>OX578140.1:148191399-150703899 GCA_951213105.1 Amaurobius ferox | reverse complement strand
GAAATTCTAGCCGTATTGATAGCAGTTGAAAATTTTAGAGCATATTTTACAGATAAGCCAATTAAAATTGTAACATACCATGTAGCTCTAACAAATATATATTCTGGAAAATGTTTGTCACTTAGAACAATTAGATGAGAACTAAAATTGCAAGAATCTATCTATATATTCTAATTGCCAAGTGTCCGTCCGTCTGTCTGCCTCTCACGCTATTTCTATGCACTTCCCGAATAGATAGAGACTTGCAATTTGGTACACGGCTTGGTTGTTCGATAAAATCCCCTGGAAAAATCGAGTTTTTCGAAAACGTTCTTTAGAGGGGGGTGCCCCACACCAAAACATTCGAAAAGTGAAATAATGGGAAAGCATGCTTTGCGATGAGATAGAGACTTCAAATTTGGTGTATGGGTAAATCGTTCAAAAGGAAGAAAATGTGCAATTTCAGATTTTCAATATTTTCTATTTAAGGGGTTGCCGCACACCAAAATGTTCGATTTACAGAATAAAAGAGAAAACGCTCCTTTAAAATTTGATAGAGGCTTGAAATTTGGTATATGGGCTAATCATTTGACGGAAACATGCAAGAAGAATATAGTTTTTCAAAAATGTTCGTTTAAGGGGGTGCTCCAGAGTGAAACGTTCGAAAAGTGAATTGATAAAAAACCATGCTTCGAAATGAGATAGAGATATCAAATTTGGTGTAAGGGTAGATAGTTTGAAAGGAAGAAAGTGTGAAATTTCAGACTTCCAATATTTGCTACTTTAAGGGGTGCGTACACTAATATGTTCGATTTTCCGAATAAATGAGGGGCACGCTTCCTTTTTAATGTGATAGAGGTTTGATATTTGGTATATGGGCCAATCATCTGATAAAAAACACAAGACAAACACAGGAAGAAATGCGCAAATTTAGTTTCCCAATATTTTCTTCTTTAGGGGGTTCTGCGCACTAAAATATTCGATTTGTCGAATAAATGTGAAGCGCGAATTATTATAAAATTTACATTATTCAGGGGTTGCTTATTTCGAGACCGTTGATTTACAACGGGTATTCGGCTAGTTAAATAGCTATTTATAATGGTGATACATGGAGTGTGTATTAAAAATGCAAAATATATTTGAATTAATTAACCAATTTCAATTAAATTATAAACAAATATAAAAAAAGGGGCGATATATTTCAAATTACTATATTATGTATGTATTACGATTATGTGTATTTTATAGTCAAACTTTTGCAATTTTGCAGAAATTTACACACACTTATGTTGCATCACTAACAAGGGAAAGTTATGATTTGATAGTCTGAAATGTAATTACAATTTATGCTATCGTGAAGAGGACTTTAACCAATGTATGAAAATCATATTTATTTTTATTGACATAAAGTACTGTGTAAAGAACCTTGCTGCCCCGCAACCGGGAATCGAACCCTGGATCTCCGAACTGGCCAGCCGACGCTCAATCTCCCAGAGTCCACTGAATCCGTACTAGTCGTTATAGTGTCACTTTCAGTCCTCCGACATTTTTGCACTAACCTACAGGGTTGATTCGTTCGGGCGCCATTGTAAAGAGCCTTGCTGCCTCAACTGGGAGTCGAACCCTGGATCTCCGAACTGACCAGTCGACACTCTACCTTTGAGCTACTGGGACGAAACTGCAAGCTCTTATCTTCGAAGTGGATTTTACAACTGACATAAAGCATTTTGAAAGGTATAAAATAAATGTATTTATATCAGGTAAATATACATAGGGCGCATGGTAATCAAACGAAAGGAATAGTAAACCGAAATCTCGTCAGTGTTTATTTGCGTCGGTAATAGTTCTTTCCAACAACAAAAACTATTTTACACTAGAAAATGTACCCGGCGTTGTCAGAGATTTAAAGCAGGGATTGAGTGCATTTATTCATTAACGTTTAATTAATTGGACGTAGTCGCCCAAAGCATGGACGCACGTGCAGCTGCGCCTCATATGGGAAATGAAAATGCGGATGAACTAGCAAAATTAGAAATCATAGATACCACAATAGATACAATAAATATTGAATTACCAAAAACATATACAAAAAGATACATGGAAAAACACATAAAAAAAAACACCACTGCAAAATACAGTTCTTTATTTTCACACAATAATCAGGAAAATTGAAATCCTTTTTGTAATTTCGAATACGGTAATATTGTGTTACTTTCAGACCGCACCTCACATCGAGAATGTAAACTAAAAAGTAGGACAAACTATTCTGTATTTTAAATACAAGTAAATAAACAATTTTCAAATACAATTTCGTTGTCTATAACTTGGAAGATTAAGATATAAACCACCAGAACTCACAGGGAATTTTCGAAAAGGAAAGGCCGCTTTTCAAAAATCCGTCCATTTAAAACAAAAATATAAACCCTTTTAGTGACGTTATGACTTCCGAAAATATAACGTCTTTATGAAACACGTAGCAACGATCACGTTTGGGGACACGCTGGGTACTCCGGAGACACACATACCAGACCCAGCCTGACACTCGATATTCTTCTGCAATATGCACCGCCTAAATAGCAAGCATTTTAACGGCTTAATGTAAAACGTGACGTGAACTTTTTTACGATGTATTGATGCCTTATAAAAATCATAATGAGCAGATGACCGCAGGAACATAATTTTTTAGCGCAGTATGTCATGTACAATTCATCTCCTTAAATTATTGAAATCAGATTACCAGACGATTTTTCTATGTCAGAATTTTAAAATCGATTACGTTTTCAAAACACGAAAAGTATATATAAAGATATGTGTGTATATATATATATATATATATATATATATATATATATATATATATATTTAAATTCCCAAAAATTCGTCTACTCATAGTACAGATTTCGTTCAAAGCTGTTTTAGAACGATAATTATTTAATCCTTCCGATGGTTTTAAGATAGAAACTCTGTAATAAAATTTTCGAACGCTAAGGATACGAGTTGTGTAAAACCCGCTCAAAAGGGTGCTTTAACCTTAAATAACTGAAAAACTAATTTGAATTTAAAAAAATCTCAATGAGCTGCTTCTTTCCTGAAGTGGAGGTACCCATGTACCAAATTTTGATACAAACAGACAGACATATTTATTTTATTAATATATATTTTTTATTATTTTAGTATTATAGACATCTTGCAGAGTACACTTCGACATATAAGAGCTTGCAATTCCGTCCCAGTATTTCAACGGTAATACGTCGGCTGGGCAGTATGAAGAACCGCGGTTCGATTTCCGGATGGGATAATAAGGTTATTAACGATTCTCATTATTTAATATTATTTTATTATTATAGTTGAACAAGTTGGAAATACATTTCTTCTAAAATTACCTGAGATAAATTCATATATTTCTTACTTTTCAAATTTTTTGTTTCGGTACAGAACAGCCGTCGATGGAAATAAATACAGTTTCTGTACATTATTTTATGCCCTCGTTACAACGGGAGCGGTGCAATCCTCCAAATCCCAGGTTTCAGACTATTGGCGTGTGATTTCCTCCTTATAAGAAGAGAAATGCGATTCGCCTGAAATTTATAGACAAAATTAGTTAAGAAATAAATAAGACACGATGTAATTTCCATAGAAAAAGAAAACATTTGTGCTTAAATATGGCCTACATGGCCATAGTAGTACTGAAGGGTTTCTGCTTAGCAATGCATTTTGTTACCTGTTAGCTACACGTCAATGAATCAAGCAATTGTCGCTAACATAATTGTCGCTAACATGTCGCTGGGATATTGCATGCCGTGATTGCTCGATGGTTTTATTAGAGCCTGTAGATGACGTTCCATGCTGTCTCAGATAGTATTTAATATTAGGGATAAGTATGGGAATATAACAGGTCATGGTAGCATGTTGGTAATTTGTAGATGTTTTTTTAAGTGGATGGGCGATATCGTTTTTAAATAAGGCGTTATTCACAACAGATAACAGCTATGAAGAGGATTGCTACATGTTTTAAGATTTCACGAAAATGACAAAATGCCTTCAATGCATACCACAATAGAACGACTATAATAGCTGAGTGATTCAAAGACTACAATGCACTATGTTCGCGCTCGGTGCCTTTGACTGGAACACCCCTTTCTCCACGCCTTCTCCATATGAATTTCTGGCTATTTTTGGAGCCTAAGTAATAGCGAGATTCACCATTGAAGTCGACATGGCGTCATTCTGCATACATGGTCATTCGGAAACGACACTAATCTAACTAAGTTGATGTCAGTGGTGAGCAGCGCAATAGACGATGCAAATGTAACCATTCTTCTGCAAGTAGATTGGAAATTGCTCAACGAGTAATGGCAGATGGCAGGCTCGCTTTCACATTAGATGGCCGAAAGACTGGTTGTAGGGGTAGCTAGGACTTGTTGACAAATTAGACAATGGTCATGCTGACTAGTCACTCTACGTGCTCCAGTCCTTACTTTACTTGGTGTTTGTACCTTCTTTCAACCATTAAGGAACACATCGGTGAACCATTGAATAGTATTATCCCGCTCGACACCTGCCCTTACATGTTGAGTTCACCACTAAGCCTATTGAAAGGGCACCATCTGTCCTTTCTTAAATTCTATTAGCTGGTTGTATTACTCCTGAACATGGTTTCTGGCCACTTTGAACAACTTAATTCTCTTCATGAACAAGTTTGATTTAAAATGTAAAACAATAGTTACTTGATAGAAAAGCATGAAACGTCTAAGTTATAACTCGTCAGGTTTCGCTTTATGCAAGCAACTGCTTCTGCGGTTAATAGTGCATTTAAATTTTTGCATATGTCACAGTGATGTTATTGTATGCAAATCCATATATAAATAAAACAAACGATTGTCTTGCAATTTCAATTTCACTCAGTGCATGTGCATTTAAAACAGCCAGAATATACATATACAATACTATCCGATGTTTAAAGTTTAATAAATATCTTAAATCTACAAACATATCATAAGTCCAATTATTCTAAGTGCTAAAATTTCTATTTCAGTATAGAGTTACTCAACTGCTGATGATAATAATTCGCGCCCAGTATAAAGATTCAGGGATTCAGTTACTGATGGCGTAAGAGCACAAGCGTAGGAAATATTTAACTTTAAACCAGAAATGATGCATGAATAAAACATCACAAATTAATTTTACATGCACATGTCTAGTATAACCGAAAATATCAATCACACTTGAAATCAAAGGCATATTTATTTTCTTGCAACCTCATATAAATTTAAAGTGAAAGTATAGTTTCAGAAATATATATTTTAAAGTTGCTTTGATAAATTGTATATTTAAATCGAGACTACTTTCTACAAAACTCGAAACATTATATCATATTTCATACGAAGAACATAATCATGATATTATGCAATTATCCTGCTTAAGTAGAGTGCATATTACGCTTTGATGTTATACGAGTTTAAGTGTTTGATTACCTAAACCTTACCTTGCAGACGATTCCATTTGCGTGTTGTTTATATGCGCCATAAATTTTAAGGTGCACTTTGCAAGATAGCCTGAGTTTGGGCCCCCCCATTCATGCTTTGTATGAATTTAAAAGTAGATGTTCAGCATTCAGATCATTACATTGTACCTTTGCGCCAAATTTATCTTTCTAATTGACGACATCAGTGTATACTTTGCAAAGAGCCTTGCTGGCCCAACCGAGAGTCGAATCCTGGATCTCCGAACTGACCAGCCGACTCTCTATCTTTGAGGTACTGGGACGAATTTGCAAGCACTTATTGTCGATGTGGACTCTGTATTCTTCACCCTCTAATGTCAGATTGGCCTGTAACTGATAATCTGACTGACCACCTCCTGCTATTTTTATCTCAGGTTAGTCTCCCGCTACTAGTATTTTTATTCAGATTAGTATCCTGCGTGGTCGTTATTCTCTCAATTTGAAAACGGCGCTCAATCTTCCAGAGTCTACTGAATCCTTACTAGTCGTTCTAGGGTCACTTTCAGACCTTCGACATCATTTTTATCTCTGCAAACCCTCTCCCTCTAATAAACCAATTTGGTTCCCCAAAGTTCGTTCAAATCCCTCTTCAGTAGATAAAATTAAAAACTGTATTCTTGTTGCCATGGAAATTTCTAATAAAGTGACCTAAGCTTATGAGTAGATACTGCTCTCAATTAATTTCGATCAATGAATTCTTTTATTTCATTCTTATTAACTTATATGAACTTATTGTGTTCCCTCCACTTTTTTCTTAAAAAAAAAGAAAAAAGCTATGTTAACTGTTCTTATTTTCTTGGATCTTCCTTTTTCTTTTGACCTTTTTCATTTGTATTTTTTCTTATTTTTCTTTTCTAAATTTTATTCTAAATTTCTGTTTTTGTTTTCATACGCCTAATTTTTTCCCTTTTCATATATTTTCTTTTTATATATTTTCTAAATTTTACTTTTAAAATTTTATTATTTTCTTTCATTTTAATCTATTTTTCATTATGTTATTATACCTCACTCTAAATTTTATTTTTCAATGATCTTTTAATCCATATTCGCAATAACCCTTTTTCCATTTTTGTAAAATGGACGTACTTGTCAAGTTCAAATATAATGTAAAACTGTCTGTTTAATCACACTATTTTTCATAAATTGTTATATTTTTAGACCTAAATAAAAGTTCGTTTGTCGGGATGGTAGACCTTGGGTGCCTCTTGAATGCAGGAGGTAACCTTTCCCGGCCATGCAGCTAACTACTCTAAACCCACTATGTGAGTCACACGGTCTGGGGTCTTCAGACCTTCGACATCTCATTTTTCTAATTTTTCTTTTCTAAATTTTATTCTGAATTTCTGTTTTTGTTTTTCATGTGCCTAAATATTGTTTTTCCTTTTCATATATTTTCTTTTCATATATTTTCTAAATTTTACTTTAAAATTTTATTATTTTCTTTAATTTTAATCTATTTTTCATTATGTTATTATACCTGACTCTAAATTTTATTTTTCAATGATCTTTTTATCTATATTCGCAATAACCCTTTTCCCATTTTTGAAAAATGGACGTACTTGTCAAGTTGACATATAATGTAAAACTGTCTGTTTAATCACAATATTTTTCATCAATTGTTATATTTTTAGACCTAAATAAAAGTTCGTTTGGCGGGATGGTAGACCTTGGGTGCCTCTTGAGTGCAGGAGGTAACCTTTCCCGGTCGTGCAGCTAGCTACTCTAAACCCACTATGTGAGTCGCACGGTCTGGGGTCTTCAGACCTCCGACATCTGTGCACTAACCTATAGGGTTGAGTTCTTCGGGCGCCATTGTAAAGAGCCTTGCTGCCTCAACCGGGAGCCGAACCCTGAATCTCTCGAACTGACCAGTCGACGCTCTACCGTCGAGCTACTGGGACGAAATTGCAAGTGGACTTTGCAATTTCGAAGTGGTCTATGCAATAAAAGCGCGATTATCTGTAAATGAATAATTTACTTTATATAAGTGAAGTGGTAAGTATAATTTTCTCGTTTGTTAGATAGTTTATATCCTGCGTCAGAAGATGGAAGGTTATTTATATTTTTTCTTACCATCCAGTAGAATCACGAGTTTTCACCCCATTTGGTAGGAGAGGTAGGTGGTTGGTCTCAGTAACAGCATATAATTTCTCGCAGTATTTCACAGTTAACCGGCTTTTATTGCATTCGAGTCACAGAGCTAGCAGGAGTGAATGTCCTTGATTCCAATTTAATTTTGATGTGCTTGGATATATTCGTGGCCTGTTTGTTACCAATCTAAAATTTGATGTAAAATATCTTCAAGCGATCTTGAGTAGAATTTAACTAGTTAGTAGTTGCTGCGAAGATTTCCCTACAGATTTGTTTTGATAGAGTTCAATACGCGGCTTCACTTTTATAAGTATATAAAATAATTTTTTTTTTAAAGAATATCTTACAATAATAGGATTTTTACGGACCATTCAGGGAATGATTCTAAGAGGGGGGGGGGAGGGGATGTCAACCTAAATTTGATGAAATGTTATGTTATTATCGCTAATATGTATGTATATAAAGAAAATCGGCTCGGTAGAAGTGGGTCAAAAATTAATTTCAAGATTTGACCCAAACAAACAGAGAAATCAACTTAAATTAAACAGCGTAAAAAGGAATATTTTTTTACCTTCTCTGCAATATATGGTAATGTATAGGGAACGTATTGGAATCGTGCCAAAAATCGTAACTCGAGTTTTCGACGGATCTACACGTTTTGGGACCCCTAGAATACGAAAAAACTATTTTTAGCGTGACGCCTCTGTGTGTGTGTGTGTGTGTGTGTGTCTGTCTGTGTAGATTTTATATCCACTCTAAGGGGAAAAACTAATCGATCAAATTTCATAAAATTTGGTAGGTAAGTCCGTTGTGGGTGACCCTGGTGCTGATTAGATGTTGGTACGTTTCGATAAAAAAACAAAAAACAGAACATGTCTTTTTTGCGAAATGGCAAGCAAAAATCGTTAAATCTAAAAATAAAAGACTACGCATGCTCAAATATATCAATTAAATACTTATTTTATGCATAATTTTAGACGAGGAAAAGAATAAGACCAACCCCATTACACTAGGACTAACCATTCTCAAAGATATTTAAGTTTTTTCACATTTTCGCTACGCCACCTTTGAAAATAAGTCCAGTTACAAAGTAAAAACGAAAATGGAATAAAAGTGCAAATTCAGTATAATTTAAAATAATTATCGCTGTTATTTTGTGCAATTAAATTCAATTTAATGAATTATTGAAGAAATAAAGAGAACGTGAATATAAGTCTGAAGGGAAAGTCATGTGCTGCCCACATCCGATTTTTATAATTTATTTCACGATTACAGTTGAGCGTAATTTAGGAAAGTTACGACAGAGGTTTATAAAATTCTGCTTTTTAATTATAAACCCCCTTTTAAGGAAATATACTTGGCGCTTTTTTATTTGTTTTATTCGTAAAGTGTGTAAATAATTACGAATAGCAGCGGTAAACAACTAAACATAAAAGAATGCAGAAATACCAGAAGGTGTAATAGCAAAAATATGCTGTTGATATGCATTTTTTATCGTTTGTGTTAAACTATTTGAAGCTGGCATAAGTGTAAAATTCTTCCAAAATATTTTAGCCGAATGTGACTGGAAGAATGTTGCTATATTTTTAAAACAGTGAAAAACGATTAACTTAATGACATTGAAGTATATTTTGGTGGTAAAAATTATTTGACATTGTGCTGTAGTTAACATTCAAAAGGACTTTGTAAAAATGCATCAGTACTGCAGTGCATTATTAGTATACTTCTGTGAATTAAAGGTACTCGTTTTTGTCTGTTCTACTGAAATAGGTATATATTGTGATAAACTTGCAGCACATGGACCAATTTGAATAGAGTAATTAAAATATCAATGTATAATTGCTTTAAGAGCTTAATGAAAATTTATGAAATAAATTACTCCATTCAAATTAAAATCTCTGCAACAAATTTTCACTGATCAGATTCTCATGTCAATCATCTATAGTGGTGTAGGCTAATTAAAACTAAATAAAAAAATTATAAGATTATAAAATTATTTTAGTGTCGTATAGTGATTATCATGTATTTACATGAGAACCTAAAAATTAAAAATGCAAGTAAAAATGGATCATAACCAAATTGCTTGATTAAAAGTGTTATGGTGAATTTGAAATTCTAAACTCATCACAACAGTATGATTTTCAAGACAATTTGAAAAACTATAGTGGTTCAATATTGATAAATAAAATCTTTATTTATGCAGTAATAATAATAATCAAATAGCAAGTTTTTCAATTATAGTAATAATTATCAAATGGCAATATTTAAATTTGGTAATAATAACTCAAAGGCAAAACCTTTAAATATGCCAACATTAATCTAATGCCAATACGGTAATTCGATGAAAATCATCTGTGGTGAGAATATTAGGTTATATTAAATTAGAATAACATTAGGCAATGATATCAAGACTTCAGTACAGCACAAGTATGCTAATTTTTAAGCATATACAGTAGCGTCACGATTATCCGAGCCAGGGGCGGATTTAGGGTAGGGGCAAAGGGTCAGATGACCTGCCACATCTGTCGTCTGCAATAACTGGAATCCTAGGAACAAATTGTTACCGTGAAAATTTTGAATATTGACGAGTTTGATATTGGGAATTTCACTATAAGTAAAACTGTTGATCGTGAAAATATAACTTTCTAATACTTCCTTTAAAACTTAGTAATTTCCCTATGCCTGATTTTTTAAAGGAAGTATTGGAAACCTATATTGGGAATTTAATTTAATTGGAAATATTGTCGGATGAATCGTATCTCAGAATGAATATACATGGTGGGATTCCACAGCAGTCACATGCATTCCCTTGTGCTATGGAGTCAGACAGTTAAAAAAGTTTTCAAAGAGTATGTCTAAGCGAAGTTCACTTGGTTGAGATACAGTACCAAAGATTCGGGAGCTTACTGCAAATATTGTGCACTCTTTGGAGCAAAAGACAGATACCGGTGGATAAATGAAACGACTAAGAACTGTTTCAGAACTACAAGTGTGGAAAAAACTTATGGCAGTATAGCATAAGAAAATATATCTGATGTGAGCAAAACATTATTTTCCCTACAGATTCAAACCCACTTCCTCTTTATTTCTTTAATAATTCATTAAATTGAGTTTAATTGCACAAAATAATGCGCATAATTATTTAAAATGACACTGAATTTGCACAGCTTCTATATCAATTTTCTTTTTCATTACGTAACTGGACGTATTCTCACAACCGGCGTAGCGATATATATATATATATATATATATATATATATATATTTATTTATTTGTATATATATATATATATATACATACTTGTATATCTTGAGAACGGCTACGGCTAATGTATAGTTCTACAGTAACGGGATTGGTCTTATTCCTTTTACCTTCAAAAACTACGTATAATACAAATTATTTAATTGAAAAATTTGAGCATACGTTGTCTTTTATTTTAAATTTTGACGATTTTTGGGAGCCATTTCGCAAAAAGAGGCAGGTTCTCTTTTTTACTTTCCCTGCAATACATGGTAATGTATAGGGAAAGTATTGGAATCATGCCGAAAGTCACAACTCCAGTTTTCGACGGTTCTATATGTTTCGAGGCCTCTATAATACGAAAAAACTAGTTTTAGAGTGATGTCTGTGTGTGTGTCTGTCTGTGCAGATTTTGTATCCCAACTAAACCTATTTTAACTAAAACACTAACTTATTCTAACTAAAAAACTAATTGACCGAATTTCATAAAATTTGGTAGGTAAGTCACTTGTGGGCGAATCTGGTGCTGATTAGTTTTGAGTACGATTTGGGATAACAGAATCCGCATTTTTTTGCGAAATTGCCAGCAAAAATTGCAAGTATCCACTGTAGCTGAAAAACTATTGGACCGAATTTCACAAAATTAGGTAAATAAGTCGCTTGTGGATCACCCTGGTGCTGATTAGGTTTTGGTACGATTCGGAAAAAAATAACTTGCCTTTTTTTGCAAAATGGCCCGCAAAAATTGTCAAAATCTAAACTAAAGAACTACGTATGCTCAAATATATCCATTAAATGCTTGTTTAACACGTAATTTTTAACGAAGAAAATAATAAGACCAACCCCATCACACTAGGACTAGCCGTTCTCGAGATATTTTAGTTTTTCGTATTTTCTCTACGCCACCTTTGAAAATAAGTCCGGTTACCGAATGAGAAAGAAAATTGAATTAAAAGTGAAATAAATTTAATTAAAATAAAGAGAACGTGGATATAAGTCTGCAGGGAAAGTCATGTGCTGCCTACATCAGATTTTTACTTTCCCTGCAATACATGTAATGTATAGGGAAAATATTGGAATCATGCCGGAAATCGCAACTCGAGTTTTCCACGCATCTACACGTTTCGAGCCCTCTGGAAAACGAAAAAACTATTTTTAGTGTGATGTCTGTGTGTCTCTCTCTCTCTCTCTGTGTGTGTGTGTCTGTCTGTCTGTCTGTGCAATGTATGTATCTACTCTAACTCAAAAACTAATGGACCGAATTTCATAAAATTTGGTATGTAAGTCACTGGGGTATGATCCTGGTGCTGATTAGATTTTAGAACGATTCGGGATAAAAAAATCCGCCTTTTTTGCGAAATGGCCCGCAAAAATTGCCTATATCCACTCTAGCTGAAAAACTAATGGACCGTATTTCATAAAATTCTGTAGATAAGTCGCTTGTGGGTGACTTTGGTGCTGATTAGGTTTTGGTATGATCCAGAAAAAAAATAATCTTTCTGTTTTAGCAAAATGTCCCTCAAAAATTGTCAAAATCTAAAATAAAAGCAACGTATGCTCAAATATATCCGTTAAATGCTTGTTTCATACGTAATTTTTAACGAAGAAAAGAATAAGACCAACCCCATTACACTAGGACTAGCCGTTCTCGAGATATTTTATTTTTTCGTATTTTCTCCACGCCATCTTTGAAAATAAGTTACCAAATGAGAGCGAAAATTGAATTAAAAGTGAATTAAATTTAATTAAAATAAAGAGAACGTGGATATATGTCTGCAGGGAAAGTCCTGTGCTGCCCACCTCAGATTTTTCAAATTGTATCAATATCTATTCAGCACCAGGGCAATTCACAGGTGTCTTATCTACCAAATCTTGTGAAATTTGGTCAATTAGTTTCTTAGCTGGAGTGGATACATACGATTTTTGTGGGTCATTTCTTAAAAAAGGCGTGGTTCTTTTATTCGGAATCATACCAAACACTAATCAGCACTAGGGTAATCCACAAGGGACGTCTAAAAATTTTATGAAATTTGGTCAGTTAGTTGAGTTAGAGTGGATACATATATTGAACAGATAGAATGACACACACGCACACACACACATAGACGTCAATAAAAATAAATTTTTCGTATTTGTATATATGTTGTGTATATATATGTTCGTACAGTATATATATTGTGTCGTAGTTTGATCATCACAGGATCAGATTGAAAGTCAGTATAGCAATAAGTTAGGGTTGAACTTCATTGTAGATTAGTATGTCTCGAGTAGAATTTGTAATGCTAGTGTTGTAAATAATTTGTATATAGATTTGCAAGATACATACATATATATATATATACATATATATATATATATATATATATATATATATATATATATACACACACACACACACATATGTGTGTGTTTTGAGTTCCCAACGAAGCAAGCTGTAAATAAAGTTGTTTATTTGTTAAATGTCAGCTCATTCCTTCCTCGAACTCTAGTCATTAGGTTATTGGAAGTTAAATTTAGAGGAAGTAAATTCTAATGGTTCACACAATGAGTCACGATCTTGCGTTGAAATAGAATAGTACTTCACAGCTTCGTATACTGCACTGTACAATTTATTGCTAATATTTGAAACAATGCTCCCCCCCCCCCCCCACCCACCCACGTAGGATCTCACCTAATTCCTGCCATTAAATAAATATATATTGCAAGACAAATAATATATACAATAGAAGAATATGCAATTATGTTTATTTGTTTAGTACATACTGCATATACTCGGTGTATATCTTGCTGTCCAATGTATCGCATTGCCGACTTAATCGCATTTAGACCTTCCGTATAGAAAATTCTTGAATCTTTTTTTCAACACATATCATCCTTATCTCCACTCTCATGTTTTTCCTTACTTATTAAATTTATAATTATGTCATTCGCCATCGCTTGTTGCTCATCCTTATTAATCCAATCTCAAATGCCTTTTGCCGTAATAGGTTATGACGCTACGATTTTTTGCTAGCTCTAGAAGTGGATGAATGTCATCTTTTTCCACAGTTTCATTAAAAGTTTTTCAGGACTTCACATGAATAGCTGCTTCAACTTTATCTGATGAATGAGTGACAAAATGCTATTCGGATAACACGGGACTTCGGATAATTATCACTCGGATAATTGGGCCTCGGATAATTGGGACTCTGATAATTGGGATTAGTATAATTGAGACTAGAATAATTGGGACTCGGATAATTGGGATTAGTATAATTGAGACTAGAATAATTGGGACTCGGATAATACCTTAGTGCAATCCAATATTGGCTTATTATTGGCGGCTCCAATATTGTCCCAATATGAAAAAGTTGACATTTTGGCGGAATTGGCCCAATATTGGCTTAAAGAATTGGGACAATATTACGCCAATATTTCCAATATAACACCAATATTGGCGTAATATTGTATTGAAAATATTAGCCAATATCGGGGGCCAATGTAACTCCAATGTTTGTCCAATATTGAGATTACATTGGAAGTATTTCCAATGTAATGCCAAGATATGCAATATTGCTCCACTATTGAACTGATATTAAATGCTACTGGGGTTGGGATTCGGATAATCGGGACTCTACTGTATAAGAAAGTGGAATTTTTAATTTATATATTATTATTTTTTATTTTTTTTTCGTGTAGTAGATTTAAACAAAAAAATTCTCTAAATATAAATTAGTCTTTGCTACAGTTTAAAATTCTGGTTTTCAATTGAAATGTCGCTACAAATTTGTTTACGAACCGGAAAAGTGTTATTACATGCAAAGAAGTCCAAAAATCTAAATATAATGCAAATATTTTGACTTTTGAAGCGTTCCATCCATTTTATGTTAAACGACGAGAAATATATAAGGATAACGAAATGATTGCATAGATTCTACGAATCTATAAATAGAAAGTTATGATGTGGGCAGCACATGACTTTCACTGCATAATGCAGTGATTTCATTTCTTTCATAGCAAACTAATGCTATACAAGATCAGATACAATGTTTTGAATGTTGAATTGTATATTATATTTGATGCTTTTCTGGCTGACTATGCATGCAGGGAAAGTAAAAATATGATGTTGGTAGCACATGACATTCCCTACGAATTCAATTTCATGTTCTCTTTCTTTTATTCACAATTGATTAAATGGAGTTTAATTGCATAAAATAACACTTATAATTATCTAAAATGCCACTGAATTTGCAGTTTTATTTCAATTTTCTTTTACATCTGGCGACTGGGTGTATTTTCAAACGCGACGTTGCAGAAAGTGCAAAAAAGTGCTAGGAAAATAACTAAAATATCTCGACAACGATTAGGCGTTGAGTAATGGGGTTGGCCTTATCCTTTTTGCCCGATCCGAACCTTTACCGGTTGTCCCTGGAGCACTGTTGTGACGATTGTGATTATTTTACCTTATACCTTAGGGTGGATCATGTTTTTTCTTTCCATTATCCTTTTTGTCGTCAAAAATTACGTATACAACAAGCATATAATTGATGCATTTGAGCATATGCAGTCTTTTATTTCAGATTTTAACGATTTTTGGGGATTCATTTTGCAATTAAAAATTAAAAAAAAAAATTCGTATCGTACGAAAATCTAATAAGCTACCAAATGTTATGACATTTGGTCAATTAATTTTTGAGTTAGAATGGATACATACATTGCACAGACAGACACATGTTGTGTTAAAATAGTTTTTTTTCGTGCTTGAAGCGTGTAGATCTGTCGGAAACTCGAGTTGCGATTTTCGACACAATTCCAACACATTCCCTCTATATTATCATGTATTGTAGGGAAAGTAAAAATTGCAAGAAAAATCAGACATTATGTATACAGAAGCACAAGGAAAGATTAGATACTAAAGTAATTTAGGAGTTTTCATTCAAATTGCGAAACATTTACATATACTACAACTACGTATTGTAGCGAAAGTATGATATTAATATCTGCAGTTTTTTCAAAAATAGAAGCAACCAGCTAAGGTTAAATTCAACATAGATATGAAAAACTAAAAAGAAATTTATTAGGGAGATTTTATATGATGACAAATGGTGTGAATATTTTATTTTAGATGGAAATATTAAGCAATTTCTTTCTCTTTTGCATATTTACTTTATCGTACAGACATACAAATTTTCGGAAAAACCGGAAGTGACATCTTCAGAACCAGAAGTAGAAATCCCTTGCAAACCCCTCTACCTCTGCCAGAAATTGATGCTGAATTCATATCAGTTATCTTCTAAGCTCTGCCTATGTCCAATCTTGAGGAATAGTTGCTTTAGTTAGAATGAAACATTTTCAACCGGAAGTAGAAACGGAAATGGAAATTCTTAGTGAACCCCAAAACCCCCTCCGAAATTTGATGCTGAATCTATATTAGACGTCTAATCTCTATCTATAGTAGGTTCTGAGAAATAGATGTTTTAAGGGAAAGTTTTTAGTAAAAACAATAGTATGGCAAAAATTTTGTCACAAAAACAGTACTTTTTGCTGGTTTTGAAAAGTTTATTTGTGTATTTACGAGAAGCTCATTTTATTCGAACCTTATACAACTAGAATTACTTCTCCCCCAAACAGATCTCATTCCAGGAACTTTTCACTATTATACATGAAAAAGAAACAGAATATTTTTGTTGCATTTTTCGCATTCTTCGTTTATCATTTCTATGGACCATTTTACAAAGATATTACAATCTTACTTGCTGCAGATCATTGAGAGTTCCTTTTATTTATTTACCTTATTTATGGAAAATAAAAGTGAAACAGAAGATTTTTCTTTCTTTATCAAAGTATGAGTTTGAAGTAGAGGATATCAGCTTATTGAGTTTCGTAGTCTTAAATATTTTTAGTATAGAAATTTCTGAAAAATTCGTGTGCAAATGAAATTTATTTTGCAAGTAACCTTCTGAGTGCAATGAAACGTGTTCAATATAAAATATTTAAAAACAGAATTTAAAATGCAATTGAATGACTTATATATATATATATATATTTGGCTTATTTAGGTTTCTTAGGTTTCTATTTCGCTTATTTAGTTGTGTATTCTTTCAATTCATGTGTCATACCGTAGTTAGGTATACGTGCACAATTTCGGCAGTGCAATATTCGCAATTTTGTTTATAATTTTTCTATATATCTATTTAGCGAATTTTCCAAATGCATAATATAATTTACACCAATACTTGTTGTCTGGAATAAATTATAGCCTATAAAGGATTTTTGACTAGACAAGAATAAAGAATAATAAATTTTGTAATTGCTGAAATTATCATTAAACTCTGCAAAAAAGATAAAGTATTTATTTTATTATCTTCAAAATTGGAAGACGCATATGAAAACAGATTTTTTTTTTAAAACAGTAGCTTTGCCGATGATGGCTTTCCAGGATTTTCTATCTAGTTGAGTCCTACGGGGAGTACCTCGATATAAAGTTTCACTTGGATGTTAACAGTAGTAGGAATACATATATTTTACAAAATAGTTACTTTCCTAGCCTACTTTTGGTGTTACTGGAAATCCAACATCAGCTCAACATATAATTTTATCCAGTGGCAAAACTGCAGGAAAAACAGCGATACTCTTTTATGGAAAATAACTAACCAAACTTATACTAAAATAAAACATTAACCATGGAGTTTGAAATATAGCAGAGAACATGGAGTTCAGGGATACATTAACATTAATATTAAAATTTATGGTTCTTAAATTTAGGACGTTCAATTCGACTAAAAATGTACGATCCATCATATTGTTTACCACAAAAAGGACTACTGCTCTCTAGCATGTTCCATTTTGTGGCTGACCGAAGCTCCCTACGGACTGCTATACACTTATACCATATTTTGTGGTTCTTATTCCTCCTTCATAAATTCGTTAAGAGTAACGAAATTGTAAACACTGGCGAAATTGAGCACACCTACTTTATTGCCACACGAACGATAAGATGAAGCTATAGAAGCAGTTTCTTTTAACTGAATTACACAGTGCACCTCTAATAGTAAATTTATAGTACATCCGAGGTTTTCAATACTAATGAAATGCAAATACTAACCAAAGACTTTCAACACTAAAGAAGAGCAAAGATACCTATTAAATCGTATTGCAAAATCGTTTTCAAAATCTAGAATTAAAAATTTCAGGAGAAAGCAGATATCCTGTGCACAGTAAGTAAAAAAGCTGATGTGGGCAACACATGATTTTTCCTGCAGACTCATATTCACTTTCTCTATTTCTTCAATAATTCATTATATTGAGTTTAATTGCACAAAATAACGCCCACAATTATTTAAAATGACACTGAATTGGCACTTTTAATTCAATTTTCGCTCTTAGTTGGTAACTGGACTTAGTCTCAGTTGTGGTAACTTAGTTGGTAACTAGACTTAACAGCGTAATTGCAAAAAAACTAAAGTATCTCGAGAAAGGCTAGACCTAGTGTAATGGGGTTGGTCTTATTTTTTTCATTGTTAAAAATTATGTATAAAACAAGCATTTAATTGATATATTTGAACATACGTAGTTTTTTATTTTAGATTTTGACAATTTTTGCGTGTTATTTCACAAAAAAGGCAGGTTACTTTTTCCGAATCGTACCAAAATCTAATCAGCACCAGAGTAACCCACAAGTGACTTATCTACCAAATTTTGTGAAATTTGATCTATTAGTTTTTCAGCTAGAGTGGATACAGGCAATTTTTGAGGGTCATTGCGCAAATAAAGGCGGGTTGTTTTTTCCCGAATCGTACCAAAAATTAATCAGTATCAGGGTCACACACAAGTGACTTACCTACCAAATTTTATGAAATTCGGTCCATTAGTTTATGAGCCATCGGTATAAACATGTAACCATTCAGGTTCGTGATAGAGAGAGTAGATGGTTTCAAGGCCTGAAATCTTTAAGCTTTCATGAGGGAACTGACTCTTAAGGATAGGCTGGACAAGATTCAGATTAGTAATTTTCTCAACGTGGTTCAAGGGATTTCGGGCTTTCAAAACCCTTTGAATAGTACCCGCATCAAGTTCTAGATTTGCTCTTAACTCTTAAACCTTCTATAGAAAACCACTTTGTGTCTTCAGGTGCCTTTGCCCATTTTCATAACAGTCCTAAAAGGACACTCCAATTCTTATTAGCTTTTCATACAACAAGACATCTTTCTCCTCAATAATCGTCTGGATGGGTCTATTATTTGACAAGAGTAGCATTGAGTCGATGGGAGTTGTCTTTACCGCACCAACAATCAGCCTGAGGGCTGATTTTGTAATAACTTCAACTTCTCGACCAGGCTCTTCGGGGCAGTTACTAAAATTTCACAACAATAAGTAATAACAGGTAAAATAAATGTTTTATACGTGTTTTCTAAGGTTGTTCGGGCGCATCCCCAAAGACAACCAGCCAATCGTTTAAAAATGCGTAGTCGTTTTTCAACCTTCTATATTATATTGTCAATTTAGAGCCTCCAACTCAACTTATTATCAAAGGTAACTCCCAAGTACGTAAATTTATCCGTATTTAACAATTCATCGTTTCTATAAACAAGCTTTGGCCGGATGTTCTGATGTATCAACGAAAAAGTCTGCACCGCAGACTTTTTAAGGTTCATTGACATGTTATTTTCCTCACACCACTTAGATAGAACCTCAAGTGCTTTGTTTAAGAACCCCTTTATCTCGGACTTTGCGTTTTTTTTAACGACTTGGGTCCAAACAAGATCGTCTGCAAACAGGAGACATTCCACCCCAGCTGTCTTCAAAGCCAGAATCAGATCATTTATATATATATATTGAAAAGGGAGCACCTACTAACCGCCCCTTGGGGTAATCCCGTCTGAAGAATGTAGCTTTTTGAGTTTGAACCCCTGTAAGGAACTTTGCAGCTTCTCTGACCCAGGGATGAAACAAACCAATTTAGCATATTATATTCCACTCCGATATCATTGAGTTTAAGGGCCATTTTTTCCCCTCCAAACGGAGTCATTGGCCGATTTAAAATCTATGTAGACCGCTGTCATCACTTTTTTTATCAAGGGAATCCTTGACCAGTTGACTCAAATGAGCTACTTGGTCAGCAGTGAACCTATTCCTAAGGAAACCAGCTTGCTCGCAACAAAGTACATCATTTGTTTCGATGTACCAGTTCAGTTTATTTACAACCATCCTCTCCGTTAATTTAGCCAGTATGCTAGTAAGTGAAATGGGCCTATAGTTTTGAGTGTTACTCGCATCTTTATCTTTTTTCAAAATAGGGACAACTATAGCTCCCCTTCAGTCACCAGGCGCAATCCCCGTCTTACAAATGTGGTTAAAAACGGCCAAAATAGTCATTTTTTATTTTGTTCCAAGGTGTTTAAGGTACTCGGCATGACTTTTATCATGTCCTGGGGACTTTTGGATTTTTAAAGTATTCAGACAAGAGAGGAATTCCTCCTCAGTGAAAGACAATTTGAAAATGTCCCATGCCCTAGCCAGATCTTGAAATTGGGGCATGGGAAGTTGATTGACACTCCTTTTGAGAACTCTTGATGTTTTCCTAGTATAAGCTCCTTTTTTTCTGCGGTAAACAGTACGACTGTGCAAAAGCATTTGTAATGTCTCGATCTGAAAAGAGTTCTCTTTTTCCGCAGTGAATAGGTTCCCTTTTGGGGACAACTTTTTTGTTTGATAGATTAGAAACAAATCTATACGTCCTGAAGCTGTCTTCTTTATAGTTTATATTCTCTAGAAATTTATCAAAGGGTTTTCGCTTCGCCTCAAGAAGATTTCTCCTAAAAATTGCAGCTTGCTTCCCCCATAGTTTAACATCAGTCGATCTCCCCGTGATCTCGACTTTTTTCCTTAACCGATCGCTCTTTTGCCTTAAATCCCTGAGTTCTTCAGACCAAAAGCACTTGTAATTCCTGACTTTCCCTCTAGGCATACAATTTTTTGCACATTTTAGAACCAACCCGTTAAATATTTTAATCAAATTAGCAGGGTGCTCGCGAAAGTCAAAGACCTCACACCCCAGGGATTCTTCCAACATTAATGCAAACTTGAACCACATAGCCTTTCTGAAATTCCACGAAACCCTCACAGCTTCCTTAGGGGTTCGTTTGGGTATGGTCATCTCGAATGTGGCGATTACTTGCCTATGACCTGAACTAGGGTCCTCTATAACATTTCGATGTGTGTGCGATTCGAGCTCGCTCGAAACACAGAGGAGGTCAGGAGTACTTCCAGTCCTATTATAGTGTAGATAGGTGTGTGAATCGGAATTTCTGTAAATAAGGTCAATAGAATTAGAGTTCAACAGGTCTTGCACTGCATTTGTTTCCTGGTAGCCCCATCTCGGAGAGTGGGCATTAAAATCACCGATGAGGATTGTTCTATGTGAGATGCACACTTGACAAAAGTCAGATTTACTGTCTGGTGGGATGTAAAAAGCATAGATCTCAAAAATCCGCCCGGAACTCCAAACGTTGATCCTCACGATCTCGGATTTGTCTTGGATGTTCCCCATTTCTTTAATAATCTTAAAATCCGCAGTGAGGTCTTCTTTGATACTCACAAGAATTCCCGGCCATCCATTAAGTTGCTCTATTTCTTAGGATGAGTCGGATGGTCTGGGCTTTCGACCAACAAGAATTGCGCTAGCAACTTGTCTAAATTTAGGTAGAAGCTATAAACAGTATCCCGGAAATCCAACGAAGTCCAAGGGCTCATATGAAAGATTTGCCTCCATAATTGCAAAAATATCAATGTCATAACTGGCAAGGGAATGTTGAATCTCAATTTTTTTAGAGTGGGACAGGCCTCCCGCATTCCATTGCAAGACACTCAAACTGCATGAAGTCCCACGAAGGTGATCTCGCTTGGAGTGATTTTGCTGCATTCCGAAAATAGTAGATCTTCTGTGCAAAGTATTAAATGGCCAATAATATATTAACATATATTTTCATTTTCATTATCGATTCCTTCATATAATATGGATTATGAAATTAATATTAGAAAATATATGAAATGGAACTTTGGTATATTTTGAGGTAACTAGTTTTAGAAGAACTTTTATACAACTATGTAATATTTTAGTTCTTTTCTCTCCGTAATTTGATCGATCGAAGGTAATATTTGACCCAGTTGTAGAATTACGTTAATTATTATCAGGGTGCATCTATGCCGAACTTTTTATACACATTTTCATAGCAACTAGGAAAAAAGCAGTGTCCGTTATATTAAATTAAAGATAAGTTTTCAAAATTTACTTTAAAATGTAATTTAAGTTAGAAATTTTTATTTTGCAACTAATGAATGTCTCCCTAACAACTAATGAATGTCTCTCTTTTGCAACTAATGAATGTCCCATCGTAAGGATGGAAATTTAAATATATCGAAAATACTTAACAGAGAGGAAAGACCGGAAATTTTATATAGTCATATAAAAAATTTCTTCCAAATCGATTTCCATCAAAACATATTAATGTTGCCATTCATATTTTTTCGAATATTATACTCATTCATATTGCAACAAAAGTTATTTGCAGTTAGAAAAATTATATAGATTTTTGGAAGACACTCCTATTGTAGATAGCAAGATCATTCATGGATCGATTTTGCGTTTATTAAGCACTCGTCAGCATGGAATGGCCGTTATCTTGTGATGGTAGCAAGAAAACTTGCTATATGCCGCAATTTTGTGAACTTCTACAGGAACTGACGATTTTAGTATTTCCAAGTAGTCCACATCAAATTAATATACAATTTAATTTGGGCTGCACGCAGCCGGCGGTTTCAATGATTTTGAACTTGACCTTTGAAGCTTCGTGTAGCCCAATCTAAAGGAGCAAATAGGACTACGCCCTATTCTCTCCTTTTATTGAGAAAATGGTTGATTCATATTAAACGATGGTAAAAATGCTTAGATTCATCAAAAGAGCATAATCGAAATTTTGATTCCATCACAATGCATCTTATACACATACAGCGTATTTTACAGAAAGTTTTATGAGCATTTATAGTTTTCACAGAAATATAACCACCCTTTAAAGTGTTAAAATTGAATTAAACATAGAAATAAAAAGCTAATAGCAAGAGCACTTTTTATAGTTTGGGAAAAGCTTTAAATACAACGTGGAAATAGCTTAATTTATTCGGACTTGATAAAAATGGAATTTCTTCTCCAAATAGACTGCATTCCAATAACTTTTTACTGCCATACATAAAGTAGAAATAGAATATTTTTGTGGCGTTTCACGTATTTTTTGTTTATTCCTTCTATGGATCATTGTACACTATTAGAATCTTGTTCTTTGCAGGCTATTGAAAATTCATTTAATTCTTTTTTTCTTATAAAATGAAATTCCGACTGGAGAATTTTTCTGTGTTCAATGCGCGAGTTTGAAATGGAAACTATGTTTCGGCTTATTGAGTTTCTCATTGTTAAATATTTGTGGTGCGGAAATTTCCCACGAACTTGTCTGTAAATTAAATTTGTTTTGCAAATAATATTTGCGAAGGATCAGACTTTTAAAAGAATATAATATTTAAGAACAGAATCTAGACTGAAATGTTCACACATACATATTTCAATTTTTCAAGTTTGAAATTGATTGTCTTCATTCAATTGATGTTTCAAACCGTAGTGATTTCAAGTCAGCTGTATTTTAAAAAAATAACGTGAAAAGTATGAAATTATTTTTGTACTATATTGTAATAGGCGTATAATAGTAAATTAACAACATATAGTAGGTTTTCTGTAGTGAATTATTCCGATAAAATAAACTTAAATCACAAATTGCATTACGAAATAGTTCTCCCAAAATTTCTAATTCCGCCTCACTAAGTCTTCATGTCCGAATTCATAGATAGCAAGTATATATTAAACGTGATAAAACCAAATTTTTAGGGGTCTGTAGTTCAGCTCCCAAAATAGCTATCGACTTGATCATTTTTACTTTCCTTATATACATAATGTATAAGGAAAATATTGTGACTGGGTCGAAAATTCGAATTCGAGTTTTCGACGGGAGAGCACGTTTCAAGCATCCCTGATCACGACTCAAACATTTTTGAGGTGATGTCTGTGTATGTGTCTGTGTGTGTGTGCGTGTCAGTGAGTCTGTGGAGACGATATCGCAGGAAAAAATGTAACAATTCGAATGAAATTTGGTATAAAAATCACAATCCGTGAATACTAGAAGCCTATTGTTTTTAAACGTATTCGAATGTTCAGAACCCTCCTAAATTTTCGAGTGAAATTTTGAAAAAATCATCAAAATATCAAAACTTTTAATAAACTTACGCAATTAGACATTTCTTATGTAATGTTTCCTTAGAAAACCATTGACATAAACTTTAGAACGCTAGCATGAACCGTTCTCGAGATATTGCATATTTTAAATATAAATTTATCAAAAAATCCCATAAATTAAAAAGAATATATTAGCTGTTGAGAAACATGTTCACTTTTCATATGTAATATCATGCGCTAAATTTGGTGATCTCATTCTCGTAGATCTAGCTCGTTCCATTCATGAGAAAAGATACTTTGAGTAATACCTTTGTATTTGAAAACCAATAGTCATTTATCTGCTATAAGAATAACTTATTTCTCCATAACGCTTGGCGAGATTTTGGCGGAATGTCGCCAACTTGGCGACTTTTTAAAATGTTGCCAAATTAACGAAAATCTCGCCAAATGACTAAAAATGACGCTAAATCTATGAAAATTACGACTAATTCACGAAAATGCAATATCTTGGAAAGAATATAAGTATCTACTATGAGAAAAACCTATTTTTTTACTGTAAAAGTAGTAAATTCACTGCATTATATAAGGAAAGTCATGTGTTGCCCACATCGGATTTTTCTATAATATGACCTTGAAGCTGTGAAAAAAGGACATTTGGTGCGACCCCGATAAAGAATAACTTTAAAAGGCACTTTTTACCATTTCAGGCCTGGCCTTATTTTTCTTCACTCTGAGCGGACCTACAACTGAAACTACGGAATCGATTTTAATCAACGATGGTTCATTTTGTGACTTAAGATAAATTTTATTTAGAATTTCAAAAATGGAGAAACCATGATTTTTCGGCCATTTTCTTCACCGTATTTCAATCTCAACTACTAAACATATTGTAATCAATGATGGCTGATTTGGGGTGTTCTTGTAGGAGATATGCAGCTTTCGATTTAAACTTGAAAAAATATTTGATTGAAAGTTTCAAAAATAAAAAAAACCTGAATCTTCAGCTATTTACTTCAATATTGCCGAACTTACAGCCTAAACTACTGAACCGATTTCAATTAATAATGACTCATTTTAGGTGCTTTAGTAGGAAATATATATACTTTTATTCTAAACGATAAATTTGATTTAACATTTCTAAACTTGAAAAAAAAAATTGAATAAATGGTGCTTATTGCGTAATCATATTCATTACTACTTCTGCAAAAAGTATTGAAATCTCACAAAAACACTACTTCATGGTAAAAAACTCCCCGCCAAGTACAAAAACAAAATCCTCATTCAAAAAAACTTGTGAAATTTCAAAATGATTTGTGCCAAGTTTCTGCAGAACCGGAACTGGAGGGTACATTGCCGGAAGGTACATTGTTAAAGGATCTTATAACCGTCTTTCAAATCACACGTAGTTTCAGTCACAGTCGAATGATTTTTAATTGACTGCGACTAAAAAGGGTTACATGCGATTTCAAGGGGGTTTAGAATTCTCCAGCAAGGTATCCTAGACTTGAAAGTACAGCTCCGGCTCTAAGGGCGAAAATCATTTCCAGATTTCATAATTTTTTATCGAAGGAAGTTATTCTTTTTGTACATGGCGGGGAGTTTATTCTAACATGAACTGGCATTTTGGGGAAATATTATATACCAGCCATTTATTTCCACCAAGCTTTGAACGGGCTAAATGGTTAGTGAGCTACATCTATACATTTAAAAAAAGTTCTGAATATCAAAAACCGTTTCAAATTTAACCATAAAAATGACGCTCAATTTATAGTTCTATGGACATGCAAATTGCGGTATGTAACACAATATTTCATTTTCAATCACTGTATGAATAATAGCCAGCATTATTAGAAGAATAACCAGCAGACGGTATTTGAGACGTAACTGTTATTTTGAAATCAAACGAATGAAATTACAAATGGTATCAAAAGCTACATAAAATTTGAATTATAAAATGCAAAATCGTCAGCTATAACTGCAAATTAAAATATCATAATAGTTTTACACAAATATAGTCTATTAAGAAATATTATGATATTTTTTTTCACATGATGGTGTAGAAAATGAATTTTGTTGCTGGAAGAATTTTGGAACAAAAAAAATTCAAAGATTTTAAATTTGTCTCATAACTTATAGATCAAGTCCCACGTGCATACGAATTTTCAAGTTTCTACTCTCAACAGTTTGTGGCTGTGTAATTTATAACTTAATTAGCCTCACTCAAAGCTGTAAGGTGATAATGTTGCTGGTATGATTTTGTGATATAAAATTGAAACAAAACATGGGATAAATATAGTATAAATACACATTTGGAGGAATTTGATTACATAAAGTAAATCAAACAAGATGCTTGAATGAAAATAAATAGGGAATTGAGATTAGTCAACATTTTATGTATTCTATTAGATAAAATTTTATAATACTGCGCAGGGGTTGCCCTGCATTTTTGATTACTTTGGCCAACATATTCGCTAAATGGAATTTTCTTATATCAAATAAAGTTTTTATTTAACAATTTTTATTTTGACTTTTTCATTTGAAAAGTTTGATTGGATTTAGGAATTTTCAAATTCCAAATATCGCTCTTTGGAAAAAGGAAAATAGTAGTATATATATCACGATCAGTATACCACTGTTTTTGATGTTGACATCGCCAAAATTCATAATCGCCAAATTTTTCCCTAAATCTCTTTTATTTGCAAATTTTTATTTTGACATTTCATTTGAAAAATTTGATTTAATTTATAAATTCTCAAATTCTAAAAAACGTTCTTTGAAAAAACAAACAAACCCAGTAGTACATATTACGATTAGTATATCACAGTTTTTAATGTTGATATTGCCAAATTTCATAATATCCAAAATTTTCGCCAAATATTTTTTATTTGCCAACTTTTATTTTAATTTTTCATTTGAAAAATTTGATTTAATTTATAAATTCTCAAATTCCAAAAATCGTTCTATGAAAAACAAAGTAACAGTAGTACATATTACGATTAGTATACCAAGGTTTTTGATGTTGACATCGCCAGAATTCATAATCGACAAAATTTTCGGCAAATCTTTTTTATTTGCCAATTTTTATTTTGACATTTCATTTGAAAAATTTGATCTGATTTATAAATTATCAAATTCCAAAGATTGTTGTTTGAAAAAAAAAACACAGTAGTATATATCACGATTAGTACACCACGATTTTTGATCTTGATATCGTCAGATCTATTTTTCAGTTGTCAAATTTAATTTTCTTTCGCAAAATACGACAATGTCGATCGGCAGCGAGACCCCTGCTACAATGTATCAGGAAGCAAAAGTTAGTACATACATTTTTTGATTACTCAACGTCTTTCAACTCATGTCAAATTCATAAATCCTCTTAATTTACATGACAGAAACTTTTTCGCACAATCCCTCAACTTAATAACTTAAATCCAATTTATGCGGATATTTTTTGTTAAATTTTGGAGTCTAGCCAAAATTGGGACATCTTAAAATGATGCTTTGTCTAGTAAATTTTTCTAAACCACAAAGATGTCACGATGGTCCGTATATAAGATGATTTATGTTTTAAAAGTTAGATGTGGCAGTGTTTTCATTTTTGTTATGAAGAAGAAAATTGTTCATATATTCGCAGAAATTATTCATGTATAACTTATGTATATTTCAGATTTTAAATTAATTCGAGTGTTAATCACGAGAATTGCTAAACATTCTACACATTTCCTATTTCTTGCATACTTTAGACGCACATACATTTTCATGTCGATATGTGTAGAATGTTCGTTGGGTCGTTATATCCACGTCTCACAGTCACACATACACACACGGAGAGCCTTCCCAAATTGCTTTAAAGGTGTTTAGGAGGTCCTAAAACGTAGTTATTCGGGAACATATCGAATTTCAAAATATTTTAGGAAACAAAACTTTATTGATTAATATGAGAATGTAAAAATGATTGAAATATTTTTTAACGTATAAGAACGAAAAGTTAGGTTTATAATATTTTGTAAAACAATTTTGTAAAACGTAATAGAAGCAATAATGGACTAAAATTTTGGGGCCACTTAGACAATCCATTTTGGGTCCACATAACATTAATATAATATATTTATAAGCTATGTCTTGGGAAAACAAGTCGGATGATAAAAAATTGAACCATTTCTTTCTTTACTTTCCTCATGCAGTATAATGAATAGGGAAAGTATTGTGACGGGGTCGAAAATTTGAATTCTTGTTTTCGAAGGAGGAGCTCATTTCAAGCATCCCTGAACTCAAATCGAACTTTTTTGAGATGATATCTGTGTGTATATGTGTGTGCGTGTATGCATCTTAGTGTGTATGTTAGTGTGTGTGTGTATGCTAGCGTGTGTGTGTGTGTGTGTGTGTGTGTGTGTGTGTGAAAGTATGTGTGTGTGTGTCAGTGAGGCTTTGGAGACGATATCTCACGAACGAATGGAGCGATTCGAATGAAATTTGGTACAAAAATCACAATCCGTGAATACTGGAAACGTATTGTTTTAAAACATAATCGAATGTTCAGAACCCTTTAAATTTTCGAGTGAAATTTTGAAAAAATCATCAAAAAATCAAAACCTTTAATAAAGTTACGCAAATAGATATTTCTCATGTAATTTTTCCTTAGAAAACAATTGACATAAACTTTAGAACGCTAACATGAACTGTTCTCGAGTGTATGTTAGTGTGTGTGTGTTAGTGAGTGTCTGGGCATGTTAGTGAGTGTGTGTGCATGTTAGTGAGTGTGTGTGTATGTTAGTAAGTGTGTGTATGTTAGTGTGTGTGTGTTAGTATGTGTGTGTTAGTGTGTGTGTGTGCGTGTTAGTGTTAGTGTGTGTGTGTGTGCGTGTTAGTGTTAGTGTGTTAGTGTGTGTGTGTTAGTGTGTGTGTTAGTGTGTGTTAGTGTTAGTGTGTTAGTGTGTGTGTTAGTGTGTGTGTTAGTGTGCGTGTTAGTGTGTGTGTGCGTGTTAGTGTGTGCGTGTGTTAGTGTTAGTGTCAGTGTGTGTTAGTGTGTGTTAGTGTGTGTGTGTTAGTGTGTGTGTTAGTGTGTGTGTGTGCGTGTTAGTGTTAGTGTGTGTGTTAGTGTCAGTGTGTGTGTGTTAGTGTGTGTGTTAGTGTGTGTGTGCGTGTTAGTGTTAGTGTGTGTGTGTGTTAGTGTGTGTGTTAGTGTGCGTGTTAGTGTTAGTGTACGTGTTAGTGTGTGCGTGTGTTAGTGTTAGTGTGTGTGTGTTAGTGTGTGTGTGTTAGTGTGTGTGTGTGTGTGTTAGTGTGTGCGTGCGTGTGTTAGAGTGTGTGTGCGTGTGTTAGTGTGTGTGTGCGTGTGTTAGTGTGTGTGTGCGTGTGTTAGTGTGTGTGTGTGTGGATGCGATATATCAGGAACGAATTTGGGGGGTTTCTAACGTAATTTGGAATGATTATTACTATAAGTAAATATCCTAACCCTTTAGATCTTAAACGTAATCAAACGTTTGGAAGAGTTCCATTTCCGGAATACACCTTCGGAAGAGTTCCAGTTTCACGTCTCAGCTTTCTTAAGCAAAATTATTAACAAACAATTACTTTCAGTTGTCAAGTTAGGTTTGCGCTAAATATAGTTAATTGGGTACTTCAACAATTTTGCTGTTAAGTGCCCAATGTCAGTGTATGTTTCAACTTAAAAGATATTGTGCTTTGAATCTTGTCCATCATTATTTCGTATTGAAAGAAGCAAAGTACTTGCATTATGTAGAGAAAGTCATGTGCTGCCCACACAGATTTTCTCTATTATAGTAGCACAGTAAATGTATTGTTATCGCAAAAGTTTTCGAATTCGAGATTTTGACGGATAAGCACGTTTTAAGACCTCCTGAGCCCATTATAATCACTTTCGGAAAGATGTTCCTCTGTGTGCTGAGTATGCGCTGTTATATGTATATGTCTGTGTGTTGAGTATGCGCTGTTATGTATGTCTGTGTGTTGAGACCGCGCTGTTATGTATGTGTGTCTGCTGTTGTGTGTGTGTATGTGCGTGTATATATGTGGTGTGGAATATGGCTGCTATATACAGTTTTATGATTAGATATGTTATGAGAAAAACTGGAACTGGATATAATATTTAGTAATTCTCGAGATTAGATTGGGAATTATTTGAATTTTAAGATTTTTATAGCATTATTCATTTCCTGTGGGAAACAAAGTATACACTCGGAAATTTCACTCGGACGACCCGAGTTCGATTCCCTCCTCTTCCCTAACTGTCACCGTGTTCACCTGGAGTACGATCACGTTAAACATGTGGATCCGTAAGTCCTTCCGAGAGGTTGGTGGTAGGGAAGGAGGGTACGACACCTGTGGATGCCTCCACCTCTGGGTTCCGGTGTAAATTGGGTGGCACTTTCCGGCCGTTCAAACAGATACCTTACACTTTCGGGTAAGTCGGACGGCCTGGGTCGAAAGATAGAAAGCTACCGCCACGATCTAACAGCTACCACAAATCTAACAGCTCAGACTACACTTTCCCGATGAAACGCGTAAAAGCATTTCATCAGCTTCTTACGTATCGAAATTTCTCCTTTCTGCGGCTCGTTGTTTTAGGCGCATGCACTTAAACTTAAGATTTTGTTTACTATTACTCAGCTCTGTCTGTGCCATCTTTGCGTCACCTTCTTGATAGCCAGTGAATTCATTTTGAATGTCTATTAACAGATAAGTGGTATTTTGTCTATTAATTTTGTGCGTAATATTTACTGTTATTTATACGAATTAAAATTGTTTATTTTGTTATTTTTTTAGATTAATGAATTCAAACTATCCCTGCTATAATTTCCGGGTAACGTCGAATCTATTTTATAGTAAGTAAATATTAACACAAATCAGCCAAATACACATGACTGTTGCCAATTTATGAAAATAAACTTTTGATGAATATTTAATTCTTTTATAGAATATTTCGTGAACGAACGCTCTGAAAAAGATACACGATTTTTACATTCTGATACTAATTGTTTATATATAAATGGATCTAAAAATTATCTGGGATAGGAATGTATGAGAAAGTCGAGTGGAGTCTCGCACTTCTGATTGAAATTTTTTTGGGGGGTTCTAAATAATAAAATTATAGAATAAAATATTAACTATGAGTATGCATTGAAATATTGAATTAATGAGGGTAATTTTAGGAAATTCAATTTTCTGTGTTTTTTTAGAAAATAATAAAAGTTCTACAAAATAATAATGTTGCAACGACTAAAATAATATCTAAGGTAATAAAACCGATTTTTTTCAGAAAATTATTTTTATGTGATTTCTGAGGAAATTTTATGTGATTTTCTGGGAAAGTCGTTATCATCCCTATAATAATCCCTATAATTAAGGGTACGGTGGACGTTGAAATTTGTTTTATTTATTTATTGACTTAGAAACGTGAAAATTTGTATAAATATTCCTCTTAACATTACTATATGCAATACCATTAATTTTTTTTAAATTTTATTATAATTTTGTATTTTTTTTTAAGTTAATTTTTTTTAGAGAAAATTTGAAAATGTTCCTTGCGTGCCATTTGTTCACATTTTTGATTCATTTTACATTATGATCACTCAAAAACACATTATGAACAAATTTGGGTATTCATTTTTAAATCCCTTAGAAAGTTAATTTTTTAAAATATTTTTCTGCATTAAAACTTAATTTTCATCATTTAATTAGGTTCTTATTCACTTTAAATTACCTTAATAAAGTCTAATTATAAAATGTATGCACAGTTTTATTAAAAAGTATGAGAGGTGTCTTCTTGTCAAATTTTATGCATCTTAGACAAAAATTAAGACGCATGGAGCATTTTAAAAATGTAAAACTTTTCAAAATTCCGTTTCGAAAAAAATGCATTCAACCTTTTACTTACGGGTGGGACAGCGTCCATCTCAAACGAAGAACCTCCCAAAAAGACAGGTATTTGACATACCCTATCCCAAATAGTTCGATCCCCCTTTGCAGGCATTGGCGTCCATGGAAATCGCCGACAGAAACATTGCACATGGGAAATCGCCGACAGAAACATTGCATCTGCTAGCAGGTGCAATGTTTCAGTCGGCGATTTCCATGGACGCCAATGCCTGCAAAGGGGAATCAAACTGTTTGGGATAGGGTATGTCAAATACCTGTCTTTTTGGGAGGTTCTTCGTTTGGGATGGACGCTGCCCCCCCCCGTAAGCAAAAGTTAAAGGTATAAAATAATGTTATATATTAAAACTTTTTTTAGCCGATTTTTGCTCATTTCAACATCCACCGTCCCCTTAAAAGGTCCATGACTGTACCACCCGTTACTTTTATCTATGGTAAAGTGATCACGCTCAATCGAATAACAAGGATTTTAGAGCCCCTATCGGAGAATTAAAAAAGATAGGACACGAACTCGGAAACATAACGAGATAGACAAAAATACCAATTACAAATTTGTAGCGTATTGCCAACGAGTAGAAATCGACCCTAAAACTCTTATACAAAGCATTCATCTCACTCAGTAGGGTTATTGGTGGACTGCTGTCGTACTCAGGAATACTAAGATAAACAACATTTGCATGCACAGGAATTTAATGTGACAGACTATTCGAAACGTGCCCCGCCAGCAAAAATACACATTTGATTTCGAAAAATAATATGACCGCGCACTTTGATACGTATTGCAGGTGTCACCAAGGTTCTTTAATATAAAGTTGTGTCATCAGCCTGGTAACCAATAAAAAATTGTCAGCCTGACTTCAGTGAGAATTTCGTCATTTGTGACGCTACGGACCACTACGGAAAGACTTTGAGAGTCATTGCCAAAACACAGCAAGTTTTAATATTATTACAATTAAAAATTGTTTGTTAATTTTGAAGTGGTAATATCCAGACGTAGACAACCTGCGCAGAGATTTTTAATTGTATGGTGCACATCTTTCTCAGTGATGTCCAAAGAGATTCTCGGTCTCTTCAGAGAGCTCGGGAACAAAATGCGCGCGTTTGCTACTCCCGTGGCATCACATTCGTAGATCCATGTTTCGAAAACGTAAGTCATGGTCGGCATAGGCTCCCTTCTAGGTGTCACCATGTCACAGCCCCTGATGATACAATTTTTTGTTAGGTATTCAATGTCTTCTATATATGGGTTTCTTACATTCCTGGTCTGGATGCCTACTTATTAGAAAATGCTTTACAACTTTGTAATTGTTTTTTCTTCTATCTCTCTTTGTTGCCGAGTTCGTTTTCCTGGTAAGGGTGCTGTAATCACTTTTATTCGAGCATGGTCCCTTTCTTATATGTAGACCTAATTTATACACTCAAGAAGCTTTCCTTGCAAAGTCATTGGAGTACTAAAGGACTTTCTTAGGAGCACTTTATACATTATTTTATTTGGCTAACAAAGTTCTAAATTTTATTTTGCGATACAAGTTGCTTAACGTAAGTGTAAATGTGAATGAAAATGAATATTTTCTAGATGTATTAAAAGAATCCATTACAGTATGTAGGAAAGGTCATATGCTGACAACCTTGGATTTTTTATTAATTAGCATTTTAAGAATGTTTCGACCTATAGCAACTAACACCATTTACAGTTTATATAAATCTCTCAAAAGTATCTCAGATCTTTGAGCACACCTTTTCCCCGCTGGTAAATTCGTTCTGCGTGATAAAGTGAAAGTTTTTAAGCGAATTTAATCGATGACGCCAAATTCGTCAAATTATACGAAATTTGTAAATCTTACACCCTTAGGCATTTTTCCTTATCTGAATAACTTAAATCCAATTTATGTAGACATTTTTCTCTCGGAATCTGGAATCGAGCCAAAGGTTAGGCATTTTAAAGTGATACTTCATCTAATAAATTATTCTGGAACGTTAAGACGCCACGAACGTTCATCCTAAAGATGATTTATGTTTCGAAAGTTAGCCGTGGCTCGGTTTTTATTTGCTCTGTAGCGATGCCGGAATTATTCCGAGGAGTGATACTAAATTTTGTAGGCTTCAAATTTGTTTCTGAATATACTGCTTTGTTGGAATAGAATAATGAAACAAATTGTATTTCTGAAGGCTTGTATAATCAGAGTGGTAAGAAACGAGAAAGAGATCTAACTAGTAACAAATTATTTTGAAAAGATAAATTTAGAAAACAATCTTTACCGGATGTTTTACGAAGAGTATGCGAAATGAATATAAAAAATCTGATGTGGGCAGCATATGACGTTCCTTATATAATGCAATGAATTTACTTCTTAAACGGTGAAAAAGTGATGAAAAGATCCACGGCATTGTGTTTGTAAAGTTAAATTGTACATTTGGCAAGGTAAAATTGTACATCCGAATGACAATATCTAAAACTATTTCATACCCAATTTACTTATATTTTACGCAACTCTAAATTAACAATTATCAATATTGATAGGATTCTCAATAAGCAATATAGTCCATATATTTAAATATTCCAATAATAAATACATCAATTCGGCGCCATTTTCATTAACTTGGCGTCATTTTTGCAATTTTGACAATATTTTCCTCAATGTGGGGCCAAATATCGCCAAGTTGGCTATATTTAGAAGGAATATTTTTTAGATAACAATAGGTATGCCCATCATATGAGGAAATTAAAACTTGAAAAATTTTGCATCCTATTTGGAGTCATTTTTATCAATTTGGCGACATTTTTATCAATTTGGCAACATTTAAAAAAATTCGCCAAGTTGGCAATATGCCACTAGAATTTTGCCAAGCGCTACAGACGAAGTCTTATGGCGTTATAGACGGTCTTATTTTATTTCCAAAATATTGAATTTTAATCAATTAGTTGTCATTTTCATTGATTTGACGCCATTCTTATCAATTTGGCGGCATTTTAAGAACTCACCAAGTTGAAGATATTCCGCCAAATTCGTCGCTAAAATTTCGTCAAGCATTTTGGTCGGTGAAATAAGTTATTCTTATAGCAGATAAACCACTATAATGGTGTCCAAATACAAAACTATTGCCCAAAGTATCTTCTCTTATAGTAGATTCTTATTCTTTCCAAGATATTGAATTTTAATTAATTAGTCTTAATTTTTATCTATTTGGCGATATTTTCGTCAATTTGGTAACATTTAAAAAACTCGCCAATTTGACGATATTCTGCCAAATTCGATGCCAAGATTCCGCCAAGCATTGTTTTTGGAGAAATAGGTTAGTCTTATGGTAGGTAAACGACTAATGGCGTCAAATTATAAAGCTTTTCCCCAAAGTGTCTTCTTTCGTGAATAGAACGGACTAGATCTACGAGAACGAACTAGATCTACCAAATTTATCGCGTAATATTATATATGAAAAGTGAATAGATTTCACAATAGTCAATATTTTCTTTTAATTTTATGTGATTTTTTGTTAAATTTATTTGAAAAATGCGCAAAGTCTCGAGAACAGTTCATGCTAGGGTTTTAAAGTTTATGTTAATTGTTTTCTAATGAAAAATTACATAAGAAATGATTATTTACGTAACTTTATTGAATGTTTAATTTTGTGATGATTTTTTAATTTTCCATTCAAAATTTAAGAGGATTCTGAACATTCGATTGCGTGTAAAAACAATAGGCTTCTAGTGTTCACGGATTGTGAATTTTGTACCAAATTTTGTTTGGATAGCTTGATTCGTTCGTGAGGTATCGTCTCCATAGACTCACATACACACACACACACACATACACACACACACACACACACACACACACACACACACACACACACACACACATGCCATTACCCCAAAGACATCTCATTCGTATTCAGGGATGCTTGAAACGTGCTCTCCTGTCGAAAACTCGATAGCGTCCATAAATATTAATGAATTTTGACGAAACTTTATATCCGGTTTTGTTTTAGTATTTTAACCTTCAGAATTTCAACCGAAACTTTATTTCAATATTTTAACCTGGGTTTTCCAATGGATGGGAAAAATGTAATATTTAAAATCCCACGAGTGTTATAGGTCAATGTGCTTACTTACTCCTTGGTAAAATATTGGTGCTTAAGTACGAGATATTTTGTTTTGTTCTAAAAAATTTAAGAAGTTAAATAAATTTGGATATTTTAAAGATGTTTAATGATTGATGAGGTTTAAACAGAACATATTACAAGTATTTAAGTACGTATTTATGTGTCGACAGGCAAGTTTATAGATTAACTTGAATATAAAATCTCGTCAGGTATATTGTATAAGTTTAATTTATATACCGTCAAGCAAATTAGTAAAATAATTTGATAATTTGATATATTTAAGTCTGGAGTATCCAGATGAAATTGGGGCGAAAACTAATTAGTGTTATCAATAAAAAAAAATCCTTTTTGTTAATTATGCTTACAGAGTTCTGAAATTGTGGTGTTGATTCTTAGTCACATAATTATGGTATTAAGTATCTCAAATCTTTAGCCATCTTCAGGGTCTACAGTGCTTCTATTAGCGACAAAGCCTTACATAAATTTAACAAGTCTATTTCTGATTTGTCTACTACGACATGATCTTTATCCACGAATTGATGCAGATCTACTTTTTATTCTACTTGACCTTTATGGTTGCCAAGATTTTATCTGGGTTTCATTTCACGCTTGTATTTAAGCCCATTAACAAAATTTAATTTCTTTCACTTAAAAAATCCCATTCCTGTCATAAATCGTTGAGGGATGTTTATCACCATCAATGCTGGGGATGATAATTACTGGAGGGTTGTCTTGGTTATATTATTTAAACAGAAAAAACCCTCTTTAATTTCATATTAAAAAACATGATTTATGTGTGCGGCAGCAAAGACATCTGATCAAAGATGTTTGGAACCTGTACTCGAATTATAGGAACAGAGGAGAAGCTAGCTTTTGCTCAGTGATTATAATGTCGGTTTACGAAGCAAAGGGCCCCTGGTTCGGGGCCCGGCGACTCCCTTTCCTCCACAATGATGACTGGACGTTTGAAACACGAAGTCAGAGGCCCTTTCTGGTTGACCACGACAGACGTCATGACCGAGGCAACACGTCTCCCGGCCTTCAGTCCCTCAACTGCATTTCGGGGGGACACGCGGGGGTTTTCTCAGCGGGCCTCCTCCTCTCCGAAATTAGACCGGGGCCATCTTATCAGGTGAGGGAGTGTGCGGCAGCAAAGACATCTGATCAAAGAAGCTTGGAACCTGTACCCGAATTATAAGAACAGAGGAGAAGCTAGCTTTTGCTCAATGATTATAATATCGGTCTAAGAAGCAAAGGGTCCCTGGTTCGGGGCCCGGCGACTCCCAATCGCCACATGTGTCTAACCAAGATGTTTGGAATTTTTCTCTTCTTGTACATTCTTGGAAATTTAATCATGTTTTCAATTTTTCTGAGGTTAAGTTCATTTATAAACATAATTCTATTTTTTATTTAATTCTTGAAGTTTTCTTTATTATTTCTCAATCGAGATCACATATTAATAATAATTCTCTATTAAAGTCTGTCAGAACTTTCCCGAGTGTTAGTTTTCCTGTCATTGACAGGCTTGAATATTAACCTAAATATAGTTTACAAAACATTATGGTATTTTCAAGGTTTTCATCCATAAAGGTTTTATCTTTTTCTCTCTAACCCCATGGCCAAATGCATTTATAGGCGTCACTATGTAATTGTTAACTTAAAAAATTTTAAATACTGTATACGAAATGCTTAAGTAAAAATACTAAAAAATATATTTCTTTTCATTATAGACTGATAATGATTGTGATACAACTAGAACTAAACATTATGGAATAAGAATGTGTGAGATAGTCGAGTGGAGTCCCACCTTCTAGACATTTTAAAGGAAATTAACATTCTAACTCGAATGTTAAAATTTATATCAATTATTTTTTCGCATTCTAATTGCATTACAGTCCTTAAGATCCGTTTCCAACTAATTTGCTTCATTTCTATGTACTCCCTTACCGCTTTGAATTAGCAAACTTCTCAATTTTACAGCAATTTAATTCCCGCTTTGAAGTGAGGAGCAAACAGCTCAATTCAATTTTAATTGGGGTTTTCGGGATTTTCTTGAAGACGATAACGATCAGTGGTAATTAAGAGGAGCACTCGAGTTTTGGATTAAATTCAAAAAGTGTTTGAGGGTCTTCAAATACTCGTAAGAGAAAAAGATTTTCTGACATTACAGACAAGTATAGTTTTATTGATTGAGATTTCAGAGTTTTTAGTTTCTGCGGAATTAAATATTTACTTTATCAGCATGCACGTGTGTTATATAAAGTCTTTTAAGATAAAACTTATTTATACTTTTTCTTACAACATTGTGTGTACACTAATTTTTATATTACTTCCATTATATCTAAACTATTAAACTACGTGTGACTATATATGCATATTATGTGTGTTACTCCAGTGATTAAAAAATGTGTTGATGTAAAATGTAATGATTTGTTTTAAATAGGAAATAGAGATCTTGAGATGGGCACAATGTATATAATAGTTAAAAACTTTATAGATTTTTTAATATATGCAGGAAAACGCCCCAGAAACATACTTCTTGTTTCCAATTGAAGGCGAAATGACCCAAAAATGAATTCATAAATATAAATTATAAATAATAAAAATAAATTATCATTAATAAAATTAATAATTATAAATAATAAAAATAAATTATCAATAATAAAATTAATAATTATAAATAATAAAAATAAATTGTCATTAATAAAATTAATAATTATAAATAATAAAAATAAATTCTCATTAATAAAATTAATAATTATAAATAATAAAAATAAATTATCATTAATAAAATTAATAATAATAAATAATAAAAATAAATATTAACTATTGTAAAATCTGTACACTTTTCATATGTAATATTAAGCGATAAATTTACTATCATCATTCTCGCAGATCTAGCTCGTTCCATTCACGAGAGAGAAGACATTTTGTGCAATAGCTTAATAATTTGACGCCATTAGCCGTTTATCTCTGATAAGACTAACCTATTTCTCCATAAACAATGCTTGACAAAATTTTGGCGGCGAATTTGGCGGAATATCGCCAACTTGGCGAAATTTTTAAATGTTGCCAAATTGACGAAAATATCACCGTCTTGATAAATATGTCACCAAATTGATAAAAATGAAGCTAAATCAATAGAAATGAAGACTAATTGATAAAAATCCAATATCTTGAAGAGAATAAGAATCTAATATAAGAGAAGATACTTTGGGTAATAGTTTTGTTTGGAAGTCATTAGTCGTTTATCTGCTATAAGAATAACCTATTTCTGCGATCATAATGCTTGACGAAATTTTACTGACGAATTTTGCGGAATATCGCCAACTTGACGAATTTTTTAAATGTCGCCAAATCTATGAAAATGTCGCCAAATTGATAAGAATGCCGTTAAATCAATGAAAATGACAACTAATTGAATAAATTCAACATTTTGGAAAAAATATAAGACTCTACATAAAATTCCGTCTGTAACTCTTGGCAAAATTCTGACGACGAATTTTGGCCGCATATGGCCAACTTGGCGACTTTTTTAAATATTCCAAATTGACGAAACTGTTGTCAAATTGAAAAATGCTATCAAATTGATCAAAACGTCGCCGAATTGATAAATATGACGCTAAATGGGATGCAATATTTTGCAAATTTTTAATTCCGTCATATGATCGGCATACCTTTCATTATATAAGAAATGCGTTTCTAAATATAGCCAACTTGGCAATATTTGGCCCTACATTAACGAAAATATCGTTAAAATTGCAAAAATGACTCCAGTTAATAAAAATGACGCCTAATTGATGAATTTATTATTAAAATGTTTAAATATATGGACTATATTGCTTATTGAGGATGCTGTAAGTATTGATAATTGTTAATTTAGAGTTGCGTAAAATATAAGTTAATTGGGTACGAAATAGTTTTAGATATTTTCATCCGGATGAACAATTTACCTCGCCAAATATACAATTTAACTTTACAAACACTGTGCCGTGGATCTTTTCATCTCTTTTTCACCGTTAAAGAAGTAAATTCATTACATTATATAAGGAAAGTCATTTGCTTCTCACATCAGATTTTTTTAAAAATGGGATGCTCATACCTTTGATTTAAATTTACTTTGTAATAATAAATATTTCAATGTTGATAGCAATTTCTAAATTGTGCACCCTCCTGAAAAGAATTTTAACACCTCCTGAAAAAATTCTGCATACTCCCATGAGTGAAACCCTTTGTATATTTTGAATGTCAAGAAATAATTTGGATAATAAAGTAATAATTCATTCAAAGCGACACGGGTCACTGAGTAATTAAATTTAATTTTCAGAGATATTGAATCATCTTTAAATCTTCAATCATGGCAGACAGAGAGACGGACATGAATAAAATTTTTTAATATGTTATGAACTTTATATTACGATCTATTTAATGTTTACTAAAATATCTTTGAAGCAAACTTCAAAAGAAAAGAAAAAGGTCAACATTTTCTCCTCAAATGAATACCAAGTGCTGTTCTTGTATAACAAAAAATATGATTTACTGCATAAAAATATGAAATATATATTATTTTTAAATGTTAAAGACACTTAAAGCTGATTGAAAACGGAAATATTTTTTCAACTTCTGCATTTATTTTCCTTCCTCTGCCGCCTCTTTCGTATTATCTTTTTCCAATTTAAAGTTCGTCGTACTTAGAAACATAAAGAAATTCAAGTGCATTGTTTTAACAAGCTTTCTTGTGCGCCTTCTAAAAAACTTTCATTTTTAATACAAGAGTTTTAACTTTTTACACCATTTGTTTTAATAGATTCCGTCTAGGGTTTTTTTTTAGGTTTTTCTCTCCTGACTATTTTTGTAAATAGAGTATCTTTCGAAATGAAAATATAATTAATACATACTTGAATAAATTTAAAAATATATTCTTAATTCATTTTTCTAAACCTCTTCAGCTTATAAAAATAATCTATTAAAATCATCAGAAGATTGCTTAATAGATTAAAGATTAATCATACGATTGCACAATTGATCAATAGATTTTTTTAAATTTTTTGTGTTCTATTAATTTCGCTGACAAATGTAATTACCATAATGATAGCCAATAATATATTCAATGTAAAACTATATCTATATATTCAATGTAAAACTATATCTTTATAATCAATGCAAAACTATATCTATATATTCAATGCAAAATTATATCTATATATTCAATGTAAAACTATATCTATATATTCAATGTAAAATTGTATCTATATATTCAATGCAAAACTATATCTATATATTCAATGTAAAACTATATCTATATATTGTATACATTTCATAATGAACTTTTTGAATTTCAGTAAAATATTTGTTGTGCAAATGTCAAACAAAATTAAATAAAAATTAATATTTTATGTAAAAGATTTTTTTTATATGTGATATGGGTATTGAGATAAAGGTATCTAAAAGACAATGTTTGTGTCTGTCTGTTTGTCTGCGCTCTCTGTAGAGCAAATTCAAGCGACCCAAAGCTACTAAATTTGATACAAATTTACTTCCGAAAAAATTTTGATATTAGGTTTAGTTTCTTTATTAATTTTATATAGGGGTAAAATGTTGAGTAATTTTTCCCGATTTTTGGCGATTTAAAAAATTTCCATCATAATAGACAAAATTACTTTTTGTATTCTTAAATCATCTTCACCACCGATCCTAAGATTATGTAATTCGATGCCTATAAAGTTTCAAGTTTCATTCCCTTATTATAAAAGATCTGATGTGGGCAACACATGACTTTCCTTATATAATGTAATGAATTTACTAATTTTACAGTAAAAAAAAAGGTTTTTCTTATAGTAGATACTTATATTCTTTCCAAGATATTGAATTTTCGACAATTAGTCGTCATTTTGATTTAGCGTCATTTTTATCCATTTGGCGAGATTTTCGTTAATTTGGCAACATTTCAAAAAGTCGCCATGTTGGCGACATTCCGCCAAATCGTCGCCAAAATCTCGCCAAGCGTTATGGACGAAGAAATAAGTTATTCTTACAGCAGATAAATGACTATTGGCGATCAAATACAAAAGTATTACTCAAAGTATCTTTTTTCATGAATGGGACGAGCTAAATCCACGAGAATGATGTCACTCAATTTATCGCATGGTATTACATATGAAAAGTGAACATGTTTCTCAATAGGAAATATTTTTTTTTATTTTATATGACTTTGTGATAATTTTTTTCAAAAATGTGCAATATCTCGAGAACGGTTCATGTTAGCGTTCAAAAATTTATATATCAATCGTTTTCTAATAAAAAATTACATAAGAAAAGTCTATTTGAGTAACTTTATTAGTGGTTTTGAATTTTTGACGATTTTTTCAAAATTTCACTCGAAAATTTAGGGGGGGGGGGTCTGAACATTCGATTGCGTATAAAAGCAATAGGCTTCCAGTGTTTACGGATTGTGATTTTTGCACCAAATTTCGTTCGAATCGGTCCATTCGGTAGCCAGTTATCGTCTCCACAGACTCACTGACACACACACACACACACACACACACACACACACAGACATCACTTCAAAATGTCAGGGATGCTTGAAACGTGCTCTCCCGTCGAAAACTCGAATTCGAATTTTCGACCCCGTCACAATACTTTCCTTATACATTATGTATATAAGGAAAGTAAAAATTATTAATATGACGCCAATTGACGATCTTTAGGAACTTCCTTAATCCCAGATAACGCCAAATCCACATGTCTAGGAACAGAATTCGCAAAATATTCCAGGGAATATTTTCCCAAAACGAAATTCGCTGTTTGGGGAAAATATTCACTGGAATATTTGACCAAAACAGAATCGACCAAAACAGAAATCCTTGCCCATGACGTCTGTTATTAAGGACAACATGCTTGATTGAAAGGCGGTATTTAGCCGTACAATGCTGGATTACCCAAAAGGCCTACTAAATATGTGTTTAGGGCACCAGCAAATTAGGAGACACCAATAAAAATCCAAAATGTTTTTTTTTGTGTATTTTTACTTATTGCTTTACAAATATAAAATGCCCTCTCCTCCATTTAAAAAGCATGATAAACAATATCTGACGGAAATGATATCCGATATCTAATAATTGAGGGCGATGTATACTTTCTTACATCGGCTCCATTAAACTTATGGGGACAGAGAGACCTTTAAAAATGTTCTGTCTTCCAGGTTTATATTGTGGTTGACGCCCTTCGATGATGACTTTATCCCTTCAATATTAATATATCAACTGGTCAGTATCACAGCAATTAGTAACATAATTAGTTGTTATAAAAACGTCCGTATGGAGGGGATGGGGGACTCCATGCGAAGTTTTGGAGCCCGGTTAATGCAACTTAGTGGTTGCAGGGCTTTGGCATTAAAGGGTGTCAGGGTGTCAATTACTATTTCATTATAGCTCTTTTAAAATTTAAATATGGCTAATTACGCTGCATTGGAAGCCCAGACCACAGCAACCATTAGATAAGACGGCTCTGTTAGGATCATCCACTGGTTCTATGTAGCTCTTCACCGGGATACCCCAAAATAATTGAGGACATCAAGAAATTTAGAAATAAAAGATGTCATCTTGAAGTGAAATGATATTAACAAAATTCAAATTCAATGAAAGAAAATGAGCTAAGAACATGTGCATTGCATCTCTGATATCCACTGAACCTCTGATATCCACTGAAAGTGAACTGAAAATTATTTTGATCAGATAATAGAATAATTTTATTACGGAGGGCAGCGTAATATATTTTTTAAATAGTTGGCTCTTTAAATTTAAGTATGCGATTATTACTTTCCTTATATACATAATGTATAAGGAAAGTATTGTGACGGGGTTGAAAATTCGAATTCGAGTTTTCAACAGGAGAGCACATTTCAAGCATCCCTGATCACGAATCGAACATTTTTGAAGTGATGTCTGTCTGTGTGCGTGTGTGTGTGTGAAAATATGTGTGTGTGTGAAAATATGTGTGTGTGTGTGTGTGTGCGTGTGTGTAAGTATGTGTGTGTGTGTCAGTGAGACTGTGGAGACGATATCTCACAAACGAATGGAGCGATTTGAATGAAATTTGGTATAAAAATCACAATCCGTGAATACTGGAGGCCTACTGTTTTAAAACACAATCGAATGTTCAGAACCACCCCTGAATTTTCAAGTGCAATTTTGAAAAAATCATCAAAAAATCAAAACCTTTAATAAAGTTACACAAATAGACATTTCTTATGTAATTTTTCCTTAGAAAACGATTGACATAAACTTTAGAAAGCTAGCATGAACCCTTCTCGAGATATTGCACATTTTTCAAATAAATGTATCAAAAAGTCCCATAAATTAAAAAAAATATTAACTACTAAGAAACATGTTCACTTTTCATATGTAATAACATTCGATAAATTGGGTGACATCATTCTCGTGGATCTAACTCGTTCCATTTACGAGAAAAGATACTTTGAGTAATACTTTTGTATTTAACGCTAATAGTCATTTATCTGCTGTAAGAATAACTTATTTCTCCGTCCATAACGCTTGGCGAGATTTTGGCGACGAATTTAGCGGAATGTCGCCAACTTGGCGACATTTTAAAATGTTGCCAAATTAACGAAAATCTCGCCAAATGGATAAAAATGAAGTTAAATCAATGAAAATGACGACTCATTGAAGAAAATTTAATATCTTGGAAGGAATATAAGTATCTACTATAAGAATAAAATTTCTTTAACTGTAAAAGTAGTAAATTCATTGCATTATATAAGGAAAGTCATGTGCTGCCCACATCAGATGCTTATGATGTTTATTTTTACAATTTTGCAATTTTCAATGAAACGACAGGAAATGTATTAAAAATAGTTATTGTTATTTATTTAATTATTATATTTCTGTTAGCAATATTATGCTTCTTTAAATTTTTTTTAGATGTGGCTAGCGTATCTGTTAATTTAAATTGGTGAATTATTTTTTTTATATCGTAAACAAAAGGGATCCCAAAATATGGGTGGCCCTAGGGCATCAATATTCTTATCCGGTACTGAGCTATTTTGATAGCTCAGTTTTTATTTTCTCTATTGTAAAAAGAGAGGCGATTGAAAATTCATCAAAGGAAACGGAATTATGATATATTTTCATCACGCTTTTGCTTTCCTTTTCAATATATAATTATATACAATATAAGTATTTTAATGAGATCTAAATTCGAATCCTAATTTGCCATAGATCTGCATGTTTTTAACACCATAGAAATAACGGCTCTGGTTTTAGTTCTTTGCTTGTGCAATCGCTTCTTTTAGGCCAAAATGCTCTGTTATTAACTGGTATTAATAAAAACACGTGTCAGCTAGGATTAAAGAATGTTCAAAGTATCCATAAAATTTAGGATTTTCTGATTATACTGTGGATCAAATGGAGAGTATATTTTCTGATTATCCTCTCCATTTGGCCAATCACTACTCATTAAGGATGAGTAATAATAATTCAGAAAGGTTGTGATAAGATTTATTATGATTGAAATTCTTTACATCTTATACAATATCCATTTGAAGTTAAAATTGCACATTTGTCATCGTTTTTACTTGGAATGTTATTTTAGGAACGTTGCAGTTATAGCAACGATAGCCGCCAAGCCGTCATGCCCAAATTCGTAATTGACAAGCGTACATTATAGCTGACAAACCTCGATTTCCAGGGGTCTGTGACTCGGCCACTAAGAAAGCAAAATCTTGATACTTTTTCTCTGTAAAGCCTTCTCCAATTTGAGAAAGAAAATATAATTGGTGCGGTAACACCCGAGAGAAAAAATAACTTTAAAATGACACTTATTCCGGTTTATATTTTGGCTTTTCATTCTTCAGTGTCTACAATCTAAAATACTGAAAAGATATTCATGAATGATGGCGCATGTTGTGTGTTATGGTGGGAGGTACACACTTTTCTTTTAAAACAAACAGATTAATTCAATTTAAAATATCAAACATTGAAATAAAACATAAATAAATGGTGCTCGTACCACCCGAGTTCGATTCCCGGCTTTGCCCAAACTGTCCCCGTGGAGTACGGGCACGCTAAATACGTCGGTGCGTAAGTCTTTCCGAGAGGTTCGTGTTTATGGGGACAAAGGGTATGATCCCTGTGGTCATATCTAAATTGGGAGGCACTGTCCCGGTCGTCCAAACAGATAACTTACACCTTCTGTTAGATCAGACGGTCTGGGTCGAACAAACAAACAAAGAGGGGGGGGGGGGCGCTTTATGAATTTTAGTTTTCTAAAAAATATTCGACGAGTTTGAGTAAATATGCGTGCAACTATGAATGAATGAATGTGTAACAGCCTAGGATGCGTTAGAATTTTGATTCAATTGCTGTTAATGGAGCTTGTGATAATTTCTTTAAAAAATGAATGTAAAATCGGATTTGCAACTCTTTTTGTGGTATCTTCTTTTGCTTGAAGTAAGGTGTGTGTGTCTCATATGACATCCCCGATGAAACAGCGAGCGGTACGTCTTTATGACCTAGTGCCTCACGGCGTATAAGGACATCAATATTGTCCTGTGATGAAGAACGATGACAGTGTAGTAAATCATGTTTTAAAATGTTGAAAACTTTATCTGACACTCTCTGGGAAGCCGATGAAAACGAAAATGCTATTTTAGGAAGTTTCACAAAGATGTTTGTTGCGTTATGAAAAATAACTAAAGATAAGACACAAAAAGTTTAAACAATTTGAAAACACAAAATCATTACAGACAAAGCATAGGAACATTAGTTTATTTTCATGCTAACAATATGTAATAAAATTTTCAACCATTTTCACGGCAAATTTTATTAAGAGAAACTAAATTACTTTCCTTATATACATAATGTATAAGGAAACTATTGTGACGGGGTCGAAAATTCGAATTCGAGTTTTCGGCGGAAGAGCACGCTTCAAGCATCCCTGATCACGAATCAAACATTTTTGAAGTGATGTCTGTGTGTGTGTGTGAGTCTGTGGAAACGATATCTCACGAACGAATGAAGCGATTCGAATATTTGGTACAAAAATCACAATCCGTAAACACTGGAAGCTTATTGTTTTTATACGCAATCGAGTGTTCAGAACCCCCCTAAATTTTCGAGTGAAATTTTGAAAAATTCATCAAAAAATCAAAACCGCTAATAAAGTTACGCAAATAGACATTTCTTATGTAATTTTTTATTAGAAAACGATTGACATAAATTTTAGAACGCTAACGTGAACCGTTCGCGAGACATTGCGCATTTTTGAAAAAAATTATCAAAAAGTCATATAAAATAAAAAAAAATATTTCCTACTGAGAAACATGTTCACTTTTCATATGTAATACCATGCGATAAATTGGGTGACATCATTCTCGTGGATCTAGCTCGTTTCATTCATGAAAAAAGATACTTTGAGTAATACTTTTGTATTTGATCGCCAATAGTCATTTATCTGCTGTAAGAATAATCTATTTCTTCGTCCATAACGCTTGGCGAGATTTTGGCGGAATGTCGCCAACTTGGCGACTTTTTGAAATGTTGCCAAATTAACGAAAATCTCGCCAAATGGATAAAAATGACGCTAAATTAATGGAAATGACGACTAATTGTCGAAAATTCAATATCTTGGAAAGAATATAAGTATCTACTATAAGAAAAACCTATTTTTTTACTGTAAATGTAGTAAATTCATTGCATTATATAAGGAAAGTCATGTGCTGCCCACATTAGATTTTTTTAAAATGTGCTGGATCAGTCCCTAACATACCATATGGTCATTTTACAATACATTTGAAATTTTGTGGAAGGATATACTACATGAGGTGGGCTATAAAGAAAACCAGTACCACAGAAGAATTAAATAAAACCTGTGTGAAAACAAGCAATTTTATTCTTATTTTAACTATGCAAAATGCTTATTCACTCGCAATAATATTTTATATCGCATATACTTTTTATCTAGTAATTCATGTAAAATAATTGTTAAGTTTCGTTGCCATTCAGAAGATAAATTCTGTAAAAATTAGAAAAAAAAATATCAATGATTGCAGTTATAAAAATAAATATACCATGCACAACGACAGAGTAGCATTGATCATAGAATAGAATTTTTAAATTTTATCTTTATTTTAAACAACATATACATATATACGTATATGTTATAGGTATATAACTATATACGTATGACCTGTAACATCTTATTATGTTCTTTTAGGATGAAGGTACTGAATGTCGTGACTCCTACTTTCGTCTGTGGTCACACACAAGGACACCATAACCGTCTTTATGATTTGGGGGACATAAGGCCAAACATGTTTTTGGAATCCTCTTCAGAGTTTTTATCATTGTAGCTCATGCCGAAAATTAATTATGATTTAAATGTAATTTTAAAGGACAGTTCTTAGGCCCGTGGTATAGAAGCATTTTGATAAAGATATCTAGGGGCATAGGTGTTGCCAAGATCTTTGAAAAGGAACATTCGACGATCAAATGGGAAGTTTGTTTGCTAATGTGGACTTTATGGAAAACTAATGAGATTTTTTTCGGTCAATGGAGAAATTACCAGCTCCACTGTTTAGGGCACCAAAATTGTCTGGGCATAGGGCCTTAAAGCGTCCTTATCCCGCCCTGTAGTCGTAGGGGATTTTAATGCGAGCGAACGCAGGGGACTGGTTGTAATAGTTTAATTTGAGTAGTTAGCAGACATTTTTTACTTAGCGGGTAGACCCGTATTGTGGAAAATATCTCCGCTACGGGATAGGAAGGGGCTATATTTTTGTTCTTTGTTCAATTTCAGCAATCTTAGCGTGTGTCGTTAGCCATTACCTGTCCAGGTAACGTGGCATACGCAGCCTACGCGGATCTTTTGATGACATTTTAGAGTTTTTGAAAAGGAAGAATCTGTTTGTCTGTCTGTTTGTCCACGATATCGCGCAATATCTACCGTACTTACAGGTTTGAGGTTTTGCATACAGTAGCATCTATACCTAAACTGATGCTCCTCGAAACCCTTTTTCCAAAATTTTAAGTAGAGTTTTAAAATTAAATTTTAAAACTCTTTCAATGTGTTCAAATCGGCCATTTATCACGCAGAGGCGAAGGTATTGTTCCTTGTAGAAATGGCTTAGCTTAGGCATTCCTATTGTTGTTTCTTGCTGCTAAACCCCTAAACCTAGAAAATGCTAGGTCAAGTAAAAAAAAAAACATGCCGCCCATAAGGCATTGAGGCTATATTTTCTAGGTTATCTACTAGAAGATTTAAAGAAGCTTCCAACTTCTATTGTAAGAATTTTGTAAGAATTTTGATCTCTGCTCGGGATCAGAACTCTAAAAGTAGATCTGTTAAAAGAAGATCTGTTAGAAGAAAATCTGTTAGAAGAAGATCTGTATAGAAGATCTGCTAGATCCCATTATCCTTTCTATAACCCTGGAATGAGTTACACCCCACAAAAGACAAGTTATTTACAGGAGGGGTGGAATAGCCAACAATGGGTAACGTTTTCATTCCCCGATGGGCGTCCTTTTTACACGTGACAATACAAAAGTATAATATATGTACACATAAGTGAAAGTATAATATAATATAACTATCTAACACAAACTATTTTTGAATGATAGTTAAAAATTAGTCCAAATAACCAGCTACAGTTCTATGTATAATTTTAACACGTAACAACGCAAAATGCGGTACTTAGGATGTTCGCATGACTGCTATGTTTTCGGGCTTATTTTTGCTGTACTGTTGTAGTTTGCTATAATGCACGTAGAAGGGCATAGAGTGTCAATGAAACTATGAGAAATGAAGCTGATAGATTTCGACGGGCCGAAGGAAATATTGAAATAAGTCTCAGTAAAGAAAACATGCCAAACCTAGAGCCAATGAAATTGCTATTTTCAGAATCCTGTCATTAAAAATTTCAGAGATGCTTAGGAATCAGACGCTCGGGGCCGGTACAGCTATACTTAATAAAGTAATATGTTTGTCTGTGCGTATGTGCAGCCTGTAGCGGGAACGCTACGCGTCGAACGTCCATAACATTTGTTACACATACTTCAGTACCCGGGATGATACACCCTGGTGAGATTTTTTTTGTTAGGTTTGCTATGCGAAGTATTATTAAAGTGAACGTTAAATTTTGTTCACCTGAACTTACAGCCAACTCTCGAAAATAATAATAAAAAAAAGCGTTATCAATTCTCTACTTATAGCAAAAATTAACTAAATAAATAAACTGCTGTGTGGGTTCGCTACGCCACGATCCCGGACAATGCTGGGTTACATTTTGTAGTTTTGAATAAAGGTAACTTCTCTTATAGGAATTGGTATCAAAGTGTAATGAGCGCTAGTGTTACGTTAAAGTCACAAAATGTTCAAATTTTGTGAAAACTCAATGAATAAGCTTTGATGTACATTAGCAACACACATAGCAGAGAGATATATTCGCACAAACACAATCGACATAAAAGTTGTTGACTCTTGTTGTATAGTGCATAAGATATGCAAATACTTCGCTCAGTTTTTAATTTTCCATCCTGTCTCAATACTTTCCTATACATAAACTAGGTATATTATAGCGAATATTATGAAAACATAACTTCCTCTTCAGACACAAATGGGTTGTCCTCTTTCCCACTCCTTCATTATTTAGGGTCATTAAATCGAGTTTTATCGATCTAGAAATACATAATTTCTAAAAGCTATTATAGAAAAAAAAAACCCACATAGAATCTAGAAATATATTATTTCTAAAAGGTTGTGGGGGCTGCAGATCCCCGATGGTGGGAGATAGGTTCGAACTTGGAATCTTTAGATTGCTGATCTCTCGTTATGCCATCAGGTCTAAAAGAATTCTCCCAGGCCAAGGGAATAACCGAGGATGTCTTTTGTAACAGCGAGTGACGCAATACTGCCCCCAGAAGGTATTAAAAAATACATCATAGAAATAAATACATGGAATTTAGAAATGTACCATGTCTAAAACCTATTTTAGAAAAAAAAATACCTCAATCTACGAATACACTATTTTTAAAAGCTATTATAGGAAAAAAGATCCATATGGAATCTAGAAATATAATATCTCTAAAAGCTATTATGGAAAAATGCATGGAATCTAAAAATACAATATTTCTGAAAGGTATTACAGAAAAAATCCCATAGAAATATACTATTACTAAAAGAGTTATGATAGAAATCATGTATGTCTCTCAAATGTGAAATTGCAACACCATGAAGGAATGCACGTAGCCATATGAAAATCATAGTACCGGTAGAAGAAAAAGTCATGCAAATGATTAAAAGAATAAACAAAGATATGTAAAAGAAATCTGTTTATTCAGTAAAGAATGTGGCTCCCACGGGCAGTTATACAGGCCGCTAAACGGCGAGGCATACTATCGACGAGGTTATTAATGGTTGCCTGAAGTAATCCTTGCTAAGTAGTGTCCACTGAGACAAGCAATTTGTCTATGGTATGTACCGGTGGTCCCCGGTGCACCTGATGTCCGATGAGGGCCGGCCCACATGTGTTCAATGGCAAAACGATCTGGCTAGGCTGCCGAAAAGATGGAAAGGATATGAATTCCTTTCAGGCTGTTGAGAGTTTGCCGTGCGGTGTGGCATTGTCTTGCTAGAACACCATGCCGGGGACGGTCTGCACCAGTGGCCGAACCACAGGCCTCACAATTTATGTGACGTACTGGCCCCCTGTCAGATTACCTGAAATGTGCATCATAGCTGTCCGCTGATCGAACACGATACCGCCCCAAACCATGATGCCCGGTGTGATCCTCGGTGATATGGGCTGGCAAGTGGCGTTCGCGAGTAAGTCGCCCGACCCGTCCACGGCTGTCAAGCAAGATTCATCTGTAAACAATACTCGATGTCATTCACTGATTCAGTTGCAATGACGACGACACCACGCAACCTGTTGCATTTCTGTGTCGAGCGCTTAATGGCACTCCAGTGGCTGGCCGCTGTGCGCGCAGCTGTAATTCATGCAACCTGTTGCAAATGGTTTAGAAGTACGCAGGTGCAACCGTTTATGGTGGCAGGCTGTTTCGGATGTCACTTGACGTTGCGAACGGGTCTCGACAAGCCGTTCGGCGAAGCTGCCAGTTTGTGCTCTCTGCCGTGTGCCTGTTCGAACCACTCCCTCTTCGGCGTGTTCGCTGATGTTCTTGCATCCATGGTGTTACACATCGCTGGGCACGTCTTGCCCAACACGCATGGCAATTGCATGCATTGACAAACCGATGTTACCCAGCTCCAGGATACGGTCTCTTTTCCCAGCTGTTAACTGCTAGTATACAGCTCGTTGACGTCTTCGAGGCATCGCTTCTTCACTTTTTCGGAAGTTCGGCTGCTGCAAATCGTCGCTGTTAGCATTTACCGGACGAGCCATCTGCTGGTCTTTATCATTCGAAACTGGGTGTCACGTCACACGAAACGTACGAAAACTTAAAATCATTTGCATATGGCTACGTTCGTTACTTCATGGTGTTGAAATTTCACTTTTGACGAGTGTAGTATACATGTAAAATCAAACACCATGGAATGTACGAGAAAGTCAAGTCGAGACACCCAATTCAGGTATTTTCATTAGTATTTATTTACAACCGTACCAAATTTGCAATTTCAAAATTATTTCTTTTTATTTAGTGAACTAAGGCATTTTAAAATGATGCCAATTTGTTAAACTCCAAAAGCATAAAGTAATTTAGTAGATCCTTCCTAGGAAATATGTCGATTACTCCAGCAATAAACTCAAAGCATAACAAGCTGTTGAAACACACTTTTCAGTAACAAACGTTTTTTTAGAAATGAATTTTTCTTCTCATCTTTTCCAAAATTCCAGCAAAGCTGCCTCAAACTGAAAATATATTTCGAAATTACTTTTTTTAAGATAACACAATGAAAGTATTTCCCGGAAGGACGCATTTAATTTTACCAAGGTTTTATGAAATCCTAACTTTCAGATTATAGAACGAAATTTTCAGTTTCTATGAAGTTAGTTCTGCAAAAGACAAATGATTCGATTTTGACTTGAAAAATAATGGCTTGTTGCTTTTTCTTGTAATTTCTTTTAGGTGTTTTAGTTGAAGTGAAAAGTGGAATTAATATAGTATTAGGAGCATTTTCATATTGGAATTGAAAGAATGCCAATTTTTTCCTTTTTCTTTGATTGATCCTGATTGTATTTAAATCTGATAGACTGTATGGACTTTTGGCTTTTCTATAATGTCGGATACATACACACACACACACATTATGTAGGGGTCATATTCTCTAAACGGGCTTTTCATCTTTCTTGTTACAATACACTTTTTTCTATTTTTCAACCATTTTTCTACATTACATTTTAACATGGGTGGTTTTCTTAAAAAAAAAACAGCAGCAGCGCTCATTTTGGGGGAAATTAAATAGAAGAAGCAAATTTTTATATTCAAGACAAGTAAATACAACATGGCAGGGGAATTACACTTAATATAGGCAACTTCTTTGTTAGTATGTATGTATTCTTTATCATTAGATAAATAAAAAAATAGTTTTGCCTTAATAGCAATCTTATATTTAGAACTAACTTCTTATTTGTTTTATCTTCTAAAAAGAAAATCTAGTTTAAATGTAAATCACCTGTTCTAATGTCATTCCCTTGTCTACCAAGAAGACAGATAAATGAAGACAGGGGAATGACAAATCATGTGATTTTACTTTCTGAGTATATACGTTTTATTTGAAATTAAGTCTAACTTGATATTCAGTTTGATACACTAACTAGGCACACATATATGTAAAAAAATTATTTACTTTTTTATTCTTAAAATAATTAAAGACAGGTGAATGACAAGGAATAAAAATATTTACCCAAAATTTTTCAGTTTTATAATATTTCCCTGCACAGATTGATAGCTAGAACATAGTCAATTTCTTGAAATGGTAAATATGTACTTTAGTATAAAAGAATAATACTTTAATTATATTGTGTTGTCATCTATGTACAGAAATAGGTGCTAAAATTTAAAGACAGGTGAATGACAAAAAAGCTAGGGGACAGTTGAAAAAAATGAATTTAAAACATTGCTCTAATGTATAGTGGATTTTTATTATTGTTTGTATTTTAAATTGTCTAACTTAATATAAAACATCAAATTAAAAGAAAACTAGAAAATGAAGGCTTGTAAATGTTTTTATTATTTAGCTGTTGGGACACACAGGAGAATGACATTTAATAAAAAAACTAAATTTTTAAATATTAAAAATATAAATTGTTTTTTTAACTAATGGGTGACAAATATGAACTACAATATAGTAAAACTGATCAGTGTCCAAAATCAGTCCCAAGTCATGCAAACTTTTATTAAAACGCTTGGGACATGTAAAGCTCTCGTTTACAAAAAATGACCCATATATATATATATATATATATATATATATATATATATATATATATTCTTTCTTTCTTTTTATAGACATGTGAGATTTGGCAAAAATGTTCATTTACAGCATAGATACGAACTAAGAAATTAATTTTATCTACGGCAGTTTTATGGGTTGAATGCGGGTTTCAAATATATTGAAATATTTAATGTTAATTTCCCGATACCTAATTGTTTCCAAAATAATATTTTCGATGCTTTTAATAATGTAAAACGAGTCACAGAAGATACGTAATTAAATATAGAATACAAGTTATGAGTAAATACCATATTAAATTGGATAAATACGCATCGAATACGTAAATTGAATAAATACAATATTAAATTGTAAATTTTAATTAATTAAATCAATTTTGAAAACAAGAGTTATCACTCAAAATATTAGCGTTAGCAGTACAATTCCAGAAACATTTAACTCGAGCTGTTCAGTTTCCTATTAATGATTACTTGCGTAGTTCAATGAAAGTATCAACGCATTTCAAACTTTTAATTTGATGAAATAAAATTGTTATGATTTTTAATTTACAGTTATGAACAAAATTGTTAATGTGCCGGGTACAAGAAGTCCGGCAGGTAAGTGTTTTCCCACAGAACGAAGTAATAATATCCAGTGTATAGCCATTTTAACTGGGGCAATTTATTATAGTATATGTTTATATAAGGTTTATATAAATGTATATATAAATATAAGGTTTATATATATTTATATATTAATATAAGGTTTATATAAATTTATATATAAATATAAGGTTTATATGAATTTCAATACACGCTTCTAGCTTAAATATCTTCTGAAACACACGATAGCTTTGGATGATTTTGCATCATGCAATGAATCTGCGTTTAAGGAATATTTTGGTGTAAGTAATCACCCTACAGCGACGTGCTAAATAACAAGAATTAAAAACCTCTTTTTGTCCGTCCGTTGTGACCTCTTATAACACGAGAACGGTCCAACTGATTTTTATTATTTTCTCTGAGCTTGTTAAGCTCTAATAAAGAGCAGATTTAAGGCTAAAATGTTTTAGATATTGTACCAATTTAATATATAAAGGTGAAAATTACAGAATAGGCTTTCAAGTTAAATGTCTTTTGAAATACGTAGTCTAAATGGATGAAACTTTTGCAAGCAATACGACTAGATACAGGAAATGCTTATCCTTGGATCTAGTTTTCCTGGATCTAGTCGCATGTTTTATCCACCCACAGCCCCTCGCAGAACGACGGGAGTTAAGATATATGTTTTGTTGGTTTGTAATGAACACTTATAATTGAAACATGGCTTCATAAATTTACATACATTTGCGACTGGTTTTTTAAGCTTAAAAAGAACTAAAATATTTCAGATTTTATACCAGGTAAATTTCATTTTTGTAACATCTCGGGCAATGTCGGGTATTTCTGCTAGAAATCCTCAGTCGAAATTTTATCAATTCATCTATTATAGTAATTCAGTTAATATGACCACGTTAGAAGAACAGGTATTCAGCTGGTTTCTTAATAAATCTCTTCTGAATGAATCCAGTGTTTCCCAAGATACACGAATGGATTAGGAAATACATCTGTTGAGTACAGCCCACGATTTTCACTACAGACCCAAAATTATTTTTATTTTCTTACTTTCCTTATATACATAATGTATAAGGAAAGTATTGTGACGGGGTCGAAAATTCGAATTCGAGTTTTCGACGGGAGAGCACGTTTCAAGCATCCCTGATCACGAATCAAACATTTTTGAGGTGATGTCTGTGTGTGTGTGTGTGGAAGTATGTGTGTGTGAGTGTGAAAGTATGTGTGTGTGTGTGTGGAAGTATGTGTGTGTGAGTGTGAAAGTATGTGTGTGTGTGTGTGCGTCAGTGAGTCTGTGGAGACGATATCTCACGAACGAATGGAGCGATTCGAATGAAATTTGGTACAAAAATCACAATCCGTGAATACTGGAAGCCTACTGTTTTAAAACACAATCGAATGTTCAGAACCACCCCTGAATTTTCAAGTGCAATTTTGAAAATATCATCAAAAAATCAATACTTTTAATAAAGTTACGCAAATAGACATTTCTGGTGTAATTTTTCCTTAAAAAACGATTGACATAAATTTTAGATCGCTAGCATGAGCCGTTCTCGAGATATTGTACATTTTAAAAATAAATTTATCAAAAAATCCCATAAATTAAATAAAATCTATTAACTGTTGAGAAACATGTTCACTTTTCATATGTGATATCATGCGATATATTGGGTGATATTATTCTCGTGGCTCTAGCTCGTTCCATTCATGAGAAAATGTACTTTGAGTAATATTTTGCATTTGAACTCCAATAATCATTTATATGCTATAAGAATAACATATTTCTCCGTCCATAACGCTTGGCGAGATTTTGGCGACAAATTTGACGGAGTGACGCCAACTTGGCGACTTTTTGAAATGTTGCCGAATTAACGAAAATCTCGCCAAATGGATAAAAATGATGCTAAATAAATGAAAATGACAACTGATTGACGAAAATTCAATATCTTGGAAAGAATATAAGTATCTACTAGAAGAAAAACCTATTTTTTTTACTGTAAAAGTAGTAAAGCATTATATACGGAAAGTCATGTGTTGTCCACATCAATGTTTTTTTTATATTAAGCATTACATTGAGTTTAATTACATAAAATTATATCGATATTTATTTGATTTTAAATCCAATTTGGGGTTTTTAAATCTCTTATTTTCTATTGGGCAACTTTATGCATTTTGAAATGTCGCCAGTATTTCAAAATTTAAAAATAAATCTGATGTGGGCAGTACATGATTTTCCCTATGGATTCAGATTCATGTCTTCTCCCTTTCTTTCAGAATTCATTAAATTGAGTTTAAATGCCCCCCCCCCCCACAAAAAAAACACACTGATAATTATTTGAATTTATATTAAATTTGCAGTTTTACTTAAATTTTTTTGGACATATTTTCAAAAGTCGTGTTGCAAAAATGAGAAAAGCACATATTTCATGAACGGTAAGTCCTAGAGTTGCGAGATTGGTCTTATCATTTTCGTCGTCAGAAATTACGTATACAACATGTATTGAATTGTCATATTTAAGCATACTTAGCCTTTCATTTCAGTCTTTGGCGATTTCTGCTGGCCATTTTGCAAAAATAGGGTTGGTTCTTTTTCTCCGAATGGTGACGAAATGAAATCAACATCAGGGTAACAAACAAGCGACTTACCTACAAAATTTTGGGAAATTTGGTTCATTAGGTTTTGAGCTAGAATGGATACATACATTGCGTAGAAACACAAAGACGTCGTTAAAAGTTTTTTCGTTTTCTAGAAGCGTGCAGGTCCGTCTAGTATTCGAGATTCAATTTTCGACACGATTCCACTACTTTCCCTACAATACATGGTACTACAATATATGGGAAAGTATTGCAATCATGTCGAAAATCGCAACTCGAGTTTTCGACGGATCTACACGTTTTGTGACCTCTAGAAAACGAATAAACTATTTTTAGCGTGACGTCTCTCTCTGTGTGTGTGTATCTGTTCAATGCATGCATCAAGTCTAACTAAAAAGAAACTGATGGATCAAATTTTATAACATTTTACAGGTAAGTCATTTGTCGGTTTCCTTGGTGCTGATTAGATTTTGGTACGATTCAGAATAAAGGAACCTCCTTTTTTCCCTAAATGCATATTGCACATACACACACACACACACACGCGCGCACACATACGCACACATCGCCTAAAATATTCACTTCGACTTAAAATGTCGAAAAATTGATTTCAAATTTTAGGTTCTGTCCATTACTTTTCCTATATATTATTTATTATGCATTTAGGAAAATAAAACTATAGTGAATGGTACCAACCTTCTGAAGATTTTATTCCTCTTAATACCAGCCGGTTAAGACCCTTGGCTATTCGAGCAATTTAAAAGCATTTACTCGATATTTTTACTTTCCCTACAATACATGTTAAAGAATAGAGGAAATTTTGGAGTCGTGTCGAAAATCGTAACTCGAGGTTTCGACGGATCTACATGTTTCGTGCACTCTGGAACCCGAAAGTCCATTTTTAGTATGGCGTCTGTGTGTATATCTGTCTGTCTGTGTGCATGCCAGTGAAATGTATGTATCCACTTTAGTTGAGGAATTAATTTACCAAATTTCACCAAATTTGGTAGAAAAGCAATTGTGGGCTACCTTGGTGCTGATTAGATCTTTGTATGATTCAGAAAAAAGAGCCTATCTATTTTCGCGAAATGATTAACAGAAATCGTTAAAATCTAAAATAAAAGACAAATGTATCAATAAATGCATTTTTTTACGCGAAAAGTGTAAGACCAACCCTATAACTCTATAGAACTAAATGCTCTCGAAATATTTTTTTTTTCCACTGTGCCTTTAAAAATGCGCCCAGTCGCCGAATGAAAACGAAAATTGAATTCACACTGCACATTTAGTTAAACTTCAAACAATTATTCTTGTTATTTTGCGCAATAAAACTCAATTTAATAAATTGTGAAAGAAAGAAAGAAAAAGTGAATTGAAGTTTGTAGGGAAAGTCATGTGCTGCTCTCAGACTTTTTCGTCTAGGATGACAAGCTGCTCAAGAAAATAGTTTTTTTTTGTTTTTTCCCCCCCTGGGGAGACAAAAAAACTGAGAAAAAAAATTATTGCAAAAACGATCGATTGAGTGGTGTTAAAAAATTTAATTTCGTATCAGAAAATAAAGCTTTTAATTTATTCGGCCAGAAGGCAGCACATGTACCAGAAAGCTTATTTTTTGAGAATGCGCTTTAATGTACTTCTTGTTTCTGAATTCTGAGCGGGTCTTTGGAGGGATAATTTGGATGGGATAAAGCAAAAGAGAAAATAGTTATAAGAACATTCTCATAAATCAGCTCTTAGAAGTTTTTAAATTAATTAAAATGTACGTATTTCATAATTTTGATGTTTGAGAAGCTAGTTTTGTGGCGTAAAGCCTTTTTTTTACTATACAAAGAATATGTACTTTAAACCAAATTTACTTCAGAAAGTATCGCATTTTTTATTTCTTTTCTGCTTTGTTTCCATGGTATTTTTTAGAGAAATTCAATGAATTAAACCAAACAATATTAATATATAAGCATAAAGATGAAAATCATAAAGATGATCTTAAGACCTGGACGTTCAAGGTCACAAGGATGACAAGAAATCATACATCGACATCAAAGTAGTCGATCTTGTATGTCTTATCCTTGAGTTTGTCATCCCCCCCCCCCCCCCGGAAAATTTCTGTGAACGCTTATGCCGCGCTTACATGTGAAAGGGAAAATTCGAAATATGCTTCCAATTGAAGTATTTCTTTATATATGCGATCCATTTCGAAGAACTTTATTTTCACTAAATAAATCTCAATCGAATGATTTTTTATTTATAGGTTTCATCGTTCAACACTTGCCCATGGACAAAGGGAATTAAAATACGTTTCTGTCTAACTGTAATGATTACGTATAACTCAACAGCGGCTTAACTGATTTACATGCTTTTGTCTAAGATAATTAACAGCAAGATTGTGGTGCAAATATTTCACATTATGGTTGAAATATTCTACATAAATTATACATAAGCCCTCGTGCCAGTCAAGTGGTCTGGGTCTTCAACATACATTATACAGCGTTAATTTTTATTTCAGTATCTTCTCGGACAACGTCGGGTATTTCTACCAGTTTCTTATAAAGAGCATGCGTATGTGAAATTATGTGATCATTGTTTCAAGGGCATTATAAGTCCCCCTTCGTCAGGTCTGGAGAGGATCTTTTAGTAACTGAGAAATTTATATACTGTTACGACGTATTTTCTTGAATCTGAAGGCGTGCCTCCGGATACTAGAATGAGTCGAAATTTCTGGGTAACTAAATACGTTTATTCACAAGCACAAAGTAAACAAGAACAAAGTAAACAAGTACAATCAAAGAGCACTTAAATGCTTCACTCATTTCACAAACTTATATTAATTTCAAATCGTTGACAGAAGTAATTTCACAAAAAACGTCTACTATTCACGAAACAATGACAAAAATCTCAGTCCAATGTAGCTCGTAACTTGTCAACTGCTCTAACTCCTATTTACAGACTCTCCATAGAAACATCTGGAAATCTCTAATATCATACAGAATATTCGTTATTTCGCTGTCCTTCTACATGATTCAGGAAGCCACCAAATTGGCGATAAATTGACAAATTTTGTAACCCTTCTTCGAAATTCCAAAAGTGGCAACCCTGGAACAATGTCATGGAAAAAAAGCCTTTACAGTTAGTTAGTTTCTCCATCAGGTCTTCGAAAGAGACCAACCAGAAGAAAGGAAATATTGCATGTTTACAATACTCAACATATCCTCTTGAGTCGTATATGTACAAAAATACGTACAACTGTTGAAAATGAGACAAAAGTCAAACGACTACAGTGAAGCTTTAAATCTGGACATTTGAAATTGAATAAAATTCAAAACATATAAATATTGCGACGGTCTTTCGACAAAACCATTGTCGCTGATGCCTTGTTTCCGTCGAAACTTTGCTTTTAGACCATGTTTTTTCAATAATTTTAAACAGGTTCATACTAAATTTAATGTAAATATTTCTACAAATTTTTGAACATTGTTATAAAAAATTTAAAGAAGCGGTGTTATAATAATTTGATGAAAGTAATATTTTTGCTTTAACATCATTACAAAAATGTTTTAGAACGAAGGGATTTTTAGTGTAATTTCGATTTCGTTATAATCTGCAATGTATAACGTTTGATTCTTACAATCAGACTTTTATGAATAGCGAAAAAAAGCGATTAAAATCAATAAGTAAAATACACTTTGTGCAAAGGATAAGGAAAACTTGAGCATGTTTACTGTGGTTTTGTGTTATATAAGCACAAACAATATGATAATGTAGCATACAGCTGTTTCGAGGATACGTTGGATCCCCATCGTCAGTGCAAGAAAACAAACAAACGAATTTGGCGAAATATCGCCAACTTGGCGGCTTTTTAAATGTTGCCATATTGACGAAAATATTGCTAAAATGATAAAAAAGGTTGCCAAATTCATTTAATGACGCTAAATCAAGGAAAATGACGACTAATTGATGAAAATTCAATATCTTGGAAGGCATATAAGAATCTACTATAAGAATAACCTATTTCTCTGTCTTCTTCGACCCAGACCGTCCAACTTACCAGAAAGGTATAAGGTATTATTTCTCCGTCTGTATCGCTTGACGAAATTCTGGCGATGAATTTTGGCGACATATTGCCAACTTTGCTACTTTTTAAATGTCGCCACATTGACAAAAATGTCGCCAAATGGATAAAAATATTGCCAAATTGATAAAAATGTCGTTAAATCAATAAAAATAATGACTAATTGATGAAAATTCATCTTGGAAAAAACATAAGAGTCGACTACAAGAATAACCAATTTCTCTGTCCGTCAGTAATGCTTGGCGAAAAATTTGTCAGAATATCGCTAACTTAACGACTTTTTAAATGTCGCCAGATTGACGAAAAATATCACCAAATTGGTAAAAATGTCATCAAATTGATAAAAATGAAGCTAAATGGGAGGCAATATTTTGAGAAATTTTAATTCCGTCATATGACGGGCATACCTTCTAGTATATAGGAAATGCTCTTCTTTCCGTTTGTCTGTAATATTTGGCAATACATCTGGTGAACTTGGCGAATATTCTATAAAAAAAAAAACACCAAATTGGTAACATTTCGCATCAGATGGATGAAAATATCGCTAAAATCGTAAAAATAACGCCAAGTTAATGAAAATGAAGCCTAGTTAATGAATTTATTATTGAAATATTTTAATATATGGACTGTACTATATATGTATTGTTTATTGAGGATGCTAGCAATATTGATAATGTTTAATTTAGAGTTGTATGAAATATAAGTTAATTGGGTACGAAATAGTTTTACATGTTGTTATTCGGAAAAGTCACAAATGTAAAAAACAATTCTGAAGTATGGTAAAATACGTCTAAAATATTTTATTTTCAGCAAGGACTACAAGTATTGTCAGATGTTTCTATTTTATATACCATCTTGATGCACAGAAAAGTTTTTCAAAATGCCATTGTGCTTTCAAACAATATAGTGTCCATTATCAGTGGCAATAATAAAGAATTCACAGACATGAGCATTTATACAACCAGAAATCGTGAATACAAATTTGCAAAGGGTAAATCAGATATATCGATACATATTAGAAATAAGTATATAAAACTTACAAACAAAAATAATTCTATTCATTTCAAAACCCATGTACATAAATAAATCTGGCTAATTCATAAACAAAACACTAGTGGTGAAGCACTAGATTGACAGAAAATCAGATAATGGGTTACCACGCATGGAGTCGAGAATGAGACGCCAAGCGAAACCAAGGGTTTGAACAAGATCGAAGTTATAAACAGATTCTCGATAAATATAAATAAAAAGGGATTCCAAAAGTAAAATATTACGAGGGTTATTGCAATTAATCAAAATAAAAGTTTTATCAAAATAAGGGATGAATTTATCATTAATAACATTGTGAAAGTGCTGTGGACAGACAGTTTATTAGATTTCAAGGTTTCAAGGAGTACCTAGGTCAGCCGAAGGCTGCCTCTAAACTCCAATTTTAAGGGTCGGCTGGGAAATAGTAATAATGGTAGTTTAATGCGAAGAGGTTTCAAAAAAGAAAGCGATGCTCTTAGATCCCGATAGTGACGAATCACAATTGAGGTCTGACGAGTCGCAGAATTTGGAATAAGAAGAACAAATTTCCTCGAGAACTAAAGGCAAAAGTGGGAGGGGTCTAGCTGTGCTCCGTAGAGCACCGGCCTTGAAACAGTGAAAGCTGCGTTTTAATAAACGCGGGGATTCTGAGTTCAACTGAGCGGGACCTTCTTCAGAGCCTAAACGGCGAGACCGTTTAGGCTTACGAATAAGATTTGAATTTTATCCATATCGTCCTCTGCAGCTTTCATCTGGGGAATGACTTTAGAAAAGCATTCGTAAACATGTTTGGGAGAATAATGGCTCTGGAATGCCAAGAGCATACCAATAACAGATTGATTTAATTCGGCAGATTTAGGTGAGTTTGAATTTTGAGTTTTATTAACGGAGTGGGGATGGGGGGTGGACGCTCTGGAAAGTCTTCAGGGTTGTTTTGAAAAAGATTTGCGTATGAAATGTTTTTTGATGCATATCTTGAGTTAAATTTATTGTTTAGGTTAGAATTTAAGGGGGGGGGGTTAGCTTTTGTGTGTGTGTGTGTGTGTGTTTTGGGGAACTTTGGGTAGCCACGGTAACTGGCAGGATGAGCGTCACCGCAGTTGGCACAAGTGCAGGGGGTTGATTTAACTTTTAAACATTCATTTGATTTATGGGGGGGGGGGGGCTGCGCATTTCACGCATTTAGTGGGGAGATAACATGAATTTGAAGAGTGATGAAAAGTCTGGCACGAAAAGCAGTGACTGGCCTGGGTCTTTCCACGGTATCTTTCAACTTTGATTTCCATACCTAACATATTTTAAATTTTATGAACTTCAACATTTTCAGGGGTTTTGGGGCATTGCACGTAGAAGAGGGGCATTAATATTTTATTGGATTTAGGGCCTTTATACAACTGGGTTGTGCTATTGAATTTAATTTTATTGGCTAGTAACTCACTTTGGATTGAAGCTATGTCCGTTGGGACAGGGAGCCTTCTAATTACGACTTTGAGAGGTTTTTCCTCGTTTAAAAGGAAGGTCCTATTATGGGTTTTGTCGTCGTATAACTTCCTTTGTATCTCCATATATTATTCACGGTTGCTAACCTGAAATTTTACAAGGCTTCCCCTCAGGTTTCCCTGGAGGGAAGGAGCTATCAATTTTAACTGGGCTAGATAATTGTGACAATTGGCAGCAGGAACGATTAAGGCTTTTCTTTTTTAGGGGCAGCTTTAATAATATTCTGAGCGTCTGGCGCTGGAACTTCAGGGTCAAGCACCTGCTTGACTGTGATAACGTGAGGAGGGGGGTTCTACATTCCTAGAGCGGGTAGTTTGCCTCTTTGGCACGGTCTGAAATTCCTCGCTATCTACCAGGGGATATTTTTAAGTTTTAGAACTTAAGTTTGGTTTAGCATTAAAGCTGAAGGGAATATTAGAGGGTAAATTAGAACTATTAACAGATACAGATGGCGCCACTTGTGTGGCGGTACTAGTAGATGGCTGGGTGACAAGGTTTGTGGTCGAAGACGCAGGAGAGGAAATACTCCCGTGAGAAGAACTCACGGGGGGCTCACCAGTATCAGGAATTGCAGAAGTATTCATCTTTTTATTGTTGAGATCCAGGAAAGCCAAACGAGCTTGAATCAGAGATTTTTCTTCCTCGTGGAGATCGTCAGGGAGGTCTTGGCAAAATGCCCACAGGTCGTCATACTCCAAGTCCAGTATCCACTGCTTAGGATGCGGTTTTTCAACTTTTTCAGCAGGAGGAGAAGGGTTTACTTAATCGAAGAAAAGAATTGTTCTTTATATTTGTTATAGTCCGATACAGTCGTGTCGTTCTCGAACATTCGCTTGAACTCGTAGAGTTCAAGCTCCACGTGGTGGCGACAAAAACAAAATCACAAAACACGTGACGAGGAGCACTACACACACGACTCAATCAAAAAGTCCGGACAGTTTATTACTTTCCTTATATACATAGTATAATGTATAAGGTAAGTATTGTGACGGGATCGAAAATTCGAATTCTAGTTTTCGATAGGAGAACATGTTTCAAGCATCCCTGAACACGAATCGAACGTTTTTGAGGTGATGTCTGAGTGTCTGTCATTGTGTGTGTGTGTGTACGTGGTGTGTGTGTATGTGGTGTGTGCGCAAGTGTGTGTGTAAGTGTGTGGGCGTGGGTGTGTTTGGTTATATTTTACCCCAGGTTGACGAACTCCCCCCAAAGAAAATCAAGATTTTTCAATTAATTAATTTGAAAAATGTGCAATATCTGGAGAACTGTTCATGCTAGCGTTCTAAAGTTTATGTCAATCGATTTTTAAAATTACTTAAGATATGATTATTTACGTAACTTTATTGGAAGTTTTGATTTTTCAAAATGTCCTTCGAAAATTTTGGGGTCTTTCGAACATTTGATTGCGTTTAAAAACAATAGGCTCCTTGTATTCACTGATTGTAATTTTTGGATCCAATTTCATTTTCGCTGCATTCGTTCGTGAAATATCGTCTCCACACACACACAAACATCACCTCAAAAACACTTGATTCGTATTCAGGAATGCTCGAAACGCGCGCTTCAGTCAAAAACTAAAATTCGAAATTTCGATACCGTCACAATACTTTTCATGTACATTATACTATATATATAAGGAAATAAAACTATCAAACTATGAAGGAAATAAAGCTATCCCAATTGACTGCATATTCAACCTCTCATGAAACAGGCGATTCCGATGAAATTTATATGCACCCTAATAAATATGAAACGCCCTCCGTCTGGAATTCTCGGTTTCGCGACTGAGTTGCTAGTCAATGATCTTGAAATCGAGTCTCGAATGAAATTCGGGCCACAATTTTCTCCACTGTTTTATTGGGTATTTAGAGGTAGCAAAGGCAATTCGAGCCTATAAAATAAATACAAAACTTATTCAAATTGAAAAATTAATGTCTAGGTGTACCTATTTGGATTTGGAAGTACGTGTGTTTCAAATTTAATGGTCATGCGACGCTTAGATTTCCTGCTGCATATTGCACAAACAGGCACACACAGAGACAGACAGACACATTCCTTTATTAAGTAAGATGCTCATCTCTTCGTTTGTCTGTAACGTTTGGCGATAAATTGTGCGAAATTGGCGACTAATTTTGCAAAGTATCGTCGACTTGGCCATATTTTGTCATCAGGTTGACAAAAATATCGTCAAAAATTGCAAAATTGACACCAAGTTTACAAAAATGACTCCAAAGGGATAAATTAATTGTTAAAATATTTTATTGTATGGACTATATTGCTTACTGAGGAAGCTATCAGTATTGATAATTGCCAGTTTAGATTTGCTTGAAATTAGTTAATTGAGTACTTCGAAATATGTTGTCTTCCAGAAAAGCGCCAACAATGTTAAATATAATGTGCCGTGGATCTTATACATCATTTTTTCACCGTAACAGAAGTTAATTCATTGCATTATATGACAGTCATGTGTTGCCCACATCATATTTTTTTACGTATCTCTCTTATCGAAGAACTTTCTCAACCCTGATCAGTAGTAAAGTGGCTCTTTCTTATCCGATAAACTGTGATTACAACATCCCTGCTGTTGTTTCTTATCCCACTTGACCGACAGCAACATCAGATCAAGTCCATGAACCCGTGAGTCTTCAAAAGATGAAGAACTACTCCAGGACTGGAGTACAGCTGACTCCTCTGGTATCCAATACATGTCAAGGCATGGGCAAGACAGGCCTGAGCCAAATTGCTCTTCGGGCAAAGGGGATAAACCTTAGAACCCAACACATGCCTTATAGCACGAAGATGGCCGCTGCGGAATCTGGTCAGAGCCGTCTGTTCTCCCCTATTGCCTGTGTCGTGACGGAATTCGTCACTCCTTTGTAAATTGCATAACTTCAGTACTTTTTAAACTTTTATATTAATATTTAATCATCTGTGTCCTGGAACCCTCTTGTCATTGTATATATTTTAGCATATTTAAACGTCTCAAAATCTGTATTAAATTGTGGCCATTTTTATTCCATAATAATTCTCGCACACTCGAGGAACAACGTATATCGTTCAAGGTCGCACTTGTTTGCTGGTGGAGACAGTTGTCTCCATGTTTTTTCGCTTTGTTGGGTGATGCAATCTTGTGCTGGATTTCGCGTGGCTGCTGCACGTGCCTTGAACTTTACCGTTTGTGGGGCGGATCCCTGGATGAATTTGAAATGGAAGGAATTTTGGATTGGCTGAAAGGAGAAGTTGTGAGCCCCTTGATAATTTTAATTGGCCGGGTCCTGGATCCACCCGGAGTGTTTAAAAGCTGAGTGATTCTTGATTCGGGGCTCTCTCCCTGGAAACATCTTCGAACCCACGAACCGCTCAGGGCCCATCCCTCAGGCTGGGTTGCTGTCGCTGTGGGTCGGGAGAGATGCCACCGTCGCCTCTGCTGAGATCTGATGCCTTGCCCTCGCCGACCGTCGACCGCTGTGTGGATGATGATTGAGAACCTCACATGAATTCGAGCACCGGGTTTAGCAAGAGCAATTATGATACTGCAGACCCTTGGATTACCTGATCCGGCACCTTGCCGGAAACTGCGGTTCTGCCGTTCCTGCTGGAGCGGGGCAATGTTTGCCCCGACGGAATCTGCCAGTGGATGCCTTCGCTTTTCCTACCATGAGTCCTTTTCAAGTTTTGTGAGGTAAGCCTTGGTTATTTAGACGTGCTGTTGACAGTCGTCTGGACTTGAGCGTCGACTCCGAAGAACACTTCGCCTTTGATTTCAGCTGCCTTCATTAATTATATTATATATTGTTTAACTTCAGCTACCATCCTTAATTTTAATTAAGTTAATATGAAAATTCGAATTCTTAGCGTTCCTCGAGTTTGTATTCTCTCTGACCATACCATGTTTTGTTGAATAATTGAAAATGTGATATTAATATGTATTTCTGGTAAAATTAGATTAAGAATTGATTATTTAAATTCCGGCAAAGAGCCGATGATTCTTTAGTAGGAGTGGTCCAGTGGGTTAGAGCTGATAATAAATCAGCATGTGTAATTTATGTGTTAACTCCATATTTGAGTAATTAATAAATTTGAATTTAAATTTAAATTGAGTTTTTATTTGAGTAGAAATTGTATTGATTTATGTGTTTTCAGCAGCTGGTGAATTCTTGAAGGTAAAGGTAATTTCTTTGGTATTTTTGGAGTTTGTTGGGTTTCCTTGTCAGGTCATCAGTTGGAATTCTCCAACTGACGGGAGGTGTGTTTCGAACCTGGGTATTTGAAAATTTCTCTGAGAAAGTTAGACTTTCTCGGTCTGCGGTGTCGAGCGGGAATCCGTTGCGACTTCTGATGCCCTCGGAATTCCCGTGTTGACACCTGCCCCAATCAAAGCAGCACCAGGGCGGCTACAATCATACCACTCATGCAAGGGGACCTTTCTCCAAGTGGAGTTGATTGGGGCAGGCAGTTTGATTGGGACAACATCCCTAACGGCGAATTTAAAAACTTAGGATAACGAACTGGGTAACAGAGCGAGATGACGAATCCAGCGAAATAGACGAATCAAGATGCCGTCTGCGAATTATTCAGATCAAATCGCTTAGTTGTCAACCAGGTTCCTTTATCAGTTGTTATACAGATAATTTGTAAACTAAGCGGGTATCATAGGAAAGTCCTTAGGCACCTCAAAAACTTTGTAAGGAAAGGTCCATAAGTGTACACGTTAGGTCGATATATAGTAAAATGATCTTGCCAGATAGAAGAATAGTGACTGCAGCATCACTAGCGGATAATTAAAAATAATTAGGATAACGAACTCTGAAGCGAAAAGAAGTAGACGAAAAAGACCAATTACAAAGTTGTAAAGCATTGTCCAGTGAGTAAAAATCGATCACAAAACTGTTACCAAAACTAGTTATTTGGCACAATATGGCTATTGGCGAATAATTGTCCTAATCAGTAATGCTAGAATTTAATGAAACTTTATGCGCAAGTCTGTATAGTTTGTTCAAAATAGCCGCAGTCAACATTAATGCACATTTGAATTCAATAAAGAATATTACACGTACTTAATGTGTCGCACAAATTTTGATGATATGTCTTTTTAACAGATTGTTCCTACTAATTAAATAATACTACACAACTTTTAATTGACTGATCGAGTTTTCGACGGGAGAGCACGGTTCAAGCATCCCTGATCAGGAATCGAACATTTTTGAGGTGATGTCTGCGTGTGTGTGTGTGAAAGTGTGTGCGTGTATGAAAGTATGTGTGTGTGTGTGTGTGTCAATGAGTCTTCGGAGACGATATCTCACGAACGAATGGAGTGATTCGACTGAAATTTGGTACAAAAATCACAATTCGTGAATACTGGAAGCCTATTGCTTTAAAACACAATATAATAATCAGAACCCCCCTAAATTTTCGAGTGAAATTTGGAAAAAATCATCAAAAAATCAAAACTTGTAATATTACGCAAATAGACATTTCTTATGTAATGTTTCCTTAGAAAACGATTGACATAAACTTTAGAACGCTGGCATGAACCGTTCTCGAGATATTGCACATTTTTCAAATAAATTTATCAAAAAATCCCATAAATTAAAAAAAATATTAACTTTTGAGAAACATGCTCACTTTCATATGTAATATCACGCGATAAATTCGGAGACATCATTGTCGTGGATCTAGCTCATTCCATTCATGAGAAAATATACTTTGAGTAATACTTTTGTATTTGAACGCCAATAGTCATTTATCTGCTATAAGAATAACTTATTTCTCCGTTCATATCACTTGGCGAGATTTTGGCGACTTATTTGGTGGAATATCGCCAACTTGGCGACTTTTTTAAATGTTGCCAAATTGACGAAAATCTCGCCAAATGGATAAAAATGATGCTGAATCAATGAAAATGACGACTAATTGTCGAAAATTCAATATCTTGGAGAGAATATAAGTATCTACTATAAGAAAAACTTATTTTTTTACTGTAAATGTAGTAAATCCATTGCATTATATAAGGATAAAGTCATGTGTTGCCCACATCAGATTTTTTTGCTTTGTTGTCGACTTTTATCCCAACTTTTTAAATTCTCTATTAGAGTCGATGCAATCCCTTTTATTAGACAGGCCTTTTATTAGACAGGGCACTTTTCTATAGATACTGTGTTCACTCAAGGACCTCTGCTTACAAAGTTATTTGGGTGCTCAAGCCCTTCGTTGGAACCCTGTGTATTTATTGCATTGCAGTGAAAGTGATGTATGAAATCAAAAGTGTTTGCACTAAAAACTCATTACTTTACATTGTGTAAAATGTATTTTAAATCAGAACCTTACACTTGATTGTTAAGGTAGATGTACTTTTAAACACAGATTTTCCACATTTTATTCAATTAACGAAATTATGCAAATTTTTGTTTCATCTTCCATGAATATTATTTAGTTTTAAATTGCTTTTCTTTCATGATTCACAAAAGTTTTATTAAAAATATAAAGGAAGAGTAACATTTCTTTATTCTGCATACTACCAGGTAAGAATTAATTTGCTTTGTTGAAAAAACCCAACAAAAACAAGCAAATACGGTAAGAGTTTCCAAAGTTACCGAAACTCTTTTTTTTTCTCCTAATCTTACACATTTCAAATTAACCATGAAATTGAACATCACTCTAAGAATTGTTCTTACTGCTTTCCCAAGAGCACGGCGACGCCTCGTATACACAACTAATTCGGAACAATTTCGCTTAGATTCTTCTTAAATGTGTTACGCAATTATTTAGAGTTCTTTTATAAATTACTATAACGAATTACTCGGCCTGCTCCAGAACATCTACTGATTTTTACATAAGTTTAAATTTAAACTAAAAATTATTAAAAACTAGCTCATCCAATGCTTATAAAATATATGTCAGGAAATGTAAGGAAAAAAATATCATAATTAACTAGAAAGATTAATCATGGATAAAGCAATGATTGTGAAACACTTTCCAAATAACCTGCAATTTTATTTAAGCATCTCTAAAATGCGATACATTCAGCGGTGATATTTTTTTAATTATCACAGAACTACAATAATTTATTTTACTTTGAAAACTTAAAACTTAATCGAAAAAAAAATGAACTTATTCAAATGACGTCATCGAAATGTAAATCGTCTGGTTCTCTATGTAGAAGCAGTGAATATTTCATTCATACACTTTATTCCAGACTCTAGAGTCAAATAATTTTGCGTGAAAAAAATTTAGCAATTCTTATACAACTCATCTTACAGCTTAATGCGCTTACATTCTGCATCCATTAAAATTAGACTTCGTTGTAGAAATAATCAAAGTTTGATGATCATTTAAAATAGAAAAACATTGTAATTGCGTTGGCGCAGAATATAGGTGCACAGAAAATAATAAAAATAAAGCGTTTTTAGGACGAATGCAACACTCAATATAAATTTAAAAGAACTTGAAAAAAAATCACGATTTTTACTCTGGGAAAGAAAGATGGATGCTATATTTTATTTTGAAGTGGGTCATGGAATTTCTTCATATTATATGGATGTAATTATTATTTAAATTTTTATTTAAAAACTACCGAACGCATTTTGCTGAAATTATTTTTATATATTTCATGGGATAATTTGAATATTTCCTAAAAATTTCTTAAGCAGTTTGTGAATTTTAACTTTGCTTAAAAATGTTTGAAAAATTAGGTCATGGTTCAATGTATTTCATTTTTTCAACTCGGGTTCAATTCGGAACTAATTGGGCGATATTATTCATTTATATTCCCATATGTCCCACCGACCGTCTCTACGATATACTAAAATTTCATTTTGATAAATTCATTTTTAGTTAGTTTTCATTTTTAGTAGTTATCGTGCGAACGGACAGACAGAATGAACAAAGTGATAAACACTTTACAACTTTGTTGTAAAGTGTTAAAAATGAGGATTTTAATAAAGAACGTAAAAAAGTTTAAAGAATTATGCATTTTTAAAACAAAAAAAAATAGTTCGGATACGTTAAATTTATATTATAGTTAGTTATATTATTATTAGTTATTTGTAAAATTGTATGTATTCATTAGAATGCATACAATTTTGATATATACCTTCAATTTAATTAAAGTAAGCAAAAAGCGAACTGGATAAACTAAAGTTATTGTAGCATATGTCAAGGTTAGATTGAATTTTATATAATGAAATTTGTATTCAAGATAACTATAACGTGATCATGAATTATAATGGCCTGAAGTAACTAATCAAAATAATTTTATGCATTTACCGGAGTTATTACTGAAATAATTGGAGATATCACATATTTATATAAAAATATTGTTGTTGTGTAGTCCCTGATAATTAAAATGATTTACGTCCAATCTAGTTTAACAGCTATTCAGCTAATAGTATATTAAAATATTGAGCTAAGATACTTGTTCACTCAATTTCCAGACAGGTATTGATTGTCTTTCTGGAGGTTCAGAAGGCCTTTGACAAGGTTTAATTGCCGGGTGGGCCTCCTGTTCGAACAACTTACTTCTTGACTCCTAAACTAATTAAACGCTTTCATTCTTATATTACAAATTGCAATTTTGTGGTTTAAGTTTTTAATTCCTTATCTAACCTTCGATACATTCTTAGCGGTGACTCCCAAGCTGCTCAACCTCTACATTAACGATATTCCCAAGGAACCCTCCGTCCATACGTTTTGTTTCATTAACAATATAATTGTTACTGGAGAGCAATTTCTAAATGCATAATTAAAGTGCATGTTTACGAATTAAAAACATGTTTAACAAGAAAGATCAATCATGCTTAAAGCATTGATTATGAAACACTTTCCAACTTTAATGCAATTTTATTTAAACAATTCTAAAATGCAATACATTCCTCGGTAATATTTTAAAACTTATCACAATACTACATTAATTTATTATATTTGAAAACTTTAATCTTCATCGAAAAAAATGAACTTCATTCAAATGACGGCATTGAAATATAAATTGCCTGGTTTAAACATCTCTAAAATGTTATACACTCCTCGGTAATAATTTTAGAATTATCATAATACTACGATAATTTATTATATTTGAAAACTTCATCGAAAACAACTGAAATTCATTCAAATGACGTCATAGAAAAAATAACATGCCTGGATCTCTCTATAAAATCAGCATTTCATTCATAAATAATTTCCCATTCATGTCATTCATCACAATACTATAATAATTTATTTTATTTAAAATTTAAGACCACGGAGCTGCAAGTAATTGAACTCTATGCTTAAAACTTCATCGAAAAAAATCGTCCTTCTCTTTGTAAAATCAATGAATATTTCATTCATATCAGCTATGCAGACTCCATGAACTAAATGATTTTGTGTTAAAGAAATACAGCGATTCTAATACAACTCATTCTACATATTTTGCTGTTTACATTTTACATAAGTGAAAAATAGGCTTCGTTGTAGAAATAATCAAATGTGGATGAGCATTCAAACTCAAATATATTGTAATTGCGTTGTTTCAGTATGTAGATGCACAGAATTTAGGCAAAAATAAAGTGGTTTTAGGACGGATACAACACTGAATATGAATTAAAAAAAACTTTAAAAATCACGATTTTGAGACAAGATGGATGCCATATATCATTTTGAAGCGGGTCATGTGATCTTTTCATATCATGGTCACGTGATCGCTTCATATACGAGATGTTATTATTATTTTAATTTTTATTTAAAAAACTACTGAATATATTTCGCTGAATTTTTTTTATATATTTTATGGAACAATTTGAAAATTATCTAACATTTTCGAAGCAATTTGTGAATTTTAAATACGCTTAAAAAATGTCTGAAAAATTAGGTCCCATAGGGCTCAATGTATTTCTTTTTTTCAACCCGAGTTCAATCCAAAACTAATTGGGTGATATTATTCATTTATATTCCCATAGGTCCTACAGACCGTCTGAACAACATACTAAAATTTCATTTTGATTAAGTTCTTTTTACGGCAGTTATCGTGCTAACGGACAGACAGACAGACAGACAGACAGAATGAACAAAGTCATAAACACTTTTCAACTTTGTTGTAAAGTGTTAAAAATGCATTTTTAACGACCAAAGTGATTGCTCATTATACGGAGGATCTACGATTTGTAGATTAAATATACATCGCCGGATATAATTTTGGGATTAGAAATTGAAAATAATGTCTATTAAATGGAAGTATGCGTTATAGAGGCTTTACTGAAAACGTTTTCAAACGAACATTGCACACCAGTGTCTACTACATACAATTTTAATACTTGAACAAAATAAGTCTTTTGGGAGGGTTATGACCCTTAAAATCACCCTCTTGTCAATGTAACTGCACATAAACATCCACTCTAATAACTTTTGCTACCTTTTCCAGGGTCCACTTCGATTATAAGAGCTTGCAATTTCGTCTCAGTAGCTCAACGGTAGAGTGTCGGCTTGGCAGATCGGAGATCCAGGGTTCGATTCCCGATTGGGGCAGCAAGGTCCTTACCCTTCTCTCATGTTTTTAGCTACTATGTTGATAATTATCATTTGCCGAAGCGTTATTTGTATATATATATATATATATATATACATATATATATATATATATATTATCATAGTTTATATATTATTATAACTATTTGGAGAACCTTTTACTCCCCATAATGGACATCTGATTCCCCTGAAACTTTCAGTTAAATGCTTGCAAATATTTTACATCGAAAGTGTCAAAATAATGTAAGTGCCAAAATGTGTTTCCGCATCGAAATATTAAATTCAAAAAGCTTCGTGAAAAACTATGCTTTGTCTATTCAATAACATAAGACCGTAAAAATACCGCATGGGTGAATAATTCTATTATACGAAATTTCTCAAAAGTATTTTCAGAAATGATCCTTAAAAAAGTGCTATTTTAATTCACCCCTCGGCAGTCTTTCATCGTCGCTGCCATTCCGAAAATATTTATATCTTATATTAAAGGCTTTCTGTTGAAACAATTTTATTCCAAAGTAAACGCTTTACGCGGTATTCATTACCGTTTGTTGTTTCATGATGAAAGATTCTGAAAGTAGGTATCCATATCCTCTTACGTCCAATTTTTCGGATTTCTAAGATTAGTTTTCTCAGAAATTTCTTGAAATATGGGATGAAGAAATGTGAAATATTTTTGTTAATTTAAAACCAATGAAAGGTAATAAGTTTGTTGAGAGGTATCTTCCGCAATAAAAACGTGTGTCTATATGTGTATCTGTGTCATCTGCAGCGAGAAATCTATATATTAATTAATTTAAGTAGATAATTTCACCATAGAAATACATATAATGCAATGGAATTTAACTTAGCCCAACGACATCTGGATTTTTTTTTTATCTCAAACGATTTTGACGTTTTCCCAACATGACGTTTTAACTTCTTCCCTTTACCTCTATGATATTGAAATAATTTACCACGACTGTAATAGTAAATAATGAGGTTTAGTACATATGTTACGTGATCTGTTATTCAATTATTAAAAATTAATCAAAACATTAAAATTTATTTGATTCAATGTAAGATATCCTTTCCTCCCATTTAAAAACAACGGAGTAAGAACATAAAATATTTCTTTTAAAAATTTAATTTGTTTTAACAAGTTTCGGTTTGGTAGTCGACAGAAACGTTGCATATGCTGCAGCAGGTGCAATGTTTCTGTCGACCATTTCCCCAAACGCTGGCAGAAATTGATATTCTCACCTTGTTCTTAAAACGCCATTTCCGTTTTCGACGAACGCGAACGACTACAGTTCATTGACACGCATTGTCTGTAAAAACACCTGCTTCTTCCTTTTCACATCTCGTGTCACATGTGCCTCTACGCCACGGTAAAATAGTTCCCCTCTCCTCCAATCAGGATTGGAGATATCCGCACAGTCTCCGAACTTTTTGATCCTACCTTGTATATGAATATCTCTAGACTGTTTGTGATAACTCTTAAACAATATCATCCTGCCTTTTATCTAGGAAATTGTGGTAATTTAAGTCTTCCTTATCTAACTTTAACTGACTGTAACTAACTTCTCTTAAGTCGCTTATTTTCTACCTTTAACTATACTAATTCGCTTAGTACCCGAAACTGAATTTCTGAAATTCAGATAATTCCAGGAAAAGTTATTTAGAGAAATAGAAAAAAAAAAGATAAAAATTTCTTCATTTCAATTTGCTGATACAGTCTCTTTCAAACTCTTATCTGAAAAGTATTTTGTATATCAAACATTTTTACTTTCCCTGCAATGCATGGTAATGTATAGGGAAAGTATTGGAATCATGTCGAAAATCGCAACTCGAGTTTTCGACGAATCTACACGTTTCGAGACCTCTAGAATACGAAAAAACTATTTTTAGCGTGACGTCTGTGTGTGTGTCTGTCTGTCTGTCTGTGCAGATTTTGTATCCACTCTAACTGAAAAACTAATGGACCGAATTTCACAAAATTTGGTAGATAAGTCGCTTGTAGGCCACCCTGGTGCTGATTAGATTTTGGTATAATTCGAAAAAAAATAACCTGCCTTTTTTTGCAAAATGGCCCGCAAAAATCATCAAAATCTAAACTTAAGAACTACGTATGCTCAAATATAGCCATTAAATGCTTGTTTAATACGTAATTTTTAACGAAGAAAAGAATAAGACCAACCCCATTACACTAGGACTAGCCGTTCTCGAGATATTTTAGTTTTTCGTATTTTTCCTACACCATTTTTGAAAATAAGCCCAGTTTTCAAATGAGAACGAAAATTGAATTAAAAATGAATTAAATTTAATTTAAATAAATAGAACGTGAATATAAGTCTGCAGGAAAAGTCATGTGCTGCCCACATCAGATTTTTACTTTCCCTGCAATAGATGGTAATGTATAGGGAAAGTATTGGAATCATGTCGAAAATCGCAACTCGAGTTTTCGACGGATCTACACGTTTCGAGACCTCTAGAATACGAAAAAACTATTTTTAGCGTGACGTCTGAGTGTGTGTCTGTGTGTCTGTCTGTCTGTGTGCCTGTCTGTGTGTGTGTGTGTCTGTCTGTCTGTGCAGATTTTGTATCCACTCTAACTGAAAAACTAATTGACCGAATTTCATAAAATTTAGTAGGTATGTCACTTGTGGGCGAATCTGATGCTGATTAGTTTTTGGCAAGATTCGGGATAAAAGAATCTGCCTTTATTTGCGAAATGGCTCGCAAAGGCTTGTATCCACTCTAGCTAAAAATCTAGTGGACCGAATTTCACAAAATTTGGTAGATAAGTCGCTTATTGGTCACCCTGGTGCTGATTAGATTTTGGTACGATTCGGAAATAAATAACCTGCCTTTTTTTTGCAAAATGGCCCGCAAAAATCGCAAAATTTAAAATAATGAACTACGTATGCTCAAATATATCCATTAAATGCTCGTTTAATACGTAATTTTTAACGAAAAAAGAATAAGACCAACCCCATTACACTAGGACTAGCCGTTCTCGAGATATTTTAGTTTTTTCGTATTTTCTCTACGCCATCTTTGAAAATAAGTCCAGTTATCAAATGAGATCGAAAATTGAATTAAAAGTGAATTAAATTTAATTAAAATAAAGAGAACGTGAATATAAGTCTGCAGGGAAAGTCATGTGCTGCCCACATCAGATTTTTTTTACTGTGTACGAGTTGTCTCCTTTTCTGGATATTGTATTCCAGATTTTCAATTCCTGTCGACGCTCGCCGATTCGGATTTCATAATTTGGAAAAACAAATTAAGAAAATCTGATGTGGGCAACACATGACTTTCCTTATATAATGCAATGAATTTACCATTTTTACAGTTTAAAGAATGTTATTCTTATAGTAGATACTTATATTCTTTCCATGATATTGAATTTTCTTCAGTCGTCATTTTCATTGATTTAGCATCATTTTAATCCATTTGGCGAGATTTTCGTTAATTTCGAAACATTTAAAAATGTTGCCAAGTTGGCGACATTCAACTAAAATTTGTCGCCAAAATTTCGCCAAGCGTTATGGACGGAGAAATAAGTTATTCTTACAGCAAATAAATGACTATTGGCGTTCAAATACAAAAGTATTACTCAAAGTATCTTTTCTTGTGAATGGAACGAGTTGGATCCATGAGAATGATGTCATCCAATTTATCGTATGGTATTACATATGAAAAGTAAACATGTTTCTCAACAGTTAATATTTTATTTTAATTTATGGAGTTTTTTAATAAATTTATATGAAAGATGTGAAATATCTCGAGAACGGTTCTTGCTAGCGTAAAGTTTATGGCAATCGTTTTCTAAGGAAAAATTACATAAGAAATGTCTATTTGTGTAACTTTATTAAAGGTTTTGATTTTTTGATTTTTTCAAAATTTCACTCGAAAATTTAGGGCGGCTCTGAACTTTCGATTGCGTTTTAAAACAATAGGCTTCCAGTATTCATGGATTGTGATTTTTGAACCAAATTTCATTCGAATCGCTCCATTCGTTCGTGAGATATCGTCTCCACAGACTCACTGACACACACACACACACAGAGACATCACCTCAAAAATGTTCATTTCGTGATCAGGGTTGCTTGAAACGTGCTCTCCCGTCGAAAACTTGAATTTGAATTTTCGACCCCGTCACAATATTTTCCTTATACATTATGTATATAAGTAAAGTAAAAAGCAACATTTTAGAAGAAAATAAAAGAAAAAAAAAATGGGGTAATGCCGTGAAAGCTTATTATAAATGTCTGCGTTGACTGTAAAATCTGATAGGATTTGATTCGATACATTCTGCAACAAATTTATTTTATTATTTCTATCTGTGTTATATATATAATGTTGAGTGAAAGTATTGCGTTGTCGTCGAAAGTTCGAATTTGAGTTGTCGACAGGAGTCCGTTTTAAGCGTCCATGGCGTTTTTAAGGCGAAGTCTGTGCATTTGCGTGTGTGCGCGCGTGTGTATGTATGTGCGTGTGTGTATGTATGTGTGTGTGAGGGTATGTATATGTGTATGTGTGTGTGTGGGTGGATGCGATATGTCACGAACGGATGGAGCATTTCGAAAAAAGAAATTGGTACGTTTATTAGAATCAGTGAATTTGTAAAGTTTTATCTCTGAACATACTATCCGTAAATACTCTAATCTACTATATATATGCCAGTACTTTTTATTAACACTTTACAACAAAGTTGAAAAGTGTTTATGACTTTGTTCATTCTGTCTGTCTGTCTGTCTGTCCGTTAGCACGATAACTGCCGTAAAACTGAGTTTATCAAAATGAAATTTTAGTATGTTGTTCAGACGGTCTGTAGGACCTATGGGAATATAAATAAATAATATCACCCAATTAGTTTTTTATTGAACCCGGGTTGAAAAAATGAAATACATTGAACCCTATGGGACCTAATTTTTCAAACATTTTTTAAGTAAATTTAAAATTCACGAATTGCTTCGAAATTTTTAGGAAATATTCACATTATCCCATAGAATATATAAAAAAAATTCAGTAAAATATGTTAAGTAGTTTTTTAATTAAAAAAATTATTTAATATAGGGAAAAAAACAAATTCAATTAAATTCTGACTTTGGGATATCTTCCAGAAAGAAAAGAGAGAGATATTATATAATAAATATCTCTCCATTTGTTAAAACGTTTTGCATATGGGAGTGGCTTCATATTTTAAAATAATTTGGTAGATAACATTTTTTTAAAATTTTATATAACTCTTCATGATAAATTTAATTGATGGCATTTTAAATGCACTTTCCTACGTCCTGGAGAGTTAAAATTTGGTACACAGCTTAAATTTGTTGAACATTTTATTCGACAAAAATTTGATGGATCTTTAAATATAGATCATACATTTTTTTCGAAATGGCCTGAAAATAATCCCCGTTCACTTCTATAAATCATTGTTGTAATATTGTTAAAAATTCTGATGTGGACAGCACATGTCTTTCTCTGCAGACTCATATTCGTTCTCTTTATTTATTCAATGATAATTTGAGTTTATCTGCACAACATAAGTATTTTAAATGACATTGAATTTACACGTTAAACTTAAATTTGGTTCTCATTTGATAGCTGGACTTATTGTCAAAGGTGGCGTAGCGAAAACGCGAAAAAACTAGAATATCTCAAGAACGGCTAGTCCTAGAGTAATGGGGTTAGTCTTATTCTTTGGGTTGTCAAAAATCACATACAAAATAGGAATTTAATTGATATAATTGAGCACACGTAGTCTTTTATTTTTATATATAACGATTTTTGCTGGCCATTTCGCAAAAATAGCCCGTTCCTTTTTCCCGAATCGTAGTAGAATAACCTACAAATGATTTATATACAAAATTTTGTTAAATTTGGTATATAAATCACTTGTAGGTTATTGAAATATTATACTCCAAATTTTGTTAAATTTGGTTCATTAGTTTTTAGCTAGAGTGGATAAAGGCAATTTCAGCGGCCATTTCGCAAAGAAGGCAGATTCTTTTATTACGAATCGTACTATAATCTAATGAACATCAGGATTTCCCACAAAAAACATACCTACCAAATTGTATGAAATTCGGTCCATTAGTTTTTCAATTAGAGTGGATGTAATATCCACACAGACACACAGAAACATACACAGATACACCCTTACACACACAGACGTCTTCCTAAAAGTAGTTTTTTCGTGTTCTAGAAGTCCCAAAACGTGTAGATCCTTTGAAAATTCGAGTTCCGATCTTCGGCACGATTCCAATACTTTGAGTACATACACATACACATATATATTATCTGTGTATCTAAATTCCGTGCCTATGCAATTACAATAGTTGTGATTTTAAATGATCCCTAAACTTTTATTATTTCTTCAAGGAAGCCTAATTTTAACATATGCAGAATGCAAATATCTCAAGCGATTGTAAGATGAATTACATAAGAATTGCTGAATTTTTTTCACACAAAATTATTTAGCTCTGGAGTCTGGAATACAAGTTATATGAATGAAATATTCATTGATTTTGCATAAAGAATCAGATGATTTATATTTCGATACAGTTTTAAATATTTAAGTATAATAAATTACTGTAGTACTGTGATAATGTAAAAGATATTACCACTGAATGAATCACATTTTAGAAATTTTTAAATGAAATTACATTTCAGTTGGAAAGTGTTTCATAATCAATGCTTATGCATGATTGAACTTTCTTGTTTGGATATGTTATAGGTCAATAGTGATTTAATTCAAACTCTGAGATTTCCTCCTTTCGGTGCAAGGGCAATAACACAGGAATTCGATGGATAGAATCAAACTAACCTTTATTTTGAATTTCACATAAGGACAGCATCTGGCTGTTTCAATCAATGGATGATCTAGACAATAAATCTTATTGTACACGTCCAGATTAAATTACTCCTTATACATTGTGCTACTCTTAACTAGCCTGGTGCTCACACTTGACTGGATATGATCCTAAAGCTGTTATGCTCACCATTGGCCTCTTTCACGACAACATACTTAATCACGATCAGCTCACGAACTCACGCCATACAAGCCCCACTCAATCCATGCCATCTCTTGACTCACGACCCGAACAGACTCTTTCGTGAAGAAGTCTTAGAATTCCCTCAAACACCTTCTTCCCGAAACTTATCCTATTCTAAAAATAGGAAGGCACAAAATGCTGATTAGGCAGGTGATTCTTCTAAATAACTAAGATAGTTAGGATTGCTAGAATAAATAACAAATTATAATGAAACTGAGGTAAATAATAATCGAAAGGCTATTTAGACCTCTCACGGCCCAACCAACCAGCCCCATAACGGCCCAACCGACATAAAATTTTGCCCGCGAGATCCCTCTAAACGCGATCGACTGTGCTCAACTTTCACCATTCCTCGACAGTCAAAAGCCAAATTCCTACATCTCCGACTCCGTCCCGCTTATTTCCTATCGGAGTGAGATTTGACTGCCGAACCCCAACTCCCACCAGGCTAGTTGTACAGAGCAGAGTGGTAGATCCAAAATGGGTATTAACGTCTACCATCACCACTCTGAGCAAATGACCCTTTTCGTTGATTCAAGACTCCATGCGATCATTTCATGCGAAATTGTTTTGGAATAATCCAAGGGAGAAAAAATTGTCTCAATACAAGACAAAATTCACCTTTTTTAACTTGTTTGACCATGGATCTAGACTGGACCTTAAACGGTCCCTTAGAAATATGATCGCGAAACATAAAACAAATTTGTACATAAATCGCAATTTTTTTAAACAAATGGGATCAATGACAATAGAAATACATTTTAGTCTATACTTTTATACATTTTTCGATTATAAACTATTTTTACGATTCACTCTTCAATTTCTATTTTGCATTGACCTCACCTAACTTCACATTCAATTACATACATCTATTCTTATGTCATTTTAAAAAGCAAATTTTCTGCCTCAACTGACTTCAATCATTCCCTCATGTACTCACCTAATTCGATGCCTTTGATCAAGATATTTTCGTGATGCATACTTCCCATTCCTAACATTTTTATAATTTAAACTCCTGAAAAAAAACCCTAGATTCACGATCTGATCTCCATGTTCCTCTACCCTCTTGATCAAGCAACGCTTAACCGACTTCTAACCCAAACTACATTCATTCTTCTTTCATACTGCAGAAATACCGACATTACTCTACAGTTTCAAATACTTTAAAAATCGTAATATCAATTAATTTTATTACTTTAAATTACTTAACATCAAATCAATTCATTTGCAATTTCAACTATTTTAAAACATGACATCAATTACTATGTTACTTCTACATAACTTTCGATTGCAATTTAACCTTATTTGTTAACTACATGTAATTTTCAATTCTTAATTCTCAACACATCAAAAGTCAATGACCTTTTTACCATACTACTTTATATTTCAATTTCAAAACTTCTAAATACTTAAAGCATATTAATATCATTTTCTAATATATAAACTTATTTAAAGCGCAATACAATATCATTTTTAAATTTAACTTCAATGTAATTTTAACTTCTAAAACTTATTTCAAACATATGAATAGAACTTTAACTTTTAAAACTTATGTCAAACATTTCAAATACAATACTTTAAAAAAGTACCTTTTATACACTTTTCAACTACCAGACCAGGCTACATTTACATTTTACTTTTAAAACTTGCTACTTAATTAATTTCTTGCTTGTCGATATCCTTTCATGCCGGCCAGTCTGGGTCTCAAAATCCGCTATTTTTGTCTACCTGGGGGCCTGTCTTTCCATGGTCGCTCCAGCGGTCGTTGAAGTTCCCAGTCTGAATTTTTCCTCCATCGCAATTCTGTGAGGGCTTGGTTTTAGCTCGGTATCTCCTTTCTGTCCATTCTTTTGATCGCTGTTGATTCCTTTGTGCCCTTTCTTTCCAAACTCGGGTTGATTCACTTTGAGCTGGTGGTATGATATTTTTAGTCACTGGCCTTTTTCGAAACTTGTATTTGTTTTCGAAACCGGATTTCTTTTCCGGTTCCCCTTGTTGGGACTTTTCTGCACTCTGCTAGCTGTTCAAACTTCTTTTCAACTGACTGTTGAACCTCTAAATTATTTTTTAACTTCACTTCTAACTTTTCATTCTCAATCGGCTTAACTTCAGTTTTTGAAATTATTTCTTCTGTTTCAAATATTTGCGTCCACTCCCCTACTTTCTGCGACTGTAGTTTTCTTTCCGCTCGTTCTTTTCTAATTTTTTCCAATTGAAATAGTCGATTACTGTTCCTTCTCTCAATGTACTTTTCGTCTGCCTCCTCTAGTTGAACTCTTAACTTCTCAACATATCGTTTCTCCACTTTTTCTATTACGGGCGGCAGGTTACTATCTTTCACATTCACTGTGTGTATGGTCTGAGATGGCTTTTCTTCCTTCTTGCTTGTGTTTACAGGGCTGGTAAAAAAATCAAGGCCTAAAACGTTATAGCTAAAAATATTAACCTCTAACTCTGGCCGTCCGTCCAAATTGATGCTCAAGTCCTTGTTGACGAGTCGGACGGTCTGGGTCTTCAACCTCTAACTCTGGGTACCTTTCATGGAAAATATTAAAACATGTTTAAAATATCGATTAGAAGAAAAATTAAATAAAAATCCGAAATTTAAATAAATTTTACGAATATTTTAGAAATATGCATTACAATTAAAACATTATAACACGCTTCTGTTAAAAGGGGCTCTAAAAGACTCTCTTTAAGAGCGACTTTTGACAGGGGCGTGTTGTAATGATAACAGGAGCGTTGCAACTACAGTAAATGTTGTTAGAGTTTCATTCGGATATTGTAAAAATTCAATTAATTTAAATTGTTTAAAGTATTTTATTTAAAATAAGGGTTTACATGTTACAAAATTATTTCACACCTCGGCTACTACCCGTAGCGTAAGTAAACAGGCCTGTAGAAATTACAAACATTATAATAAATACATGCAGTATATATAACATTCAAAGGAATTTGCAAGTTAGTCAACTGCTTTAAATTTACATTGGCAAAATGTTAAGCAAACAAATGCAGTGGATTTATTATGCCGTGGTTTGCGAGTCACTCCACACCGGGCCAATGTTACCTCGAGTGCGAGACTCACGGATTTGGTCTACTTATTTCGATTAGCTGGGACCTTATTTGGCGCAGCTTTCTGGATTATATTGGCGTCTTCCGCTGTTGTAAAGAACTCAACAAAATCATTTTTTATGTAAGATATATTTTTTGAATATTATCGGTACATACGGACAGTACGAAAAAATGTTTTACATTTAATTTTTCGCAATCTGAACCTTTACGGAATAAATGTTATGCTATTTAAACACTTTCCAACATAAATATGTTTATGGCTTTATTCCTTCTGTCTGTCTGTCCGTTTTCACGATAACTGCCGTAAAAAATGATTTTATCAGAATGAAATTTTAGTATGTTGTTGAGATGGTCTGTGGAACATATGGGAATGTAAAAGAATAATATTACCCAATTAGTTTTGGATTTTATCCGTGTTGAAAAATGAAATACATTGAACCCTATGGGATTTAATTTTTAAAATTTTTTTTAAACGGAGTTAAAATTCACAAATTGCTTCGAAAATTTTAAGAAATATTTAAATTATTACATAAAATGTGTAAAAAGAAATTCATCATACGTTAAGTAATCTTTTAAATGAAAATTGAAATAATAATAGGTGTTAAGATTGTAACTTTTAAGGAACTTTAATATTAACATTTAGTGTTGTATCCGCTTTATTTTTGGTTATTATCTGTGTATCTAAATTCTGTGCCTACGCAATTACAATATTACTTTATATATATACTAGTATAATGTATAAGGAAAGAAATGTGACGGATTCGAAAATTCGAATTGGAGTTTTCGGCGGGAGAACACGTTTCAAACATCCCTGATTACGAATCAAACATTTTTGAGGTGATGTCTGTGTGTGTGTGTGTGTATGTGTGTGTGGGGGGGGATGATATCTCACGAACGAATGGATCATTTCGAATGAAATTTGGTACAAAAATTACAATCCGTGAATACTGGAAGCCTATTGTTTTTAAACACAATCGAATGTTCAGAACCTGCCACCCTAAATTTTCGAGTGAAATTTTGAAAAAATCATCAGAATATCAAAACCTTTAATAAAGTTACGCAAATAGACATTTATTATGTAATTCTTCCTTAGAAAACGATTGCCATAAACTTTAGAACGCTAGAATGAACCGTTCTCAATATATTGTACATTTTTCAAATAAATTTATCAAAAAATCCCATAAATTAAAAAAAATATTAACTGTTGAGAAACTTGTTCACTTTTCATATGTAATATTATGCGATAAATTTGATGACATCATTCTCGTGGAACTAGCTCGTTCCATTCATGAGAAAAAATACTTTGAGTAATACTTTTGTACTTGAACAGCAATAGTTTTAACTGCTATAAGAATAACTTATTTCTTCGTCCATAATGTCGAAACTGCATCACTTGCCGAATCGCACTTGGCCACAATCGTAAAAATGCCAAAAGTGGAAACGAACTCAAACAAGATTAAGGTAGTGGTTAGTACATTATTTTCAACCCAGGAATTATATATAGTGCAAGCATTTCCCAGTCTGGAAGAATTAGTTTCCAGATGATAACAAGTAAAAAAGAAAATTGAAGGAATGCAAGAATAAGCACACATTGGAATAACGATCAAACAAATATTTATTAATTATCCTTTCATCATTTAAATCTTGAATTTCAATTTCAATGGTATAATTATTTATCATTTCCAGAATCATATCTTAATATTCTCTTAATCAATATCATTTCAATAATCAATTTATCAAACAAACCTTCATAATAAAGTTGTAATTGTGCTGTAATGACAATTAAATTCAAGTGCCTGCATTAGTTGCTTCTTTTCCTTCAACTTGGAACTTTAGTTCCAGAAATTACTACTTCAAATTTTTACCTCGAGTTCCCGTGCAGAACAAAGAAAAAGTTCCAAAGGTAGCGTTCATGATACCGTTCGTGAGAAAAAACATAAATTTCGATTCCAACCAGGAAAGAAAGTTCGTCGGCCAAATGGTTCACATCGTTCCAAATCAAACAGGCAAAACTCCGATTTCCATCCAGCGGTACAAGATACCGACACAAAGATTTTTCATTACCAGGACAACCCAACGGAACTCAGGAACTTCCTAAAAAAAAAAAAAAAAGAATTTAGAATTTTGGTAAAGAGAATTTTGAAATTCTGCTGGAACAGGAGCTTCTTCATCTTCTCAAAAGAGGAAAGGTTTCTCTACGAAACAATCATTCCAACGACGAAAATTTAGCCATTTCGGCCAAAGCTTTGTCTTAAAGTTTTAAGACAAAATTTCAATGCATCCTCGCAACTTGGGATTCCAGGCCAGAAGAGACGGAGCGAAAGCGAAAACTTCTCACTTCTCCAAAAAGCCGCTTCCTGATTGGCAGGAAAGCGAGCGCCCAGTAACACGCGACGCGACGTCACACTCCGAATGAGACAGAAATCCTCCTCCGAACCAACGGTTCCGAACGAAACACGATTTCTCCTCGTTCAGCAATCCGGACAAGGCCTAACAAACCACAAATACAGGCACAGGCGAGAAAAGAGAGTTTCTCTCTCGGAAAACACAAAAATGTTCCTTTTGAGTTACACACCCCGTGTGAAGAAACAAAACGAAGGAAAACACTTTGTATGTGAAAATGTCAGTTCTTGCAACAAGCAATCAATGTGTGTGAAAATGTCAGGTGCTGAATTTTTCATGCACAATCAGTAAGTCCAAAACACTAATAACTGTGGCTACTAAGTTTACTATCCGCATGTAAAAAATCATTGTCACTGAATTTGTTATGGATAATGCAATGTCTAGCCAGGTAGCAGTAGGGAGAACAATCACCAATTCTAAAACACAGGTGACTAACCTTCTGTATGTGAAATTTGCCAAATTCAATAAATTTTTGTTCATCAGCCTGAATTTTGAACAATTGTATGTGAATTTTATGTCAAGCAAAAAATATATTTGCATTTACTTTTTAGAATTGTGTGTTTTCAAAATTTGTAAATCACTCATATAATTATCATAAAATAAAATTTTGCAAATGCTTATAATGTGTATATCAACCAATAAAACAAATAAACAAAGAATGATCAGGTGCATATGGGCTTTTGTGCTTTTTGCACTTTCACTATTTATGAATTTATAACAATTATTTGATACCATTTAAAAATATATTTTGCCCAATTTAATTTCAATACCTTGCACCAAAAAAGAATTTTTTACTTACTTTGACAAAATCTGCAATACTTATTTTTACACACAAATCAATATTTTTTTCTAGCATTCCCTCACAAAAAGACAAAATTTCAATCATCATTCTTACTGTTATACTCTGGGAAAGAACACGGCACCACTTGTCGAAACGGCATCACTTGCCGAATCGCACTTGGCCACAATCGTAAAAATGCCAAAAGTGGAAACGAACTCAAACAAGATTAAGGTAGTGGTTAGTACATTATTTTCAACCCAGGAATTATATATAGTGCAAGCATTTCCCAGTCTGGAAGAATTAGTTTCCAGATGATAACAAGTAAAAAAGAAAATTGAAGGAATGCAAGAATAAGCACACATTGGAATAACGATCAAACAAATATTTATTAATTATCCTTTCATCATTTAAATCTTAAATTTCAATTTCAATGGTATAATTATTTATCATTTCCAGAATCATATCTTAATATTCTCTTAATCAATATCATTTCAATAATCAATTTATCAAACAAACCTTCATAATAAAGTTGTAATTGTGCTGTAATGACAATTAAATTCAAGTGCCTGCATTAGTTGTTTCTTTTCCTTCAACTTGGAACTTTAGTTCCAGAAATTACTACTTCAAATTTTTACCTCGAGTTCCCGTGCAGAACAAAGAAAAAGTTCCAAAGGTAGCGTTCATGATACCGTTCGTGAGAAAAAACATAAATTTCGATTCCAACCAGGAAAGAAAGTTCGTCGGCCAAATGGTTCACATCGTTCCAAATCAAACAGGCAAAACTCCGATTTCCATCCAGCGGTACAAGATACCGACACAAAGATTTTTCATTACCAGGACAACCCAACGGAACTCAGGAACTTCCTAAAATAAAAAAAAAAGAATTTAGAATTTTGGTAAAGAGAATTTTGAAATTCTGCTGGAACAGGAGCTTCTTCATCTTCTCAAAACAGGAAAGGTTTCTCTACGAAACAATCATTCCAACGACGAAAATTTAGCCATTTCGGCCAATGCTTTGTCTTAAAGTTTTAAGACAAAATTTCAATGCATCCTCGCAACTTGGGATTCCAGGCCAGAAGAGACGGAGCGAAAGCGAAAACTTCTCACTTCTCCAAAAAGCCGCTTCCTGATTGGCAGGAAAGCGAGCGCCCATTAACACGCGACGCGACGTCACACTCCGACGGAGACAGAAATCCTCCTCCGAACCAACGGTTCTGAACGAAACACGATTTCTCCTCGTTCAGCAATCCGGACAAAACCTAACAAACCACAAATACAGGCACAGGCGAGAAAAGAGAGTTTCTCTCTCGGAAAACACAAAAATGTTCCTTTTGAGTTACACATCCCGTGTGAAGAAACAAAACGAAGGAAAACACTTTGTATGTGAAAATGTCATTTCTTGCAACAAGCAATCAATGTGTGTGAAAATGTCAGGTGCTGAATTTTTCATGCACAATCAGTAAGTCCAAAACACTAATAACTGTGGCTACTAAGTTTACTATCCGCATGCAAAAAATGATTGTCACTGAACTTGTTATGGATAATGAAATGTCTAGCCAGGTAGCAGTAGGGAGAACAATCACCAATTCTAAAACACAGGTGACTAACCTTCTGTATGTGAAATTTGCCAAATTCAATAAATTTTTGTTCATCAGCCTGAATTTTGAACAATTGTATGTGAATTTTATGTCAAGCAAAAAATATATTTGCATTTACTTTTTAGAATTGTGAGTTTTCAAAATTTGTAAATCACTCATACAATTATCATAAAATAAAATTTTGCAAATGCTTATAATGTGTATATCAACCAATAAAACAAATAAACAAAGAATGATCAGGTGCATATGGGCTTTTGTGCTTTTTGCACTTTCACTATTTATGAATTTATAACAATTATTTGATACCATTTAAAAAATATATTTTGCCCAATTTAATTTCAATACCTTGCACCAAAAAAGAATTTTTCACTTACTTTGACAAAATCTGCAATACTTATTTTTACACACAAATCAATATTTTTTTCTAGCATTCCCTCACAAAAAGACAAAATTTCAATCATCATTCTTACTGTTATACTCTGGGAAAGAACACGGCACCACTTGTCGAAACGGCATCACTTGCCGAATCGCACTTGGCCACAATCGTAAAAATGCCAAAAGTGGAAACGAACTCAAACAAGATTAAGGTAGTGGTTAGTACATTATTTTCAACCCAGGAATTATATATAGTGCAAGCATTTCCCAGTCTGGAAGAATTAGTTTCCAGATGATAACAAGTAAAAAAGAAAATTGAAGGAATGCAAGAATAAGCACACATTGGAATAACGATCAAACAAATATTTATTAATTATCCTTTCATCATTTAAATCATAAATTTCAATTTCAATGGTATAATTATTTATCATTTCCAGAATCATATCTTAATATTCTCTTAATCAATATCATTTCAATAATCAATTTATCAAACAAACCTTCATAATAAAGTTGTAAATGTGCTATAATGACAATTAAATTCAAGTGCCTGCATTAGTTGTTTCTTTTCCTTCAACTTGGAACTTTAGTTCCAGAAATTACTACTTCAAATTTTTACCTCGAGTTCCCGTGCAGAACAAAGAAAAAGTTCCAAAGGTAGCGTTCATGATACCGTTCGTGAGAAAAAACATAAATTTCGATTCCAACCAGGAAAGAAAGTTCGTCGGCCAAATGGTTCACATCGTTCCAAATCAAACAGGCAAAACTCCGATTTCCATCCAGCGGTACAAGATACCGACACAAAGATTTTTCATTACCAGGACAACCCAACGGAACTCAGGAACTTCCTAAAATAAAAAAAAAAGAATTTAGAATTTTGGTAAAGAGAATTTTGAAATTCTGCTGGAACAGGAGCTTCTTCATCTTCTCAAAACAGGAAAGGTTTCTCTACGAAACAATCATTCCAACGACGAAAATTTAGCCATTTCGGCCAAAGCTTTGTCTTAAAGTTTTAAGACAAAATTTCAATGCATCCTCGCAACTTGGGATTCCAGGCCAGAAGAGACGGAGCGAAAGCGAAAACTTCTCACTTCTCCAAAAAGCCGCTTCCTGATTGGCAGGAAAGCGAGCGCCCAGCAACACGCGACGCGACGTCACACTCCGACGGAGACAGAAATCCTCCTCCGAACCAACGGTTCTGAACGAAACACGATTTCTCCTTGTTCAGCAATCCGGACAAGGCCTAACAAACCACAAATACAGGCACAGGCGAGAAAAGAGAGTTTCTCTCTCGGAAAACACAAAAATGTTCCTTTTGAGTTACACACCCCGTATGAAGAAACAAAACGAAGGAAAACACTTTGTATGTGAAAATGTCAGTTCTTGCAACAAGCAATCAATGTGTGTGAAAATGTCAGGTGCTGAATTTTTCATGCACAATCAGTAAGTCCAAAACACTAATAACTGTGGCTACTAAGTGTGGTGAGGTGAATTTTACACATAAATGCAATAAAACTTAAACACATAAATACATTAAAGATACTCACCAAATAGTTCCACCAGGCTCAAGCGCGTTAACGTATAGTGGGGTCCGATTGGACCAAAGTACATTGCGTTATGTTAAGATAATTAATCACTCCCTTTTTGTGGCCAACTAACACTTTATTTATAGAACACATGAAATCTCAATTTTAAACATTAATATACAAAAATACACAATTACAAATGAGTTCCCAATTTACCTAACTTGACCTCGAGGTGCACAGTTTATTTTGCATTAATTTGCATATTTATAAAATCCAAATTTGTAATTAATTACTTTTTGTTAAGAACACAATATGTATATTCAATTTTGCAAAAACTCCCATTTATCATAACCCTGCCCTTACACTATTGGATTACATCAGTTACTTAAACATTCATGTACACATTTTAAAATCAATATATAATTTCCATACCTTAATACATAGGACTCTCACTGAGTGCTGTAGCTGACCTCTGCACGTAGGAAAGGGTGGCACAATTAATTGAATGTTTATTAGTTCATTTATTCCGATGGTTCGTGGAAAACACTACCAGTCCGGGAAACACTAGGTTGCATATCATCAGGTCATAAGTTATTGCCAAGTATTATTTTGGAGATGGGCACACAGTCCACTTTCCTTCTCCTCCTCTTAAAGGATGGCTTGTCCCAGCGGCTCTTGAGTGAGCATGCGTACAGGTTTTGCCAAATATATACGTTTTCGTAGAGATTCGTCTGCTGCTTAGGATCCCGGGATTGATGCTCCTCTATCACTCCATACACGCAGTGTTACAGTTACCACGGCTTAAATGCAGCTAAAGGAGCAAGGTCCTACACCGCGCCGTTTTAGTGGTAGAGCTGTGTTGCCCTGCAACTAACAAAAACAAATGACGATGGGCATACTGCTCACTTTCCTTCTCCTCCTCTTAATGCGGCTTAGACCCAGCGGCTCTTGAGTGAGCATGCGTACAGGTCCTTGCCTAAGGAGTGGAGATCAGATACCTTATTTGTAGAGATTGACTGCTGCTTAGGAGCCCTGGATTGATGCTCCGCAATATTCCGTGCACACATTATTTACGTAACCACGGCTTAAATGCAGCTAAAGGAGCAAAGGTCCTACACAGCGCCGTTTTGGTGGTAGAGCTGTGTGTACTGCAACCAAATAAACATGACGACCTTCTTCCATTTTCTGGTCGAACTGCCCGAAGAAAATGCGCCCTCGCGCTGAGTTAGGCTCGGCTTGTCTTGGCTACGAGTCGGCATCTATACCGGACTCACTACGTCGGCTCCTCGGCAAAGACATTTGCCGCCCGAGATAGGGACCGCGGATGCCGGCTCAGAGATGCATCAAAAGTACATGCCGGGTCGGGCTACACCGAAAAACAAGTGCCCCGCACTTGGAGTGCTCTCTACTCGAGCTCAGAAAAGCAACTAACTATTTTTTTACATTTCTAAAACTTCCAGAATTTTACAAACATGGGGAACGACAAAAACAGGGAGGAAATCCCCCCAACTCTCATTCGCTGTTCCCAAACGCTATAAAAAGGAGGAGGTCCAAAAATGCTTCACCATTGGTCTTTGAAGCGACGCTAATTTTTTATGCGTTCCACTAAAAAACAAGAACCAGAGGGCATTCTCGAGAACCGGGTGGTCCCAAGGAGGTACCCTGACGCGAGCCACACCTGACAGGGCTATAAATTTTCAAAGATTTGTAGCTCAACTTTGACATTTTGCTGCAATTAAATCTCTGAATATTTACAATCCATGTCAGTGCGCACACAACCCAACGGCGCCAAAAAATCCCAATTCCGTCTGTGCAAAGGCCTAGCTATAAACATAAATCTCAAACATAGTATACATTTTAAATTACAATACACATTCCCGTTTTTCCCAGGGTTACGTATCAAGATATGTGATTACAGTATCACATATTTACACCCCCCTGAACAGAAAAGAAGTCAAGCTAGGTTTACAAAATATTATACAGTACACTTTACATCATCATTATTTGTTCACAGATTTTCCCTCACTTTTTCTCACAGTTCACAATTTTTTTTGTTTACAATTCGAATCATATACATTTCACACAACAAGTACTATCTGATCTACATTTGTATAATTTCACTATTTTATACTCTACACATTTTAATTTACAATGCCATACGACCAAAACAAACAAATGTCAGTCCAGGCGTTTCCCCCCCACTGTTTATCTCAAAACATATGTTCGTCGCCAGGCAACAGCGGATCTAGTTTTCCCCGAACTGCTAGGAGAACCGGAAATCCAGTCGCCCACCCTTTTCAATCTTCGCCCACTGCCTTTGAGAAGGACCTGCTGGTCATTTTTGAGCGCCAGTTCTCTCTCTATTTCAAAGGCACAAAAGCAGGTAAGTAAATTTTGCATGTTTTTTTTTTTTTTTGGCATGTTCTACTGTTCACACTTACGCGAGTCATTTGATGTGGAAATGAATTTTGGCTGTCTAATTTTTACAAGTCAGTTCATTCTCTTTGTCATCTGACCTGCGTGCTACATTGGCGGGAAATCCAAATCGTCACATACACTGATACTGTGTTAACAACAATCCCTGATCTCTCTTTCACAATGTTATTATTACTTATTTTTAATCTAATTTTACGTCTATTTTCATGTGATTTGAAATGTTTATTTTATGTTTTATTTCGGCGCATTTTTGCATTTATTCACGAGCTACCCAAATTTTTAGAATATATATTTAATAGATTTACCTAGGACACCTTTTAAAATTAATGTTTTAGTATTTACATAATATACGACCCGCGTATAAAAATACCTGCTATTCGGTTCACTCATAAATCATGCGTCTAACGCAGCTATATGTATTGTATTTATTTATATTTTATTTCTTAATTTATCTTTTATTGTCATTCACTTATATATATTAAAATCTGTATATTGTTATTCCTCTGTGATTCTTTATATTTTTGTACCTAATTATTTCTTTATTTTCTATGATTTCTTACAATTTCTTTGAAAGCATTTCCCCTCCCAAAGCCTATCTGTGAAAAGTACCCGTATGTTAATGTTTCTCCCACGCTGAAGAGAATGACCTTGAATTTTCGCCTGCTTACTTGTCTCGGAACCAGTTTTTCTTACCGAAAGAGTCGACCTTCTTAGAGTTTGAAAAGCATTGCCTTTTCCGACCATCTTCCGCCCGCTGTCAGCCGTTTCTTTTTTTTTTTTTGTTAGCGGAGCTGCTCTTATTTTTTGAAGCTTTGTTTACAATATTCTCTATTTTTTTTTATTTATTTATTTATTTTGATTATATCTCTTTCTTTGACTTGTAATCCTATCAAAATTTAAAAACATCCGTTATCATGATTTTAAAATATTTTGCAGCGATATCAACGATCTGAACACCCTAATTCGCTGCCTGTCATCAAGTTTATTGTGATCATTAAAAAATATTTTGCAGCAATATCAACGATCTGAACACCCTAATTCAAATGCCTGTCATCAAGGCCGCCCGGTTTGTATATGGTGAAGTATTTATTTTGCTGTTATTGTGATATATATATATGTCTTTTACTTTATTTACTTATTTACTTATTTTGATTACTGATTCTTTTTATTTTTTGTTATTTAAAATTTTACTTGCAAGTTAGTCCCCCCCCCTTTTTTTTTGAAGTTGCAACTGGCCGACTGCCATTCACTACTCTTATGTATATCATTATATCTGTGTATATCTGTTTTGGCTATATATTATCAGATTCATATAAATTTTTTTAGCGATACCTTCTGCCATATATGATGTCCAGATGGACTCGACTGTAAAGTGATGCTTTTTTTTGACAGAAAGGAAGTAGAAATACTGGTCGTATCTTTTTATCTTCCTCATTTTTATTGTTAATTCTAACCTATATTTGAAAAATTATATTTATTATTATTTTTATGTATTTGAAAATTTTCTTTATTTGTTGTCTGACTTGCCCCCCCCCCCTTATTTTGACTGTACTCATCTTATTTTTCTACACTGCCCTACGAGTTCGTAGGTCCGAATCTCCCTGCTCTTATCCCCACTTACATAGTATTTGACAATGTCCATTTTTATAACGTAGACTAATTTTTATTTTGTTTGGAAGGGAAAAAACATTTATTTACTATTTTCTTTCACTTCAAAATTTTCCGAGTCTCCGTTTTATTTTGTTCTCAAATATTTTAATTTCCTGAAATCATCATTGTATTACATATTATTTACACTTGAGATATCTCTTATTTTTACTTCCACTAAATTATTTTTTTACTTATATTTTCATTTGAATTACTTATCTTTTATCATTGTCCGTTCATTTATTTAATTATCACTTGCCTAAAAGGAACGAGAATCTAGAACTTTTTTTATTTTTTTTTATTTTGCTGTACTGCTGACTTGATGAAACGCTGATAATTATCATAAAATGGGCTGGCGCTAAGACTTTTACGTTGTACTGCGTTGATACTCATTTATACGCTGCTGATACCGTTGATACTTCCATATTGTTCCGTTGTTTTTTTCTTTTTTTGTTGTTGTTGTTGCATAAATTTAATAATTTAAATATTTCTATCCGCTGGACTTGCCTTCCTCCAGACAATTTTTTGAAGTTTTATTTAATTTGTGATTTTGCTGACTACCGTGCATTTGGAGAACTATTTACCTATCCTCACACTAAGTCTTCACTACTACACACTTTTCCTCAACACTACAGTTTTCACAATATACAATACATAATATACAATACACAATACATACTAATACACTACTTATCATATACTTTTGCTGCCCTATGTTTTGCACATTTTACAGCACTATGCTACTGTAACACACTTGTGTTGTGTATTTTACTTATTTATCACTTAATTTTGAAAGTTGCTCTAACTACATAATTTTCTATTATTATAATTATATTTAATTTCTTTACATTAACACAAATTATCTATTTGTAGACTACCTTCCAATTAAATTTTACATTTACTGTAGACTACCAAAATTATTTCAGAATGCTTTCCAATTTTTTTTTTAAATCATAGCAGGATATTAAAATCTTTCACAATACTATCTAAGTTAATTTTAAAATCATTGTAGACTGCTACACATATTGTAGAATGCTTTCCAATTAATTTTAATTTTATTGTAGAATCGTAAAAACAAATTATTGCAGAACAACTTCTAAAATATTCAATAACTATTGTAGACTACTCAAAAAATTTATTTTGCAGAATATCATTTGAATTAATTTTAACATTATTGTATAATATTACACATACTGTAAAACTTTTCCAAATTTTATTTTTAAATTCACTGGCTCTACCTCTTGTGCTGCATTTGTTTGCATACACTTACTATTTATTTCTGCTCTATAATATTTTAATTTTTTTTATTTACTTTAGCAGACTATTTTAATTTCACTTAACTAATCACTGAACTTGCTAGTCCAATTCAATACATAATGAATCACTTTCAATTAATCCTAATTTTTTGTTGATCTAAATTTTGTAATTTTAAAATATTACAGAGAGTTATAGCATTACGCTTTTCACAACATGATTTAAAATTTGCACACACATAATATACTTTTTATACACAATATTTCCAAAGATGAAAACACTCTTTACCACAGTTATTCATATACTTTGCACATCCTATCTCTGTATATATTTTTATACAGCATTTATTTTACTTAACTCTATTTTTTTTTATTTACTTTCGTTGATAATTTATTTAAGTGCACCCCGTCTATCCTTTACACACTAACAGTATATATTTTAAACACTCCACTTCAGTATCTTCAGTACTGGCCCGCAATTTTGGCTAAGCTTCCCACACAACAATTTATCTAGCAAAAGCCCGTGGTTCGTTTCCGAACGACACGGCACCAAGTCCGGGGTCCCGGTTGTCTATGTGGTGAGGTGAATTTTACACATAAATGCAATAAAACTTAAACACATAAATACATTAAAGATACTCACCAAATAGTTCCACCAGGCTCAAGCGCGTTAACGTATAGTGGGGTCCGATTGGACCAAAGTACATTGCGTTATGTTAAGATAATTAATCACTCCCTTTTTGTGCCCAACTAACACTTTATTTATAGAACACATGAAATCTCAATTTTAAACATTAATATACAAAAATACACAATTACAAATGAGTTCCCAATTTACCTAACTTGACCTCGAGGTGCACAGTTTATTTTGCATTAATTTGCATATTTATAAAATCCAAATTTGTAATTAATTACTTTTTGTTAAGAACACAATATGTATATTCAATTTTGCAAAAACTCCCATTTATCATAACCCTGCCCTTACACTATTGGATTACATCAGTTACTTAAACATTCATGTACACATTTTAAAATCAATATATAATTTCCATACCTTCATACATAGGACTCTCACTGAGTGCTGTAGCTGACCTCTGCACGTAGGAAAGGGTGGCACAATTAATTGAATGTTTATTAGTTCATTTATTCCGATGGTTCGTGGAAAACACTACCAGTCCGGGAAACACTAGGTTGCATATCATCAGGTCATAAGTTATTGCCAAGTATTATTTTGGAGATGGGCACACAGTCCACTTTCCTTCTCCTCCTCTTAAAGGATGGCTTGTCCCAGCGGCTCTTGAGTGAGCATGCGTACAGGTTTTGCCAAATATATACGTTTTCGTAGAGATTCGTCTGCTGCTTAGGATCCCGGGATTGATGCTCCTCTATCACTCCATACACGCAGTGTTACAGTTACCACGGCTTAAATGCAGCTAAAGGAGCAAGGTCCTACACCGCGCCGTTTTAGTGGTAGAGCTGTGTTGCCCTGCAACTAACAAAAACAAATGACGATGGGCATACTGCTCACTTTCCTTCTCCTCCTCTTAATGCGGCTTAGACCCAGCGGCTCTTGAGTGAGCATGCGTACAGGTCCTTGCCTAAGGAGTGGAGATCAGATACTTTATTTGTAGAGATTGACTGCTGCTTAGGAGCCCTGGATTGATGCTCCGCAATATTCCGTGCACACAGTATTTACGTAACCACGGCTTAAATGCAGATAAAGGAGCAAAGGTCCTACACCGCGCCGTTTTGGTGGTAGAGCTGTGTGTACTGCAACCAAATAAACATGACGACCTTCTTCCATTTTCTGGTCGAACTGCCCGAAGAAAATGCGCCCTCGCGCTGAGTTAGGCTCGGCTCGTCTTGGCTACGAGTCGGCATCTATACCGGACTCACTACGTCGGCTCCTCGGCAAAGACATTTGCCGCCCGAGATAGGGACCGCGGATGCCGGCTCAGAGATGCATCAAAAATACATGCCGGGTCGGGCTACACCGAAAAACAAGTGCCCCGCACTTGGAGTGCTCTCTACTCGAGCTCAGAAAAGCAACTAACTATTTTTTTACATTTCTAAAACTTCCAGAATTTTACAAACAAGGGGAACGACAAAAACAGGGAGGAAATCCCCCAAACTCTCATTCGCTGTTCCCAAACGCTATAAAAAGGAGGAGGTCCAAAAATGCTTCACCATTGGTCTTTGAAGCGACGCTAATTTTTTATGCGTTCCACTAAAAAACAAGAACCAGAGGGCATTCTCGAGAACCGGGTGGTCCCAAGGAGGTACCCCGACGCGAGCCACACCTGACAGGGCTATAAATTTTCAAAGATTTGTAGCTCAACTTTGACATTTTGCTGCAATTAAATCTCTGAATATTTACAATCCATGTCAGTGCGCACACAACCCAACGGCGCCAAAAAATCCCAATTCCGTCTGTGCAAAGGCCTTGCTATAAACATAAATCTCAAACATAGTATACATTTTAAATTACAATACACATTCCCGTTTTTCCCAGGGTTACGTATCCAAGATATGTGATTACAGTATCACACTAAGTTTACTATCCGCATGTAAAAAATGATTGTCACTGAATTTGTTATGGATAATGCAATGTCTAGCCAGGTAGCAGTAGGGAGAACAATCACCAATTCTAAAACACAGGTGACTAACCTTCTGTATGTGAAATTTGCCAAATTCAATAAATTTTTGTTCATCAGCCTGAATTTTGAACAATTGTATGTGAATTTTATGTCAAGCAAAAAATATATTTGCATTTAATTTTTAGAATTGTGTGTTTTCAAAATTTGTAAATCACTCATACAATTATCATAAAATAAAATTTTGCAAATGCTTATAATGTGTATATCAACCAATAAAACAAATAAACAAAGAATGATCAGGTGCATATGGGCTTTTGTGCTTTTTGCACTTTCACTATTTATGAATTTATAACAATTATTTGATACCATTTAAAAAATATATTTTGCCCAATTTAATTTCAATACCTTGCACCAAAAAAGAATTTTTCACTTACTTTGACAAAATCTGCAATACTTATTTTTACACACAAATCAATATTTTTTTCTAGCATTCCCTCACAAAAAGACAAAATTTCAATCATCATTCTTACTGTTATACTCTGGGAAAGAACACGGCACCACTTGTCGAAACGGCATCACTTGCCGAATCGCACTTGGCCACAATCGTAAAAATGCCAAAAGTGGAAACGAACTCAAACAAGATTAAGGTAGTGGTTAGTACATTATTTTCAACCCAGGAATTATATATAGTGCAAGCATTTCCCAGTCTGGAAGAATTAGTTTCCAGATGATAACAAGTAAAAAAGAAAATTGAAGGAATGCAAGAATAAGCACACATTGGAATAACGATCAAACAAATATTTATTAATTATCCTTTCATCATTTAAATCTTAAATTTCAATTTCAATGGTATAATTATTTATCATTTCCAGAATCATATCTTAATATTCTCTTAATCAATATCATTTCAATAATCAATTTATCAAACAAACCTTCATAATAAAGTTGTAAATGTGCTATAATGACAATTAAATTCAAGTGCCTGCATTAGTTGTTTCTTTTCCTTCAACTTGGAACTTTAGTTCCAGAAATTACTACTTCAAATTTTTACCTCGAGTTCCCGTGCAGAACAAAGAAAAAGTTCCAAAGGTAGCGTTCATGATACCGTTCGTGAGAAAAAACATAAATTTCGATTCCAACCAGGAAAGAAAGTTCGTCGGCCAAATGGTTCACATCGTTCCAAATCAAACAGGCAAAACTCCGATTTCCATCCAGCGGTACAAGATACCGACACAAAGATTTTTCATTATCAGGACAACCCAACGGAACTCAGGAACTTCCTAAAATAAAAAATAAAAAAAGAATTTAGAATTTTGGTAAAGAGATCTTTGAAATTCTGCTGGAACAGGAGCTTCTTCATCTTCTCAAAACAGGAAAGGTTGCTCTACGAAACAATCATTCCAACGACGAAAATTTAGCCATCTCGGCCAAAGCTTTGTCTTAAAGTTTTAAGACAAAATTTCAATGCATCCTCGCAACTTGGGATTCCAGGCCAGAAGAGACGGAGCGAAAGCGAAAACTTCTCACTTCTCCAAAAAGCCGCTCCCTGATTGGCAGGAAAGCGAGCGCCCAGCAACACGCGACGCGACGTCACACTCCGACGGAGACAGAAATCCTCCTCCGAACCAACGGTTCTGAACGAAACACGATTTCTCCTCGTTCAGCAATCCGGACAAGGCCTAACAAACCACAAATACAGGCACAGGCGAGAAAAGAGAGTTTCTCTCTCGGAAAACACAAAAATGTTCCTTTTGAGTTACACACCCCGTGTGAAGAAACAAAACGAAGGAAAACACTTTGTATGTGAAAATGTCAGTTCTTGCAACAAGCAATCAATGTGTGTGAAAATGTCAGGTGCTGAATTTTTCATGCACAATCAGTAAGTCCAAAACACTAATAACTGTGGCTACTAAGTTTACTATCCGCATGTAAAAAATGATTGTCACTGAATTTGTTATGGATAATGCAATGCCTAGCCAGGTAGCAGTAGGGAGAACAATCACCAATTCTAAAACACAGGTGACTAACCTTCTGTATGTGAAATTTGCCAAATTCAATAAATTTTTGTTCATCAGCCTGAATTTTGAACAATTTTATGTGAATTTTATGTCAAGCAAAAAATATATTTGCATTTACTTTTTAGAATTGTGTGTTTTCAAAATTGGTAAATCACTCATATAATTATCATAAAATAAAATTTTGCAAATGCTTATAATGTGTATATCAACCAATAAAACAAATAAACAAAGAATGATCAGGTGCATATGGGCTTTTGTGCTTTTTGCACTTTCACTATTTATGAATTTATAACAATTATTTGATACCATTTAAAAAATATATTTTGCCCAATTTAATTTCAATACCTTGCACCAAAAAAGAATTTTTCACTTACTTTGACAAAATCTGCAATACTTATTTTTACACACAAATCAATATTTTTTTCTAGCATTCCCTCACAAAAAGACAAAATTTCAATCATCATTCTTACTGTTATACTCTGGGAAAGAACACGGCACCACTTGTCGAAACGGCATCACTTGCCGAATCGCACTTGGCCACAATCGTAAAAATGCCAAAAGTGGAAACGAACTCAAACAAGATTAAGGTAGTGGTTAGTACATTATTTTCAACCCAGGAATTATATATAGTGCAAGCATTTCCCAGTCTGGAAGAATTAGTTTCCAGATGATAACAAGTAAAAAAGAAAATTGAAGGAATGCAAGAATAAGCACACATTGGAATAACGATCAAACAAATATTTATTAATTATCCTTTCATCATTTAGATCTTAAATTTCAATTTCAATGGTATAATTATTTATAATTTCCAGAATCATATCTTAATATTCTCTTAATCAATATCATTTCAATAATCAATTTATCAAACAAACCTTCATAATAAAGTTGTAATTATGCTATAATGACAATTAAATTCAAGTGCCTGCATTAGTTGTTTCTTTTCCTTCAACTTGGAACTTTAGTTCCAGAAATTACTACTTCAAATTTCTACCTCGAGTTCCCGTGCAGAACAAAGAAAAAGTTCCAAAGGTAGCGTTCATGATACCGTTCGTGAGAAAAAACATAAATTTCGATTCCAACCAGGAAAGAAAGTTCGTCGGCCAAATGGTTCACATCGTTCCAAATCAAACAGGCAAAACTCCGATTTTCATCCAGCGGTACAAGATACCGACACAAAGATTTTTCATTACCAGGACAACCCAACGGAACTCAGGAACTTCCTAAAAAAAAAAAAAGAATTTAGAATTTTGGTAAAGAGAATTTTGAAATTCTGCTGGAACAGGAGCTTCTTCATCTTCTCAAAACAGGAAAGGTTTCTCTACGAAACAATCATTCCAACGACGAAAATTTAGCCATTTCGGCCAAAGCTTTGTCTTAAAGTTTTAAGACAAAATTTCAATGCATCCTCGCAACTTGGGATTCCAGGCCAGAAGAGACGGAGCGAAAGCGAAAACTTCTCACTTCTCCAAAAAGCCGCTTCCTGATTGGCAGGAAAGCGAGCGCCCAGCAACACGCGACGCGACGTCACACTCCGACGGAGACAGAAATCCTCCTCCGAACCAACGGTTCTGAACGAAACACGATTTCTCCTCGTTCAGCAATCCGGACAAGGCCTAACAAACCACAAATACAGGCACAGGCGAGAAAAGAGAGTTTCTCTCTCGGAAAACACAAAAATGTTCCTTTTGAGTTACACACCCCGTGTGAAGAAACAAAACGAAGGAAAACACTTTGTATGTGAAAATGTCAGTTCCTGCAACAAGCAATCAATGTGTGTGAAAATGTCAGGTGCTGAATTTTTCATGCACAATCAGTAAGTCCAAAACACTAATAACTGTGGCTACTAAGTTTACTATCCGCATGTAAAAAATGATTGTCACTGAATTTGTTATGGATAATGCAATGTCTAGCCAGGTAGCAGTAGGGAGAACAATCACCAATTCTAAAACACAGGTGACTAACCTTCTGTATGTGAAATTTGCCAAATTCAATAAATTTTTGTTCATCAGCCTGAATTTTGAACAATTGTATGTGAATTTTACGTCAAGCAAAAAATATATTTGCATTTAATTTTTAGAATTGTGTGTTTTCAAAATTTGTAAATCACTCATATAATTATCATAAAATAAAATTTTGCAAATGCTTATAATGTGTATATCAACCAATAAAACAAATAAACAAAGAATGATCAGGTGCATATGGGCTTTTGTGCTTTTTGCACTTTCACTATTTATGAATTTATAACAATTATTTGATACCATTTAAAAAATATATTTTGCCCAATTTAATTTCAATACCTTGCACCAAAAAAGAATTTTTCACTTACTTTGACAAAATCTGCAATACTTATTTTTACACACAAATCAATATTTTTTTCTAGCATTCCCTCACAAAAAGACAAAATTTCAATCATCATTCTTACTGTTATACTCTGGGAAAGAACACGGCACCACTTGTCGAAACGGCATCACTTGCCGAATCGCACCTGGCCACAATCGTAAAAATGCCAAAATTGGAAACGAACTCAAACAAGATTAAGGTAGTGGTTAGTACATTATTTTCAACCCAGGAATTATATATAGTGCAAGCATTTCCCAGTCTGGAAGAATTAGTTTCCAGATGATAACAAGTAAAAAAGAAAATTGAAGGAATGCAAGAATAAGCACACATTGGAATAACGATCAACAAATATTTATTAATTATCCTTTCATCATTTAGATCTTAAATTTCAATTTCAATGGTATAATTATTTATAATTTCCAGAATCATATCTTAATATTCTCTTAATCAATATCATTTCAATAATCAATTTATCAAACAAACCTTCATAATAAAGTTGTAATTGTGCTGTAATGACAATTAAATTCAAGTGCCTGCATTAGTTGTTTCTTTTCCTTCAACTTGGAACTTTAGTTCCAGAAATTACTACTTCAAATTTTTACCTCGAGTTCCCGTGCAGAACAAAGAAAAAGTTCCAAAGGTAGCGTTCATGATACCGTTCGTGAGAAAAAACATAAATTTCGATTCCAACCAGGAAAGAAAGTTCGTCGGCCAAATGGTTCACATCGTTCCAAATCAAACAGGCAAAACTCCGATTTCCATCCAGCGGTACAAGATACCGACACAAAGATTTTTCATTATCAGGACAACCCAACGGAACTCAGGAACTTCCTAAAATAAAAAATAAAAAAAGAATTTAGAATTTTGGTAAAGAGATCTTTGAAATTCTGCTGGAACAGGAGCTTCTTCATCTTCTCAAAACAGGAAAGGTTGCTCTACGAAACAATCATTCCAACGACGAAAATTTAGCCATTTCGGCCAAAGCTTTGTCTTAAAGTTTTAAGACAAAATTTCAATGCATCCTCGCAACTTGGGATTCCAGGCCAGAAGAGACGGAGCGAAAGCGAAAACTTCTCACTTCTCCAAAAAGCCGCTTCCTGATTGGCAGGAAAGCGAGCGCCCAGCAACACGCGACGCGACGTCACACTCCGACGGAGACAGAAATCCTCCTCCGAACCAACGGTTCTGAACGAAACACGATTTCTCCTCGTTCAGCAATCCGGACAAGGCCTAACAAACCACAAATACAGGCACAGGCGAGAAAAGAGAGTTTCTCTCTCGGAAAACACAAAAATGTTCCTTTTGAGTTACACACCCCGTGTGAAGAAACAAAACGAAGGAAAACACTTTGTATGTGAAAATGTCAGTTCTTGCAACAAGCAATCAATGTGTGTGAAAATGTCAGGTGCTGAATTTTTCATGCACAATCAGTAAGTCCAAAACACTAATAACTGTGGCTACTAAGTTTACTATCCGCATGTAAAAAATGATTGTCACTGAATTTGTTATGGATAATGCAATGCCTAGCCAGGTAGCAGTAGGGAGAACAATCACCAATTCTAAAACACAGGTGACTAACCTTCTGTATGTGAAAAATGCCAAATTCAATAAATTTTTGTTCATCAGCCTGAATTTTGAACAATTGTATGTGAATTTTATGTCAAGCAAAAAATATATTTGCATTTACTTTTTAGAATTGTGTGTTTTCAAAATTTGTAAATCACTCATATAATTATCATAAAATAAAATTTTGCAAATGTTTATAATGTGTATATCAACCAATAAAACAAATAAACAAAGAATGATCAGGTGCATATGGGCTTTTGTGCTTTTTGCACTTTCACTATTTATGAATTTATAACAATTATTTGATACCATTTAAAAAATATATTTTGCCCAATTTAATTTCAATACCTTGCACCAAAAAAGAATTTTTCACTTACTTTGACAAAATCTGCAATACTTATTTTTACACACAAATCAATATTTTTTTCTAGCATTCCCTCACAAAAAGACAAAATTTCAATCATCATTCATACTGTTATACTCTGGGAAAGAACACGGCACCACTTGTCGAAACGGCAACACTTGCCGAATCGCACTTGGCCACAATCGTAAAAATGCCAAAAGTGGAAACGAACTCAAACAAGATTAAGGTAGTGGTTAGTACATTATTTTCAACCCAGGAATTATATATAGTGCAAGCATTTCCCAGTCTGGAAGAATTAGTTTCCAGATGATAACAAGTAAAAAAGAAAATTGAAGGAATGCAAGAATAAGCACACATTGGAATAACGATCAAACAAATATTTATTAATTATCCTTTCATCATTTAAATCTTAAAATTCAATTTCAATGGTATAATTATTTATCATTTCCAGAATCATATCTTAATATTCTCTTAATCAATATCATTTCAATAATCAATTTATCAAACAAACCTTCATAATAAAGTTGTAATTGTGCTGTAATGACAATTAAATTCAAGTGCCTGCATTAGTTGTTTCTTTTCCTTCAACTTGGAACTTTAGTTCCAGAAATTACTACTTCAAATTTTTACCTCGAGTTCCCGTGCAGAACAAAGAAAAAGTTCCAAAGGTAGCGTTCATGATACCGTTCGTGAGAAAAAACATAAATTTCGATTCCAACCAGGAAAGAAAGTTCGTCGGCCAAATGGTTCACATCGTTCCAAATAAACAGGCAAAACTCCGATTTCCATCCAGCGGTACAAGATACCGACACAAAGATTTTTCATTATCAGGACAACCCAACGGAACTCAGGAACTTCCTAAAATAAAAAATAAAAAAAGAATTTAGAATTTTGGTAAAGAGATCTTTGAAATTCTGCTGGAACAGGAGCTTCTTCATCTTCTCAAAACAGGAAAGGTTGCTCTACGAAACAATCATTCCAACGACGAAAATTTAGCCATTTCGGCCAAAGCTTTGTCTTAAAGTTTTAAGACAAAATTTCAATGCATCCTCGCAACTTGGGATTCCAGGCCAGAAGAGACGGAGCGAAAGCGAAAACTTCTCACTTCTCCAAAAAGCCGCTCCCTGATTGGCAGGAAAGCGAGCGCCCAGCAACACGCGACGCGACGTCACACTCCGACGGAGACAGAAATCCTCCTCCGAACCAACGGTTCTGAACGAAACACGATTTCTCCTCGTTCAGCAATCCGGACAAGGCCTAACAAACCACAAATACAGGCACAGGCGAGAAAAGAGAGTTTCTCTCTCGGAAAACACAAAAATCTTCCTTTTGAGTTACACACCCCGTGTGAAGAAACAAAACGAAGGAAAACACTTTGTATGTGAAAATGTCAGTTCTTGCAACAAGCAATCAATGTGTGTGAAAATGTCAGGTGCTGAATTTTTCATGCACAATCAGTAAGTCCAAAACACTAATAACTGTGGCTACTAAGTTTACTATCCGCATGTAAAAAATGATTGTCACTGAATTTGTTATGGATAATGCAATGCCTAGCCAGGTAGCAGTAGGGAGAACAATCACCAATTCTAATGCACAGGTGACTAACCTTCTGTATGTGAAATTTGCCAAATTCAATAAATTTTTGTTCATCAGCCTGAATTTTGAACAATTGTATGTGAATTTTCTGTCAAGCAAAAAATATATTTGCATTTGCTTTTTAGAATTGTGTGTTTTCAAAATTTGTAAATCACTCATATAATTATCATAAAATAAAATTTTGCAAATGCTTATAATGTGTATATCAACCAATAAAACAAATAAACAAAGAATGATCAGGTGCATATGGGCTTTTGTGCTTTTTGCACTTTCACTATTTATGAATTTATAGCAATTATTTGATACCATTTAAAAAATATATTTTGCCCAATTTAATTTCAATACCTTGCACCAAAAAAGAATTTTTCACTTACTTTGACAAAATCTGCAATACTTATTTTTACACACAAATCAATATTTTTTTCTAGCATTCCCTCACAAAAAGACAAAATTTCAATCATCATTCTTACTGTTATACTCTGGGAAAGAACACGGCACCACTTGTCGAAACGGCATCCCTTGCCGAATCGCACTTGGCCACAATCGTAAAAATGCCAAAAGTGGAAACGAACTCAAACAAGATTAAGGTAGTGGTTAGTACATTATTTTCAACCCAGGAATTATATATAGTGCAAGCATTTCCCAGTCTGTAAGAATTAGTTTCCAGATGATAACAAGTAAAAAAGAAAATTGAAGGAATGCAAGAATAAGCACACATTGGAATAACGATCAAACAAATATTTATTAATTATCCTTTCATCATTTAAATCTTAAATTTCAATTTCAATGGTATAATTATTTATCATTTCCAGAATCATATCTTAATATTCTCTTAATCAATATCATTTCAATAATCAATTTATCAAACAAACCTTCATAATAAAGTTGTAATTGTGCTGTAATGACAATTAAATTCAAGTGCCTGCATTAGTTGTTTCTTTTCCTTCAGCTTGGAACTTTAGTTCCAGAAATTACTACTTCAAATTTTTACCTCGAGTTCCCGTGCAGAACAAAGAAAAAGTTCCAAAGGTAGCGTTCATGATACCGTTCGTGAGAAAAAACATAAATTTCGATTCCAACCAGGAAAGAAAGTTCGTCGGCCAAATGGTTCACATCGTTCCAAATCAAACAGGCAAAACTCCGATTTCCATCCAGCGGTACAAGATACCGACACAAAGATTTTTCATTACCAGGACAACCCACGGAACTCAGGAACTTCCTAAAATAAAAAAAAAATAATTTTGAATTTTGGTAAAGAGAATTTTGAAATTCTGCTGGAACAGGAGCTTCTTCATCTTCTCAAAACAGGAAAGGTTTCTCTACGAAACAATCATTACAACGACGAAAATTTAGCCATTTCGGCCAAAGCTTTGTCTTAAAGTTTTAAGACAAAATTTCAATGCATCCTCGCAACTTGGGATTCCAGGCCAGAAGAGACGGAGCGAAAGCGAAAACTTCTCACTTCTCCAAAAAGCCGCTTCCTGATTGGCAGGAAAGCGAGCGCTCAGCAACACGCGACGCGACGTCACACTCCGACGGAGACAGAAATCCTCCTCCGAACCAACGGTTCCGAACGAAACACGATTTCTACTCGTTCAGCAATCCGGACAAGGCCTAACAAACCAAAAATACAGGCACAGGCGAGAAAAGAGAGTTTCTCTCTCGGAAAACACAAAAATGTTCCTTTTGAGTTACACACCCCGTGTGAAGAAACAAAACGAAGGAAAACACTTTGTATGTGAAAATGTCAGTTCTTGCAACAAGCAATCAATGTGTGTGAAAATGTCAGGTGCTGAATTTTTCATGCACAATCAGTAAGTCCAAAACACTAATAACTGTGGCTACTAAGTTTACTATCCGCATGTAAAAAATGATTGTCACTGAATTTGTTATGGATAATGCAATGCCTAGCCAGGTAGCAGTAGGGAGAACAATCACCAATTCTAAAACACAGGTGACTAACCTTCTGTATGTGAAATTTGCCAAATTCAATAAATTTTTGTTCATCAGCCTGAATTTTGAACAATTTTATGTCAAGCAAAAAATATATTTGCATTTACTTTTTAGAATTGTGTGTTTTCAAAATTGGTAAATCACTCATATAATTATCATAAAATAAAATTTTGCAAATGCTTATAATGTGTATATCAACCAATAAAACAAATAAACAAAGATTGATCAGGTGCATATGGGCTTTTGTGCTTTTTGCACTTTCACTATTTATGAATTTATAACAATTATTTGATACCATTTAAAAAATATATTTTGCCCAATTTAATTTCAATACCTTGCACCAAAAAAGAATTTTTCACTTACTTTGACAAAATCTGCAATACTTATTTTTACACACAAATCAATATTTTTTTCTAGCATTCCCTCACAAAAAGACAAAATTTCAATCATCCTTCTTACTGTTATACTCTGGGAAAGAACACGGCACCACTTGTCGAAACGGCATCACTTGCCGAATCGCACTTGGCCACAATCGTAAAAATGCCAAAAGTGGAAACGAACTCAAACAAGATTAAGGTAGTGGTTAGTACATTATTTTCAACCCAGGAATTATATATAGTGCAAGCATTTCCCAGTCTGGAAGAATTAGTTTCCAGATGATAACAAGTAAAAAAGAAAATTGAAGGAATGCAAGAATAAGCACACATTGGAATAACGATCAACAAATATTTATTAATTATCCTTTCATCATTTAGATCTTAAATTTCAATTTCAATGGTATAATTATTTATAATTTCCAGAATCATATCTTAATATTCTCTTAATCAATATCATTTCAATAATCAATTTATCAAACAAACCTTCATAATAAAGTTGTATTTATGCTATAATGACAATTAAATTCAAGTGCCTGCATTAGTTGTTTCTTTTCCTTCAACTTTGAACTTTAGTTCCAGAAATTACTACTTCAAATTTTTACCTCGAGTTCCCGTGCAGAACAAAGAAAAAGTTCCAAAGGTAGTGTTCATGATACCGTTCGTGAGAAAAAACATAAATTTCGATTCCAACCAGGAAAGAAAGTTCGTCGGCCAAATGGTTCACATCGTTCCAAATCAAACAGGCAAAACTCCGATTTCCATCCAGCGGTACAAGATACCGACACAAAGATTTTTCATTACCAGGACAACCCAACGGAACTCAGGAACTTCCTAAAATAAAATAAAAAAAGAATTTAGAATTTGGGTAAAGAGATCTTTGAAATTCTGCTGGAACAGGAGCTTCTTCATCTTCTCAAAACAGGAAAGGTTTCTCTACGAAACAATCATTCCAACGAGGAAAATTTAGCCATTTCGGCCAAAGCTTTGTCTTAAAGTTTTAAGACAAAATTTCAATGCATCCTCGCAACTTGGGATTCCAGGCCAGAAGAGACGGAGCGAAAGCGAAAACTTCTCACTTCTCCAAAAAGCCGTTTCCTGATTGGCAGGAAAGCGAGCGCCCAGCAACACGCGACGCGACGTCACACTCCGACGGAGACAGAAATCCTACTCCGAACCAACGGTTCCGAACGAAACACGATTTCTACTCGTTCAGCAATCCGGACAAGGCCTAACAAATCACAAATACAGGCACAGGCGAGAAAAGAGAGTTTCTCTCTCGGAAAACACAAAAATGTTCCTTTTGAGTTACACACCCCGTGTGAAGAAACAAAACGAAGGAAAACACTTTGTATGTGAAAATGTCAGTTCTTGCAACAAGCAATCAATGTGTGTGAAAATGTCAGGTGCTGAATTTTTCATGCACAATCAGTAAGTCCAAAACACTAATAACTGTGGCTACTAAGTTTACTATCCGCATGTAAAAAATGATTGTCACTGAATTTGTTATGGATAATGCAATGCCTAGCCAGGTAGCAGTAGGGAGAACAATCACCAATTCTAAAACACAGGTGACTAACCTTCTGTATGTGAAATTTGCCAAATTCAATAAATTTTTGTTCATCAGCCTGAATTTTGAACAATTGTATGTGAATTTTATGTCAAGCAAAAAATATATTTGCATTTACTTTTTAGAATTGTGTGTTTTCAAAATTTGTAAATCACTCATATAATTATCATAAAATAAAATTTTGCAATTGCTTATAATGTGTATATCAACCAATAAAACAAATAAACAAAGAATGATCAGGTGCATATGGGCTTTTGTGCTTTTTGCACTTTCACTATTTATGAATTTATAACAATTATTTGATACCATTTAAAAAATATATTTTGCCCAATTTAATTTCAATACCTTGCACCAAAAAAGAATTTTTCACTTACTTTGACAAAATCTGCAATACTTATTTTTACACACAAATCAATATTTTTTTCTAGCATTCCCTCACAAAAAGACAAAATTTCAATCATCATTCATACTGTTATACTCTGGGAAAGAACACGGCACCACTTGTCGGAACGGCATCACTTGCCGAATCGCACTTGGCCACAATCGTAAAAATGCCAAAAGTGGAAACGAACTCAAACAAGATTAAGGTAGTGGTTAGTACATTATTTTCAACCCAGGAATTATATATAGTGCAAGCATTTCCCAGTCTGGAAGAATTAGTTTCCAGATGATAACAAGTAAAAAAGAAAATTGAAGGAATGCAAGAATAAGCACACATTGGAATAACGATCAAACAAATATTTATTAATTATCCTTTCATCATTTAAATCTTAAATTTCAATTTCAATGGTATAATTATTTATCATTTCCAGAATCATATCTTAATATTCTCTTAATCAATATCATTTCAATAATCAATTTATCAAACAAACCTTCATAATAAAGTTGTAATTGTGCTGTAATGACAATTAAATTCAAGTGCCTGCATTAGTTGTTTCTTTTCCTTCAACTTGGAACTTTAGTTCCAGAAATTACTACTTCAAATTTTTACCTCGAGTTCCCGTGCAGAACAAAGAAAAAGTTCCAAAGGTAGCGTTCATGATACCGTTCGTGAGAAAAAACATAAATTTCGATTCCAACCAGGAAAGAAAGTTCGTCGGCCAAATGGTTCACATCGTTCTAAAATCAAACAGGCAAAACTCCGATTTCCATCCAGCGGTACAAGATACCGACACAAAGATTTTTCATTATCAGGACAACCCAACGGAACTCAGGAACTTCCTAAAATAAAAAATAAAAAAAGAATTTAGAATTTTGGTAAAGAGATCTTTGAAATTCTGCTGGAACAGGAGCTTCTTCATCTTCTCAAAACAGGAAAGGTTGCTCTACGAAACAATCATTCCAACGACGAAAATTTAGCCATTTCGGCCAAAGCTTTGTCTTAAAGTTTTAAGACAAAATTTCAATGCATCCTCGCAACTTGGGATTCCAGGCCAGAAGAGACGGAGCGAAAGCGAAAACTTCTCACTTCTCCAAAAATCCGCTCCCTGATTGGCAGGAAAGCGAGCGCCCAGCAACACGCGACGCGACGTCACACTCCGACGGAGACAGAAATCCTCCTCCGAACCAACGGTTCTGAACGAAACACGATTTCTCCTCGTTCAGCAATCCGGACAAGGCCTAACAAACCACAAATACAGGCACAGGCGAGAAAAGAGAGTTTCTCTCTCGAAAACACAAAAATGTTCCTTTTGAGTTACACACCCCGTGTGAAGAAACAAAACGAAGGAAAACACATTGTATGTGAAAATGTCAGTTCTTGCAACAAGCAATCAATGTGTGTGAAAATGTCAGGTGCTCAATTTTTCATGCACAATCAGTAAGTCCAAAACACTAATAACTGTGGCTACTAAGTTTACTATCCGCATGTAAAAAATGATTGTCACTGAATTTGTTATGGATAATGCAATGCCTAGCCAGGTAGCAGTAGGGAGAACAATCACCAATTCTAATGCACAGGTGACTAACCTTCTGTATGTGAAATTTGCCAAATTCAATAAATTTTTGTTCATCAGCCTGAATTTTGAACAATTGTATGTGAATTTTCTGTCAAGCAAAAAATATATTTGCATTTGCTTTTTAGAATTGTGTGTTTTCAAAATTTGTAAATCACTCATATAATTATCATAAAATAAAATTTTGCAAATGCTTATAATGTGTATATCAACCAATAAAACAAATAAACAAAGAATGATCAGGTGCATATGGGCTTTTGTGCTTTTTGCACTTTCACTATTTATGAATTTATAGCAATTATTTGATACCATTTAAAAAATATATTTTGCCCAATTTAATTTCAATACGTTGCACCAAAAAAGAATTTTTCACTTACTTTGACAAAATCTGCAATACTTATTTTTACACACAAATCAATATTTTTTTCTAGCATTCCCTTACAAAAAGACAAAATTTCAATCATCATTCTTACTGTTATACTCTGGGAAAGAACACGGCACCACTTGTCGAAACGGCATCACTTGCCGAATCGCACTTGGCCACAATCGTAAAAATTCCAAATGTGGAAACGAATTCAAACAAGATTAAGGTAGTGGTTAGTACATTATTTTCAACCCAGGAATTATATATAGTGCAAGCATTTCCCAGTCTGGAAGAATTAGTTTCCAGATGATAACAAGTAAAAAAGAAAATTGAAGGAATGCAAGAATAAGCACACATTGGAATAACGATCAAACAAATATTTATTAATTATCCTTTCATCATTTAAATCTTAAATTTCAATTTCAATGGTATAATTATATATCATTTCCAGAATCATATCTTAATATTCTCTTAATCAATATCATTTCAATAATCAATTTATCAAACAAACCTTCATAATAAAGTTGTAATTGTGCTGTAATGACAATTAAATTCAAGTGCCTGTATTAGTTGTTTCTTTTCCTTCAACTTGGAACTTTAGTTCCAGAAATTACTACTTCAAATTTTTACCTCGAGTTCCCGTGCAGAACAAAGAAAAAGTTCCAAAGGTAGCGTTCATGATACCGTTCGTGAGAAAAAACATAAATTTCGATTCCAACCAGGAAAGAAAGTTCGTCGGCCAAATGGTTCACATCGTTCCAAATCAAACAGGCAAAACTCCGATTTCCATCCAGCGGTACAAGATACCGACACAAAGATTTTTCATTACCAGGACAACCCAACGGAACTCAGGAACTTCCTAAAATAAAAAAAAAGAATTTAGAATTTTGGTAAAGAGAATTTTGAAATTCTGCTGGAACAGGAGCTTCTTCATCTTCTAAAAACAGGAAAGGTTTCTCTGCGAAACAATCATTCCAACGACGAAAATTTAGCCATTTCGGCCAAAGCTTTGTCTTAAAGTTTTAAGACAAAATTTCAATGCATCCTCGCAACTTGGGATTCCAGGCCAGAAGAGACGGAGCGAAAGCGAAAACTTCTCACTTCTCCAAAAAGCCGCTTCCTGATTGGCAGGAAAGCGAGCGCCCAGCAACACGCGACGCGACGTCACACTCCGACGGAGACAGAAATCCTCCTCCGAACCAACGGTTCTGAACGAAACACGATTTCTCCTCGTTCAGCAATCCGGACAAGGCCTAACAAACCACAAATACAGGCACAGGCGAGAAAAGAGAGTTTCTCTCTCGGAAAACACAAAAATGTTCCTTTTGAGTTACACACCCCGTGTGAAGAAACAAAACGAAGGAAAACACTTTGTATGTGAAAATGTCAGTTCTTGCAACAAGCAATCAATGTGTGTGAAAATGTCAGGTGCTGAATTTTTCATGCACAATCAGTAAGTCCAAAACACTAATAACTGTGGCTACTAAGTTTACTATCCGCATGTAAAAAATGATTGTCACTGAATTTGTTATGGATAATGCAATGCCTAGCTAGGTAGCAGTAGGGAGAACAATCACCAATTGTAAAACACAGGTGACTAACCTTCTGTATGTGAAATTTGCCAAATTCAATAAATTTTTGTTCATCAGCCTGAATTTTGAACAATTGCATGTGAATTTTATGTCAAGCAAAAAATATATTTGCATTTACTTTTTAGAATTGTGTGTTTTCAAAATTTGTAAATCACTCATATAATTATCATAAAATAAAATTTTGCAAATGCTTATAATGTGTATATCAACCAATAAAACAAATAAACAAAGAATGATCAGGTGCATATGGGCTTTTGTGCTTTTTGCACTTTCACTATTTATGAATTTATAACAATTATTTGATACCATTTAAAAAATATATTTTGCCCAATTTAATTTCAATACCTTGCACCAAAAAAGAATTTTTCACTTACTTTGACAAAATCTGCAATACTTATTTTTACACACAAATCAATATTTTTTTCTAGCATTCCCTCACAAAAAGACAAAATTTCAATCATCATTCTTACTGTTATACTCTGGGAAAGAACACGGCACCACTTGTCGAAACGGCATCACTTGCCGAATCGCACTTGGCCACAATCGTAAAAATGCCAAAAGTGGAAACGAACTCAAACAAGATTAAGTTAGTGGTTAGTACATTATTTTCAACCCAGGAATTATATATAGTGCAAGCATTTCCCAGTCTGGAAGAATGAGTTTCCAGATGATAACAAGTAAAAAAGAAAATTGAAGGAATGCAAGAATAAGCACACATTGGAATAACGATCAAACAAATATTTATTAATTATCCTTTCATCATTTAGATCTTAAATTTCAATTTCAATGGTATAATTATTTATAATTTCCAGAATCATATCTTAATATTCTCTTAATCAATATCATTTCAATAATCAATTTATCAAACAAACCTTCATAATAAAGTTGTAATTATGCTATAATGACAATTAAATTCAAGTGCCTGCATTAGTTGTTTCTTTTCCTTCAATTTGGAACTTTAGTTCCAGAAATTACTACTTCAAATTTTTACCTCGAGTTCCCGTGCAGAACAAAGAAAAAGTTCCAAAGGTAGCGTTCATGATACCGTTCGTGAGAAAAAATATAAATTTCGATTCCAACCAGGAAAGAAAGTTCGTCGGCCAAATGGTTCACATCGTTCCAAATCAAACAGGCAAAACTCCGATTTCCATCCAGCGGTACAAGATGCCGACACAAAGATTTTTCATTACCAGGACAACCCACGGAACTCAGGAACTTCCTAAAATAAAAAAAAAAGAATTTTGAATTTTGGTAAAGAGAATTTTGAAATTCTGCTGGAACAGGAGCTTCTTCATCTTCTCAAAACAGGAAAGGTTTCTCTACGAAACAATCATTACAACGACGAAAATTTAGCCATTTCGGCCAAAGCTTTGTCTTAAAGTTTTAAGACAAAATTTCAATGCATCCTCGCAACTTGGGATTCCAGGCCAGAAGAGACGGAGCGAAAGCGAAAACTTCTCACTTCTCCAAAAAGCCGCTTCCTGATTGGCAGGAAAGCGAGCGCCCAGCAACACGCGACGCGACGTCACACTCCGACGGAGACAGAAATCCTCCTCCGAACCAACGGTTCCGAACGAAACACGATTTCTACTCGTTCAGCAATCCGGACAAGGCCTAACAAACCACAAATACAGGCACAGGCGAGAAAAGAGAGTTTCTCTCTCGGAAAACACAAAAATGTTCCTTTTGAGTTACACACCCCGTGTGAAGAAACAAAACGAAGGAAAACACTTTGTATGTGAAAATGTCAGTTCTTGCAACAAGCAATCAATGTGTGTGAAAATGTCAGGTGCTGAATTTTTCATGCACAATCAGTAAGTCCAAAACACTAATAACTGTGGCTACTAAGTTTACTATCCGCATGTAAAAAATGATTGTCACTGAATTTGTTATGGATAATGCAATGCCTAGCCAGGTAGCAGTAGGGAGAACAATCACCAATTCTAAAACACAGGTGACTAACCTTCTGTATGTGAAATTTGCCAAATTCAATAAATTTTTGTTCATCAGCCTGAATTTTGAACAATTGTATGTGAATTTTATGTCAAGCAAAAAATATATTTGCATTTACTTTTTAGAATTGTGTGTTTTCAAAATTGGTAAATCACTCATATAATTATCATAAAATAAAATTTTGCAAATGCTTATAATGTGTATATCAACCAATAAAACAAATAAACAAAGAATGATCAGGTGCATATGGGCTTTTGTGCTTTTTGCACTTTCACTATTTATGAATTTATAACAATTATTTGATACCATTTAAAAAATATATTTTGCCCAATATAATTTCAATACCTTGCACCAAAAAAGAATTTTTCACTTACTTTGACAAAATCTGCAATACTTATTTTTACACACAAATCAATATTTTTTTCTAGCATTCCCTCACAAAAAGACAAAATTTCAATCATCATTCTTACTGTTATACTCTGGGAAAGAACACGGCACCACTTGTCGAAACGGCATCACTTGCCGAATCGCACTTGGCCACAATCGTAAAAATGCCAAAAGTGGAAACGAACTCAAACAAGATTAAGGTAGTGGTTAGTACATTATTTTCAACCCAGGAATTATATATAGTGCAAGCATTTCCCAGTCTGGAAGAATTAGTTTCCAGATGATAACAAGTAAAAAAGAAAATTGAAGGAATGCAAGAATAAGCACACATTGGAATAACGATCAAACAAATATTTATTAATTATCCTTTCATCATTTAGATCTTTAATTTCAATTTCAATGGTATAATTATTTATAATTTCCAGAATCATATCTTAATATTCTCTTAATCAATATCATTTCAATAATCAATTTATCAAACAAACCTTCATAATAAAGTTGTAATTATGCTATAATGACAATTAAATTCAAGTGCCTGCATTAGTGGTTTCTTTTCCTTCAACTTGGAACTTTAGTTCCAGAAATTACTACTTCAAATTTTTACCTCGAGTTCCCGTGCAGAACAAAGAAAAAGTTCCAAAGGTAGCGTTCATGATACCGTTCGTGAGAAAAAACATAAATTTCGATTCCAACCAGGAAAGAAAGTTCGTCGGCCAAATGGTTCACATCGTTCCAAATCAAACAGGCAAAACTCCGATTTTCATCCAGCGGTACAAGATACCGACACAAAGATTTTTCATTACCAGGACAACCCAACGGAACTCAGGAACTTCCTAAAAAAAAAAAAAGAATTTAGAATTTTGGTAAAGAGAATTTTGAAATTCTGCTGGAACAGGAGCTTCTTCATCTTCTCAAAACAGGAAAGGTTTCTCTACGAAACAATCATTCCAACGACGAAAATTTAGCCATTTCGGCCAAGGCTTTGTCTTAAAGTTTTAAGACAAAATTTCAATGCATCCTCGCAACTTGGGATTCCAGGCCAGAAGAGACGGAGCGAAAGCGAAAACTTCTCACTTCTCCAAAAAGCCGCTTCCTGATTGGCAGGAAAGCGAGCGTCCAGCAACACGCGACGCGACGTCACACTCCGACGGAGACAGAAATCCTCCTCCGAACCAACGGTTCTGAACGAAACACGATTTCTCCTCGTTCAGCAATCCGGACAAGGCCTAACAAACCACAAATACAGGCACAGGCGAGAAAAGAGAGTTTCTCTCTCGGAAAACACAAAAATGTTCCTTTTGAGTTACACACCCCGTGTGAAGAAACAAAACGAAGGAAAACACTTTGTATGTTGTTGTTGAAACCCAGACCGTCCGACCTACCAGAAAGGTGTAAGGTAACTGTTTGGACGGTCGGGAAGTGCCACCCAATTTAGACCGGAACCCAGTGGAGGAGGCATCCACAGGGACCGTACCCTCCTTCCCCTACCACCAACCTCTCGGAAGGACTTTCGGACCCACATGTTTAACGTGATCGTACTCCGCATGAACACGGCGGCAGTTTTGGCAGCGGCTGGACTCGAACCCGGGCCTACCGAGTGCAACTCCAACGCGCTAACCAATGGGCTACCGCGCCCTACACTTTGTATGTGAAAATGTCAGTTCTTGCAACAAGCAATCAATGTGTGTGAAAATGTCAGGTGCTGAATTTTTCATGCACAATCAGTAAGTCCAAAACACTAATAACTGTGGCTACTAAGTTTACTATCCGCATGTAAAAAATGATTGTCATTGAATTTGTTATGGATAATGCAATGTCTAGCCAGGTAGCAGTAGGGAGAACAATCACCAATTCTAAAACACAGGTGACTAACCTTCTGTATGTGAAATTTGCCAAATTCAATAAATTTTTGTTCATCAGCCTGAATTTTGAACAATTGTATGTGAATTTTATGTCAAGCAAAAAATATATTTGCATTTACTTTTTAGAATTGTGTGTTTTCAAAATTTGTAAATCACTCATATAATTATCATAAAATAAAATTTTGCAAATGCTTATAATGTGTATATCAACCAATAAAACAAATAAACAAAGAATGATCAGGTGCATATGGGCTTTTGTGCTTTTTGCACTTTCACTATTTATGAATTTATAACAATTATTTGATACCATTTAAAAAATATATTTTGCCCAATTTAATTTCAATACCTTGCACCAAAAAAGAATTTTTCACTTACTTTGACAAAATCTGCAATACTTATTTTTACACACAAATCAATATTTTTTTCTAGCATTCCCTCACAAAAAGACAAAATTTCAATCATCATTCTTACTTTTATACTCTGGGAAAGAACACGGCACCACTTGTCGAAACGGCATCACTTGCCGAATCGCACTTGGACACAATCGTAAAAATGCCAAAAGTGGAAACGAACTCAAACAAGATTAAGGTAGTGGTTAGTACATTATTTTCAACCCAGGAATTATATATAGTGCAAGCATTTCCCAGTCTGGAAGAATTAGTTTCCAGATGATAACAAGTAAAAAAGAAAATTGAAGGAATGCAAGAATAAGCACACATTGGAATAACGATCAAACAAATATTTATTAATTATCCTTTCATCATTTAAATCTTAAATTTCAATTTCAATGGTATAATTATTTATCATTTCTAGAATCATATCTTAATATTCTCTTAATCAATATCATTTCAATAATCAATTTATCAAACAAACCTTCATAATAAAGTTGTAATTATGCTATAATGACAATTAAATTCAAGTGCCTGCATTAGTGGTTTCTTTTCCTTCAACTTGGAACTTTAGTTCCAGAAATTACTACTTCAAATTTTTACCTCGAGTTCCCGTGCAGAACAAAGAAAAAGTTCCAAAGGTAGCGTTCATGATACCGTTCGTGAGAAAAAACATAAATTTCGATTCCAACCAGGAAAGAAAGTTCGTCGGCCAAATGGTTCACATCGTTCTAAATCAAACAGGCAAAACTCCGATTTCCATCCAGCGGTACAAGATACCGACACAAAGATTTTTCATTACCAGGACAACCCAACGGAACTCAGGAACTTCCTAAAATAAAAAAAAAGAATTTAGAATTTTGGTAAAGAGAATTTTGAAATTCTGCTGGAAGAGGAGCTTCTTCATCTTCTCAAAACAGGAAAGGTTTCTCTACGAAACAATCATTCCAACGACGAAAATTTAGCCATTTCGGCCAAAGCTTTGTCTTAAAGTTTTAAGACAAAATTTCAATGCATCCTCGTAACTTGGGATTCCAGGCCAGAAGAGACGGAGCGAAAGCGAAAACTTCTCACTTCTCCAAAAAGCCGCTTCCTGATTGGCAGGAAAGCGAGCGCCCAGCAACACGCGACGCGACGTCACACTCCGAATGAGACAGAAATCCTCCTCCGAACCAACGGTTCCGAACGAAACACGATTTCTCCTCGTTCAGCAATCCGGACAAGGCCTAACAAACCATTTTCAATATAATTTTAATGTTCTTTCAAGTGGTATGTTACGACATTTGTAACTTGACCAATATATCGTAATTCGCATTGCAAGGAATTTAATAAACGCTCCAGAATCCTTGAGGAAAGAAAAATTATTTTATTGATAGGAGAGAAAACCTCTCTGAAATGAATTTTCATAAGAAGTTGAATTGTCAGAAATTTCATGACTAATTTTTGGATAGAATGCAAGGAGCAATATAATGCTAAAGGCATCCTCCTTGCTCTGCGGTGGCTTTGATACTTGGGAATAGTTCTATTAAAATTTTAGTTGAGAATATCCTGCCTAAAGCGACAGCTTTTACGCAATCGGGCTCAGACTTTAATAAATACAAATAGATCATAATTTAAAAGCACGGAAATATTTGCATTCATATCATATCATTGCGTAATTAGTTTGCTGAATTTTTAATTCAACACTGTTACAAGAAGTGTTATAACATAGGATCTGAACTTGGTAGCCCATTGGTTAGCGCGCTGGAATTGCACTCGGTAGGCCGGAGTTCGATTCCTGCCACTGCTAAAACTGCCGCCGTGTTCACACAGAGTACGATCACATTAAACATGTGGGTCCGTAAGTCCTTCCGAGAGGTTGGTGGTAGGGGAAGTAGGGTACGGTCCCTATGTGGATGCCTCCCTCACAGGGTTCCGGTCTAAATTGGGTGGCACTTCCCGGCCGTCCAAACAGTTACCCTTTCTGGTCCGACCTTACAACAATTACCCTTTCTGGTCTGACCGTCAGACCATATGCCTTTCTGGTTGGTCGGACGGTCTCGGTCTCAACAACAACAACAACAGGATTTGAACGTGTCTAAATGGCAAATACTAGAATTAAATCAAAACTGTGAACTTTTAAAATAAATTATTAAATTTGCTATAAAATTGTCTTTATTTTTCTTTAAAATGCTCTACGTTGAAGCAATTTTTTTCTTTTTCCAGAATTAGGTTACAATTTAGGTTTTTAAGATTGATACCTACAGTTGTAAGTAATTTTTTCTAATACGTAGCCTAGCTATTATACTTTGTGTTTAGTCGAGTGACATGAATACGTTTATAGCAAATTCCGTAAAAGAAAGTTATTATGAAATGGGAGCAAATACTCGTATATTTCTTTTCCTGTAATAACTTTAAAATATTAAATTTGTTAACGGCGAAGTTTTCCCAAACTACATAAAAATATTTTGGATATCAGATATCAGTTTCTCTTTCTCCCAACATTTTAATAATTGCGACAGCGCTTTTACGTGTATGTTGTTTTCTGGATTTTCAATTCAAACGTCGGGACAACTTTCCTTTAAATCTTCGAAGTTCTTGCAAGAAATTGAGAAATAAATTTAAAACAGCAATTTTCTATTCATGATTATAAGTATTCCGATTTCACTGTAAAATATTTAAATTCTGAAATGCTGAAATTGTGTAAAATTTGAAACGCCATGGATAAAGTTCTCTTTCTGGAGTTACTATTTCAAGCAACTTTTGAGTCATTTCATTAACAATAGTGGAATACTTTATATCGAAACATTTCCAGGATGAAACGGTGAAATATTCCGTCAAACGATCTATTTTTACTTTCCTTATATACATAATGCATAAGGAAAGTATTGTAACGGGGTCGAAAATTCGAATTCGAGTTTTCGACGGGAGAGCACGTTTCAAGCATTCCTGATCACGAATCAAACATTTTTGAGGTGATGTCTCTCTCTCTCTCTGTGTGTGTCAGTGAGACTGTGGAGACGCTATCTCACGAATGAATGGAGCGATTCGAATGAAATTTGGTGCAAAAATTACAATCCGTGAATACTGGAAACCTATTGATTTTAAACGTAATCGAATGTTCAGAGTCCACCCAAATTTTTCGAGTAAAATTTTGAAAAAATCATCAAAAAATTAAAACCTTTAATAAAGTTACGCAAATAGACATTTTTTATGTAATTTTTCCTTAGAAAACGATTGGCATAAACTTTAGAACGCTAGCATAAACCGTTCTCGAGATATTGCACATATTTCAAACAAATTTATCAAAAAATCCCATAAATTAAAAAAAAAATATTAGCTGTTGAGAAACATGTTCAGTTTTCATATGTAATATCATGCGATAAATTGGGTAACATCATTCTCGTGGATCTAGCTCGTTCCATTCATGAGAAAAGAACTTTAAGTAATACTTTGTATTTGAACTCCAATAGCCATTTATTTGCTATAAGAACAACTTATTTCTCCATCCATAACACTTGGCGAGATTTTGGCGACCAATTTGGCGACTTTTTTAAAAGTTGCCAAATTAACGAAAATCTCGCCAAATGGATAAAAATGACGCTAAATCAATGAAAATGACGACTAATCGTCGAAAATTCAATATCTTGAAAGGAATATAATTATCTACTATAAGAAAAACATATTTCTTTACTGTAAAAGTAGTAAATTCATTGCATTATATAGGTAAGTCATGTGTTGCTCACATCAGATTTTTTCTATTCTAATTCATTTATTCCCTTACTAGTTAAGCCTGTCAAAAACAAAGAAACTAAAATTTTTAAACCATTAAGTTTCAGCTTTTATTTAACTCTTTTCAACATAGCTTAAAAGTGTTTATGACTTATATGCGAGCCTTCCTCAGCACATCGTTATCAGTGAAGAAAAAATTTCGTCCTCTTATACATAAAATTTCCTCCTCCAAAATGGTTGAACCTTCCTCATACTCCACCCCAATATACCCCGGGATACCCTTTACTAATATTACTCGCATGATCAATGGTATAAGCCTGTGAAAATTGAAGGTAAGGATTTTCAGACCCAACGTTGAGAAATGGATGATTTATATTTTTCTTGATTAACGATTATCCTGGAATGCTCTTTGATGCGCTCCTCTGATGAGAACAGTTTTTGTTTAAATAATGCAAGTCTAGTCACACCGACAACTCACAGAATAAACATCATTTTCACGTTGATGTGGTATGGAAAAAAGTTTTAATGGATGGAAACTGGAATTTATTAACTTGCCTAAAAATTACTTTAAAGTTGAATCTTGATAAAACTATAGAAATTTTGAAGCTTAAAGGAGCATAAAGGGCAAGACTATCAACTTTCTAGGAACGAAATCTTAATCAAAACAAAGTTGAAAGTGGACTCTGGTAAATTTTACTAAAGCTTTATCAATGATGGAAAGATTAAAAGCCATACTTTTAACCGAGGCTGTCCAAGCAACCATTTGGGGCCTCGAATGTTGAACATTATTTTTATTGAACTTTTCTTGCATGTTTTAAAAAGAATGATTAGTGCATTATAGCTAATCCAACGTTCTCTTATATTTTATATAATTCTGCATTTAATCATTAGTCATTTGCATATCAGTTTACAGTTATTTCTACAGCGTTTTGGCTACGATACGACCTCAGGGCCACAGGGGGCTAAGACCCCACCCCAAGAGGAATACTCAGCCCCCGTAATAAAAATATTAAATTTTTAGTAGTGATATGAAATTTCATATAAAATGTCATTCAAATTTTGCAAAAAAAAAAGTTCTTTGGAGATGTTTTTTAGAAATTACTTCGTTTTAAAGAGTTTTTAATTGAGATGAATTTGTGATTATGCTAATGATCCATTTATTTACATATTTAATTTAAAAATATTTAAAAATTATAACAATAGTATTTAGGATATTTTTGTATAACTGTGGGGTTCATTGCTATACATTATAGAGTCAAAATCATCTGATAAGTAGGTAAGAGTTAATAATAAACATTAACTTGTGTTAACTTTCAGAATGTTTCAACAAATTATTAACAGCTTTATTACTAGTTAATGTTTACATTAAAATCAATTGTAATTATTATATATTAATATTGATGTATAGTAGCTATACAGATTTCAATAATCAGCTCTTTGCTTGCAAATATAAATATGCAATTATTTGTTAATAATTTATATGAATTGAAATATATAATAGTAACTATTATGGTTTATAAATGCGAATGATTTATTGCGTTTTGAGTGAGTCCCTCCTTTAAGACTGTTAAGCCCCCAACCCCTTGCATTTCCCTCCAGCCCCTCTTCGATTTCGTCTCTGGCTACGGCTCTGTACGACGTTTTCATAGAATTGTAGCTGAGCGCATTGAGATCCTGATACTATAATGTCCATGCTCTCTTTGTGATTTGGCGTTTTTATGTAGGCTCTATAGCATTTCGTATTTGTTTTAGTTTCTAAGAATTTCGGTATTTTATGATTTCATAATAACTTAATGGACATCGGTCTAAAATAATTTGCATAATCATTATTTCTTTTTACTGCTTGAGCTATTAGTAGAGGATCTTTATGTATTAGGTAGGTAGAAAAACTATAGCTATATAACCAGGATCGGATTATCTACTGGAGTTATTTCGGGCACGGCAATATTTTTATATCATAAACAAAGGCCGAGCTTCCAAAATACTGTTGACCAGGGGGGAGGGGGGACATAATTCTATGCCAGAACCTGAAGTAAAAAGACTAACGTAATGGATCCGCAATTATATTTGAACTTGTGAAAACAACATAAATAAATGGTCTTATAATCGATTTTTCGGATTATCGATTTTCGGATTTGTGACGTTTTATGAGTTTATTGTTGAGATGGGGGCCTCTCTCATGAAAGTTCGCTTGTGGTCTCAGAAAATTTCGGGTCGAAACTACTTTTAGCCACAGGTCTCAGGAACCTAATTTCCGATGTTAAAGAAGTTGAATCAGAGCATATGTGCATTTTGCACACATCTGTGCAAAATGCAGCCAATTTCTATTGGGACGGATGGTTTGAAAGAAAAGGCAGTGGCATGTGTTTTGCATAGACTCATCCAGCGGCGGATTTAACGCGCTGCACACGGACATTTGCCTACTGCGCCACGAAGAGACGCCGCACAGGCCCTGCCGACGATTTTTCAGTTTTCAGAAACCAAAAGGAACAGGAACGTTTGCGATAATTTTCCAATTAACATGTATAACGTAGAATGGTAAAATCGCTCATGGATTCTTTTTAACTATGTCGTCCACTCACACTCAGGTGTTTTACTGAAGATCATTTTCGAAATTAAAATATATTTTAAGTAGACTTCGTAATAATCTAAGTCAATGTCGTTTGAAAGCATTTATAAGGTCAAAATCTCAAACATGGAACATTCGTGTCCTCGGTCTATAAATAATAATTTTCACATATAATCTTTTTTAAAATAAAGTTTTTATATAATATGGAACGTATTCTATTAAAATATATGTTTAAACTGAAGCAAGTAATTTACTTTAATATTTTTAATAGCTGTGAAATCTCCAAAACGTCAGGGCGGTCCTGTGACTAGCGTGTTCCACTTCTGCTTTTCATTGCGGTAAAAGTTATAGCCAGAAAACCGAAGGAGCTACCGTATATATGTCACTTCTATTCTAAAACATTCCAGAACACATCTTTTGAACTCTATTTTTCAAAATTGTATCTCCGCACCTTGACCGCTTGACCTTGGCATTAGACAGTGGCGCAGGCAAGATTTTTTTTCGGGAGGGGGGGCATTTAAAAACCCACTTAAAGAACAAACCGTGGGGCCAGGCGCGTCTGTGCCCTCCTGCCTACGCCACTGTATTAGGCGCCACTAAGATTCTTGCCTACTGCGCCATTTCCCTTAAATCCGCCTCTGGACTCATTAGCAGGTTTCCGAAAACAAGATATCTATACACAAAGGCATACAAGGTAGGATCAAAAAGTTCGGAGACTGTATTGATATCTGTGTTGATCAACCCTGATTGGAGTTGAGCGGAACTATTTAATCGTGGCGTAGAGGAACATGTGACGCGAGATATGAAAAGGAAGAAGCAGATGTTTTTCCAGACAATGCATGCCAGTGAACTGAAATCGTTCGCATTTGTCGAAAACGGAAATGGCGTTTGAAGAACAACGTGCCAATATCAAATTCAGCCAATGTTTGGGGAAATCGCCGACAGAAACATTGCACCTCACTGACAAGCATTGTCTGGAAAAACCCTGCACTGTGGACCTGCTTCTTCCTTTTCACATCTCGCTTCTTCCTTTCTCTCTCTTTTCAAACAATTGTATAGTTTTAAAAAAAATTTTAAATACCGATAAAAATGACGAATTTCAGAATGGATTTTAATGTGAATAACATCTGCGCTTGGAGTTTATGTAACAGAAATCGGGTGTTTGAAAGATGTAAACAATTCGGACGCTTGTATTTCCAAACCTCATAGATAAAAATGTAAATTATGTTTCTTATTTTTTCAGAAATAGGGTCCAGATTACGAATATATAAAAAGTACGAATATATAGAATTTTTTTCATTTTTCTTATGTTCACTTGAAATATATATTAAATTATAAAAGATAGATACAACTTGTAATGAACAAAAATCTGCACTTTTAAATTTTGTATTAAAATTTACATTTATTATTTAAAAAATCTGATGTGGGCAGCACATGACTTTCCTTATATAATGCAATGAATTTACTACTTTTACGGTCAAAAAATAATGTATAAGATTCACGGTACTGTGTTTCTATCGTTGAATTGTACATTTGGCAATTTTCCGGGTGACAACATGTAAAACTATTTCAAAATATATTTCGCGCAACTCTAAATAAACAATTATCAATATTGATAGCATCCTCAATAGGCAATATAGCCCATACATTAAAGCATTGTAATATTTAATTCATCAATTAGAAGTCATTTTCATTTATTTAGCGTCATTTTTGCAATTTTGACAATATTCTTGTCAAACTGGAGCTAAATATCGTCAAGTTGGCGATACTTTGCTAAAACCATTCGCCAAATGCATCACCAAGTTTTACAAACGCAGAGAAGATATTTCTTATACTAGAAGGTATGCCCGCTGTCATGTCGCAATTCTGCGCCATGAGCCTTTCTTATTTTTCTGCGAGAGAAACATCCTTCTCTCCGTTCGTGCCTGTGCAGTGTTTTTACTAACACTTGTTTCCATTGAAATTACATTAAAAAGCGCATTTCGTCGTGAAATCGTTGGATTGTCTGGACTTAGTGTCTGGCCGGGATGCGTGACGTCAGCTCGCTTGTTGCCAGGAGAGCGCGCCGTCCAATCAGGAAGAGGCGCATTTTTGCGAAGGAGAACTTTTTAGCGTGGGCTCTTGCGACCCATACTTTTTCTCTTCGTGCTGGAACACTTCGACTGAAAGGTCGCATCGAAGGTTTTGTCTAAATTAGACAAAAAGGCGTTTAGCCGAAATGGCTAACTGGCGGAGATGGGCATTTTGGTTCTAAAGGAAACCGCCCCTGCATTTCTGGAGATGATTGAAGAAGATCCTGGATACTTACTTTAATTATTCTGTACATTTTCTAAAATATTTGTTTTTCCATTCCAGGAAATCGATCAGACCTCGACGCCGAGCCTTGAAGTGGCTACTCAAATTTGTCGGAGTGTAAAATCAACTGATGGCTAATACTTAAAGTTTTGGGACCCTTTTTTTCCTCATCGGTATCTTTTGAGAACTTTGTTCTTCTTAAAATCGTGCACATCTGATGAGAGGTATTTTTCGGAAAGGCGTGAAATGTATAATAGCCAGGTAACATTTCTTTACGGGAATTTTATTGCCGTACAGCACCGGCATAACGAGGACCAACCTCTTAATTAAATGGCTCATGTTAAAAGTATTTATAATTGTTTTGAATTCATAAATATGGAATTGAATTATTGTGATATATATAAATTTTGAACAGAGCAGATAGTCTGATTGTTAATACATAAATTAAAGCTCTGATTATAATTAGATAATTTGAAGGATAAATAGATATATATATATATGCTGTTGAAATTCTTAAAATAAATATTAATTTGAGTGACAAATGAGCCTTGTTATTTGTGTTACGTTTTACTTTACTCACTGTACATCATTTAGGGTTTAATTCCCCTAAACTGGGTACTCCTTTAGATCTTGAACCTGGTGTTTTTGCTGATAAATTTTTGAGACTAGATATGTTAAATATATGTCTCTTTGGCTTTTTGAAATTACGATCACGAAGTTGTGGGTGGTGGAGTCAGTAGGTGCTGTTTGTACTGACCCAGCTCCCACAAATTGGTGCCGTATCCCTTTCCCAGAGTATTACAGTGAGTGAGGTATAAATTTATGAAAGAGTGCAAATTTTTTTATTGTGATTATGTATATTGCGGTGCTGAAATATCAAAGTAAGTTGAAAAATTCTTTTGTGGTGCAAAATATTTGAGTTAATGGGCATGAGAAATTTTGTTTATGTGTCATAAAGGAAAAAGTGCAAAAGCACATAAGCCCAGATGCACCAGAGTATTATTTGCATGATTTAATTTGCATATTACATGTTGAAATTGTGTTACATATATATTTTGAGGTACTTGACATACATAAATACACAAAATTCTATATGATATATGATATATGAGTAAATTGAAATTTCCAAATACACACACATTAAAAGGTAAATACATGAAGTGCATACATTTATTTTGAAAAGTGAATACAAAAGTTCCGTGCACATGCAAAAGTGATTCGAAGTTCATGATAATGAACAAATAAGTGAAATAAGTTACACGTAGTGTTTTTCCTGAGCTCTGTTTACACATAAATAAGTGATTTAAGCGAAAGTGAAATCAATTTTCCACAATAAACTGTGCTTCGTGATAAATTTGAAATTTTTTGGTGAAAAACCTTGTGCTAAAATGCCTAAATCTAGAAATACGAGAACAAGCAGGAGTAAAGACTCCTCTGCTCAACCAAGTGTGTCCAACCACCGTATCCCTTCGGTGTCTCCACCACGACTTTCTCCAAATGCTGGCAGATCGGCTTCCGCTGTCAGAGACTCTAACAAAATGAAAATTGGAGTTGGATCTCAGTTCCTTGGATCCATTCCAAGTTTTGCTGGCAATGCAAATGAATCTTTTCACGAATTTTTGGAGAAATTCCTTCTTGTCGCTGACCATGCCGAATGGTCTAATAGAGATAAAATTTTCGTATTAAAATTGAAGTTGTCTGGTAGGGCAGAAAGACTGATAAAATCAATTCCTAAATTAAACCAAAGCACGAATTTTTCAGAATTAGTGAATACACTCAAGGACAATTTTATGAAAAAAGAAAATATTGCCAAGAATGTCGCTTCCCTGGTCAACTGTAAACAAATGACAAATGAAAGCGTACGTGATTATGCGAATCGCATAGAAGCCGAATCCTATGTTGCCTTTCCGCAAGATGTTGTGTCTGATAATGAAGATTCCTTGAGAACTGCTATTTTGCTCAACTCTTTTAAAAAAGGGTTGAAAATCCTTTTTAGAAAAGCCGTCTTATCCGCTAATCCACAGTCATTTGAAGCTGCAAAAGAAATTGCCATTCTGGAAGAAGTGCAGAATGAAGAGCTAGAAGAAATGACAGAGGACATAAATACAGTGAGAATTGAAAAAGACACTAAACAGGAAATTGAAGAGTTGAAGAATGAATTAAATTTAAAGAAGAAAGAATTTGAGAAATTAAGAAGAAAATTTAGTGAAAATTCAGAGAAAAGGAAGAAAAGACTGAATGAAATAAGAGAAGAGATCTGGAAAAGAGCAATTCCAGTTTTGAGGAATCTTTCCTGGATACGCCCTCTACAAGCAGATACAATGAAAATGAATTGGAAGAGGAAGATTGGGAAGATATTCCAAAAAAAAAGAAACATAGACCATCAACATCTTTCAGAACTTCTACACCATCCAAAAGATCTGAATATAGAAACCGTTTCAGTCAAAGAAGAATTCCGGTTGCCTCACAGGAAGAAGAGTGGTATGTTAAAAGTCCATATCAAAATTATTCTCCAAAAAAGAACGCTTTAGCCTTTAGAAGACCTTTTCGTAACAGTTCATACAGAAATTCAAATTTCCAGAGAAGAAATTTTTCAAATTTTAGAAATTCCTTTGACAATTATAAATTTCAAAACTTCAATAATTTTGGATATAGAAGAAATAATAGATATTTTAATAATAGATTTGGTAATAGAAGGCAATTTAGAAGACAAAACTTTAGAACACAAAATTTTCAATCTCCAATAATTAATAGGCAAAACTCTGAAATTAGTTGCATGACGGAAATTAAAGCTCCTTGCCAGAAAAATTTTCCGGTCATCTCAGTTTTTGTTGAAGATGTCAAATTGAATGCTTTAATCGACACTGGAAGTTCTATAAACATTATCTATAGAGATGCTTTACAGAAAATTGATCCTCGAAAAGTGCAAACAAAACATACATCCATTATTGTGAAGGGAGTTGGAGATCATGATGTTTGGGCTGATGAGAGTGCTTCTTTTCTTTTGTCCGTTGGAAAAGACAGTGTTGTGATTGAATGTTGCATTTTAAACACACCTGCACCTAACGAATACAACATGATTTTGGGAAGTACCTTTCTGCATAAAAATAAAGTGACCATTACCTTTGGACACAAAGATGTTCAACCTGAAATATCTGAGTGTAATGCAATAAATTATAAATATAATAGAAGAAATTACAATTTTACAAATGATGTAGATTATAGATCCAAAGATGCAAATTTTTCAAGAAATTATGAAAATAAGTGTAATAATGGATATTTATTTGAACAAAACAATTTTCACAATGAATTTAGAGATGTTGATTTTAGAAATTTTGATGCAAATGGAAATGAAAGGTCAAATTATGAATGTGAAAATGATTTACATGAAAGACAAATGAATGACAATGTACATACAGACAGATTTTTGACAAAAGACAATACCAGTAACAATGAAATATTTCAGACAGATTGTGATAAACATGATGAAGGAAGTTCACAACAAAACCAGGCAATAGGGATTGCCAAAGCTTTCAACAAATGTGTTCTACAACCATTTTCTGAATCTTTTATTAAATTAAAAAGAAATTACAAAATTGAAAAAGACACGACAATTTTACTTGAACCTATCAATAATAAAGAATTTTCTGCAAACAAAATTTTCATCGCCAGAAGTATCCACAAAATTCCTGAAAATGACTTTTTGTATGCAAAAGTAGCAAATCCATCTGAGAAAATTGTTTATATAAACAAAGGTATGAAATTAGGAACTTTCGAAAACATCCATGAATCTGATATTGACATAAATAATAGAGTTGACATTGAAAACTGTATTGAAGAAAATGAAACATTTGATGCATGGGGAGGAGATTTTGATTTGAAACATATGAACTATGTGCAGAAAACTCTACTTCTGAAATTACTAAGTAAATATAAACATGTGTTTGCCAAGAATATGAAAGAATTGTCTGGATGTGACACTATTTTGCATGAAATTAATCTTGAATCTAACATACCTGTTAGGCAAAAGCCATACCGCATTCCACATAATTTACAGAAAGAACTTTCGCGCCAGGTGAATGAATTGCTTGATGCCAAAATCATCCAAAGAAGTACTTCTCCTTACAATACTCCTGTGTTATTTGTGAAGAAACCTGATGGAAGTTACCGTTTGGTAGCGGATTTTCGAAAGCTCAATAAGATCACTATTGTTGAGAATTATCCTATTCCGAACATATCGGAATTGATCGATAACTTGTCTGGAGCCTTGTATTTTTCTACTCTGGATTTAACCAGTGGATTTTACCAATTGTGTTTACATCCTGATGATTATCCAAAGACTTCTTTTTCAACACCTGATGGCCACTTTGAATGGACCAGAACCCCATTTGGTCTTAAGAATGCGCCTGCATCCTTTCAGAGACTGATGTCTCTGGTGCTGGCTGGCATATCTGGAATTTACATAGATGATATTATCGTCGCTTCAAGAACATTCGAAGAACATTTGAAAAAACTAGAAGAAATTTTTGTAAGATTAAGTAAACATGGTCTAAAATTAAAGCCAAGTAAATGCCATTTCTTCAGAAAAACAATTAAGTATCTTGGATTTTTGGTATCAAATGGAAAAGTACAACCTGATACTCATAATTTGGAAGTTGTAGAGAAATTCAAAATTCCTAAATCAATTAAGAATGTGAGACAATTTCTTGGACTCACTGGATTCTATAGAAAATACATAAAAGAATATGCAGAACTGACCTTGCCATTGACAGAATTATTGAAAACTAAGAATAATGAAAGCAAAAAGAAATTTATTTGGACTAATGAAGCTCAAAAATCTTTTGAAATTTTAAAAGGAAAACTTCTATCAAAACCTATTTTGACCCTTCCAGATTTTAGAAAACCATTTATTTTACATACCGACGCATCAAATCACTCTTTAGGTAGCTATTTGTCTCAAGAAGATGAGAATAAAATTTTGCATCCAATATCTTAACGCAAGCAGAAAGCTTAGCGAAGCAGAATGTAAATACAGTGTTGTCGAAAGAGAAGCATTAGCCGTTGTATGGGCTACTAACTATTACAAACATTATTTAATTGGAAAATCTTTTACAATTTTTTGTGACCAAAAATCTTTGTCCTTTGTATTTAAATTAAAAGATCCTACATCTAGATTGGCAAGATGGATCGCATCTCTATCACAGTTTGATTATCAAATAGTACATAAACCAGGAAAAGCAAATGTTGTTGCTGATTATATGTCAAGAAATGTAGATGAATGTACAAATACTATTGACAATATTCCACAAAGATTTGTGTCACAATATAAAGTTATAAATCAAAATGTTAATCAAAATTTTCCAAGTGTAAATCAAAATTCTCAAAGTTCTAATAATGTAAACAATACTAATAGTAGCAATAGAAGAGAATCAGAAGTCAATTTGAATCCAGCAAATACAAATGAAGAAAATGAAATTTGTGCTGTTAATAATAATGAAAGTGAAATGCAAAATGAAAATAACATACAAGTTGGTCAATTGGAACAAACATTTACTTGTCCCACCTTGCTCATAAGAATTAAGAATGCTCAAAAATCTGACCCAAGGTGCAATAAAATTATAGATCTCTTAGATAAAAACATAAAACCTTACCCACAAACTTTGGTATTTTTTAGAAAAGATGATATACTGTGGTGTACGCACAGGTATCCTAAGCGTAGACACCAAGAACAAGAAAGAGTTGTTGTTCCGCAGGAACTTGTGTCTGAAATTTTATGGCTGCATCATGATTGCCCTACTTACGCACATTGTGGATTTAGAAGAACTTTAGCTTCTGTAAGTAGAAAATATTTTTGGCAGGGAATGTATTCCCAAACCCAAAATTATGTTGCATCATGCGAAATTTGTGTGGTAAATCGTGGTTTTAGAAATAACAAAGCACCCATACAAAGATTTTCAAGATCCACATATCCATTTGAGCGTATCGCCATGGATTGTGTCGGACCATTACCTATATCAAGATCAGGAAATAAATTCATATTGGTCATAACTGACTATTTTACAAGATGGCCTGAAGCATATCCCTTAGCTTCAATTAAAACTGAAGACATTTTGAGTTGCTTAGAGCACTACATGGCTCAGCATGGTATACCTAAATTCATCGTCTCGGATCAAGGGACGAATTTTGTTTCTAGAACAGCAAGATGTTTTTATAAGAAATTAGGAATAATAAAGAATACTACTACTGCCTACATGCCATCAGTAGACGGTTGTGTTGAAAGATTAAATGGTACTTTGATCAGATCCTTGAAAAATATTGCATATAACGATAAAGATAATTGGGACAATCTGATACATTTTGCTTTATTAGCACATAGAAATGCCATACATGCTTCTACGGGTGAATCGCCTGCTTATTTACTCTATGGTAGAGACTTAACAGTTCCAAATACTTTGATTGCTGGATTTAAACCTCCGACATATGAATCAACATATGATTATGGTGAAGACATGAGATTCCGACTTAAAAGAACATATGATGTAGTAAAAAGTAACTTAGAAAAAGCTGAAAATTCACAAATTTTACAACAGCATAAGAAAGCAAAGATGCCCAATATTAAAGTTGGTGATTTAGTGTATCTTTACACTCCCTTTTTACCTCAAGGCCAGTCAAGAAAACTGAGCTCCTTTAATAAAGGTCCTTTTAAAGTGATAAAACAAACTTCTGCTGTTAACTTTTTGATCAGATGTGATGAATCCCAAAAATGAACAACTGGTTCATGTGAACAGACTGACTCTTTTACCTCCAAGAAGAGAGGAATTGCAAAAATTTTCAAAACAAACTACTGAAAGTCAAAAATTGAACTCTAAGCCAAATAAACTTACTCCTGTGATCACCGCTGAGAAAGACTCTGTGAAACTAAAATCGTGTTTAGCGAACCCTGCAGAAAGATCTCAAAACAAAAAAACTGTGAAAAGAGTAAGATTTAATTTGCCAAATAAAAGGGTAAATGAAAATGCTGTTCATACTAGATCAAATTTTCATGCTAATAAAAGTCAACAATATGCACATAGAAATAATTCAAATAACTTTGATAATAGAGGAAATGGAAGAATCATTTACAACAATAACTTTAGAAATAGTTATACACCACACCAAAATCAGTATTACATGACAAACAGAAATACACGTACACCATATAATCTTAGAAATAAAAGATTTTCACAATATTAAATTTTGATTGAGTTCACAATTTTTCAGAAATTAAATTTTGCAAGAAAAGATTTCATTTTAAGTTAAAGTTTATACTTGTTTAAGTTTTTATATTTCAATATTGTCTTTTAAAACAGAATTTATGAAAAAATTGTTGTGATTTTAAAATTTATTGGAAATCTTGCATTTAAGTTAAAAAAGTAAATAAGAAAAAGTAATTGATTTGTGAACTATAATTTATGAATGTTTATATTATAATTTAAATAATAAGTAAATTTGTTAATTGACTCTCCTTGGACTTTAAAATTTTTCGAGAGTCCTGTTTTGATTGACTTTGATTATATTGATGTGTTTTAATGAAAAAAATGTTTGATTATTTGTTTAAGTTCATGAATGAAAATAATTTGAATGGTGTTGGTAATTGAATTGTTCCCCTAAGTAAAAGGGAGGAAAATTTTGAATATTGAAGAAAAAAAAAAAAAAATAAATAAATAAATAATGGAAAGTAAACGATTTTATTAAAATAAAATTGAAATTAAAATTGAAATTAATATAAAGTAAATATAAAGAATTTAAGTAATTTGAATTTGAAAATGGAAAGTTTGAATTTGAAAGTTTTTGAAAATTTAATGAAATTTTTTTGAAGATCAAAAGTAAATGATCTCTTGTGGAAAATGTTTTTGAAACTTTGTTGCTGAGAGAGGTGAAAATTTTTGGCTGATGTTTTGTTGAAATTCTGTTCTCTTGAAATTCCATTTCACATTATTGTTTTTTTTGACCAGCGGTTTTCAAACATCTACACAAGTTTAAGTTAGACATCATATTTTTATGCTGCAACCCCTTTTTTTGAAAGCTGGCTGGTGGACGCAAACATGGACATATTTACATTGGAGCACAGACGAAGAAGCAGCTTAGCAAATTAAAAGTTCCGAACTTTTGTGGCAGGACTGGAGTCCTGGACGACAACTTGCTCCGAGCCTACCTAGGAGGGTTGTGATTGGCCAGGTGGGAAACTGGTGAAGCTATGAGGATGATGATGATGAAGAAGATGATGATGATGGGATCAGCGCAAGCTGTCCAAAAATTTTGATGATATCCGTTGCTTCTGAGGCATGTCCTGGCGTCCTGTTTCTGCTGCAATCGCTTCCTGCACGCGAGTATTTTTTTTTTCCTTTTTCTACACCTCCTTTTTTTTAGTGTTGGCAACTCGTTAGTCCCCGCCGAGTTTGCTCTTTTGATGTGTTCCTGCTCTTTTACATAACTGACGTGAATTTCAGGAGAAAATTTTCTCCTTCTCTCTCTCTCAGTGAACAAATGTATATAAATGTAAATTTTTGGTTGTGACATGAAATGGTCACTTGTTGAAATAATTTCAGAGTGAAAGTTGTTAAAAGTAAAGTAAATTGAAATTTTAAGATAAATTAAATAATGTAAATATAAATGAATAATTTAAAGTAATTTATGAAAATTGAGTCAGAATGAGAAAATTCTGAATTGTCTTGATGACAAAAATAAGTTGAATTAAAGTTAATATTGAATATGTTGAATAATTGTTGGAAAGTTGAAATGATGATAAATTGAAAGTAAATGTAATTTAAAGTTAATGTGTTAAAATGAAAGTAATTTAGAGTGAAAGTTAAATTGAATGAAAAGTTTTAAAATGAAAAATTGAAATTGGAAAAAGGAAATATTGAAGGTGACCTTGTTCTCAAAGAGTGAGACAAATTTTGAATGAGTAAAGAATCTCATTGCTTGAATATGACAAATTTAAATTAAAAATTAATTTTCAAAATATTTAATCCTTTAAGAATAATTGTTTTGTGTCACTCGTGTGTTTTGAAAGTGACAAATATTTGAATTTTTGAATTGTTATATTGTTAAGTTTGTAAATTCATATTGTATCATATTTTATTTTTCATATCACCTGGTTGATCTCAATGTTGTCGATTGAGATATTGTGTTGTCAGGCAAAGTGCCTTGGCAAATTTTTTCTGATTCAAGTGTAATTTTATGTAAATTTTTGTAAAGGTTCCTTTAAGATGTGGTGACGCCTTGTCATCCTTTTGGTTTTCTTTTGGTCTTTTCCTGTGGTGATGAATGGCTTGGCCGGTCATTCAGATCTGCAGTGCCGTTGTCTTGAGAAACGTTGGGGCCCACGTTTTCTCGCCCAAAATTTTGTTTAAATTATTTTACACTTACAGGTTCCTAAAACTCTTTGTAAATTTTTGTTTGTGTGAGAGAAAAATTTTCCTCACTGTGTTCTGAAAATTTTTGCCTCCCAGAAGGGGAGAGCTGTCATGTCGCAATTCTGCGCCATGAGCCTTTCTTATTTTTCGACGAGAGAAACATCCTTCTCTCCGTTCGTGCCTGTGCAGTGTTTTTACTAACACTTGTTTCCATTGAAATTACATTAAAAAGCGCATTTCGTCGTGAAATCGTTGGATTGTCTGGACTTAGTGTATGGCCGGGATGCGTGACGTCAGCTCGCTTGTTGCCAGGAGAGCGCGCCGTCCAATCAGGAAGAGGCGCATTTTTGCGAAGGAGAACTTTTTAGCGTGGGCTCTTGCGACCCATACTTTTTCTCTTCGTGCTGGAACACTTCGACTGAAAGGTCGCATCGAAGGTTTTGTCTAAATTAGACAAAAAGGCGTTTAGCCGAAATGGCTAACTGGCGGAGATGGGCATTTTGGTTCTAAAGGAAACCGCCCCTGCATTTCTGGAGATGATTGAAGAAGATCCTGGATACTTACTTTAATTATTCTGTACATTTTCTAAAATATTTGTTTTTCCATTCCAGGAAATCGATCAGACCTCGACGCCGAGCCTTGAAGTGGCTACTCAAATTTGTCGGAGTGTAAAATCAACTGATGGCTAATACTTAAAGTTTTGGGACCCTTTTTTTCCTCATCGGTATCTTTTGAGAACTTTGTTCTTCTTAAAATCGTGCACATCTGATGAGAGGTATTTTTCGGAAAGGCGTGAAATGTATAATAGCCAGGTAACATTTCTTTACGGGAATTTTATTGCCGTACAGCACCGGCATAACGAGGACCAACCTCTTAATTAAATGGCTCATGTTAAAAGTATTTATAATTGTTTTGAATTCATAAATATGGAATTGAATTATTGTGATATATATAAATTTTGAACAAAGCAGATAGTCTGATTGTTAATACATAAATTAAAGCTCTGATTATAATTAGATAATTTGAAGGATAAATAGATATATATATATATATGCTGTTGAAATTCTTAAAATAAATATTAATTTGAGTGACAAATGAGCCTTGTTATTTGTGTTACGTTTTACTTTACTCACTGTACATCATTTAGGGTTTAATTCACCTAAACTGGGTACTCCTTTAGATCTTGAACCTGGTGTTTTTGCTGATAAATTTTTGAGACTAGATATGTTAAATATATGTCTCTTTGGCTTTTTGAAATTACGATCACGAAGTTGTGGGTGGTGGAGTCAGTAGGTGCTGTTTGTACTGACCCAGCTCCCACACCCGCCATATGACGGAAATCAGAATTTGCGAAACATTACTTCCCATTTGGCGCCATTTTTATCAATTTGGCAACATTTTGCAACTTTGGCAACATTTAAAATAGTCGCCAAGTTGGCGACGTCCCACTAAATTGCTCGCCAAGTGCTACGGACGGACAAACGGGGAAATGGATTATTCTTATAGTCTATTCTTATGTTCTTACCAAGATACTGAACTGTCATCAAGTAGTCGGCATTTTCATTTAGTTAGCGTCGTTTTCATAAAGTTGGCGACTTTTCGTTAATTTGGTAATACTTAAAAAGTCGCCAAGTTGGCGACTTTTCCGCAAAAATCTCGCCAAGTGTTATGGACGGAAAATTAAGTTATTCTTTTAGAATTTCTTATAGATAATATACATAATATTCTTATAGATAAATGACTATTGGCGTCCAAATACAAAAGTATTACCTAAAGTCTCTTTTCTAATGAATGGAACGAGCTAAATCCACGAGAATGATGTGACAAAATTTATCGCATAATATTACTTATGAAAAGTGAACATATTTCACAATGGTTAATATTTTTTTTAATTTTATATGATTTTTTGATAATTTTTTAAAAAAATATGTAACATCTTGAAAACGGTTTATGCTAGCGTTCTAACATTTATGTCAATCGTTTTCTAATGAAAAATTACATAAGAAATTACTGTTTACGTAACTTTATCAAAGATTTTGATTTTGTGATAATTTTTTCAAAATTTCACTCGAAAATTTAGGGGGTTCTGAATTCGATTGAGTATAAAAACAATAGGCTTTCAGCATTCAAGGATTGTAATTTTTGTACCAAATTTCGTTTGGATCGCTCCATTCGTTCGTGAAATATCGTCTCCACAGACTCACTGACACACACACACACACACACACACACTCACACACACACTCACACACAGACATCATCCCGAAAACTTTTGACTCGTGTTCAGTGATGCTTGAAACGCACTCTTCCGTCAAAAGCTGGAATTCGAACTTTCAACCCCGTCATAATACTTACTTTATACATTATACTATGTATATAAGGAAAGTAAAAAGATCATATAGTTTTCGAGTAATCGTTTCGTCCAGTTAAAGATTGAAAATTTTCGTTTTCCAAGGTTTTAATACTTATATCCCCAAAACTAAAGAAGCTAGCTTTGATCAATAAGCAAGCATGTATAGCTCTTAGAAAGCCCTACGAGTGTGAGTGTATATAATTGAATTTTGTATTTTTTTTTTTTTCTAAACTTGAAAAAGTGTCTGTCCAAAAGTGTCTCGTATAGTTTTCGAGTCATCGTGATGTTGAAAAAGAATGAAAATTTTACTTTTTACGAAATTGTAATGCTTCGATCTTAAGCACTAAATGTGATAACTATAAACAATAAGTAAGAATATGTAGGTCTTTGAAAGCCCTATAAATGCGTATAATCAGATTTTGGTTAGATCTCCTTTCTTTCCCAAAATTACGAAAGTTACAAAAATGTTACAAAATTCAAATTTTGCAAAATGTTATTCACACAATACCATTTCAGCTCCACCTGACTGTAGCCACCGCCTGTTATTTATTTAATTTTTTCAATTTCAGATCAAAAACATGCAGTGTCGAAACGTGAAGGGAATATGGGGGAGACAGTGTCTACCCAAACAACCCGTTGCTAAGCAACTCGTTGCTAAGCAACTTTCTTTCCAATTGTACACCATTCAAAATGAGAGCTTAAAATATTTCGAATAATCTATAATTCAAGTGAGAGGTGCTTGGTAAAGGGTGGTTTGGATAGACAATGTCTCTCCAGATTTCTTTCGGGACAACATGCCAAGATACATTCCCTTCACGATAATATGGCACACACTACATGCCTTCATGATAATTGCCCCTTATAACAACTAGTTCCTCGAGAACGGAGCTCCATGGACGCCAATGCCTGCAAAGGGGGATCGAACTGTTGGACGCCTATGTCTGCAAAGGGGGGGTTCGAACTGTTTAGGATAGGGTATGTCAAATACCTGTCTGTTTGGAATGTTCTTCGTTTTGGGATTGACGCTCTCCCACCCGTAAGCAAAAGGTTAAGAGTCTTTTTTGTTTGAACTACATAGCCAAGATCTCAATCGCAAGGAATATGGTAAACAATCCAACTATTCAAGACAGGAATAGTCTTTAAGTGAGGAAATTAAAATTTTACTATGAGGCAAACCAAGTTATCGCCCTTTGGTAGAATCCACTATACTGCACAGTCCATAAAGCAGTAGGTCGCCTAATTCAAATTTTGCATGAGGAAAATATTCACATAAAGTTACATAAATATATGTAACTTTATAATATTTCCTTGAAAAAAGCAGGGAAATATGAAATTGCAAAAAATTAAGAGCAAAATATTTTTTTGAGTATTTTCCATATCTATCAGAAATATATTAAAATTGTATATTATCTAAAAAATTATTTCGTTTAATCGCGGTCCTGAACAAAAAAATGTAGTAATATCAAGAAGGCTGTGACGGATACAGTTGCAGCTTATAGAAAAAATCTGATGTGTACATAATTTGACCAGCCTTATATATACATCTCCGATTCATTTCTTTTTTCATACTTTTCCTAAATAGCATTTGTCATTCTATAGAATGCCTAGGTATTATATACAATGCCTAGGGAAAGTATATAATAATTCTCATATTTCATACTTCTTTGCCTAAAAACGGCCGGTATTCTATAAAATGCCTAGGTATTCTATAGAATGCCGACATTTCATACATTGCCGGTAACATATATACTATATTGCCTATTGCGGATGCTGTCAATATTGATAATTGTCATTTTAGAGTTGCGCGAAATGTAAGTTAATTGTTACTTCGAGAGAGTTTGACATGTTGTCATCCGAAAAAGCGCCAAATCTACTGTTTCACGTTAAAAACATTGTGCCGTCGGATTTATCATTTTTTCAATGCGATAGATGTAAATTTATTGCTTATCATACTTTGCCGGTTTGTCATTTGGTATTCTATAGATTGCCTAGGAAATGTGTGAAATGTTAATCGTTTCATAGATTGCCGACCAGTTTTCGGTAATCTAAAAAATGCCTGTGTATTCTATAGAATGCCGGCTTTCATACATTGCCGGTTATGTTACCGGCAATGTATGAAATGCCAGCATTCTGTTCAATACATAGGTATTTTATGGAATACCAGTATTTTTTAGACAAAGTATGAAATATGATAATTATTATATACTTTCCCTAGGCATTGTATATAATACCTAGGCATTCTATAGAATGACAAATGCTATTTAGGAAAAGTATGAAAAAAGGAATGAATCGGAGATGTATTTCATACTTTGCCGGTTTGTCATTTGGGATTCTATAGATTGCCTAGGAAATGTGTGAAATTCTAATCGTTTCATAGATTGCCTAGGAAATGTGTGAAATGCTAATCGTTTCATAGATTGCCGACCAGTTTTCGGTATTCTAAAAAATGCCTGGGTATTCTATAGAATGCCGGTTTTCATACATTGCCGGTTATGTTACCGGCAATGTATGAAATGCCAGCATTCTGTTCAATACCTAGGTATTTATAGAGTACCAGTATTTTTTAGACAAAGTATGAGATATGATAATTATTATATACTTTTCCTAGGCATTGTATATAATACCTAGGCATTCTATAGAATGACAAATGCCATTTAGGAAAAGTATGAAAAAAGGAATGAATCGGAGATGTATTTCATACTTTGCCGGTTTGTCATTTGGGATTCTATAGATTGCCTAGGAAATGTGTGAAATTCTAATCGTTTCATAGATTGCCTAGGAAATGTGTGAAATGCTAATCGTTTCATAGATTGCCGACCAGTTTCGGTATTCTAAAAAATGCCTGGGTATTCTATAGAATGCCGGCTTTCATACATTGCCGGTTATGTTACCGGCAATGTATGAAATGCCAGCATTCTGTTCAATACCTAGGTATTTTATAGAATACCAGTATTTTTTAGACAAAGTATGATATATGATAATTATTATATACTTTCCCTAGGCATTGTATATAATACCTAGGCATTCTATAGAATGACAAATGCTATTTAGGAAAAGTATGAAAAAAGGAATGAATCGGAGATGTTTTTCATACTTTGCCGGTTTGTCATTTGGTATTCTATAGATTGCCTAGGAAATGTGTGAAATGCTAATCGTTTCATAGATTGCCGACCAGTTTTCGGAATTCTAAAAAATGCCTGGGTATTCTATAGAATGCCGGCTTTCATACATTGCCGGTTATGTTACCGGCAATGTATGGAATGCCAGCATTCTGTTCAATACCTAGGTATTTTATAGAATACCAGTATTTTTTAGACAAAGTATGATATATGATAATTATTATATACTTTCCCTAGGCATTGTATATAATACCTAGGCATTCTATAGAATGACAAATGCTATTTAGTAAAAGTATGAAAAAAGGAATGAATCGGAGATGTTTTTCATACTTTGCCGGTTTGTCATTTGGTATTCTATAGATTGCCTAGGAAATGTGTGAAATGCTAATCGTTTCATAGATTGCCGACCAGTTTTCGGTATTCTAAAAAATGCCTGGGTATTCTATAGAATGCCGGCTTTCATACATTGCCGGTTATGTTACCGGCAATGTATGAAATGCCAGCATTCTGTTCAATACCTAGGTATTTTATAGAATACCAGTATTTTTTAGACAAAGTATGAGATATGATAATTATTATATACTTTCCCTAGGCATTGTATATAATACCTAGGCATTCTATAGAATGACCAATGCTATTTATTAAAAGTATGAAAAAAGGAATGTATCAGAGATGTATTTCATACTTTGCCGGTTTATCATTTGGCATTGTATAGAATACCTAGAAAATTTGTGAAATTTTAATTGTTTCATAGATTGCCGACCAATTTTCGGTATTCTATAAAATGCCTAGGTATTTTATAGAATGCCAGCTTTCATACATTGCCGGTAACATATATATTAAAATATGCTAATAATTATTTCTTCCATTAGACGCCATTTTCGTTAACTTGGCATCATTTTTGCAATTTTAACGATCTTTTCGTCAATGTGGAGTACGGATACGTAATATTATTAAAGGTTATAATTTCTTGATGAATGTTTTCAAAATTTCATTCGAAATTTCGGCAACGTTCCGAACATTCGAATGCGTTTAAAATCAATACGCTTCCAGTATTCACGGATTGTAATTTTTGTACTAAATTTCATTCTAAATGCTTTATTCGTTCGAAAGATATCGTCTCCACAGATTCACAGATACACATACAAATTACCTCAAAAACGACCGATTTGAGTTTAGGGATGCTTGAAACATGCTCTTCCGTCGAAAACTCGAATTTGAATTTTTGACCCCGCCACAAGACTGTATACATTATACTGTGTATATAGAAAAAGTAATGAATTAATACCTTTACGCCTAAATAATTGTATTAGGTATCATTCTTTTCAAAAATCGTACAGTGTTGGAAAATGTTTAAAATGTCGATTAAAATGTCAAATTTCCGAATGCAGTTTGATGTGGATCTATTTTTAGGGTATATGTGGTGGAAATCGGAGCGTTACGAAAAATATAAACGTTTTGGACGCTTATACTTCCTAACCTTATAGATAAAAATGCAAATAACTTTGCTTGTTTTGTCGGAAATAGAGTCTAGATTATGAATATATATATATATATATATATATATATATATATATATATATATATATATATATATATATATATATATATATATATATATATACATATATATATAAACATATAATATTTTAATATTTTGAACTTTTTTTAAATTAAAAAGTAAATGTCCAAGGGAGTTTCTTTTTTACATTTTTCTTATTTTCACACGAAATATTTTCGAAACCATAAAGATAGATATTAACAGTAAGCGACAAAAATATGCATTAGGAGATTTAGTATTAAAATATATTTTTATTATTAAAAAAGGTTATACATTTATTTACCTATATGTATTTATTTACTTACATGTTATTACCTATATATTTCTTTTAAAAGAGCTCTAAAAGTTTTCGAGTAATCGTCTTGTCAAGTTAAAGAAGATAGAAAAATTCCCTTTTTCTTAAGATTATAATATGCTTATATCTGAAAAACTGAAAGGGTTAGTTATGAGCAATAAGCAAGAATTAATATCTCGTTAAAAACCTTACAAGTGTAGATAAATGAATTTCAGATCGAAATATAATGGTTTTTTCTTTTGTTTAAGAAAATAGTTAACTTGATGAAATGGAATTTTCTTAACTTTATTAAATGAGCTAAATTAAATGGACTTGGAGATTTTCAAATGTTTAATGATTGATTTTCTTTCTTTCGATCCTGATCGTCTGACCTTCCCGAAGGTGTAAGGTATCTGTTTGGACGGCCGGGACGATGTCCCCCAATTTAGACAAGAACCCAGAGTGGGGGCGACATTCACAGGGACCGTACTGTCCTTCTCCTACCACCAACCTCTTAGAATGACTTTCGGACGGACAGATTAAAACGTGTCTTTACTACTCGTAACCATGAGATAGTTTGGGTAGAGTCAGAAATCGAAATTGGGTTTTCCGAGTATAATCTCCGTGCTTTAACCACTTGGCTATCCCGCCCCGATTGTTTGCTTGATTGATTGATAAGGATGGAAAGCGTGTAGGTATTCAAGCACGTATTCAAGCACATATTCAAGTACGTATTTATGTGCCGCCAGGTAAATTTATAGATTAACTTGAATCTAAAATCTCGTTAAACATATTGCATAAGTTTAATGTATACACCGCCACGCAAATTAGTGAAAATATGTGATATTTTGAGGAATTTTATGGTCGGAGTATTCAGATGAAATCGGGGGCGAAAACTAACAGCACTAGCTAGCTATAAACAGTTAGAGGGGAATTTGTAGCATTTTGAAAGTCTGTAAACGAACCAGATGAGTGTTGTTGTTGAAACCCAGACCGTCCGACCTACCAGAAAGGTGTAAGGTAACTGTTTGGACGGTCGGGAAGTGCCACCCAATTTAGACCGGAACCCAGTGGGGGAGGCATCCACAGGGACCGAACCAGATGAGTGTGAAAAAATCTAATAAACGGCTTGAACTAATGAAGATTTATTTTACAAAATGGTTTTCGGACAAAACCATTTCGGCTCCATGGGACTGGAGTCAAAACCGAATATTTTTTATACACAGACCTTTCTATCTCCCCTAAAGTATTAGATAAAACCATGCAATTATTTTTGCTATCAAAGCCAACGGCTGTACCGTGCTGAAAACACAAGTTCCCGTTAGATCACCGAAGTTAAGCAGCATCGGGCGCAGTTAGTACTTGGGTGGGTGACCACCTGGGAACACAGCGTACTGTTGGCTCATTTCAGTCGACGTGGTGGCCGAGCGGCTAAGGCGAGCGTTTCCAGCGATTGATCGGCCGCCACGTTGTGGGTTCGAGTCCCACGTAAGACATGGATGTTGGTGTTGTTGGGCGCAATGTGTTCCCACCCCCACTGGTGCGCCGGGGCAACGTCTTTGACGGCTAAGAGGTTCACTGTTCTGGCCGATGTTTAAGCGAAGATGAAAGAGTCAATGCCTGGCCATTGGAAAAAAAAAATTTTGCTATCATTTAGTGTTTGTTTAAGGGAAATTGTTTGTTTAAGTTTGTTTAAGGAAAATTACTTTATTTGAGAAATATTCACCCTCGGAGCTGATAATGTTATTTACTTTTATATGCCCCCCCCCCCCCCCAATAAAAAAATTCAATTAGAAAAAAAATCACCGCATTGAATTAGGGTGAACGAAATTTACTAGGTATCTTAAGATGAAACATTCGCTGAGATATCGGCAATTGAAATCCTTAACTTATTCCATTTTACCTAAATTGCATATGCGAATTATTTACCTCTTATGAAAGTAAATATGGGATACATCAACATATCTATTTAAAACTGAGAAACCATGCATTGAAATTTACTACCGATTAATTTTGAATAATTTATTTATTGCTGGACCTTTTCAATCGGACAAAAAATACTCAATAACAATAATGTCTAATAATAATAACAGTGAATATTCATCAAAATGAACCGGTGTGAAATTCTTTCACCTTAATTAAGGACGGCGAAAATTTTAATATTTGTCACTTTTTTTATTGATGAACAGTATAAGAATCAAAGTTTGCATTTTTATTACACTGTTTCATTTAGGTTAGTTCCTCTGTTTGCGTGTTTGAGTCAAATCTTGAAATTAAGTTATAACCCACTTCTACCGAATCGATGTTCCCGAAATTTTATAAACATACGTATTTGCGATGACAATATAACATTTCATCAAATTTGAGTAGATCGCCTCCTCGGATTCTGACCCCCTTCTGGAATCATACCCAGAATGGCCCTTAAAAATCCCATTGTTGTAATATAAACTCCTGTTTGTAAAAATTGCAAGACCATGAAGGAATCATCAGAATTAAATAAATTTATTCAACAAACGATCTGTATTTATACAAATAAGCGATTAAATTTACAAAGAAAAAAATAATCTAATATAACATGCCGAGAATCAATATTTGATGAAGCCACCACGCGCTGTAATAAGTGCTTCTACGTGACGTGGCATCGAATCACACAGATTTTGTATTTTTACCTGAAGAAGAACATTCCAGATTGCTTCTATCCGAACAAAAAGTTCGGCTGTATTAGCTGCGTCACGAGCGAGAGGCCGGCTGACGAATTCTCATACATGTTCAATAGCCGATATATCCTGTGAATAGGCAGGCAAAGGAAGAAGCTGTATCTATTGTGCTGAAAAGAAGTCTTGAACATTTCTAGCAACATGTGGACGGGCATTGTCCTGTTGAAAAACAGGTCAAGGCATGCGCTGAAACAAGGTTACGACTTTGGGCTCCAGAACTTCTCTGTATCATTTGCTTTTGAGATTACTCACAGTTCTTAGCAGCTGAGATAGTCCAAGATACCCAATGGCGTCCCAGACCATCACGCTTGGCGGTAATTCAGTATGACGTTGAGAAACGCACTCCGGAAGGTGGCGTTCTCCGCTGTAGAGTCTAACTTGGATGCGGCCATCACGATACCCATTCATCGGAAATGACGACTTGTTGCCAATCGTCATTCCGTTTATGTTGATGAGCCCAAATTAGCCACAGGCGTCAATGGTTTTGCGTCAGGGGAGTCCTGTACAAAGGAATTCTTGCACGCAGTCCACGGTGTAGCAGACGTCTATGAATTGTTGGAGGAGCAGACAGTGATACGCCTGTAGCAGCGCTCCAACTTCCTGCCAACCGTCGAGATGAAGCTGTACGGTCTATCGCTGCCATGTGGATAATGTGTATATCATCCCGTGCTGATGTAATATTTCGCCGTCCACTGCCGGATTTGTGATTCGTTCAGTTCTCTCCAGTCCACTGCTTCCACACTCGCATCACTGTCGTGGCATTGCGCTCCATACGAGCAGCTATTGCACGATAATAATAAGTCCTTCACGCAGGCCTATCATTTGTCCCCGTTTAAACTCCATAATTTGCTCATACGGCGCTCTGTCGTCGTAGAAGCATACTAACTTGTCATGAAACGTTCACCGCTGGCAGATAAACATAGACTATTTTCAACGTCCAGCTACAGCTATTTATTTATACAGCTAAAATAGCCGTTCAGATGGAGCTGCTCAGTCCATGCATGCGCGGTGACTCTGAAATTCTATTCATTTGCACAGCACACCTTAATTTTTATTTGTTGTAAGTTTCAGCCTAATCGCGAGAGTCCTTCATGGTGTTGCAGTTTTTACAAACACGAGTATAGTTTAAAATGTTTTTCTCTTTAATAAATATATAGAAGTGAAGTCGCATATTGAGCGGTTTTTAATTTTCTTACAACAACGGGATTATATTTACCTGGAAGTGAAGCCGCATATTGAACTCCTTTTGCTGTCTTACAATAATGGTATTATGTAAAGCAAAGGAGATCTTTCTCAGATATTTTGGACATTGTGTGTTGAAAACAATGTTGAAACAGACATCTAGCTGGAAAATCATCGGTTATGACGAATTCCATAAAATATTTTTAAAAGGTTTGATTGGATAACTGATGAGAAATTGATTGCAAAATCGCGAAGGAATTACGAGTATAAAGTAAAATATTATCAAAACTTTTGAAGTTACACGGCTTTAGTAAAATGTAAGGAAAAAATAAGTTTTAGCTATCACAACATTCTTGGTCATTTGTGACTTAAAATAAAAATCTGATGTGGGCAGCACATGACTTTCCTTATATAATGCAATGAATTTACTACTTTTACAGTTAAAAAAATGTTATTCTTATAGTAGATACTTATATTCTTTCCAAGATATTGAAATTTCTTCAATTAGTCGTCATTTTCAATGATGTAGCGTCATTTTTATCTATTTGGCGAGATTTTCGTTAATTTGGCAACATTTCAAAAAGTCGCCAAGTTAGCGACATTCCGCCAAATTCGTCGCCAAAATCTCGCCAAGAATTATGGACGAAGAAATAAGTTATTCTTACAACAGACAAATGACTATTGGCGTTCAAATACAAACGTGTTACTCAAAGTATCTTTTCTCGTGAATGGAACGAGTTAGATCTACGAGAATGATGTCACCAAATTATCGCATGATATAACATATGAAAAGTGAACATGTTTCTTAAGAGTTAATATGTTTTTATTTTACTTGATTTTTTGATAAATTTATTTGAAAAATGTGCAACATCTCGAGAACGGTTCATGCTAGCGTCCTACAGTTTGTGTCAATCGTTTCCTAAGGAAAAATTACATAAGATATATCAAATTGCGTAACTTTATTAAAGGTTGTGATGTTTTGATGATTTTTTCAAAATTTCATTCGAAAATTTAGGGGGTTCTGAACATTCGATTGTGTTTAAAAACAATAGATTTCCAGTATTAACGGATTGTGATTTCTGTACCAAATTTCATTCGAATCGCTCCATTCGTTCGTGAGATATCGTCTCCACAGACTCACTGACACACACACACAGACATCACCTCAAAACTGTTCGATTCGTGATCAGGGATGCTTGAAACCTGCTCTCCCGTCGAAAACTCGAATTGGAATTTTCGACCCAGTCACAATACTTTCCTTATACATTATGTATATAACGAAAGTAAAAAGATGGGGCACCCATAAAAGGATTATATGCCGACATGACAGAATTTTAAGAAATAATAGAAGTGATAACATAGAAATGACATATATAAAAATGACGGATTGTTAAATCAAAATTGTCAAAGGGAAATTTAAATGAATTGAATGTAATAATTTTTATATATGTCATTTCTATGTCATCGATTTCACTGTTCCTTAAAATTCTGTTAATGCCCAAATTCAATTCTTTTACGGGCTCCCCACTGCTTTACATTTGGCCGCATATGCCCAAGCATGCTGTGATAGCTAAAATTTATATTTTACCTTTTAGTGCATATTACTAAAACAACTTAACTTGAAAAGGTTTCATAATATTTTATAAAATGATCAGTCCCATGGAGTGTAATTATCACAGCGAAATTCTCTTCTGTTTGCTGATTATTTTTCATATTTCACTCCATTTCTGCGACTAACCGTTGGTTTTATGTTCTTTTCTGATACTCTTCGTGGAACATTCTGTACTATAACATATAACAGTAAGGATAAAAAAAATCTGATGTGTGCAGCACATGACTTTCCTTATATAATGCAATGAATCTACTACTTTTACAGTAAAAAAATAGATTATTTTTATAGTAGTTATTTATATTCTTTCCAAGATATTGAATTTACGTCAATGAGTCGTCATTTTCCATGTCGTCATCATCAATGAGTCGTCATTGATTTAGTGTCATTTTTATCCATTTGGCGAGATTTTTGTTAATTTAGCAACATTTAAAAAGTCGCCAAGTTGGCGACATTCCACCAAATTCGTCGCCAAAACTTCTCCAAGTATTATGGACGAAGAAATAAGTTATTCTTGCAGAAGATAAATGACTATTGGCCTTCAAATGCAAAAATATTACTCAAAGTATATTTTTTCATGAATGGAACGAGCTAGATCCACGAGAATAATGTCACCAAATTTATCGCATGGTATTACATATGAAAAGTGAACCTGTTTCTCAATAGGAAATATTTTTTATTTTATTTTATATGATTTATTTTGATAATTTTTTTGAAAAACGTGCAATATCTCGAGAACGGTTCATGTTAGCGTTCTAAAATTTATGGCAATCGTTTTCTACTGTTCGTTCTAATTCCGTTCTTCAAAATGTCTATTTGCATAACTTTATTAGACGTTTTGATTTTTTGACGACTTTTTCAAAATTTCATTTGAAAATTTATGGGGGTTCTGAACATTCGATTGCGTATAAAAACAATTGGCTTCCAGTGTTTACGGACTGTGATTTTTGTACCAAATTTCGTTCGAATTGGTCCATTCGTTCGTCAGTTATCGTCTCCACAGACTCATTGACACACACACGCACACACACACACACACTTTCACACACACACACATACTTTCACATACACACACAGACATCACTTCAAAAATGTTTGATTCGTGATCAGGGATGCTTGAAACGTGCTCTCCCGTCGAAAACTCGAATTCGAATTTTCGACCCCGTCAGAATACTTTCCATATACAATTTCCATATACAATATGTATATAAGGAAAGTAAAAGTAGGTTATTCTTATAGTAGATACTTATATTCTTTCCGAGATATTGAATTTTAGTCAATTAGTCGCCATTTTCATTGATTTAGCGTTATTTTTATCCATTTGGCTAGATTTTGGTTAATTTGGCAAAATTTATAGAAGTTGCCAAGTTGGCGACATTCCGCCAAATTCGTCGCCAAAATCTCGCCAAGCGTTATGGGCGGAGAAATAAGTGATTTTTTAGCAGATAAATAACTATTGGTATTCAAATACAAAAATGTTACTCAAAGTATCTTTTCTCATGAATGGAACGAGCTAGATCCACGAGAATGATGTCACCCAATTTCTCGCATGATATTACATATGAAAAGTGAACATGTTTCTCAACAGTTAATATTTTTTTTTAATTTATGGGATTTTTTGATAAATTTATTTGAAAAATGTGCAATATCTCGAGAACGGTTTATGCTAGCGTTCTAAAGTTTATGCCAATCGTTTTCTAAGGAAACATTACACAAGAAATATCTATTTGTGTTACTTTATTAAAGGTTTTGATTTTTGATGATTTTTTCAAAATTTCACTCGAAAATTTAGGGGGTTCTGAACATTCGATTACGTTTAAAAACAATAAGCTTCCAGTATTCATGGATTGTGATTTTTGTACCAAATTTCATTCGAATCGCTCCATTCGTTTGTGAGATATCGTCTCCACATTCTCACTGACACACACACACAGACATCACCTCAAAAATGTTCGATTCGTGATCAGGGATCATGAAACGTGCTCCCCCGTCGAAAATTCGAACTCGAATATTCGACCCCGTCACAATACTTTCCTTATACGTGATGTATATAAGGAAAGTAATATTGGTACTCTAAAAGTAGTTTACTCTTCTTCGTGATTCTTAATGCTTATCTAAGTATTGTACTTTAGCAGCTATTGTCTATTATTTTAAAACTCTTTTATTGCGGAAATGCTTGTCGTGACACCAATTCGTGTATTTCCCAAACACTAGAGCATTTTTTTTTTATATCAGAAGTCGTTTCTTTTGATCCCTTTCTTTTATTTTAGCCTCAAGGAATCAAATCACGCCGGTTTTATTGAAGACGGGGAGAATAGAAACAATCTTTCAATGATCACGAGAGAACTTGCTCGGAAACTCCGCTGTACTATTCGTAAGGTATAAAAGACTTTTGTTCTGAAGGGGGAAAAGAGTACCGATAGTATAGAAGTTAACAATAGTAGAAAACATTGGGTGGTTTGTATGGTTTTGATCATGGAGGTAGTAAAGGGATGAGTCGAAACTTCATATTGAGAAAACGTCAATATTGTTTGAAACAATAATTCCGGTGGCGCTGGGATAAAATAAGTGCCCCTGCATTGTAAGTATTTATGTGAACTGAAACAATTAGAACTGAAACAATCTTACATAATAAAGGAAAATGTCTTGTCTGTCTCTGCAGTCAGTAGTGGGATATCTAACCGCGTTACGGCCCTGAAATTTGTTACACAGGTACATCAGGACTCGGAAAGGTGCACTTGTTATTATTATTTTAAATTCGAATTAGTTTTTACCCATTTTATGTGTTAGTACGATTTAGCTCGATTTTGAGCGATATTCGCTAAATTCTATTTCGCAGAGAACAAACAAAATTATTATACAGTTTCCATCTTGACACCATTGGAAAGATCTGAAATAAAATTTCTTACAAACAAATTCTGAACGGAATGCATGTTATTAATAGAAGAATTTGAGTGAATTTTTATATTTATATAGTTCTGTGTGTTTAAATGTCTACGATTTTTATATTGCGATATAAAAAATTGACTAGCAATGTGACGTTTATAATTTAACAGTAGCTCTTTTAAATATTACACATTGATCCAAAAAATTCCTGAACCCATTCGTTCATTAATTATAAATATTTTAAGCGAGGTTACAGTTTTAATGACCAGCGTTTTCTCTCTTCAATTCAGAGATTGCGCGCGCGATTAAAGCCGTAGAAGTTTCTTAAACGAGGTTTGAAACCCTTTGTATCTTTTATGTATTTTCTGTTCGGGATCGGACTACTTTTAAAGCAAGATGGAAGAGGATAATTTGGGGATGGGGTCGTTGCACGAGTTGTATACAATTGGGATTGCATGCAGTTTTCACTTTTATTCACATGGATACGTTTTTAAGGTTGTTTTTTAGATTAATAAGTTCAATTTATCCCTGCTTTAACTTAACTTCCTGACAATGGAGGGTATATATTTCAAGTAAAGACTATTTCTACGTGTTAAAAAAATATTTTACCTCTCAATGAATTTTTATATCCATATATTATGTACCCTGTCTTACAACTATGAAAAGAATCTGATGTGGGCAGCACATGACTTTCCCTGCAGACTCAAATTCATATTTTCTTTATTTCTTTAATAATTCACTAGATTGAGTTTCATTGCACAAAATAACACTAAATTTTCATTTTTAATTCAATTTTGGTAATTGGACATTTTTCCGAAAGCGGCGTAACAAAAATGTAAGAAATCTGAAATATCTTGAGAACGGTTAGTCCTAAAGTATAATGGAGTGTGTTATATTCCTTTCCTCGTCAAAAATTGCGTATAAAACAAGAATTTAATTGATACATTTAAGCATATCTAGTCTTTCTTTTTAGATGACGATTTTTGCGGGCCATTTCGTAAATTGATGCAAGTTGTTCTTTTCCGAATCGTACTAAAATTTAACCAGCATCAGAATATCATACAAGTAACTTATCTACTAAATTTTGTGAAATTTTGTCAATTAGTATTTTAGCTAGAGTGGATACATGAAATTTTTGCTGGCCATTTCGTAAAAAAAGGCAGGTTGTCCTTTTCCGAATCGTACAAAAATCTAATCAGCACTAGGGTGACCCACAAGCGATTTATTTACCAAATTTTGTAAAATTTGATCAATTAGTTTTTCAGTTAGCGTGGATACAGGCAATTTTTGAGGGCCATTTCACAAAAAAATGCGGGTTGTTTTATACCGCGTCGTACCAAAAACTAATCAGCACCAGGGTTACACCCAAGTGACTTACCTGCCAAATTTTATGAAATTCGCACCATTAGTTTTTTAGATAGAGTGGTTACAGAATCTGCACCGACAGACACACACATACACAGACATACAGACACGCAAACACACAGACATACACACAGACATTACGCTAAAAATTGTTTCATCGTATTCCAGAGCTGTCAAAATGTGCTCCGTCGAAAACTCGAGCTGCGATTTTCGGTATGATTCCAATACTTTACTTATTCATTACCATGTATTGCAGGGAAAGTAAAATACTGATTCATAATTAGGGAGCCTTAATTTAAAATTAATTAAAAATGCATATACTAGATATTACCCCTTTCTGTTGTGTGCAATGAAAACAAAGGGTACTTGACCAACAATAGTGACACCTAGATACTCGTATAAGTCTCTAAACATTATCGTATTTTGAAGTGTTTCTTCCATAAGAATTTTATATCCTTCTCTCAAACGATACGGTTTTGATATTGAATTAACATGACATAAATTGAAATTGTGATTTCTGGGTAATTTATTAGCTAAAAGAGAATGACTTTTTCGTACTGCATGCATACCCTAATCAAAATGCAACTGACATGAAATTCATATTTAGTGAAATAAATTACTGCTGGCAAATTCTTTGGCTTCAAAATCCAAAGCAATTAAAAAATCGACAGTGATGACAGACATCGGATGGAGCCGGAATGGTTTTGTGTGAATAATTTTTTGTAAAATGAAACTCAACTTTCGTAATATCGAAAAATTAAAGATCTCGATCGGAAATCCGATTATATTCACTTATATGGAATCCAAAGAGGTATAGATTCTTGCTTATTGTTTATAGCTAACATTTTTAATTTCCAAGATACAAATTTGAAAACGTAAAATTTTCATACATCTTCCTGAAATGACGATAACTCGAAAACTATAAGAGTCATTTTTCAAAAATTAAATATAGATTTAGAAACTAAATTTTCTAATGAATATTTTTGTCTTTTACTATTTATATCTATCTTCCGTAGTTTCTTAGATATTTTGAGTCAAAGTAAAGGGAAGAAAACACTCGCTCGGAGATTCACGTTTTAAAGATTTTTTGAAAAAGAAAAGTTCAAAATATTAAAATTAATTTTATATATTCATAATCAGGACCCCATTTTTTACAAAAGAAGAAAATTTATTTACATTTTTACTTTCCCTGCAATACATGGTAATGTATAGGGAAAGTATTGGAATCATGTCGAAAATCGCAACTCGAGTTTTCGACGGATCTATACATTTTGGGACCTCTAGAACACGAAAACACTATTTTTAGAGTGGCATTTGTGTGTGTGTCTGTATGTCTGTCTGTGCAATGTATGTATCTACTCTAACTCAAAAATTAATGGACCGAATTTCATAAAATTTGGTAGGTAAGTTACTTGTGTCCTGGTGCTGATTAGCTTTTGGTACGATTCGGGAAAAAACAACCCGCCTTTTTTTTGCGCAATGACCCGTAAAAATTGCCTGAATCCACTCTAGTTAATAGATCAAATTTCACAAAATTTGATAGATAAGTCCCTTGTGGGTTACCCTGGTGTTGATAAGATTTTGGTACGATTTGGAAAAAAAGTAACCTGCCTTATTTTCGAAATGGTCCTCAAAAATCGTCAAAATGTAAAATAAAAAACTACGTATGTTCAAATATATCAATTAAATGCTTGTTTTATACATAATTTTTAACGATGAAAAGTATAAGACCAACCCCATGACACTGGGGCTAGGGCCAACGGCCCTACCGTGCTGAAAACACCGGTTCTCGTTAGATCACCGAAGTCAAGCAGCATCGGGCGCGGTTAGTACTTGGGTGGGTGATCACCTGGGAACACCTCGTGCTGTTGGCACATTTCGGGCGCGGTAGCCTGGTGGTTTGCGCGCTGGATTTGCACGCTGCCACAACTGCCGCCGTGTTCATGCGGAGTACGATCACGTTAAACATATGGGTCCGTAAGTCCTTCCGAGATGTTGGTGGTAGGGGAAGGAGGGTACGGTCCCTGTGGATGCCTCCCCCACTGGGTTCCGGTCTAAATTGGGTGCCACTTCCCGGCTGTTCAAACAGTTATCTTACACCTTTCTGGTAGGTCGGACGGTCTGGGTCTCAAGAACAACACTAGGGCTAGCCATTCTTGAGCTATTTTAGTTTATTTCGTATTTACGCTGCCCCACCTCTGAAAAAAAGTCCAGTTACTAACTGAGAAAGAAAATTTAATTAAAAGTGCCAATGCAGTGTCATTTTAAATAATTGTGGGCATTATGTTGTGCAATTAGACTCAATATAATGAATTATTGAAGAAATAGAAAACGTGAATATGAGTCTGCAGGAAAAGTCATGTGCTGCCCACATCAGATTTTTATCTATTGGGCTTGGGGTATATAGCCCAAAGTGTTCCTCTCCGTTTATTCCGCCATTTTTGATGTTATATTCACATCAAAAGTACAGGGTCGAGTCACATTATTGTAAGCACCTCCCACTTTTGACGTCACCAATGCGTAGCCAATGAAGGAAGGCACGTGTCGTGAGCTGGTTTGGTGGGTGTCGTGTAGGTATAGGGTCGGTTCTAGGATTTTTTATTGTGTGGGCAAAATAGTTGAGGGTCGCCTCACCTCGTCACATATACCTTTTGAATAGTTTAAAGTAATAAAATACAATTCTTAAGAATATACAATACATAACAAAATTTACACTGAAACGTATTTACAGTACAACATTCCCTCACTTCCTATTGATATATTACATTTTATAATTAGTTCTTCCGCCAGTTCCGAACGGTTATTTAAATGCCCTGAATTAGTGTGTGCACAAATTTAAATCTTTTGAAAAGATAACTAGTGGGCAAATCAATTTCGGGGTTCAGTAATTAAACTACTTTTGTCTATTTATACCTCCCCTGTAAAATATGACGTATACATCTGGCAATCTTGAAATTTGACATGCATTTCCAGATTAATGGCCCCTTAAAAATTTGAAATTCTGCCTAAGAGGGAGGATTGGTGATTACAAAAATCATTTAAAAAGGAGTGTGATAATTTATAATTAAACAAAATGGCTCAGGACTTGGAGAAAATAAAAAATATATTTTTTTTATTTGGGGAAGGGGGTAAAAATTGAAAAGAAGCTTTTGTTTTTCCGAGTTTGTGAAAAAGTAATGAACGAAAAAAAAAAATCAAACAATTTCCAAAGATGCAAAAATCCAGCCCAAACACAGAAAAAGTAACTTTGGTGCTTCAGGATGATCAGAAAAATAGAGGTGTGGGTAATAAAATGTAAAGGTGTCAAAATATATTCGAGTGGCGCATCAGAATTACAGCGCTTAAAGACTATGAGAAACCCCCATTTTTAGATGACATATTATGAAACCCCCATTTTCAAGACTATGAGAAACCCCCATTTTTAGATGACATATTATGAAACCCCCATTTTCAAGACTATGAGAAACCCCTATTTTTAGATGACATCATTTTCAAGACTATGAGAAACCCCCATTTTTAGATGACATCGTTTTCAAGACTATGAGAAACCCCATTTTTAGATGACATCATTTTCAAGACTATGAAACCCCCATTTTTAGATGACATCATATTCAAGACTATGCGAAACCCCCATTTTTAGATGACAAATTATGAAACCCCCATATTCAAGACCATGAGAAACCCCATTTTAGATGACATATTATGAAACCCCCATTTTCAAGACTATGAGAAACCCCCATTTTTAGATGACATATTATGAAACTCCCATTTTCAAGACTGAGAAATCCCCATTTTTAGATGACATATTATGAAACCCTTATTTTCAAGATTATGAGAAACCCCCATTTTCAAATGACATATTATGAAACCCCCATTTTCAAGACTATGAGAAATCCCCAGTTTTAGATGACATATTATGAAACCCCCATTTTCAAGACTATGAGACCCCCCATTTTTAGATGACATATTATGAAACCCTTATTTTCAAGATTATAAGAAACCCCCATTTTCAAATGACATATTATGATACCCCCATTTTCAAGACTATGAGAAATCCCCATTTTTAGATGACATATTATGAAACCCCCATTTTCAAGGCTATGAGAACCCCCCATTTTTAGATGACATATTATGAAACCCTTATTTTCAAGATTATAAGAAACCCCCATTTTCAAATGACATATTATGAAACCCCCATTTTTAAGACTATGAGGAACTCCCCATTTTTAGATGACATATTATGAAACCCCCATTTTCAAGACTATGAGAAACCCCCAATTTTTTCAATTTTGGATTCCCTCGGGATGAATTAGAAAAGAAAGAGGGTAATAAAACGAGGCTGTGAGGAAATTAAAAAATTAAAATATTTGAGTGGGGGTATCAAAATATGCAGCGCATATAGACAAAAGAAAAATAACTCCACTTTCATTTAGCAGTCTCTGGTAGAGGGATCTGGGGCAAAATGCTAAATTCTGCTTTTTTAAAGCTTTAAAAGAAATAAACGAAAACATCTTCGCAAAATTTAATAGGTGCATGAACCTAACTGAAGTGCAGTATTTTATCATACTCTATTTTATTGTACTTTAATTTTCACCGCCCTTACTTTCGTGTATTTGAGTAGAAGTGCTGTATCTCATATATTCTCTCTCTCTAATCCTCACCCCTCTTCAGCTAGTCTAATGCACTTGAAGCGCCCTGTTATTTTCCCTGTTATTGGTTTGGGACATTTTCCCAAAATATTTCAAATATTTTCATTTAATGCTTTTTCTAAAACTAAGGAAGAAATTATTTCAAATATTTTTATTTGATGCTTTTCCTAAACCTAAGGAAAACAAAATTTGACGTTTTTACTCTCCTCCCTTCTACTAAATTCAAAATTGAAAAATTTGTTATTTTAAAACTTGCTGCCATGACCCACTTCTTCCCTCACCCTTCCATTACATTTTTGAATTTTTATGTTTGTTATTATTGGATTACAAACCTATATCTAAATGCTAAATTGCAAGGCTATGAGACGAATGTTTCAAATTTAAAAGAAAATGCAAACGAATACAAACAGCTCGCTAACAGGGTACCTGTTTCTAAATTACGGAAGCGTAGAAATCAACAGACATAGTCAACTAAGAAATTAAAAAAAATATTTCAAAACGTTAAAAGAATTTCCGTGTACCTGATTACATCGAAGGCTCTCTTCAAAGAAGTTGCCTTAAATGGCAACAGCAGGATCAGACAAAGAAATGGTGAATATCATACGGCAATATAACTTTTAGTACACTAAACGTTCAAAAACGTGAAGAAGTAATATTTTCCTTGTAGTCAAAGTCAGTATTTCTTTTAAGCATACAACCGGAGGGGGGGGCTTCGCGCCTGGAGACATTTTAAACTTAGTTTCTATTTACATGATAACATTAAGATATATTTATATAAGGCAAATAAAAAACTTGCCCCTTCCCCCCCTCTCCTAAAATTTCATTCACTCCGCCCCGGTCAAAAAAGTCCTGAAAGACTGTCTGGTCAACGTGCTACATGCTTGAAGAAAATGCATGAGTTAAAATGCAAATAAACGACACAAAATGACTAATCAATCCATTAATTTTACTCTCATACTTTATAGCATAACAAACTACGCTCCGGTCTCAATTTTTTTTTTGCAAGTATTCATCAACTGAACTTTAAACGGTTTCAAAAGGGACCATTACATTTACCAGATTATTGATCACTGAGGGAAATTAAAAGATTTTATTCCTCAATATCTAAATTACATTATTTTCATTTATATGAATTTTATGTCACAGAATTCGGTATATATTGAAATTCTTTTCGGGGATGTCGCCCTCAAAAGCCATTCTTACTACAACTAGTTTTATTTTCACATGGCCGTCCCTAAATTTTGCCTATGTGGGCAATTGCCCACGCTGCCCATGCCTAAAACCGGACCTGTGTAGGTATTCTGAAAACATATCACTCATTGCTCTCATGGGTAAAAAGAGAGATTTATCAGATTTGGACAAATGGATGATTATCGGGTTTCGGCCAAAGATGGCAGTATTTCCGAAACGACGCAGTTGGTGAACTGTTCGTGTGCTGCAGTAGTTAAGTGTATCGTCAATGGAGAAATGGCATCATTGCGAATAAATCACGTGGAAACTGCGGAGTACCACATGCCATTGATGTGAGAGATGAACGTCGTCGCCGAAGATTCGTGAGGGCCGATCGCCGCTCTACAGTGGAGCAACTAACTCACCGGCCGAAGCCAAGATCCAAGACGCTTGCTTATGGAGTTCCTGGATCCGAAGCACACTTACCTCCACCTCAGAATGTATGAATGTCCACTGTAAGTGAGTTTTTCCGTAGCAGTTGGATATCAATATGCACTCGTCTCTTTGAGAGTGTTTCGTTGATGTCTGAGACGGCTGGTGTTCTGCCGTCTTCGTCTTGGGATGGCTGAGTACTGGACTGTGACTGTAAGAGAAGGGGAGGGCAGGGCCAGGGAAACTAGCGGGCCAATGGAAAACGAGAGAAACTTCCATGTTACTGGAATTCTAATAGTCATGCAGCTAAGAGTTACATATACAGTGTTAAAGTATAAGAGCAGATTTTTAAAAAAATATTTAAAGCTAATAAGATTATTGTTTTAATAAAGTTAAGTTTCAGTTTATTATTTTAGTGCGGGATTAGAGTTTTAGTTAAGGTAGGCGGTTTTACTACAGAGAGTTCGAGTTTCCAAGTCAGGTTTACATTAATTTATAAGTTATTTTACAATTTTATCAGATTTACACAATTACAAATTATATGCAAATTTACAATATTTACAGACGGCATGTGCAGATGTTGCACAACGAGTGGGAGGACCGTGTTGGCATTAATTTTGCGAGCAAAGCATAGTTAATGTTCTCATGGATTGAGAGCTCGCCGGGAAGGACGAATCAGGTTTCTCTATTTCACCCTGGAATTGCCGAGGCAATAGCCAGGGTGGAACAGGTCACCGTCTGTCGCCACCCAGCGAGCAAGGTTAGGAAACTCCTGCCTGGGGCGTTGAATATCTGGGGCGCTTCCACGGGGGCACCGAAGGACCGGAAAGAAGATGTGTAGGTATTGTTTTCCTGAGATAGGAAGGTGTGGAAGTGTCGTAGCAACTATCCGCGTCTCTCAGGCAGGGTTTTCTAGTGTTTTTCCCGAAAAAATTTAAGTTTTTCGAATATGCTCAGCAACGTCTGGGATTTTCAGATCGTGGCGAATCACCTCATTCTGGACAAACCAGGGTGCATTTACAATGCAGCGTAACACTGAATCAGGGGGATACCGAAAGTGTGTACACGACAGTTCAACGAACCCTGCTGCGGATGGGCCTCCGAGGCAGACAGATGGTCACTCCACCTATGCTAACAAAGGTGCATCAGCAGAAAGGGCTTACATTTGCACGGTAGTATTATCCTTTATTGTGGAAATACTTATCTTGATATTAATTAGCGTATTTCTCGGGAACCAATACGCCTTTTTGTAGCGGAATTTTCCTTTTATCCTTACTTTCATTTTAGCTCACAAAGCTAGATCAAGTCGATTTTATTGCAGAGACGGTAAAAATAAAAACAATTCTTCAATAGGGCGCTCACGAGAGATCTTGATTAAAGTGCGGTATTATTTGAGACGTATAAAAGACTTTATTTCTGATGGGAAAAAGGGTATTAATAGTATAGAAGTTAACAATAGTAGGAAAAATTGCGTGATTTCTATGGAATATCTGGATAAAACTTGGTGTTTCTAATCTAATAACAAATATATAATTTTTACTTTCTCATTCTGTGATGCAAAGTACAGTAGTGACCCCGTATCCGTGATTTCAGGTATCCGTATTTTACCACGGCTTAATAAAAACAAGAAAGATCAATCATGCACAAAACATTGATTATGAAACACTTTTCAACTGAAATGCAATTTTATTTAAACATTTGTAAATGCGATACATTCAGCGCTGATATATTTTTCAATTATTACAGTACTACAGTAATTTATTATATTTGAAAACTCAAAACTTCATAAAAAATGAACTTATTCAAATGACGTCATCGAAATATAAATCGTCTGGGCTCTCTATGTAAATGTAATAAATATTTGACTCATATCACTTTTATTCCAGACTTCAGAGCTAAAAAATTTTGCGTGAAAACATTCAGCAATTCTTATACAACTCACCTTTGCAATCGCTTGATGTGTTTCGTGGTGTGTGTGTGTGTATATGAGTTTGTCTATGAGAAGCGACTAGAATAACTCACGGACATAAATGATAGAACCGATATGAAATTTTATGCGTAAAAGTATTATATAAACTAGAGGATCAGGCCAATCTCGAGACTTCCGGTCTCAGCATATAATTGGTAAATATCAGAGGATGACCCCAGAAACCTGCCGCCCACACCTCCCACACACACATTACTTTAGAAAAAGAATTGCCAATTTTCTAAGGATTTTTGCAACTGCTGCTTTGTATTTCAACCATCTTTTCATAAGAAATACTTTTCTTGACAGCAACTTGCTTATTTCCCAGGCACTGGTGTGTCTATTTATATCACATGTCGTTTCTTTTAGTCACATTGGTTATTCAAACCAATTTTATTGAAGCCGGAAAGAATTAAAACACTCTTTCAATGAAGCTCTTACAAGATATCTTGATTAAAATTCGATGTTATATCTGAAAATCGTAATAGACGTTTACTCCGTTGAGAAATACAATATCATCAATATACAAATTAACAACAGTAGAGTAAAAGGAATTGCCAATTTTCTAAGGATTTTTGCAACTGCTGCTTTGTATTTCAACCATCTTTTCATTAGAAATACTTTTCTTGACAGCAACTTGCTTATTTCCCAGGCACTGGTGCGTCTATTTATATCACATGTCGTTTCTTTTAGTCACATTGGTTATTCAAACCAATTTTATTGGAGGCGGAAAGAATTAAAACACTCTTTCAATGAAGCTCTTACAAGATATCTTGATTAAAATTCGATGTTATATCTGAAAATCGTAATAGACGTTTACTCCGTTGAGAAATACAATATCATCAATATAAAAATTAACAACAGTAGAGTAAAAAGAATTGCCAATTTTCTAAGGATTTTTGCAACTGCTGCTTTGTATTTCAACCATCTTTTCATAAGAAATACTTTTCTTGACAGCAACTTGCTTATTTCCCAGGCACTGGTGCGTCTATTTATATCACATGTCGTTTCTTTTAGTCACATTGGTTATTCAAACCAATTTTATTGGAGGCGGAAAGAATTAAAACAGTCTTTCAATGAAGCTCTTACAAGATATCTTGATTAAAATTCGATGTTATATCTGAAAATCGTAATAGACGTTTACTCCGTTGAGAAATACAATATCATCAATATACAAATTAACAACAGTAGAGTAAAAAGAATTGCCTATTTTCTAAGGATTTTTGCAACTGCTGCTTTGTATTTCAACCATCTTTTCATAAGAAATACTTTTCTTGACAGCAACTTGCTTATTTCCCAGGCACTGGTGCGTCTATTTATATCACATGTCGTTTCTTTTAGTCACATTGGTTATTCAAACCAATTTTATTGGAGGCGGAAAGAATTAAAACACTCTTTCAATGAAGCTCTTACAAGATATCTTGATTAAAATTCGATGTTATATATGAAAATCGTAATAGACGTTTACTCCGTTGAGAAATACAATATCATCAATATACAAATTAACAACAGTAGAGTAAAAAGAATTGCCTATTTTCTAAGGATTTTTGCAACTGCTGCTTTGTATTTCAACCATCTTTTCATAAGAAATACTTTTCTTGACAGCAACTTGCTTATTTCCCAGGCACTGGTGCGTCTATTTATATCACATGTCGTTTCTTTTAGTCACATTGGTTATTCAAACCAATTTTATTGGAGGCGGAAAGAATTAAAACAGTCTTTCAATGAAGCTCTTACAAGATATCTTGATTAAAATTCGATGTTATATCTGAAAATCGTAATAGACGTTTACTCCGTTGAGAAATACAATATCATCAATATACAAATTAACAACAGTAGAGTAAAAAGAATTGCCTATTTTCTAAGGATTTTTGCAACTGCTGCTTTGTATTTCAACCATCTTTTCATAAGAAATACTTTTCTTGACAGCAACTTGCTTATTTCCCAGTCACTGGTGCGTCTATTTATATCACATGTCGTTTCTTTTAGTCACATTGGTTATTCAAACCAATTTTATTGGAGGCGGAAAGAATTAAAACACTCTTTCAATGAAGCTCTTACAAGATATCTTGATTAAAATTCGATGTTATATATGAAAATCGTAATAGACGTTTACTCCGTTGAGAAATACAATATCATCAATATACAAATTAATAACAGTAGAAAAATTTGTCAGATTTGTGTAGAATTTGTGGATAAAAATTTGAAGTATTTGTCAGATTTGTATAGAATATGTGGATAAAAATTTGGAGTATTTCTGATCCTGTAAAAATGAATGATTTTTACTTTCTCTGTACAAAGTATTGTATCGAACGCGCAATGTTCCGTTTGCCGCCTCTCCATTTGTTTGTCTCGAAGGGCAGTGCATGACGTCAGCATGACGTGAGCTCAAGGTTTTCAGGATTTCCCAGTTAGAAGAAGGGTTTCCAGATTTGGCGATTTACTGCCAATTTGACGATATTTGGCGATTTCCGGAATATTCCAGAAACTTCTCGATTGAACGATTATTTTTTGAGATATAGAGATTTCCAGAAGTTTCTATGGAGAGACTATACAAAGGACTCACCCCTCCGTTGGGGTGGAGTTGAGGAATGGACGTGACACGAGCTACATTGGACTGTGATTTTGTCAATGTTTTGAGAATAGTAACCGCACTTTTGTGAAATTACTTTCGTCAACATTCTGTGAATAATATCGTTTATTCTGTGAAATTAGTGGACCATTATGTGCTGTTTGATTGTATAGTGTTCCTGTTTACTTTGTGCTTGTGAATAAACGTTAATTATCCAGAAACTTGGACTCGTTCTTTTATCCTGCGTAGGCACCCACGATTCTAGAGAATACGTTTCGTAACAGTATTGTTTTCTTAAATTGTTTTTTTTTAAGAAGTACGTTTTACAATCTCCTGATTATATTTCAAGTACTCTAGTAATGATGTCTATCTCTGTGCATGTATGTGTGAGTTTGTATACATGTATATGTACTATGGCGCCGACAACTCAAGAACAAATGCAGCAGCTGTTATGAAAATTTATGTGTGAAATTTATGTTTGTTGACATTCCATATATTTCATGGTTATAATAATTATTATTATTATATTAAATTGTTTTGATCATCTTTTTAACACTTTACAACATAGTTGAAAAGTGTTTATGACTTTGTTTATTCTGTCTGTCTGTCCGTCAACACGATAACTGCCGTAAAAATGACTTTATCAAAATAAAATTTTACTATGTTGTTCACACGGTCTGTGGGACCTATGGAAATATCAATGAATAATACCACCCAATTAGATTTGAATTGAACCCGGGTTGAAAAAATGAAATACGTTGAACCTTACGGGACCTAATTTTTCAAACATTTTTTAAGCGAATTCAAAATTCACAAATTGCTTCGAAGGTTATATTTTAATTATCCCATAAAATATATAAAAAACAATTCAGCAAAATATATTCAGTAGTCTTTTAAATGAAAATTAAAATAATAATTACACCCTTTATATGAAGAGATCACGTGACTCACTTCAAAATAAAGTATGACATCCATCTTGTGCCAAAATCGCGATTTTAAAATTATTTTTAATTTATATTTAGTGTTGTATGCGTCCTAAAACCGCTTTATTTTTACTTAATTTCTGCTCATCTGTATTCTGAAACAGCGCAATTATAATATATTTGACTTTAAATGATCAATGCCATCCATCTTGTGTCAAAATTGTGAATTTTAAAGTTCTTTTTCATTTATATATAGTGTTGTATGCGTCCTAAAACCGCTTTATTTCTGCTTAATTTCTGTTCATCTGTATTCTGAAACAGCGCAATTATAACATATTTGACTTCAAATGATTAATGCCATCCATCTTGTGTCAAAATTGTGAATTTTAAAGAGCTTTTTGTATGCGTCCTAAAACCGCTTTATTTTTGCTTAATTTCTGTTCATCTGTATTCTGAAACAGCGCAATTATAACATATTTGACTTTAAATGATCAATGCCATCCATCTTGTGTCAAAATTGTGAATTTTAAAGTGCTTTTTCATTTATATATAGTGTTGTATGCGTCCTAAAACCGCTTTATTTTTGCTTAATTTCTGTTCATCTGTATTCTGAAATAGTGCAATTATAACATATTTGACTTTAAATGATCAATGCCATCCATCTTGTGTCAAAATTGTGAATTTTAAAGTGCTTTTCATTTATATATAGTGTTGTATGCGTCCCAAAACCGCTATATTTTTGCTTAATTTCTGTTCATCTGTATTCTGAAACAGCGCAATTATAACATATTTGTCTTTAAATGATCAATGCCATCCATCTTGTGTCAAAATTGTGAATTTTAAAGTTTTTTTTCATTTATATATAGTGTTGTATACGTCCTATAACCGCTTTATTTTTGCTTAATTTCTGTTCTTCTATATTCTGAAACAGCGCAATTATAACATATTTGACTTTAAATGATCAATGCCATCCATCTTGTGTCAAAATTGTGAATTTTGAAGTGCTTTTCATTTATATATAGTGTTGTATGCGTCCTAAAACCGCTTTATTTTTGCTTAATTTCTGTTCATCTGTATTCTGAAACAGCGCAATTATAACATATTTGACTTTAAATGATCAATGCCATCCATCTTGTGTCAAAATTGAGAATTTTGAAGTGCTTTTCATTTATATATAGTGTTGTATGCGTCCTAAAACCGCTTTATTTTTGCTTAATTTCTGTTCATCTGTATTCTGAAACAGCGCAATTATAACATATTTGACTTTAAATGATCAATGCCATCCATCTTGTGTCAAAATTGTGCATTTTAAAGTGCTTTTTCATTTATATATAGTGTTGTATGCGTCCTAAAACCGCTTTATTTTTGCTTAATTTCTGTGCATCTACATTTTGAAACAACGGAATTACAATATATTTGAGTTCAAATGATCATTTCTACAACGAAACCTAATTTTCCCTTATGGAGAATGTAAACAGATTAGGCTGTAAGATGAGTCGTATAAGAATTGCTAAATTTCTTTAACGCAAAATTATTTTGTTCTGGATTCTGCAATATAGATGATATGAATGATACATTCATTGATTTTACATAGTGAAGCAGACAGTTTAATGCAGATTTTTCAGATGAAGTTCTATGCATAGAGTTAAATTACTTTTACCTCCATGATTTTAAGTAGAATAAATTATTGTAGTACTGTGATGAATGAAATAAAAATGTATGAATGAAATATTTACTGTTATGAATGAAATATTGCACTGAGAGCCAGGCGATTTATATTTCGATGACGTCATTCGAATCAAGTTCCTTTTTTCTCGATTAGGTTTTAAATTTTCAAATATAATTAATTATTGCAGTATTGTGATAATTTAAAAAAAAATTTACCGCTGAATGTATCGCATTTTAGAGATGTTTAAATAAAATTAGAGTTGGAAAGTGTTTCATAATCAATGATTTATGCAGGATTGATCTGTCTTGTTTTATTTATTGTACCACGTTTATAATATTTTATTAATTGTATTTTATTTTAATATTATAATTTACTTCTAATTATATAAATTATTAATTTCGACTGCGTAATTTAATAAAATTTATTGTATTAAATACATATATTGTATTAAATATTATTCTCTTCAGTAATATATATATAGTTTCTTAAGTGTATTATTCAATGTATTTATATTTTTGAATTTAATGTATTAGATATTATTTTATTCAGAAGTATATATATAGTTTTTTTTAGTATAAATACCTATGAATCGATTGTTTCCTCCAGAGTTTTCCATCTTTCATTAAGAAAATCCTGCAGATAATTTTCTTTCATGTTTAAAACTAGCAGTGTACCCGCTCTTTGTGCGGAATATATAATATAAATAGACTTAAAATTCACAATTACGTGCAAATTCCTATAGTATTTTAATGACATTGTTATTCAAAACATTCTATTAAAATATTTAAATTAATGCTCCTAAAAAAAGTTTTTTTAAGAATCTGTGTTCTCGCTATATAAAATTATCTTCACAGGAAGATCTGAAGAATGAAGTATCCTTGTCACCTTTGTAAACAAATTTACAAAAAATATGAAATTAAATCAATATATGCCAAAATAAAAGCGCTAACATTGTATGAGAAGAGATACCCGTTATATTTATATTCGCGAATATTAGAAGATATACCCGTGTATTAGTAGGAGGTTATCCGTACTAAAATATATGAATTTCAATAGTATTTGCCAACATAAAACAGTTGATGTGATAAAGTGAAAATATCAATTATCGCAGCAATCTTAAACTTGGTGGCCGTAATTGATCCCAATATATGCCAAAATGAAAGCTCTAAAATTGTATGGGATGATATTGATATAACCGTACTACTTATATTCTCGTAGATTAAAAGATATATCCGTGTACTAATAGAAGATTACCCGTACTACAATATATGAGTTTGAATCGTTTTTGCCAAATAAAACTGATTGCGTAATAAATTGAAAATATCAATAATTCCAGTAATATCATTAAACTTGAAGGCTGTAATTAATATAATCCAGTGAAAAAATGCAATTTCGATAAAATTTATTTTATATACATTTCTTTATTTAAATCGGAAAAGATTTAATAAAAATCGTCTGCTGCATAAATAATTGGATTTAAATCCGTTGCTAAGCGACATGATATCAATTTCTTTAAATAAATTTACGAAAAAAATATCGTCTGCGTAATGCTATGTCTATGGAAGATTTAACTCTTTTTTAATTAATACCTACTCAACCCCTGGTCCTAGAAACTTGACACATAGACTAAATTTTAAGTGGGACTATTCCAAGGCTACCCATAAAATTTCATGAAATTCGGGTCAGCCGTTCTCCCGTGATTATGAGATAAACATACATACATACAGATTTCAATTTTATTCATATGAGTTTGTTTAAGAGAAAGCATTAATGTTTTTGAATTTTTGTATAAAATATCATACCAAGAATAATATATTGCCCTCCTAAAAGTAATTTTACTGTATTGTTGTTCTCTTCATGGCTCTCAATATTTATATAGGTATTCTTCTTTAAAACAAGAATTGGCAATTTTTAAATATTTTTACAGCTTCTATATTTTCAAATATACTTTAGAGAGAAAATACTTATCGTGATATAGTATTTCTCCTATTTATATCAGAAGTCTTCTTTTAGTCTCCATGAGATACCATATGTTATTTTCCTTCACGAAACTAGATGAAGCCGTTTTTTTTATTGGAGATGAGAAGAATAGAAACATCTCTTTACCAGAGATCTTGATTAACATTTGATATTACTGGAAACGTATAAAAGACTTTTGTGCTTATTGAAGAAAGGATATCAATAGTACATAAAAGTTTATAATAGTAGAAAATTTTGTTTGATTTGTATGGAATGTATGGATAAAAACTTAGCGCACCTCTAAAAAATCATGTAACAATTTATAATTTTACTTCATCAAACTATTTATTGTATAACGCATATTTCCCTAACATTTTTTGAAGTATAGATTTTAACAAAAAATACCTTATATACAATCTGGATTATATTTGGAATATTTTCGTCCATGTCGATCGATGGTCTGTCTGTCTGTACGTATGTGTATGCCTTTGATTTGTTTATAAGATAATTCAAGCACGAATGATGAAAACTTTAAAAATTTTTATACGTGAATACATTAAGCTACAAACTGGAACTGGATAGAATTTGTTGAAATTTAAATGATTTAGAATAAAAGTGATCCAAAATGTAAAATTTTTATGGCATTATTTCCTGCGGAAACACAGATGATTCCTATTAATCTTACTCTTTCATACTATAGTATAAAAAAGTATTAGTTGTCCAAATTTTGACGGTAAAGATCGTTTTCGAGTTACCATATTTGGCGATTTATCCCAACTTTGCGACTTCACGAAAGTTCGAGAAAGACCGCGAAATAACAATTTGTCTAGGAGATATGGAGAATTCCAGAAGTTTCTATAGACTATAAGAGGAATCCCCTTGGGGTTAGTTGATGTGATATAAGCTACATTGGACTGCGACCTTTTTGTTGGTGTTACACCACTGAAGTATTACTTTATTAGGAGACCACATGCCATTACTACTTTCCTTATATAATGCAATGAATTTACTCCTTTCACTGTAGAAAAGTGATGTATAAGATCCACGACACAGTGTTTTTAGCATTGAATTGTACATTTGGCGTTTTTCCGGATTATAAAAAGTGATACCGTAAAATGTTTAGTTTTAAAGTAAAATTTCAGCTTAATCCATATATTGAAACAAAAATAAAATTTTTTTACATAATCTCCATGTTAGTATTAAAATTAACTGAACTATCTCATACCAGAATTCATTTTTAGGTATCATGTGATTTCTTTCAAATTTAAAAAAAAATTGAAAAATCTGTATTAATATTTGAAATGATCTCAATTATAGCATGAGTAGTTATAAATTGGGGGTTCTGCAGCTAACGGAGAAGGGTTGCCTCACTTGGGAGAGTGGATGCCTCACGGAGGGTCTTTTGCCCAACTGCGAAATAGGGATGACTCACTGAGAGGGGAGGGTCCAAGTGAGGAACTTCGAAAGAGGCCTCTGAGGAATGACCTTTGACCGGAGTGCATTGCACAATCGCGTTGAGAGGGAGGAACTTCAAAAGAGGCCTCCGAAGGATGACCTTTGACCGGAGTGTATTGCACAATCGCTTTGAGAGGGGAGGAGGCACAATTGCGAAAGATGACCTTTGAACGGAGGAACTTCGAAAGTGGTTTCAATGGATGTCGCAATTGCTGATTGACCTTTGACCGGAGGAACTTCGAAACTGGTTTCAATGGATGTCGCAATCGCTGACTGACCTTTGACCGGAGTGCATCGCGGAGCTTCTTAGCACACGTCCTTCCTCTGTGATGTTCGATAACGAACTGAACGCTCTTATCAGCGGTGACGTAGTTAAAGCGCCCTCTGGCGAAAGTTGATAAGGTGCTGCCATCTATCGGCATTTTTTTTAAATTTCCAAAAGAATTTAATTTCCCACTTGTCAGCGCTGGGGTTTAATCCCTCAATTCGATTAGAAGACTGGCGTCTTATCCATTATGCTACAGTGCACATGTCCCGTAGATTCTTATCGTTGAAGTGTTCTCTGCGAAAGTAAACGGAAGATAGATTATTTTCAGGGTTCGTTCGAAACACTCGGTGCGTTAAGAGCATTTTGCTTGGAGTTACGAACGAGTATTATTAGAGGGGAGCTATATTTTGTAACAGGGAATGTATTTTATAAAAGGGGTACTTATTAATTTTCGGTGTGTTACCAATTGTTTTTCGATGTATTTAAAAACATAATGTAATAGTAAATTACGGGCTTCCAGTGAACAAAAAAAATTGTGGATTCGACCCTTTTAGGTGTGTGCGTATGTAAAACACGAATTTAATATTAAATTATGAATTTCCAATAAATATAAAATTGTGTTAAGTGAACAAGATTCGTACATTTTAAGTGTTGTGCATTTAAAAACGAAAATGGAATACTGCAATATATTTAGCTATTTTCAGAAATTGTGTTAAGTGAACAAGATTCAACCATTTTAAGTGATGTGTATTTAAAAACAAAATATAATAGTAAATTATAAATTTCCAATGAATATAAAATTGTGCGTGAACTGGATTCGACCCTTTTAAGTGTGTGTGTGTGTATTTAACACTACGATTTTTTAAACGTGTACAGAATATGTTTCGCAAGCTTTAAAATAGATTTTACGATTCTAAATATGAATTAACAGTTTCACGGATTGCAAATGTGTATACGACAAATATGTCGGTGAGCTTACTTAAAGTTTGAATATATAGACACATTTTATATATTTTACAAGATACACAGGAAATAGTTAACAAAAATTGGAACTCACGACCGACGTCTTCTTACTTCTTAATTTTTTAAAAATAGGGAGTAATTAAAAAATAAGACCATCTTGTGAACCTTGGTCCAATGACGTCATTTTGTGTGAGATCTTAGATAAGATAAGAACTGATAAGCTCCCATTTTAGTGTGTATATCGTTCATTTCTAGTTTGGATGTCGGCTAATGAAGACCTCATACTGTAAGTTATTTTCATGTTTTTGCCAGCTATTCTTGTATATTCCGCGCGATACATATCTCCTAAAGTTATAAAAATATACAAAATTTTTCTAAGTATATAATGTTAATGTGATTTAAAATTAGGAACTTTAATTACGTTTGGTACATATTTTCATTTTATGATTTCGAAGATGAATAAAATAAAGTAGAAATTTTCAATAAAATATAAAAAATAAAATATAAAAAAATTAAAAATAGATTTATTCGAATCATATCAAATGTCTACAATGTGAGTTTCATAACGAAAGATATTTACACTTTACAGAGTTTAAATCATAAAATTTATACTCAATGTTAAAATTCCGAAATATCCTTATTCATTAAAAATAAATGCTAAGTTATGTTCCATTCTCTAAAGTATGAAGATTCATAAAGAATGTTGTGTTTCAATCTCTAAAAATCGGTGAAAATTCGACTCTAGTTTCTTAAAAATCTACGAAGTCGAGATTTATTCTGTAATAAGTGTGGAAAACCCAGGCCGTCCGACTCATCCAGAGGACTTGAGCAACTATTTGGACGACCGGTCTGTAATAAGTGTAAAATTTTGTTGTAGATCTCAGTTTAGTTCTGTCATTTTCTCTATGTTGTTAAATATGTACATTCATATGTGGTCATTCATTAAGAACAGGTTGGTTTTATGATGCACCTACAGCCGCGAAATCGTGACATTTCTATGTGCATGTCAATAATGTCTCGTATTAAGATATCAAAACTCATTACATGTTTCTTTTAAGGTGTTAATTGCATATCTTTCATATTTTTTAATGTTATTGCAATGTAGTGTACTTGTCTCAGAGAGTCACTGTTTTATTTAAATTCAATGTTAACAATCGCATATCCTTAAAAACAGTAAGCGATATTCTATTATCCTTTAAGACAGTTTAAAAAAATATAGTGATTTAATAAGCTTAAACATTGTTGTAACTTTAGAAAGGTAGCTCTTATTTGATAGTCATACACTAAGTATTGTGCAATTTTTGTTAAATTTCATTAAAATATGATAATTTTAAGCGATAAAAGAGTTTTAGAGCTTATGTCATGTTACTCCAGAGGGTCGCTCATTCATTTAGATTCATCATTAATGATCGTATATCCTTTAAAAACCGCTAAGTGCTATTAAATTTCTCTAAAATTTGTGAGAGTTTATTCTTTTCAGATTGAGTGCACCAATGTAGTGGTTAGCTTGTCGGGGTCGCGACAGTTTGCATTTTTTTTAAATATCTTCCAAGTAATGTATTCCTTGGTGAGAATAGCTTGTGCGGGGTATAACAGTGGCTAGTTCAAAGGCGTCTCGACAGTTCCCATTTCAAAAATATCTGCCCTCTATTGTATTCTTTTGTATGAAAGGATTGTGTGGGAGTCATTTTATAAGGTTTTTGCAACTAACATAACCACTTGGCATGGATTTGACTATTTTTCAGATTTAGGAAAAAAACAAAAAAAACATTGAATTTTTTCGTTTGGTATAATTGGAAAAACTTTATTTTTATTTTACAGATTTTAAAGAACGTTAAAAAATGTTTACAAACACTTAGAGTGCTTTAGACATACCAAAAACCACTTAGCATGGATATACCAAAGCCACATAGCATGGTTTTAGTATAGAACACTACACTTAACACTATTTTTAAAATATCCAAGAATAATTTACTATTACATTTTGTTTTAAAATTCGCAACACTTAATATGGTCGAATCCTGTTCACGAGAAAAAAAAATGTACTCCATATCATTTATGTCTACCAATGGAATACATCTATTTCGGACATTTTTAAAAATTTAAAAAGTTAGTGCGACAAAATCCCACATAATACTTACTTGTTTCAGGTTTTAATACTGGGTGTTAAAATCTAGGTACATGTATGGTCGATTCCTATTCAATAGATTTTAAAATGTGCTGGCGTTCTGTAAAAGTAGTCGAAACTGTACACTCACTTCTAAATTCTATAATGGTACTAAAATTAGGATGCCCACTGTAAAAATGGTCAAATCATATTAAATGGCTTTTATTTTATTTATTTATTTTAAACTTAATGCTAAAATTTTGGGATACACATATATCTGTGACAATGTTCAATTCGTGTTCCGTAGCTTGTTAAATTCTAAACCTCGGTACTGAAATTACACCCATCACTTTAAAAATGATTAAATCATATACAATGCACTATATCATTAAAATCATTCATGGCATACACTATTCAGATTGTGTGTGGCAAATCAGTGGCTAACACAATGAGGTTAATAACACTAAGTTATTAAAAAAAATATGTCATTAAGAAAAAATAAGTGGCACCAGGTCAAAATGATGACGTCATTATAGATAAGATCTCATTTTTACTTTCCTTATATACATAATGTATAAGGAAAGTATTGTGACGGGGTTGAAAATTCGAATTCGAGTTTTCGACGGGAGAGCACGTTTCAAGCATCCCTGATCACGAATCAAACATTTTTGAAGTGATGTGTGTGTGTGGGTGTGTGTGTGAAAGTATGTGTGTGTGTGTGTGTGTGTGTGTCAGTGGGTCTGTGGAGACGATAACTGACGAACGAATGGACCGATTTGAACCAAATTTAGTACAAAAATCACAATCCGTAAACACTGGAAGCCTATTGTTTTATACGCAATCGAATGTACAGAACCCCCCTAAATTTCCGAATGAAATTTTGAAAAAATCGTCAAAAAATCAAAACCACTAATAAAGTTACGCAAATAGATATTTCTTATGTAATTTTTCATTAGAAAACGATTGACATAAATTTTAGAACGCTAACACGAACCGTTCTCGAGATATTGTACATTAAAAAAAAATATCAAAAAGTCATATAAAATAAAAAAAAAATATATCCTATTGATAAAAATGTTCACTTTTCAAATGTAATATCATGCGATAAATTGGGTGACATCATTCTCGTAGATCTAGCTCGTTCCATTCATGAAAAAAAATACTCTGTATAATACTTTTGTATTTGAACGCCAATAGTCATTTATCTGCTTATAACTTATTTAATAAAAATAACTTTAAAAATAACTTATTTCTTAGTGCATAAGGCTTGGCGCGATTTTGGCGACGAATTTGGCGGAATGTCGCCAACTTGGCGACTTTTTGAAATGTTGCCAAATTAACGAAAATCTCGCCAACTGGATAAAAATGACGCTAAATCAATGAAAATGACGACTGATTGTCGAAAATTCAATGTCTTGGAAAGAATATTAGTATCTACTATAAGAAAAACCTATTTTTAACACTTTACAACAAAGTTGAAAAGTGTTTATGACTTTGTTCATTCTGTCTGTCTGTCTGTCTGTCTGTCTGTCTGTCTGTCTGTCCGTTAGCACGATAACTGCCGTAAAAATGACTTAATCAAAATGAAATTTTAGTATGTTGTTCAGACGGTCTATAGGACCTATGGGAATATAAATGAATAATATCACCCAATTAGTTTTGGATTGAACCCGGGATGAAAAAATGGAATACATTGAGCCCTATGGGACCTAATTTTTCAAGCATTTTTTAAGCGGATTTAAAATTCACAAATTGCTTCGAAAATTTTAGGCAATATTCAAATTGTTCCATAAAATATATAAAAAAAAATTCAGCGAAATATATTCAGTTGTTTTTTAAATAAAAATTAAAATAATAATAACACCTCTTATATTAAGCGATCACGTGTCCATGATATGAAACGATCACATGACCCACTTAAAAATGATATATGGCATCCATCTTGTGTCAAAATCGTGATTTTTAAAGTTCTTTTTAATTCATATTGAGTGTTGTATCCGTCCTAAAATTACTTTATTTTTGCCTAAATTCTGTGCATCTACATACTGAAACAACGCAATGACAATATATTTCAGTTTAAATGCTCTTCCAAATTTGATTATTTCTACTATTAAGCCTATTTTTCACCTATGTAAAATGTAAACAGCAAAATATGTAGAATGAGTTGTATTAGAATCGCTGTAATTCTTTAACACAAAATCATTTAGTCCATGGAGTCTGCTTAGCTGATATGAATTCATTGATTTTAGAAAGAGAAGGACGATATTTTTCGATGAAGTTTTACGCATAGAGCTTACTTACTTGCAGCTCAATGGTCTTAATTTTTAAATAAAATAAATTGTTATAGTATTGTGATGAATGACATGAATGGGGGAATTATTTATGAATGAAATGTTGCTTTTATAGAGAGAGCCAGACGTGTTATTTTTTTATGACGTCATTTGAATGGATTTCAGTTGTTTTCGATGAAGTTTTCAAATATAATAAATTATCGTAGTATTATGATAATTCTAAAATTATTACCGAGGAATGTATAACATTTAAGAGATGTTTAAACCAGGCAATTTATACTTTAATGCCGTCATTTGAATGAAGTTAATTTTTTTCGATGAAGGTTTAAAGTTTCAAATATAATAAATTAATGTAGTATTGTGATAAGTTTTAAAATATTACCGAGGAATGTATTGCATTTTAGACATGTTTAAATAAAATTGCATTGAAGTTGGAAAGTGTTTCATAATCAATGCTTTAAGCATGATTGATCTTTCTTGTTTTAATGTAAAAGTAGTAAATTCATTACATTATATAAGGAAAGTCATGTGTTGCCCACATTAGATTTTTTAATACTGTAGTGAGAGCGTATTACTCATTTCTAGTTAGGACAGCAGCACGTCAACATGTCGCTCGTGAGTTTCAATTTTTAACACTTTACAACAAAGTTGAAAAGTGTTTATGACTTTGTTCATTCTGTCTGTCTGTCTGTCTGTCCGTTAGCACGATAACTGCCGTAAAAATGACTTAATCAAAATGAAATTTTAGTATGTTGTTCAGACGGTCTGTAAGACCTATGGGAATATAAATGAATAATATCACCCAATTAGTTTTGGATTGAGCCCGGGTTGAAAAAATGAAATACATTGAGCCCTATGGGACCCAATTTTTCAAGCATTTTTTAAGCGGATTTAAAATTCACAAATTGCTTCGAAATTTTTAGGCAATATTCAAATTGTTCCATAAAATATATAAAAAAAAATTCAACGAAATATATTGAGTAGTTTTTTAAATAAAAATTAAAATAATAATAACACCTCTTATATGAAGCGATCACGTGACCATATGATATGAAACGATCACGTGACATACTTCAAAATGATATATGGCATCCATCTTGTCTCAAAATCATGATTTTTAAAGTTCTTTTCAATTCATATTGAGTGTTGTATCCGTCCTAAAACTACTTTATTTTTGCCCAAATTCTGTGCATCTACATACTGAAACAACGCAATGACAATATATTTGTGTTTAAATGCTCATCCCAAATTTGATTATTTCTGCAACTAAGCCTATTTTTCACCTATGTAAAATGTAAACAGCAAAATATGTAGAATGAGTTGTATTAGAATTGCTGTATTTCTTTAACACAAAATCATTTAGTCCATGGAGTCTGCTTAGCTGATATGAATGAAATATTCATAGATTTTAGAAAGAGAAGGACGATATTTTTCGATGAAGTTTTACGCATATAGTTTAATTGCTTGTAGCTCCATGGTCTTAATTTTTAAATAAAATAAATTATTATTGTATTGTGATGAATGACATGAATGGGGGAATTATTTATGAAAGAAATGTTGCTTTTATAGAGAGAGCCAGGCGTGTTATTTTGAATGGATCTCAGTTGTTTTCGATGAAGTTTTCAAATATAATAAATTATCGTAGTATTATGATAATTCTAAAATTATTACCGAGGAATGTATCACATTTTAGAGAAGTTTAAACCAGGCAATTTATACTTTAATGCCGTCATTTGAATGAAGTTAATTTTTTTTCTATGAAGGTTTAAGGTTTCAAATATAATAAATTAATGTAGTATTGTGATAAGTTTTAAAATATTACCGAGGAATGTATTGCATTTTAGACATGTTTAAATAAAATTGAATTGAAGTTGGAAAGTGTTTCATAATCAATGATTTAAGCATGATTGATCTTTCTTGTTTTTTTTGTTTTCAGTGGTGACCTTTGGTTTGTGCTAAAACGATGCGATGTCATCCGCAAACATAAGTCAGAAGCACATGCTTTCGTGATAAACTGGAACATTCGATGACCTGTATTTTCCTTGAAAATGGCTGGAATTTGAATGGTTTTATTTTAATTACATTTTTAAATCTAAATCTGGTTTTGCTGCAATTTATACAAATATGTTCTCAAACTGTTGGTCAGTACTTTAAAAATCTAACGAGTATCAAGTTCATTGAGTACATGAAAACAGTGGTTAGTACAAGGAGGTTAATAACATTAAGTTATTAAAAAATATGTCATTAGGAAAGGAAAGCTGTATGCTCATTTTTAATATTGTATCGTTCATTTCTAGTTAGGACGTAGTATTAAAAACATATCATTATGAAAGAATAAGTGGCAGCAGGTCAAAATGATGACGTCATTACAGATGAGATCTCATTTTTAACAGAGTAATAAGAGCGTATAACTCATTTGTAGTATGGACAGCAAGTAGTGAAGACGTCGTTCGTGAGTTCCAATTTTGTTAACTATTTTCAGTGTATCTCATAAAAATATATAAAATGTGTCTATACATTCAAACTTTAAGTAAGTTCACCAAAATATTTGTCGTATACATATTTGCAATCCGTGAAAATGTTAGTTCATATTTAGAATCGTAAAATCTATTTTAAAGCTTGCGAAACACGTTAAAAATCGTGTTCTGTACACGTTAAAAATCGTTGTGTTAAATACACACACACATTTAAAACGGTCGAATCCAGTTCACGCACAATTTTATATTCATTGGAAATTTATAATTTACTATTATATTTTGTTTTTAAATACACAGCACTTAAAATGGTTGAATCTTGTTCACTTAACGCAATTTTTGAAAATAGCTAAGTATATTGCAGTATTACATTTTTGTTTTTAAATATGCAACACTTAAAATGGTCGAATCTTGTTCACTTAACACAATTTTATATTCAGTGGAAATTCATAATTTAATATTAAATTTCGTGTTTTAAATACGCACACACCTAAAATGGTCGAATCCACAATTTTTGTGTTCACTTGAAGTCCCTAATTTACTATTACTTTCTGTTTTTAAATACACCGAAAAACAATTGGCAATACACCGAAAAATTAATAAGTACCCCTTTTATAAAATACACTCCCTGTTACAAAATATAGCTTCCAACATTTTGTTTTTAAATACACACTTAAAATGGTCGAATCCGCATAACACAATTTCTGAAAATAGCTAAGTATATTGCAGTATTACATTTTTGTATTTAAATACACAACACTTAAAATGTACGAATCCTGTTCACTTAACACAATTTTATATTTAGTGGACATTTATAATTTAATATCAAATTCGTGTTTTACATACGCACACGCCTAAAAGGGTCGAATCCACAATTTTTGTGTTCACTGGAAGCCCGTAATTTACTATTACATTCTGTTTTTAAATACACCGAAAAATAATTGGTAACACACCGAAAAATTAATAAGTATCCCTTTTATGAAATACATTCCTTGTTACAAAATATAGCTCCCCTCTAATAATACGCGTTCGTAACTGCAAGCAAAATGTTCTTAACGCGCCGAGTGATTCGAACGAACCCTGAAAATAATCTATCTTCCGTTTACTTTCGCAGAGAACACTTCAACGATAAGAATCTGCAGGACATGTGCACTGTAGCATAAGGGATAAGACGCCAGTCTTCTAATTGAACAGTTGAGGAATTAAACCCCAGCGCTGACAAGAAGCTCCGCGATGCACTCCGGTCAAAGGTCAGTCAGCGATTGCGACATCCATTGAAACCAGTTTCGAAGTTCCTCCGGTCAAAAGTCAGTCAGCGATTGCGGCAGCCATTGAAACCACTTTCGAAGTTCCTCCGGTCAAAGGTCATCTTTCGCAATTGCACCTCCTCTCCTCTCAAAGCGATTGTGCAATACACTCCGGTCAAAGGTCGCTTCTTTCGAAGTTCCTTCCCTCTTAACACAATTGTACAATGTACTCCGGTCAAAGGTAATTCCTCCGAGGCCTCTTTCGAAGTTCCTCACTTGGACCCTCCCCTCTCAGTGAGTCATCCCTCTTTCGTAGTTGGGCTAAAGACCCTCCGTGAGGCATTCTCCACCCTCCCAAGTGAGGTAAACTCCCTCAGAGCTGCAGAACCCCCCATTTATAACTACTGGCATGTTGCCCTTCATTTTGACGGGCTTGAGAAAATCTTTCGATTGATAATGTACTCCCGGGGTTACTTGTTCCTTCCCACCCGATGGGGGCTAATAACTTTAAGAACACAAAATTATATCTCATCTATGTTTCACTACAATGCTTGAATGTTTCGTTATCATTGAGTTATAAGTAACCCCTTTTATGTATGATTATGTGAAATTTGTCCTATGTTGTCATGTTAAGAAAATAAAAAATATCGAATAAATTTCGAAGTTTTTACATAAATTCCAAAATATTCTGTCTAGTTCTAGATTTTTCGTTAGCAAGTAAAGTAATCTTACTCTGCTTTGTGATTCCTAGTGTTTATTTATCTAAGTATTCATCTTCAAAACTGTCGCCTTTATTTCAAATATCCTGCATTGCGAAAATACTTATCGTGACATCAACTCGCGTATTTCTCGAGCAGTTGCGCATTTTTATTTATTTACTTATTTTTTTTTGCAGAAGTCACATCTCTTGATGTCTTCTTTTATTTTCATTTACGGAAGTAGATCAAAGCGGTTTTATTGGAGACGGGAAAACGGAAACAATCTTTCAATGGGGCTCCCGAGAAAGATGTTGATTAAAATTCGTTACTACTTGAAAGGTATGAAAGACATTTTTTTTCCGATGTGACCCCCCCCCCCCAATCCGAAAAAAACATTTTATATGTTTCAAGTAGTACTAATAGAAGTTAACAATAATATAGACGTTAACAAAAATTAACTAAAGTGTGGCTCCACGCCCCTTTAACGCACCAGAATCCGTTTCTAACATTAAGTAGCGCATGATTTTTTTTTTCTTTTTGCAAATTTTACAAGAAAACGTTTGAAAAATCGGTATTGTTGGTACAAATAATCAGTTATAGCACATAGTATTCAATTTGAAGGATTTGAAATTTTTTTTAGATTGATACGAAATTTGACAATGTTAAGGATGAGGGGAGGTTAAGGATGTCATCAAACACAAATATTGTATGGTGGGTATTCTTCACTATGACGATTGAAACTGTTAAGTGTTGTAAACATTGAGCTGTAAATAACCCATTTTATGCATGATTATGTCAAATTTTGTCCTATCCTGCCATGTTGAGAAAATAAAAAATATCTAATAAATTTCGAGGCTTTCACATAAATTCCAAAAAATTCTCTCTAGTTTTAAATGCTTCATTAGCAAAGCCGTATATAAAGTTTCGTGTAAAGCCATTAATATTTATTGCAACTACAGTGTACACAAGAAATCGGTTTCAGACAGACATACGACCCCAAAAATATTAAAAACGTGTTTAGGAGGTCCTGAAACATATAATGGCATCAAAAACGAAAAATTTGTTGAAAACATTTTCTCAATACTACATATCAGAAAGCAAAAATTTCGGCGATTCAATAATAATCTCCAACGACTCCATATGGAAATCGTGGACCAAGCTACCGCATATTTGAATATTTGGAGTATAAAACATCATAGTAAGAATAACATATTGGTGTTCTAAAGTAATCTTACTCTTTGTGATTCCTAGTATGTATTCAACTTCAAAAACTGTTGTCTTTATTTCAAATATCCTTTATTGCGAAAATACTGATCCAGGCATCAACTCACGTATTTCTCGTGTAGTTGTGCATCTTTTTTATTTTATTTCTTTTAGAGTAGTCGCATTTCTTGATGGCTTTCTCTATTTCCGCCCGTGGAAGTAGATAGAATCGGTTTCATTGGGGACGCGAGAAATGGAAGCAATTTTTCAATGGGGTGCTTGGTCCCGGAAGATGCTGATTAAAATTCGTTACTACTTGGAAGGTATGAAAGATTTTTTTTCCCCGATGTAAAACCTGTCCGAAGAAAAGTATTTTATATGTTTCAGGTAGTACTAATAGTATCGAAGTTAACAATAGTATGGATTTTAATAAAAATGAAATTAACTGAAGTGTGGCTCCACACCCCTTTCTAGCATCAGAATCCATTTTAAACATTAAGTAGTACGGGATTTTTTTCTTTTGTAGTTTGCAAATTTTACAAGAAAACTTTTGAAAATCAGTATCGGTTTCGATATCGGCTTCGGTATCGTTGGTACAGTGTAGACAGGATCAATACACAGTAATGCAGCACTTAAATGTTCCACTAATTTCACAAAACAGAAGCTACTATCCTCTAAACATTACCGAATATCCCAGTTCATTGTAACTCATATCACGTCAACTACTCTTCAACTGAGTGATGGTTCATTTTATAGATTCTCTATCGAAACTTCTAGAAATCTCTCATATCTCGTAGAATATTATTTATTTCGAGGTGTTTCTCGAACTATCGAAAAGTCGTCACGTGTCGCCAAATTGCCTATAAATTGCCACATCTGGCAACCCACTCCAAACTTCGGCATCTGGCAACCCCAGAGTCACGTCATAGGAAACGATGTCTGTACGGGTGTTTTATCCGTCTGGTTTTTAAAATTGACATATAAAAATTCTTAATAGTTTGAAGTGTACACAACATCATTTGCCACCATATGAAGGTTTCTTTTTAAATTTCTTGTTTCAACTCCCTTATTGCGAAAATACTGCAAATGATATCAAATGGCGCATATTGTGATCCTCAATCCGTGATTTAATATCAGGAAGAGGTTCATTTCAGTTCAAGAAACTGGATCAAAGGAAAGTATTGGAGCGTTAGACGGAGATCTTGATTAGGAGCCAGTACTTGAAAGAGATAAGACCCTTCTTCGGATGAAAAAAGAAGATAAAAAGTATTCTGAAAATGCGTGATGGATAAAACATATAAACTTTTTACGGTATATCAGCGATTCATAAACTTTATTTTTTTGCTTGGCGGAGCCCTTGAAATATTTCTTGAAAGCTTGCGGAATCCCTAATTGACTGATACAAGGCTCTGCTGGGTTGAATTATAAAAAAATCTGATGTGGGCAACACATGACTTTCCTTATATAATGTAATGAATTTACTACTTTTACAGTAAAATAAATAGGTTTTTCTTATAGTAGATACTAATATTCTTTCCAAGTTATTGAATTTTCGACAATTAGTCGTCATTTTCATTGATTTAGCGTCATTTTTATCCATTTGGCGAGATTTTCGTTAATTTGGCAAAATTTCAAAAAGTCGCCAAGTTGGCGACATTCTGCCAAATTCGTCGCCAAAATCTCGCCAAGCGTTATGGATGGAGAAATAAGTTATTTTTACTGCAGATAAATGACTATTGGTGTTTAAATACAAAAGTATTACTCAAAGTATCTTTTTTCAGGAATGGAACAAGCTAGATCCACGAGAATGATGTCATCCAATTTATCGCATGGTATTACATATGAAAAGTGAACATGTTTCTCAATAGGAAATATTTTTATTTTTATTTTATATGACTTTTTGATATTTTTTTTTAATGTGCAATTTCTCGAGAACGGTTCATGTTAGCGTTTTAAAATTTATGTCAATCGTTTTCTAATGAAAAATTACATAAGAGATGTCTATTTGCGTAACTTTGTTAGTGGTTTCGATTTTTTGACGATTTTTTCAAAATTTCATTCGAAAATTTAGGAGAATTCTGAACATTCGATTGTGTATAAAAACAATAGGCTTCCAGTGTTTACGGATTGTAATTTTTGTACCAAATTTCATTCGAATCGATTCATTCGTTCGTCAGTTATCGTCTCCACAGACCCACTGACACACACACAGGCATCACTTCAAAAATGTTTGATTCGTGATTAGGGATGCTTGAAACGTGCTATATATAAGGAAAGTAATAGACGTATAAAAGTGGTAGAGTTCATAAATCATTATTAACTTACATATTTGAATGAAATATTAAAATAGTATTTATTGACTATTTCTATTTATTAAATACCGTTAATAACAAATTACAATCATTTTTGTTTTACACCATGGCTTACTGGATGATGCATATTGCTGCAACGTATCCTCTGAAATCGTGGGGGTGCGCTCAAGATACAAGAATGAGTCCAAATTTCTGGATAACTAACACGTTATTTACAAGCATAGCGTAGACAGGAACGAAATACAGTGAAACAGCGCTTAAATGATCCACCAATTTCACAAAACAATTGATACTATTTTCAAAACATTGACAAAAATCACAGTTCAATGTAGCTAGTATCACGTTAACTGCTCCTCAACTGATTGATCTTTTTATAGGCTCCCTATCTGACTCCTTTTATAGGCTATCTATAGAAACTTCCGGAAATCTCTCATATCTCGTAGAATACTGATTATTTCGAGGTGTTTTTCGAAACTTCGAAAAGTGACCAAATGTCGTCAAATTGGCGATACATCGCTAAACCGGACAACTCTCCTTCGGCCTCCAGCAACCCTAAATTCACGTCATATGAAAGGTGGTATATATAGGTGTTTTCTCCGTCTGGTCTTCGAAAGAGACGAAAGTGAGAGGGAGGGAAGAGAATCTAGAACAATTTAGAAGTCCGTAATAATATGTTTTGTTAGTATTTTGTGTTAATATAATTGTTTTTCTTGAAACTGTTGACAAAAATCAAGTTACATGTCATTATTTTATGATAGATTTAGATTTTTGTGTGATGTAATTAAGAATAATATATTTTACCTTGTTTGGTATTTTACTATTATTTTTTTATTCAAAAATTCCATTTGGCAAACCTATGAGTAGCTGATGTGAGTGTTGGTAATGTTCATCAATGCCAACTGAAATCCCTGCTGCTATAAATGTTGTCCGCCTTAATCTTTAATTGCTGCATGCGAGGAGCCGATTGGATTGGCAGCTTTATACAAGGTAGGATCAAAAAGTTCGGAGACTGTGCTGATATCTCCAACCCTGATTGGAGGAGAGGGGAACTATTTTACTTTGGCGTAGAGGCACATATGACGCGAGATGTGAAAAGGAAGAGGCAGGTGTTTTTCCAGACAATGCATGTCAGTGAACTGTAGTCGTTCGCGTTCGTCGAAAACGGAAATGGTGTTTGAAGGGGACGTTTAAAGAAAGACGCCGACAGAAACATTGTCAGGTGCAATGTTTCTGTTTCCCCAAACTCTTGCAGAATTTGATATTCGCACGTTGTTCTTCAAACGCCATTTCCGGTTTCGACGAACGCAAAGGACTACAGTTCACTGACACTCATTGTCTGGAAAAACCCTGCACAGCGGGCCTGGTTCTTCCTTTTCACATCTCGTGTCACATGTGCCTCTACGCCACGGTAAAATAGTTCACTTCTCCTCCAATCAGGGTTCGAGATATCAGCACAGTTTCCGAACTTTTTGCTCTTACCAGGTATTACCCTTGTCGAGTAGCACTGGTGCGAAGGTTGGCAAGAAAATAAAAAAATGCTTGTATAAGATTGAAACTTGTATAAGATAGAGACACCTCTACTACTGTGATCATAAAAATAATGCGAAAATACAGCAAATCGTATAAATAGCTGATGTTTTATGAACACAGATAAAATATTTACGCACTTACGGAGCATTCATACACTTTTGTGACATATAAATACAAGTTACGCATAAACGCTTTTAAGCACTTGTAAAGTATAAATAATTATGAAAATAATTAAAATAGAAATTTTGTTGACACATTTGAATTCGAACATCATTAAGCAAATCAATATATGTACATTAGTTAAACAATAAGTAATTATAAATCAATAAATGTTTGTATGTTCATGAAAGTTGAAAGATGCAGATGCATATATATGCACACACACTTTCTCGTATACAGAAACTGTAATAAAATATTAAATTCTCTGTTGGATAAATGGTTACACTCATATAAACGCTGAAACAAAAGTAAACGGTATGTGTTAATTGTACAAATAAAGTGTAATCCAAATTAGTATATAAAGGAGCAAATTAAAATAAATAAAATAAAAATAAAAATAAAATAAAATAAAATATAATATAATAGAAATAAAATAACTTGTTAAGAGGTACTGGGTAGATCATCTAAAATACTTGACAGATAGGACATCAGGGATGTTAACACACTTTTTTTTCCGCTTCAAGATAATCGACCTTCTCAAGTAACATTTTCGGCTTCAAGAAAATTTACCTTACCGAGTAAAATTCTCGCTGGTTAAATTTTAAGTATTACAGAAATATTTAACCAAGTGACCAATAAATATTTAACCAAGTGAGTCGACTTGGTATTTAACCAAGTCGAATTTCAATGGTAACTGACAGTTTCAGTCCTTCCACGTGTTCGGCATAAAATTCATTTACAATTTAGCTCAAGCCACACGAAGCTGTAAAAGCAAAGTTCATAAACACAAAACCCGCCTATAAGGATTATAGTCAATCACACCCAAATATTGTGTTCAACTTTTCACGTGATCAATTATAGGACAAATTAGGGATTATGTTTCGAAACTCGTAAGAAAATGACATCTAATGTCTAAGGATATGCTACGAGATGATAAGGAAAACAACATATAATTGGTTTTAGAAATATTAATATGCACTTTATAAGCAAAAAAAAAAAAAAAAAAAAAAAAAAACACATATTTAAACGTTTCATGTCATTCATATTGCGCAGTAAACTATTATAATCATTTTCAGAATGCATTAACACAGTGTCATCAGCGAAAGAGTTCTACTAACCATTTTTATTCAAATTATACATATTATTTTTATATAATAGAAGTAAGAGACATCCAAGAATCGAACCCTGAGATACACCAGAGTTTATAGTCTCTCGCGGGTTCGCGCTGAAATGGGAACCCTGCATCACAGTACTACAGTAATTTATTCTACTTAAAAACTTAAAACCATGAAGGTAAAAGTAATTTAACTCTATGCATAAAACTTCTTCAAAAAAGTCTGCCATTAAATCGTCTGCTTCTCTGTGTAAAATCAATGAATGTTTCATCCATATCATCTATATTGCAGTCTCCATGAGCTAAATAATTTTGCATTAAAGGAATGCAGCAATTCTTATACAACTCATTCTACATCTTTTGGTGTTTACATTCTCCATAAGTGAAAATTAGGCTTTGTTGTAAAAATAATCAGGCAGCTTTATACAAGGTAGGATCAAAAAGTTCGGAGACTGTGCTGATATCTCCAACCCTGATTGGAGGAGAGGGGAACTATTTTACTTTGGCGTAGAGGCACATATGACGCGAGATGTGAAAAGGAAGAGGCAGGTGTTTTTCCAGACAATGCATGTCAGTGAACTGTAGTCGTTCGCGTTCGTCGAAAACGGAAATGGTGTTTGAAGGGGACGTTTAAAGAAAGACGCCGACAGAAACATTGTCAGGTGCAATGTTTCTGTTTCCCCAAACTCTTGCAGAATTTGATATTCGCACGTTGTTCTTCAAACGCCATTTCCGGTTTCGACGAACGCAAAGGACTACAGTTCACTGACACTCATTGTCTGGAAAAACCCTGCACAGCGGGCCTGGTTCTTCCTTTTCACATCTCGTGTCACATGTGCCTCTACGCCACGGTAAAATAGTTCACTTCTCCTCCAATCAGGGTTCGAGATATCAGCACAGTTTCCGAACTTTTTGCTCTTACCAGGTATTACCCTTGTCGAGTAGCACTGGTGCGAAGGTTGGCAAGAAAATAAAAAAATGCTTGTATAAGATTGAAACTTGTATAAGATAGAGACACCTCTACTACTGTGATCATAAAAATAATGCGAAAATACAGCAAATCGTATAAATAGCTGATGTTTTATGAACACAGATAAAATATTTACGCACTTACGGAGCATTCATACACTTTTGTGACATATAAATACAAGTTACGCATAAACGCTTTTAAGCACTTGTAAAGTATAAATAATTATGAAAATAATTAAAATAGAAATTTTGTTGACACATTTGAATTCGAACATCATTAAGCAAATCAATATATGTACATTAGTTAAACAATAAGTAATTATAAATCAATAAATGTTTGTATGTTCATGAAAGTTGAAAGATGCAGATGCATATATATGCACACACACTTTCTCGTATACAGAAACTGTAATAAAATATTAAATTCTCTGTTGGATAAATGGTTACACTCATATAAACGCTGAAACAAAAGTAAACGGTATGTGTTAATTGTACAAATAAAGTGTAATCCAAATTAGTATATAAAGGAGCAAATTAAAATAAATAAAATAAAAATAAAAATAAAATAAAATAAAATATAATATAATAGAAATAAAATAACTTGTTAAGAGGTACTGGGTAGATCATCTAAAATACTTGACAGATAGGACATCAGGGATGTTAACACACTTTTTTTTCCGCTTCAAGATAATCGACCTTCTCAAGTAACATTTTCGGCTTCAAGAAAATTTACCTTACCGAGTAAAATTCTCGCTGGTTAAATTTTAAGTATTACAGAAATATTTAACCAAGTGACCAATAAATATTTAACCAAGTGAGTCGACTTGGTATTTAACCAAGTCGAATTTCAATGGTAACTGACAGTTTCAGTCCTTCCACGTGTTCGGCATAAAATTCATTTACAATTTAGCTCAAGCCACACGAAGCTGTAAAAGCAAAGTTCATAAACACAAAACCCGCCTATAAGGATTATAGTCAATCACACCCAAATATTGTGTTCAACTTTTCACGTGATCAATTATAGGACAAATTAGGGATTATGTTTCGAAACTCGTAAGAAAATGACATCTAATGTCTAAGGATATGCTACGAGATGATAAGGAAAACAACATATAATTGGTTTTAGAAATATTAATATGCACTTTATAAGCAAAAAAAAAAAAAAAAAAAAAAAAAACACATATTTAAACGTTTCATGTCATTCATATTGCGCAGTAAACTATTATAATCATTTTCAGAATGCATTAACACAGTGTCATCAGCGAAAGAGTTCTACTAACCATTTTTATTCAAATTATACATATTATTTTTATATAATAGAAGTAAGAGACATCCAAGAATCGAACCCTGAGATACACCAGAGTTTATAGTCTTGATACTAGAATTTACGTAATTTATGTTTTTCAATTGTTTTCTATTATATAAGTAAGATTTTAACCAGTCATTTGCAGTAACACGGAACCCATACGTGTAAAATTTTTTTTAATAAAATCTCAATCAACAGCCTTCGAGATATCCAAAAATATAATAGTAGTTTTTTATTTTTATCAGTGCTATTCACAAAACCATCAAACGAATTCAACGTATACCATTCGTATTCTACTAATCTAACGTATTCTAACGTATATATGCTGTATTATTTTGTTATTTGTGCTTATTTACGTTGCTCTAGTCTTCCTCATCGTTTGCCTAAAGTGTTTTCTACTTACTGATTCCCTTCAGGCGTTACTGAAAATTTATTAAAGTGTATCCAGAAAATAATATGATACTAAATGCACCAAATTAAAACCCAGCAAAGACTTGAGACCATTTAAAAAAGTTGCATGCATTAACAAATAATCTTAGAACAATACCTTTTCTTTAACTTTGTATGAGAAAATGAAAATAATGTTCAATGACAAATTCGTAGAATCTATGCGCAAATTCATGAAGTTTTTAAAAATTTTTAGTTTGAAAACTTTGAATGTGCGCTACATGGATATGAAAACAAAAATTCAGTTTTTAATACAACTTTCTAATACTTCCTTGAAGAAAATAATGCTTTCTTCGAGGAAATATTATAAAGTTATATTCTCATAAGCAGCAGTTTTATTTATTATTATTATTTTAATATCAACCTATTTATTATCATAGTTTTCTAAAAATAGTGCCATTTATATTTATACGAAGGACTGGGGATAAATATATGGGAAAACGATAGAAATATTTCAGCATTTTAGCGTCCCAAAAAAGAATTTATGAAGATTTCTAATACACATTACACTTCTCCTGACTGGAACAGCAAAAATTATTGAATATAAAATTGGTAGTTTTATTTCTGCAGCGAGCCCATTTATTCGCGGAATATTTCATGAAACGAAATAATTTGTTTCGAACGCAATTTCGGATATCGTTCGTATATAATATTTATGTCGAAATGTGTCTAAAATTGACTATAAAGATTTAGATATAATAGTTTATTTATATGGATACTTCAGAAATGTTTCCGAAGTAGGAAAGCCAATGGATGAAAGAGAAGGGGGACTTTTCTTAGAGATTTCTTTAGAGACTTTTCTTAAGGATTTTCTTTGGTTACTTTTCGTATGTTGTAAAATTCCGTTAATCCAGCATCCAATGATTCGGTCCTTTCGGTAGTTCGGCACGCCTCTTGAACGGTCTTCGGGCATGTTCGACTGTACCGAGGTACATTTAGTCTAATAGACTACATAATTTTATATGCAGATTACCGTTCAGTGAAGTTTTCTTTTATAATTTTGAAATGCATTTAAATGTTTTTCACATATTGTACAGTGTAATAATTCAGTCTGCGTAACATTTTAGCCAAATAAATATCACATTTAGTATCCAATATTTTGTTTTAAATTCATTTCCCCCCTTTTTTTACTGCATTTTAGTGTGACATCCAATAATTCAGCAAATTTGATTATCCGGCACCAATGAAGTCTAAAACATGCCGAATTATCAGAAGTTTTCACTTACTAGTTCCACGTGGAAGTTAAATGCGATGGTATTTACTTTTTAGATAAGGTATATAAATTGTGAAATACAATAACCTCGTGCATTGAAACTAGTAAGTGTAAGCTTCTGATAACGTTTGGAACTTCAATACTGCCGTATAATTATATAATCAAATTTGCTGGATTATTGAATGTCACAATAAAATGAAGTAACAAAGAGGATAAAATAATTTAAAACAAAATACTTACTAGGTAATAGAAATTTGCAAAAAATGTTACACAATGACTGAATTATTACGCTGTACAATATGTGAAAAATATTTAAATTTATTTCAAAATTATAAAGGAAAACTTTAATGAACAGTAATCTGCATATAAAATCATTTGGTCTATTACACTGAATGTACCTCAGTATAGTCGAACATGCCCAAAGGCCATTCGATAGGCGTGCTTGACTATCGCTGAATCATTGAATGCTGGATTACCGGAATTTTAATACATACGAAAAGTCCTTAAAGCAAATCCCTAAGAAAATTCCCCAAAGATCCCCCCCCCCCTTCTCTTTCATTCATTGGTTTAAGATAATTTATAAATTATAATATGCGGGGCTTTGAATGAATTCATACGTATAAAGTATGAGAGTTGTGAAAGATTGCAAATTAAAACTTTATTTAACAAATAAATTATCAAATTAGAAGTATAAAAACATAATTTCAATATTTGAGAATCCCAAAACAAAAGAGCATATAAGCTTTTAGAATTTAAATTGTAAGTTAAACAAATTAAAATACAGGAAAACAACGGAATTAAAGTAAAACATTTAAATCACCAAAGCGTATTTCCATAGATCTGCGATTTATTATTGTATGTATCAAGGAGGTAAAGGGTAACTTTCTAACTCCATAATATATATTTTGTTTTGTTACGTTCTTCTGAAAACCGTGTAAAAAACAGGATAGTGAAGCTTAATATTGGATTCATTTTTAATTTTTCTACTACAATATTTTTTTACATGCTATTTGTAGGAAGCGTAGAGAGCATGAGCATTTTTAAAACAGCCGTTTCGCCTTGTTACGGTTCGTGTAGATAATTAAAATTGTGATTTTGCAAATCTGCATGCCATTTCACGTATGTGTGCAAAATTTCATCTTCCTACCTGTTGTTGTTTTCGAGTAAAAGGGATCACAAAATTTAGGCAAATGTTAATTTTGCTTCGTTAGGGATGGAGTCAGTAGCGTAGCGTAAGATTTTTGACTGGGGAAGCTGAGCGCTTGGCGTTTTAAATTAGAAAGGGCTTTGCTGTTATTACAAGTGACATTTATATTTGAATTCGCACTTATTTTTTTAGATGAGTAAAATAGTATAATGTAGCATAAAAATACAAAAAATGCATGAAATGCACGAAATTTTAAAATGTTACCGATGTAAGATGAATACATACATGGTATACATTTTAAATGTTTTCATATTTCTAAATTAGATCAACCTTTGCAACGATCATATTAAATATGTAGATATAAATTGGAATATTATAAGCAAGTGACAGAAAAGATATATGAGTTTTGTAAATATAAACAGCTGAAACTAGCAAAATTGAGCAATTCAAGAGTGATTTGAAAATGGGTGAAAAATAAATTTGGAACGTAACAAGCTTAGTTGAAAATCTCTGTAATCAACAATGTCCTTAAACAATTTTGTATATTAGTTATTGGCAAATACTATACTATGAAAACTTAATATCTTATATTTACAATATGCTAAACATCTACTAAGAATATTATCAATCGATTTTGTAAAAAATATTCTCATGTAACAGGTGATTACCAAAGCGAAATCCGATTTATTCCTTCTAAAACTTTCCCTTCGCCATATTAATGCCGAGATCTACTTCACTTACTAACTACTATTGATGCCGAAGGCTACTTCATTTACTACCTGCTAAGTTTAAATAGTAGTCATTATTAGTGTATTTCTTCGTTCTGAAATTGTTTAAAGTTAGGTGAATGTCAAGTTATTCATGAAAAATTGCTCAAATTATTTAGCATTACAAAAAGTTAATATTTTCTGCAAAAATAGCACTTCGCTTGACTCAAAATGACGGACCTACTCACCCACATCATGTTTGCGCACGTCATTGAGAAACGCCACGTCTCACATCCAGTCATTGTCGTTTGCAAAGGGAGAAGCAATGGCCACAATTCTTTTCAAGGCTAGCTTCCACGCACCCGTTACACGCGATGATCAGCCACCGAAGAGTCCTGGTGTTTCAATATCATGCTAATTGTTATTCACTTCGTAGGCTTGATTATTTGAGCCTACGATACTTTAAAAGATGCGTTTTAATGAAATTTTTTTTTTTTTGAAACGTGTTATTTTAAGGAAATAAAGTGTATAAAATATACATATACATTCACAAGATTATTTAAAAAATAAAATAAATAAAAATGTTTAAATAATTCCTTAAACTAGATTTTAAACTGGGGTGGCTGACTGTTGTGACAAATCACAACACACTTTTTGTTCTTATTCAAAATTTAATACTTTTTATAAATCATTAAATATTTTTATTTTTATTTTAATTGTTTAAATTTTTTATTTTTAATTATTCAAAATTACTTTATTCAAATTGCTTTTATTTTTACTTCCATTAATAAGTCATTTGCCCCATTCTCTCTCTAAACTTAATTATTAGTGCGCCTTAATTCAATTTCACGTTTTTCATTCTCGTCTGATCGTGAATGCTTCCCATCATGAGTGTCACAGCGTAAGCTTTCGGCAATTGACTGGTCTTGTTTTCGGTTGAGAGGAGTGTCTTATTGGATCACTTCATCTGACGCTTCCCTCTTTTGGTGCTTCGGCTTTTGGACTTATTTAAAAAGATTGGGCGGGATTATCCCCTTGCCTTTTCTCTCTCTCCAAAAAATTAGAGGCGTATGCAGGTTGAGTTGAGACAGGAGTGCTTCGGCATCCTTAGCTCTAGCCACTTTTTTTTTTTTGCAAATTAAGAATATGAGCTCTTGATATGCATGATGGATTTATCTGCAAACATCCTGAACATTAAAGTTATGTATAAAATTAATGTATTGAATTATAAATGTCATGGTCAAATATATTGGAAGAGATTTCTATTTGTTGAATTATGATGCATTTAAAAGAATGGATGCTTAGCGAAATGCCTGCGTCCTTTAACAATGCATGGTAAAATTCCATGAGATGTTGAAGAATTACGAATTATGTATGATAAGTGTACGACAGACTCAGAAGAATAAAAGGTATCCAGTTGTGATATATTTAAGAAGTGCACTTGGAAATTGTTCTTAGTTGATGATCTTTATCTATAGATCTTGATTGAAATGGAATTTGCTACCAACAAATTAATTTTAGTCAATTAGTAACTCTTCATGTTCACGTACTAATAATATGCATAATTAAGTTGGAAGATCATAAATGTGAACAATATCAGTAAAATTAAGTTCGCAACATTGCTTCAATTAGTAACTCTTCAGGTTCATGTGCTAATAATATGTGTAATTAAGTTGGATGATCATAAATGTGAGCAATATCAGTGAAATTAAGTTCTCAAGATTGCTGTGTTTAATGATGAAAGATTTGAGGAAATCAAATTAATTTTCCATTATACTTTAGGACTAACCGTTCTCAAGATATTTGAGATTTATTGCATTTTTGTTACGCCGATTTCGGAAAAATGTCCAATTATCAAATAAAAACAAAAAATGAATTTGAAAGGCAAATTTAGTGTTATTTTGTGCAATTAACTCATTTAATGAATTATAAAAGAAATGAAGGGAACATGAATATGAGTTGGCAGGGAAAGTCATGTGCTGTCCACATCAGATTTTTTCTTTCCCTGCAATACATGGTAATGTATAGGTAAAGTATTGGAATCATGCCGAAAATCGCAACTCGAGTTTTCGACAGATCTACCAGTTTCGAGACCTCTAGAGTACGAAGAAACTATTTTTAGCGTGACGTCTGTCTGTGTGTCTGTCTGTCTGTGCAATGTATGTATCCACTCTAACTCAAAAACTAATGAAGAAACTATTTTTAGCGTGATGTCTGTGTGTGTGTCTGTGTGTCTGTCTGTCTGTGCAATGTATGTATCCACTCTAACTCAAAAACTAATGGACCGAATTTCATAAAATTTGGTAGGCAAGTCACTTGGATGTGACCCTGGTGTTGATTAGTTTTTAGTACGATTCGGGATAAAGTAACTTGCTTTTTTTGCGAAATGGTTCTCATGAATTGCTTGTATCTACTCTAGCTGAAAAACTAATGGACCGAATTTCACAAAATTCGGTAGATAAGTCGCTTGTGGGTCTTCCTGGTGCTGATTAGATTTTGGTACGATTCGGAAATAATAACCTACCTTTTTCTTGCAAAATGGCCTGCACAAATCGTCAAAATCTAAAATAAAAACTGCGTATGCTCAAATATATCCATTAAATGCTTGTTTTATACGTATTTTTTAACGATGAAAAGAATAAGATCAACCCCATTACACTAGGACTAACCCTTCTCGAGATATTTAAGTTTTTCGTATTTTCTCTACGTCACCTTTGAAAATAAGTCCTGTTACCAAATAAGAACGAAAATTGAATTAAAAGTGAATTAAATTTAATTAAAATGAAGAGAACGTAAATATAAGTTTGCAGGGGAAGTCATGTGCTGCCCACATCAGATTTTTTTTACTGTAAAAGTAGTAAATTCATTGTATTATATAATTAAAGTCATGTGTTGGCCACATCAGATTTTTTTATTTATGGCTCTAAACTAATGATTTTCATTTTGTGGAATATATTAAAATACAATTCATCTACCAGTAATATTTATAAAACGTACTATATGTAAAATAATTTTAAAAACTAGGTACGTTAAGAACAGTTAAATATAGTTATCCAGAAAGCTGCGCAAAATAATGGCGCAGCTAATGTGTGTGAAGAAAGCAGAAGAGCATTTTCGAAGTCCAGGATTGTCCGATGACAAGTTAAGCACTAGCATACAATTGACATGATAATTCACCAGGAAAAAATGCTTTAAATTTGCATATTTTATTTTCATCCTCATCTTGAAAAAAAAAAATATAATCTCTGATTTGTGAAAAATATCAATATTATTTTCTAAAATAGATCTTATTGAGGTTCTAGCACTAAGTATGGGTGGAGCCAATGTGAAACGTAACACCCACACGTCACTTCCCTTACCTACATCCCTTTTTTCTTTCTTCACACTATATATTATTGGATATAAAAGCCATTTGAAGTTATTTGATGTATTTAAGAAAGAAGATTTTCTTTAGTTTGCTATTTATGTGTTCTAAAATACGGAGATTAATTTTTTTTGTCTTAATCGTATTTCGGATGGAAACATTTCTTTGTAATGTTGCTATTACATAGGGCATGGTTATTGCCGAACTTTCGCATTTCCATCCGTCAATCATACTTTAGGCCTAACCTCTTTAACAAGCCCCTGTCTCTAATGCGGCCGATTTAATTCTAGAAAGCATTTTTTTAGTGTGTTTTTCGTATTATTTGAATCTCTTATATGTTAAAGGTATCTGTGATTCGGTAAAAGTTCTATTATTATTTTTCCATCTCCAGACTCCCGCAATTCCACTCAGCAATGATACTTTAGATCTCGCCTTTCTAACAAGCCCTTCCTCTCCAATGCCGTCGATTGCATTCCAAAAAGCATTTTTTAGTGTGTGTTTCGTATTATTTGAATATTTTATATTCTAAAGGTGTCTATAATTTGGTAAAAGTTCTATTATTATTTTTCCATCTCCAGATTTCATCAATTCCGCCTGGCATTGGCACTTTACACCCGTCTTTCAAACACGCCCCTCCTCTCTAATGCCGCTGATTACATTTAAAAGAAAACATTCTTTTGTATTTTTACGTATAATTTGGATTTTTTATATCCCACAAGAGTCTATAATATGGTAAACGTTCTATTATTTACTTTTCCACCTCCAGACTTCAGCAATTCCACCCTGCAATGACACTTTAGACCACGCCTTTCTAACACGCCCCTCCTTTCTAATGTCGCCGATTATTTTTAAAAAATAACATTCTTTGGTATTTTATTCGTATAATTTGGATCTTTTATATCCTACAGGTGTCTTTAATTTGGTGAAAGTTTTTTTATTATTTTTCCTATCTCCAGACTGCAGCAATTTCGCCCGGCAATGATACTTTAGGCCCCTCCTCTGTAATGCCGCCGATTTCTGGAAGCATTCTGTCTCACACGTGTCTGTAATTTGATAGAAATTCTATTATTATTTTGTCCATCTTCAGATTCCAACGTAGTTGAGCTGCATGCGATGTGCCTGCAATAAAAACCAACTATATCGCTATCTTTAATGCAAATGAGGCGAGGAAAGGCGGAGCGGAGTGACGTCAATCTTATCGTCCTCTGATGGGTTCAATCTCAGAAATTAAGCAATTTTCATTGTCGAGTACAATAGAATTGCGGCAATTCGGCGGCAAGATTGCTTCCCATTGAAATGTATGGTGTTGCTGAAAAATTGCTGGAAAGAACTGCTCCGTGTAATAACACTATAAGTAAAGCATATTTTTATATTTACATATACATAATTATCGAAACTCATTCAAACTACGATTCATATTTAAGCACATCATGTAATTTTTGAAATATTTCAGCGAGCTGGGTATTTTTCTTTGGATTAGGTGGATTTTAAAACATCTCATTCATTGCAAATGTATCTTTCTCGCATTTTTAATGTAATTTTAATCATCAGTATTATTTTGTGTTGAAATCGGGTTCTTCTTACATTCAAATTTTCTACAACATGTATTTAAAACTTGCAAACATGAATTTCAACTATTTTTATTCTGTTTTTAATGTTTTCTTATCACAATTACAAATGACAATTAGTAAACAGTATTGCATGATTCATGCATGTAGTTACAATGTGTCACAACTACCTAATATATCACCCACTGCATTTTATAAACAATGGACTCCACCATGACCCCTTAATCTGTTGCTTGTAGCACAGTGAAAAATATTTAATATAATATATCATTAAAGCATTGATAAATATATCACTTAAAGCATTCATAATCTAAATTACTTCATAGGAATGCTATTGTGAATCTGAGATTTGATTTAAACTTTTATGTCAGATTTTAATATGTTCATGGATGTAGTTATCTTATCTGCAATGAGAGCTTGATTCAAACTTTTGAAATATCTTTAGGCGAAGTTCTGTCAAGAGTTCAATCTTTAATAAATTGGAAGTCGGCTGCGTGGTAGCACTTAATATAATGGTCCCCATAGAGGTTCACATTATTGTTGTGCATAGCAAGTTAGCTTGCTGCCATTATAGGTATTAACTATTCCATGATGACAAATGTTGAGACCCAGACCATCCGACCTACCAGAAAGGTGTAAGGTAACTGTTTGGACGGCCGGGAAGATGATCACAAGTGTGTAACATGTTTTTGAAAATAAAATAAAATTATCCGTCACTTCATATTATGTTATACGAATGAGTACTTAGAATGTTAACGATAATTTACACAAATATTTGTTCAGAAATTATTTAAAATCTGTGATTCGTTTATAGGGATAACTAAAACGTGTAAATTGACGAAAGTAAGAAAGTCAAATGTTTTTTACAAAACTATACTAAAAATTTACATGCATAATGATTTAAAAAAATTATATATACATCTTAAGCTTGCTATTTAAAAAAAATCATAGCAATTTCATACCAAATCTTTTCAGACATAGTTAGAGATGTGTATCGATAAATTTTCCACTTTTTTAAATTTAATGGGTTTGAAAATTAACTGTTTTCACACTGCTTTTTGAAAAGCAAGCAACTTTACAAGTCTTTGATTATTTAGTTTTTTAATTTTGAGAAAGACGAAATCAATGGCGAAGCATGATAAAATTATTTGGGAAGACAGAAAACCGGGGTCAGAATTTGTAAATATAAAGTTTCATGATATATATTTTTGCTAGATTACGTTTAGGACTTAAGCTGTGACGGTTTATCGGATGTAGATCTAAAATGGGGTAAAAAATGAAAAAAATTAATTTAAAATAAAATATTGAGCTATAAATATATTATTTTCCAAAAATGTTACACACACTGGATGCATTTAGTCTAATACAATAAATGTACCTTTAGAGCTGAATGGACCTGGACATAGCCGCCGACAGAAATTTTGGGGCCCCTATGCAACAAATGTGCACCCCTCCCTATTTTACAAATTAATGATCTATTTTCATAAACGGTTTAGGTGACACAATGCCCGGGTTGAGGAACAGTCCAATTGTTAGCACACGGAGATTGAATTGCACTCGGACGGGGTCTCCTCTCGAGAGAGGGCCGTGGCAGTCAAATTAGTGACGTCACGAAAAACGATCCACGGTTGGTGAAACGAACCCGTTCGCTCAGTTTGCGAGTTTAAAGCTAGTTTTTAAAAATATTTTAGTACTTTTTTTTTAGCTATACCTGACAAGATTTTCAAAAAGAGGTATGTATGTTTGTCTGTTACACACACATGCAAAAAAAATGCAATTAATTAAAATTTAATGAGTGCATAGTGATTTAATGTTTAAAATAATAAACAGGTCTTTTACTGACAACTTCCCTTACATATATGTAAATTTTTTATTCTTTTATGTGTTGGATTGTTTTATTAATCAATGTAACAGACTAATTCATTGTAACAGACTAACAAAAAATTATTATAGCATTTAATGGCTTTGCTATAGTTTATTTTAATGCTAATCATATTATATTTTGTTTTCAGTAAGTATATCATAAAATCATGGTAATTTTGGGTAGTCTGTTACATACACAGTTAATTAGTGTTAATTTATTTAAAATTCAATTTTTTTTCAAAATTTGGTATAGGCTATTCTTCGAACATATGGAGATCTGCATTATTATTTTTTTTTTTTTCATTATTTGATTTCCTTTTGTACTTAAAAATCTTTTCTGTTTTCCTATATGTGTTAGTCTGTTACTATGAAATGGCCCAAAATTGTAACTGACAGTAATTTTATTTAATGAGAAATATATGTCTAAAAACTAAACAAATGAAGATGTCACTGATGTGCTGAATCTACAAGTAAATGATTGGGTATTAATAAAATAAGATTCCATCCTTTACCAGGGATCTGTCACGTAGATCAATAAAAAAGAAATTGAAGTTTCTGTAATGCACAAAACTAAAAACCATTTCAAGTGGCGTCAAAAAGACACTTAACAGGGTGATACATAAAAATGACAAATTAACAAGTTACAGCAAACATTAAAAATGACATAACACCTATGCAATTATAAAAATCAGAATAAAAACAATCGATACAGGAAAAATATATATACTCAGTAATATAAGCAGCTACTGTATCCAATTGAAATGCATTATGTTTACACAGAGATACATTAAAAACTTAAAAATGAGCTCAAAAGCATAATCTTGTTAAATATCAAATGTAAATGTTCTGCAGAGCTTATAAAACAGAGCTCGTTCTGTGATGTATGTCACAGCTTTAAGTACTACTTTCTGTTGTCGGGTAAATGAGAATTTCATAACTCAATGAATGAAGCAATATACATTTGCATTGCACTGTAGTAAATAAATCCTTAAAACTACAATGAAATTTATAAAAACCGTAAATTTATGCAAAACTAATAAAGTAATTTATGGCAAACCTTAAAGCAAATTATTTTATGGCTTTTAAATAAGCAACAAAATGAAGGTTCTTAAAATAAAACTTAGCGTTATCCAAAGTTACTTCAATTTTCATTTAATAGTTTGTTCATGAATGTATCTTTGTCAACAATGTCTTTGAAAACTTAGTGTTGTAACAAACAGCTGAGATTTGCAGAAAAATTGATTTTTTAAATTTTCATTCATGAGTTATTCTATAACTATGATTATATAATAAAATGTTGCAACCTCATAAGTTAAAACTATGGGTCCCTATTAGTAATGGGACAAACTATTAGTAATGGGATTTAGTAAACAAGCAGCTAAGCGACATAAGAAAGTTGAACTTCTACGTCTTCAAAATAGTATTCAATTTGTCAGATGATGCTACAGTTGTAGACAATGACACATTATTGGAATTAAAAATCAACCAATACTACTAACACAATCTAAATAACACAATGATATAAATGTAAATAACACAATGAAATAAGTGTAAATAACACAATGTATAAGTAACACAATGAAAGTCAAAAAGTTTTTGAAAGAAACGAGCTCATCCATAACATCAGATCAAAACAAACGCTTTTTGGTTGAAATACGCTGGAACACTGGATCGTTTTTCATGACGTCACAAGCTCTGAAAAACAGACTACCACGGCCCCCGGAGGAGCGGAGGTCCCGACTCGGATGACCCGAGTTTGATTCCCAGCTCTGCCCAAACTGTCTATGTGTTCATGAGGAGTACGGGAACGTTAAATATGTGAGTTCATAAGTCCTTCTGAGAGGTTGGTGGTATGGGAAGAAAGGTATAGTCCCTGTGGATTCTGCCCCCACTGGGTTCCAGTCTAAATTGGGTGGCACTTCCCGACCGTTTAAACAGACACCTTACACCTTCGGGTAGGTCGGATGGTCTGAGTCAAAAAAAGAAGTCTCCCGGGCCCCTATGCAAAGTATTCTTTTGCTTTTCCTATTAGTGCGTCTGTACTCGACTGCGGTTTGAGAGACATGCGGGACTGTTTTAGGTAATTTTCTGTAATAACTGAATTACAATTAAAATTAATTAATGACATTTACAAATGTATTGCAGCGAAGCCCCAGTTTTGTATATAAAATCAGTATATGTGGGACCAATTAAAAAACATTATATGCAGGAAAACATAATACGCGGAAAACTCCATTTTAATTAGAATATAAAAATCAAGCAAAATATATAAGAGAATAAATAACCGACTTACAAGCTTTATTTTTTAATTGATAAAAATTTAATTAAGAAAAATTCCAAATGAGTTAAAAATGTGTATTTGTATATTACATTCAAGATCGACTTGGTTTCCATAAGAATTTTTTACCTTGACCTTAATACACACTTTATAACCATAATAACAACTATGCCACTTCTAATATATATAAAAAAAACTGAAGCAAATAATAAATAAAAATCAAAGAATACAAGGTAAAATTGAATAAATTAAAACATCAGGATATTTGAGATGAATGTCTCATATTTTTTAAAAATATCAATTTCATATGTCGAGTTTTTAACTCTGAAATATCGAAAAAACGCTACAGTATCAAAACATCTATAATTTAGTCATTTCCCAAGAGTTAAATTTCCTATTAATTATTAAGAAAAAAAATCTACTTCTTTATAGCTTAAACACGTCTATTAAGGACCAGCCGTATGTTGAGTATAAATTGGGTGCATATTTTCTTTTTGCTCTATTTTTAATGAAATATATTCCGACGTGGGTAGACAAAAAGAGATTCGTCTCTCCCAAAAATCCCGCTTGAAGCTTAGTAATTGAACCCATTAGTAATTGAATGTATGAAATCTCGCTTCGGGAAAGATGAATTCTTAATAGAAGTATACGTACGAGAATTATTCAATTTGGTTTTAAATCACAATAAGTGTAATGTGGTGAAATTATACGATAAGATTGAAGCACATTTAAGAGCTTTGGGCACCTTGGGTGTCACTTCGGATAAATATGCAGCGATGTTATATCCTCTTGTTGAGAGTTGTTTGCCAGAGGATATTTTGGAAATATGGGAACGGCATATTAGTTCTATTTTGGTAAAGGATAAAGAAGGAGGAGAAATTAATAAATTGAGAATTTTAATGGAATCGTTTAAATCAGAAGTTGAAAGGGAACAAAGAATGGCGATTGCCAGAAGCACTTTTGATAGTGGGAGAGATGCATATAAGAAATCAAATAAACAGTATTTTAATGAAAATAAAAGTAAAGTCTCAACCATTGCTGGCTTTTTAAATACAAATTTAATTTATGAAAGGAAATGTATTATTTGTGAGAAAAAGCATAATTCTTAAGAATGTAATAAAGCTAAAAATATGAATATTGATGAGAAACGCGAATGTGCAAAAAAGGGCGCTTGTCGTTTTCTGTGTCTCAAGGCATGACACTTGGTCAAACAGTGTCACAGTAAAATACAATGTTTCCTGTGTGATAAAATACACTGCATAATAATGTGTCCGAATTCTCCACCTGAATCTAAATTAGAAGATCCTAAACCTGAGAAAATTTTTAAATGTATCCAATCGAAAAATCAAACACTGACGAGTCAGTCTAGTTCATCTGGAGTGTTATTATAAACATTATAAGTGCATGTTATAAGGGTCAGAATGGAAAATATGTCATGAGATCTCTGATTGATACTGGTAGTCAAAGATCCTATATGAGTTCCAAGGCTGTTAAAGTGTTAAAATATGAAAGTTTAGGGGAAATTCCATAGTTTATTTGACGGTCTTGAATCTCCTCAACAGAAACATCGTCGTTTTAAGGCATATTTAACTAGCTTAAATTAGAAGTATAGTTACAATGTCTAGAGCAAGAGAAAATATGTGGTGATATATCGAAGACTCCTCAAGGACTGTGGATGAAAGATCTCCATAAAAGAGATATAAAACTGACTGATTGTGATAATGACCACTCACTAGCATTTAAACTCGAAATCCATGTACTAAACTCGAATTCCATCTACTAATAGGAGCAGATGTGGCAGGGAAATTACTAAATGGGAAAGTTCACTATTTACCTGATGGGCCTGTCGCAGTTGGTACACATTTGGGATGGACATTGATGGCAAAGTTTCCCAAGTTCCTTAAGTAACTAAATCTTATCTCTTGATCATATCGTTACTCACTAATTATATTAACCTTCCCGATATGTGGAGTTTAGACCGAATAGGAATTCTAAATCCAGTTGAAAGCCAAAATATGACAGAATTACACGAAGTCGTGTATGAGCATTTTCAACGCAGTCTTTAAAATTAACGAAGAAGAAAGGTATGAAATAATATTACCTTGGCTTCAGTTACATCTTATGCTGCCTGGTGGAAAGGACTTAGCCGAAAAAAATTACGAACCACAATTAAGAAATTGAAACCACTGACATTTTCGAAGCTTATCAAGATGTCTTACGAAATTGGTTGAAGGATTGAATAATTGAAGAAGTGAAGGACCATGATGAAACAAAACCTGGACACTACTTGCCGCATAGAACAGTGGTGAAGAACTTCGCCACTACGAAGATCAGGCCGGTTTTCGATGCTTCCGTACATACGAAAAAGTATCCTTCCTTAAATGAATGTCTTGCCAAAGGTCCGAATCTTCTAGAGCTTATTCCAGCAGTTATAACTCGATTCCGCATGAAAGAATTTGCTGTTACTGCCGATATTAAACAAGCATTCTTACAAATTAGTGTCTGTGACCGTGATAGAAACTATCTCAAATTTCTGTGAATGGAAGATGGTGATCATGAAAAGCTAAAAGTCTATCGACATTGTTGCGTTGTCTTTGGTCTTATCTCCAGTCCCTTTTAATTGAGTGCCATTTTTAAACACCATTAAGAGAACGCTCCTTGTTTACTTTAAGGATACTGCGTCAGTGTTACAAGATTCCTTTTATGTCGACAATTGTCTTACTAGTTTTGACAGAATTGAAAGGTGTGAAACATTTGTTAAACAGACAAAAAAATTATTACTTTCAAGAAAGTTTGACTTAAGAGGCTAGCAAAGCAATTACTCAAAATTAAAGACTTCTCAAGTTCCAGATATTGCTAGTACTGAAACAGAGAAGCGGGATGAAGAAAACAATTTGATATCAGTCTTGGGACTAATGTGGGATCTACAGAGAGATGTGTTGAGTTGTAATTCTGCACGCTATGAACTATCAGATAATTTTCAGATTGCAAAGATGAAAATGTTGGCTGTTATACAACAAATCTACGATCTTCTGGGTATCATTTGTGCATTTACGTTGTTGCCAAAAATATTGCTTCAAGAATGCTGGAAGCAGAAAATACCATGGAATAAAGAATTACCTGAAGATATAACGAAAAAATTTCTGAACTGGAGAAGTCAATTACAATTCCTGAAAGATATTTACATATCTAGATGGATGATGGAGAGCCCTTTATCCTTGAAACATTGCAGTTTGCACGTATTTACTGATGCCAGTAAGTATGCTTATGCGGTTTGTATTTTCATCAGAGTTGAAACTGAAGATTCTCTGTCGTGAACATTTGTTAGAGCCAAAAATAGAATAACCCGGTTAAAAACAATCACGATTCCCAGACTAGAACTACTGGCATGTTTGATTGCTACTCGATTAGCTGCTAACTTCAAGAAAGATATGAAAAGACCAGATATTGAAATGTACTATTGGACTGATTCTAGTCATACGCTTAGTTGGATAAAAGTAGATGAATAGTGGGCAACATTTATTGCCAATAGAGCCAAAGAAATTTGATTGCTGTCTAATCCCGATGACGGGCATCATGTGCCAGGAAACCTCAATCCAGCTGATACTCCTTCCAGAGAAAGTACTATTCGAAACTTAATTGAGAGATAATGGTAACAAGGTTCTGAATGGTTAAAGTTCTCCATGTCAAAATGGCCAAAATCGAAGATTATAGCTGATGAAAAATTCTTAAACCAAGAAAGAAGGAAAACAGTAATGATTTATACAGAAAAGGAAGTACCATGGTATCGTAACAGATTTTCTTCTTATCTGAAATTAATAAGAATTATTGCTTGGATGAGACGCTTAATAATAAATCCTAAGAAATCTAAATTAGAACGCAATTATTCTAACTTGACTGTTGAATAAATTAAACGAGCTGAATTTATGTTGCTCAAAAGTATACAACGAGAAGTCTTTGTCTCAATCAATAATCTTATTTTAAAACCATTACATTCTCAACTTGATGAAGAAGGTTTGATTCGTGTGACAACACGTCTAATACAACGAGAAGATACTGATAGTTTCAAGCGTCCAATTGTATTGCCTAACATCTTGTTGTTCATTTGCTAATCTTGGAACATCATAAAAAATTAAGCCATGGAGGAGTTCATATCTTAATATTTCAACTGAGAGAAGACTTCTGGATCTTACAATGTAGAAAAACCATTAGACAAGTTTTGAAAAGCTGTATAAATTGTGGAAGATTTGAAGCGACCAAGCCTGAAGTTTTGCCTGCACCTTTGCCAGAAAAACGAATTAGGAACGCTACAGCGTTCGAGATAACTGGAATAGATTTTGCAGGACCATTATATTTAAGAAATGGAGAGAAGATTTGGATTGTCCTCTTTACCTGTGCTGTGATTAGGGCAGTCCATCATGAGTTAGTTCAATCTCTAACATTTGAAGCCTTCAGAAGATTTATGTCAAGAAGAGGCAGACAAATCTGGTCGGAGCCAGTAAAATCCTACATAACATAGATTGGCAAAAGATAGAAGACATAACTTCAGTTAAACGAATTCAATGGATTTTCAACCCTCCTACAGCTGCCTGCTGGAGCGGATGGTGGGAGCGGTTGATTGGAATGACCAAAAGAATTCTAAGAAGAGTATTAGGACGAGCTCGACTTGACTATGATGAACTGACTACCATTTTGTGTGAAGCTGAGAACATCATCAATAGCCGCCTCTTGACTTATCTTTCAGAAGATGTCAAAGACTTACAACCTCTAACATCACCTTTACTTTTACAAGAGATACGAACATGATCTACACTCAAAATGGATGTCTTCGACTCCACTCATTTGAATAAACGATTCGCTATCGAAAAAAACTGAAGCAAAACCTCATGGAAAGATTTCGAACAGAATATCTCGGATAACTGAAGAACTATTCTAAACACAAAGTCCCCACCAGTCTTAGAGTAGGACAAATCGTTCTTGTTGGCAGTGACAATAGCAAACTCACAGAATGGCCCATGGACAAAATACTTGAGCTTTTCCCTGGTAAAAATGACAACATTCGAGTAACTCGAGTAAAGACTGTGAATGGCGAACTTCTTAGACCATACTAACGACTTTACCCCTTTGAAGTTCAAGATGAGCAGAGAATTTTGTTACCTGAGAAATCCGTTTCCGATAAACTTGACAATTGAACTCCACTACCGACCGATGGTGACAACGGCTATTTAGATCATTGTCCTGATTCTACAAAATTTTCAGACTGTCTGAAACCAAAGAAAGATTGTCATGAACAGCCGATATTTAGCCGACAATTGAACAGCCGACGTGGTCGAATGGTGAGACCGATTAAGAAACTAGATCTTTAATGCTCTAGATGTGATTTTGGTTGCATTTTTTCTGAGAACGCAAGGTGGGAGGGACGTCACATCTACCATGAACTGAAGTGAACTAATCGAGAATGTGATTTTAAGATTTCTGCACGTGCCTAGAAAAGGAACATGTATATTAGTTAGATGAAGTTAATAAGTATTATTCTACATTTGTTCTGTTCAAAATAATGTTATATATAAAATATTTAGATTGCAGCCTCTTAAATTAATTCAAGACGCGGTCACCCAGCGTTAAGAAGTAGATCGCCATAAAAGAAAAGGCAAGATTACATTTATTTATTATTGATCAAAATATATTTTATAATTTTGATTCTTTGAGCTGACAGATGTTCCCAAAATTGGTGCAGTTTTTTTAATCACATTACAAGGATTGTACGTTCACTGTAGCTAACATAATACATGGATCGGTTTCATGCTTTTTATGCGCTCTCCATTTCGAAATAGCTGGGATGTCATCAAGGGCAGCAAGAAACTTTGTCATGGGTTAAAATTTTGCAGATCTCTGTGGAGACCGACTGTTCAGTCTTAGTGTGCAGTTGGATTCTAATTTTTAGAATGAGCTCAAACGAGATTGCTTAAACAAAGTTCAACGGATTGCAACGGCATCCACATATTTGCGCATTCCCAAAGTTAGGATGCAGATAGCAGCATCTATGGACCGGTTTCAAGACATTTTTACAGTTTTCCGCAAGAACAGTAGTCATTGAGTCATTAGCGGCGAGGTTGATACACACAGAACCTATCTGCAAGGATGAACTTTGCAGTTGCAGCTTTGCACACCATACACTTAATCTAATATGAAACCGGCTGCACTGTGGGACTGAAGTTGCCAATTTTTATAGGTGTTGATACTTATTCCATACTAATTGATACTTTTAATGGATTTGTTTTGAACGAAGTATTGTTATTCCAGTTATTGATTTATGTTAAAAGTCTTTTAAAATGCTATTAAAATTACGTCTTTTATAAAAGAAAAAATAAATTTCTTCTTTTTATGGAGTATATTTCTATTTTGTAATTCATTATTAAACTTTCTTTATACATTTTATATTTATAACACTTCCTTATATTTTCTGATTTAACTGACGGAATTTGATACTCTACCAAAGAAGATGTTATATTTTATCTTTAGTCTCCTATATTTATCGCAACTGGAATCATTATTTGTTGCTGTTTGACACTGAAAACGTTACACATTGCCGAAAGTAATAATGGCCTAACATAAATTGAAACTTTGCCAGATTTTTCGACGTAGCTCCGACACCCTTTTAAGTATATTTCATTAAGTTGATCCCTTAATTCAATATTTGTATCTGGCAATCAATATAGGACTCTGTGACTCAGAAGAGGCTTTTAATCTTGAAGTAGAAAATTAAAATGAAATCCAATCGATGTTATTCACACCGAGTTATTTAGACAACTTTCGAAACTATAGATTTTATTTATCAGTTATAGCATTTTGCTAAACAATCTTAATGCTTTTAAAAAGTCTATTTAACAATTACAAGATACGAATTGCAGCTAGCCCTCGATTTGCACGGTACTTGAAGTACACGATTTTTTGGATTTGAGCAGTTGAAAAAATGCTGCCAATTTTAGTTTATATAACACGATTTCGATTTATTATTTACAAGAATGAATTACCTGGTGTACGGCCGCTCATAGGGGGGTAGGGGTGGGGGGGGGGGGTAGGCACCACTAGAGTGGCGAGGCCCGGGTTCCAGAGGGGGCTCAGTTCACCCATATTTTCTTTTTGAGGTTGGAGAATACATAAAAAATCTGATGTGGGCAGCACATGACTTTCCTTATATAATGCAATGAATTTTCTATTTTTACAGTAAAAAAAATATATTAGTTTTATAGTTGTTATTTATATTCTTTCTAAGGTATTGAATTTTCGTCAGTGAGTCGTCATTTTCCATGTCGTCATCATCAATGAGTCATCATTGATTTAGCGTCGTTTTTATCCATTTAGCGAGTTTTTCGTTAATTTAGCAACATTTAAAAAAGTCGCCAACTTGGCGACTTTTTTAAATATCGCCAAGTTAAATGTCGCCAAATTCGTCGCCAAAATCTTGCCAAGCGTTATGGGCGAAGAAATAAGTTATTCTTACAGCAGATAAATGACTATTGGCGTTCAAATACAAAAGTATTACTCAAAGTATCTTTTTTCATGAATGGAACGAGCTATATCCACGAGAATGTTGTCATGTTCAAAGTATTTTAAAATGCTATTAAGAAGACTTTTTTTTATAACAGAAAGAAATTTCGTCTTTTTATGGATTGCAGTTTAATTTTGTAATTCATTATTAAAATTTCTGTACACGTTTTAGATTTATAACACTTCCGTACATTTTCTAATTTAACTGGTAGAAATTGATACTATACCAAAGAAGATGTTATACTCTTATCTTTAATTTCAGATATTTGTCGCAACTTGTATCATTAGTTGATGCTGTTTGACACTGAAAGCGTTACGCATTGCCGAAAGTAATAACGGTCTAAAGTAAATTGAAACTTTGCCAGATTTTCCGACGTAGCTCCGACACCCTTTTAAGTACATTTCATTAATTTGTTCCCCTGATTCAATATTGGTCTGACAATCGATAGAGGACTCTATGACTCAGAAGAGGCGTTTAATCTTAATTTAGAAAATTAAAGTGAAATCCAGTCGATGTTATTCACACCAAGTTATTTTGACAACTTTCGAGACTATAAATTTTAGTTATCAGTTATAGCATTTTTCGAAGCAAACTCGATGCTTTCTGTGGCACAGTTTAAGAAACATATAAAACTTAAAGTTCAATTTTTTGATTAATTGTGATTAACATATCATATCTATCTCTTAACATGGCCGTAATTCGTACATAGTGGACTTACTTATTATTGTACATTGCATTGTTGTGCGGCTATATAAAACCCTCCAATTATTTAACTTTCGCGCGAGTTCTGTAAAAGAATATTAATTAATATGTTACTAAATGGATTACACCATTTTAACTTTAACAATAACATTTATTAAAAACATAAATACTTAATTATTCAATTACAACAATTAATCATATTATTTCGGCGGAGGGAATATGTGAGACCAGTAAGAAAATGCCTAACATATGTTTAGACCTAGATTATCTTTTTGAGGATCACATACCTTCAAGTCTGTCTTGGACTTTGATCATTATGCTGGCATCCGAATTTGTACTGGCCATAACTCGTGGTGTTTAGCTCCGTCTCGTACTTGGTTGCACTGCACACATCAATAGATCTAGCCATTATTTTGGAACATTTAAGGAACACTTTATATCTCTAGTCGTCGTGCTATCATAATGTCGCGCACGTATCATTCTTGTATCTCTGCACATGTCGTTATTAAATCATCGTCTCCAAGTTTTCTGTACAAGTCTACCCCTAGTGTCCTTCTTCGGTCACAGGCTGTGGCTCTTTTTTTCCCTCGGGTGCGTCACTCCCCCTTTGCTTTCATTTGCAGCATTCAGTGTGACGCAACAAGCACTTTCTTCATTGGTTAATCATTGAACCAATGTCGCTACTTGGCATCATCGTAAGGGCCCGCTCGGTCCCCTCTGTCTTGACGCTCCTAAATTTATGGTTTGCTGTAAACCTCGGCGCCATCCAGACTACAAGTATTGTTCAATGTTTCGGACACAATAAATAACTGGCATAAACTTGTCTCACCAAAACATTCGTGAGATCTATATCTGGTCTCGCACTTTCAAAAAAGTATACTCTACAATTACAAGATAAGAATTGCCCTTGATTTGCATGGTACTCGATGGGCACGATTTTGGCTTTGCATATTTGAAGAAAAAAATGCTATAAATTTGCGTTTCGTATATTACGATTTCGGTGTATTATTTGTTAGAATGAGTTATTTGACGCAGGGCCGCTCATAAGGGGGGGATGGACACTACTAGAGTGGAGGGATCCGGATCACCAATATTGTTTTTTTGGAGTTAGAATGCATGAAAAATTCACAGAAGAGGAGAAAATCAGATATGGAGAGGGTCCGTGAAAAGTGTTTGTAGGGGAGTCTACAATTCTATGGACAGCCTTACCTGGCGTTGTCCGGGTCATATATAAGCGCCTACTACATAAATAATACAGATACAGATAGCACCACTCAATTTCCAATATTTTGAAGCAAAATTAATTCCTTTTTTGGGCCAATCCAAATTCTTTAGTTCCAACGCGTGTGTAGATGCACGCAACTATTTATCACGTATTTTCCCGTAGTCCAGAACACGCTAAAAAGAACGCGATCGAAAGTTTCTATTTTTATGCTTTTTGTAATTAATTAAAAAAATTGTTACAATGCGAAGATACGCACTAATTCTAATATGAGTATTAAATTCTAAGTGTGGCTATTTCACGGCTATCCACAAAATTTCACGAAATTCGGTGCAGCAACGCTTTAATGATACGCCCGGTTGGAGCAAAAGTAAATAACTTGCTATATGGGTCTAAAACGCCCTACATGATTGCCTGAATAAGCTTCCACCGCTGTGCTTGCATAATACACTCTAAATAAATATACGGGGCGCATGCTATCCGGATACAGAGTCTTTGCGAGCTCAAACTAAAACGTATATAGTCTTTAAAACCAAGCTCTAGCGTAATTAGCAACTGAGATATGATTAAAATATTAAAAGAAGCACAATATACTGACTTCCAAAGTAAATCCAGCATAACTGAAAAAGTTTTGATTTGATTGACTCCATATTTCACAAGAAGGTAGTCAATTGAGTAATATATTCATGAGTATAATGATAAAATTAAAGAAAATATATTTAGATACATTGTTTTCTCTTTAGAGCTTGCTTCACATTCTGTACATCCATTGTATGTTGTACAAAATTGCATGCTGTACATTGTATGCTGTATCACTGTATGCCGTACAAACAAACCAAACAAGCTTTTATATGGGATGTGACGGTCTCTGACTTTGTCAGAAGCTTAGCATCAATGTTTCATCCTTTCAATTGGGTGATCTAGCGCCTCAGAGGGCAATAACTGCTATACCTAAGAAAATGCAATTTTTAGTCCTTGGAGAGTAGTTTGAGGGAGTAGATGGGGAGAGATAGCTCTTCCAAGGGCATTTCAAAAGTTTTGGATGGAATTGAAATCTGAAGAGTACGCTGGCCACTTCGTACGAGCAATATCTTCGCTCTCTAAGTACTCGTCCACTATCCTTATTCTGCGTAGATGTAGTACAATACTTGTACAACATGTTGCAATCCCAATTACAAATGCCAAGAAAGATAATGAGCAATCTAAATGCAGCAGAGGAAACCAATTGGAACACAATCATAGATAAACAGTGTTCATCCCCTTCTGCATCAACGGCAAATGGGAGAGGTGGTATGAAACCAAAGGAGGAAATAAAAAAGTGCCCCAAAGTTTTGTTCCAGAAAGTTCAGCAGATTTGAATTTTGGACAACGAACTAACAACATGTCTCTTGAGTTTGTGCAAAAAAGTATTTACTGGAGCGCTAAAAGAAAGCGTGGCACAGAAGTGTGATGTGCAATAGAATCTTACAGCATAGTGATTGCGCAAATAAGTGTTGGAATGCAAGAAAGCATAGGTATTTATGTATTTCACTTGTCACTAATTTGCACGGAAGGCACACACTTAACGGTTATCTAATAATGAACACTTAGTTCATGTCGTAATAACGAGTTCTTGTAAACTAAAAGAACTATTTTGAGTTTCGGTAGCTTAAAAGAAAGTGTTTAAAAACATATGTCAATTATAGTATGTGTGTAAATATGTTTATTAATGAAATACTGGTTGCGCTAGATGTATTATAATAATGGATTTATGAATAGTATTAATAACCAAGACATAAATGGATATCTATAACTTAAATATTAAATAAATTGGTCAAATTGAGATAAGTGTGTTTATTTATATCTTGTGTATTTGTCTCTCCGGCTTGAGAACCGGGAGTTTACATGCTCCACCCTTAGTGAAGGCATCAAAGGTAAGTCCTAGTATAGTAATTTTGATACGGACAACTTATGACAGTAGACAAGCATTAAAGTCCTTAAAAAATCTAGATCTACTGCCGCAGCGTAGAGTCTCACGAAGGGTTCAAAGATTTGATCCCGATACATATCCGCCGCCACAAGGAGTACCCATGTGAGTATGGGCGATATCCTAAAGAAATTCCAGACCATACCAAAACACTACCACGACTATAGGCGTGTATTTAACGATGTTATTAGGCTGGTTACGTATTCCTCGTTCTCTCCAGACTCTTATACGAATCTAGGGTAAATCGTTACTCCTCCGTGTAGAGTACATTGTACCATTGCGCTTCTTGCTAATTCGCATGTTGATGGCACAACATTAAGCATGCTTCTCTAGCTTTAACGCTCACAGGAACACTAACTCCCGAGCATAAATATACCCGAGCATAAAGTCATTTGACAAGTTGTCTTCGCCTCACAGTACTGTTGGATACCGACTTTCCTATTGTCGGAGTTTCTGGAATAAGAAAAAATATCGTTTTCCTAACTACATAAACTCGGCATCACCTACTGTCAGTACCTACAAACTAGTATTGACAACAGATGGCGACTTTATGCAGCTAGGACAGAGATCTTTTTTCGTACTGCAGAAATCTATCAAACACTCCCTTTATATGAACGAAATTCACATTTTAGTGTGTTATCATCTTTGAACATAGAAATGTGGCTAGAAAATAAACGATTGGCACAAACTTTAAAACATTAGCCTGAATCGTTCTCGAGATATTGCACATATTTCAAGACCGACCACACACTTAGCTACAGTAAACCTTCGGGTCTGTCGTGTGGTCTGGGTTTTCAACATATTTCAAGTAAATTCATCAAAAAATCACAAATTTTGAGAAAAGTATTAACTGTTGTGAAATATGTTCATTTTTCATATTTAATATTATGCCATAAGTTTGTTAACATCATAAATTTGATCACACATTTAATATACAGGGTGTCCAGTGCTGTCGGTGCCTAATGGCTATTTCCTCAACCGTTAATCACAGAGATACACTTCCAATTGCAAAAATGTTTTAAAATTTAAAATCTATTATTTTAGAAACAGTTTAAATCAATAAATGCATTTCTGAAAGAAATACGAAATATAAATTTTTATAGAGTTCCCCGGTCCTACCAATTATATTTAAGAAAATCATCCTCATACAATTTTATGCAAAAGTAAAAAAAAAGTCATTCTTTTACGACCAAAATTGACCGACTTATAGCTGTTTAAAGTTGGAACACTTTTTGTGCTGAGAAATGGTCAATGCGGTCCCTGATTGGTTGGTTGCCTGGAGAAATGATCAATACGGCCCCTGATTGGTTGGTTGCCTGACACAGGACATTTTTATGCGTGGAAAAGCGACTTAAGTCATAAAGTTTAATGCTTCATAACTCAGTGAATGTTGGTCGTAAAAGGACGATTTTTTTTAAAATTTTGCATGAAATTGTATGAGGATAATTTTTTTAAAAATAATTGGTAAGACCGAGGAACAGCATAAAAATTTATATTTGGTATTTCTTTCAGAAATGTATTTATTGATTTAAACTGTTTCTAAGATAATAGATTTCAAAATTTAAAACATTTTTGTAATTGGAAGTATATCTCTGTTGAGGAAATAGTCATTGGTCACCGATAGCACTGGACACCTTGTATATGAGAATCGCTAAATTTCAAAAAACCCCTAAAAGTCGCGAAAAAAAAATCGCAGAAATTCGCGCCTCTAGTTACTAGTCTAGCGTATATCCAAGTGAATCAAACAGTAAGGATAAGAAATGTATGAAGCACATCGTGCGCAATCTTACACTCCTGATATTTTTATTCATCACATATATTCAATATTTTACTGCATTCTCAGTAACTTTCTTAATAACTCCTTCCAACAAGAATATTATTTACTTAATCCTATATTCCTGATACACATCGCCTGCTACAATCGTTGCCGGAAGCAATAAAGATCTAACATAAATTGAAACTTTGCCAGATTTTCCGATGTGGCCCCGAAACCCTCTTGAGGACAATTTCATTAAGTTTTCCTTGATTCAATATTAGTATGTAGCAATCAGTAGAAGGCAGGATGACTAAGGAGAAAAGACATGTAATGTTGATTTAGAAGAGAAAGTGACAACCGGTCGATTAAATTCTCTTTAAGGAATTTGAGGGTTTTAAATTTTGGATTTGATTTGTCCCCCATTTAACAGTTTGCAAAGTGCACTTTATACAGTTGAAATATTTTATACATTTGGAGGAGTAAATTGTTTTAATAGTTATAATCTTCTACTGTTGATAGATAAAGTATTGTTTTCGCAAAAATTTCAAATTCGAAATGCTTAAGTAAAACACATTTTAAGAACCTTTGTAAACAATGATAACATATATACAGATCCCGTATAAAAAGCTTTTCCAAAGCTAGGTGTAATGCCAGAAATGTAAAGTAATAAATATTTGGAAGGATTAAAAAATAATGGAACCAGGAATGCGGGCGGATTATCCCCACGCTAAGCAGATGGGCGATAATATACAGGTGGCCCCATATCTTACATACCACGCCCATGTTTACATACCACACTAAGCCGTTTGGCGGCAACCGAGACGGCGACGCCATGTCTACGGATTAGCTCTCAGCTCTACATTTCAGCACGTGGACCGCCGACCGAAAAAGGGATATAAGTGAGAGTTGCTCGAAGTGGGGGTCAGAATTGGTCAAGGCAGGCTGTTGGAGTTAGACTAGTCAAGAAGAAGCGACGGTAGCAGAGTTAAGAGTTGTGTGTGCGTCTCTGATATAGGAATTCGAAGGAGAGCTCATGTTCATCTGGTATTGCAAGTGTAAAGTGTGACAAAGCATCGGTGTTACCCAAGTTATATGAAAGAAGATCAGGTACTGTACAATTAAACTATATGAGGATAACCTCTTTGTCTAAATTTGTGTTTTTAAGGAAAAGCTAATTAATGCATCCCACCACGTGCTCCAACCAAATATCAATTCATCTGGCATTACACCCCCCGAACTACCATTGAGATGTATTCCACTATTGTGATATTTATTTAATTTGTAAAACTAAAGAGTGTAAATTGAGTATGTGATAAATAAATGTTTGTTCCTTTACTGTTAACCTTAATTTTTAGTTTGTTAACTTAGTATCCCGTTAAGCACAGAAATAGGTGGGTTTTGCGGCCACCAACGCAATGTACACAGCAGTAAGTTTTAGAACAGATTACATGTATAATTAATATACGAATAAATAATTAAGTTAATGTAAAATGCATTTTTTGACAATATTAATTTTAATCAACAAAATTAATAATCGGCACACTAGGCATTAAATTTCTCCGATTGCAGAGATTTGCTATTGGGAATCGGTTACAATGTTTTAGCGCTCTGCGACATAGGATGATCGAAAACAGCAATAGCAGTAAGTAGTAAGCAATTGTTTTTCTGTCATTACAGTTATCGTCTGTTTTGGTCTGAAAGAGGCTAAACCGCACGAAACCTTTCCAATGCTACCAGTAATTTTAACGGGAGTTTAATTCTTAAGATTGAAAAGCTGTCGGAAAATTGTGCTACTATCTGTGTCAGCGTAGCCAAAAAATTCCTACATTTCTCAAATACCCCTATGTCACGTTGGAATGTTCGGCTAAAATTCCCTACATTTCAATAACCCCGTTTATATGTCTGGTAAGTAAAGCTGGGAAGGGGAGCGTTTATCCCTGCTGAAATCCTCTTTTAATTTTCAAGACAAATTGCTAATTAATTAATATTTTAACGAAATTATAGCGAGATTTCTCCCGATAAATGCTTTGAATTGAAATTCTCGGCAGTTTTTGGCGTAAACTCCTCGGTATTGTTCACCCAATTAGTAAGAAAGCGCTCGAAAATGAAAATCCGTACTATGAAACTCCAAATCTTGATTAATTGAAAAATAATAACATTTATAACAGACGCCTTCTCGTCTATGATGGCGCGGTTGCTTTGTCCTTTGTTCCCGAAATATGGGGATACGTTTTGTCTCTGAAACCTATTGATATTTTAATCAACTTTTTATGCTGTTAGTAACGAAGTATTTCAATTCCCGTTTATTTCAAACATCTTTCGTCGATGTAAAATATTAGCATATATACCCGTCGTTGCTCGTGAATTAAAATGTGAGGGAATTCTACTAGTGTTCTAGATGAGATTGTTCTCTTAAAATCCTATTAAAATATCTAATTTATTTCCCTAAAAAATGTATAACAATTTATGAGAAAAATGAGAAAAAACAAGTTTTGACAAACGGAAAGGTAGAAAATAATTTTTATCCCACACGAAATTGGACCAAGTTGATGGTGTAGAGTAGGCAGATTCAATTCAAAACAATCTACACTATTTAAAACAGGGCTTCTCAACTTTTGTGAGACCGCGGCCCGGTAAATTCATTTTTATAAGACGAGGGTAAGGTCTCAACGAATTTACTCGTAAATACTTTTCTAATTCTTATTTTAAGTTTAGACATTAAAATAACATAAAGAATTAATCACGACGTAATCATAAAGCGTATTAGTACACTTATGTATGCGGTGTGGCATGTCGACAAATATAAGATTACATTTAAATAAGCTATCAAAAAAAAAAATCACTGGACTCATGAAATTGTGCAGCATATTGTGATTTCTTTAGGCCAGCATCATTCAATTATTTTATGTGCTGAGTTTCATTGAGAGATCCCGTTCTGATCACCAAAAATTTATTATATCATTCAGTATAAGATGTGTTATTGTATTATTAAATTGATTTTACTGATTTTGGTCTGAAACAAAAGTGGTATTGATACAGAAAAAAATGTATCCAACTGAGCAGCCTCATATTCATATAAAAATTTAAATGCGGCTTGGTCACCGACATTTCCTACACAGATGTTTAGGCGGGAACACCGCGTGCTGTTGGCACATTTCGGGCGCGGTAGCCCGGTGGTTTGCGCGCTGGATTTGCACGCTGCCACAACTGCCGCCGTGTTCATGCGGAGTACTATCACGTTAAACATGTGGATCCGTAAGTCATTCTGAGAGGTAGGGGAAGGAGGGTACGGTCCCTGTGGATGCCTCCCCCACTGGGTTCCGGTCTAAATTGGGTAGCACTTCCCGACCGTCCAAACAGTTACCTTACACCTTTCTGGTAGGTCGGACGGTCTGGGTCTCAACAACAACAACAGACGTTTAGGCATTTTGGTTATGAGCTTTTCGACGCATTCGCGAATATTATTCTCCTTATAATATTTCCACTGTGAAATATTTATTCATAAAAAATGCTCAGAAAAGTAAAACGATAAATTCCAAGAGAATCTCTCCAGGCCCTGTATAGTGGATGCCAAGGCCCTGCGGTTGGGAGACATTGATTTAAAGCCAAATCAGTGTCTCTCAATAATTTAAAGACACAAATGATTTAAATAAGTCGATGATTTAACTCAATGGTTTAAAGACACGAATGTCCGCTAGCTGCGTCTCGCAGCTAGCGAGCATTTGTCTTAACCCGATTTCCAAAACCCCCCACATAGTTTAGAACCTCCCTGGATTTTTTTACTATAGCTAAAGATATGGAAACGCCCGTACAAAATTATTTGTAGAAGCAAATCTAAAGAATAAATCATCATGGTCCGTTTGTAAGTAATTTTACAAAGAATATTTTTGGTCAACCTACGCCAAGCATAAAGTAATAATGAAAGCAAAATATATATCAGTATCATTTTTATCCCGTTGCAAAAAAAGCAGGTTCTATTTTCACTAATCGTACTAAAATATATTCAGCCCCACGGTGTCACAATAGATTTATATACCAAATTTTGCAAAATGTCGTTGAATAGTTTTTGAACAAGAATTGATACGCACGGGCGCAGACACATGCATAGACGGAACGCTAAAATTGTTTTTCGTGTTCTGTGGTGCCTGAAACCGGTAGATCCGTTGAAAATTCGAGTCCTGATTTTTGATACGATTCCAATACTTTACTTTTCCTATACAATTCCATGTATTGTAAGGAAAGTAAAATTTTTGGTTTGGCACCACATGACTTTCCCAACAGACTTAAATTTCTCTTCTCTTTCTTTCTCTCATAATTCAATAAATAAGTTTTATTTCACAAAATAACACGGATAATTATTTGAAATTATATTGATAGTCCAGTCAGTAGATACATTGTACCTTGCAAAAGGTGGAGTAGAAGATTTTATTTTTTGCATTTGTATATACTGATTCCAACATGAAAAAACCAAGTTATCCAACATGGCCGACCCCGGGAGAACTTTTGGCGACCGAAAAACCACGAAATTTTATGACTTTTTTTTGGTTTTTTCAGAATATCTCAGAAACGATCGACTTTTGCGATTCTTTCTCAATATAAAATTTAAAGATAATTAAATTTCCTACAATTTTTACTATTGCAACTATTTTATAGCACAAATAGTAAGCGCACTACAGCTTCTTAAAATCTGACATTTTTTCTCTACTTAGTAAAAAAACGCATTAACACCCCTTGCCCACCTGACCCCGCAGTCACAATTCTCCCCCTCACATTTCGCAGACGACTCGATCAGATCCCAATAACAGCACATGTTCATATTGTACAACTGCAACATATATTATACTTCACACTACATTTTATTCTGATGTTCTACCTTCACAGAAGCGATATTTGAATGTGAATGAATAAATATGAGGGTGATAATAAGCGAAATAATAATAAAGCATTAATAAGCAAAAATTCATGACGTGTGTGTAGTAATTCAACTAATTTTCTAGGTATAATGCATTAACATAATGAATAATAATACCAATGCACCAAATTAAATTTAAATAATCTCCACAAATGGCCAAACTTGTTTAAAGTACAAAAACAAATAATTATCTTCAAAAACACAAATTGCTGAAATTTAACATTTATATACAAATTACAAGAAGATTCATACAGGTTTGAAACAATTAAAGAAAGGAAATTAATAAGTAAAACTGAAAACATACATATTTATCTTCTTCGAAGACGTTTTGAAGATGTGTGTTCTTCTTCGGGTTCAGCAACCGTCGGAGGTGGAAGGAAGTTGTCATCCTCAAGTTGTTCATCCACGTGTTGCAGTGGTTCTAAGAGCTGGTGGAGTAAGTCATCTTCCTCTTCAGTATCATCCAAAGATGAAATTGGTTCGACATTGTCACACCCCATGTCACTGCAGTGCTTGCACTTGCTGGAGCATTTCAAACCTGCCTTGCGACAAGAGCAGGGTCCACTACACCCTTTCTTGCAAGCGCAAGACACACTCTTCAGAAGATTCTCAGATGCTGAATTTCTTTTTGTGTCAACAGGCAATAGACCTTCTATGCTGCACGCCCAACCCCATTCCTCCGGGTTGGTGCCATTGCCTAACCAGCTTTGAACTTGATAGTAGCACCTGTAGGAATGGTAGCGTGCAGCATCGCACGTAGGTGGTAGTCGTGCGAGACTTATTTTTCTGTTGGAGACTGATTTTGCAAACAGATTAAATCGTGAAGTGTTCAAGGATTGGTCGGAATGGATGTCGCTTGTGTATAATGTTTTCAGAATTTCTTCTCCAACTGCAGCTATGTCATCGTGACTGCTGAGTGGATCCATGAATGTTTTAGTGACTTTCTTCACTTCAGGCGATTTGTTGACAATCTTGCACAATTTAATTTTGCCTTGACTAAAGATGACTGATGTGGAATCACATCCACTAAATGCATGTATGAACAGGATATTGCCTGGGTCGAACTTAAATGATATAGTTGAAAATAACACATTGCCAGCATTCCCTCTCCTAGGCTTAAGAAAGAATAAGTTGCTGAATGACTGGTCTAACCCTGTCATCAGAACTAGCAGATCGATATCCTTCCCAACTATGATCACATTTTCAAGTTCTTTTGCCTTCGAAATGGCAGTGTTGACGATCAGTAAGTCAGCGTCCTCTTGAGCATGCTTGACTTCAATATCACACTCTTCAAAATTGACTTTCAGAAGTTCGATCAGACGACTCTTGCTTTGATTATTTGCCAAAAAATTTTCTTGGGCGACTTGGTTGATCGTATTCACTTTAAAGATTACTTCAGGGGAATGGTGCATCCTCATACGCCGCAATCGCTCAGATCTTTTGGTGCCAGTACGTGCAGGATACCCATCAAATACAACCACAACTCACGATCCATAATGTCTCTTAAGAAATGAAGAATAATGTTTAGTTATGGTAGCAAAGGAAGCATTTTGAGGCCAAATAACTTTGTGTAGGAGGTATCCTCCATCTATAAAAGCAAACTGTTTCTTCCCTGCAATTTTTTTGCAATCGACTGGGGTGAAAGCCATGTATAATGAAGACTTTGTACCTTTCCGTATGCCTTCTTCGGAGAAAAGTGATATCGGGTAGGGTGCAAGTTCATAAGTAAAAAACATTTTTAAGTCTTCATCAGACTGTTTCGAAAGACACAATCTTCGGAAAAGTGTCAGCGGATCAATAGCAATTACTTTGAGGGTTCCTGCTTTAATACTACTGACAACCGATGCAAGGGTTACAACCTTGTCTTTCCTCTTGAAGGTCACATTTTTAAAATTTCCCATGAGCGACCATTGTCATAACCCTTTCCATGCGAACCTCTTGAGCCAAATGACAGTTTACATCTGCTCCTCCAACAATACCACTGCTTAATGACATTATGGCATGCATCAATGTCTGAAAAGGGGGGATGTTGAGAAAGCAACTCTCGCAGTCTAATTGAGTCACTTCTGTCTCTGTCGATACGAGAACTTTGCATGTCCACATGCTGCTCTGATGTTTCATAATGTACATCTCAGAATTGTTCAATTTCGTCACAAACATTTTGCATGGGCCAACGGCCGTACCGTGCTGAAAACACCGGTTCTCGTTAGATCACCGAAGTGAAGCAGCATCGGGCGCGGTTAGTACTTGGTGGGTGACCACCTCGGAACGCCGCGTGCTGTTGGCCATCTCGGGTGCGGTATCCCCGTGGTTTGCGCGCTAGATTTGCATTCTGCCACAAAATGCCGCCATGTTCATGCGGAGTACGATTACGTTAAACATGTGGGTCCGTAAGTCCTTCCGAGAGGTTGGTGGTAGGGGAAGGAGGGTACGGTCCCTGTGGATGCCACCCCCACTGGGTTCCGGTCTAAATTGGGTGGCACTTCCCGGCCGTCCATACAGTTACCTTACACCTTTCTGGTAGGTCGGACGGTCTGGGTCTCAACAACAACAACAAACATTTTGCATGAATATCATTGCCAAAGTCCATTTTGCCAAAATACCGTCTGAAAATCCTCTCCCACGTGTGACCCCTCCACAGGCTTTCATACTCCTCATAAGTGTCCGTTCAATGGTCTGGTCAGACGAAATTCCACACCAGCACTTATTGGAGCGTCTTATGGTGAACTTCCCTTTAGTGGAGAAGTCGTGAAATTCAGTTGGGTCCATTAATTGTTCTAGTTTCAACATGTCTTGAAGGTAGAGATGCGCACTTTTGGCGTATAAGAAATGGCCAGCTGCATGGAAAAATGGTAGTGCTTTTTGAATGGAGTCAAGATGAAGCTTCCAGTTGCCTGTACGCTCAGCCTCAGTGAACTGTTTGAGGAGTGTTGTTATACGAAAATATTGAACCCATAATTTTGCTGTGGGTCCCTTACATTCGAGCACACACAAGGCTTGTCTAAATTTTGCAGCAATACCCATTAGACAGGCATTATTGGTGCAGGTTGTGAGTAATATGGCTTATCTCGCTTTCAGCTGTGAAGCAGCCGCCATTCTTCAAGGCCACCCCTAACTGGCTACGTTTCCCATCTCCCTCCCCATCCTCTGACATCTTTTCATGCATCCAATATTTTACGCATCAACAATATAATCAAAAGAAGTGTTGTGCATTTGGAGGAGAAGTAAATAGAAATTAAGAGTAAAATAAAACCGATTTTTATTTTGAGTTTTATCAAATTGAGAAAAAAATGTTAACTTTCAAAAATCTGTAGCACACTTACTATTCGTGTTATAAAAAAGTTGTAATTGTGAAAATTGTAGGAAATTTAATTATCTTTAAATTTTATATTGAGAAAGAATCGCAAAAGTCGATCGTTTCTGAGATATTTCGAAAAAATCAGAAAAAGTCGTAAAATTTCATAGTTTTTTGGCTGCCAAAATTTCTCCCGAGGACGGCCATGTTGGATAACTTGATTTTTTCATGTTGGCAGCAATACATACAAATACAAAAATAAAATCTTCTACTCCACCTTTTGCACGGCAAGCCCCTTTTTCCATACCTATTGACTGTACTATGATATTTAATTCAATTTTCGTTTTCACTAGGCGAACTGGATTGATTTTCAAAGACGACATGGCAAAAATGAGAATAAACTGTATCTCCAAAACGGCTAGTCTTAGAGTTATGAGGTTCGTCTTATCCTTTTCGTCCTCCCAAATTACGTATAAAAATATTTAATTAATACATTTCAGAATATTTTGTCCTTTATTTTAGTTTGTGATGATTTTTTTTTCGAATCATACTAAAATCTAATCAGCACCAGGGTAACTCACAAGTGACTTATCTATCCAAATTTCTGAAATTTGATCAATTATTACTTTCCTTATATACATAATGTATAAGGCAAGTATTGTGACGGGGTCGAAAATTCGAATTCGAGTTTTCGACGGGAGAGCACGTTTCAAGCATCCCTGATCACGAATCAAACATTTTTGAAGTGATGTCTGTGTGTGTGTGTGTGTGTGTGTGTGTGTGAAAGTATGTGTGTGTGTGTGTGTGTCAGTGAGTCTGTGGAGACGATAACTGACGAACGAATGGACCAATTCAAACCAAATTTGGTACAAAAATCACAATTCATAAACACTGGAAGCCTATTGTTTTTATACGCAATCGAATGTTCAGAACCCCCTTAAATTTTCGAATGAAATATTGAAAAAATCGTCAAAAATCAAAACCACTAATAAAGTTACACAAATTGACATTTCTTATGTAATTTTTCATTAGAAAACGATTGGCATAAATTTTAGAACGCTAACATGAACCGTTCTCGAGATATTGCACATTTTTAAAAAAAATATCAAAAAGTCATAAAATAAAAAAAAATATTTCCTATTGAGAAACATGTTCACTTTTCATATGTAATACCATACGATAAATTGGGTGACATCATTCTCGTGGATCTAGCTCGTTCCATTCATGAAAAAAGATACTTTGAGTAATACGTTTGTATTTGAACGCCAATAGTCATTTGTCTGTTGTAAGAATAACTTATTTCTTCATCCATAATTCTTGGCGAGATTTTGGCGACGAATTTGGCAGAATGTCGCCAACTTGGCGACTTTTTGAAATGTTGCCAAATTAACGAAAATCTCTCCAAATGGATGAAAATGACGCTAAATCAATGAAAATGACGACTAATACTCGAAAATTCAATATCTTGGAAAGAATATAAATATCTACAATAAGATAAACCTATTTTTTTTACTGTAAAAGTAGTAAATTCAGTACATTATATAAGGAAAGTCATGTGTTGCCCACATCAGATTTTTTTTATAACTAGACTGGATACATACGTTTTTGCGGGCCATTTCGAAAAAAAGAAAAAGAAAAAAGAAGACAGTTCTTTTTCCCGAATCGTACCAAAATCTAATCAGCTCAAGAATCCCCTCAAGTGAGTTATCTACCAAATTTTGAGAAATTTGGTAAATTTGTTTTTCAGCTAGAGTGCAAACATACACTGTAGAGACAGACCGACATACATACAGACGTCACGCTAAAATAGTATTTTCGAGTTCTTGAATGCTCGAATCTCTTAGATCCGTCGAAAACTCGAGTTGCGATTTTCGACGCGATTCCAATGCTTCTCCCATATATTACCATGCATTGCTCGTCTAGCTGTATCGTCTGGGGATCTCAAGTCCAGAGGACCAATATCTGATTTTTCCCCTGTCCTAAGCTTCGATTTTCCGCTACAGACTACAAATGCACACATACTGGCATCTTATTTTTTTATGTAGGGTGAATGTTTCAGAAAGTTGAGTGGAGCCCCACAGTCGAGATAATATATTTCATTTCTTCTATTCTATTTCACTGAATATTTATTTTTGTCATTTCCCTGTACCTTTATACGATTTCGAAATTCAAAAGACCAGTATTTTCACATGGATTAATTTCTATTTCGCGGTGAATTAAACGATTTCAAATATGCAGGATTTGACGATCTGCAAAGTAATGGCGTCCTGTCACGACATATCCTCTGGAATCGTGGATGTACTCTCAGGTTACAAGAATGATTCCAAATTTCTGGACGATTATTTAAAATCACAAATAATCCTGAACAGGAACAATATTCAGCGAACAGCTCAATATCTATCTTACAATTGTCAGATCTACACAACTGTCTATCTAAACAACTGTCAGATACAACAGCAATTAAATGTTCATCATTCACAAAATAACTAATATCATTCTCATAACAATAATTTCACAATTCAATTTAGGTCGTATCACCCCAACTGCGTCCAGCTGAGCGATAACTCTCGCATATACTTTCCATAGAAATTTCTATCAAGTGCTCATATCTCGAAGAATATTCGACATTTTGAAAATGCTCTAGCATGTTTGTTGCAAGTTGGGGATAAATCGCCAAATTGTGCACTCATGTCAGAAAAGTATGGCAACCCTACTTTCATGATGTAATAGGCATGATTGCCTGTGAACGTTTTTTCTTTTGGAAATAGGAAAAACAAAATGAAGTGTTTTACATATTCGTAACAGTATTATTAACAATAAAGATCTATCATGCATAAAGCATTGATTATGAAACACTTTCCAACTAAACTACAATTTTATTTAAAAAGCCCAAAGTGCGATACTTTTAGCGCTGATATTTTTTAAATTATCACTGTACTACAATAATTTATTACATTCGAAAACTTAAAACTTCGTCTAAAAAAGGCAATGTTATAAAATCGCCAAATAAAGACAATGCTAGTTATACAAATTGAACTTTATTCAAATGACATCATCAAAATATAAATTGCTTTCCTTTCTATGTAAAAAAAATGAATATTTCATTCATATCACTTATATTCCAGATTCCAGATCCAAATAACTTTAGTTTAAAAAAATTCATTAAATTCTTATACAACTCATCTTACAATCGCTTGATTTGTTTATATTCGGCATGCTATAGAAATTAGGCTTCATTCTAGGAATAAATTTGATGTTCATTTAAAATAAAAAAAATATTGTAATTGCTTTGGCATAGAATTGATATACAACGTTACTATATAAAAATAAAGCGGTTTTATAAAGGATGCAACACTAAATATAAATTTAAAAATCTTCAAACATCACGATTTTTCCACAGGGGAAAGAATGGATGCCATATTTTATAAAATTGTATGCAAAACACGTCAAATAAGCAAAATTTTAAAAATAAAGACAACCAAAGTTGTCTATTATCAAATGTCTTTAATGAAATCTCAATCCATGACGTACATAAAAATTACGAGAGAGCTTTCGTGCATTATTCTATCCGTCATCAGTCTCAAAGTAAAAATAGGTGACGCTCATGAGCTTTAATAGATAGTCAACATGCGCGAGACAAAATGTGCATATTAATCATTTTAATTTCGACACAATTAAGAAACATAATTTAATTATAAAATACTTAAATGATAAAAAAACATAAATTACAGGGTAACCAATCGATATGTCGTCAAAAACAAAATAAAAAATAAAAAATTAATTTACATTGAGAAAATTAACTTTATTTCATTTCTAGTTAGCCCATTTTGATTCATTAAGCACTCATTTACTTTTTTTGTACTTTTAATTATTATCCTAGGATTCCTCTTTTATACTGAATTACCTTATACCTTTTCTAGTTTTTTTCATTAGATTTTTAAGTTTGCTTCAAGATTTACTTTACTTATTTCCTCATTTACGTCTATGAATATGTCACTACTACCAACTTTTTACATGTTTAATTCCTACTTTTATTTTTTTCAACATTTACATTACTATAAACTTATATTCTCTTCTTTGGAGTTCCACGTTTTTGTTTTATCCTTTGAGAAAATTACAACACTTTGCTTTTCACTTTTCGACATTTTTTGTTTTACTCTTTACTTTTTCTGCATAAATGTAATTTTTTGCACTACCTTTTCACTTTTATTAATTTTTTCTATTATTTTATCCAATTTTTAACATTTTATCCCTTTTTTCATTGTGTCCTGTTATGCATTCTTTAAGGATATTTATTGTTTTTTCCTTTCCATCAAGCCTAACATCTAAAGCTTTTTGTTCTATCAATTCATCTACTTCAATTTCAGATTTTTTTTCTCCTTAACATGCTGATAGTTTATCCATTTCTTTTTTCTTATTTTCAAGTCCTTCAATTTTTTCTTTTAAGTTTGACATTTTGGACACTTTTTTTTCTTCGTTCGATTTTAGACTACTTTCAGACTGGGCTGGAATGGGCGTATTTTTCGGCCCGGGCGATGTTAAGGTAGCCGCCCTAGTTCAGTGAGGATGGGATGGGGATCAATATAATAAAAAAGCAACCTGATTTTCTAGGTAAGGTTATAAAATAATATATCTCAGTCTGTAATAATAAAATGCAATGTCTGTCTGTGTGTTCGTTACGTCTCTAGAGCAGTTACCAGGTCGCGCTCAGTTATTAAATTTGATACGCACATAGTTCAAAAATTGCCAAAATCTAAAATAAGAAACTACGTATGCTGAAATGTCTCCATGAAATGCTTGTTTAATACGTAATTTTTAACGAAGAAAAGAATAAAACCAACCCTATTACACTAGGGCTAGCCATTCTCGAGATATTTTAGTTTTTTCGTATTTTCTCTACGTCACCTTTGAAAATAAGTCCAGTTATCAAATGAGAACGAAAATTGAAATAAAAGTGAATTAAATTTAATTAAAATAAAGAGAACGTGAATATAAGTCTGCAGGGAAAGTCATGTGCTGCCCACATCAGAGTTTTTCAATTCTCAATGAAATATTGAGGAAAGGAAATACGTCTGTTCTGAACAAGCGGCGCGCAAATAAACAAGCATCAAGTGGAGTAAAATGGGTCGGCATTCCACCTTTATTTACACAATCACATTTTTATACACTTATTTCGAATAATATATAATTAAATCAGCAGATTGCTGGTCGTAAATCATTTGGGTAGACACTGTCTACCTTGTCTCCCCTGACACAGCGCTACTGACTGAAACTTACCTAATAATGCAATTAAGTATTTGCAATGATTCTATTTGACGAGCGTTACATGTTATATTCATTTGAAGGAATACATTAGTTAATGTGCTCGTGCATTATTTAGAGTATAAAGTTACTTTCAATGGAGTGCGAAGTAAAAGGTTTAATGTTGGGTAAGCTAAACTTCGGTTCGAGCTATTAGATTTAATTAAGGGTGATAATTTTGCGTTATAATGCACGTGAAGCATTATAGAATCCTTTCATGCATCCCGGATTTTACATTTTGAAGCAACTGAATTCGCAAATGTAGTTTTAAGTGAAATTGAGTGGTATTTTATAAGCAGACTAGCAGCGCTTACACGGCGTCGCTCGGGATTTACGATGCAAAACTCTAATAAAAATTACACTCGCACATATAGGGTCGTGAATCTTATGCATTGTTTTTCACTGTGAAAGAAGTGAATTCATTGCTTTATGTAAGAAAAAAATGAATCTGATTGGCCACTCTTTGGCCAATCAGATCCGTTGAATCATACATACATGCTTTTCTTCTTTATATATATTAGATAGATAGATATTTTTATATTCATTTATATATTATTCAAATTAATAAAATTTGTTGAGTAAGCCTGTGAAATATAAACCATGGTGATAGAGTTTTCATTTAAATTCATATTTCAAACCTCCGAATTTCAAGAGTGACTAACTAATACGTTCAATAAACTCCCACAAAATTCAGAAGTTTAATTGACTTTCATGTTTAAAACCAACGATTTCCAACCTTTTTCGTTGGGAATCATGGAGTTAGAAAGTAGAACTCCTAGGAAAAAGTTTCGTTTTTCATTAATATCTCGACAATCCCTGGTCTTAGAAACTCGAAACTTGGACTAAATGTATGGAGGCTATTTTAGGGCTATCCACAAAATTTCATTAAATTCAGTGCAGCTATTCTCCCGTGATGATGAGACACACGAAAGTTTCGTCTTTCATTAATGTCGCAACAACCCCTGGAGTTAGAAACTCGAAACATGGACTAAATTTTAAGTGGGGCTATATTAAGACTACCTAGCAAATTTCATCAAATTCGGTTCAGCCGTTCTTCCGTGATGTTGGAAAATACATACATACATACATACATACATGCATACTTTTCTTCCTTCTATATATAGATTAGAAAACTCCAAGTTTAGCTTAATAATATATAGCTTAATAATATATAAGTTAATTAAATTTTTACTCTTATTATTTAAATGTCCGTTGATGTGAAAATGTATGGAGTCAACAAAACCTTCACTCGATTTTATCATACCATCATAAATACCATAATTTTACAGTGTTAAGCCCCATTTGTACACTTAGACCCTGTATAAATGTGGTTAATAACAACTGTAGTTACTTTCCTTATATACATAATGTATAAGGAAAGTATTGTGACGGGGTCGAAAATTCGAATTCAAGTTTTCGACGGAAGAGCACGTTTCAAACATCCCTGATCACGAATCAAACATTTTTGAAGTGATGTCTGTCTGTGTGTCTGTGTGTGAAAGTATGTGTGTGTGTGTGTGTGTGTGTGTGTGTGTGTGTGTGTGTGTGTCAGTTAGCCTCTGGAGGCGATAACTAACGAACGAATGGACCGATTCGAACGAAATTTGGTACAAAAATCATAATCCATAAACACTGGAAGTGATGTCTGTCTGTGTGTGTGTGTGAAAGTGTGTGTGTGTGTGTAAAAGTATGTGTGTGTGTGTGTCAGTTAGTCTGTGGAGACGATAACTGACGAACGAATGGACCGATTCGAAGGAAATTTGGTACAAAAATCACAATCTATAAGCACTGGAAGCCTATTGTTTTTATGCGCAATCGAATGTTCAGAACCCCCTAAATTTTTGAGTGAAATTTTGAAAAAATCGTCAAAAAATCAAAACCGCTAATAAAGTTACGCAAATAGACATTTCTTAAGTAATTTTTCATTAGAAAACGATTGACATAAATTTTAGAACGCTAACATGAACTGTTCTCGAGATATTGCACATTTAAAAAAAAAATTATCAAGAAGTCATGTAAAACAAAAAAAAATATTTCCTATTGAGAAACATGTTCACTTTTCATATGTAATACCATGCGATATATTTGGTTTTCTAAGCTAGCTCGTTCCATTCATGAAAAAAGATACTTTGAGTAATACTTTTGTATTTGAACACCATTAGTCATTTATCTGCTGTAAGAATAACTTATTTCTTCGTCCATAACGCTTGGCGAGATTTTGACGACGAATTTGGCGGAATGTCGCCAGCGTGGCGACTTTTTTAAATGTTGCTAAATTAATGAAAAACTCGCCAAATGTATAAAAATGACGCTAAATCAATGATGACTCATTGATGATGACAACATGGAAAATGACGACTCATTGACGAAAATTCAATATCTTTGAAAGAATACAAAAAACTACTATAAAAAATAATCTATTTTTTTTACTGTAAAAGTAGTAAAGTCATTGCATTATATAAAGAAAATCATGTGCTGCCCACATCAGATTTTTTTTTAAATTGACATTTTTAAAACGCGTCCGGCCACGTGTGTGTATGTGTCCATATATGTACAATGGGAATATTTAGAAAGTAGAGGTTGATCTTAAATGAAATGATTTTAAATGGGGTTGATCATAAATGATATGATCTTAAATGAGGTTGGTCTTACATGAGGTTGGTTTTAAATGAGAGGATGTTCAATGAGGTTGATCTTAAATGATCTTGGAATGAAGTAAACAAGTTTTTGTGCTGAAAGACAAATAGTTAATGGTGGTTTAATAACTACGCAATTTTTTATGATTCATTCATACGTATTTAATATTTCCATTTAATTGCTAAAATGTTAATATCTACATAGTTGTCCGCCATTTCCTTAGCCAATTATAATACTATTACTCATAAACCAATTATTTGTACCAAATCTTATTAATTTGGTGAGGAGTGTAATGACCCATGCGCAACTCTTCATTAAAATTTAAATATTCTTTAATTGTATCAATTTTCTTAATAATTCCTTATGTAAAAATACCGGAGTGCCATTCGTTCTTGTAATGATTCTTAATAGTTTTCATTGTGTGATGACGATGCTAGTAAGCTCCATCAGTAATTTATTTGCCAAACTTTGATTCAGACATTTAAGTAAAGACCGAATTTCTTTGAATCATACTTCACCAATCTGGTTGTTCCTCAGGAGAATTTGCAACCATCTCTTTTTTACCTCGGGAGTATTTAACTTACTCTCACCAAACCTTGCTTGCAAGTAATCTTTTCGCTTAAATCTCGGTGCACTTCATTTGGCTCATATGTATTGCCGGCATGAAACACCTGCATTTGGCCCCTTGGTCAGTCAGAGAAATATCGCACATGTAATTGCCTATTAGTTGTGAATTGCCTTTGGGATAAGACTACTATCATAAAATTTCAAGAAACATATATACTTTACCCATCGTAAAATGTTCGATTTAAAATGTTCGATTTATAATTAATTTTCTAGTGTCAGTCCAGTTATACCATTGCAATTACATGTCGATTTCAAAGCTTTTCAAACTGTTCCTACAACAGTGTTAGACTTTCTGTACATTCCATCATATATCTGTTATATTTTTACTTTCCCTGCAATACATGGTAATGTATAGGGAAAGTATTGGAATCATGCCGAAAATCACAACTCGAGTTTTCGACGGATCTACACGTTTCGAGACCTCTAGAATACGAAAAAACCATTTTTAGCGTGACGTCTGTGTGTGTGTCTGTCTGTGTGTCTGTCTGTGTGTCTGTCTGTGTGTCTGTCTGTGTGTCTGTGTGTCTGTCTGTGCAGATTTTGTATCCACTCTAACTAAAAAACTAATGGACCGAATTTCACAAAATTTTGTAGGTAAGTCACTTGTGGCCGGGGCTGGTGCTGATTAGTTTTGGGTGCGATTCGGAAAAAAAGAACCCGCCTTTTTTGTGAAATGGCCCGCAAAAGTTTGTATCCACTCTAGCTAAAAAACTACTGGACCGAATTTCACAAAATTCGGTAGATGAGTCACTTATCAGTTACTCTGGTGCTGATTAGATTTTGGTACGTTTCGGAAAAAAATGACCTGCCTTTTTTTGCAAAATGGCCCGCAAAAATCGTCCAAATCTAAACTAAAGAACTGGGTGTACTCAGATATATCCATTAAATGCTGATTTAATACGTAATTTTTAAAGAAGAAAAGAATAAGACCAACCCCATTACACTAGGACTAGCCGTTCTCGAGATATTTTAGTTTTTCGTACTTTCCCTACACCACCTTTGAAAATAAGCCAGGTTACCGAATGAGAACGAAAATTGAATAAAAGTGAAATACATTTAATTAAAATAAAGAGAACGTAAATATAAGTCTGCAGGGAAAGTCATGTGCTGCCCACATCAGATTTTTATATTTGTCATGAAGGTATTAAATTCCCTTCGACACGATCCCTTTCTTCGCTAGATATCGAGTCTATAAACTCACAGACTCACTCACATAATGACATGCAGGCACTCACACTTACAGATACGCCATACACACAAATGTTACCTGAATAATGTTCATTTCGATATTAGATATGCTCAAAATATATAAATCTATTGAAAACTTAAATTCAGATGTTACATCCCTCCACTAAACTTTCCTTATACATTATGCTATACAGGATGTCCCAAAGAGATTGAAACGCTCTTTAATTCTTAACCTGTTGGAGATAATGGGCAATGTAAATTGCAAAAATGTTGAAAGGAAGGTAAGAGGTAAGAGACTACGTTAATAAAATAGTCCTCCCATTAATTATTAAAAAGTTACACTTTTCAAACTTGTATACGACCCCTTAGACAAATTGGGTAAATTAGAAAATTTTTATTTTTAATGCAACAAGATTATTAGAAAAATCCTCATATCTGTATCTTTAAAATCAACTGAATTATGATAAAGGAGAAAATCTGACTTATGCCACTTTTCCGTACCATGTGAAAGGCTGTTTCATCAGTGAAAATAGGATCATAAACAAATTCACGATGGAAATTGTTTCGATCAAAAATATGTTAATATATGTCAAATTGTTTTTATCGCAAATGCATCTAAATAAAGCATTACACAGACAGAGATCATATAAAGCAGTGATACTCACTACGCGGTTGGGTATCCTATGTATTATCATCCAGTTTTATCTTTTTGGTGATATGTCACAAATTTATATTTCTAATTTGATATGGGGTCCGCAATCACAATGTTCAATTTTCAATTAAATATAACAATGTAATTAAAAATATAACACGTAGCTCGTTCAATTTTAAAGATACAAGTATTCGGTTTTTTAATAATCTTGTTGCATTAAAAATAAAACTTTTCTGATTGCCCAAATTTGTCTAAGAGGGTCGTATAAAAATTTAAAAAGTGTAACTTTTTTAGAATTAATGTGAGAACTATTTCTTTAACGTAGTCTTATTTCCTACCTTACTTTCAACATTTTTGTAATTTACATTGTCCACTTATCTCCAACAGGCAAAGAATTAAAGAGCGTTTCAATCTTTTGGGGACAACCTGTATATGTAGTGAAAGTAAAAAATCTGATGTGGGCAGCACATGACTTTCCCTGCAGACTCAAATTCATGTATTTTTTTCTTTAATAATTCATTAAATTGAGTTTAATTGCACAAAATAACACTAAATTTGAATTTTTAATTCAATTTCTGTTTTTACTTGGTAATTAGACATTTTTCTAAAAGTGGCATAACTAAATGCAAAAAATCTCAAATATCTCAAGAATGGTTAGTCCGAGAGTAATAGAGTTGTTCTTATTATATTCCTCATCAGAAATTACGTATAAAACAAGTATTTAATTGATATGTTTGAACATACGTAGCTTTTTTTAGATTTTGCGATTTTTGAGGGCCATTTCGTAAATAATGGCAGGTTGTTCTTCTCCGAATAATACCAAAATCTAATCAGCACCAGAGTATCGTACAAGTAACTTATCTACCAAATTTTGTGAAATTTGGTCAATTAGTATTTTAGCTAGAGTGGATACATGAAATTTTTAAGGGCTATTGCGCAAAAAAAGGCGGGTTTTGTTTTTACGAATCTTACCAAAAACTAATCAGCACCAGGGTCATACCCAAGTGACTTACCTACCAAATTTTATGAAATGCAGTCCATTAGTTTTTGAGTTAGAGTGGATACATACATTGGACAGACAGACACACAGACAGACAAACACGCAGACGTCACGTTAAAAATGGTTTTCTCCTATGGTATTCTCCAGGGTAACCCACAAGTGACTCATCTGCCGAATTTTGTGAAATTCGGTCCAGTAGTTTTTCAGTTAGAGTGGATACAAACTTTTGAGGGTCATTTCGCAGAAAGAGGCGGGTTCTTTTATTCCAAATCGTACCCAAAACTAATCAGCACCAGACTCGCTCACAAGTGACTTACCTACCAAATTTTGTGAAATTCGGTCCATTAGTTGTTTAGTTAGAGTGGATACAAAATCTGCACAAACAGACAGACACACAGACGTCACGTTAAAAATGGTTTTTTCGTATTCTAGAGGTCTCGAAACGTGTAGATCCGTCGAAAACTCGAGTTGCGATTTTCGACATGATTCCAATACTTTCCCTATACATTACCATGTATTGCAGGGAAAATAAAAATCTGATGTGGGCAGCACATGACTTTCTCTGCAGACTCAAATTCATATTTTTTTTCTTTAATAATTCATTACATTGAGTTTAATTGCACAAAATGAAACTAAATTTGTGCTTTTTAATTCAATTTCTGTTTTTATTTGGTAATTAGACATTTTTCTAAAAGTGGCATAATTAAATGCGAAAAATCTCAAATATCTCGAGAATGGTTAGTCCTAGAGTAATAGAGTTGTTCTTATTATTTTCCTCATCAAAAATTACGTATAAAACAAGCATTTAATTGATGTATTTGAACATGCGTAGCTTTTTTTAGATTTTGCGATTTTTGAGAGCCATTTCGTAAAAAGAGGCAAGTTGTTCTTCTCCGAATAATACCAAAATGTAATCAGCACCAGAGTATCCCCCAAGTAACTTATCTATCAAATTTTGTGAAATTTGGTCAATTAATATTTTAGTTAGAGTGGATACATGACATTTTTGCGGGCCATTTCGTAAAAAAGGCAGGTTGATCTTTTCCGATTAATACCAAAATCTAATCAGTACTAGAGTATCGTACAAGTAACTTATCTACCAAATTTTGTGTAATTTGGTCAATTAGTATTTTAGCTAGTGTGGATACATGAAATTTTTACGGGCCATTTCGCAAAAAAAGGCGGGTTCTGTTTTCACGAATCGTACTAAAAACTAATCAGCACCAGGGTCATACCCAAGTGACTTACCTACCAAATTTTATGAAATTCGGTCCATTAGTTTTTGATTTAGAGTGGATACATACATTGCACAGACAGACGCACAGACAGACAGACAGACAGACAGACGGACAGACAGACAGACAGACAGACAGACAGACACACACACAGACGTCACGTTAAAAATGGTATTTTCGTATTCTAGAGGTTTCGAAACGTGTAGATCCGTCGAAAACTCGAGTTGTGATTTTCGGCATGATTCCAATACTTTCCCTATACATTACCATGTATTGCAGGGAAAGTAAAAATGTATCTAATTAAAACATAAACGATTAATCATGTATTAAACATTGATTATGAAACACTTTTCAACTGAAATGCACTTTTATTTAAATATTTCCAAAATGGGATATATGCAGCGGTGTTTTTAAATTACCACAGAACTATAGTGATTTATTAAATTTAAAAAACTAAAACTTCATCGAAAAAGACAATTCTAGTTATACAAAATGAACTTCATTCAAATGACATCATCGAAATGTAAATCGCTTGCCTTTATATTTAAAATCAATGACTATTTCATTCATGTCACTTATATTCCAGACTCCAGAGCTAAATTATTTTGCGTGAAAAAAAATCAGCAATTCTTATACAACTCATCTTTCAATCGCTTGATTTGTTTACATTCTTCATACGTTAAAATTAGGTTTCGTTGTAGAAATAATCAAAGTTTAGTGATCCTTTAAGATAAAAAATATTGTAATTGCGTTAGCACAGAATTTAGATACACAGATAATACGCAGAAATAAAGTGGTTTTAGGACGGCAGCTACACTAAATATAAATTTTAACGATCTTTTACACAGCGGAAAAAAATGGATGCCATATTTTATATTGAAATGAGTGATCACCTTATATTGTATGGGTGTAAATATTATTTTACGTTTTGTTTAAAAAGCTACCCAACATATTTTGCTGAATTTTTTTTACACATTTTGCGTAATAATTTAAATATTTCCTAAAATTTTCGAAGCAATTTTTGAATTTTAACACCGTTTAAAAAATGTTTAAAAAATTATGTCACGTAGGATTCAATGTACTACATTTTTTTATTCGGCTTATATCCAAATCTAATTGGGTGATATTTTTTATTTTTATTCCCAGATAACTCACAGACCGTCTCAACAACATACTAAAATTTCATTTTGATAAAATTCATTTTACGGCAATTATCGTGCGAACGGATAAATAGACAGAATGACCAAAATCATAAACCCTTCTCAACTATGTTTGAAAGTGCTGAGAAAGAGAAAAAAAAAGAAAACAAATGAAACCTGTAGAATAAATCAGAATCCTTAGCTTTAATTCGTAACGGCAATTTTCTCCGAAAATTAGAAAGTATCTAATTATTGTCCTTTCTCAAATTCTTTTAGAAGAATCAAAAATCGTTGAACGATCTTCCATTACTTTAAACATGCGAAATTTGACCATAATCAAATTTCCAGTGCTCATAATGAAGAGTATCCCTTTTCTGAAGCAAAATCAAGGAAAATTAAATCCAATGCGTAATCTAAGGAAATTGAAGATAATGTACTCGTATTCGCCTCTGCAATTTAAAGAATGCGTTCATTATCTGTGAATTCAAGATAAGAAATTAATATGAAGAATTGAAACAATGAACATCTTTTATTTTCCCTGCAATTCATGGTAATGTATAAGGAAAGTATTGAAATCATGTCGAAAATCGCAACTCGAGTTTTCGACGGATCCACACGTTTCAAGACCTCTAGAATACGAAAAAACCACTTTTAGCGTGACGTCTGTGTGTGTGTCTGTGTGTCTGTCTGTCTGTTCAGATTTTGTATCCACTGTATCTAAAAAACTAATGGACCGAATTTCACAAAATTTGGTAGGTAAGTCACATGTGGGCGAGTCTGGTGCTGATTAGTTTTGGGCATGATTTGGGATAAAAGAACCCACCTATTTTTGCAAAATGATCCTCAAAAGCTTGTATCCACTTTAACTAAAAAACTGATTTACCGAATTTCACAAAATTCGGTAGATAATTCGCTTGTGGATCACTCTGATGCTGATTAGATTTTGGTACGATTCGAAAAAAATAACCTGCCTTTTTTTGCAAAATGGCCCGCAAAAATCGTCGAAATCTATACTAAAGAACTACGTATGCTCAAATATATCCATTAAATGCTCGTTTAATACGTAATTTTTAGCGAAGAAAAGAATAAGATCAACCCCATTACATTAGGACTAGCCGTTCTGGAGATATTTTAGTTTTTCGTATTTTCTCTACGCCACCTTTGAAAATAAGTCCGATTACCGAATGGGAACGAAAATTGAATTAAAAGTGAAATAAATTTAATTAAAATAAAGAACGTGGATATAAGTCTGCAGGGAAAGTCATGTGCTGCCCACATCAGAATTTTGTTAAATATATTAACAGATGCGTAATAACACAAGGTTCTTGCTGGTGTAAAATGTTTTGCTCTCCGTAACTGATAAATTGTTATTAATGGACTGTCTTAAATTGAGTATTATTACAATCTTAAGATCACGCTTACACGACAAATAATACCATCCGAACCCATTTTTATGTACTTATGCGCAGGGCCGCAGACAAGGATGTAGGCAAAAGAATGCATTGCATAGTGGCTCGGGCAGCATTAGCAGTTTATTAACCTTTTGCTTATGGGTGAGACAGCGTCCATCTCAAACGAAGAACCTCTCGATAAAACAGGTATTTGACATACTCTATCCCAAACAGTTCGATCTTCCTTTGCAGTCTTTGGCGTCCTTGGACGCCAATATCTGCAAAGGGGGATAACTGTTTGGGATAGGGTGAGTCGAAAGCCCAGGCCGACCGACTCATCCGAAGACTGAGAGCAGCAATTTGGGCGGTCGGGGGATAGGGTGTGTCAAATACCTGTCTTTGCGAGAAGTTCTTCGTTTAGGATTGACGCTGGCCCACCCGTAAGCAAAGGTTAAAAAGGTCAATGACTTTTAAAATAGGGGATTGTATGAGGCCCATGCATTTGCTGCGTAGGAGCTCCAAAAAATCTGTCGACAGCACTACTTTAACGGTTGACAGCATTGAACTGTCGCAGGAATGGCAGCAAGAAAGATCTCTCTATGTGCCGCAATCTTATGAATCCTTATGAGGATGGAAAAATCCAGTTCTATATGCAGCCAAATTCAAATTTCCTACACATTGGACTCAGGCTGCACGACGTAGTCCTTCAGCCGCATCGCTGTGTGGTAAGACTGAATGTGTTGACCTTCATAGATGTTCACAAAATTGTGACCATACCAAGTTTTATTGCTATTATTGCAGGTGTCGGTTATTCCACGCTGACGAGCACATAATAATCGCAAAACGGGTTCATAGATGCTGTTATCTGGACTGGTAACGCAACCCTAACCTTTGAAACGGCCCTTGGTGGTTCTTTGAGTATGATCCCTGATCTCCAGTGTGGTAGGATTTAATTGGTCAGTCTCCATTGAGGTTCACAATTTTGCGACAAATAGCATTCCTTTTAGCTATTCCATGCTGACGAGTCCATAATAATCATCAAACCGGTTCATACATGATGTTATTTGCAGTGGGAGCATGATCCTAATTTTGGGAGCAATCCTTATAGGCGAGTTCCAAGGATATGTACTAGGCCTTTTCAGCCTCTGTTGCCACTTACGTGATAGATAGATCTATAGACGTTCACTGAATTGTGCCGCAGATATCGACTATATCATGCCGACGGGCGCATAATAAGGGCGAAACAAACTCCGGGTATGTTGACCTCTGTAGCATCTCGGATATGTATGCAATAGATCATAAATTTTATGTGTCAATATTATTTGCAAGCGTTTTAGCTTAAAGTATGTCAATGTTTTATTTAACTAATGTTTAAATTCCGTTTGAAATAGGGGGATGCTTTTAGTATCTTTTTCTGAAAGATGTAACACGTATTGACAACTTTATATTTAAAAAAAAAATCTGATGTGGGCAGCACATGACTTTCCTTATATAATGCAGTGAATTTATTTCTTTTTCAGGCCGACGTGGTTGTCGAGTGGTCAAAGGCAAGCGTTTCCGTAGCAATCGCTCGACCGCTACGTTGTGGGTTCGAGCCCCACGTAAGGCATGGATGTTTGTGTTGTGGGCGTAATGTGATCTGCCCCCCTCTGGTGCGCCTGGGGCAACGTCAATGGACGGCTAAATGGTTCACACTCTGGCCGCTGTAATAAAGGCGAATGACGAAGGTCAAAGTGCCTGGCCATTTGAAAAAAAAATTTCTTTTTCAGTCCAAAAATAATGTACAAGATCCACGGTACCGTGTTTTTATCGTTGAATTGTACATTTGGCGATTTTCCTTATGACAACATGTAAATAAATTATTTCAAAGTACCCAATTAACTTATATTTCTCGAAACTCCAAATAAACAATTATCAATATTGATAGCATCCTCAATAAGTGATATAGTCCATATATTCAAATATTTAAATAATTAATTTCATCAATTAGGCATCATTTTCATTAATTTAGCTTCATTTTTGCAATTTTGACGATATTTTTGTCAATTTGGGGCGAAGTATCTCCAAGTTGGCGATACCGTGCTAAATTACTCGCCTTGTTCGCCAAATGCATCACCAAGTGTTACAGACAAAAAGAGAAAAGAGCATTACTTGTATGCTAGAAGGTATGCCCCGAAATATAACGGAAATCAGAATTTGCGAAACATTACTTCCCATTTGGCGTCATTTTTATCAATTTGACGACATTTTTGTCACTTTGGCAACATTTAAAATAGTCGCCAGTTGACCACGTCTCGCTAAATTTCTCACCAGGCGTTACGGACGGACGGAGAAATGGGTTATTCTTATAGTTTATTCTTATGTTCCTTCCAAAATATTGAATTTTCATCAATCAGTCGTCATTTTTATTGATTTAGCATCATTTTTATCAATTTGACGAAATTTTCGTTAATTTGACAACATTTAAAAGAGTCGTCAAGTTGTTGACACTCCGCCGAAATTTCGCCGATCGTTATGGACGGAGAAATGATTATTGGCGTCGAAATATAAAAGTATTACCCAAAGTAACTTTTTTCATGAATGGAACGAGCTAGATCCACATGAATGATGTCACCAAGTTTATCGCATGATAAAAGTGAAGTTATGAAAAGTGAACAAATTTCACAATAGTTAATATATTTTTTTAATGCGCAATATCTCGAGAACGTTTCATGTTAGCATTCTAAAATTGTGCCAATCGTTTTCTAATAAAAAATGACATAAGAAATGACTATTTACGTAACTCTATTAAAGGTGCTGATTTTTTGATAAATTTTTCAAAATTTCACTCGAAAATTTAGGGGTTCTAATTGCTCGAATTCGTATAAAAACAACAGGCTTCCAGTATTCATGGATTCTAATTTATGTGCCAAATTTCGTTCGAATCGCACCATTTGTTCGTGAGATATCGTCTCCACAGTCTCACTGACACATACACATAAATGAAAACGTACAAAGGCTATTTACACATTTTAGAACGATTTTATTGCAAAAAAATAACAAAAGTTGCATTAGTTCAAGAAAATTTCTGGCAACAGCTTATTTTATGAACACTAAATTATCATTTGCTGTTCTTAAATTTTCTCTATTTTAAAAATGGCGTATGTAGACAAACTTTAGATTGAAAGATATGTGAGTACTCTTTCCGAAGAGAAATACTTTTATTCTGTAATTAAAAAATCTGATCTGGGCAGCACATGACTTTCCTTATATAATACAATGAATTTACTACTTTTACAGTTAAAAAAAATTATTCTTATAGTAGATACTTATATTCTTTCCAAGATATTGAATTTTTTTCAATTAGTCGTCATTTTCATTGATTTAGAATCATCTTTACCCATTTGGCGACATGTTCGTTAATTTGGCAACATTTAAAAATGTCGTCAAGTTGGCGACATTCCGCTAAATTCGTCGCCAAAATCTCGTCCAGAGTTATGGATGGAGAAATAAGTTATTCTTAGAGCGGATAAATGACTATAATATTCACGTTCAAATACAAGAGTATTACTCAAAGTATCTGTATCTTTTCTCGTGAATGGAACGAATTAGATATACGAGATTGATGTCACTAAATTTATCGCATGATATTACATTTGAAAAGTGAACGTTTCTTAACAGTAATTTTTTTTAATTTATGGGATTTTTTGATATATTTATTTGATAAATGTGCAAATGTCGAGAACGGTTCATACTACCGCTCTAAAATTTATGTCAATCGTTTTCTAAGGAAGAATTACATAAGAAGTGTCTATTTGCTTAACTTTATTAAAGGTTTGATTTTTTGATGATTTTTTCAAAATTTCACTCAAAAATTTAGGGTTGTTCTGAGTATTCGATTGTATTAAAAGCAATAAGCTTCCAGTATTCACGAATTATGATTTTTGTATCAAATTTCATTCGAATCGTTTTATTCGTTCGTAAGATGTCGTCTCCACAGACTCACACACACACACACACACACACACACACAGACAGACAGACATCACTTCAAAAATGTTCGATTCGTGATCAGGGTTGCATGAAACGTACTCTCCCGTCGAAAACTCGAATTCGAATTTTCGAATTCGAGTTTTTTCGATTTCCTTATACATAATGTATATAAGGAAAGTAAAAATTGGAAACATGCAATTCGCTTTTCTAAATGCAAAATAAGCAATATTATTAATTATAAAGGGGAAAAGTGATTTTAACCGGTAAAATAATGACAAATGAGTACCCAAAGAAAGTACGTATATTTACTACTGTTTCAAATATGGAGTCTCTTTTCTGAAATAAAAAAAAGAACTCTACTTATTCAAAGAGCAATTGCAGCGTCTTTAAATATCTCTGCAACGACTGCAAACAAGATAATAAATTAAGATCTTAAAAAGCTAAAAAGCATAATGTTCTACTCCCTTTTGCTTCAGAATGTGACTGAGCGCAGAATATGCTGTAGAATTCTCTATCAAAATCATTTAGCCGGTAACAGATGGAAATATATTGTGACAATTTATGAATCCTGGATCTATTTAAAGGACTGTAACAAAAAAGGACCGATTTACTGCAAGAGAGGAAAAATATACATAAAAACCTAGATACAAGAATCAAAAGAAAATTTTAGTAAGGGACAACGGTTAAATTAAAGTTAAGAAAAGTAGAAAACAATATATCAAAATCAATTCAACATATAATCAAGAAAATCTGATGTGGGCAACACATGACTTTCCTTATATAATGCTATGAATTTACTACTGTTACAGTTTAAAAAAATGTTATTCTTATAGTAGATACTCTTATATTATTTCTAAGATATTGAATTTTTTTCAATTAGTCGTCATTTTCATTGATTTTGCGTCATTTTTATAAATTTGGCGAGATTTTTGTTAATTTGGCAACAATTAAAAATGTCGCCAAGTTGGCGACATTCCACCAAATTCGCCGCCAAAATCTCGCCAAGCGTTATGGACGGAGAAATAAGTTATTCTTATAGCAGATAAATGACTATTGGCGTTCAAATACAAAAGTATTGCTAAAAGTATTCTTTTTCATGAATGGAACGAGCTGGATCCACGAGCATGATGTCACCAAATTTATCGCATGGTATTACATATGAAAAGTGAACATGTTTCTCAATAGGAAATATTTTTTTTTATTTTATACAACGTTTTGATAATTTATTTTGAAAAATGTGCAATATCTCGAGAACGGTTCATGTTAGCGTTCTAAAATTTATGTCAATCGTTTTCTAATGAAAAATTACATAAGAAATTTCTGTTTGAGTAACTTTATTAGCGGTTTTGATTTTTGACGATTTTTTCAAAATTATATTCGAAAATTTAGGGGGGGGGGGGTTCTGACCATCCGATTGCGTATAAAAACAAGAGGCTTCCAGTGTTTACGGATTGTGAGTTTTGTACCAAATTTCGTTTGAATCGGTCCATTCGTTTGTCAGTTATCGTCTCCACAGACTCACTGACACACACACACACACACACACATGCTTTCACACACACACACACATACTTTCACACATACACACACACACACATACACAGACATCACTTCAAAAATGTTTGATTCGGGATCAGGGATGCTTGAAACGTGCTCTCCTGTCGAAAACTCGAATTCGAATTTTCGACCCCGTCACAATACTTTCCTTATACATTATGTATATAAGGAAAGTAATAAAGCTTTAACTCCTTTAGTTAAAGAATAAATACCTTCTCTTCATCCACAGAGTCTTAATAGAGTGTTAAAGACCCAAGCCGTCCGACTCATCCTAGGACTTGAGCAACCAAAAGGACGGCCGCTAGTCTTAATAGAGTAGAACTTCATCAGGATAAAGCTACCAGTCATACATCAGAATCTACCGCAAAATTTCTTGAAAAAAAATAACAAAAGATATAGATATTAAACCTTTTTGCTTTACCTTTTGCATATATTCCCTCAAAATCCTTTGATATGTCACCAGTGGATAATTGCGCTTTAGGATTGTTAAAAAATAACTTTCTAAGTGCAGACCTAAAATAATGGATAGACTACGGAAACCTGTAAAAGAAGAGTGGATTAAATACCAAAGCTTTAAGAAAAGCTTTCTTATCTTAAAAAACAAGAATGACAGACAGTTCAGAGAAAGGGGACATCAGACAGAACATTTAACAACTAAATATTGTTACTTCAAACTTTAATTATATTGCTTTAAATTTGTTCTAAAAATTTGTAAACAGTCTGTGTATATAACGCCTAACTACGGTGATTCAGCTCTTAACGAGAAAATCTATGTTTGACAAGTCAGGCCACAGTTTACCACCTTGATCTGCAAAAGCCACAGGTAAAAGTAGGTGAATAGTGTGTCTCATCTACAGATCAATTATTGAAGTAACTGTAGGAGTCCAACTCGGCTAATCTATCTATCCAAAGTCCTTCAAAAAATCAACTTATCAATAGGAAGAGCATAACGCCACTTCATTTACAGACTCTATTGACCACGGGAAAGAAAGGAGAGGACGCATTTAAAACGCTAAAAGAAGATAGTGTTTAAAATGGAGAAGGGTTTTTCAAGCCAATAAAAACTTGTAGATTTTGAACTCTACTATCGTATTGAAACAGAGCTAGAAAAACAAAGACGCAATCCTCAAGACAGATCGTAAGCTTTATGCAAATAGGATACTTACTAGTCGAATACCAGTTGAAAATCAACGGTCTCATAATAAGCAACTCCTGAATATTGTCATTTTTTTTAATAATTCGCGTTTCATATTTATTCGGCAAATCGAATATTTCAGTGTGCGGAACCCCCCTAAAGAAGGTAATATTGGAAATTTTAAATTGCTCACCTCTTCCTTTTGAACTATTTACCAGTACACCAAATTGAAGTCTCTATCTCATACCGAAGCATACTATTTTATCATCTCCCCTTTCGAATGTTTTTCTGTGGAGCACCCCCATAAATGAACATTTTTGAAAAACTCTGTTCGTGTTGTGTTTTTCATCAGATGATTAGTCCATATACCAAATATCAAGCCTCTATCACATTTAAAGTAAGAGTGTCTCATTTATTCCGAAAATCGAACATATTAGTGTGTGACACCCCCTAAAGTAGCAAATATTGGAAATCTGAAATTTGCACACTTTCTTCCTTTCAAAGAATCTACCAGTACACCAAATTTGATGTCTCTATCCTATTGCGGAGCATGTTTTTTTATCACTTCATATTTCGAAAGTTTTTACGTTTTTCTATGTTGCACCCCCTTAAATGAACATTTTTGAAAAACTCTGTTCGCCTTGGGTTTCTTATCAGATGATTGATCCATATACCAAATATCAAGCCTCTATCACATTTAAAAGGAAGCGTGCATCACTTATTCCGAAAATCAAACATATTGGTGTTCGGCACACCCTAAAGTAGCAAATATTGGAAATCTGAAATTGCACACTTTCTTCCTTTCAAACTTTCTACTAGTACACCAAATTTGATGTCTCTATCCCATCGTGAAGCATGTTTTCTATCACTTCAAATTTCGAACGTTTTTCTGTATTGCACCCCCTTAAATGATCATTTTTGAAAAACCGTAATATTCTTAGGTTTTTTATCAAATGACTACCCCATATACTAAATTTAAAGCCTCTATCACATTATAAAGAGGTGTTTTTCATTTGTTCATCAAATCGAGCATTTTAGTGCGCTGCACTCCGTACAATAGCAAATGTTGGAAAACTGAAATTATCCACTTTCTTCCTTTCTAACTATCTACACATATACAAAATTTGAAGTCTGTATCTCATCGCCAAGCATGCTTTTTCTGTCATTTCACCTTTCGAATGTTTTTCTGTGTAGTACCCATCCTCCCCTAAAATACATTTTTGAAAAACTCCATTCCTCTATTAAATAATTCGCTCATATACCAAATATCAAGCCTCTATTACGTTCTAAAGAGGGTGTTTCTACTTCATTTCGAAAATTGAACGTTTTTCGATAATAATTCGACAATAATTTCGTAATCGAACGTGCAACACCCTCTAAAGTAGAAAATATTGGAAAACTAAAATTGTACACTTCCTTCCTTCCAACCAACTGCCGTACCGTGCTGAAAACACCGGTTCTCGTTAGATCACTGAAGTCATGCAGCATTGGGCGCAGTTAGTACTTGAGTGGGTGACCACCTGGGAACACCGCGTGCTGTTGGCACTTTTCGCCGTAACTCGGTGGTTTGCGCGCTGGATTTGCACGCTGCCACAACTGCCGCCGTGTTCATGCGGAGTACGATCACGTTAAATATGTGGGTCCGTATGTCCTTCCGAGAGGTTGGTGGTAGGGGAAGGAGGGTACGGTCCCTGTGGATGCCTCCCCCACTGGGTTCCGGTCTAAATTGGGTGACACTTCCCGGCCGTCCAAACAGTTACCTTAAATCTTTCTAGTAGGTCGGACGGTCTGGGTCTCAACAATAACATCTTCCTTCCTTCCAAACTATCTATCTGTACACCAAATTTCAAATCTCTATCTCATCCCGAAGTATGTTTCCTTATCAATTCACCTTTCGAACGTTTTCCTCTGGAGTACCCCCTTAATCGAACGTTTTTGAAAAACTATATTCGTCTTGGGTGTTTTCATCAAATGATTAGGCCATATACCTAATTTCAAGCCTCTACCAAATTTTAAAGGAGTCGTTTCTCTTTTATTCGGTAAATCGAACATTTTGGTGTGAGGCATCCCCTTAAGTAGAAAATATTGGAAATCTGAAATTGTATACTTTCTTCCTTTCGAACGATTTACCCATACATCAAATTTGAAGTCTCTATCTTATGGCGAAGTATGCTTTCCTATCATTTCACTTTTCGAACGTTTTGGTGTGGAACATTTCTAGAGAACGTTTTCGAAAAATTCGATTTTTCAAGGGGGTTTTATCGAACGATAGAGCCGTGTACCAAATTGAAAGTCTCTATCTATTCTGGAAGTACCTAAAAAAAGCGTGACAGACAGACAGACGGACGGACACTTGGCAATTATTATATATAGATAACAAAAACCGACATTTAAATATCTCAGACGTGTTCAGTCACAACTTGGGCCCTCTTTCTGGTAGCTCGGACGGTGTGGGTCTCAACAACAACAACAACAACAACACCTTGGGCTCTTTACCTTGGTGTCTAGCCAACCATGATGGGCCAATAAAAAAATTTAGCAATGCAGTGTTGTGGAACCATTTGAAAAGACTGAAGATGAAAATAGTACTTTATTAACCGCTGTATATGATGGAATGACACAGATTCAAAAGCTTTATGGGAAAAAAATACGACATTTGATGAAGGATTTAATTCGATCCTCAATTAGATCTTAAATACTGGCTGTTACAGCAAGAAAATTGATATTATGTTTGCGACATACAACGACAAAATCAATCAAATCTGTGGAATATCTCATCCGATTTCAGAGAAAGGATGTTCCTTCAAAAATATAAAAAGTTGTCTTCGAATTATCAAATGAAAAAGTTTCTTACGAAACGGTGATAATAAGACAAGTCTGATGTGGGCAGCACATGACTTTCCTTATATAATGCAATGTATTTACTACTCTTACAGTAAAGACAAAATAGGTTATTCATATAGTAGATACTTATACTTTTACCAAGATATTGAATTTTCGTTAAATAGTCGTTATTTTCATTGATTTAGCGTCATTTTTATTCATTTGGCGAGATGTCTTTTGATTTGGTAACATTTAGAAAAGACGCCAAGTTGGCGACATCCCGTAAATTCGTCGCCAAAATCTCGTCAAACGTTTTGGACGGAGAAATAAATTATTCCTATAGCAGATAAATGACTATTGGCGTTCAAATACAAAAGTATTACTCAAAGTATCTTTATTCATGAATGGAACCAGCTAGATCCACGAAAATGCTGTCACCAAATTTATCGCATGACATTACATATGAAAAGTGAACATGTTTCTCAATTGGAAATATTTTTTTTATTTTATATAATTTTTTGATAATTTTTTTAAAAATGTGCAATATCTCGAGAACGGTTCATGCTAGCGTTCTAAAATTTATATTAATCGTTTTCTAAGGAAAAATTACATAAGATATGTCTATTTGCGTAACTTTATTAGAGATTTTGATTTTTTGATGATTTTTTCAAAATTTCACTCGAAAATTTAGGGAGGGGGGGAGGTCTGAATATTCGATTGCGTATAAAAACAATAGGCTTCCAGTATTTATGGATTGTAATTTCTCAACCAAATTTCGTTCGAATCGTTCCATTCGTTTGCCAGTTATCGTTTCCACATACACACCCACACTCACACACACACACACACACACACACACACACACACACACACATTTTCACACACACACACACACACGCACACACTTTCACACACACACACACACACTTTCACACACACACACACACACACACACTTTCACACACACACACACACACACAGACATCACCTCAAAAATGTTCGATTTGTGATCAGGGATGCCTGAAACGTGCTCTCCTGTTGAAAACTCGAATTCGAATTTTCGACCCTATCACCATACTTTCCTTATACATTATTATATATAAGGAAAGTAATAAGCTAACGAAATTCCTTGTTGAGCGGTGGCAAGAGGAAAACAGGAGAAAAAAGATGCGTGATGAAACCCGGTTTGTTACTTACTGTCAAAAGTACATAAAAATAAATGCTAATAGCTTCTACAAAGTGGAAAATTTTGTATCTTTCCAAGAAGAAACAAGTACTCGGGTGATGCGTCAATACTATTAGGGAGTTCCTCTAATAGTTGGCCTGCAGCTGCACACTATTCATCTATTTTAATCAGTGACTTTAGTAGATTAGAATTTTTAGTAGATCAGAGATACTTAAATATTGTTTGTAAGGGATAGTTTCCACGAAGCGGAAAATCTTGTACCTTTCCATATAGAAGCAGGTACCTGAATGATGTGTCATATTACGAACCAACCAAGGATATATTAAATGTTGTTTGTATATTAGATGACACTGACGTTTCGGTTTTATATATAGTCGGAAATCAGTCTGGAGAGCAACCTGAATATCAAACATGGAACAAGTGGACGACTTAGGTAAATAGACATTATTACAAAATTGCCTGGTTTATATGCATGAACAGGTTGCAACACAGTCAATGCTCGTTTTGGGCAAAATAAACTTCCAATCCCTGAAATTTCTGTAAACATATTTGCTAAAAGTTGTTAAAATACTAGTCCATGGAATATTATCAGATTGTACTTCTTGTAACAACTAATCACCTGATATTGTCATCCTGTAATTCAATGTAGCAAATTAACATAATAACTTGTTATGATTGTATTATCTATATTCTTGCTATTTCATATTATTATAATCTAGGTTACAAAATGGTTTGAGAACAGCGATTTTCAAAATTATTAAATTTTTATCAATTTTTATTAATGATTAATTTTAATCCATTATTTACCAATTACAAATTGCACACTTAGAAAAAACCATAAAGATCGTATTTCTAGATTTAATTTAAAAACATGGGAAATCGGAACTTTACTTCCAGAGGTATAGCCGTTTTTTTTAAAATCCCCATCGACTAATTTGGATTGACTACCATTTTAATTAACTACCACTTTGATGTGTCATTCATGGTTTTTATTCATCCTTTCATACCCTTATAATTGTGGTATGAAGGAAAATTAATATCACCAAATTATACCGAAATCTTAGCTGGCCCATAGACTATTTGGGGAGTAGACGTTGCTATCGCCAATTTAGTTATCAAAATTCTAAAAATTCATAAGAGATTTCACAGAAAAATTCATAAAAATATAAAGGGTAGAGTTTTTATTAGAATGTGAAATACAAAGAAAAAGAAATATAAGATTATATATCACGCAATTAGATATCATAATATTTTATGGCAAAAATTGGAATTGTGGAAAGTAATTTCTCTTTTATAGCGAACTAGATCACGAGAAATGTTTGATTTGTTGCATAATATTACATGTGGAAAGTGAGCAGATTGGATGATGTATATACTACTTTTTTAATTTTATGTAATTTTTGTGAAACGTTTATTTGAAAAACGTGCAATATCTTAAGAACAGATTCATGCTAATGTTCTAAAGTTGGAAGCCTTTGTTTGTTAATGAAACATGACGTCAGAAATGGTTTTTATTTATTATTATTAAGATAATTTACTTTTTGATGATTTTTTTTAAAATTCATTCAGAAATTGGGTGTGGCAAAAGTTCCAGTCGTTACTGAAATATTGCATACATCGACTCACGGATGCACACACACCATCCCATAAACACACAGAGACATCACCTGAAAATGATTTTTAATGATTTTATAAAGAAAACATTCGAAAATTAAGGTAAAGGGGGGGTCGCCTTTTCGAACGTTCGATCACGTTTAAAATCAATAGAGTTTCAGTATTTACTAATTGCAATAATCATACCAAATTATTTTCGATAAGCTTTACATGTTCTTGAGATATCGCTTTCACACTCTCACGGATATACACACACACACTAATACACACAAACACATACATATACACACATACACATACTAATACACACACACACACACTAATACACACACACTAATACACACACACTAATACACACACACACTAATACACTAATACACACCACACACTAATACACATACCCACTAATACACGCACACACACACTGATCAAGAAGAAACGCTAACATGCATGCACACCAACAAACATTCCTTCAAAACCGTTCGATTCGAGTTCAGGGATGCTTGAAACACGCTCTTCCGTCAAAAACTCGAATTTGTATTTTCGACCCCGTCACAGTACTTTCCCTATACATTATACTGTGTATATAGGGAAGTATAAATACAAGAGAATACTTTTTACTTTCCCTACATATATAGTATAATATACAGTGGAAGTATTGTGACGGAGTCAAATATTTGATTGGGAGTTTTCTACAGAAGAGCACGTTTGAAGTGAAGCATCCATGAACTCGAATCGAACGATTTTGAGATGTTTTTTCGTATGTATGTATGTTAGCATGTCTGTTAAATTAGTGCGTGTATGTATTAGTGTGTGTATCCGTGATATCTTAAGAATATATAAAACTTATCGCAAATGATATTGGGCATGATTATTACAATTAGTGAATACTTGAACACTATTGATTTTAAACGCCATCAAATGTTCTGAAGGACTAACCCTCTCCCTTAATTTTCGAATGATTTCTTTAAAAAAATCTTTAAAAAACAAAACTTCTAATAATGATAAATAAGTGATCTTTTCTTGCATAATATTTTATTCAAAAACGAGTAATACAAACTTTAAAATGCTAGCATGAACCGTTCTCGGGATATTACACGATTTTCGAATAAATTTATTAAATAATTACATCAGTTAAAATATAAAAGTAGTAAGTATCATTCAGTATGCTTATATTTCCATATATATTATTTTCTGACAAATATGTTTTCATTCTCGGAGATCTAGGTCATTCCATTCACAGAGAAGATACTTTTTGTAATAGTTCTGCATTTTTATTCCAAATGAATTGCAATAGTCATATATTATCATGATATATTAATTAAATATCAATTGCATTTTGATGAGGATTTTACAGTCGAATTAGCTATTCTGTTTGGACTTGTAAATTGCCAAAAACGCCAGATATTAGTTGAAGTGATGTCAAATCAATATCAAAAGCATTGTGCCATGAATCTCCTACACCGTTACTTTCTTGTAAAATATGTGAAATCATTGCATTATGCAGAGAAAGTCATAATCTGCTTAGATAAAATTTTTGACATTAAGTAAATACGTACTTTCTCATACGTAGTATTGAGAAAGCACTGTCTTCACAAAAATTTTCGATTTCGAGATTTTGATGCCAATTATTTTAAGACCTCCTGAACATGTTTTGACCGTCCAATGGCGTTATATCCTTCTCTCTGATGTTTGTGGTCGATTTTTTTGTGTGCACAATTACCGCCACAAATATGAATAGATTGTCAGGAAACTTTACATTCAGCTTTGTTATCGAAAAACCTAGAACTGGAGAGAATTTTTTTAAATTCGAGCGAAAACTTCGAAATTTATGCGAAATTATATATTTTTTTAACATGACAGCATAGGACGAAATTTGATATAATCATGCATAAAAGGGTTTATTTATGGTTGAAGTTTCAATCATTGTTGTAAAAAATAGTCGCGATACATTTTTTTTATTCATGGCGTCATTAGCGCCCCTTGGAGGGCAAGTTAACCCCCTGGGGGTACGTTGGGGGTACGTTGTCAAGTAAGTACGTTTGCAACGTAGGGGGTACATTGTCAGGTATGATATCAATTAAAAGATTTTTTTTCAAGCTCTTTAACCTTTTGCTTACAAGTGGGACAGCTTCCATCCCAAATGAAGAACCTCTCAAAAAGACAGGTATTTGACATACCCTAACTCAAACAGTTCGATCCCCCTCTGCAGGTATTAGCGTCCATGGACGCCAATGTGTGCAGAAGGGGGTCGAACTGTTTGGGATAGGGTATGTCAAATACCTGTCTTTTAGACGCCAATGCCTGCAGAGGGGGATCGAACTGTTTGGGATAGGGTATGTCAAACACCCGTCTTTTTGAGAGGTTCTTCGTTTGGAATGAACGCTGTCCCACCCGTAAGCAAAAGGTTAAAGTGAAAGGTAACATGCTATAGTCGTAATAATTTGGACACACCATACTGATTTTTCAAATTTTTTTCTTGTAAAATTTGAAAAGAATAATAATAAAAGATTGAATTCTGGTATGAGAAAGTCGAGTTGAGCCACACACCAGTTAATTTTATCGAAAATGGTAAGCAATTCTGCACTTTCCAACCTTTTGAAGTTTTTCACTTCCTCGCCTGTCCGTTTAGAGCGCCTCGCAATTTGCGCATTTCGGAAATAAAGAAAACTCCTTTGAATTACTTTTCTCGCAGTTTTCAGAAAATGCCTTTTATATATAGAGATTTGCTACTTCTAAATGGAATTGCAATAGATCTAAAGAAACACTCCCTCATGTATTTACACACACATGACACGTAAAGGAGTTCTCATAACACTCTTAACAGAGATTCAAGCTTCCTGTGGTATTTCCTTTTTCTCGTTCGAGTGCAACGTGTTATTTTGTGAAGTTACGTGTTTTCGATGAGAACAGACAAAACTGCGGAGACGTGTTTCGTAAAAATTGCCTCCTTTATAGTATTTTATGTAATATAAAAGCACCAGCAGATATTATTAGCATTGTTCGGGATTTAAATTGTGTGCAAATTGTAAAGCAATCTTATTGCTTAAAAAGCATTAAAATATCTATTTATCTTCCGGGTGTGTAGGAAAGTCTGTATCAAGAGAAATTTCTCGTTAAAGAAGAAATTTTTTTTTATTTTTTTTTAATACAGCTCAACACCAAAATGTTTTATACAAATGTTTAATACAGCTGCACACCAAAATACCTGCAGCACACCAAAATGTTAGATTTGATAAAAAAATGAGAAACGCTTTCTTTTAAGTGAAATAGTGACTTGGATATACAGTATAATCGTTCGATAAAAACCAGTAAAAATTAAACAATAAAAATCAAATTTTAGATGAGGAGTGCTCGATGTGAGGATGCATCAAAACGTTCGGAAAATAAAATGGCAGAAAACATATTTCTTAATGAGTCTTTAAGTTAAAGGTGTGAGTTTAGATAGTTGAAAAGGGAGATAGTGTACAATTTCAGTTTTCCATTATTTGCTACTTTAGGGTTGGCGCAACGCCTTTTCTTTAGTCGATTTTTCTTTAGTCAAGAACGCCGTTTCTTAAGTGTAAACAATGTTGATATCTCAATCACAAATTACAATCTGTTGCAATAATATGTGTACCCATAAAAAATTGAGCTACATCCATGAAACTTGGTGTGTAAATACCGTTTTAAGAATTATGCAATTGATCAAATAGTCAGCCCCAATTATGTTATAGGGCTCATGCAACGCGCATAAGAAAGACGCATCATACAGCATTTAAAACGACTTGTGTTTTCACTCTCGGGCAATTAGAACTAGATTTTCTGCCTTGAGACTGCGAAGGTGTACAAAGATGTGTTTGAGAGATACTAGACGACGCTACGAACAATTGTCGGATTTGAAGACTGGTCACACCATAGCCTAAGGGAAGCTGGTTGATCCAACAGACGTATCAGTGGTCATCTTGGTCCGAGCGATATGGTGGTTGAGCGGTGTTGGCAACAGTAGATCAAAGAAGGTACATGGAACCGTCACAAAGGCTCAGGAAGCCCCAGACAGACAACTCCTCGATAAGATAATGCAGTCCACACCGATTCGTCGCTATTCGTCATTTGAAGGCATTTGCCATCCTCCATGCTTCCTGTATCAAGGGATACTATTCGGAGACGATGGGCAGAAAGTGGGATTAGGTGTTGACCTTCATTAAGGTGACTACTACTGACCCCTCTATATAAACAGAGCCGTCTAGATTGGTGCCGAGCTCGGTCAGCCTGGACAGTGTCCGATTAGAGGCATGTCGTCTTTAGCGGCGACGAATCTTGGGTTCTCTCTCAGTGATAATGACTGCCGCATACTTATGTGAAAGAAGGCTGTCAGCGTTATGATCCCGCATTTGTTGTCGAACAGCAAGCACACAGACATCACATGTGGTATGGCAGTCTGGGGAGCTATCTCGTTGGACAGCCGATCTCCTCCAGTTGTGCTCAAGCCAATTTGACGGCACATCGTCGATGTTCTGCAATCAGCCTATACTATCAAGCCGCCGAAGTTTCATTTACAGACATGATTACACCCGACCACATACATACCTTACAACTTTAGTAACAATTTCTTCAAGGATTTATTACCCTTCCATAGCCATCCAGGTTCCCAAACCTATCACCAATAGAAAAAGTCTAGGACATGCTATGAAGGCAATTGTAGCATTCTTAGAATACCACTGAATTAGCTGACCAGTTGCGACATTTGTGGCAGAATCTTTTGCAGAAGGACATAAGCAAATGAATTGACTCTATACCGCACCAAATATCCGATGGGAAAACGCGCTGCGCGCTCTGGCAATATAATTAACTGTATAGGGTTGCTTAAAATTTTGCCAAGATTTAATACCACATGGTTGACTACGATGGTCAACGACTTGACAGTCGTGGCTGTGATAATTATGATTTTGAACTGTAAAGCTATCTCAGCTACGGCCCGCAAAAACAATTTTGAGAGCCACGAAAACAACAAAACAAATTTAATTAATTTAAGTATTTTACAATTGTCGACTGAATTTCTAGTCAAACCATACAAATTGGGGACCCCTTATAAACATATATCAAGAGCCCCGTTCATATTTGATTCCCCCCCCCTTTTCTGAATTTTTCATGTCCTAACCTCCCTCAAAACAGTTATAGGGCTCAGACTCCCCTGCACACTTGAGTGCTCTCCGTTCCCCCCTCACCCTTTAGGCGGCTCTGTTCTGGCATAGAATAGGAAAACTACTGGATTTTGAAGCAACATGAACCAATTCATTTACTAACATCAAAAGATGAAGAATGTACAAAACTTATAGTAAAAAACTTGTGAATAAGATTATGAAATAAGGCAGTATACAACAACAAAAAAGATTAATCATGCATAAAGCATTGATTATGAAACACTTTCTAACTGAAATGCAATTTTATTTAAACAACTCTAAAATGCGATACATTCAGCACAGTTATTTTTTAATTTATCCCAGTACTACAGTAATTTATTATACATGAAAACTTAAAACTTCAATATAAATCGCTTGACTCTCTATGTAAAGTCAATGAATATTTCATTCATATACATTATGTAAAAAAACTGATGTGAGCACATGATTTTCTGTACCTTATGTAATACCTTCATTTCACATTGATTATGTATATGGCGAAGGGCCATACATAAGATGAAGTTGCGGTGTCGTATCTTTATCATTACAGGAGCAAGCATAAAATACAAATTTATTTACAAGTACATACTAACACAAACTCCTTCAATTATTTTACATAATGTATCCACATATGAAATATCATGCCGGTACGTACATGCGTTCATAAGTTATCTTAACCAAACTTCACATGCAAATACATATACAACTACGCTCTCACACCAACAAATATATATATATATATATATATATATATATATATATATATATATATATATATATATATATATATATATATATATATATATATATATATACGCACACACATAAAAAACACATATACATATACACACACACAAGAACACATACATATAAGCACACACACAGCCAAGCACATATACATATACGCGCACACACGTACATACATATATGCACCACACACAACACAAATAGCTTGCGGAAAGTGTTTGAATTGTGTTAATGAGGTCTTGCATACTTTTCCTACCACTTATATTTCTTTCTGTTTCCGATTCAAACCAAATAAACACATATTAAAATAACTTGATATGAGCTATTTTATCACTTTGACGACAGTGCGATATGCCTAAACTACGATTTGAAAACTACAGTTTTTGTCATTAGAGACGTCAAAACGCAAGGGAAATCATGAGAACAGCGACGTACTGCATACCAACTTCTTCTATAATAAAATTTATACTGTATGCTAATAGCAATGTATTTATTAACTTAGGATACTTTTATTTATAAATTTTATATGCAGTTTTTTTTATATCAATGAGTTACATTTTCCAGTACATATGTCAAAGTACACATGTACATTTATTGTACTAGATTTTTTTTAATATATTGTATTGCCTAATTAAAGATGTATTATTTCAGACGGTTAACTATTGTCTAATGCTCTTTATAAGTATATTAGTGTTAATTACAAATGCGAAAAGTACTTAAATGTATTGTTTTTTTATAAAAATGTTCTCATTATATTCAAAATTCCGTTACACCGAAAGTTTGTTATAAGAAAATCTCAACATGCTATTATCGTTCACATACACGTAATATTTGTAGACAAATAAACCAAAACGTAAGATAATTAAAATGTATATTTATCTATAAAATGAAGTAAAAGGATATTTTTAACCCCGTGGGATACCTAAATTGAAAAACATTAATTCCTGATATCCCGGGAGGTAAAAAATACCCTGGATTGCAATCTAAAAGTTATATCTTAGGAAGCACAAACTATTTTTTGCTCGCATCTAAAGTGCACGGGCGCGATCTCGTAGTTTCGTTTTTTCAAAAACCGCCAAATATCGCCAAAATGTAGTAAAACGCAGATTAAAACGTTTTAATGAATATTTTTTGATAAATACATTGACGGAAAAATTTCATCACGAAGCTCATCAATATTTCCTACACTTTTTTTTTATTCTCCAAAGCTTAGGGGGAGTAGAAATAATTAAAAAAATATATTTTTTTCTTTCAAGGACGTTTTGACATTCACCTTTTCCCATTGAATTACAGGGGAAACGCAACGCTCTGGGCGGGAAGAATCCCTGAAGTCACATGACAACGGTTTCGGTCTTTCGTTAGGGTTGCCAAGGCCTTCTCTACTTAGATTACTCCTCGAAGCTCGTTATACTCGCAGCTGATTAATTGTTAATAATGGCTGTTGAGAAAAAATTACGTGTATCATTTTAATAAAAAATTTAACGAGTTAATTGTTTCAATAGACTCCAACGGCTTTTATATATATAAGTGATGTAAAATATACCGGGAGATTTTACACCACGGTAACCACCACAAACTTCTCAATTTTTAACATTTTAGTATTTTATGATTATTGTATAAATTTTTACTTCTTTTAATATTTTACATAATTAATAAATAAAATACAGTATTCTTAGTTACTGTAAAATAATTTTATCCATACAAAACTTGATAGAATTATTCGAGTAAAGTGGAAAATTTAAAATAAATCTAGGTGCGGTGACTTTAGCTCATTGCTGGTTATACAGAAATAGTTGGTTAAAAAATCCTCGCATATTCCCGGTTCTCACTAGCTATGTGGGTAGCTCACCGTTAATGATGGAAACCAAAATTTCTGATATCTGACTGATCTAACATAAAGTAGAGAAATCTTTAGCCCGGGCTGCCCGCCCGCTACATTGGCAGCTCCCAGCTAACAAGAGTTACCAAGATTTACGATTTCGTGTAAATATATCTCCCAACACGTTTTATGCGCACAGGCTTGAAAAAAATGCACACTTTGAAAAAACACGCACACTTTGAAAAAAAAATACTGTGAAAGTAAAATCATGTATTCAAAAACATTTTGAGACAACTATTTAAATTTATCATCAATTATTCCACATTGCAATGAAATTAGGTTTGTTATAAAATTTTCAAAAATTAAAAAATTCCCAAAAGTAGAATTTCGAAAAATTTTCTTCCCACTTCTTTGTCTTTCAAAAATACATCTTACAGAACACCTGGAAAAAACAGATGGTTAAATATTCTCTTTTGACCGGCCGCTGATAAATTAATTAAAAATAAAATTATTTAAATAATAGATTTGATATTTTGATAGTTTTCAGTTAAACACATTTGATAAAAACCTGACAAAACTTGCGTTAGGAATTTGAATAACTCTGCTATTTACTATCTAAATATCTTTGATGAATGTAAAAATTGTTTTAAATTTTACTAAAGTTCAGAGTCACTATTTAGTTAGGCTATTCCAAGACATTAATATACAGATACTCCATAGATGTTTCCGTGTGTCAATTTTTCTAAAAGTGAAGTGAAAGTCGGTTAATGGCCACTATCTAATTAAAATTACCTGAGGTCATTGCCATGAACCCAATAAGTAGGAACCTACCCAGTCCATGTTTTTAAAAAGGGTAGAAAATGTTGGTTAATGGCCACTATCAACCTATACTACCCTTGGACACACCTTACAAACACTCTGGATATACACTGCATAAACTGTCCAATTTCACATTGTTCTATATAGTGTAGGGAAGATCGGTTGATGGTATTTATTGAGTATACTACTTGGTTAAATTGCTATACATTCCATTCATAGGATCAAAGACTATTATTTTTTTAAAGTGTAAATAAAATTGATGTATGGCCGCCACCAACTAATAAAACTCAATAACTGTGCTATACAATTCACAAATGATTCATTTTTTTTAAATACTGTAGAAAAGGTCAGATAATGGCCGTAATTAATTTGTGTAAATCACATGCAATGCTTAGTATACCTCATAGTAATCGAAAATGTTATCCGAGCAGAGATGCTTAAATCTAGGTTTATTCAAGCAGTGTTAGTTAAACCTAGGTTTCCCCAAGTAGTGTTGGATAAATCTACGATTACCCAAGTAGTGTTGGATAAACAGGTTTATTCAGGCCTTTTGTATAATGCGAGCTTTACACGGATAAACCAAGGTTTATCTATAAGTTCGAGCTTTTCCTTGTAACATATCTATCAATAAGTAAAATACGTTTTGTGTAAAGGATAAGGGAAACTAGAGCAACGTAAATAAGCACAAATAAATCAATATAATGCAGCATACAGCTGTTTCGAGGACATGCTGTATCCCCTTCGTCAGTACAAAAGAATCAACAAACCCGAAATACACAAGAGGAACGGGCGCGAAAGGAAGAAGTAGGAGGGATTATATACCTAAGAGTGGAGTGCCCTGCAGAAATATCTGGCGGAGTGCTCTGTAAAAAATTTTTCACTTTCTTCTATCTATTCCTAGGTGCCATTTTAACCTAGTTTTTATCTTGAGGGTCCCATTTATTCTTGTCCAAACTTGATTTGTTTTGTCGGGATATTCTTGTTGTGCTTTAGCGCACGTCACTGTAATATGTCATACTTCTCGTCTCTGATTGGCTCGATATGCTGCTTTCCGATTGGTACGATATGCTGTTTTCTGATTGTCTCCCTCTTACTTCAGGTCTTGGGTATATAATCCCTCTGCTTCTTCCTTTCCTCTTTTGACCCTAGATACTTACGAAACTCGGTAATTAGGAAAGACTTCAAAATAAAAACTGCTAGAGTCCAAATTAAAAAACTAGCGCTTAAATTCTATAAAAATCTGCCATCTGTTCCAAATGAACTACTATTCAATCTGCATGATTATGATCATCGCAAAGCCAAATCACGTAAGAGACTCCGCGCGGTACTTAATATTGAAAATCGGAATTAGGTAAGTCCCAACTTAAATAGTTGATATTAAATTAAAACTCGATCAATGTTTTCTAAAAATTGTTCTTAAACCTTAAACTGCCAAATTGCTAGGAAATCCTTAGATCTGCATCAACTCCCCAAAATTACTCAAACTCTAAATGTGCAACAAACTGCCACACTGGAAGCTAAGTCAAATAATTAAAGCAGTAAATCAAAAACCTCGAACCTCCAACTATGGGCAAATGAAGTAATGTCACAGTATGAAGATCCACACCTAGAGATTGGAGATTAAAGGCGCTTCGCGCCTGGTGCTCTTCTCTGGACGAAACCCCTTCACTTTCCTCTTTTGGATTTCGGGTTTGTTGGTTCTCTTGCACTGAAGACGGGGATCCAGCGTATCCCCGAAGCAGCTGTGTTTTCTTTTGGTCGATAGCCTGAAAAGATAACCACACGCTTCACGACCAATGAAGGCCTGTCACCAGATCCGCTTTTACACTATGCAAGTTTCAGTCATCATGATCCAACTGAAGAAAAAAAGTTTGATGTGGGCAGCAATTGACTTTCCTTACATAATGCAATGGATTTACTACTTTTACAGTAAAAAGGTTATTCTTATAGTAGATACTTATGTTCTTTTCAAGATATTGAATTTTCGCCAATTAGTCTTCATTTTTATTGATTCAGCTCCATTTTAATCCATTTGGCAATATTTTCGTTAATTTGGCAACATTTAAAATGCCGCAAAGATGGCGACATTCAGCTAAAATCTCGCCAAGCGTTATGGACTGAAAAATAAGTTATTCTTATAGCACATAAATGACTATTGACATTCAAATACAAAAGTATTACTCAAAGTATCTTTTCTCATGAATGGAACGAGCTAGACCCACGAGAATGATGTCAACAAATTTATCGCATGATATTACATATGAAAAGTGAACATGTTTCTCAACAGTTAATATATATTTTTTAATTTATAGGAGTTTCTGATAAATTTATTTGAAAAATGTGCAATATTTCGAGAACTGTTCTTGCGAGCGTTCTAAGGTTTATGTCAATCGTTTTCTAAGGAAAAATCACATAAGAAATGTCTATTTGCGTATCTTTATTAAAAGTTTTGATTTTTGATAATTTTTTTCAAAATTTCACTCGAGAATTTAGGGGAGTTCTGAACATTCGATTGTGTTTAAAAGCAATAGACTTTCAGTATTCACGGATTGTAATTTTGTACGAAATTTCATTCGAATCGCTCCAGTCGTGCATGAGATATCGTTTCCACAGACTCACTGACACACACACACACGCACACATACAGATACAACCTCAAAAATGTTCGATTCGTGATCAGAGATGCTTGAAACGTGCTCTGCCGTCGAAAACTCGAATTCGAATTTTCGACCCCCGTCACAATACTTTGCTTATACATTATACTATGTATATAAGGAAAGTAATGGAGAAATAGCTCGTTACATTAGTACTGGATTACCCTCCATTTTCACTGCTTAATCCCACACGCAAATGAAGGTAAATGAAAGAGTGTGCAATCACCAGAGTTCATTTGTTAAAGTTACAGGTTGATCAAACGAACGCAGTTCGTAGAATTGGGTTGCCACAAAGACAACGAGTAAATATAGTCCACAACCCCATGTTCCAAACATCGCAAACGACCAAAACAAATTTGGAGATCCAATCTTTGAATGTTTGCATTTTGTTCGCACTTGCCAAATGCAAAATGAAATGAAACAGTTGGAAAATTAAATTGGAATAGATTAAAATAGCATTGCCTAAGAAATTAAAAGTAATATTTTGAGACGCTTGAACTGAAGTGAAATTTATATGGGAAAATTAATAGAATTATATTATTAAAAACATTTCAAATATATAAGCCTTCACATGGTTGTAAATGGTGCGTACACTTAATTTTTGACGGAATTTTAAGCCTTTTTATTCTCTTTTGCACACTTATTTTACACTGTCATACGAATTTTCGGAAAAAATTGAAAGTGGCATTTCTAGAACCGGAAATAGAAATCTGTAGTAACTTCCTATCTTCTCTGGAAGTAGCTTCTGAATCCATACCCGTCATCATCTAAGCTCTCTATATATAGCCCAATCCCGGGAAAAAAATGTTTCATGGAAATTTTTTAACCGGAAGTAAAAATCTTTATGAATACCTTTTTTTCTCCAAATTCAATTGCTGAATTCATATAAATAATCATCTAAGCTCTATCTATAGCTAATTTTGAGAAATAGAGAGAAGAATATTTTTTTCAAGAATTATTTTTTAACCGGATGTGGAAGAAGAACCGGTAGTGGAAATCCTTGATAAATACTGTATTCTCCTCCAGAATTTGATGTTGAATCCATATCTGTCATTCAGGAAGCTCTATCTATAGCGAATCCCGAGAAATAGATGCTTTAAGATTTTTTTTAATCACAAGTGGAAAAGAAACGAGAAGTAGAAATTCTTATTGAACCACCCTATCTCTTTCAGAATTTGATGCTTGTTGAATCCATATCATTTATCATCTACGCTTTATCTATAGCCAATCTTGCAAAATAGATGTTTCAGGAAAAATAAAATTTTTTTAACCGGAAATGGAAAAAAAAAACCGGAAGTGGAAATACTTAGTGTTCCCTTACCCTCCGATTCTCCTCTGAAATTTGATGCTGAATCCAAAACAGTCATCACTTGAGGAGCTCTATTTATAGCAAATACCTTGAAATAGATTCTTCAAGGATAAATATTTTGTAAATATATCTGTTGGTGGTGGTAAAAATTTTGCAACCAACAACAAATATATTATAATCTTCAGTGCAGTCTTTAACATTGCGTATTTGAAATATTTTCAGTAACATTTATAACAGAAAATAGGTATCACAATAGTTTAGAAAACAAGTATCACGAGTCCCAATAACAAAGTTAACGTTCCGGTTGTTTGAAGTTCCTCTCTTATGATTAACAGAATCTAGGAAAGCAAAAGAAATCTCAGCACGACGGAATGATACGAGTAACGTCGCTACTTAACTTATAGGTAATTGAGTTTAGAAAAGAAGTTTGGTTGTACGCGTAGGATAAAACGTGAACTCTTACATTTATGTGAGATAGGACAATGTTTCCCAACCACCGGCCCACGGGCCCGGTATTGGGCCTTGATTATACCGGACCGCGAGAGATTCGCTTGGAATTTATAGTTTTAGTTTTCTAAGCATTTTTTATGAATAAATATTTCACAGTGGAAATATTCTAAGCAGAATAATATTAATGAATGTAAATAAAATTAAGGACATAACGTCGTTAGATTACAAACCATTTATTGAAACATTTTATAAGACATGCAAAGTATTTAAAATTGACAGAGCGCTTTCGAGCGTTAATACGTTCTTCATCAGTGCCTACATGAAAAGTAAACATGGAATGTTCATATATAGACCAGTTACACAGCAAATTTGCAAAAAATATAAAATTGGTAAATGAACAGACCATTAATTAATACAAAATTAACCCAAGAAATATACACTGAAAATACAAAAAATATACTTTAAGCGGATTCAAATTGTAAGAATATTAGAAGAGAAATATTTCACAGTGGAAATATTCTACGGAGAATAATATTGATGAATGTAAATAAAATTAAGGACATAACGTCGTTAGATGACAAGCCATTTATTAAAACATTTTATAAGACATACAAAGTATTTAAAATTGCCAGAGCGCTTTCGAGCGTTAATACGATCTTCATCAGTGCCTACATGAAAAGTAAACATGGAATGTTCATATATAGACCAGTTACGCAGCAAATTTGCAGAAAATATAAAATTGGTAAATGAACAGACCATTAATTAATACAAAATTAACCCAAGAAATATACACGAAAAATACAAAAAATATACTTTAAACGGATTCAAATTGTATGAATATTACAAGAAAAGTACTGTCATAAATATATTATTTTATTACAGGAAAAGCACGGATTCAAATTGTAAGAATATTACAAGAAAAGTACTATCATAAATATATTATTTTATTACAGGAAAAGCACAATTTCGAAAGAACAGTCAAGCCCAATTTTGATGAGAATGACGTCATAAATAACTATGAAGAGACTTGAATTGCATAGAGTCGAGAATGAGTCGCCAAGCATAACTTAAAGTTTGAACGGGATCAAAATTACAAATCGACTTACGGTAAATATAAATTAAAAGGGATTCATAGAGGAGAATATTACGTGGGTTATTATAACGAATTAAAAAGAAAGTTTTTCAAAAATGGGCAGGAATTGATCATTAACCACATATTGAGTAAGAGCCATAGAAAGTTTGCCACATTTGACATCACACGCTTGTTCCGCTAAACGGATTCCAACATTGCGTTTTGTATTATCAATGTAAAATTTATAGTCAACACCAGGAGACAACAGGGAAACTACATACACCCCGTCATAGCTTTTAAAGTCATCAATATCCCAAAGTTTATCGGAACTAATGTGATTAAATCCACGTGCATCCGTTTGGCGGAACACGCTAACGATGCACGTGGATGGCAAACTTTATACTGCTCTTGCTCAATATGTGGTTAATGATCTACTCCTGCCTATTTTTCCTATTTAATGATAATTCCTGCCCATTTTTGAAAAACTTTCCTTTTAATTCGTTATAATAACCCACGTAATATTCTCCTATATGAATTCCTTTTCAGTTATATTTACGGTGAGTCGATTTGTAATTTTGATCCCGTTCAAATTTTAAATTATGCATGGCGATTCATTCTCGACTTTAATTTAAGTCTCTTCATAGTTATTTATGACGTCATTCTCATGAAAATTGGGCTTCACTGTTCTTTTGAAATTGTGCTTTTCCTGTAATAAAATAATATATTTATGATAGTACTTTTCTTGTAATATTCTTACAATTTGAATCCGTGCTTTTCCTGTAATAAAATAAATATATTTATGATAGCACTTTTCTTGCAATATTCTTACAATTTGAACCCGTGCTTTTCCTGTAATAAAATAATATATTTATGATAGTGCTTTTCTTGTAATATTCTTACAATTTCAATCCGTGCTTTCCTGTAATAAAATAATATATTTACGATAGTACTTTTCTTGTAATATTCTTACAATTTGAATTCGTTTAAAGTATATTTTTTGTATTTTCCGTGAATATTTCTTGAGTTAATTTAGTACTAATTAATAGTTTGTTCATTTACCAGTTTTATATTTTTTACAAATTTGCTGTGTAACTGGTCCATATACGAATATTCCATGTTTACTTTTCATGTAGCTACTGATAAAGAGCGTATTAACGTTCGAAAGCGCTCTGGCAATTTTAAATACTTTGCACGTCTTATAAGATGTTTTAATAAATGACTTTTCGTCTAACGACGCTATGTCTTTAATTTTATTTAGTTGAATTCAGACATGATATCAATTTTTGATTATTGATATGTCTGAAATCTCAGAACCAGAACGCCTAAATAACATATGTGTAGCAAATATCAGTGACCAAGCCGCAATTAAATTTTAATATGAATAAGAGACTGCTCAGTTGACTTCTATGGGGAATTACAGTGGATAAATATTTTTCTCTCTCAATACCGCTTCATTTTTCAACCAATATCAGTAAATGCAATTTAATAATACAATAATCAATTTTATACTGAATGATATAATACATTTTTGGCGATCAGAATTTTATATATGTCAATGAAAAGCAGCACACATTAATTGAATGATATTGGTCTGAAGAAATTACAAAATGCTGCACGATTTCTGTAGTCCATAACTTATCGACAAATATAAAAAAGTACATTTAAATATGTCGCACCGTATACATAAATGTACTAATGCGCTAATAATTATGTTAGTTTAATGTATGAACTTTAAGAAATATAACTAGAAAAGTATTTACGAGTAAATTTGTTGGGCCCGGGCACTCGTCTTATAAAAAGATAATTTAACGGGCTGCGGTCTTACAAAGTTTGAAAAGCAATGAGATAGGAAATTTGAATGCACAAAGAGAGATACGAGGGTTATTTTCTCCTGTTGCAGTATGAAGAAGAGATAAATCCCAAGAATTTGGAATTCAAAGTTGCATATAAATTAATGACATATGAGATGTGGAAGGCGTTTCAATATGGTTTAGAGGTATTCTCTTCTGACGTGATTAACATCTGTAGTCGGGTTATCCGATTAAAATCGAAATGTTACGATAAATGTGAACATTTTGGATGGTTATATCTCCGGACCTAATAGATAAAAATCTGATGTGGGAAGCACACGACTTTCCTTATACAGTGCAATGAATTTACTACTTTTACAATAAAAGAAAATAGGTTATTCTTATAGTAGATACTTATATTCTTTCCAAGATATTGAATTTTTGTCAATGAGTCGCCATTTTAATTGATTTAGCGTCATTTTTATCTATTTGGCTAAATTTTCATTAATTTGGCAACATTTAAAGAAGTCGCCAAGTTGGCGACATCCCGCCAAATTCGTCGCCAAAGTCTCGCCAAGCTTTACTGACGGAGAAATAAGTTATTCTTATAGCAGATAAATGACTATTGGCGTTCAAATACAAAAATATTACTCAAAGTATCTTTTCTCATGAATGGAACGAGCTAGATCTACGAGAATGATGTCACCAAATTTATCGAATGATATTATACATGAGAAGCGAACTTGTTTCTCAACAGTTAATATTTTTTTTAATTTATTAGATTTTTTGATAAATTTATTTGAAAAATGTGCAATATCTCGCGAACGGTTCATGCTAGCGTTCTAAAATTTATGTCAATCGTTTTCTAAGAAAAAATTACATAAGAAATGTCTATTTGCGTAATTTTATTAAAAGTTTGATTTTTTGATAATTTTTTTTTTAATTTCACTCGAAAATTTAGGGGGGGGGGGTCTGAACATTTGATTATGTTTAAAAACAATAAGCTTCCAGTTTTCATGGATTGTAATTTTTGTATCAAATTTCATTCGAATCGCTCCATTCGTTCGTGAGATATCGTCTCCACAGACTCACACACACACACAGATTGGTTGCGTGTTCTTTTCTGTCTAGCTCATGATTATGAGGACGCCTGGTTTGGATTCCCCGCTCAGGTTTGAACCTGAAACCACGTGCATTGTAGCCTGATGCTACAATGTTAATCCAAAAGCTAGCTTAAGGTTTGAATTTATAATTTGGGTTGTGATACCTAGCACGGTTGATCGATTTTGGGAAGCCCGAAATCAGTCTCTCTCTAATCCCCTTGCTGACCTCAGTGGAACGCATCTGTTTTGACACACTTATCGCAGATAACTTCGGAAAAACGACATTATTTCATTCATCTCTTCTGCAATTTATCCGTTTTCTTGCTTTTTCGGGAATCTAAACATTCGCATCCCTTTTCGGAAATTATTAGAACACTTTACGGCCAAACATCCTCCCATTTTATTTCGAATTTATATCACAATGCGCGATATCGAGTCACTGTGCAACAGTAAACCAATGTGCAAGTAAGATTCATAATGTAGGATGCCCTAGATGGAGCTTTAGCCACGCCCCTTACTTTGGTTACAATTTTCTCCAGATTTCTCAAACTTCGGAGCTTGGGGACGAATGAAACTTTAAGGGGGTAAATTTTCTATGTGCCCTATATAGTAAATACATATCTAAATGTTGTCACACAAATAGAAACTAGGTTAACATAAAATGTCTCCGGGGGGCCTCCCCCCCCCGGAGGTATGCCTGAAAGAAACACTGGACGCGTGTTCTGCGGAATAGTGAGAGCAGCCTCTTTTGAAATAATAATATTGGTTACACAGGGCAATTTTCATTGCCGAACTTCCATAATTCCACCCGTCAATTATACTTTAGGCCCTTCCTCTCTAATGCCGCAAATTTCATTCCAGGAAGCATACTTTAGTATTTTTTTTGTATAGTTTGGATCTTTTATATCCCACAGGTGTCTGTAATTTGGTAGACGCTCTATTATTTTTTCCATCTCCAGATACCAAGGTAGTTGAACTGCTTGAGATGTGCTTGCAGTCACCACCGCCATCTTCAATGCAAAATGAGAAGAAGAACGGCGGAGCGGAGTGACGCCCAATTTTATCGCCCTCTGATTGGTTCGAGCTCAGAAATTGAGCAATATCTATTGAGCAATATCTGAGTTCGTAAACATTGCGGGAATTCTGCGGTAAGATTTCTTCCCATTGAAATGTATGGTGTTGCTGAAAAATTGTTGGAAGGAATTGCCTCGAGTAGTAAAACCTTAAGAATATTTTGTTCCAATCCATCCGGCGCATGTCGCCCGTCCACTGCGAACTAGTGGACACTTATATTTGCATGCAGACTAAGTGAGTCCGAGACAGTGCACTTCAGTTTTCCAGCTCCGTAGAATCTAGGTTTGTGTGATGGGTCGTCACACAATCAGATTTTCTTTTTTAGATATTCTTCAAATTCGTCGAAAGTCGCTGAGAAGGTGGCATCTCACCAAACTTGTCAATAAGGCAAACTTGACAATAAAGTCACGCCGATCTTTTCTTAATAACAATTGCTAACTGTGTAGACTTCCTACACTGATAAATCATTTATATCAAACACAATGAAATGCAAATCTTTATATCAAACACAGTAAAATACAAATCTTTATATCAAACACAGTAAAATACAAATTTTTATACCAAACACAGTAAAATACAAATATTTATATCAAATCCAGTAAGATACAAATCTTTATATCAAACACAGAAAAATACAAATCTTTATATCAAACACAGTAAAATACATATTACGTACTTACATCATCCATTAATTTTCTTTAGAAACAATTTTTGGTGATACTAAATAAATAAGTTTCTAAATCTTTATAGTTCACTTTAAGTATCATCGACGTTGATATTTAATGCCAACAATATCTGAAATTGCGTTCGGAACGAATTATTTAGTTTGATAAAATATTCTACGAACAAATTGTTCGCTGCAAAAATAAAACTCCCAATTTTATCTTCAATATTTTATGCAGAATTAGTGAAGGAAAGTATTTTGTGCGTTGGAAATCTTTATAATTTCTTTTAAGGGCTTTAAAATGTTGAATTATATATATCGCTTTCCAATATATTTCAATCCAAGACTTAGTATAAAAATAAACGGGGCATCAGAAAAAGACGATAATAAATCATTTATTATTCAAACATTATTTTCATTTTTTTTTCTTGTTTTATAGATCCATGTCACACACATTTCAAATTATTTTCGAAATAAAAGCTTTAAAAAGCTTGAAATGATTGTGCATTGATTCGCCAAATGTTATGGAACGTCATTTTTATTTTAACTCATTTAGCGAAAGGAAAATTACTGTTCATAAATATGCCTTGCTAATGGATGCAAAGTGCTGTGTCTGCTTGTTATACTAATGGGCTTTATGTAATACTAGAACGAAGTACCCGATGTTACCAGAGTCATAAGTAAGCGCCCGATTCTTTAACAATACATTTAAAAGTAACACCAACTACTATAAGAAGTATATACTTCCCAACTGAACGAGGACTCCTGTTATATACTTTTAGTAGAAACTTCCAAACGGGGCTCGTATCTCTCAGAATATTCGTTATTTCAACAAAATTTTGTACCGATAAATCTCCAAATCTGTCAACCCCGTCCGAAATTCAAAATATGGAAAACCTAAATTCATGTAATATGAATGACTGCCTGTAAAAGTGTTTTCTCCTTGATTAGAGCAACGTTTTGATTAGAAGCAAAGGACTGTTATGCATTATTTGAATAGAGCAAAGCACAGTGAAACATTTTACATATTCGTTACAATATTATTCACCACCATAGGTAATGCACAGTATTGCTACGAAAATGTGCATGAAAGGTAAGTTCAATTCAATTAAATATTATTAAATTAACTAAACGTTACCGACATTATTGTCCGCTTTTTATCATTTTATTTTCACACCTAATCACTATTATTTATTTATCTGTTTTATTGTTGAAGACCCAGACCGTCCGGCTCGCCCTGAGGACTTGAGCAACCATTTGGACGGCCGGATCTGTTTTATTGTGTAAAGTCTTGTAAAGTGTTGTTTGAATAAATGCGTCATAAAATTAACTAAGACTAAATACATGTCTTTTTACAGAAGTGAGTCAGTCCACTCGTAGTTGAGGCTGGTTTATACAAATTTGAATCTGTCGAACATTTTAACACCATCGGATCTTAAATAAACTGCAAAAATAATATTAATTTAGAAATCAAAAAACAAATTATAGCTGCAAATCACTGTTTACATCATGGATTACGAAATGTTTTGAGATCGCACCTGATTGGAAGAAGAACCAAATCACAACTATACATCTGTACTAGTACCGGGTAATCACAACTATACTAGTACCGGGTGGTCAGAATTAAAACACCCCCTCTCTGAGCTCTCTATACATCGAACTACTCAGTGTAAAGGCTCCAAAATTGTTGAACCTACTATTCAAGACATGGGGAAAGGGATTACGCGAAAAAAAATATTAGTTCCAGAAACACTGATAGGTGGCGCTGTACAACAGAAAATATACTGAAAGACACAAAAAGACAAACACATGCGATATAGAATTTTTCCTTTTTAATTTCTTTTGCTGATATGAAAAAAAGAAGATAAAAAAGTGAAGAAACTTAAACTGTCATTGTAACTGCAATTTCGCACTGTAAGCACAAAAATTTGCATAAACCCTCGGTTTGCAGCTACTATGTTCTGGGCATAAAAGGGAATAAAACTGGGGAATTTTCATTCTTATCAGCAATGGCTGTCACACTGCCAGAACGCGCTTTGCTTGTGAAGCTGTTTTATGAAAACAAAGGACATGCTGCAGCTGCACTTCGAGAGTTTTGTCGATTTAAGAATTTGCGCAAAGGACCATTACTTCCACAAGCTCTCAGGAGAAGGATCGCTCGATTCGAGAAAACTGGATATCTTAGAGTTCAGCCGGGTCGAGGACGCAAATCGACTCGTTCATATGTAGTTGACGATGTTGCCACCGCTATTGTTGAACAATCAATGGATAACGTTATAGGCTGTAGTAGTGCACGTAGAGTGTCACGACACTTGGGTGTTCCTTACAGCACAGTGCGGAACGTACTGAGAGACATAGTGCATTTTTCCCCGTACAAAATTAGTCACAATCACCACTTGCTGACCATCGACAGGGAGAAGCGACTGACCTTTGTATTGACATTTCTGACTAGAGTTGAAGTGGATGCATCGTGGCCATGGCAGATTCGATGGAGCGATGAAGCGCATTTCCATCTAAGTGGAACAGTCAACACCCATAACTGTCGCATTTGGGACACGGAAAACCCTCGTACCTTCCAAGAGATACCACTTCACTCACCGAAAGTTACAGTCTGGTGTGGATTCACTGCCACATTCTTTCTTGGACCTTTCTTTTTCGAAGAGGCTACTCCCAATGGCCCTGTGACATGCACCGTAACGGCCTGGAGGTATAAAAACATGCTTGAAAATTTTGTTGTACCCCAACTGCAACAGCACCAATGTCTTGATTCAATTACCTTTATGCAAGATGGAGCGCCTCCACACATTGGACTCTGTGTACAGCAGTTTCTTCGGCAACATTTTACTAATGGTAGAGTAATTAGTCGTGCGTTTCCGACAACCTGGTCAACTCGTTCTCCAGATCCTAATCCTTGTGATTTTTGGCTGTGGGGATACTTAAAAAGTTTTGTTTATCCAGGACGTCTGGTAACCTTGGCAGATTTGAAACACAGTATCACTCTGTGAGAAGCATCTCAATCGACCAATTACAGTTGAACAAGCTGTCACAGACTACAGATTTTACATCTTGAAGACGGGAACCATATTGAGCAGCATTCCCTGCATCGATAAGGTCCTTGTGATATGAATGTTTGGTACGTTCGAATAAAATGTGTTACAAATGTGCATTTTGTGTCTTTTCAGCATATTTTCTGTTGTACAGCGCCACCTATCGGTGTTTCTGGAACTAATTTTTTTTCACGTAATCCCTTTCCCCATGTCTTGAATAGTAGGTTCAATAATTTTGGAGCCTTTACACTGAGTAGTTCGATCTATAGAGAGCTCAGAATAGTGTTTTAATTCGGACCACCCGGTACTTATGAGACCCATCTTAATGCATGTTTTAGATACCTGGCCTCTCATAAGACATGATGAAAATGCTCTTTGCATTAAATGAATTATATCCAGTTCTAAATATTTCATTAACAAAGCAGAACATAATATTTCGTGAAAATATATTAGTATTTGTGGCAACTATCGTATGCACAAGAAATCAATCATAGATAGACAAACGGACGTATTTCTAAAAATAGTGGAAACGCATTCAGGAGGTCTTAAAACATATATTGGCATCAATATCTCAAAATCGAAAATTGTCGTGAAAACAAAACTTTCTCAAGACGACGTATGAGAGAGTAAAAATTGAATAAGCAGTGCTCCAAGAGAGGCCGCTTTATTAGAAGGACCTTCTAAGAAAGTCCAAAGCCGACAGTGGGTTGCAGCCATTGATGATGATGATGATTGCCCAAAGTGACGTTCTGAATTTATTCATGCTGTAACTTTTTATTTATTCATGCTGTAACATTTTTTTCAAACGTTTCAGGGGCATTAAAAGAAGCCGCAGGAGAGAAGCTATATATACCGACGTTTCTATAGCTGAGTTCTTATATTTTTTGACGCCGCAGAGTAAATTTACCCATGCTAAAAAAATGTCGGATCATGAAATATGCATCTCGCTTTCGTGAATCAAAATCGACTCGTCTTTGGGCTGTCATATTCAAATGTACAACGATTGCTATCTCAACACCCGTATAAATTGGGGAATTGAGCAGAGGGAGATATGAAATATTCAGCGTAAAGGAATTTTATTTCAGCGTGAAATATCGGCCCCGTATTGTGCACATATTCATTCAGTATAGGGAAAAGCTTCACATACATACAAGTATTAGCCACTGAAGCAAGTCATTAGTGCTTTTCCTACAATATACAAGGTGTTTCAAAATGGTTGGCCCGATTCCAAATGGCTGCAATTTTTATAACAATTAGTTGTGTATTTAATTAATATATATCAAGTGAAAGAAGAAATTTCCGAGTTTTATAATGTCACGTTCTGTTACGTTTGTGGCTTCGCAATAGACAGTAAACAGTAGTTTTCGAAAACTTCGACTGTGCATCAGAAAGTTTTTTGATTGTTGCAGTTTTCGAAATATAAATTGGTAATTAACGTTCATCGTCAGTTCCGTAGACGTTACATAATTAAACCGCCAAGTGTTAAGAGCATTCGTAGATGGTGTCAGTAATTCGAACAAGCAGGAAGTGTGTGCAAAAGCAACATCACAGGACGTCCGAGACTATCTGAAGAAAATGTGGAAAGGATCAGATAATTCTTCTTATGTAGCCCAACGAAATCAATAAGGCGCGCCCTGTATCGACTGTTTGGCTTACTTTGAGGCAAAAAATGTTTATGAAACCATACGAGTTCCAGTTCCTGCAAGCTGTAACGCCAGACTATAATATATAAAGACCAAACTTTTGCCATTTCATTCAAGAGATTATGGAGAATGAGGGCATTTTTGCTCGATTGGTCTTCAGTGACGAAGCGACTTTTCATGTAAGTGGTATAGTAAACCATCCCAATCTTAGAATATGGGGCACTGAAAACTCGCATAGAATAATTGAACATATGCGCGATTCACCCAAAGTTAGCGTTTCCTGTGCAATGTCTCGAACAAAGATTCATGGACCTTTCCTTTTTTCCGAAGGCACAGTAACTGGAGACACTTACCTGGATATCCTACAGATCTGTTTATTCCCGTATTGAACGAAGATCCCACTGATTACGTTTTCCAACAAGATGGTGCGCCGTCTTACTGGAATTTGAAAGTTCGTCGTTACCTTAACAAAGTTCTTCCTCATCGTTGGATTGGTCGTAGTGGATCTACAGATTTGGCATTAACAAACTGGCTTCTCAGATCCCCATATCTGACGCCGAGTGATTTTTTTTTTGGGGGGGATACATAAAGGATACTGTGTTCATACAATCTTCACCCATAAACCTGCATGATCTAAAAAACCGCATTACTGCAGCTGTGGCGACGGTAACACAAGATATGCTGGATCAAGCTTGGCGAGAATTTGATTATCGCTTTGACGTTGTTCGTGCAACTAAAGGAGGTCACATCGAACACATGTAGATAAAACTTGGACATTTTGACTTTAATTTCATGTATAACTTTTCAATATACGTTTGTAAGTTTCAAAATTAAAGCCATTTGAAATCGGATCAATCATTTTGAAACACCCTGTACAATATATGTAAAAAGAAAATGCGGTGATGAAGCTAATATCCAACTCTCGAATTTGGGTAGATTCCGGCCTGGAGTTGCAGTCGCGGAGGTCTAAAATAGTACAATAAATAAGGCGTCCCTACCAGAAAATAAATGTCATAAAATTTAGCGGGAAATAAATAATAAATCTAGCACAATAAAATAATATTTTATAAATGTGAGATCGCAAAACTGATATTTTTATATAGTTTGACATGATTTTAAGAATAACTAAAATTGTGGGGGAAAAAACCTCGGAGAAATAATGAATTTTTAAAAGAAATTAACTGCAAATTCAAGTGACTAGAGGAGTTTTAAGTAGAAAAAACACAAAAAGCTGAAACAAGGAACCAAACTTTTGGGAGTTGAGATATACATTAGATAGATACACAAATTCATGATACAGACTGTAAATGAAGTATCTCAAGATACAATAAAAATAATGCATCTCAAATGTGACATGACGGAAAATCGAGCAGCTAGAGAAGGTTCAGAGGCGACCTTGAACCTATTTGCTAGGTGGTGAAAACTATCTTCAGACTAAAAGAAGACGGAGCCTCATATATACGAAATGGTCTGTTATACGAAATGGACGATTCATGGTCTGTTATATACGAAAGAGACCATGAATCGTCCTATCAAAGCCAAACCAGCGACCCCGAAGCTAAGTCAAGCTTTTCAAGTCCTGTCTCTACTTCAATTGAAAGGTACTATCAAGGATTGTAAGATATTTATTGATTATGACGAGGATATTTATTGATTACGACGAGGATATTTATTGATTACGATGAAGAAATATTTAATGAAGATCTACAGTGATAAGAAGGTAATGTATTTTAAACCACTGTCATCACGTTGTTCACTCTTATATCTTAAATTTAATAAGTGTTGTAAATTGGTATTTTTCAACTTCATAATTTTTAGTAATTAATGATTTTGAAGATGTTTAAAATTAAATAGTGTTTCAGGAAGAATAATTATCTTTATTTATGACGCTAAAAATAACGGTTTGCATTTTATCAATTTTTTCATAGTAGCTTTTAACATCCGGAAAATTAAGGTGTGAATTACTGTTTTTTTTTCTTAAGCACAACGAATTTAAAACTTCGCGACAAAATATAAGAAAATTAAACTGTTTTATTTAATTAAAATATAAATTTTATCTCTACATCTTTTTATGTGAACAATTATTTATATCACCACAACAATCATGGAACATTGGAATGTATATATATATTAAATGAGTGAATATGAGTTACATTGTTGTTATCATCCCTTCCATTGTATTTTGGTATTTATATGGAATATATTAAGGTATTTAAATAAGTAATTTTGACCTTGATGCAGTCGTTTTTTGCGAAGTCCGTAACCATTTCTGAACAGCTCATCAACCATTTCTGAATAGCTAGGATCTCAAAAGAGGAATTCAATGATTGAATGTGGGAGTCTGCAGTAATGGATTTTGTTTTCTAATATAGACCTTTTATAGAAATAATGCAATTGCTACGCCAATGCAGGGATATTGACTCCTAAAATCTTATAACAACTCATGATTCTTGTAAAGTTATCTCAGTTTGGCATGAATTGAAATGTAAACTTGGAAGAAGAATAAGAGGTGCATGATACACGTGATTTATAAATGGCATCCATATTTCACAGACATAATAATTTTGCTATATTTTGCAGAGTCTATCTACTTCGATGATAAGAGTTTGCAATTTCGTCCCAGTAATTCATCGGTAGAGTGTCGGCTAGTTCGGAGATCCAGGGTTAAATTCCCGGTTGGGGCAGCAAGGTTCTTTACAATGGCGCCCGAACACATCAACCCTGTAGGTTAGTGCAAAGATGTCGGAGATCTGAAAGTGACCCTAGTGCGACTAGTACGGATTCAGTGGACTCTGGAAGATTGAGCGCCGATTTCAAATTGAGAGGATAACGACCACGCAGGATACTAACCTGGGTAAAAATAGTATTAGCAGGAGACTAACATGAGGTAAAAATAGCATGTGGTGGTCAGTCAGATTGTCAGTTGCCTGCCAATCTGGCATTCAGAGTCCACTTCGACGACACGAGCTTTCAATTTCGTCCTAGTAGCTCAACGGTAGAGTGTCGGCTGTCCAGTTCAAAGATTCATAATTCGACTGCCGGTTCAGACAGCAAGGTTCTTTATATTTAAGCATATAACATTTTACTTTAGATACATAATCTTGCAAAGAATTTACCTTCCCAGTAAATTTTGAAATTTTTTGACGGACATGTTCCTGATCATGCCACGCAAAACCGATTCAAAGTTATCCAGTTAAGTCATGATTTCAGTTTTTTTTCACAGGCAAAATAAAAATTTTCTAATATCATTTGGTTATTGGAGATATATACACAGATTTCATTCTAGATTTCATTCTACAGACGTCAACACAATATCTTCATATATTTCATTAATAGGATAAAATAAGGGTAAAAATAAGAGCGAGAAAAAAAATCAAAATCTTCGGGGAAAATTGAGGTACAACCTAATTTCGTTCTATGTGGATGCTTTTGCAAAAGAAAAATGTATCTTCCTACCCTCCCAAAAGACTGAGGAGTTCTTCCTGCCGTAATTCGGCAAAAGTAGCCCTCCAAATTTAAAAACAAAATACATCATCTTAGTCATAGAATCCGTTTGTACGAGGCGTTACCAAAAATTTGGAACACACTTATGGCATTTTCTATAAACTTTGACGTTACAGCTTTGTGTAGCACGAGCTAAATTTTATCAACTTGAGGTCGACTGCACGGTATAGTTTGTTGGCCAATTACCATAATATTTCGCATAGTTGTGGCTTATAAGAAGTTTCTCGCTGTCATGCGGATATCGCCTATTCCATGATGACGAGCGCATAATAAGCGCAAAACCGGTCCATAAACGCTGTTATCAGCAGTGGAAGCTTTTACAGATTGCACAATCTTATTGCATGTATATCATTTTGTGAGAAAATTCACAGTGAACTTCGAAAATTTCCGACTGACTTGTTGCTGAACATGTTACGAAGAAGAAATTTTTTTTACAAGCAAAATAAAAATTCTTCAGTGCCATTTGGTTGCCGGAGGTGCAATACTGATTCCATATTACAGGGATGCATCAAAGCGATAGGCCCCTACCTGACAGTATTTTCCAAACTTTTTGGGTCGCGGAACCCTTTTGAAATTTAATTTAATGACGGAACCCCAAATGAAAAAAAGGCCCTTGTGGTCTAAATTATGCATTCAAATTTTATTCGTTCCTTTAATTTTAAAGAAAGTTTATGCGAAAGTATCACATCGAAGAACCATTGGGGTTTTTTCGAAAAACAAACCCAAAATGAAAAACGCTGTTTTATGAAAAACGGTTTTATCAAAAACGCTGATTTATGGTATAGTGTCAGGAACTTCATGAATCATTAACATACGGGAATATTTTTTTCCCCAATGGCAGAGAACAACACATACATTATACAAACAGAACAAACAGATCCCGAACATATAACGTAAACAATCAATACCTCGTACAAAGGCCAGAGCCGTTAACCTGTTAGCCTTCACATGAAGTTGCTCCAGCGCACTTGTGGGGGTCGGAACACACCGCACCCAATATCCATGCCAGCAAACGGGACTCGAACCCACAACCCGGCAACCGAGCGATCACTAAGAAACTCTTGCCTTGACCGTTCGACCGTCGTTGTTGTTGTTGTTGTTGTTGAGACCCAGACCGTACGACCTACCAGAAAGGTGTAAGGTACCCGATTGGACGGCCGGGAAGTGCCACCCAATTTAGACCGGAACCCAGTGGGGGGCGCTCGACCACCGTGTCGGCACATACGGGAATATCAATTGCTGTTATTTTAGCACTTTCATTTTGGCACATCATAACCTAACGTCATTTTCGTAAGTTCGTTTACTAATGAGGCAGGATGCTTTATGTTTTAAATTTGTATGTAAAGATAATTTTCTCTATGATGAATAGACAATTTTATACTCTTCTGAATGCATAAAATGTTTTCGCCTCGTATTGATTCAATGCAAGGGAAAAACACTTCTACAGTCATCCAGTGCTATTACGTGAAAGTAGGGTGGCCATGTCTTTTAGGGGAATAGGTGCCAGATTTGGGGAAATATCGCCAACTTGGCAACTTTTCGAATTCACTAGAATTCTCGAGGAATGCCGACTAGTTTCGATGATACCGGACACATTCTAGAACTTTTTTTATAGTAGATAGAGGAGTCGTCGCTCAGTTGAAGAGAGTTAACGTGATACGAGTCAAAGTGGATTGTGAAATATGTCAGCATTTTGAGAATTTTATCTGCCATTTTGTGAAATTAGTACAGCATTTAATTGCTGTTTTATAGTACCTGACAGTTGTTTAGTGATATTGTGAGATAGCTATCGAGTGGTTTGCTGTATATTGTTCCTGTTTACGCTTATTAGTGCTTTTAAATAGGGCGTTAGTTATCCAGAATTTCGGAGATTTCCAGAATTGCTCCAGATCATAGGTTCTCAACCCTTTTTTGCCCACCGCCCACTTAGAGAATATTTTTTTCCTAATGCCCTCCCAATTTTTTTTACTTGCGAATCTGAAACAGCTATTGCCACGATTATATTTAAACGTGTAATAGTATATACTATAGTCGTAAGATAGTATATGGCACTATCCTATTTCTGAGTTTAAAGAAGATTGTTTCAATGAGAACAATTAAAACGCATACTTAATTATATTGAAAAGTATTTTAATTAACATTCAAAAGACATTGAATTTATAACTTATGAGAAGGTTGAATTTGATGCATTTTGAGGAGTTTGTTAATATCAGGCTCGATTTTACTTAAAAACAAGCGTAAGTCGCCGCGTTGAGTAACATGGAGCCGATTTCTCTTTTTAGTTACCAACGTTGCTACAGCACTAAATCCACGTTTAGCTAAATAGGAAGATGGGAATGCTATCAGAAATCGTTGAACAATCGACCATAATGCTGGGTACAGTTGCAAAATCGGCTTCTGCAGCCAAAATTCTTGGTAGCCATTCTTGAATTTAATTTTTAATTCCTCATTTGTCGTCAGTTCTATTAGTTCATCTTCTAACTGGGATGATCCTGCTGTATTGACATTTGAAAAAGAATCCAAAACCCAGTCTGGTATGTCCATGTTTAAAATGTCCTGGAATCGTTCCTTGAAATCACTGTGGAGGTTTTCCAAGTGTTGACAGTAAACAAGCAAGTCGTCATGCTTGAATAATACTGCTGATAAATTTGGGAAGTTATTGAATTCGCGTCTGCCGATATTTCTTTTGTATAATAGCAGTTTGGACACGAAAGCAGCAACGCTATTTCTTGTCTTAATCAAGTTTAAGTCGTCACCTTGAAGTTGGAGATTGACATCATTAAACAATTTATACAGGTCTGTCAAGTATGCAATATCGTTCTTCGGTGAGATAAGGTTGTCGCGCAATTCCGTGTCTTTGTTTCCTAGGAACTCTATCACAGACCCAAACAGATTGTAAAATCGAGTCAAACAAGTACCTTTTGACAGCCAGCGCACCTCTGTGTGAAGCAGCAATCGGTTGAAATCTTCATCATTGGCAATGCAAAGCTGACTAAATAATCTGTCATTCAACGAGTCTGATAACATATTGCAGTGATGTATGGAGGCGTTCACTCAAATTTTTCGCAACCAAATGCTGGCGATGATTTACGCAATGCACAGCAAGCACGTCAGGAACTTTATTTTTTAAGCACGCTATGAAGCTTTTGTGACGCCCTGTCATAGCCGGTGCGCCATCCGTAGCAACTGACAAAATATTATTAAAAGGAATTTACTTTTCGTCACAAAACTTTTCCAGTGCATTAAATATGGTTTCTCCTTTTGTATCTGTTTTCAAATTCGTAGCAAACAATAGTTCTTGACATATTTTCTCATCTTTGATAAACCTCACGTATGACAATAACAATGCTTCATTGGTTGGTAAAGTGGACTCATCCAGCTGAATTGAAAATTGACAAGTCTGCAGATGATTGCACAATGATTCTGCTATGTTTTCAGCCATCTCATCAATTAGTCTTTGCACAGAACTATTGCTCAAAGGAATTTTTCGGATAATATCTGCAGCTGGTTTATGGAGCACAGTGGCTATTACTTCATTTACTGCTGGTAAAATTAAATCTTCCCCAATAGTATGTGGTTTGCATGTTTTAACAATCAACAATGAGATACTGTACGAAGCTCGAAGTCCGTCATCGTCTTGCTTAGAAGCTGATGAAAAAAGTTTTGATACAGTTGGCTGAATTTCGTACTTTTTTTTCATGTCTTGAAAATAGGTCACATCTTTGTCTTTCTTATCCTGGTGTATTTTATTAAAATGATCTTGAAGCCTAGAAGGCTTCATCGCTTCATTTGAAAATGGTTTTTGACAAATAAGGCACATTGGCGATGATGGATTTGTGGGATTTTCGATAAATCCGTACTTAATATAATCCACACTATCCTGCCGCCTCTTCTTTTTTGCTTCCGACATGGTTTTTACTTTACAGATACGTGAGTAGTATTAGTGTACTTTTAAAACCCTGTCATCAATTGCGCGCGATAATGCTAATGAAAATAAAATAAACAATCACTGCCTTTATATAGATTGGAGACATATAACACGCATCCACAGGAATAAGATAAACATGTAGTGACTCGTTTATAACACCCGGCGTCGAAGTAAAGCGCGGGGGCAAGGGTGATGCGGGAGCAGAGTGCGGGTTAGAACAAGCACAGATAATACTGTCAATTCTTGCAGGATTGCAAAAATCACGTTATTTAACAAAAACTTGTTATAACTGAATTGCTACAAGCATATTTTTTGCTATTTTTTATTAACACGCTTTTGTTAACTTTACCTGTATTTATACTAAATGAGACATTTCACGTGAAATTGGAAGATTTGAAAATTTTTAATGCAAATCTCAAATGAAAAATTTTTATATCATCCAATTTAATGTAGATCGGAATGTAATGGAATCTTTAAATTCAATTTTCATCCACTTCCCGAACTACCAAAATATGTGAATTTTCGCACACGTGATAAAAATTATTAAAATACATACAATAACAAAAATTAATCAATATTAAAGTTTACTTTAGTTAGTGCGTGATTAGCGTGTTTTTTTTTGTCTTTTTTAAACTATATTCTTTTAATCTGCCCACCGCCTCTCAGTACCATCTCAACGCCCCCTAATTTCCTCTGGGTCTTTTACTGCCCCCCTGAAAGTCTCAAACGCCCACAAGGGGGCGTTATCGCCACGTTGAGAACCTATGCTCTAGATGTTTGATTACTTTTACCAACCTATTCACCAAATGAAATTTTCTTTCGCCAAATAGTTTTTATTCACCAAATTTAATTTTGAAGATGTTTATTAATTTTTTTTATTTAGAAATTCTCAAATTTTAAAGATTATTGTTTTGGGAAAGGCAAATAGTATAATAGTACACATTCCGATTAATATACAAGTATACAACGATTTTTGATTTTCACATTTCCAGAATTCATAATCGCCAACTCTTTTTTTCAAATGCCAAATTGTACTGTCTTTAACGGAAAGCGACAATGGCGATCGGCAGCACTACCCCTGGTAAGAGCACACCCATCATTTCAGAGGATATGTCGTAATAACACATTTTTATACAGATATTAAAATTAATATTTTTCCATGTTTTTACTTTCCTTATATACAATAATGTATAAGGAAAGTATTGTGACGGGGTCGAAAATTCGAATTCGAGTTTTCGATGGGAGAGCACGTTTCAAGCATCCCTGATCACGAATCGAACATTTTTGTGGTGATGTCTGTGTGCGTGTGTGTGTGAAAGTATGTGTGTGCGTGTGTGTGTGTGCGCGTGTGTGCGTGTGTGTGTGTGTCTGTGGAGACGATAACTGCCGAGCGAATGGACCGATATGAACGGAATTTGGTACAAAAATTACAATCCGTAAATATTGGAAACCTATTGTTATTATACGCAATCGGACGTTCAGAATACCCCTAAATTTTCGAATGAAATTTTGAAAAAATCATCAAAAAATCGAAACTTCTAATATAGTTACGCAAATAGACATTTCTTATGTAATTTTTCATTAGTAAGCGATTAACACAAATTTTAGAAGAACGCTAGCATGAACCGTTCTCGAGATATTGCACATTTTTCAAGAAAATTATCAAAAAATAATATAAAATAAAAAAGTACTTCCTATTGAGAAATATGCTCACTCTTCCTATGTAATATCATGCGATAAATTGGGTGACATCATTCTCGTGGATCTAGCTCGTTCCATTCATGAGAAAATATACTTTTAGTAATAATTTTGTATTTGAACGCAAACAGTCATTTATCTGCTATAAGAATAAATTGTTTCTCCGTCCATAACGCTTGGCGAGATTCTTGCGACGAATTTGGCGGAATGTCGCCAACTTGGCGACTTTTTTAAAAGTTATCAAATTAAGGAAAATCTAGCCAAATGGATAAAATTACGCTAAATTAATGAAAATAACGACTAATTGACGAAGATTCAATATCTTGGAAAAAATATAAGTATCTACTATAAGAATAACCTATTTTGTTTTCACTGTAAAAGTAGTAAATACATTGCATTATATAAGGAAAGTCATGTGCTGCCCACATCATATTTTTTTAAACTGTAATTTTGAATTCTATTGAAAACTGCACGTATTTCATATTTCGAGTAACTACGAATATATCTGCTTGTCAATAATAAAATTGATACATTTCACAAACAGTTATTTTTCATTATTAGCTACTTTACATGTTTTGTAAAACGTCACATGTCACAAAGAGCTTATATTTGTACCCATTAATGCATGCAACAAATCATTCTGATTTTCCTGATAATATTTTTCTTTCAATTTTCGTTAATAATGTTTGGAACTAAGAATAATTTTAAATGTCTATCTCACACTTGAAAAGAAATAGCTTTATTATGTTATTATATTCTACTACATAGTCAAGTTATATTTTATTTGATAACGAATCCAAAAATATATATTCATTCTTAAAGAATCTTATGCTTTTAGATTTTATCGATTTTAAGCTTGGGTTAAAACAAAAAATGAAACTCATGAGGAATTTCATAACCGAAACGAATTGTTTAATTAAACCACATTTCATGAAATACTACAGAATAGTCGACGTACTTTTAATATACTTGTTAATAAATTCAGATAGTCATTCTAATTTTATTGATAATTATTTTTTTTTCATTTTTTACTAAAAATGTTTGGAACAAAGAATAATTTTAAATGCCTATCTCGCACTTTAAAAGAAACAGCTTTATTATATTATTATATTCTAATGCGTAATCAAGTTAATTTTTACGTGATAACGAATCCTAACATATATATTCAGTCTTAATCTCATGTATTATTCAGTTTTCATCGATTTTAAGCTTGGATGAACGGGAACATGAGACCCATAAGGAATTTTATAGCCAAAACGAATTGTTTAATTAATCCACATTTCACAAAATACTACAAAATGCTCTACTTTTAATACATTTGTTCATAAATTCAACTAATCATTCTAATTTTCCTGATAATGTTTTTTTCATTTTTCATTAATATTGTTTGAAACTAAGAATGGTTTTATACGTCTGTCTGGCACTTTATGAAAAGAAACAGCTTTGCTATATTATTAATATAACAAAGAATACACAGAATATACAGGGCCTTGTTATATTATTAATATAACAAAGATCATACAGAATATAATTAAATTGCTTTCTATTTGATAATGAATCTTAAAATATATATTTATTCTTAAAAACCTTATGAATTATTCAGTTTTTATCGATTTTCAGGTTGTGTAAACAGAGACATACATGAAACTGGGGAAAAATTTTAATGACGAAACTAATTGCTTATTTAATCTCTTTTGAGATTTTAATTCCTTGGATATTTATAAATTGTTTCATGTAGATCAATGCTTAAAAAACGGAATTTAAATACCTTAAATTCTTTTTTTTTCAGGTTAGCACACATAATTCAGCACAGTTATTTTAATGAGATAGCTTTTGATTTCATTGATGCACGCATGAATTAATAAAAATTTTCGCAATACAAATTTAATTAATTGCAAACGTGAAACGTTAAATAAGCAAAATAATTTTTGAAGTGTATTTAATGTCTCCGCTCTTTCCCGGGTCCTGAATAAACGAACGCTACTTCTTCAATAACACCATTCAGTTTCCAAATCTTAAATGTATATGCTAATAGAGGGCTGTAATAGTCAGCCATAAAGGAGCAACTGCCAGATTATGACCAATGTCAAAAATTAGACCTTAAAAATATCTTATAAAATTAAAATGAATGAACGGACGGGCTCAGGAATTTATTTTTTTTTTTAGCAGTGTGTGATATCTGAAAATAGCTGTTGTTGTATTATAAAAGTCGTACTGTCGGTCAATTTTTTTTTCGCGATTTAAAAATCGGAGACGTTTTGAACACGAAAAGTATATAATTTTTAAAAGCTCACGAAAATTCGTTTGTTAATTGTATGGATTCCATTCAGAGTTTGTTTGAAAGAGAATTTTTCGATCTTTCTGATCTCCCAGGAGTTTACTTCTATAGTGAATACAGGTGTTGCAATCTTGAAGTACAATATTGAAGAGAGACGGACACCACAGACGGACGCTGCAACCTATTATCTAGATACCTTGCCTATGTACATAGTATACTGTATAGGAAAAGTAGTGTGACGGTATCGAAAATTCAAATTTTAGTTTTCAAAGGAAGAGCATGTTTCAAGCATCTTACAGATTCCGCTTTGACAATAAGAGCCTGCAATTTCATCCCAGTAGGTCAACGGTAGAACTTCGTCTGTTCAGTTCGAAGATTCAGGATTCGATTTCCTTTTGGAGTAGCAAGGCTCTTTACAATGGCCCCCGAACAAATCAATACTGTAGGCTAATTCAAAGATGTCGGAGGTCTAAAAGTGACGCTAGTATGACTAGCACGGATTCAGTGGATTCTGGGATATGGAACGCCGATTTCAAATCAAGAGGATAACGACCACACGGGAAGCTGACCTGGAGGATAAAAATAACATCAGGAGGCTAACCTGGGGTAAAAATAGCAAGATGTGGTTCGTCAGATTGTCAGTTACACGTCAATCTGACATTAGAGAGTGGAGAATACAGAGGCCGCTTCGACAATAAGAGGTTGAAATTTCTTTCCGGTAGCTCAATAGTAGAGCGTCGGATGGGAAATGCTTGTAATTCAGAAAATGCTTATGTCCAGGAAATGCTTATAATAACGTTAGAATCTTCTATTTAAAACTTCAAAATCATATATGTAAAACAAGAAATTTTAGAAATTTGTAATTTAATCGCCTAATTCGGCTGATGACATTTGTCTCATCTCCCCCCCCCCCCCCGAGCACCCAGAATCAGTAAACAAGAGGAAAAATCGTTTTATGTTCTGAATGTGTTCTTTCGCGCTTTAAGGGATTTTTAAAAATATGTATAATAAAAATATCGACGAATAAAAATATCGAAAATCCGTCTTCCAGAGGCCTTCGAAATTTATCTTTGTATCGTTAAGAAAACGAAAATCTAACTTCAGTTTTGAATGAGAAGAAAAATTTTCAGCACACCTTTTTTTTATCCCCAAAATGAAGGGTTTTTTTCAAATATTTAAACATTTATCAAATTTTTATCATTTTTATCAAACATTTATCATTTCTAGGTTGAGTAGTTCGTTTCATTTATGAGAAAAGATACTTTGAGTAATACTTTTGTATTTGAACGCCAATAGTCATTTATCTGCTATAAGAATAACTTAGTTCTCCGTCCATAACTCTTGGCGAGATTTTGGAGACGAATTTGGCGGAACGTCGCCAACTTGGCGACATTTTTAAATGCTGCCAAATTAACGAAAATCTCGCCAAATGGATAAAAATGACGCTAAATCAATGAAACTGACGACTTATTGACGAAAATTTAATATCTTGAAAATAATATAAGTATCTACTACAAGAATAACCTATTACTTTCCTTATATACGTAATGTATAAGGAAAGTATTGTAACGGGGTCGAAAATTCGAATTCGAGTTTAAGACGGGAGAGCACGTTTCAAGCATCCCTGATCACGAATTGAACATTTTTGAGGTGATGTCTGTGTGTGTGTGTGTGTGTGAAAGTACGTGTGTGTGAGTGTGTTTGTCAGTGAGTCTGTGGAGACGATATCTCACGAACGAATGGAGCGATTCGAATGAAATTTGGTACAAAAATCACAATCCGTAAATACTGGAAGCCTATTGTTTTTAAACGTTATCGAATGTTCAGAACCCCCTAAATTTTCGAGTAAAATTTCGAAAAAATCACCAAAAAATCAAAAGCTTTAATAAAGTTGCGAAAATAGACATTTCGTATATAATTTTTCCTTAGAAAACGATTGACATAAACTTTAGAACGCTAGCATGAACCGTTCTCGCGATATTGCACATTTTTAAAATACATTTATCAAAAATTCATATAAATTAAAAAAATATATTAACTGTTGAGAAACCGTTTCACTTTCATTCGTAATATCATGCGATAAATTTGATGACACCATTCTCGTGGATATAGCTCGTTCCATTCATGAGAAAAGATACTTTGCGTAATACTTATGTATTTGAACATCTATAGTCATTTATCTGCTATAAGAATAACTTATTACTCCGTTTATAACGCTGGGCGAGATTTTGGCGACGAATTTGGCAGAATGTCGCCAACTTGGCGACTTTTTTAAATGTTGCCAAATTAACGAAAATCTTGCCAAATGGATAAAAATGACGCTAAATCAATGAAAATGACGACTAATTGACGAACATTCAATATCTTGGAAAGAACATACGTATCTACTATAAGAGAAACCGATATTTTTACTGTAAAACTAGTAAATTCATTGCATTATATAAGGAAAGTCATGTGTTGCGCACATCAGATTTTTTTATTTATAAGGACATGTTTCGATCAGCATGTTTTAAAAAAGCATGTTTTGATACTAAATATGTTCTTTCTTAATTGAGGGAAAACTCTTTAAGTACGTTTAACAGAAATAAATTCACACCATTGTTTAAAAGTTATCACAAGTAATTCTTAAGATATTACTAATAAAAAAAGACCCCTCCCCTCCCCCCAAAGAAAGGAGCTATATTTTTAGAAAGAATCAAGCGATTTCAATAAAAAATTTTAGTTTTATTTTATTTGGTAACAACAAAAGGGCTGATTTTTAACTGTACCGAGCCATAATGAAGCTCCAATTTGTGTTATTGTTTTCCTTTGTATCTAACTTCTTAATCGACAGGGAAAGTCTTATATTTAACACGTAAGACTATTGCATTATTTAATTACAAATCAGAATTTGTCACAGATATCAGAATTTTAGGAAATGTTGTGTATCGGACATGTTAGAGTTGTTTTTCAATTTATATATTTATATTTCGAGTAAAGCGTGGTTTACAATATCCCGTTCCCATTGTTTTCTAAGTCTGAAATTTTCCGGTTAAATTCTTCTAACGTAAAATACATGGTTAAACTCAAATTTAAAATTTTGTGGGGCCGAATGATGTCCCATATAATATATTCCAGTGAATGGTTCACAGCACCTGTCATTTACATGCCCGGCGCATATGGAGGACTTCATGCATGAATAAAATATCTATTCATTTTGATGTGGGTAACATCTATGCTTGGGGGTTTCTCTGGCGGAAAACAGAGCGTTACCAGATATGTAAACTCTTTGCGTGCTTATAATCTCTAAACCTAATAGATAAAAATGCAAATAATTCTTACTGTTTTGTCGAATATAGCGTTCAGATTATGAATATATGAAAATAATTTTAATATTTTAATATTTTGGACTTTTTATTTCGAGAAACTTATAAAAGTATCTGTCCGAGCGAGTGTTTATTTCCTCTTTCTTATTTTTACTCGAAATATCTTCGAAACTATAAAAGTAAGTATAAATTGTAAACAACAAAATATGCATTAGGAAATTCAGTTTCTAAATCTTTATTTGTTTTTAAATAAAGCTCTCATAGTTTTCGAGTAATCGTCTTGGCAAGTTGAAAAAGATTGAAAATTCTCCGTTTTGCAAGTTGTAGGGATTCTTGCTGCCTCAACCGGGAATTGAACCCTGAAACTTCGAATTGGCCAGCCGACACTTATCGTTGAGCAACAGGGATGAAATTGCAAGCTGTTATTGTCGAAGTTGACTCTGCATTTTCCATTCTAATGTCAGATTGGCGTGCAACTGACAATCGGACTGACCACCTCCGACTACTTTTACCCCAAGTTAGCCTCCTGAGTGGTCGTTATCCTCTCTCTTTGAAGTCGGCGTTCCTTTTCCCAGACTCCACTGAATCCGTGCTAGTCGTAATAGAGTCACTTTCAGACCTCCGACATCATAAATGTCTAAATGTTTGGCGGGATGGTAGACCTTGGATGCCTCCTGAGTGCAGGAGGTATCCTTTCCCGGCCGTGCACCTAGCTACTCTAAACCCACTATGTGAGTCCACGGTCTGGGGTCTTCAGACCTCCGACATCTTTGCACTAACCTACAGAGTTGATTTGTTCGGGCACCAGTGTAAAGAACCTTGCTGCTTCAACCGGGAATTGCAGCCTGGATCTTCGACCTGGCCAGCAGATGCTTTACCGTTGAGCTACTGTTATGAAATTGCAAGATATTATTGTCGAAGTGGAATCAGCAAAGTATGTACTGCGTATATCCAAAAACTTTAATGACTAGCTATAAACAATAATCTGGAGTTCGTAGGTCTTTGAAACCCTTCAAATATATAGAGTGTCTAGTGCTATCGGTGCCCAATGGCTATTTTCTCAACCGTTAGTCACAAAGATACATTTCCAATTGCAAAAATGTTTTAAATTTTAAAATCTATTATCTTGGAAACCGTTTAAATCAATAAATGCATTTCTGAAAGAAATACGAAATATAAATTTTTATACGGTCCCCCGGTTCTACCAATTATATTTAGGAAAATCATTTTGAATTATATTTACCAATTATATTTAGGAAAATCATTTGGAAGTGTATCTCTGTGACTAATGGTTGAGGAAATAGCCATTGGGCACCGATAGCACTGGACACCCTGTATATAATTGGATTTTGTATTAAGCTCTTAGTTTGAAAAATATAGTGGTTATAATTTCTATATTTAACATTTTAACCTGGATTTTTCAATGGGTTTTCCAAAATTTCACGATTGATGCAGCTCACTTCTGTTTACTTCCTGGGGGCACAAGCACGAGGTATTTTGTTTTGTTTAAAAAAAATAGGAAGTTAAATGAACTTCTGGATCTTAAAGATGTTTAATGATTGGTGATATTTGAACAGAATAAATGAAAATATACGTATTTATCTACCGACAGACAAGTTTATAGAATAACTTGAATTTCAAATTTCGTCAGATATATTGTATAAGTTTAATTTATATACCGCAAAGCAAGTAAGTAAAATAATTGGATATTTTCCGGTAAAGTCGGACTTTCCAGATGAAATCGGGACGAAAACTAAAAGTGCTATATAGTTATAAACTGTTACCGAGTAACTTGTACTGCTTTGAAAATCTAAAAGCGAAACAAACGAGTCTGAATTAATCGAATAAACTTATTGAACTTTACTGGAGTTTTATTATTTTATAAAAAAAATATTATTTATACAAAACTATTTCGGCCCCATCAGACTGAAGCCACCATCGATTTTTTCTTTCGCTTTATAAATCACCAGAAAACAAAAGTACACTTAACCATCGAGTTAAACAGTTGATTGATTCTGCAAAAATATCATGAAAATCAAGATTAAAATGGTCTAAATAAAACACTATATTTAAATTAATGTTTTTTTTACCCGTGTAAAACCAAATTCATGTCATGTGAAAGTAAATTTGTACCATTATTTCATTTCGACAATGCAAAGCTGGGATACCGCCATTCACATTCCGTATAAATCGATGGTTAAGTATACATAAAGAACATGATTGATTGTAGTTTATAGAATACTGCAATATAGAAAGATAATTAATTCCTAAACAAAAGTGGTTATTAATTTCTTATTAAAACTACTTAATACGCATCAACGCATTTGATAATAGTAAGCATATTTAACATTTAAAATTGTTTCCATTTTAAATAAAAAATATTCAAAGTCACGAGAAAGGAATATGTTGAAGTCCAATAAATATAACATGATTTGCGTTTAAATAAAAATTATTTAGAAAATCACTATTAAAAATGCTATTTAGTATTATTATTTTAACTTTCTCATGCTATGTAATATAGTATAGAGAACGATATTTTCGTCAATGTAGAGCCAAATATCGCCAAGTTGGCGATATTTAGAAGAGAATTTCTTATATAATAAAAGGTATGTCTATCATATGACGGAATTAAAAATTTACAAAATTTTGCATCATATTTGGCGTCTTTTTTATCAATTTGCAGACATTTTTATCAATTTGCCAATATTTTTATCAAACTGATAACATTTTTACCAATTTGGCAAGAGTTTCACCAATTTGGAAACATTTAAAAAGTCGTCAAGTCGGCAATATGCCACCAAAATTCGTCGCCAGAATTTTGCCAAGTGTTACAGACGGAGTGTAATGGTAGAGTCTTATATTCTTTCCAAAATATTGAATGTTAATCAATTAGTTGTCATTTTCTTTTCATTGATTTAGCGTCATTCATATAACTTTGGCGACATTTTTATCAATTTGGTGTCATTTTCATCAATTTGATGATATTTCAAAAACTCGCCAAGTTACGTACAACGATTTTCCATGCTTTCAATGAGGTGATCAACCATCGCAGATGCGAGGAATGGCCATTTCTCCAATAGGGCAGTTTCCAACTCTCTGAGACAGGCTGGACGAGGTAAACGTGCAGAGACAGCACGGCCGAGGGCATCCCGGATTAAGGTCGTGTGAATACACCGACCACTCCATACGAGAAATGTCCTCACTTTCCAGGTATTCGTCAACGATGTTAGCTCGATGGGAACGGACATTATGCTCCATAAGAAGGTAATCAGGACCAACTGCTGCAGCGTAGAGTCTCGCAATGGGGTCTAGGACTTCATCCCGATACCGCGCAGCAATCACAGAACCGCCTTTAAAGATGTACAGCTCTGTCGGATATCCTACTGAAATTCCAGTCCACACCATGATGCTGTCACCTCTGAATGCGTGATGTTGGATGATGTTCTTAGCCTGTTTGGTTATGCCACTCAAATTCAAATACACTTTCGAAAAATGAAAATTTGCATTGAATGCTTAACTTTTGGAAGTCAGTGTATATTATTGTAGATTCTTTTTTTCATTAACATTTTTATCGATTTAGCGTCGTTTTTATCAATTTGGTGACATTTTTTTTAATCAATTTGGCGATATTTTCGTAAATTCTGCAACATTTAAAAACTCGCTAAGTTGGCGATATTCCGTCAAATTCTCCGCCAAAATTTCACCAAGCATTGTTTATGGAGAAATAGGTTACTCTTATTGTAGACTAGCCGCCTTTGGCGACCAGCCTGTTCGCTACCCTTGAAAATTCTGACCGTGGCAAACTCGTTGGCGCGACCTACCAGAAAGGTGTAAGGTAACTGCTTGGAAGGCCAGGAAGTGCCACACAATTTAGACCGGAACCCAATGGGGGAGGCATCCAAAGAGACCGTACCCTCCTTCCCCTACCACAAACCTCTCGGAAGGACTTGCAGTCCCACACGTTTAACGTGATCGTACTCCGCGTGAACACGGCTGCAGTTTTGGCAATGGCGGGAATCGAACCCGGGCCTACCGAGTGAAATTCCCGCGCGCTAACCACTGGGCTACCGTGCCATCCGCGACAATCTCCATAACATTATTTTTATTCGGCAATTTTGGGAATCGAACCCGGGCCTACCAAGTGCAAATCGAGCGCACTAACCAATAGGGTACTTCACCCTCCGCGATATTCTTCATAACTTTCTTTTTATTCACCCAATTTAGACCGGAACCAAGTGGGAGAAGCATCCACAGGGACCGTACCCTTCTTCCCCTACCACCAACCTCTCGGAAGGACTTACAGACCCACCTGTTTAACGTGATCGTACTCCGCGTAAACACGGCGGCAATTTTGGGAATCGAACCCGGGCCTACCGAGTGCAATTTCCGCGCGCTAACCATTGGGCTACTTTGCCCTACGCGACAATCTCCATAACTTTCTTTTTATTCATCCAATTTAGACCGTACCCTCCTTCCCCTACCACCAACTTCTCGGAAGGACTCACGGACCCACATGCTTAACGTGCTCGTACTCCGCGTAAACACGGCGGCAATTTTGGGAATCGAACCCGGGCCTGGTAACTGGTTGGACGGCTAGGATGTGCCACCCAATTTAGACCGGAACCCAGTGGGGGAGGCATCCACAGGGAACGTACCCTCCTTCCCCTACCACCAACCTCTCGGAAAAACATACGGACCCATATGTTTAACGTGATCGTACTCCATGTCAGTGGCGGAAATCGAACCCGGGCCTACCGCGTGCAATTCCCGCGCGCTAACCACTGGGCTACTTCGCCCTCCGCGACAATCTCCATAACTTTCTTTTTATTCACCCAATTTAGACCGTACCCTCCTTCCCCTACCACCAACCTCTCGGAAGGACTCACGAACCCACATGTTTAACGTGATCGTACTCTGCGTGAACGTGGCGTAAGTTTTGGCAGTGGCGGGAATCGAACCCGGGCCTACTGAGTGCAATTCCCGCGCGCTAACCACTGGGCTGCCGCGCCCTCCGCGACAATCTCCATAACTTTCTACATATTCACCCAATTTAGACGGGAACCCAGTGGGGGAGGCATCCACAGGGGCCGTATCCTCCTTCCCCTACCACCAACCTCTCGGAAGGACTTACGGACCCACATATTTAACGTGATCGTATTCCACGTAAACACGGCGGCAGTTTTGGCAGTGGCGGGAATCGAACCCGGGCCTACCGCTAACTTCCCGCGCGCTAATTTGCAATTTAAAATGACCATATGCTTAATTCCATCATCCTCATTCCATTGTTTCATTGTTCCATTATTTAAAATATCCATAAAATTAAAATATCCATTTAAAATATCCAAAAGTTAAAATATACATTTAAAAAATCCGGATCGTCCCATCATTTAAAATATAAATATAATAATTTATATAGAGCAAAGGCGCTCTATTCAGAATCGTGACGTCACCTCCACCTTGACGTCCCCACCCACCACCTTCCCTGCTTCAGCGGGGGAGAAACGAACGGAACGCCGAGAAATTTAAAATCATGACGTCTTTAAAATTGCGATCCTGAAGGCAATTTTCATTATTTCTGGACCAGATTAGACTTGTAAGAATGCCAGATATTTCAGCTTTCTAAAAATGTAAATTATTAGTCGAAATTATGAGTACTTTTTACTATGCGAGAATTTAAAAACCAAAAATCGTTTTTTTGAGCCAAAAGTGACTTTTGTTTTAAAATCTTTAAAAAATATTAGAAATCGAAATGGAGATTTGAAATTGATATATTTGTACTCGTAATTGTCTGCTCTTTCCGATGGTGTGAGTTGTTTTTTTCTACGACGTCTGGATCGTGGAGAAAAAAGGGCAAAAAGGGCAAAAAAAGGTCGAAATCGCATAAAACATTAAATAAATAAAAAAATAATTAGAATTTTGAAAATCGGTTTTCACGTGTCCCCTTCCCTCCCCCCCAGGTCTCCGATTGCCAAATTTCGTAGCTCTCCGACGCGCGGTCGCGAAACGTATAGTGTATAAGACAGACACACACACACACACACACACACACACAGACATTGCCTTTTATTATTTACTAGCCGCCTTTGGCGACCAGCCTGTTCGCTACTCTTGAAAATTCTGACCGTGGCAAATTCTAACCGTGGCACACTCGCTGGCGCGACCTACCAGAAGGAACGACCTACCAGGAAGTGCCACCCAATTTAGACAGGAACTCAGTGGGGGAGGCATCCACAGGGACCGTACCCTCCATCCCCTACCACCAACCTCTCGGAAGGACTTACGGTCCCGCATGTTTAACGTGATCGTACTCCGCCTGAACACGGCGGCAGTTTTGGCAGTGGCGGGAATCGAACCCGGACCTACCTAGTGCAAATCCCGCGCGCTAACCACTGGGCTACCGCGCCCTCCGCGACAATCTCCATAACCTTCTTTTTATTCACCCAATTTAGACCGGAACCCAGTAGGGGAGGCATCCACAGGGTCCGTACCCTCCTTCCTCTACCAACAACCTCTCGGAAGGACTTACGGATCCACATGTTTAACGTGATCGTACTCCGCGTGAAAATGGCAGCAGTTTTGGCAGTGGCGGCAATCGAACCCTAGCCTACCGATTGCAATTCCCGCGCGCCAACCACTGGGCTACCGCGCCCTCCGCGACAATCTCCATAACCTTCTTTTTATTCACCCAATTTGGACCAGGACCCAGTGGGGGAGGCATCCACAGAGACCGTACCCTCCTTTCCCTGCCACCAACCTCTCGGAAGGAATTATCGACCCATATGTTTAAGGTGATCGTACTCCGCATCAGTGGCGGGAATCGAACCCAGGCCTACCGAGTGCAATTCTCGCGCGCTAATTTAAATTTATAACGACCATATGCTAGGCTCTTAATTCCACCATCCTCGTTCCATCGTTCCATCATTTAAAATAGCCATAAAATTAAAATATCCATTTAAAATATCTATAAATTAAAATATCCATAAATTAAAATATCCATTTAAAATAAAAAAATCAACCATATCGTTCCACCAATCCATAAATATAATAATTTCAAATACATCACCACAATTCAAACCACCATAATTCAATCATTTAAATTATTTAAAATATCCACTTAAAAATATCCATTTAAAATATCATATAAATATAATAATTTCGCCCGATGTATACAACACTTATGCTCGTAATTCAGTTAAAACCGAAAGCGCGGTCTCCATGGAGACGGGGAAGAAACTAATGCGGATGGGAGGGAAAATGCCGTTGAGAAACTGAGCCGGTAGCCGACAAATTTAAAATCATGGCGTCTTTAAAATTGCCATCCTGAAGGCAATTTTCATTATTTCTGGACCAGATTGGACTTGTAAGAATGCCAGATGTTTGACCTTTCTGAAAATGTAAATTATTAGTCGAAATTATGAGTACTTTTCACGATGCGAGAATTTAAAAACCAAAAATCGTTTTCTTGAGCAAAAAGTGACTTTTGTTTTAAAATCTTTAAAAAATATTAGAAATCGAAATTCAGATTTGAAATTGATATATTTTTACTCGAAATTCTCTGCTCTTTCCGATGGTGTCATTTATTTTTTTCTACGATGTCTGGATCGTGGAGAAAAAAGGGCAAAAAACGGTCGAAATCGCATAAAACATTAAATAAATAAAAAAATAATTAAAATTTTAAAAATCGGTTTTCACGTGTCCCCTTCCCTCCCCCCCGGGTCTCCGATTGCCAAATTTCGTAGCTCTCCGACGCGCGGTCGCGAAGCGTATAGTGTATAAGGCAGACAGACAGACACACACACACACAGACATTGCCTTTTATTATTTAAGACTAGCCGCCTTTGGCGACCAGCCTGTTCGCTACCCTTGAAAATTCTGACCGTGGCAAACTCGTTGGCGCGACCTACCAGAAAGGTGTAAGGTAACTGCTTGGAAGGCCAGGAAGTGCCACACAATTTAGACCGGAACCCAATGGGGGAGGCATCCAAAGAGACCGTACCCTCCTTCCCCTACCACAAACCTCTCGGAAGGACTTGCAGTCCCACACGTTTAACGTGATCGTACTCCGCGTGAACACGGCTGCAGTTTTGGCAATGGCGGGAATCGAACCCGGGCCTACCGAGTGAAATTCCCGCGCGCTGACCACTGGGCTACCGTGCCATCCGCGACAATCTCCATAACTTTATTTTTATTCGGCAATTTTGGGAATCGAACCCGGGCCTAACAAGTGCAAATCCCGCGCACTAACCACTGGGGTACTTCACCCTCCGCGATATTCTTCATAACTTATTTTTTATTCACCCAATTTAGACCGGAACCAAGTGGGAGAAGCATCCACAGGGACCGTACCCTTCTTCCCCTACCACCAACCTCTCGGAAGGACTTACAGACCCACATGTTTAACGTGATCGTACTCCGCGTAAACACGGCGGCAATTTTGGGAATCGAACCCGGGCCTACCGAGTGCAATTTCCGCGCGCTAACCATTGGGCTACTTTGCCCTACGCGACAATCTCCATAACTTTCTTTTTATTCATCCAATTTTGACCGTACCCTCCTTCCCCTACCACCAACTTCTCGGAAGGACTCACGGACCCACATGTTTAACGTGCTCGTACTCCGCGTAAACACGGCGGCAATTTTGGGAATCGAACCCGGGCCTGGTAACTGGTTGGACGGCCAGGATGTGCCACCCAATTTAGACCGGAACCCAGTGGGGGAGGCATCCACAGGGAACGTACCCTCCTTCCCCTACCACCAACCTCTCGGAAAAACATACGGACCCATATGTTTAACGTGATCGTACTCCATGTCAGTGGCGGAAATCGAACCCGGGCCTACCGCGTGCAATTCCCGCGCGCTAACCACTGGGCTACTTCGCCCTCCGCGACAATCTCCATAACTTTCTTTTTATTCACCCAATTTAGACCGTACCCTCCTTCCCCTACCACCAACCTCTCGGAAGGACTCACGAACCCACATGTTTAACGTGATCGTACTCTGCGTGAACGTGGCGTAAGTTTTGGCAGTGGCGGGAATCGAACCCGGGCCTACTGAGTGCAATTCCCGCGCGCTAACCACTGGGCTGCCGCGCCCTCCGCGACAATCTCCATAACTTTCTACATATTCACCCAATTTAGACGGGAACCCAGTGGGGGAGGCATCCACAGGGGCCGTATCCTCCTTCCCCTACCACCAACCTCTCGGAAGGACTTACGGACCCACATATTTAACGTGATCGTATTCCACGTAAACACGGCGGCAGTTTTGGCAGTGGCGGGAATCGAACCCGGGCCTACCGCTAACTTCCCGCGCGCTAATTTGCAATTTAAAATGACCATATGCTTAATTCCATCATCCTCATTCCATTGTTTCATTGTTCCATCATTTAAAATATCCATAAAATTAAAATATCCATTTAAAATATCCAAAAGTTAAAATATACATTTAAAAAATCCAGATCGTCCCATCATTTAAAATATAAATATAATAATTTATATAGAGCAAAGGCGCTCTATTCAGAACCGTGACGTCACCTCCACCTTGACGTCCCCACCCACCACCTTCCCTGCTTCAGCGGGGGAGAAACGAACGGAACGCCGAGAAATTTAAAATCATGACGTCTTTAAAATTGCGATCCTGAAGGCAATTTTCATTATTTCTGGACCAGATTGGACTTGTAAGAATGCCAGATGTTTGACCTTTCTGAAAATGTAAATTATTAGTCGAAATTATGAGTACTTTTCACGATACGAGAATTTAAAAACCAAAAATCGTTTTTTTGAGTCAAAAGTGACTTTTGCTTTAAAATCATAAAAAAATATTAGAATTTATCTCTGAGATTTGAAATTGATATATTTTTACTCGAAATTCTCTGCTCTTTCCGATGGTGTGATTTGTTTTTTTCTACGATGTCTGGATCGAGGAGAAAAAAGGGCAAAAAGATCAAAAAAAGGTCGAAATCGCATAAAACATTAAATAAATAAAAAAATAATTAGAATTTTGAAAATCGGTTTTCACGTGTCCCCTTCCCTCCCCCCCGGGTCTCCGATTGCCAAATTTCGTAGCTCTCCGACGCGCGGTCGCGAAACGTATAGTGTATAAGACACACACACACCCACACACACAGACATTGCCTTTTATTATATAGACTAGCCGCCTTTGGCGACCAGCCTGTTCGCTACCCTTGAAAATTCTGACCGTGGCAAACTCGTTGGCGCGACCTACCAGAAAAGTGTAAGGTAACTGCTTGGAAGGCCAGGAAGTGCCACACAATTTAGACCGGAACCCAATGGGGGAGGCATCCAAAGAGACCGTACCCTCCTTCCCCTACCACAAACCTCTCGGAAGGACTTGCAGTCCCACACGTTTAACGTGATCGTACTCCGCGTGAACACGGCTGCAGTTTTGGCAATGGCGGGAATCGAACCCGGGCCTACCGAGTGAAATTCCCGCGCGCTAACCACTGGGCTACCGTGCCATCCGCGACAATCTCCATAACTTTATTTTTATTCGGCAATTTTGGGAATCGAACCCGGGCCTACCAAGTGCAAATCCCGCGCACTAACCACTGGGGTACTTCACCCTCCGCGATATTCTTCATAACTTATTTTTTATTCACCCAATTTAGACCGGAACCAAGTGGGAGAAGCATCCACAGGGACCGTACCCTTCTTCCCCTACCACCAACCTCTCGGAAGGACTTACAGACCCACATGTTTAACGTGATCGTACTCCGCGTAAACACGGCGGCAATTTTGGGAATCGAACCCGGGCCTACCGAGTGCAATTTCCGCGCGTTAACCATTGGGCTACTTTGCCCTACGCGACAATCTCCATAACTTTCTTTTTATTCATCCAATTTAGACCTACCCTCCTTCCCCTACCACCAACTTCTCGGAAGGACTCACGGACCCACATGTTTAACGTGCTCGTACTCCGCGTAAACACGGCGGCAATTTTGGGAATCGAACCCGGGCCTGGTAACTGGTTGGACGGCCAGGATGTGCCACCCAATTTAGACCGGAACCCAGTGGGGGAGGCATCCACAGGGAACGTACCCTCCTTCCCCTACCACCAACCTCTCGGAAAAACATACGGACCCATATGTTTAACGTGATCGTACTCCATGTCAGTGGCGGAAATCGAACCCGGGCCTACCGCGTGCAATTCCCGCGCGCTAACCACTGGGCTACTTCGCCCTCCGCGACAATCTCCATAACTTTCTTTTTATTCACCCAATTTAGACCGTACCCTCCTTCCCCTACCACCAACCTCTCGGAAGGACTCACGAACCCACATGTTTAACGTGATCGTACTCTGCGTGAACGTGGCGTAAGTTTTGGCAGTGGCGGGAATCGAACCCGGGCCTACTGAGTGCAATTCCCGCGCGCTAACCACTGGGCTGCCGCGCCCTCCGCGACATTCTCCATAACTTTCTACATATTCACCCAATTTAGACGGGAACCCAGTGGGGGAGGCATCCACAGGGGCCGTATCCTCCTTCCCCTACCACCAACCTCTCGGAAGGACTTACGGACCCACATATTTAACGTGATCGTATTCCACGTAAACACGGCGGCAGTTTTGGCAGTGGCGGGAATCGAACCCGGGCCTACCGCTAACTTCCCGCGCGCTAATTTGCAATTTAAAATGACCATATGCTTAATTCCATCATCCTCATTCCATTGTTTCATTGTTCCATCATTTAAAATATCCATAAAATTAAAATATCCAAAAGTTAAAATATACATTTAAAAAATCCAGATCGTCCCATCATTTAAAATATAAATATAATAATTTATATAGAGCAAAGGCGCTCTATTCAGAACCGTGACGTCACCTCCACCTTGACGTCCCCACCCACCACCTTCCCTGCTTCAGCGGGGGAGAAACGAAGCGGTACGCCGAGCGGAACTCCGAGAAATATAAAATCATGACGTCTTTAAAATTGCGATCCTGAAGGCAATTTTCATTATTTCTGGACCAGATTGGACTTGTAAGAATGCCAGATGTTTGACCTTTCTGAAAATGTAAATTATTAGTCGAAATTATGAGTACTTTTCACGATGCGAGAATTTAAAAACCAAAAATCGTTTTCTTGAGCAAAAAGTGACTTTTGTTTTAAAATCTTTAAAAAATATTAGAAATCGAAATTCAGATTTGAAATTGATATATTTTTACTCGAAATTCTCTGCTCTTTCCGATGGTGTAATTTGTTTTTTTCTACGATGTCTGGATCGTGGATAAAAAAGGGCAAAAAGGGCAAAAAGGGCAAAAAACGGTCGAAATCGCATAAAACATTAAATAAATAAAAAAATAATTAAAATTTTAAAAATCGGTTTTCACGTGTCCCCTTCCCTCCCCCCCGGGTCTCCGATTGCCAAATTTCGTAGCTCTCCGACTCGCGGTCGCGAAACGTATAGTGTATAAGACAGACACACAGACAGACAGACACACAGACATTGCCTTTTATTATATAGACTAGCCGCCTTTGGCGACCAGCCTGTTCGCTACCCTTGAAAATTCTGACCGTGGCAAATTCTAACCGTGGCACACTCGCTGGCGCGACCTACCAGTAAAGTGTAAGGTAACTGTTTGGAGGGCCAGGAAGTGCCACCCAATTTAGAAAGGAACTCAGTGGGGGAGGCATCCACAGGGACCGTACCCTCCTTCCCCTACCACCAACCTCTCGGAAGGACTTACGGATCCACATGTTTAACGTGATCGTACTCCGCGTGAAAATGGCAGCAGTTTTGGCTGTGGCGGCAATCGAACCCGAGCCTACCGAGTGCAATTCCCGCGCGCCAACCACTGGGCTACCGCGCCCTCCGCGACAATCTCCATAACCTTCTTTTTATTCACCCAATTTAGACCGGAACCCAGTGGGAAAGTCATCCACAGGGTCCGTACCCTCCTTCCTCTACCACCAACCTCTCGGAAGGACTTACGGACCCACATGTTTAACGTGATCGTACTCCGCGTGAACACGGCAGCAGTTTTGTCAGTGGAGGGAATCGAACCCGGGCCTACCGAGTGAAATTCCCGCACGCTAACCACTGGGCTACCGCGCCCTCCGCGACAATCTCCATAACTTTCTTTTTATTCACCCAATTTGGACCAGGACCCAGTGGGGGAGGCATCCACAGAGACCGTACCCTCCTTTCCCTGCCACCAACCTCTCGGAAGGAATTATCGACCCATATGTTTAAGGTGATCGTACTCCGCATCAGTGGCGGGAATCGAACCCAGGCCTACCGAGTGCAATTCTCGCGCGCTAACTTCCCGCGCGCTAATTTAAATTTATAATGACCATATGCTAGGCTCTTAATTCCACCATCCTCGTTCCATCGTTCCATCATTTAAAATAGCCATAAAATTAAAATATCTATAAATTAAAATATCCATAAATTAAAATATCCATAAATTAAAATATCCATTTAAAATCAAAAAATCATCCATATCGTTCCACCAATCCATAAATATAATAATTTCAAATACATCACCACAATTCAAACCACCATAATTCAATCATTTAAATTATTTAAAATATCCATTTAAAATATCATATAAATATAATAATTTCGCCCGATGTATACAACACTTATGCTCGTAATTCATTTAAAACCGAAAGCGCGGTCTCCATGGAGACGGGGAAGAAACTACTGCGGATGGGGGGGAAATGCCGTTGAAAAACTGAGCCGGTAGCCGACAAATTTAAAATCATGGCGTCTTTAAAATTGCGATCCTGAAGGCAATTTTCATTATTTCTGGACCAAATTAGACTTGTAAGAATGCCAGATATTTCAGCTTTCTAAAAATGTAAATTATTAGTCGAAATTATGAGTACTTTTGACTATGCGAGAATTTAAAAACCAAAAATCGTTTTTTTGAGCCAAAAGTGACTTTTGTTTTAAAATCTTTAAAAAATATTAGAAATCGAAATTGAGAGTTGAAATTGATATATTTTTACTCGAAATTCTCTGCTCTTTCCGATGGTGTGATTTGTTTTTTTCTACAACGTCTGGATCGTGGAGAAAAAAGGGCAAAAATGTCAAAAAACGGTCGAAATCGCATAAAACATTAAATAACAAAAAAAATAATTCAAATTTTAAAAATCGGTTTTCACGTGTCCCCTTCCCTCCCCCCCAGGTCTCCGATTGCCAAATTTCGTAGCTCTCCGACGCGCGGTCGCGAAACGTATAGTGTATAAGACAGACACACACACAGACATTGCCTTTTATTATATAGAAGAAGATAAACGAATAATGGCCACAAATTACAAAGATATTACCCAATGTGTCTTCTCTCGTTAATGGAACGAGCTAGATCTACGATAATGATGTTAATAAATTTAACGCACAATAGTATATATCAGAAGTGAACAGATTTCTCAATAGTTAATATTTTTTTTTATTTTATGTGATTTTATGAAAAATGTATTTGAAAAATGTCCAATACTCAAGAACGGTTTAAGCTAACGTTCTAAAGTTTATGTCAAACGCTTCTCTATCTCTATCTCTCTATATTAAACAAGAAAGATCAATCATGCTTAAAGCATTGATTATGAAACACTTTCCAACTTCAATGCAATTTTATTTTAAAAAGTCTAAAATGCAATTCATTCCTCGGTAATATTTTAAAACTTATCACAATACTACATTAATTTATTATATTTAAAAACTTAAACATTCATTGAAAAAAATGAACTTCATTCAAATGACGGCATTGAAATATAAATTGCCTGGTTTAAATATCTCTAAAATGCGATACATTCCACGGTTATATTTTTAAAACTATCATAATACTATGATAATTTATTATATTTGAAAACTTCATCGAAAACAATTGAAATTCATTCAAATGACGTCATACAAAAAATAACACGTCTAGATCTCTCTATAAAAACAACATTTCATTCATAACTTTCTCCCATTCATTTCATTCATCACAATACTATAATAATTTATTTTATTTAAAAATTAAGAGCATGGAGCTACAAGTAATTAAACTCTATGCTTAAAGCTTCATCGATAAAAATCGTCCTTCTCTTTGTAAAATCAATGAATATTTCATTCATATCAGTCATGCAGACTCCATGGGCTAAATTATTTTGTATTAAAGAAATACAGCAATTCTAATACAACTCATTCTACATATTTTGCTGTTTACATTTTACATGAGTGAAAAATAGGCTTCGTTGTAGAAATAATCAAATTTGGATGATCATTTAAACTCAAATATATTGTATTTGCGTTGTTTCAGTATGTAGATGCACAGAATTTAAGCAAAAATAAAGTAGTTTTAGGACGGATACAACACTCAATATGAATTAAAAAGAACTTAAAAAATCACGATTTTGAAACAAGATGGATGCCATATATCATTTTGAAGTGGGTCCTGTGATCTTTTCATATCATGGTCACGTTATCGTTTCATATAAGAGGTGTAATTATTATTTTAATTTTTATTTAAAAAACTACTGAATATATTTCACTGACTATTTTTTTTATATATTTTATGGAACAGTTTGAATATTACCAAAATTTTCGAAGCAATTTGTGAATTTTAAATCCGCTTAAAAAATGTTTGAAAAATTAGGTCCTATAGGGCTCAATGTATTTCATTTTTTCAACCCGAGTTCAATCCAAAACTAATTGGGTGATATTATTCATTTATATTCCCATAGGTCCTACAGACCGTCTGAACAACATACTAACATTTCATTTTGATGCACTTATCGTGCCAACGGACAGACAGACAGACAGAATGAATGAACAAAGTCATAAACACTTTTGAACTTTGTTGTAAAGTGTTAAAAAGTAGCTGCTGCAGCAGCTGTTTGGCAAATGTTTCGTTTCTCGAGATTCTTTGTTTCATACGCAAAAATTATTACATATAAAAATATGAAATTCGGAGGAAAAAAGTATGAAAAATATAAAAATATGAAATTGCTGGAAAAGCTTTGGGTAATACTCTGAAATAAATCGTTTTTAACACTTTACAACATAGTTGAAAAGTGTTTATGACTTTGTTCATTCTGTCTGTCTGTCTACCCTTTAGCACGATAACTGCCGTAAAAATGACTTTATCAAAATGAAATATTAGTATGTTATTCAGACAGTCTGTGGGACCTATGGGAATATAAATAAATATTATCACCCAATTAGTTTTGGATTGAACCCGGGTTGAAGGAATGAATTACATTTAACCCTATGGGACCTAATTTTTCAAACATTTTTTAAGCAAATTTAAAATGCACAAATTGCTTCGAAAATTTTAGAAAATATTCGAATTATCCCATAAAATATAAAAAAAATTTCAGCAAAATATATTCAGTAGTTTTTTAAATAAAAATTAAAATAATAATTACACCTTTTATATGAAGAGATCACGTGATCAAGAAATTCAGTTTTGGAATTCCCTGCGCAAAGAAAAATCCCTGTTTTTTCCTCCTGCGGAAAATAGGCACTGATAGAAAAGATATTTTTGAAAGTAGAATTTTTAGGAAAGATAGATATAAAGCGAGCTCTGCGAGCGCAGCCAGTAGAAGTCAAAGCTTCCCGAAGGGTGTTGCGAGAGCGGAGCGAGCCGGGAGCAGAGCCCCCTAGTGCTAATAAAAAATGACATAAGAAATGATTATTTACTAAACTTTATTGAATGTTTTAATTTTGTTTTATGATTATTCTTTTTTAATTTCATTTCAAAATTTAGAAGGGTTCTGAACATTAGATTGCGTGTAAAAACAATATGCTTCCAGTATTCACTGATTGTGCGTTTTGTACCAAATTTTGTTTCGATCACTTGATTCGTTCGTGAGGTATCGTCTCCAGACTCACTAACACACACACACACATACTTTCACATACACACACATATACACACAGACATCACGTCTTCGTCTTCGGACGAGACGGATGGTCTGGGTTTTCGACACAGACATCACGTCAAAAACGTCTGATGAGTGTTCAGGGATGCTTGACACGTGCTCTCCCGTCGAAAACTCGAATTCGAATTTTCGACCCCGTCACAATACATTCCTTATACATTATATTGTGTACTATATAAGGAAAGTAAAATATCACTCCTGAATATATCGCATTTTCATTCCATTTGGAAAGTGTTTCATAATCAGTGCATTATGCATGAGTGATCTTTCTTGTTTCATCCTACTACAATACTTAAATTTTGGCCATTTCGTAATAAAATTGCAGTAAAATAAGGCTAACTCTGAAAAACAGTTCCTGCCAAACTTTTCACGATGCCAGTAAAGTTCAAGCTGCCAAACTTTTCACGATGCCAGTAAAGTTCAAGGCCGTTTCTTACCATAGCAAAATAGGCAAATGCTGAATGTCTGCTAAGCTTTGGAGGCCCATTTTCATTCGTGAACATCCCTTTTTAAAAGCTTCTACGTAGCATGTCGTAACCTATGTGTGGGTGTCTGTTTGCCTGTTTTAAGTGCTTTGATGGTATTTTTAACATACTGTTACGACGCATCATCTGGAATCGTGGGAGTACTCTGAGGATACAAGAATGAGTCCAAATTTCTCGATAACTAACACATTTATGTAAAAGCCCTCATAAGCGTAAACAGAAATAATATACAGCAAATAGCTCGATAACTCTCTTACGAGATCACCGAACAACTATCAGTACCAATAAAGCAGTCATTAAATAAATGCTCAGCTAATTCACAAAACAGTCGATACTTTTCTCAGAATACTGACGTATCATATTTTTAGCTCGCACCACGTTAACTGATCTGCAGCTGAGCGATGACTCCCTTTATATACTGTCGATAGAAGCTTCTAGAAGGGGATCGTATCTCCCAGGATATTTATTATTTCGAGAAAGTTCTAGTACATTCGAAAAATCGCCAAATCTGGCCACCACACTTCGAAATTCCATATATGGCAACCCTATATTCAGGCATTAGGAATGGCTGCCCGTAAAAGTGTTTTTTTCTTGAATACAGTAACGGCCTTGAATAGAAATTAAGATCAGCTATATACAATATTATTTGTATAGGGGCAAAGCACGGCGAAACATTTTTCATATGCATAACAACACTTTTCTACGTCATAGAGCTGAAATTTAGTGCACAGCTTAATCTATCTACATCTTAATTTTTTGTGAACAGCTTAATCTAGACTATCAGCTTAATCTAGTAGTACAGCTTAATTTAGTAGTCACGGCTTTATATTTAGTAGTCAGTAATTAAATCTAGTAAGAGCTTCATCTAGTTGTAATTTGGTGCACAGCTTAATCTGTATTAAAGTTTGGCAGTTCTAAAAAAATAGAACCAAGAAGAATATAACTTCGAAAAATAGAATCCCAGTAAGAGTTAAAGCGGCCCTGATAAAATTGATGACCAATATATGTTGAATTAAAGCCATTTTTGCATAGAATTAAATTTGATACGATAAATCTTACTTATTTTGCATGGGGTGCAAATAAATTTGAAAACCGGCTTTAGAAAACTTTGAAAACGATACAAAGGGAGTAATAACTTTTAGCTTTTTTTGCCAGACGCAAATTATATTTCTGAAGCAACTTTTCTATCTTATGTTGCACTTTCTTTGAAAGAAAACCACACTGAGCACAAAAAAATCATTTGCATTTTCCGGATTCATTGCTAAGTAAATTGCCCAAAACACGTTATTTAGTGCGCCGGGAAATATTCCATTTCTCATTTCTCAACGTGGGTTCATTTGGCGGGGAAATAAAGGACAATTTGACAAAAGAGGTGTTCGAATTAGCATTTTCCATTATTTAAATATAAAGTGAATAGTTAATGAATTCTACAAGAAATTGTTTGCTATGTCCCACAATATAGTTAGTCGGGATATTTCATAAGAAAAATTTTGAAGTGAGGAACTCCGCCTTTCTTATATACATTTGATTATTGTTATAATGAGCTTTATTATATCGGAATTTTGATTATAACGTCAAAATTGAAATTTTTGTATTCATATGAATCATAGTCTGTTCAACTTTTTCTTATAGTTTACATGGCAATCGTATAATTTCGATTATAACGTAGCAATATCCTTAGGAATTTTACTTTTGTAAGCTTGTTGCCACAGTGGAAACTCATTGTTTCATTTTATTAACACTTTCCAATATAATGGAAAAGTGTTAATAAAATGTGTTAAAAAGTGTTAATAAAAGTGTTGCAAAGTGTTAGACATTGATCATTCTATCTTAATGGAATCAGAAATGGAGGTAATCTTGGGTCATCCGAGTGCAATCCCTTGTCGTAAACACTGACCTGTCCTACCCCTTGTTAAGATAAATTGCAAACTTATTTGAAATATTTTTGTAATTGCCGGCGCCGTGGCTAAAATGTCTAAGGCAAGCTGGTTACGAATTACCAAGTTGTAGCAACTTTTAAAACACAATGGTAAATTCTAAAATAATCAAATTTTAAATCAGTCTAACTTTAAATATATATATATATATATATATATATATATATATATATATATATATATATATATATATATATATATATATATATATATATATTTATTTATCTTACTGTCTTTGATTAGAATTGCTTTCATTGATTTATTTTTAATACGAATTCAGCGCAATGCTGATTATTAACCTTAGATGCAAGCATAAAGAATTTTTTTCTCTTGACTAACGAAGATTTTTTTAGGTACTAGTTGCAGAAGTGCAAAAATATTCGATGAATTATGATTATACATTCCAGTCCAATTTCTTTGAAATATTTCGAGTATTGGACTCTACCCCTTTTTTGATGTATTACTTTTTAAATCTGTTCTTAATAACCCCTTGATATCTCATAAATAGATTTCTTTTGTAAGTTTCGACTTCATTATTAATGATGCTTTCGGTGCAATAGTTTTTCATCTGTCTCTATTCACGAAAGAAATTTAGATTTGACACTGTGCCTTAATAAATGTTTCATTCGCATTTTAGATTTTCTGCTCGTATCAAAAGGGAATAAAATTAATTTGTTCCTTTATGACTGGTTTATTTTACACATGAATGAAAATTGTGCTATTGTCTGTATTTTGATATTTTCACAAAAAAGTGTAGTTATAAGGATGGGAATTGTTTCTTGTATCGGTTTTGAGTTTTCTTCTTGAAATTTTCTTCTGATCATAAAGCCGAATTTCTCACACTCTCAAATTTGTATATTTTATGCGTAATGAGATCTTTCATTAGGAAATATTTAAAATTTAGATTCTAAATTTCAAAATATCTAATTACTAGCTACATCGAGATCGAAAAACTAACTACTAGCTGCATTTTAAATGCTAATTACTAGCTGCATTTTAAATACTAATTACTAGCTGCATCGAGATCGAAAAACTAATTACTAGCTGCATCGATATTACAAAACTAATTACTAGCTGCATTTGAAATACTAATTACCAGCTGCATCGAGATCGAAAAACTAATTATTAGCTGCACTTTACATACTAATTACTAGCTGCAACGAGAACGAAAAACGATGTCATGCATTTATTTAAAGATGATAAATATTTTTCTTTCTCTTGTTATTATAAAATGTTTTCCCGAAATAAATAATATATAATTGAATATTGCTTTCCCGGAATTAATCGAAATCAAGACTTTGACGAAAAAATGCGTTTTATGTCTTCCTGAATCTTTTCAGAGTTCCTGGACACTTTCAGAAATATGTCTGTCTCTGCGTGTTGCTATACATGGCATTGCTACGGCGTATCCTCTGGAATCGTGGGTGTGCACTCAGGATACAAGAATGAGTACAAACTTCTGCATAACTAACACGTTTATTCACAAGCACAGTGCAAACAGGAACAATATACAGTCAAACAGCACTTAAATGTCCCACTAATTTCACAATATAACATATACTATTCTCCAAACATTCACGAATGCTACAGTTCAATGCAGCTCGTATCACGTCAATTGCTCTCCAACGGAATGATGATTCATTTTATAGACTCTTTATAGAATCTTATGGAAATATCTGATATCTGTTAGAATATTTATTGGGTATTTCGAAGTGTCTTTTTTTTATAATTTGCATCTTTTTTTTATAATTTGCATGAACTTAAATGATTCAAAGATTTTCGCAGCAGTATTTCCCACGAAGAACGTCACAAGCTTCTTCCAATTTAGAAAATAAAACTATTAAAGAAATAAAAAAAAACAAATTCAGATTGCATTTTACCTTTTTATTCTTATAAGTAGGATAATTAAAAAAAATCTGATATGGGCAGCAAGTGGCTTTCGCCCCATTCTTTCACAGAAAACTAATGATGTAAAGGATACATAGCACAATGATTTAATGTTGAATTGCACATTAACGTTGAGCGTGTGTCAACATGTAAAAATATTTTAAAATACTCAATTACCTTATGTTTTGCGCAAATCCCACTTAACAAATAGTACTATTTTTCATATCCTGTAAGCAATAGAGACTTCTGGTTGGAAGTAGCGCGCTTACAAGTAGCGAAACTACAGTAGTCACTACTTTTTCTCGTAGTTTATAGTGTAACGCGCTACTTTTAAAAAAAATCTGATGTGGGCAACACATGACTTTCCTTATATAATGCAATGAATTTACTACTTTTACAGTTAAAAATTATTCTTATAGTAGATACTTATATTCTTTCCAAGTTATTGAATTTTTTTCAAATTAGTCGTCATTTTCATTGATTTAGCAGCGTCATTTTTATCAATTTGGCGAGATTTTTGTTAATTTGGCAACAATTAAAAATGTCGCCAAGTTGGCGATATTTCCCCAAATTCGTCGCCAAAATCTCGCCAAGCGTTATGGACGAAGAAATAAGTTATTATTACAGCAGATAAATGACTATTGGCGTTCAAATACAAAAGTATTACTCAAAGTATCTTTTCTCATGAATGGAACGAGCTAGATCCACGAGAATGATGTCACCAAATTTATCGTATGGTATTACATATGAAAAGTGAACATGTTTCTCAGTAGGAAATATTTCTTTTTTATTTTATATAACTTTTTGATAATTTTTTTGAAAACTGTGCAATGTCTCGAGAACGGTTCATGTTAACGTTCTAAAATTTATGTCAATCGTTTTCTAATGAAAAATTACATAAGAAATGTCTATTTGCGTAGCTTTATTAGCGGTTTTGATTTTTTGACGATTTTTCAAAATTTCACTCGAAAATTTAGGGTAGTTCTGAACATTCGATAACGTATAAAAACAATCGGCTTCCAGCGTTTACGGATTGTGAATTTTGTACCAATATTCGTTCGAATCGGTCCATTCGTTCGTCAGTTATCGTCTCCACACACACACACACGCACACCCACCCACTCACACACACACACACATACACACAGACGTCACTTCAAAAATGTTTGATTCGTGATCAGGGATGCTTGAAACGTGCTCTCCCGTCGAAAACTCGAATTCGAATTTTCGACCCCGTCACAATACTTTCCTTATACATTATGTATATAAGGAAAGTAATAAGTAGTGTAGCGAGTAGCTCGATACAATATATCACTAGTTTGTATCGAGTTTTGCTACTTTTAACGTTACTTCAGTAAACAAACAAGGTACCATTCTACATATCATGTGATCACCCTTTCTTCATTTGTACGAAATTTAGTGTTCTGTGCAACGATGTACGTTTTGCAAAGTGCCAAGCGCTTTGGAACAATTAAAAACTGTCGGTTGTTTTAGCTGACAGAGCTATGTGCCCGTCTCATAATACAAAATAAGACAAGATGGAACTTACTGTATTCTGCCGTCGAACGCATATGCCGATTCCTGAGAGAGAACGAGGAGAAACTATATGAGATTTTCAATGCTGCAGGGATGGAGGAAGCTCTGGAGAATTTCTATAGACAAGAAAGAGTAATTCTTTTGTATTTTGCATAAATAAAACTATACTCAAGAGAAATCCAATATTTAAATTATAGGGTAAATCTATTAAAATCACCAATCATTTGAAATATTTGGGGTTCAGTATTGACAGTAAAATAACTTGAAGTTAATTTACTATTTAAAGTAGAAATACTTTAAATTTTGAATTTTGGTAATGTTTCTGGTAGCTATTGGGGACTCCTAAAAGTTTATTTAATATCTGCTATCAAAACAGTTATCGAAAACTGATAGTCTATGGATCTAGAGTATGAGGAGTTAGCTTAACAAATGCTCAAATTAAAACATTGTTAGCTTTAAAAGACAATTTTTTTTTTAATTTCAACACGTTATCGAATCTCCTCAAGCATCGCATTCGATTTTAGGCATTTCTCCAACTCACTTTCTTATAAAAAATTTATTTTAAAAAATACCACTTCTAGAGAAAAATAATATTTCTGGAGATAAAATAATAATCTTTTCCCAATAATAGTTTTCCTCCTCCCAATTTATTCGACTTTAACAGCCCTATTTTTGAAATTCCTCCTTCTTATTGTATACTTTCTCTACCGGATAGTAAAAATAATATCCCAATTCTATCTATAAATGTACACATTGAAGGTTCGAGAAAATTGATGGCAATGTAGGGTTTTCAATTTGTATTTTTATTTTCTCATACGTAGTACTAAGAAAGTATTGAAGAAATTTTTGATTTCGATATTTTGAAACCAATATATGTTTTAAGACCTGCTGAACATGTATTGATCATTTTTATAGTGATGCCTGTCTATCTGTTTGTCTGTCTGATGTCTGTGATCGATTTCTTGTGTACACTATAGCAACTACAAATATTAATGGATTTTCACGAAACTATATATCCGACTTTGTTATCAAAAAATCTAGAACTAGGTAGAATGTTTTTTTTAATTAGAGCGAAAACTTCAAAAATTATTTGAAATTATATATTTTTTAACATAGCAGAATAGGACAAAATTTGAAATACTTATGCATAAAAGGGTTTATTTATGGATAAATAACCATGCCACTTAATAGTTTCAACCATTATTGTGAAAAATAACCGCGATGCAATTTTTTTGTTCGTGTTTGATATGTTTTAAGACCTGCTGAACATGTATTGACGAAGTGGGACGTCAGTAACCCACTTTGGACGAGTTACTCCCTCCCTGGGGCACATTTTCAAGTAAGATATTAATCGAAAGATATTTTCAAACCTCTAAGTGAAGGGTAACACGCTATAGTTGTAATAATTTGAACCCATGAAACCGATTTTTCAAATTTTTTTTGTAAAAGTTGAAAAAAATATGAATTCTGGTATGAGAAAATCGAGTTGAGCTGTACTCTAGTTCATTAATAATGTCAACTTGGAAGAGTTTCTTTGCTATAAGCTGGATACGCTAAATACTAGTTTTTCCGTCTGAAATAACAGCTATAAAATATGGCTTTGAATGGGGATATAAAAACAAATTGTATGCCAATATATACAGGGTGTCCCGAAAACATTGGCCTCGGCTTTTATTCCTTAAATATTGATCTTAGACATATATAATAAATTACAAAGTTGCGTAGAAAAAGGTACAGAATTTTATAAAATCGATAAAAATTTTCAGGGGATTAAATTTGAAGAAATACAAAATTAAAATTTTTATGTGGCCCCCGTACAAAAACATTTCCAATGAGAAAAATGCGTCCCATACACTAATAAGATAATGTACAAAATTTCAGCATTTTATCATAAAAAGTCCCAGAGATATGTTTAAACAAATTTGGCGAGGGCTTAATCACAGATTAAAGTGTAAATGTTTACAGCAAGAGTGCAAATGACGCAACGCAGAAATGCATCATGGGCAAACGATATTTTGCCTCTTATCTTTAATGGATCTTTGGCATGGATGGAAAACATTTTGAACAAACTTTGTAATCTTTGTGTAACGTTACTATTTCTACACAGTGTAGATACTTTTGTACCAATAAATAGCAAAATTATTATTTATTTATGTAATCATTGTTTTCTTTCGTAATTTGTGTATGATCTCTGAAACGCGATCTGCCGACATGATTTTCCCCTCTGAGAACCCATGTCTATGCATCGAAAAGTGGTTTAAGTCAGCATTTTTGTCTTTTGATATCTCTTTGATTTTTTTATGATAAAATGCTGAAATTTTGTACATCACCTTATTTAGTGTATGGGGCACATTGGAAATGTTTTTGTACGGGGGCCGTATAAAAATTTAAATTTTGTATTTCTTAAAATTTAATTCCCTTGAAAATTTTAATCGATTTCACAAAATTCTGTACCCTTTTTTACCCAACTTTGTAATTTATCATATATGTCTAAGATCAGTATTTAAGGAATAAAAGTCGAGCTCAATGTTTTTGCGACACTCTGTATATTCCTATAGTCTGTCTTCTAGTTTTATACTTAAATCAATTAATAGTAAATCAAAAAATATTAAAGACAGAAAATGTATATTTGATTCTAAAGAATTTATACATGTAGGCTGAATAAAATCACATGTTGAGATAGTGGGTAATGAAACTATCGGCCATTATGCAAAAAATTCTGCTACTTATAATGAATTAATTAAAATCCCGTCTCCATACACTTATGTTTCTAAATTCTGCAAAATTTCATTGATTGATTATTTGCAATTGATATTGCTGTTTCACCTCGTTCAAAAAATCCTGTTAGAATTAAATTGTTTTTACATACAGTGAATCTGAATTTCCAAATCTAAATAAATAAAATTGAATATCTGTCTGCCTGCTGTCTTTATGTTTGTCTCATTCATCATGGGAGAACGGCTTCTTCAAATTTCATCAAAATATGTGGGTATCCTTGGAAGAGCCCCACTTTAAATTCAGTTCATGTTTTGAGTTTCTAGGATTAAGTGTAATAATAAGAAAGTCACAATTAAATCTTCCATAGATATATCATTGTGCAGACGATATTTTTTCCGCAAATTTATTTAAAGAAAATGATATCACATTGCTAAGCAACGGAATTAATCCAATGAGGTAACGTATATAGCAGACGAGTTTTATTAAATATTTTCCGATTTAAATACTTAATAGATGTAAATATAAAAATAAATTTTATCGGAATTGCATATTTGACAGGAGCCGACGCGATGGTCAAGCGGTCAAGACGAGCGTTTCCAAGCGATCATTCGACCGCCGCGTTGTGGGTTCGAGTCCCACGTAATTCATGGATGTTTGTGTTGTTGGACGCAGTGGATTCCGCCTCCCTGGGGAGCCTGGGGCAACGTGCTAGGACTGCTAAATGGTTCACGTTCCTGGCCGATATATAGGCGAATGATGGAAGTCAAGTGCCTGGCCATTTTATACATATATATATATATATATATATATATTTGACAGGATTACATCAATTATGGATTTGGAGCTGAAAAGTTACGGAGATAATTGATATTTTCAATTTCTTAAGTCATCTGCAGTATTTAGTAAATATTTTTCAAACTTATATATGGTGTTTAGGCAATTGTTGTAACAGAATAAATATGAGAAGCGTATATATTCTAATAGCATTTTAGCACTTATAGTTTGACATATGTTGATCCAATTTTATATTTTTTAGAAATTTATTTACAAACGAAACATGAATGCTTTATTCTTCGAATCTGCCTGTGAAGATACATTTGTATAGCGAGAACAGACATTCCTATACTTCTTTTTAAAAGAATTAAATTAAAATTTTAATATAATGTTTTAAATAGCAATGTCACTTGGAATAGTGTAGGAATTTGCACATAATTGTGTATTTTAAGTTTCTATATATTATATTTTCCGTACGAAGAACGGTTATATTACTGGTTTTTTAACACTTTACAACATAGTTGAAAAGTGCTTATGACATTGTTCACCACCATATTTTCGAATGAAATGTTGAAAAATTATCAAAAAGTAGAACCTTTAATACTGTTACGTAAATAATTATTTCTTATGTAATTTTTCATTACAAAACGATTTATAAAAAGTTTAGGACGTTAGCCTAAACCGTTCTCGAGATATTATATTTTTTCAAATAAATTTATAAAAAAATAACATAAAATTAAAATATAATATTTAAAAGCATAAAATATGTTCGGATTTCATATGTAATATTATGCAATAAATTTGTTAACATCATCTAGTTCATTCCATTCACGAGAGAAGACACTTGTTGTTGTTGTTGTTGAAACCCAGACCGTCCGACCTACCAGAAAGGTGTAAGGTAACTGTTTGGACGGTCGGGAAGTGCCACCCAATTTAGACCGGAACCCAGTGGGGGAGGCATCCACAGGGACCGTACCCTCCTTCCCCTACCACCAACCTCTCGGAAGGACTTTCGGACCCACATGTTTAACGTGATCGTACTCCGCATGAACACGGCGGCAGTTTTGGCAGTGGCTGGAATCGAACCCGGGCAGAGAAGACACTTGTGTAACAGTTTTGTATTTTTATGACCAACAATTTACCAAAAGTCATTTATATACAGGGTGTCCAGAAAGTTTCGGAACGGCGCAATATCTCGAGAAATACACTTCGGATCAAAAAATAAAAATCACGTATTCAATATTTTTAGAAAAGCTATCCAATGATACCAAAATTGACCCTCCTCCCCCCTCCTGGGGGGGAGGGGGTGGGAAAACTTTGAAATCTTCAATGGGAACCCCCATTTTTTATTGCAGATTTGGATTCTCCAGAAAAAATTACATACATTTGACCTACGATTTTTGAGTTTTGCTCCCACAACCGGCGCTATAATCGAGAAAAACGGAAGTGGGGCACAAACGTTTAAAAATGGGGAAGTAGCAGAGTAGGGGCCATACTTTCCGTGTATGCATGACTGTGTACAGAGGAAGTAGCCCGTAGGGGTTATTTTAATTTTTTTTTTCTGGGAAAGTGGGAGCACCCCGGTAACCGAGGAAAAATAAATGACGTGATTATGGCCAAAAAAAATCTCGATAGTGACTGTGGTTAACCCCCAAATATGAGCTTATTAACTGGAGTGGTTCTCGAGATACTACTGTAAATTTATACTTCCAGGCATCATATCGTGGGTGATAGATGGCGCTGTAGATATTATTTTTCTATCCGAAATGCATTTCCCGAGACATTCCTATTTTTAAACGTTTGTGCCCCACTTCCGTTTTTCTCGATTATAGCGCCGTTTGTGGGACCAAAAATCAAAAGTCGTAGATCAAGTGTATGTAATTTTTTCTGAAGAATCCAAATCTGCAATAAAAAATGGGGGTTACCATTGAAAATTTAAAGTTGCCCTCCCCCTCCCCCCTATCATTGCATAGCTTATTTAAAAATATTGAATACGTGTTTTTTCATTTTAAGATTCGAAGTGTATTTCTCGAGATATTGCGCCGTTCCGGAACTTTCTGGATACCCTGTATAAGTATAGTAGCTTTAAGGGATAGTGCGTAATTCAGCCATGAAACACTACTCCCTTTTATGGAAAATAAACACTTTATAATTTTAAATTTACCCAATTTTCCATGTATCAAAGTTTAATATTTTATTACGGTTTAATATTTTGTCCAAAATAAATATTTTATTCAAGTAAATATTTAAAATAATACGTACAGCTGAAACCGCTGCTAAAGAACGAAATTAAACTTACTTCGTTGAAAAGCATCGAAAATGAAATTAGGATAAATCGTTTTTACTCCTAATTCCATTTTAGAATTGTGTTTGCTTGAAAGTCTTTCGATTGTTTCTCAGTCAAAATTCCTTATTAATGACAATTATACCTTCTTTCCCTCCGCTTGGAAATCTCTAGTTTAATTTCTCGATTTCTCTTTCTTCTTTTATGATGTGAAAAGTCTGATCCTCGTCTTGCTTTTCAATGTTAGACTTTTTTATGATTAACTGAATTTGAAAATATATATATATAAACAATACCTGCATAAACATTATATTGTTTATGCAGGGAACAAGGGGATTAGTACCTTAAGTACCTGTATTACATACAGGATTTTTAACACAAAATAAAATATTTAATCTAAGGGTGTAGTTAAGGGATATATTAACAAATCTTTACCACATGTCATTAATTTTCAATTCCTTAACTTATATATAGAACAGGGAAAAAGGGGTATTTTATACCAATTTAGTACCTGTTTTATTTATAATGTTTTATTTATATTGATTTCAAATTATTCCTTCAGAATTCTTCTTTTCATTTTTGCTATAGAGAACTTTTCAATAAATGATCAATCTGAGTTATATATAATCCAAGTAAATTAAAATTCTTATACATATATATATATATATATATATATATATATATATATATAAATATATATAATTGAAGATTTTTATGATTACTTGTAATATATACCCGAGAAATACCAAAGAAAATTGCTTGTAAACTGAAGGTTTTTGCAAATAAGCCTATATATTTATATATATATATATATATATATATATATATATATATATATATATATATATATATATATATATATATATATATATATATATATATATATATATTTATATATTTATATATATATATATATATATATATATATATATATATATATATATATATATTGCCTATTGGTGATTTATTTGTTTCAAAGACATTCAAATACAATAAGCCTATTGGTAGGTCTATATTTAATTATAATGAAGTTTCACAATCGCTCTCTATTGATCATTCTTCTCAGTCAATTGTAGATAGTGAATGTATTTGTAAATTAAATAAATTTGCTAAATTTCTAAATCCTGACTTGGGGCACATAGTTACAGGAGATTTAGACCTTGTTAGTGACAATGTGTTAAGAACCATTATGTCATTTGGCACTAAATTTAGGATACCTTCTTGTAATAATTCTTTTAAAGTCTTAAAATCAATTAATCTTGATCTTGATAAATATATATATAAATTAGCTTGTAAATACGCTCTGCCATTAGAGGCATTTAATATGTGGAAATTTACTATATTAGAATAAATTAAAAATGCTATTAGAGATATTAAATTGTCTAGATCTTTATATAATATTGATAATATTAAACATTCCATTAATGATTTACAAAGATCCTTTGTTATCACCTATGTTGATAAAGCCTCTAATAATTATGCTATTATCTGTAAAAAATTTTATATTCAATTTCTGTTAGATTATTTAAAAAATAATAGTCTTTTTAAACCTGATTTACATTCCATCAATAGTATTAAATTGAAAATTATCAATATGTATAATGATTTAAATATTAAATATAAATATCTTAAATTTCCTTATATAGTGCTTATTCCAAAATTTCATAAAAATCCTATTAAATTTAGAACAGTTACTAGTGGCCATAATACTTACTCTACTACTGCGAGTAAATTATTACTAAATTCTTTAAATCTAATAAATAATAGTTTAAGCCAGACTAGCAATAACTACCATATTCTAAATAATAGTAAAGAATTAAAGAATAAATTAACATCTCTTAGAAAAATAATAGGATTTCAAACTTTTGATTTTAAAGATCTTTTTAATAATATTAAGATATCTGATCTATATGATGTAATTTTAGCTCTATATAATGCTTATATTACACCTCTTTCAAATCAAATTAAATTTAAAAATTTTCCTAAACTTCTTCACTTTGTTATTTTCAATAATTATATTTTTCAAGGAAATAAATTATACTTACAAGTCTCAGGAGTTCCACAGGGTGGCTGTAGTAGCAGTATGCTAGCTAATTTATACCTTTATCATTATGAAATGTCATTTACTTCAATAGATTATACTTTTTACAGATATGTTGATGATCTGATTTGCTTAGTACATACAGAAAATTATCTCATAGATATAGATTACTATCCAGACAATTTGGAATTAATACCTAATGAAGCTACTATTAATAAAAATGTTAATTTTTTGGATTTAAATCTTTTTATTGATCCTTCTAATAGAATTGTTACAAATTTATATGATAAAAAAGACTTTTATAATTTTAATATTAATAAAATCTTACCTTTTAATTCCTGTAACTCGATTCAATTGTTTAGAAATATTATACTCAATCAGCTTTTTAGAATTTATAGATTATCTGATAAAAAATTTCATGCTATGCATATCAATAATCTCAAAATTACTAGTAATTTATATAAATATCCCACTTATTTAGTAAATAGTATTGTTAAAAAATTTAAAATAGCTGGATTTTTATAATTCTTTCCATAGTATCATATAATTCTATTCATAGTATCTTATATTAGCCAGTCATCTCCATTTTTTTTTTTTTTTTTTTTTTTCCCATTCACTTCCCACTTCAGCATTACCTTTATTTGCCCCTCTTTTTAGTAGCTCTTTTTGTATATTAATACTTTTTCTTTACATTTCGCTTCACAGTTTTTCAATTCTTATGAATGGCAACAGTAAATGGTTTTTTATTTTTTCTTTACGAATGGCAACACTGGTCTCTTCTATCAGTGTCCCCTCGATCCCTGTAATGAATCGTCTGTACACATGCTGTGCTTTTTCCAGGTATTCATTTTTTCTTTTTTATTCCATCTTTATGTATGTCGTCCAAGTAGAAATAGTTCATAGATTTAATCTATCTATTTCTTCAGAAACATACATTTTTGAGTTTGCTTCTACAAAAAACTTGGACATGATTAGATTTTTGTAGAGGTTAACAATTCATGATTTAGGCTTAGAGCCTCGTACACGTGTAAGGCGTTTGTGCTTGATTTCGTTTGTTATACTTATTTCGATTCCATACCTTTGTATTATATTTTTCATTGACTTGTTGATTCGATATTAATTTTTTTATTTTTTCCATATGCTTGAGGATTAATTGATTTTTACATTTGTTTTGTACGCCAGTTAGATAGTTGAATTTAGTTTAAGTTTTTCTTTTTTTGTTTCCATACCTTTTAATTTGGTTGATTTTCTGTAACTTGATAGGTAGTGTTTTGTATTTTTAATCCATTTGATTGATGATTTGCTGTATTATATTTTATTCTGTGGGTGTTTTTAAAAAGTTAGGTTTATCGTGTTACATCTTCTTACTTTTCGTTCATTGGATTTTCAAACTTCTATTATTATATATATATATATATATATATATATATATATATATATATATATATATATATATATATATATAAATATATATATATATATATATATATATATATATATATATATATATATATATATATATATATATATATATATATATATTAGCGAGATTATAGATTAGATATATATATAGATTTCGACGGGAGAGCACGTTTCAAGCATCCTTGATCACGTGTCGAACATTTTTGAGGTGATGTCTGTGCGTGTGTATGTGCGTGTGTGTGTGTGTGCGTGTGTGTGAAAGTATGTGTGTGTGTGTGTTATTGGGTCTGTGGAGACGATATCTCACGAACAAGTGGCCCGATTCGAATGAAATTTGGTACAAAAATCACAATCCGTGAATACTGGAAGCCTATTGTTTTTAACCACAATCGAATGTTCAGAACACCCCTAAATTTTGATTAAAATTTTGAAAAAATCATCAAAAAATCAAAACCTTTAATAAAGTTACGCAAATAGACTTTTCTTATATAATTTTTCCTTAGAAAACGATTGACATAAACTTTAGAACGTTAGCACGAACCGTTCTCGAGATATTGCACATTTTTCAAATAAATTTATAAGAAAATCCCATAAATGAATAAAAAATATTAACTGTTGAGAAACATGTTCACTTTCCATATGTAATATTATGCGATAAATTTGGTGACATCCTTCTCGTGGATCTAGCTCGTTCCATTCATGGGGAAAGATACTTTGAGTAATACTTTTGTATTTGGACGCCAATAGTCATTTATCTGCTATAAGAATAATTTATTTCCCTGTCCATAACGCTTGGCGAGATTTTGGCGACGAATTTGGCGGAATGTCGCCAGCTTGGCGACTTTTTAAATGTTGCCAAATTAACAAAAATCTTGCTAAATGGATAAAAATAACGCTAAATCAATGAAAATGACGACTAATTGATGAAAATTCAATATCTTGGAAAGAATAAAAGTATCAACTATAAGAATAACCTATTTTTTTACTGTAAAAGTAGTAAATTCTTTGCATAATATAAAGAAAGTCATGGGATGCCCACACCAGATAATTTACTTCATTACAGGAAAAGACGTCATCAAGAAAGAGATGAGTCTTCAACATGTTGAACGTGAACGTATGAATCGTTCAAAGATTGAATTTAAAAAAAAAAATGGGTCTATGTGAATTTTAATGAGAAGTAAGAAGGGTCTTTTTTTATGATATGAAAATTACATTTCCGAAATGTTTTCATGCATGCAATTTTTTAATCAACATACTTTTATGAGGAGGTTATTATATATTGTGTGGTTTAAAACTTAAAAATATTGTAGGCTTGTCATTTTGAAATTAATGTGTTTCAGTGAATACCATCACATGTCGGAATCGACGGTAATAAGTCAGGAGACGTTATAGCAAAAAAGGGTACCCTTGTTTATCTTGCCTTAAAACCTGTTCCGAGTCATGCAGAAAATTAGATTATAGTAAAATTATGTAGAATTGTAAAATAAACCTGACAATTAAATCAAGAAGCAAGGTTTGTAAGAATATCCAAGGTAGCTGGAAAGCGTTTAGCAACCTATCTCCCAGGGTGTCAGTGGGACATTTTAGAGTAAAAACGGGTCGTAATTGCCTGGCCGAACACATAAGATAGGAAATTCTCCCAACGAATGTGTGCCCCATTTGCAGGGCTGATGTTATGAACTCAAGTCACCTTTCAGTGTTGAAGACCCAGACCGTCCGACTCGTCCAGAGGACTAAGAGCAACTATTTGGACGGCCGGGTCACCTTTCAGTGTGTCCGGGTTTAGATAAAGATTCCTAGCAGCAAGGTGATGTTGTCAGCTGTATTGGGAAGCTAGAACTTTTATGAAATGTCTCTGAGATCACGACCTCTCTTCGACTTCTTCTCAATGATATTTGTGTTTGTTTGATTTGTAATATTCTTGTTTTGTGTTTAGTTAGTTTTTCTCTGTTTTTGTATTTCTACCTTCGTATGATTATGAGATGCCAGTTATGTAATGGATTGATTTCCAATAAAGCCATATGTAACTACACAATAACACTTCGAAATTCCTACTCATATCGTGAATTTATATAACTGCATAATAAGTTTCTTATGTGAAATTATCCTTATGTACCCTGTTTGGTAAGAGCGGATCCAGAGTTTTATTACGGGGGTGGGGGCGGTTCCGGGGCCCGACCCTGGAAAATTTTTAATTTTGGGCTGTTGATTAGATTAGATAAATTTTGTTGTTCTTAAGTTATATTAATATACTTAATAATTAAAGTTGAGCTTATCATTAAACTATATGGTTTAGAGTAAATTATAGTTAAGTATGACAGAAAGGATAAGCTAATAAAGGATACAATATATATACATTTATACAACAACCAAAATGATAACTTACAATGTATTTAATAGAACAAGTTTAAATCTAAATTACGAAAATGTTGTAATTATTTTACTTTTTCATAACAAGCAACTTCCTAAAAAAAAGTTTATAGTGAAAAGTCAAGCCGCCTTGGTTTCTTAGAAATTCTCTCAATCACTTTATTTACATCAATATGAATGTCTCTATGGATGTGTATTAATTCTAGTCCTGAAAGTCTCTCTTCTGTCATCCGCGTTCGAAGTAAAGTTTTAAGGCGCTTTAATGACGAAAAACTACATTCTGCTGAAGCAACACTTACTGGGAACGTAGCTTGAAGGGCGAGAAGCTTGTAGATTCGTGGAAAAACATCTGGATCACATTTCTCCTAAAATTCTAAGACTTCTGTGGTTTTTCTTTCAGAAGCATTCTTCCAAAACTCATACCAAACTTCATATTGTCCTTGAAGTGCACTTTCGAACAGACTTTTACTTCCACGATCATCCAGAATTAAACCAAATTTGTGTGATATATTTTGCAGAGCACTTTGCTTTCTTGCTTTTTCCTCGGCATTTTCATCTGCATTTTTTGGGATGAGAACATTAATATCAAAGATGTTCGGTACGGATTCGTCAAACCTTGAGTTCAAATCTTGATTAACTTCATCCAAAGCCTTGTTGTTGATGACTACTCGATAATAGTCTTCGACACGTTCTACAGTAGGGTTGTCTCGATGTGTTATTCTTCGGATTATTCTAGGCTTTTTGGGGACGATGTCCAAGTCACTCATCATTTCAGTTGCTCTATTGAAAAGAAGATGAAAGACAGTGCCACTCTCCACTCGCTTCTTTTGCAAAATTCCTACAGTGCTTTTAATGAATGATGATGCAGAGAGCTTGTCACGAATTTCTGTCTGGAGCTTGGTACTTAATGGTAGCGTAACGGATAAAATGTCAGCTGCAGTGTAGATAGACAAAATGAACTCTGTGGTGCATATAGAATCACACAGGGACTTTGCTTTTGATGACGAACTAATGTCTTCCCCGAAATTAAACTTAGAGCCTCCACATTAGGAAGAAATCCTCCACCTTGAAACTGTAAAATCGCATCATGTCTCTCCACCCATCGTGTTTCACATAGGGAGTGTAGCCTACCTTTTAAAGTTTGTTTTAAAACAAAATTCCGTTTTGATGACATGTTGAAAAATGAAATTACTTCTTTCATTGTTCCAAACATGTTTCTAACTGCCAGTAAGTTGCTGCACTTTGTTAATGACAAGTTCAAGGCGTGATTACTGTAAGGGCACAAGATGGCATTTTCCTTTTAGATTGAGCAACTTTTACAGCTCCACAGCTTTCTGATGTCATGACCCTGCACCCATCAGTATATATGCCAATGCAGTTATCAAACTCTAGGCCTAAACCACCAAATTGTAAGTATTGATTGGCCAAGTATCCAGAAAGTTTAGGCTCAGTTGCTGAACTGATTCTATAATGCATTTGGTGTGAATCTACAAATCCAATAAAATCTTCACGAACACTTTTTTTGTAAACATAAGGCAGTATAGCAGACATTTGAGATGTATGAGACAAGTCTGTAGTCTCATCAAATATAACGCTGTAGAATCTAGATTCTTTCACTCTTGAAATGATTTCTTCAAGAATGCAGTCACCAGCAATGTTAATAATTTCATTTTATGTAGTTTTGCTAATGTATGTTGCTCTTGATTGAGAATTTTTCATCTGATTTTCAAATACTTTGTCACCAGATTGTATATGAAATTTTAAAAGTTCTCTAAAATTGCCTCCATTTAGTAAACTTTCTGATTCGCTATCTAAGAGCAAACCATCATCCCTATGCCCACAAAATGGCATATTTTGTCGAGCCAAGAAAATTACACTCCCAATTATAGGCACAAGCCTTCGTCTGTTCTCTCTTACAACTTCCAGATGATGAGAATCCAGCTTATTCACAATATCTTTTTCAGTGTCGTGAAATCTTTTCAAAAAGTTTCTCCCATCTTGTACTGCATATATATGATACGTGTTCTTTTGGTGAGTTTCTAAATATCCGTCTTTTCCAAGCAACTTTGAATATTTTGTCAGGGGTTCTGTGACTAGAGTTTTTAATGGCATAGCATTTCTAGAGACACTTCCAGTATTTCAAATCACAAACAACGCACAGTATTTACAAAAGAGTTCATTTAGCTCTTCAGAAAGAACCGCCCAACTATATTTATTGAGATGATTTTGGCTGAGATATATTTCTTTTTCTTTCAGCTGTTTTGTGTGAACTGAAAAAGAAAAGTCGTAGAAAAGAAGTGGAACCCAATAGTTCTCTAACAAGTAGCCCCTTGAGGCATCGCTAAGACGTAAATTACGTTTCAAATAGTATCCAAGATTGTTTTTAAGAATACCAGTCCAGACATCAGGAACTACACAAGTTTGTATTTTAGTTTCCGGAAATTTGTCATTTGACGATTTTGTGGAGTTTGAGGCGGTTGTTGAAGAAGAGTTTTCACTGGTAGTCTCCTTTGAAGTATCGCCATCTCCTTTTTGTGTTAGAATACTACGAGAAAGAACTTCGTCTTCTTTACATTGCAATTTACTATCACCAACTTAGGGTTTTTTGTTAAAAAAACTCAGTAACTTTGGTTGATTTGTTCTCTTACTTATTTTGGACATCTAGTGGCCAATTTGAAAAGCAATTTTTAAAGAGAAATGTCAAAACATTTTTCACATTAGACTTTTGTTTATTGCAGGCAGTCATATATAACAAAAAACACAAAAATTATTCTTCAACGTCTTTATTTTTTTCCAATTTATAACCCCGACGGAGGGGGGGGGGCGATCGCCCCCTCCGCTCCTCGCTGGATCCGTCCTTGTGTTTGGATCTCAACAACAACACATCCAGTTTACCAAATTCTAACTACTAATCATAATAATAACCTAAACTACACTTTATTTCATTCTATCCAGACCCTCCGACCTATCCGAAGATGTAGCCTACCTAAAGGTGCTAAGTATGTGTTTGACAGATTTATTGTGCTCCTACTTTCCGTAGACAAGGAGATAGTCTTGGACGGCGTCGAGTATCAAATACTATGATGGCAGATTGTAACGGGTGGAATATTTCATATTTGGATGGTATGGTAATAAGAAATATAAACTTCAAGTCAAGTCCTGTGTAATAAAAATGTAGCTCTTGATAACAGTACAGCAGACCAGCTGATGCCAAGAGTTGACGTTAAATACTAATTAATTTATGATGGAGCCTTAAAAAGTGCCCACATACATCGAAAGGTCACGTTGTTCTTGGAATTTTAAACTGTTAAGCCCAATGTATCTCCGGCCAGTGACAATTTCCTCGCACAAACTCTGCAGTCAATAGATCCAAGAAACAGAAACGAAGGCGGAGTCATTTGGAGAGATGCAAGCTCGAGTCAAAAGAATTGAACTCAGCTAGACAACAGCCAGTGTCTAGTCCGATATACAACAGAGAGATTTCGATATTCTTGCAGATGGAGAAGACTTGAAATGAAAATTTGCCCGTGTAAAATATCTAGATGTGTTCAGAGGAACTCGTGACGAAATTGCCGATAACGGCTGCATCCAATGACGCCTTCAGAAGGCATTCATTGAAAGCAGAACCAAATATCGATCGTAAATCCCGCCTGTAATCGCAACCTGCTCCAAAAGTTTGTTTGAAAACGTAATAATCGATGAAATATGAATTGATAATGTGTCAAACTGAGAAATACGAATAGTAAATGAAAATGTGAGTAATAGTTTTAATAATTTCATGTTATAATTTTAATAACATACGAAGTTGAAGAAAAAGTGTCTCATCATTTTAGGAATGTTGCATTTTATTGTTTATCTTTTAAGAAAGATGTTTATTCACAGGTTGATTTCGGACACTGCAAGCAGGTGGGTTATATGTCGAACGCATAATTTTGTACAAACTATTACGATCTCAAATCCAAATTAACTAATTTAATATATCTTAAATAACCGAAATAAAATTTTTCATTGCAAATACCACTATGTGTGGAATATCTCTTACAATTCTTCTGCCCTAACCACAAGGCTATCCCGACCCTAATTTAAGTAATCGAAAATTTTGTGTTCTTGAAAAACACCCAACTTTCTGAGATAAGAAGTCGTTTTACAAGAAGACAATGCCATTTTACTCATAGAATATTTACAGTGAGTTTTTTTCTCATTCTGAACTAATTATACCGCTGTTTTGATTTCTTTGTGAGGTGTTCTGAAAGCAATTTAAAATATAACTAGCCGAATACCCGTTGAAAATCAACGGTCTCGCAATAAGCAACCCCTGAATATTGTCATTTTTTTTAATAATTCACGTTTCACATTTATTCGGCAAATAGAATATTTTAGTGTGCGGAACCCCCTAAAGAAGAAAATATTGTAAATTTTAAATTGCGCACGTCTTCCTTTCAAACTATCTACCAGTACACCAAATTAAAGTCTCTATCTCATCCTGAAGCATACTATTTGATCATCTCCCCTTCCGAACGCTTTTTGTGGTATACACACATAAATCAACATTTTTGAAAAACTCTGTTCGCCTTTGGTTTCTTATCAGATGATTGATCCATATACCAATTATCAAGCCTCTATCGCATTTAAAGGAAACGTGTCTCATTTATTCCGAAAATCAAATATATTGGTGTTCGGCATCCCCTAAAGTTGCAAATTTTGGAAATCTGAAATTTCACACTTTCTTCCTTTCAAACTATCTACCAGTACACCAAATTTGATGTCTCTATCTTATTAAGAAGCATGTTTTTCTATCACTTCATATTTCGAAAGTTTTTCTCTGTTGCACCCCCTTAAATGATCAGGTTTGAAAAACCGTAACAATCGTAGGGTTTTTTTATCAAATGATTACCCCATATACTAAATTTCAAGCCTCTATCATATTGTAAAGGAGGCGTTTTTCATTTGTTTGTCAAATCGAACATTTTAGTGCGTGGCACCCCCTACAATAGCAAATGTTGGAAAAGTGAAATTGCACAATTTCTTCCTTTCCAACTTTTCACCCGTACACCAAATTTGAAGTCTCTTATCTCAAAGCGAAGCATGCTTTTCTAACATTTCACCTTTCGAATACTTTAGTGCAGAGTGTCCACCCCCTTAAATATACATTTTTGAAAAACTCTAATCTCTTTTTGATTTCTATCAAAAGATTCGCCCATATACCAAATATGAAACCTCTATCACGTTCTAAAAGGAGTGTTTCTACTTCATTCCGAAAATCGAACATTTTTGTGTGCTACACCCCCCTAAAGTAGAAAATATTGAAAAACTGAAATTGTACACTTTCTTCCTTCCAAACTGTCTTTTCGTACACCAAATTTCAAATATCTATCGCATCCCGAAGTATGTTTTGTTATCAATTTACCTTTGGAACGTTTTCCTCTGGAGCACCCCCTTAAACGTACGTTTTTTAAAAACTATAATCGTCTTGGGTGTTTTTATGAATTATGTTTTTCCATATACTAAATTTCAAGCCTCTATCATATTTTAAAGGAGCCGTTTCTCACTTATTCGGTAAATCGAAAATTTTGATGTGTGTCACCCCCTTAAGTAGAAAATATAGGAAATCTGAAATTGCACACTTTCTTCCTTTCGAACGATTTACCAATACACCAAATTTGAAGGCTCTATATTATGGCAAAGCATACTTTCCTATCATTTCACTTTTCGAATGTTTTGGTGTGGAGCACCCCTCTAGAGAACATTTTTGAAAAATTCGATTTTTCCAGGGGGTTTTATCGAACGACCGAGCCGTGTACCAAATTGCAAGTCTATCTATTCGGGAAGTGCATGAAAAAAGCGTGACAGACAGACAGACGGACAGACGGACACTTGGCAATTAGTATGTATAGATAGATAGATAATAATAATATATAGATAGATCTACGGAATTCAATTTATTTATTTTTTCTAAAGATAGTAAAAGCCTTCAACTGGGGATCCAGAAAGATTTGCGGTCCCTCTTTAAAAAAAAATACTTTCCAAGAGCCCGTCCACCATCCTCAAGCAATGGCGATAGTTCCATGAAGTCAACATAGCTGCTTTGTAAACAAGACGAAATACTTCTTAAGAAAGCTAATGTCTAATAAACATTCATAATATATTATGAATGCGGATTAATCTGCCTACTTTAATAATGAAGTCGACTGCTTGTTCGCGCGCGTACGTATCTTTTCGCGGAACCATTGCCTGTCCAGCAAATCCCAGAGATGCTTAAACCATTACCACTAGGTCTTCGTTAATTAATCTACTATCTCCTGCAGCCCGTGCGCCCAACATCTTCCTATCCAGCCACGAGGGATTTCCAAAGGAACACACGAAACGGGACCGCTAATGCGATTGAGGCTTTGGGAGGACCCAGGTTCTTCCTCCAAGGCCATGTTATATCCAAATAATGATAATGAATTCTGTTATCATTGGGAGAACTAATAACACAGCATTAAATCATTAGAACCTAACATGTTATTATACTTTCTGCTTTATATAAAGATGTTCAATAGTTCAAAAAAATTTCCGGTAGCTAAATATTTATAATTTCATAGAGTGGCTGACAGGGGATACAACACGCGATTAGATAGCAGCTAAAAATGAAAAGAAAAATTTCAATTCGAGATTCTAACAGAAGTACATTTGACGAGAATAACGTCTGTGGTAGGAGTATACGGTTTAAACCGGAACTTTAGGGAAAAGTAAATATTTTGCTTATATATACGAACTTGACTGATAAAAATATAAGCAGATTATACTCGTTTTAACGGAATTGAGGTACCATTTTTGAATGCACGAGAATAATTAAAATAATTAAAATCTTACATAATAAAAAATTTGTGTGTATGCCGTCTGTAGCAGAAAGTCTAAGCTCCGGGCAGCAATCACATTTAATGCAGGATGTTTCATGTATAAAAATGTTTAAACAGAAAATGAAAGAAAAAAAATTGGAAGTGGAAATCCTTAGTAATCGCCTCTAACTCCATCCAGAGTGATTGCAAAATCCATATCAGTAATCATTTATGCTCAATTTATTGCAAATTCCAAGAAATAGATGTTTCAAGGCAATTTTTTTCCAAAAACGAATAGTATGACAACATTTTTGCCACAAATAAACTCATTCAAGCCGATGTCGTTTCTATGATTTTTTTGCATTAAATCATAGAATTCCACCCATTTCTTTCAGTTTCACATTCTATCATGTACTATTTTAACTTTCGGTCCGCCTCAACATGTGCTATTTTAACATTAACCAGTCTACAATGCCTAAAAGTAATTCTCTAAAAAGTTATTTTCTAAAAAGTCATTCTCTAACACAGGGTACATTCCTTTTGTTGGGCTCAGGACGGGCTAGCCCGAAAAGGTTTTAAATCGAAAGAGTTAAAATATATATGGCAAATGACAAGGATATGCCAAACTTAGAATTTTTAAATACACCTGTTCTCGATTTATTCCGCAAAAACGGATGAATTTCTCAGGCAGGACTATGACGACCCAGCACGATAGGTTCAAGATCGAAATAATTAAAATATCCTCCAAAATAAATGGATATATTGAATTTAAATTCCCTACTTTCTCTGATTTTCGAGTTATTCTCTGAAAACGGGTAGATTACTATGGCGGGCCCAGGACGAGCTACCCGAATAAGTTTCAAAATCAAAATAACTGAAATATACCACAAGCGAGAACGTCATACCGAATTTCACATTACTCTGATGAATGAACCTGATTGTTTTGGACTTCAAAGGTTTGAACGAACACTAGATCAAGTTAAATAAAATTTTAAAAATACAAATATATCCTTAGCTCAAACTCAGTTGGCACTCATTTGGCTCAATTTTAAGTTGGGACTTCATGAAAAGGACCGTATTTAAATTTCAATGTAGGATTCTGAAGTATCTTGCCATTGTGTATACTGTGATAATTTCTCCTGAATTGACTTTTATTTAAGCAAACCATTTTGCATCACACATACTTAATATATTTAAAATTATTCTTGCAAAAGTCTCTCTTGTTCCACGAAATGTTAATTTTTACGAATGATTCTAATAACAACACTAGCAAAAGAAATCTTTGAAAATAGGAAAATATAATTTCTATGTTAATAAACTGGATCGCAATATAAAATGGATATCGAAAAAAAAAAGCATACGCACATTTATTTACCCTATTCGTGCCCAATATCGTGTTCCAATTTATTATATTGATTTTCGGAAAGTCATATTCCTTATTTAATTTCTATGTTATATCTTCTTCTATATAATAAAAGGCAATGTCTGTATGTGTGTGAGTGTATGTATGTGTGTGTGAGTGTGTATGTGTGTGTGTCTGTCTGTGTGTCTGTGTGTCTTATACCCTATACGTTCAGTGACCTCGCGTCGGAGATCTACGAAATTTGGAAATCAGAGACCCGGGGGGGGGGGGGAGACACGCGAAAACCAATTTGTAAAATTTTAATTTTTTTGTTGTTATGTAATGTTTTATGCGATTTAGACAGTTTTTTTTTTACATTTTTATCCTTTTTCCTCCACGATTCAGACGTCGTAGAAAAAAAACAAATCACACCACCGGAAAGAGCAGATAATTGCGAGTATATCAATTTCAAATCTCAATTTCGATTTCTAATATTTTTTAAAGATTTTAAAACACACTTTCGGTTCAAAAAAACCAACTTTCGTATTTAAATCCTCCCATCCTAAAAATTACTCATAATTTCGACTAATAATTTACATTTTTAGAAAGCTCAAAGATCTGGCATTCTTACAAGTCCAATCTGGTCAAGAAATAATGCAAATTGCCAGCAGGATCCCAATTATAAAGACGTCAGTCATGATTTTATATTTCTCAGCGAAGTTCCGATTCTTCCCCGACAGCCCCGCCCCGAAATGGGGGGGGGTGGAGCTTCACGCCGTTGCATCGGGTTAGAGTGATATTTTAAATGATAGGATTAAGAGCTTAGCATATGGTTATTATAAAATTTAAATGATTGAATTATGGTGGATTGAATTGTGGTGATGTATTGTATACAACGGGTGAAATTATTATATTTATATTTTAAATGATAGAACGATATGGATTTTTTAAATGGATATTTTAATTTATGGATATTTTAAATGGATATATGGAACTATGGAATGAGGATATTTTAAATGATATTAATGGATATCTTAAACACTGAAGAAATAAAAACATAAATAAAAAGAAATGTTATGGAGATTGTCACGGTGCCTTAAAATTTCATTTTTAGTTTTAACGTCATTAAGCTAAACCAAACTTTGTTAACTCCAAGGGGTTGAGGGCGCGGTAGTCCAGTGGTTAGAGCGCTGGAATTGCACTCGGTAGGCCCGGGTTATATTTCCGCCACTGTCAAAACTGCAGTCGTGTTCACGCGGAGAACGATCACGTTAAACATGTGAGTACATAAGTTCATCCGAGAGGTTGGTGATAGGGAAAGGAGGGTACTGTGCCTGTGGATGCCTCCCCCACTGGGTTCCGGTGTAAATTAGGTGAATAAAAAGAAAGTTATGGAGATTGTCGCGGAGGGCGCGGTATCAGAGTGATTAGCGCGCGGGAATTGCACACGGTAGGCCTTGGTTCGATTCTGGCCACTGTCAAAACTGCGCCGTGTTCATTCGGAGTACGATCACGCTAAACATGTGGAACCGTAAGTCCTTCCGTCAGGTTTGTAGTAGGAGAAGGAGGTTACGGTCCCTGTGGATGCCTCCCCCAATGAATTCCAGTCTAAATTGGGGGACACTTCCTGTCCATCGAAATAGCTACTTTACACCTTTCTGGTACGTCGCGCCAGCGAGTTTGCCACGGTCATAATTTTCAAGGGTATCGAATAGGCTGGTCGCCAAAGCGGCTAGTCTATATAATAAAAGGCAATGTCTGTCTGTGTGTCTGTCTTATACACTATACGTTCAGCTACCGCGCGTCGAAGAGCTATGAAATTTGGCAATCGGAGTCCCGGGGGGAGGGACATGTGAAAACCGATTTTTAAATTTTTAATTTTTTTTTTGTTGTTATTTAATGTTTTATGCGATTTCGAACGTTTTTTGCCATTTTTGCTCTTTTTCTTCACGATCCAGACGTCGTAGAAAATAACAAATCACACCACCGGAAAGAGCAAGCAATTGCGAGTAAAAATAAATTAATTCTAAATCTAAATTTCGATTTCTAATATTTTTTAAAGATTTTAAAACTAAAATCCTTTTGGCTAAATACAAAAACAATTTTTGGTTTTTAAATTCTCGCAAAGTAAAAAGTACTCATAATTTCGACTAATAATTTACATTTTTAGAAAACTCAAACATCTGGCTTTCTTACATGCCCAATCTGATCAAGAAATAATTAAAATTGGCCGCTGAATCGGTATTTTAAAGAAGTTATGATTTTAAAATTCATCGGCTGGCGAAAGAATTTCAAATTTCCCATCGCCCGTTTCCCCCAAGCACGCGTTTCAATGACGCCTGTTAGTGCTTAGTTGGAGGTGACATCACAGTTCTGAATAGAGCTCCTCTCCTACAGGCTAACTTATCAAGCATATTGAAGCTCATAGGGTTCCATAGGTGGAGGTGACGTCACAGTTCTGAATATGCATAGCGATGGCTGGGACTATAAAAAACCGAATTAGTGTTTGTTTTCTGTTTCCCGCGCTTCCGGATTTAAATGAATTAAGAACATAGCATTTGTATTGTAGAAATTATTATATTTATATATAAAATGATGGAACGATGTGGATTTTTTAAATGGATATTCGAATTTTTGGATATTTTAAATGTATATTTAATTTGTGGAAATTTTAAATGGATATTTTAATTTTATGGATATTTTAATTTCATGGATATTTTAAATGATGGAACAATGGAATGAGGATGATGGAATTAAGAGCTTAGCATATGATCATTTTAAATTGTAAATTAGCGCGCGAGAAGTTACCGGTAGGCCCGGGTTCGATTCCCGCCACTGCCAAAAGTGCAGACGTATTCACGCGGAATACGATCACGTTAAACATGTGGGTCCGTAAGTCCTTCCGAGAGGTTGGTGATAGGGGAAGGAGGGTACGATCCCTGTGGATGTCTCCCCCTATGGGTTCCCATCTAAATTGGGTGAATAAAAATAAAGTTATGGAGATTGTCGCGGAGAGCGCAGTAGCCCAGTGATTAGCGCGCGGGAATTGCACTCGGAAGGCCCGGGTTCGATTCCCGCCACTGCCAAAACTGCCGCCGTGTTCACGCGGAGTACGATCACGTTAAATATGTGGGTCCGTAAGTCCTTTCGAGAGGTTGGTGGTAGGGGAAGGAGGGTACGGACTCTGTGGATGCCTCCCCTACTGGGTTCCGGTCTAAATTGAGTGGCACTTCCTGGCCGTCCAAATAGTTACCTTACATCTTTCTGGTAGGTCGCGCCAGCGAGTTTACCATAGTCAGAATTTTCAAGGTTAGCGAGCAGGCTGGTCGCCAAAGGAGGCTACTGAGAAATAAAGTGAAATATGTCTTTAAAAATTAACAACTAATATAAAAAATAAGTGATCAAAATTCACTTTCAAATTTCAACACACTTACAACTGTTTTAAAAATAACTGTATTTACCTATATAAGTCAATTAATGATACTATTTTATCAATGGCGAATGCTGTCTTAGGATTTGGTATGACAACACTATACCAAATTTATCGATAAAATCCTTTCCTTAGGTTAAAATATATAACATGATGGCAGTAACATTATTATCATTAATATTAACACCATTAAATCCTTTGAGTATTATGGTGCAATTGGCAACACAGGGATTGAAATATAACATGCACTTTTGCATGACCTGCTTTCTAGATTAGAATTCTTCACTCTACCATTACGTTAAATATTTTTGTTGGATTTTGATCAAATTTCCTCCTTAGATAGTGATGTAAAATTGTTGTACAGATACCTTCAACTTGGTTTTTATGTCACAAAATAAATTAAATTTTTTTAGTACTTCCTTATTATAGCAACCCCCTCAATTACGATTTCGCCAACGTCCAAAAAGCAAAGTGACGGTAATAGCCCAAATATCAAGCCTCTATCATATTTAACAGGAAGCGTGTCCCATTTATTCCGAAAATCGAACATATTGGTGTTCGGCACCCCCAAAAGTAGTAAATATTGGAAATCAGAAATTGCACACTTTCTTCCTTTCAAACTATCTACCAGTACACCAAATTTGATGTCTCTATCCTATCATGAAACCTGCTTTGCTATCACTTCATATTTCGAAAGTTTTTCTGTGTTGCAACCTCTTAAATGATCAATTTTGAAAAACGTAATAATCTTAGGGTTTTTATATTATCAAATGATTACCCCATATACTAAATTTCAAGCCTCTACCACATTGTTAAGGAGACGTTTTTCATTTGTTCATCAAATCGAACATTTTAGTGTGCGGCAACTCTTACAATAGCAAATGTTTGGAAACTGAAATTGCCCACTTTGTTCATTTCTAACTATCTACACATATATAAAATTTGAAGCCTCTATCTCATGGCGAAGTATGCTTTTTCGATCATTTCATTCTTCGAATGTATTTCTGTGGAGTACCCACCGCCCTTAAATAATCATTTTTGAAAAACTCCATTCTTCTTGAGTTTCTATTGAATGATTTGTTCATATACCAAATATCAAGCCTCTATCCCGTTCTAAAAAAAGTGTTTCTACTTCATTCCGAAAATCGAAAGTTTTTGAGTGCGGCACCCTCTAAAGTAGAAAATATTGGAAAACTGAAATTATACACTTTTTTCCTTTCAAACTATCTACCCGTACACCAAATTTCAAATCTCTATCTCATGCCGAAGTATGTTTTTTTATCAATTCACCTTTCGAAATTTTTCCTCTGGAGTACCCCCTTAAACGAACGTTTTTGAAAAACTATATTCGTTTTGGGTGTTTCCATCAAATGATTAGTCCATATTTTCAATTTCAAGCCTCTATCAAATTTTAAAGGATTCTTTTCTCATTTATTCGTTAAATCGAACATTTTGGTGTGCAGCACCCCCTTAAGTAGAAATATTGGAAATCTGAAATTGTATACTTTCTTCTTTACGAACGATTTACCCATACACCAAATTTGGAGTCTCTATCTTATGGCAAAGTATGCTTTCCTATCATTTCACTTTTCGAACGTTTTTGTGTGGAGCACCCCCTCTAGAGTACGTTTTCAAAAAATTCGATTTTTCGAGAGGGTTTAATCGAACGATGGAACCGTGTACTAAATTGCAAATCTCTATCTATTCGGGAAGTGCCTAAAAAAGCGTGACAGACAGACGGACAGACGGACAGACAGACAGACACTTGGCATTTAGTACATACTAGCCGAATACCCGTTGAAAAGCAACGGTCCTACATTAAGCAATCATCAAATAAGGTAATTTTTTAAATAATTCGCGTTTCTTATTTATTCGACAAATTGAACATTTGGTTTTGAGGCACCCCCAAAATTTGAAAATATCAGAAAACTGAAATTGCACATGTTCTTCCTTTCGAATTGTCTACCCGTACACCAAATATGAAGTCTGTATTTCATTCCGAAGCATGTTTTTTTATATCAATTCACCTTTCGAACGTTTTCCTCTAGAGCACCCCCTTAAACAAATTTTTTTGAAAAACTATATTCGTTTTGGGTGTTTTCATCAAATGATTCGGCCATATATCAAATTTCAAGCCTCCATCAAAATTTAAATTGGTCGTGTCTCATTTATACGGAAAATCGAACATATTGGTGTGCCGCACCCTTAAAGTAGAAAATATTGGAAATCTGAAATTGCACACTTTCTTCCTTTCAAACTATCTCCCTGCATACAAAATTTGAAGTCTCTATCGTATCGCCAAGCATGTTTTTCTATCACTTCACCTTTTGAATGTTTTTCTGTGTTGCACCCCCTTAAGTGAACATTTTTTAAACACCGTATTCATCTTGGGTTTGTTCTTCAAATGATGAGCCCATATACTAAACTTCAAGCCTCTATCACATTGTGAAAGAAGCGTTTTCAATTTGTTCGGCAAATCAAATATTTTAGTGAGCGGCACCCCGTACAATAGCAAATGTTGGAAAACTGAAATTGCAAACTGGAAGTGCCTGAAAAATAACGTGACAGACAGACAGACAGACGGACACTTTGCAATTTGTATATATATATAGATAATAATAATAGATAGATAGATTCACGGAATTCAATTTATTTATTTTTTCTAAACATAGTAAAAGCCTTCAACTGGTGATCCAGAAAGATTTGCGGTCCCTCTTTAAAAAAAAATACTTTCCAAGAGCCCGTCCACCATCCTCAAGCAATGGCGATAGTTCCATGAAGTCAACATAGCTGCTTTGTAAACAAGACGAAATACTTCTTAAGAAAGCTAATGTCTAATAAACATTCATAATATATTATGAATGCGGATTAATCTGCCTACTTTAATAATGAAGTCGACTGCTTGTTCGCGCGCGTACGTATCTTTTCGCGGAACCATTGCCTGTCCAGCAAATCCCAGAGATGCTTAAACCATTACCACTAGGTCTTCGTTAATTAATCTACTATCTCCTGCAGCCCGTGCGCCCAACATCTTCCTATCCAGCCACGAGGGATTTCCAAAGGAACACACGAAACGGGACCGCTAATGCGATTGAGGCTTTGGGAGGACCCAGGTTCTTCCTCCAAGGCCATGTTATATCCAAATAATGATAATGAATTCTGTTATCATTGGGAGAACTAATAACACAGCATTAAATCATTAGAACCTAACATGTTATTATGCTTTCTGCTTTATATAAAGATGTTCAATAGTTCAAAAAAATTTCCGGTAGCTAAATATTTATAATTTCATCCGGAATTAAATTTATTTCTCTTCTTCTTAACAATCAAATCCAACGACCATAGAGTGGTTGACAGGGGATAAAACACGCGATTAGAGAGCAGCTAAAAATGAAAAGAAAAATTTCAATTCGAGATTCTAACGGAAGTACGTTTGACGAGAATAACGTCTGTGGTTGGAGTATATGGTTTAAACCGGAACTTTAGGGAAAAGTAAACATTTTGCTTATATATACGAACTTGACTGATAAAAATATAAGCAGATTATACTCGTTTTAACGGAATTGAGGTACCATTTATGAATGTACGAGTATAATTAAAATAATCAAAATCTTACACAATAAAAAATTTGTGTGTATGCCGTCTGTGGCAGAAAGTCTAAGCTCCGGACAGCAATCACATTTGATGCAGGATGTTTCAAGTATAAAAATGTTTGAACCGAAAATGAAGGAAAAAAAAATGGAAGTGGAAATCCTTAGTAATCGCTTCAAACTCCATCCAGAGTGATTGCTAAATCCATATCAGTAATTATTTATGCTCAATTTATTGCAAATTCCAAGAAATAGATGTTTCAAGGCAATTTTTTTCCAAAAACGAATAGTACGACAACAGTTTTGCCAGAAATAAACTCATTTAAGCCGATGTCGTTTCTATGATTCTTTGCATTAAATCATTTAATTAGAATTCCACCCATTTCTTTCAGTTTTACATTCTATCATGTACTATTTTAACTTTTGGCCCGCCTCTTCATGTGCTATTTTGACTTTAACCAGTCTACAGTTCCTAAAAGTAATTCTCTAAAAAGCTATTTTCCATAAAGTCATTCTCTAACACAGAGTACATTCCTTTTGTTGGGCTCAGGACGGGCTAGCCCGATAAGGTTTTAAATCGAAAGAGTTAAAATATATGGCAAATGACAAGGATATGCCAAACTTAGAACTTTTAAATACACCTGTTCTCGATTTATTCCGCAAAAACGGATGAATTTCTCAGGCAGGACTAAGACGGCCCAGCGCGATAGGTTCAAGATCGAAATAATTAAAATATCCTCCAAAAGAAATGGATATATTGAATTTAAATTCCCTACTTTCTCTGATTTTCGAGTTATTCTCTGAAAACGGGTAGATTACTATTTCGGGCCCAGGACGAGCTACCCGAATAAGTTTCAAAATCAAAATAACTGAAATATACCACAAGCGAGAACGTCATACCGAATTTCACATTACTCTGATGAATGAACCTGATTGTTTTGGACTTCAAAGGTTTGAACGAACACTAGATCAAGTTAAATAAAATTTTAAAAATACAAATATATCCTTAGCTCAAACTCAGTTGGCACTCATTTGGCTCAATTTTAAGTTGTTACTTTATGAAAAGGACTGTATTCAAATTTCAATGTAGGATTCTGAAGTATCTTGCCATTGTATACTGTGATAATTTCTCCTGAATTGACTTTTATTTGAGCAAACCATTTTGTATCACACATACTTAATATATTTAAAATTATTCTTGCAAAAGTCTCTCTTGTTCCTCGAAATGTTAATTTTTACGAATGATTCTAATAACAACACTAGCAAAAGAAATTTTTGAAAATAGAATAAGATAATTTCTTTGTTAATAAACTGGATCGCAATATAAAATGGATTTCTTAAAAAAAAAAGCATACGCACATTTATTTACCCTATTCGTGTCCAATATCGTGTTCCAATTTATTATATTGATTGTGCGGAAAGTCATATTCTTTATTTAATTTCTATGTTATATCTTCTTCTATATAATAAAAGGCAATGTCTGTGTGTGTGTGTGTGAGTGTATGTATGTGTGTGTGAGTGTGTGTGTGAGTGTGTGTGTGTGCGTGTGTGTCTGTTTGTGTATCTGTGTGTCTTATACACTATACGTTCAGCGACCGCGCGTCGGAGAGCTACGAAATTTGGCAATCGGAGACGTCGGGGGGGGGGGGGACACGGAAAAACCAATTTGTAAAATTTTAATTTTTTTTTTTTGTTATTTAATGTTTTATGCGATTTCGACAATTTGTTTAAATTTTTATCCTTTTTTCTCCACGATCCAGACGTCGTAGAAAAAAACAAATCACACCACCGGCAAGAGCAGATAATTGCGAGTATATCAATTTCAAATCTCAATTTCGATTTCTAACATTTTTTAAATATTTTAAAACAAAAGTCACATTCGGTTCAAAAAAACAACTTTCGTATTTAAATCCTCCTTTCGTAAAAATTACTCATAATTTCGACAAATAATTTACATTTTGAGAAAGCTCAAAGACCTGGCATTCTTACATGTCCAATCTGGTCAAGAAATAATGCAAATTGCCCGCAGGATCCTAATTATAAAGACGTCATGATTTTATATTTCTCAGCGAAGATCCGATTCTTCCCCGAGAGCCCCGCCCAGAAATGGGGGGCGGGGGAAGCGTCACGCCGTTGCATCGGGTTAGAGCAGGGGTCGGCAACCTATTGAAACGGAAGAGCCAAAAGTTACAATTTACAAAATTTCCCAGTTTTTAAAGAGCCACTAAAATTTTTTCGTTTCAATGTTATAGTATTTGCTTATATATATTCGATTTTTGATTTAAAATAAACGGCTTTAAATACGGAATAATATTTATTCATATAAAAACACAAATATAGATAGTTACATCAATGGGAGCATTGGCTTTGCATGCCTTTTGAAAGTTTGATTAAATCTGGCTTATAACTTGTTGTTTTAAGTTTCAAGCACGACTCTAGATTTTTATTTGTTAATTGACTTCTAACTTTACTTTTTATTATATTCATGCAAGAGAACGCTTGCTCGCACGAATATGTCGACCCGAAGATCGTCAGCACTCCATATGCCAACTTCTTCACCTCACTGTAGCATTCTGGAAGACTATTCCATGCGCCGAATATGAGGGCCTCAACTCGCGGAATTTCTTTTAGAGCTGTCCACTTGTGCTGCGCGATGTGCATGCATTTCTGGACCTGCAACTCTTCCAACTTGCTCTTGAGTTCTGTGAACTTGCCACTCCACAAGTCTTTGCTTTTCAAATCTAGCAATTGCATTTGGAGTGATCCAGCATCAATTCCAAATGGCTCAATGTTGATCTCAATTGTATTTGTGTTGAGAGGATTTACTATTAATAATTTACCGCTCTCCATGTCTTCAACAAAAAGAAGTAATTTTTTTTCGAAACAAACTACTTCTTCAAGCAAGGCGTAGGTTGGGTTGCCCTTTCCTTGCAGTTTTAGATTTAGTTCATTTAGTTTCATTTTGGTATCTACTATGAAGTTGAATTTTTGCAGGCATTTGTCTTCTTCCAATTCAGGATGGTCAATGCTTTTTTCATTGAGGAATGTTTTTATTTCACTGAAGCACAAAACAAAACGTTGCAATACGTTACCTCTGGAAAGCTATCGCACTTTATTGTGCAGAAGTAGGTCAGAAAACTGGCTATCTATTTCTTCAAGGAAATCTTTAAACTGGCGATGGTAGAGTGCTTTTGCCAAGATGCTGTTAATAATCTTAATTACCAAGTTCATGACCTCAACTATTTCGGCCGGAAATGTTTGGGTACAAAGCACTTCTTGATGAATTATGCAGTGAAAAGCTAGAATTTCGTGGTTAATTTTTTTCTGAAGAATTGATGTTACCCCTCTATATATTCCTGTCATACTTCTGGCTCCATCAGTTGCTATAGAAACGATTTTATTTATATCGATTCCATTGTCTTCCAGGCATTTTTGCACAGCATTTGCTATATCTTCTCGACGAGTTTGCCCTAAGAGCGATAGCAAACCTAGCAGTTCTTCTTTTGGACCTTGGGACGACATATACCTGACGAAAAGGGTAACTTGTGCCGTGTTTTTTATGTATCAAGACTCATCTATAGCAAGTGATAAGGCAGAAGTCAGTTGATTGTCTTCCACTTGCATATGTGTTACATATGAAGACATTTTAGCAGTTCCATCTTGTACTGTTTTAGCAGATAATGGCAAATCTTTGATTTTTTTCATGATTTCTGCTTTGTTTTTAAAATCACGAAACAGTTCTTCAGATGCACGTATAAAACAATCTTTGACGTACTCACCATCTGTGAATGGTTTTCCTCTTTTTGCAATTTCTAATGATACTGCAAAGCTTGCCAGATTTACAATATTGGAAGATTGCGCCCAGTTACTTAGCATGGAACTTGACTGTTTTTTTTTTTTTGAGCTCTTCAACAGCTTTTTTTCGTGCGTCACCGGTTAGATATTTACCAGCAAACTGGGTATGTTTTGTAGTGAAGTGTCTCTCCAAATTTGACTTCTTATTGTGTGAGAGTTTTTCGTGGCAAATGAAACAAGTCGGAATTCTATCTATGTTGCATATGAATGCAAACGACTCCGTTCAATCCTGATTGAATTCTCGGTTTTTTTCTTCAGTTCTTTTCTTTTTTTACCAGGTGCCATGCTGGCGGCGGAGCTGAAAAAATGATTTTTTTAAATTTTACTTAGCTATCTAAAACGGCAAACAATTTATTTACCATTATTACTTCGTTAACACGATCCTCAGATATGTAATCCAATTCAGTTACTGATTTTATTATATTATACGCGCACATACCTTTGAGAAGGTAATTCACTTCTAAATCGTATTCTTCTTGAAACAACAAAGCCAATAGACACGCAAAAACCGCAAACGATTAAATTAACACACATGCAACGTAACGTCGACCGCGCTATCCGAGGATGACTGACTGACAACACGTCTAAAGTCTAGACTTGTTGTCTAAACTCTAGACGGTGGCTGTTTGGGTGAGACGGAAATAGAATGCAATTGGCTGAAAGATAAGCATGGTCACACGGTCTCATCTCTAAGAACAAAACAATAGTTCAAATTTATCTCATTACGGTCATGTTAAGCGTAGCGATTTGTAATTAACGATTATGAAAATAGAAGCTATTGAGAACTTAGTTACTTAAAAATATATTTTCTTATTTTTTAAGGGTTTTGATAATAAATTATTAATTTTTTCGTATGGAACTGGAGAGCCGCAACTTTACTTCAAAAGAGCCGCATGCGGCTCGCGAGCCGCAGGTTGCCGACCCCTGGGTTAGAGTGATATTTTAAATGATAGGATTAAGAGCTTAGCATATGGTTATTATAACATTTAAATAATTGAATTATGGTGGATTGAATTGTGGTGATGTATTGTATACAGCGGGTGAAATAATTATATTTATATTTTAACTGATAGAACGATATGGATTTTTTAAATGGATATTTTAATTTATGGATATTTTAAATGGATATATGGAACTATGGAATGAGGATATTTTGAATGATATTAATGAAAATCTTAAACACTGAAGAAATAAAAACATAAATAAAAAGAAAGTTATGGAGATTGTCGCGGTGCCTTAAAATTTCATTTTTAGTTTTAACGTCATTAAACTAAACCAAACTTTGTTAACTCCACTGGGTTGAGGGCGCGGTAGCCCAGTGGTTAGAGCGCTGGAATTGCACTCGGCAGGCCCGGGTTAGAATTCCGCCACTGCCAAAACTGCAACCGTGTTCACGCGGAGTACGATCACGCTAAACCTGTGAGTACGTAAGTCCATCCGAGAGGTTGGTGGTAGGGGAAGGAGGATACGGACACTGTGGATGCCTCTCCCACTGGGTTCCGGTGTAAATTGGGTGAATAAAAAGAAAGTTATAGAGATTGTCGCGGAGGGCGCGGTATCAGAGTGATCAGCGCGCGGGAATTGCACACGGTAGGCCCTGGTTCGATTCTCGCCAGTGTCAAAACTGCCGTCGTGTTCATTCGGATTACGATCACTTTAAACATGTGGGACCGTAAGTCCTTCCGTCAGGTTGGTAGTAGGAGAAGGAGGTTACGGTCTCTATGGATGCCTCCCCCAATGGGTTCCGGTCTAAATTGGGGGACACTTCCTGTCCATCCAAATAGCTACTTTACACCTTTATGGTAGGTCGCGCCAGCGAGTTTGCCACGGTCAGAATTTGCCACGGTCAGAATTTTCAAGGGTAGCGAACAGGCTGGTCGCCAAAACGGCTAGTCTATATAGTAAAAGGCAATGTTTGTCTGTGTGTCTGTCTTATACACTATACGTTCAGCTACCGCGCGTCGAAGAGCTACGAAATTTGGCAATCGGAGACCCGGGGGGGGGGGAGACACGTGAAAACCGATTTTTAAAATTTTTATTTTTTTTTTATTATTTTATGATTTATGCGATTTCGACCGTTTTTTGCCATTTTTGCCCTTTATTCTCCACGATCCAGACCAACGAGTTAGAATATATGGAGAGAGCTTAAGGGTTGCAATCGTCATCAAAGATAAAGGCAGGTGTCTTAGGGACGAATTCCCCGAGAACGCATTTTCTTCCGACTGTGACCCTATACATTTCAATGGCAATTTCTAACAGAGAGCGTACTCGACAAATAGAAATGCTAAAATAATGGTTATGTACTGTTGGAATTACGGCTGCAAGTAAAAGCATGTACAAGGAGGGCTTTACTCTTTTCATGGATAACATTTGTTTCCATTATATATCTTACAAATAGAGTTAAAAAGGAATTGTGCTAGATTTTAGCGTGGTGCATTTCATTTGGCTATTCATTTCATTGCTTTTAATGCTGTATAATTAGAAGTTTTGCTTTATTTTTGGTGTTTGTGATATTGCAAAAGACTTATAATGTCATTCTAACGCTTTAAAAAACATTTGGAGTACTTTGCTGATAGTTATAGAGTTATTTTCGGTATCCTCGTATGTTTTCTTTTCGAGGTAGAACTTGGCGACGGTTGGCGACTCGCAACATTGGGTGGCTAGAGAAGAAAAATGGGAGTTTTAATGAGAGTAAAGACGTGTCGTATGATAAAATTTTACGTTCATAATAAAATATAATAATAGTTTACACTCATTGAAAATGTCAGCTAGATTTTACATCATAACTTTTCGGTGCATTTTATATAATGATATATGAGCATGATCTCATTTCTAGTTCAGAGTAAATCGTACTTAATAAGTACTACTAGTTAGCATGGACGCCCATAGGGGATGACAAGGGGACACTCCAAAATCACAAAGGCGGACATCAAACAAGTCAATGTTGTTAATCTTATCCTTGAATCCCTCCGGATAAACTTTATAGGTGCCGATGCTGGTTAGAATTAATTTCATATAAACATCTCGATTAAAAAGATATATTTCCCCCCGTTCACAAATTAAAAATCAAAGGATGTATCACCAAACTCCCAGTGTTTTCAAGAAGTATTTTGGTATTACACTCTTGTTTAGTTTGGCGCGGTAGCCCAGTGGTTAGCACGCGGGAATTGCTCTCGGTAGGCCTGGGTTCGATTCCCTCTGCTGCTAAAACTGTCGCCGTGTTCACGCGGAGTACGATCACGTTAAATATGTGGGTCAGTAGGTCCTTCCGAGAGGTTGGTGGTAGGGGAAGGAGGGTACGGTCCCTGTGGATGCTTCCCCACTGGGTTCTGGTCTAAATTGAGTGGCTCTTTCCGGCCGTCCAAACAGTTACACCTTTCTGGTAGGTCGGACGGTCTGGTTCTCAACAACAACAACTCTTGTTTAGTTCTCGAGAAAGAAATATGCCTTGCCCAAGAAGTATTTGAATCACCGACTTCTTGATCATGCGTTAACAATCTATTAAATGAGCAATCTTAACTCTAAAAGAACCTCACATTCTTCTCATCATAATTTAAGTAAAAGGCTTCTTGATCTAGAAACAGCTCTACCAATATAAATATTTTTACTTACATCATACATTTTTACTTACATACTTTACATTACAAATGCAGAAGCATTTAATAAAAAATTAACTCTATTTAAAAGTCATTAAAACTTAATTCTGCACATTGCTTTAATTATAATTTTGGTCCTAATGCTTCAGTTGTTTTTAAAACTATAAATTGCCCTTTAATTTTACATAATAACAGAAAAACGGGATTTTTAGGTTTATTAACATGTATCAATAGCACAAAATTATTATATAGCATTTTAATTGATTCTCAGCTTCTAATTTTTTTACCCACGTACAAACTTTCCCAAGATCACATTGAAATGTTTTTTAGTGCAGTACGAAGCAAAGGCGGACACAACAATAACCCTACAGCCATACAATTTAAATCAGCATACGTTAGATTACTCTCTCATCACCAGATTACATCCTCCCTTAATTCAAACTGCTTGCCTTTAGATGAAACTAATATCCTGAATGTCTCATCATCTATAAACAAATACACTAATACTTTAAAAAAAGATATTACTTTTTATGATGAAACGGTAGAACAAAATATTAGAGACATAGAAAATAATATAATGGAATTAAGCAATTTGAGCCTTTTTATTACTGATGTTGTAGGCTACATTTCAGGATTCATCATAAAAAAAATTAACCAAATCACTCAAGTGCTCACAATGTATTTTGGCATTAACAGTGAACTCTTCTTTATCCAATTTAATTAAAATTAAAAACAGAGATGGATTAATATCGCCTGGTGATGATGTACATAAACTTTGCAAAGTTGCAGAAAAATCTTTTCGTATAATTGAAGCTGCTGGAAAATTACACAAACGCAACATTATGCACACACTTATAACTTATTCAATGATGCAGATGGATCCATATCTTTTCTCAAATTTAAATGATCACATTTTAAACCACGACCCAATACAAAACCACAAAGTTCTGTTAATAAAATCCGTACTCTTTGAATTTTTTAAAATAAGGCTGTGTCACACTGCGAAACTTCATACTGAGAAACTTCAACAAAACAAATGCAGAAATATTAATACAAAATTAACTCTATTTAAAGGTCATTAAAATTTGAAATTCTGCACATAGCTTTAATTATAATTTTGGTCCTAATGCTTTAGTTGTTTTTAAAATTTTTAGAAATAATTTTGGATAGATTGATCTTCAATTTCTGCTATAAGTTTTTAATATTTAATATAATTGTACAACATTTATTTTTATGCCACATTGAGTTAGCGCACTGCAATTGTGCTTACGGTCTTTTTAATTCTGGATGTAAATTTCACAATATTTATTTAAAGCATTTTTCAAACGAATTATTAGCAGTCAAATCTCTGAAACTATTATAATTAAATGCAATTTTTCTATTTTGTTCCGTAATATATTATAATCGTATTTATTTCCTATACTTTATAGGAAAACACTTTTAAACAATTTCCAGATTCTATGTGGATTAAACAAGCAAAAACACTTCCGAACACGTTTTGACAATTTAAGAATCGTGGCTATTTCAATATCTGAGCCCCTATTTATGAATTTAGACATGATTTTGTATTTTATTCTGAAATGTCATTTTATATTTAAAAAAATGCAAATAAAGTTAAATATTTTATTATTGCAAATATTACATTGTTTTATATTTGACGGTACGCATACAATACATTAAAATAAATTAGATGTAAAAATGACTCAATCGTATTACGCCTCAAACAGATATGGATACTGCTAACATAACTTTCAAAGATAAAGTTTATCTGGATAAAAGTGGAGAATTCCACATTTTAAGCGAGCATGCACATAATTTTTTCATATACTTTATAATTGTTTTTAAATATATTATACATAATCTTCAATTTGTATACTTGTAATCTATTTCCTATTATATTTTATTTGCAATTGTTTAGCAGTTCAATTTGTTTTATGAAATTGACTTCATTAACAAAATTTGTCTTTAGTAATAAAATTTTTTGGAAATAAAAATATTCTAATCTTATTTCGTATTTTTCTTCATACATATTTTTTAAAATCATGTATATATAATACGTGTAACAACTTCCCATTCATCCTCAACTTTAATAGAAGTTAAAAAAGAAAACAGAAGGTACACGACACAGTTTAGGCGATAAATCGCCAAAGCATGAGTGGCCTTCTCCTCCTCAACCTAAAGCACCTGCTCTATGTTTGGCCACGTTTATAACATGGAACAGATTGGACAGCACTCTCTCCATATATTCTAACTCGTTGATCCAGACGTCGTAGAAAATAACAAATCACACCACCGGAAAGAGCAAGCAATTGCGAGTAAAAATATATTAATTTTAAATCTGAATTTCGATTTTTAATATTTTTTAAGGATTTTAAAGCAAAAATCATTTTGGCCAAATAAAAAAACATTTTTGGTTTTTAAATTCTCGCATAGTAAAAAGTACTCATAATTTCGACTAATAATTTACATTTTTAGAAAACTCAAGCATCTGGCTTTCTTGCATGCCCAATCTGGTCAAGAAATAATTAAAATTGGCCGCTGAATCGGTATTTTAAAGAAGTTATGTTTTTAAAATTCATCGGCTGTCGAAAGAATTTCCCATTTCCCATCGCCCGTTTCCCCCAAGACCGCGTTTCAATGACGCCGGTTAGTGCTTAGTTGGAGGTGACATCACAGTTCTGAATAGAGCTCCTCTACTACAGGCTGACTTATCAAGCATATTGAAGCTCATAGGGTTCCATACTGCAGTTACAGGAATTATAAAACAAGTGTTTAAAATAAATACTTTATATGAAAAAAGAAGTTTCAATTAGAATATTGTAGAATTTAGCTCGCACAAGTATTCTTCATTACCGGGTATCCAATTATTTATTAGCCATTGTTTTCTTCTTTCTTCGTTTCTAGGAAAACGAAATTGCACAAAACCCTTTCTAGAATGATTAGAGCAGTTCGGTGCAGAACAACCACCCATAATTATTTCAATTATACTTCCTAAATTAAAAATACGAATAGAGCTAATGCTAATGGATTGCGCATCCAGCTATGGTGGGTTTCAATATGCTTGATGAGTCAGCTCGTATATAGAGGAGCCTTAGTTCTGAATATGCATAGCGATGGCCGGGACAATAAAAAACCGAATTAGTGTCTGTTTTCTGTTTCCCGCGCTTCCGGATTTGAATAAAGAACTTAGTGAATAAAGAACTTAGTGAATAAAGAAATGAATAAATTAAAGTGAATAAAGAACTTAGCAATTGTATTGCAGAAATTATTATATTTATATTTTAAATGATGGAACGATATGGATTTTTTAAATGGATATTTGAAATTTTGGATATTTTGAATGGATATTTTAATTTGTAGAAATTTTAAATAGATATTTTAATTTTATGGATAATTTAAATGTTGGAACAATGGAATGATGGAATGAGGACGATGGAATTAAGAACTTAGCATATGATCATTTTAAATTGTAAATTAGAGCGCGGGAAGTTAGCGGTAGGCCCGGGTTCGATTCCCGCCACTGCCAAAACTGCCGCCGTGTTCACGCGGAGTACGATCACATTAAATAAGTGGGTCCGTAAGTCCTTCCGAGAGGTTGGTGGTAGGGGAAGGAGGGTTCGGACTCTGTGGAAGCCTCCCCCACTGGGTTCCGGTCTAAATTGGGTGGCACTTCCTGGCCGTCCAAATAGTTACCTTACACATTTCTGGTAGGTCGCGACAGCGAGTTTACCACGGTCAGAATTTTCATGTTTAGCGAACAGGCTGGTCGCCAAAGGCGGCTACTGAGAAATTTTACAAATTAATAACTAATATAAAAAATAAGTGATCAAAATTCACTTTCAAATTTCAACACACTTACAACTGTTTTAAAAATAACTTTATTTACCAATATAAGTCAATAAATGATACTATTTTATCAATGGCGAATGCTGTCTTAGGATTTGGTATGGCAACACTATACCAAATTTATCGATAAAACCCTTTCCTTAGGTTAAAATATATAATACGATGACAGTAACATTATTATCATTACTATTAACGCCTTTAAATCCTTTGAGTATTATGATGCAATTGGTAACACAGGGATTGAAATATAACATGCACTTTTGCATGACCTGTTTTCTAGACTAGAATTCTTCACTCTACCATTACGTTAAATATTTTTGTTGGATTTTGATCAAATTTGCTCCTTATGCACCTTATTTGCTCATGTAAAATTGTTGTGCACATACCTTCAACTTGGTTTTTATGTCACAAAATAAATTAAATTTTTTGGTACTTCCTTATTATAGCGACCCCCTCAATTACGATTTCGCCAACGTCCAAAAAGCAAAGTGACGGTAATAGCCCAAATACCAAATATCAAGCCTCTATCATATTTAACAGGAAGCGTGTCTCATTTATTCCGAAAATCGAACATATTGGTGTTCGGCACCCCCTAAAGTAGCAAATATTGGAAATCTGAAATTGCACACTTTCATCCTTTCAAACTATCTACCAGTACACAAATTTGATGTCTCTATCCTCTCATGAAACAAGTTTTTCTATCACTTCATATTTCGAACGTTTTTCTGTGTTGCAACCTCTTAAATGATCAATTTTGAAAAAAGTAATAATCTTAGGGTTTTTATATTATCAAATGATTGCTCCATATACTAAATTTCGAGCCTCTACCACATTGAAAAGGAGACGTTTTTCATTTGTTCATCAAATCGAACATTTTAATGTAAGGCAACTCTTACAGTAGCAAATGTTGGGAAACTGAAATTACCCACTTTTTCATTTCTAATTATCGACACATATACAAAATTTGAAGTCTCTATCTCATGGCGAAGTATGCTTTTTTGATCATTTCATTTTTCGAATGTTTTTCTGTGGAGTTCCCACCGCCCTTAAATATTCAATTTTGAAAAACTCCATTCTTCTTGAGTTTTCTATTGAATGATTTGCTCATATACCAAATATCAAGCCTCTATCACGTTCTAAAAGGAGTGTTTCTACTTCATTCCGAAAATCGAAAGTTTTTGTGTGCGGCACCCCCTAAAGTAGAAAATATTGGAAAACTGAAATTGTACACTTTTTTCCTTTCAAACTATCTACCCGTACACCAAATTTCAAATCTCTATCTCATGCCGAATTATGTTTCTTTATCAATTAACATTTTGAAATTTTTCCTCTGGAGTACCCCCTTAAACGAACGTTTTTGAAAAACTATATTCGTTTTGGGTGTTTCCATCAAATGGTTAGTCCATATTCCCAATTTCAAGCCTCTATCAAATTTTAAAAAATCCGTTTCTCATTTATTCGTCCAATCGAACATTTTGGTGTGCATCACCCCCTTAAGTAGAAATATTGGAAATCTGAAATTGCACACTTTCTTCTTTTCGAACGATTTACCCATACATCAAATTTGAAGTCTCTATCTTATGGCAAAGAATGCTTTCTTATCATTTCACTTTTCGAACGTTTTTGTGTGGATCACCCCCTCTAGAGAACGTTTTCGAAAAATTCGATTTTTCGAGAGGGTTTAATCGAACGATGGAACCGTGTACCAAATTGCAAGTCCCTATTTATTCGGGAAGTGCCTAAAAAAGCGTGACAGACAGACGGACAGACATACAGACACTTGGCAATTAGTATATACTAGCCGAATACCCGTTGAAAATCAACGGTCTCGCAATAAGCAGCCTCTGAATAATGTAAATTTTTTATTATTAGCGGTTCACATTTATTCGACAAATCGAATACTTTGGTATGCAGAACCCCCTAAAGAAGAAAATATTGGGAAACTTAATTTTTGCATTTCTTATTTTCGAATTATCTATCCGTACACCACATTAAAGTCTATCTCATCCCGAGGCACCCTTATTTTATTATTTCTCCTTTGGAACTTACTTCTGTGAAGCACGCCCATAAATGAAACAGTTTTGAAAAACTCTGTTTGTCTTGGGTGTTTTATCAGATAATTGGCCCATATACCAATATCAAGCCTCTATCACATTTAAAAGAAAGCGTGCCTCATTTATTTAGAAAATCGAACATATTAGAGTTCGGCACCCCTTAAAGTAGCAAATATTGGAAATCTGAGATTTCACACTTTCTTCCTTTCAAACTATCTACCTGTAAACCAAATTTGAAGTCTCTATCTGTTATATTGTAATTTTCAATTCCCAATATAACATTGCTCTTTTGAAAGAGGAAGTGGACCTAAGAAGACGGTCCCTCATGAAGTGAGGCAATTTTTGTAACATTCCCTCGAACGCAGCTGCACCGGACATTCATTTCGAAAAGAGAGGGTGCTTCTCAAGTTCATGTCAGCGTTAGGTGTTACAACAAACGGAAGGGGTTGAACTTCTTGACCCCAGAGTCAATTAATATCACTCGAACCTTGGGAAAATTCTCGTGAGAACTTTCAACGATTTTAAAACTGGAGACTGCATATCTCATATTTCAGGGGGGCCTTGACCAATAATATAGCCTGAAGGGCGTAGCCCTTAATTTACTTAGCCAATTATGGACAGGGGCGCCTTGTTAAGGGGGTAGAGACAGAGAGCAACTTTGGACTTTAAGTTTTTGAAATCGAGGACTTGAATTTTGTGAGTGAAAAGAAGAGGTCGCAAGAGCGACGGATCTCGGAGAGAGCGAGCCCACGGGACAGAGCCGGAGCGCGCGGTCATAAAGTCCGACATCGGCAAAGATGATCGAGGTAGGACAATTCTACACATATTTTTGCACTTTGATTATTATTATCTCTCTGACCCTCCTAAATAAGGTTAACCTGGGCCATTAAGACGTAGGCTAGTAAGAATAGTGAGTTAATGCACATTAATAGGTTAATAATTGTAATGCTCATATTATGATCGTAGAATGAGGAGATTTGATTGTCTTAATGTACTACACTAAAGATGTTGGTATATGAAATTTACCAGATGTTAATAGTTATTAAATAAGGTTTGTCTTAATGAAATAAATTCTTTGTTATTGTTTAAAATTAAGCCTCTTCATTTTAATTACTGGTATTATGTATTTCTTTATTTACTCCACTTTACGAGATCGGTCTATATAGCGCCAATACCTGGCGTGTGACGACTCACATATCATTTTGGCGCCGGTGACCAGTCGAATCTGGACTCAAAATTATTGCTCACATATCATTTTGGTGCCGTTTAAACCAGTTTCGAACCTGGACTCAAAATTATTGCACCCTTATCATATTGGTGCTCATGAGCAATCAAACCTCGATTCAAAATTATTTAACCCTTCTGGCGACTTTGCTGTTTTAGACCAGTTATATGCCAGAATTTAAATTTTAATGAAGAGAATAAATATATTTGGAATTAATGAGAAATGAAAAGATTGAATAAAAAAATTTTTTTTTGTGTAAAATAAGGATTAAATTAAAGAAAGAAATTTAAAATTAAAATAAATATAAGTAAATTTAAGAAAATTTATTTCACAGTATGAGAAGCAAGCAAATAGTGAATCATTATGTGTTCTTAATGAGACATGCCATATTGTATGTGAAAATATAATTATTAGGGAACTTGAAGCTTTTAAGAAATTTTTGAATTGTATAAATATTTGTGTAATATTTGAGGAGTTAATTATGAGGATTGAAGTATTTGCATGCGTAGATAGTGAAATGATTAGAATTATGTTTTTGAATTTATGTGATATTGTATTTAAATATTTTGGGGGAACATTTTGAGGTGTAAAAACAGGAGATAATTTTAGATATAGAATTTTTGCGAGAAAGTGAAATTTAGAATGACGGAAAGCGGAGAAAATCATCCAGCAACGAGGGGCAGGTTACCAGGACTTATACACCTATTAGGGGAATGCAATGGCATAGAGAATGATGTAGAAATTTTTTTTTGACCAGATCAAATCTTTAAGCAGCTTGGGGGATTGGTCAGAGGAGGAAAAGTTAGCAATTGTGAAATCGCGGTTAAGAGGGAATGCAAGAAAATTTTATATAGGGTCACAAGAATTAAGAAGGGAAACATCTTTCGAAAAATTTAGGGATAGGTTATTAGAGTTCTTTACAGAAAAACCGAACATTACAACAAATCAGATCCTTTTCACGACCGCAAAACAGACACAGGGAGAAACGATTAAGCAGCTAGCACACAGAATAACAACACTAACTTTAAATTATATTGGCGACACAGAGCACAGTGAAGCGACACAACAGATTATGGATAAATTAAGGTTAAGTAAATTCTTAGAGGCGGTAACACCTGAATTCCAGAAAGAAATAATAAAAACTAATGCACAAAATTTTGATGAAGCTGTAAAAATAGCCACAAACTTGGAACAGGCAAATTTAGCTGCGATAACGGCAAATGTAAATAGTGCTACATATAGACAAGAAATTGAGACGCTCCGCAAAGAGCAACAGGAATTTAACGCACATATTTTAAATTCAATTACCCAAGAAATAAACACATTAAAAATCCAAGAAAAAGTACAAATTCCCACGACACAAACAAAAAAACTCGTAACATGCCACTACTGTAATAAACAGGGACATTTCATGAGAGAATGCCGAATATACAAAGCTGATCATTTTAAACAAACACAGAGTCAAAACATAAACAACGCGAGGACACAGTGGCATAATCAAATACAGTCTCCTCCCCACTCATTTCAAACCCAGCCGTATGATGACCACAGAACTTACTCCTCCCAGCCGGACACATACGATTATAGGCCAAACCACGCCTTTGGAAACTATCAACAGAGCAGAAATTACTATGCAGCACCCCCTCCACAAAGTAGATTTTCTAGGGAACAACGATATAATAGGGACGAGTCAAACCAAAACAGAATCAGAGAATCGGGCGGGCAAAGAAACAATGGGAGAGAGATGAATACAAGATTTGAATACAGAAATTTCCCTAATAGAAGAGATAATTTAAACTAATTGTGGGAGCTTTAAATAATAACTTACAAAGAGAGAAAAATTACAGGGTAAAGTTCCCGAGAAAAATTGAAATTCCTGTACAAACAGAAAATAAGAAATTGGAGATACATAACGATGAAAGTACTGAAAAACATGAGGAAACGATTGCATCTGTAGGAGAACAAATTGAAAAAACAGAATTGCCAACAATAATAGCTCAATTTAAAAATATACAAAGCGAACTCATGATAGACTCTGGAGCGAGCGTTAGTGTATTATCATTAGAATTGTTCAATAAAATTAAAGATAATGTCAAAATTAAATATGTGTCAAGGAGTGTTACAATATCAACTTTAACAGGACATAGTATTGAATATATAAAGACTGTGGAAATTCCATTTAAAATTCAGGGAAAACAGTTCAAACATATTTTTTTTGTCACAACAGCAAGATTTACACAAAAATTTAAGGGAGTATTGGGTTTTGACTTTTTACAGAAAAATCAAGCCATTTTGAATACACAAAAGAACATTCTGAAGATGGGCGACATAGAAATAATTTTAAATTCTGATAGGCAAATTGATAGACAAATAAATGAGATAATACAGGAAAGACCGAATCTAGCCAAAATTTTAAGAAAAGTAGAAATCAAACCGAATTCGAGGGAGAATGTTGTAGTATATAGTGAGGAAAGTCTAGAAAATGGAACAGAGGTTTTGTTCGAACCCAAAGAAAAATCATACATTGTAATGAATTATGGAATACACCACATGAATGAGAACAAAATTAAAATTGAAGTTCAGAATAACACGAATGCGACAATTACATTAAATAAAAACATGGCTTTAGGAAACATTACGACAGATTTTACGATACAACAACAGGACATTAAAGAACCAGAAATTAGTGAACGGACACATAAATACGAAGAGATGATAAATTTAATACAGGCTAAACCGGAGATAATTGAAGAAAGAAAAAAAGATTTGAAAACAGAAGATTTTAATACTGACCACATGGACCCAAACATTAAACAAGATTTCCTCAAATTTGTAATGCAATATTCGGACGTTTTTTCAAAATCATTAAAAACTTTAGGAGCGACGGACATCGTAAAACCGGTGATAAAGCTTGCACATGACCACGCAATACGTTCCAGGCCATACGACGTTCCGTACGCACTGCAGGATACCGCAAAAAATCAATTAAAAGAGTTAGAAGAAGCAGGGATAATTGCCAGAACAAAATCAAATTTTGCATCGCCGATGATTTTAGTGCGTAAAACAAGTGGAGAGTACCGTTTATGTTTAGATCTGAGATTAATTAATAACATATCCACTCTTTTTCCTTACAAAATTCCCCGTGTAAATGAAATTATAACTAAATTAGCCGGACATAGATACTATTCGAAACTGGATTTTCATAGTGCATTCAACCAATTGGTTTTACCTGAAGACACAAAAGAATTATTTGCTTTTACAACGCCCTATGGCAACTACCAATTTGAAAGACTCGTTTTTGGACATGTAAGCTCCGCTCCAATTTTTCAACAGGTTATGGACACCATTTTAGCGGACTTAAGAGAGGAAAACATACAAGCTTACATCGACGACATAATAATCCCGGCTAACTCTTATTCAGAATTAATACATAAATTAAAATTAGTATTCGATAAATTAAGAAAATACAACCTAACTCTGACACCCAGCAAATGTAAATTTTTTGTAGAAAAAGTAGCATATTTAGGATTTGAAATTAGTCAAAAAGGCATTACACCAACAGATGAAAATATAAACAAAATCACTTCTTTTCCAGTACCAAAAACATTAAGAAAATTAAAAAGATTTTTAGGCATTTGTAATTTTTACAGAAATTCAATAAAAAATTATGCTCAATTAACCGCGGTTTTATCAGACTTAACAAGAAAGGATAATAAATTTAAATGGGATAATAAATGTGAGGAGGCATTCCAGGAACTCCAAGAATGTTTTTTCAAGAAACCATTACTTATACAGCCAGATTTTGACAAAGACTTTTATCTGAATATCGATGGCAGCATTCAGTCCATAGGAGGCGCTCTTTTACAATACAGAGAGGGAATTTTAAAACCGATTGCATATTTTAGCAGGAAATTATCGATACAGGAGCAAAAATACCCGGCCATGAAAATTGAATTACTTGCTATGCATCAGGGAATGAAATTTTTTAGGAATTTTCTTTTCGGACGAAAGTTTTTTGTGCTTTCTGACCATTTACCTTTGGGACAGCATTTAAAAATACAAAACCCACCCAGCGTATTACAGAGGTGGCTTTTAGAGATATCTGAATATGATTATGAATTTATTCACGTCCCGGGTAAAGATAATTTATTAGCGGATTTTTTAAGTAGAGATGATTTTGAAAATAAACAAACAGAGCAGAATGAGGGAAAACAAAACATTGAGAATCCAAGGGGAGAAATTAACCTGATAGAACAAATTAAGGGAGAAAACACGGTGAAAAGAAATGGATATGTGAATGAGGATAGTGTCTATATTGCACAGATAAACACAATAACAGAAATCCCGGCATTAGATAGAATTTTAGAGGAACAAATTAAAGATCCAAAATTAAAAATAATCAGAGAAAATTTACAAAACCGGAATTTTAAAGAGGGTAAACATTATGACACATTATATATTGACGAGGAAACTAATTTATTAATGCACGTAGGAAACTGGAAGGACAGACCTTGGAGAGACAATTTGAACAAAACTATAGTTATACCCAGAAATTTACAGAAAGAAATTTTAGCGATTACACATGTAACACATGCAGGGATCGATAAAACTTATAAACTTTTATCGGACAGATATTTTTGGACGGGTATGTACAGTGACACACAAAATTTTATTACATCTTGCGAACAGTGTAGAAAGAAAAAGGGAAAAAATCAGCCCGTTCCCCTGGGAAGAAATCCTATACCTGATGGGCCCGTGCAAATTTTGTCGACAGACATTTGCGGACCGTTTCAAACTAGCACTTCAAATAATAAATATGTGTTATCGGTGGTAGACCACTTCTCCAAACATATACAAATGTTTCTTATCCCGGATATAACGGCCACTACGGTTGCTGATAGACTCTTAAATTACTTTATGAATTGGGGATGTCCTAAGACAGTGTTATCGGACGCAGGCTCTCAATTTACATCTAATATACATCAAATTATGACAGAGAAACTCGGAATAGTTGCCAGAATAGCATCGGTACGTTCGCCATGGGTTAACGGTATAGTGGAGGTTACTAACAAACAATTGAAACACACCTTAGCGACATTAGCGGAGAATTCGCCATACTGGGATACTGCAGTACAATGCCACGTAGCTGTGTACAACGCGACGGTACATTCAAGCACCAAAGAAACACCAAACTTTCTTTTTTTTGGAAGAGACCTTCCAACTTTTTTTGAAACTAATGTAACAGAAAATAATACAGAAACAACATATCAGGATTATATATCAAAAAAAATAACAGTGATGAATAACGCATTTAAGGAGGCAAATAAAAATTTAATTCTCGCGAAAGAACGCCAAGAAAGTCAACAACTCCAAAGAGCTAAATTCAGGGATTTGGAAATCGGGTCAAGGGTGTTCATAGAAAACAATAATAATCGGTATAAAAAGGGGAACCACACGGGACCTTATCGAGTAATTAATAGAATAAATAGATTTATATATGAAATAAAACTGTGTGACAAACCAAATTCTAAAATCATAAAAGCCCACATAAATAGATTAAGGACTCTTCCCGACCGCAAGCCACATCTAAAAATGCCCTACATAAACAAATACAAGTCACCTCTTCTCCCCACTCCTAAAAACGCACAAAACTCTGAACCGAAACCGGAACTAAAGAAAGACCACGGTCAAATTGAGAATATTCCGTTTATCATGTTGGAAGAGGAAATAGCAAACGGACAGTACAGAGAGTCTGGTCAAACCAGTGCACACAACGCGAAACCACACCATACACACGAAAACACTCTTACTCTTGGATCCGCGAAACCAGTTACCGCACAAGTACAAAACGAAACAACTCAGAGCGCACGAGAGAATGCAATCATCCCTCCAAAAGACTCTCCGAACGCAAACATTCTTTCAGCAGGGGGGGAATCAGGCAGACATAGCACGCTAGAAACACACGAGAATTTGGAACTTTCAGAACAGGGGGACTGTACACAAATTGAAGCAAACACGAATGAAAAGGCGGGAGAAATAGAACAAGATGCGCGAGAGGGACCAACACAAGTAGATGGGGGATGTATACAGATGGAACAGGAAAACGTTCAGGGGAAAGATGAATCAGCGGGAAATTCACAAGGGGACGATATAAGCAGTACAAATTGTTCACGCACAGTACTTCTTCCAACACCGGTTAGGCCGAAACACAGATATGATTTGAGATCTTTAAAGAATTTAAATTTAAATTGATTCATTTAAAACACGAAAGAAGTTTAAACATAGGTAAGAACGCGGACAAACCGTGATTCAAAATTTTGAGAATGTTAGTAACAAAGAAAAATCGCCATTCACAAAATGCAACGCGAAAGATGGAACGCAAATTTTAAATAAATATTGGATTGTAAATAAAGGAAATTTTAAATAAACATTGAATTATAAATTAAAGAAATGTAAATAAGTATTACATTAATTAAGAAAGTGTAAACAAATTGTGAAAAAAAAAAAAAAAAATTGAGGAAATTTTAAATAAATCATACATTAATTAGTTGAAAGTTTAAATGAACAAGAAAGTTTAAATAAATATGGAACTATAAATAATTGGGAATTATGAATAAAAATTGTGATTTAAAAAAATAAATAATTGTTACAAAATAAATAACAAGTATCGTTGTAGGACAAAAGAAATTTTAGGGTTGATAGGTTAAAGATGTGGATATATTAAATTCAAATTTTGGAAAGAACATAAATAACAGAGAAGATACGTCACATTTCAAAAAAAAAAAAAAAAAGCAAAAGGGGGACATCGTTAGAATTCTATAAAAAGTCGTTATAACTCTATAAAAAGAAGGTTTTTTTTTAAGAGAACTTTGATTTCCAGGCAATAAAAATTTCGATGGATAAGATATTTAGGAATATTAAATAAAGGGATATTTTGAATTTCTAAAAAAAAAAAAAAAAACTCTTTTCAAAGAACAGTGAAATTTTAAAACAAAAGTAAACTTTCTCCACGCGCTCTTCATTTAATTAGCGGATTGATCAACCATTGTTGGATGAATACGCGTGAGGAAATAGGAGTTATAGAATTATAGTTTAAAATAATTAGATAATTGGTAAATAAAAAAAAAAAAAAAAGAAAAAAAGAAAAACAAATTTTTTTTTTCCTAGTTTAAATAAATAAATAATTCATAATTAAAAATAAAAATTGTAATTCAAATAACTAAACAATGGGTAATTAAAAATTAAAATTAGAGTTTAAAATGGATAGAGAATTTTAATTAAAAATCATAATGGCAGTTCAAAGAAAAAAGATAATGGTAATGAAAATTATACACAAATTATAATTTAAAATGAATAGATAATTTTAATAAACATACGCGAATTGTAGATTAAATAAAAAGCATTTGAAAAAAAAAAAAAAGCGTTTCTACATATATTTTGAATGGGTCGCACATATAAAATTTTTGAGAGAGACGAACTTTCGAAGGTAACGCTAGAACGCGGGAATAAACATGATATAATAATAAAATACAATGGTAGAACAAAAGGACACTAACCGCATTTTAATTAATCCGTGGGGTAAATGAATCCTTGCGTAATCCATAGGAGTCGCGAAACACAGACAATCACACACACTGCTACGCGCACATCCCGTCGTCCTAAACACTTTACACAACATGGCGGAAACGTAGACGAGAAAATTTGTATCATTTTGCCAAAACGACATCTTCAAAAATTTGTACAGCTAATTGGCCATGGGAAGTTACACGAAGAAATGCCCGTATTAGCCGCAGGCCAGAAAGGGGACCGCTTTCCAGGGAAAATGACACAATGGCAGAAGGACATGTTGACCTTGTATACCACTACTTGATTTTCTCTGGGGACTAGATTTTTCTGTTTGAACAGGGAATTTAGATGCTAGAATATATGTTACACAAAAGGAGAAATGAATTAATTCAGGAGACTTTGCATTCAATTACAGGGGATATAAGAAAAGAAAATGTACATTTTGGTATTCAAGTATGGGATTTGAATTGAGTTAGGTGGTTTTTGAGAGAAAATTCGTAATTTTGTAGGCATTGAGAGAATTTCAGTGAGTGATAAGATTTACAAAAAATTTAAGTATGGTTTCATTAAGTGGGAAAGTGAATAATGTAAGGAATTCGGGAAATTCCGTATCCAAGTATAAGATTTGGATTAAATCAGGGGATATGTGAAAGAAAATGTATAATTATGGATAGTGTAATATAGAATCGCAGGGGAGTTATAAGATTTTCAGTAGGATAATAATTAAATGATTACATGGGTTTTTTTTTTCTGTCATCTCAGTTTGTAGGAAAATTTTAAAGTATTGTGCGGAAATTTTTGAACCTATATAAATCTTATTTTGATAGTATTTGAGAGGATAGTGTAATTGTTTAAGTATTTTATTATAAATATGTACATGAGTTATATTTATGGCATGTCCGGTTCAGAACACATGATGGATTGGATGTTAGATAAGAAGTGTATATAATGTAAAAAAAAAAAAATATATATATATATATATATATATACATAAGGTAGAGAAATGTAAAATAAATAAATAGTAGGAATTTGAAAAATTTAAGTTTGAAGAGAGTAGCAAATTTAAGTAAAAAATGTATATAGTATATGGAAGGATTTAAAGTAGATAAAGTGTAGAAATTTCAATGGGGCAATTTTTGAGAGTGTTAACAAATTTAAAAGGAGTTTGAAGAAAAAAAAAAGAGAGTTTTTTTTTGTAATGTTTCGTGTGCCGGGTGACAAATTAAAATTATAGAAATTGAATTTATAAAAAAATGATACTTAAGGGAGTTTTAAGAGAAGAGAGTATTTTAATAAGCTTGAGTGTAATGTATATGTATTGATTGTCCTAAACAAAACATGAGACAGCGTACAGATCCGGTTGCCTAACGATTCTCAAATGGTCAGCAATTCCTGTTGATCAGCGATTCCGAGTGCTCAACGATTCCTGGTGCACAAAGATTATCATTTGGTCAGCGACTCCAGCAGTTCAGCGCCTTACAGTTCAGCGAATTCCAGTTAGACAGCGGTCCAATCCTTCAGCGAGTTCCAGCAGTTCATCGCCTTACAGTTCAGCGAATTCCAGTTAGACAGCGATCCAGTTCTGCAACGAGTTCCAGCAGTGGAGCGATTTACATTTCAGCGGTTTCCAAGTGTGCAGTGATATCAGTGTTTTTTTTTTTCCAAAGGAAAGATATTTTACACTTTCCACCATAACTACAAGGGGACAAAGTGATATTATTAGGGACCATATGCGTAAGTCCCTGATCCCAACAAATATCCAATTGACGGTCAAAGTGACTTTGGTTATCATATGTGAACAATTTTACAGATATACACCTTGAACTTGTGTGGAACTATATTGTTTAAAAAAAAAAAAAAAAAAAAAAAAAAAAAAGACATATCACCAGTGGACGAACTTGTGCTTACATGAATAGACTTTTAATCGACATTAAGTACAACTGAACGACACAGATATCGTCATTTGCAGACACATTGAGAATTGTATTTTTGTATAGTATTTTCGTGTTCTTTTGATGGCATATAAGAGTATATATATGATAATATGATTTGTGTATATGTGTATATAGTGCATTTTTACAGTAGATACAGATGAGAGCAAGACGAGTTGTTGGACTACACAGTGGACACGCCTGCAGCAACTATGAGCTGGCACTTTGTAATTGGCTTTTTTCCCACCAAATTTTGGGGGGGGGAAGAAGGGTAATTGTTATATTGTAATTTTCAATTCCCAATATAACATTGCTCTTTTGAAAGAGGAAGTGGACCTAAGAAGACGGTCCCTCATGAAGTGAGGCAATTTTTGTAACATTCCCTCGAACGCAGCTGCACCGGACATTCATTTCGAAAAGAGAGGGTGCTTCTCAAGTTCATGTCAGCGTTAGGTGTTACCATAGGCGCCGACTACGGGGGGGCAGAGGGGCACGAGCCCCCGCTGAACTTTTCCAGAGGGGGCAAAGCCCCCTCTGGGAAATTTCAAGATTTTTTTCTAACTTCATATTTTACTAAATACCAAAAAATGAAGTTTTTTAAACATAAAAATATTTGAAAGAAAATCCTATCAACGTAAATGTCACATCTCAGTCTTGTTTACATCTTCCTTACCATAACTCCTTTAACTATCTCGCACACTAACCAAGCTGATCTTTACTCCCAGGAAACATGTTTACGCTAATGACAAAAACACCTGGTTACCAGAACTTTTTCGACTGACCACCTAATTCAAAGAGAAATTGAATATTTGCAGCCATGTTATTGGCATTTCCAAAAAATAGCTGTTTCCCTCCAGTAATAACTATAAATGATTACCACGAAGTAGGGATGACTTATTTTGTCTACCTAAAGAGATCTTATCTGTAATTACTCCTGGATTCTATATATCAGTGCTGTCTTTACAGGTGGCATCCATTCCGTTTGAAGCTGCAAACCCCGCGGGTAAATTCCTGGTGAACACCGGACGTTTGACGCAGCACCGTAGTCAGGCAAGGGCCAGAGGGAGCTAAGCCCCCCCCCCCCCCCCCCACACACACACACACACACGCTAGGTATACTCAGCCCACCCCCCTGATATAAATATTAAAGTTTTAGTTGTGATAAGAAATGTCAACCAACATGTCATCCAAATTTTGCATAAAAATATTATTTATGAGATTTTTTAGAAATTGCTTTGTTTTAAAGATTTTTTTAATTTAGCTGAATGTGTGATTATAGTGAAGATCAATTTATTTACATATTTAATTTAAAAATATTTAAATATAGACAATAGTATTTGGATACTTTTGTATTATTGCTGGGTTCATTGTTTTAATTTGTGTCAAAATCACCTGATAGGTAGTTAAGAGCTGATATTAAGCGTTAACGTGTATTAACTTTCAGACTTTTTTAATTAATTAACAGCTTTGCTACTAGTTAATTCTTATATAGTAAAATCCATTGTAATTATTATATATTTTGATATTGATGCATAGTAACTATATGGATTTTCCTAATCAACTCTTAGCTTACAAATAAAAATAGGCCTAAAAAGATTAAAAATATTTATCGTATAATAAATAAAACTGCTGATACCTTTCTTTCAACCTAGCCCGTCCGACCTACCCGAAGTTGTAAGATATCTGTTTAGACCGCCGAGACAATGCCATCTAATCGCTTGGAAGGACTTTCAAACCCACAAATTTAACGTGCTCGTACACGAGAACAGTTTAGGCAAAGCCAAAAACCGAACTCGGGTCCTCCGAGTACAATCCTGTGACTTAACCACTCGGTTATCTCACTCCAAAACACCTGCTTGTAAAACAATAACTTACAAAACTTCCTTGAGGAAAGCATATATATGTCAGTTAGGTGACTACAGTTGCTTCGATGGCATTATAATCCCTCTTTTTCAGGACAAAATAACCGTATGAGCACTTAACAACCACTACTGCCGTTCGTTGGACAGTTCGTTCTTGGCGGTTGTTAAGGGCGGATACTGTTCTTTTGGCCTGAAGAAGGGGCTTAAAATGACCACGAACCAATTGTAGTCACCTAACTGACATATGCTTGCTTTCTTCAAGGCGGCCTTGTAAGTTGTTATATCTTTATCGACTTTGTGAATTTTTATATAATTTATCGGATTGTGCCCCCCCCTGAGATTTTGAAAACTCGGCGCCTATGGGTGTTACAACAAACGGAAGGGGTTGAACTTCTTGACCCCAGAGTCAATTAATATCACTCGAACCTTGGGAAAATTCTCGTGAGAACTTTCAACGATTTTAAAACTGGAGACTGCATATCTCATATTTCAGGGGGGCCTTGACCAATAATATAGCCTGAAGGGCGTAGCCCTTAATTTACTTAGCCAATTATGGACAGGGGCGCCTTGTTAAGGGGGTAGAGACAGAGAGCAACTTTGGACTTTAAGTTTTTGAAATCGAGGACTTGAATTTTGTGAGTGAAAAGAAGAGGTCGCAAGAGCGACGGATCTCGGAGAGAGCGAGCCCACGGGACAGAGCCGGAGCGCGCGGTCATAAAGTCCGACATCGGCAAAGATGATCGAGGTAGGACAATTCTACACATATTTTTGCACTTTGATTATTATTATCTCTCTGACCCTCCTAAATAAGGTTAACCTGGGCCATTAAGACGTAGGCTAGTAAGAATAGTGAGTTAATGCACATTAATAGGTTAATAATTGTAATGCTCATATTATGATCATAGAATGAGGAGATTTGATTGTCTTAATGTACTACACTAAAGATGTTGGTATATGAAATTTACCAGATGTTAATAGTTATTAAATAAGGTTTGTCTTAATGAAATAAATTCTTTGTTATTGTTTAAAATTAAGCCTCTTCATTTTAATTACTGGTATTATGTATTTCTTTATTTACTCCACTTTACGAGATCGGTCTATATAGCGCCAATACCTGGCGTGTGACGACTCACATATCACTATCTTATCAAGAAGCATGTTTTTTCTATCACTACACCTTTCGAACGTTTTTCTGTGTAGCACCCTGTTAATGAACATTTTTGTCAAACCGTATTCATCTTTGGTTTTTTTGTCAAATGGTCAGCCCATATACTAAATTTTAAGCCTCTACCACATTATAAAGGAGTCGTTTTTCATTTGTTCGGCAAATCGAACTTTTTAATGAGCAGCATCCCCTACAATAGCAAGTGGTGGACAACTGAAATGGCGCAATTTCTTCCTTTCTAACTTTTTACCCGTACACCAAATTTGAAATATCTATCTCATCGCGAAGCATGCTTTTCTGGCATTTTATCTTTCGAATGCTTTTTTGTGGAGTACCCACTCCCTTAAATATACATTTTTGAAAAACTCTACTCATTTTGTGATTTCTACCAGATGATTCGCCCATATACCACATATCAATCCTCTACCACGTTTTAAAAGGGACGTTTCTCCTTTATTCCGAAAATCGAACATTTTGGTGTGCGGCACTCCTAATGTGGAAAATATTGGTAAACTGAAATTGTACACATTCTTCCTTCCAAACTATCTACCCATACAACAAATTTAATATCCCTATCTCATTCCGAAGCATAGTTTTTTATCAATTTACTTTTCGAACGTTTTACTCTGGAGCACCCTCCTAAACGAACATTTTTGAAAATTTATATTCGTTTTGGGTGTTTTCGTCAAATGATTAGCCCATATACCAAATTTCAAGCCTCTTTCAAATTCTAAAGGATCGTTTTCTCATTTATACTCTAAATCGAACATTTTGGTGTGCGGCACCCCCTTAAGTAGAAAATATAGGAAATCTGAAATTGCACACTTACTTCTTTTCGAACGATTTACCCATTCACCAAATTTGAAGTCTCTATCTCATGGCAAAGCATGCTTTCCCATCATTTCACTTTTCGAAAGTTTCGCCCTCTATAGAACGCTTTCGAAAAATTCGATTTTTCTGGGGGTTTTATCGAACGACCGAGCCGTGTACCGAATTGCAAGTCTCTATTTATACGGGAAGTGCCTAAAAAAACCGTGACAGACAGACAGACAAACGAACAGACGGACACTTGGCAATTAGTATATTCTATCCGAATACCCGTTGAAAATCAACGGTCTCGCAATAAGCAATCCCTGAATAATATAAATTTTTGAATAATTCGTGTTTCAAATTTATTCGGCAAATCGAATATTCTGGTGTGCAGAACCCCCTAAAAAAGAAAATATTGGAAAATTTAAATTGCGGACGTCTTCCTTTCGAACTATCTACCAGTACACCAAATTAAAGTCTCTATCTCATCCCGAAGCATACTATTTTATCATCTCCCCTTTCGAACGTTTTTCTTTGGAGCACCCCCATGAATGAACATTTTTGAAAAACTCTGTTCGTGTTGTGTTTTTTCTCAGATGATTGGCTCATATACCAAACATCAAGCCTCTATCACATTTAAAAGCAAGAGTGTCTCATTTATTCCGAAAATCTAACATATTGGCGCTCGGCACCCCCTAAAGTAGCAAATATTGGAAATCTGAAATTTGCACACTTTCTTCCTTTCAAGCAATCTACCAGTAAACCAAATTTGATGTCTCTATCCTATTGTGGAGCATGTTTTTAATAATAATAATCTTAGGTTGTTTTAATCAAATGATTAGCCCTTATACTAAATTTCTAGCTTGTATCACACCCTAAAGGAGGCGTTTTTCAGTTGTTCGTGAAATCGAACATTTTAGTGTGCGGCACCCCCTACAATAACAAATGGTTGAAAACTGAAAATGCACACTTTCTTCTTTTCAAACTATCTACCCATATACCAAATTTGATGTCTCTAACTCATCGCGCAGTATGCATTTTCTATCATTTCACCCATCGAATGTTTTTCTGTGGGGTACCCTCCCCCTTTAAATATATATTTTTGAAAAACTCCATGCTTCTTGGGTTTTCTATCAAATGATTCGCCCATATACCGAATATCAAGCCGCTATCACGTTCTAAAAAGGATATTTCTACTTCATTCCGAAAATCTAACATTTTTGTGTGCAACACCCCCTAAAGTATAAATTATTGGAAAACTGAAATTTTACTCTTTCTTCATTCTAAACTATCTATTCGTACACCGAATTTCAAATCTCTATCTCATCTCGCAGTATGTTTTCTTATCAATCCACTTTCGTACGTTTTCCTCTAGAGCACCCCCCCCCCTTAAAGGAACGTTTTTGAAAAACTATATTCGTCTTGGATGTTTTCATCAAATGATTAGTCTATATACCTAATTTCAAGCCTCTATCAAATTTTAAAGGAGCCGTTTCTCATTTATTCGGTACATCGAACATTTTAGTGTGCGGCATCCCCTTAAGTATAGAAAATATTGGTAATCTGAAATTTCACACTTTCTTCCTTTCGAACGATTTACCCATACACCAAATTTGGACTCTCTATCTCATCGCAATGCATGCTTTCCTATCATTTCACTTTTCGAAAGTTTTGGTGTGCGGCACCTCCTTAAGTTGAAAATATTGGAAATCTGAAATTGCACACTTTCTTCCTTTCGAATGATTTACCCATACACCAAATTTGAAGTCTCTATCTCATCGCAAAGTGTGCTTGCCATCATTTCACTTTTCGAACGTTTTGGTGTGGGGCACCCCCTCTATGGAACGTTTTCAAAAAATTCGATTTTTCCAGGGTTTTTTTTATCGAACGACCGAGCCGTGTACCAAATTGCAAGTCTCTATCTATTCGGAAAGTGCCTGAAAAGAGCGTGACAGACAGACGGACAGACGGACACTTGACAATTAGTATATATAGATAGATAGATAGTTTGATAATTCTAAATCTCAGCTTCTATTTATGCTAGAACTTCGTTTAATGACTGTACTTTTTTTATCTTGAACTGACAAGGGTACCCTCAATCCATGCGTCCCGCACGCTTATTTAGGGTGTATTACGATCGCTCATCAAGATATTCATTTTTTGTTCTAAGCGGGCATATCGTAAAAGTGCAGCTCGGTTTTCATGAATTCACAATATATTTTTAATCAGCGGTTTCCATCTTCAAGCAACGTCGGGTACACTTTCTATTATTCCATATTATTTAAATCTACTTGTATTACAATCATTATCAGAATGGAAAAATACGTGTATCATTCAGACTTCGAACAGAGGTTTTCTTACAAGAAATAAAACTGCTGCATGCAAGAAAATACAGCGGAAAATACTATAGGGAAAAAAAGAGAAAGAATGAAGAATGGATCACTGGTGAAACATGGAAACTTATTAAGAATAGAAGGAAAATAAAGGGTATTCCTGATAGCACTAGATATGAAAGATTGTATCAAGTTTACATAGAAAAATACAGAGAAGCAGACAAGAATGTCAAAAGAAGCTCTAAGAAGGACAAAAATAAATACTATGATGATCTAGCTAGTGAAGCACAAAATGCTGCTAAAACTGGACGCAGAAGAATTGTTCACCAAATAATCAAACAAATAAGTGAAGTTAAAGAACATGAATGTGAAGTCAAAGATGGGAGTGGTAGACTATCTGTTGAAGCGGAGGCTGAGGAATGTTGGCGGACATTTTGAAAAAAAACACTAAATGCCTATAACATTGACACTAATGAGCAGCCAGTGGTCACATTTGATGTGCCACCTACCTTAAAAATTTCTACAGAGGAAATATCGTTGATCGAGATTAAAAATGCTTTGAAGAATCTAATAGAGAGTATGGAAATTATATGATAGCTGCAGAAATTCTTAAAGTTAATGTTGAAGAAACTGCTAGATATTTGAAAATCTGTTTAACCCTATCTGGAAAACTAAGAAAGTACCAGAAAAATGGAAAGAAACAACAATAATTAAAATATTAAAAAAGGAGATATTTCTTCCTGTGAGAACTGGCGAGGTATCAACTTAATGTCTACTCCAGCTAAAGTTATTGGAAGAATTAGGGTCAACACATTAAAGAACGAAATTGAAAAGGTTTTGAGAGAGGAGCAAGAAGGATTTCGAAGTGGAGCTGAAACCACTCAACATATTTTCACTTTGAGAGACATCATTGAACATAAAACAGCATTGAACATAATGCACCTCTATATTTAAACTTCTTTGATTTTAGAAAAGCATTTAATACCATTGATAGAGATATTTTATGGAAGATACTTGATAGTTATGGTATCCCATAAAAAATCATTAACATTATTAGGGAGCTATATCGAAACAGCAGCTGCTGTGTTGCAGTAAAAGGAAAACTGGCAGAGCCCTTCCAAATTAAATCAGGTGTAAAACAGGGATGTGTGATGTCAGGTTTATTATTTTATATAGTTGTTGATTGAATTATGAAAAACACCATCAGAGACAAGAGAAGAGGCATTAGATAGAAATTTACATCAGTTTTAGAAGGTTTAGAATTTACAGATAACATTGTCCTTTTGGCTTCTACATTTTGTGATCCACAACAGAAAACTAATGGCCTTAACAAGTTTGCTAAAACTACTGATTTACGAATCAATAAAAGTAAAACAAAAGTCTTAAGAATTAATGAAAAACTTCTGACAATGTAAAACTAGATAAACCCATCGAAGATGAAAATAGCTTTACTTACCTTGGAGTACTGGTGAACAGGGAGGGTGGAACAGATAAAGAAATCAAAATAAGAATTTCAAAATCTGAGAATTGTTTTATAAGACTAAATAAAGTATGATTGATAAATAAAGTAGATCAATCCTTTTAATTCCTTAGTGAAGAGCGTTTTATTGTATGAAGCCGAAACATGGAAATCAACAAAGGGCCAATGCAACAAATTGAATCCCTGGCAGACTAAATATGTGAGGAAATTTTTGGGAGTGTTTTAGCCGTATGTTATTACTAACACCGAACTCTACAAAAGTATTAGACAGAAAACTGTAGAGATGGGAATAAAAAACCGTAGATGGAGATGAACTGGACATGTCTTAAGAATGCTACAGCATAACATCTCTGCTGTGGCACTTACTTGGGCGCCCGAGGGAAAAAGATCTCTGAGCGACCCAAGCTAACTTGGAGGAGACTAATCTTGGAGGACTAGAATTGGAAACTAGATTTGGAGGAAACTTGGAGGAGACTTGAAAGAGTCAGAAGCAAGAACTGCGGTGGTGGATTAACCGGGGTGGCGACTCAAGCTGGAGGCCTTATGTGCCACTAGGTACGATGAGTGATGATGATTATCCAAGAAAATAACTTACAAACCTTCCTTGAAGGAAACAGGCATATGCCAGACAGGCGACGACAATTGTTTCGAGGACGTTATAAGCCTTCTTCTTCAGGCCAAACGAACAGTATGCACCTTAACAACTGCTAAGAACAAACTGCTACGAGGCAAGCGTAGAGCGATGCAAACAGCGCTAGAACACCCAACACGAAAAATCGCCATCGGGTGGTATCAGGTAATTGAAAATAACAACCATAAACTTATCAATACGGGCCGATAAAAGGTCCCTTCCCCACTTACAAAGATAAGGGAAGCTGGTTCTGAAAAAGCATTGATATGAGATTTAAAATAAAACAGATAGAAAAAAATATGTGACCTGTTAAATTATTGGTAAAAAAATATTAAAGAGTTGAGAGAGAAGGAAAATTAGTCACACCTTTGTAAAGAAAAAAAGATAAAAAAAAATTACAGGGGAAATGAGGCGGTAATTAAGAAACAACGAGCAAAAGGAAGTAATGAATTTCGAAAGTTAATTTCATCAAACTACTATAAACTTAACAGTAGTTAAGACTAGGTATGAAAAAAAAGAGAATATAATCCAGAAAGAAGGAAGGAACAGGTTTTAGAAACTGTATGAGCTATTTTTATCCACTAAAAGAGAGTATCAATTGATATGCTAAAAAAATAATAATAAGCAATGAATGAGACTGGGATTAAGAAGGATATAACCAAATTGCAAGAAAACAACCTATTTTGGGTGCTATATGAACTAGCTTTCAAAGTCAAAGATATGTATAACGAATACTTCTCTGGCTTTCAAAGTCAAAGATGTGTATAAAGAATACTTCTCTGGCTTTCAAATTCAAAGATGTGTATAAAGAATACTTCTCTGGCTTTCAAAGTCAAAGATGTGTATAAAGAATACTTCTCTGGCTTTCAAATTCAAAGATGTGTATAAAGAATACTTCTCTGGCTTTCAAAGTCAAAGATGCGTATAAAGAATACTTCTCTGGCTTTCAAAGATGTGTATAAAGAACACTTCTCTGGCTTTCAAAGATGTGCATAAAGAATACTTCTCTGGCTTTCAAAGTCAAAGATGTATATAAGGAATACTTCTCTGGCTTTCAAAGTCAAAAATGTGTATAAAGAATACTTCTCTGGCTTTCAAAGATGTGTATAAAGAATACTTCTCTGGCTTTCAAAGATGTGTATAAAGAATACTTCTCTGGCTACGAAGATGTAAGAAACTGCATTGATTACCTTCGCTTGCCTTGTCGCAGTTCGTTCTTAGCAGTTGATAAGGGCGCACACTGCTCTTTTAGCCTGAGGAAGGGGCTTATAACGCCTACGAATCAAAATATGCTTTCTTTCTTCAAGGAAGTTTTGTAAGTTACAGGTTAATAAATTTATTTAAAAGTTTCAGTGTATCTTTGTTAATATAAACCATTTTTATTTAATTAACTTTCATGGCGTAATTCAAATTATCAATTACTTGCATACACCATACACTATTATCATAGTTCCGGGGAATCTTTATATACTAATTGCCAAGTGTCCGTCTGTCCGTCTGTCTGTCTGTCTGTCACGCTTTTTTCAGGCACTTCACGAATGGATAGAGACTTGCAATTTGGTACACGGCTCGGTCGTTCGATAAAAGCCCCTGGAAAAATCGAATTTTCCGAAAACGTTCTATAGAGGGGGTGCCCCACACCAAAACTTTCGAAAAGTGAAAAGATGGGAAAGCATACTTTGCGATAAGATAGAGATTTCAAATTTGGCGTATAAGTAAATCATTCGAAAGGAAGAAAGTGTGCAATTTCAGATTTCTAATATTTTCTACTTGAGGGGGTGCCGCACACCAGAACGTTCGAAAAGTGAAATGATAGGAAAGCAAGCTTTGCGATGAGATAGAGACTTCAAATTCGGTGTATGGGTAAATCGTTCGAAAGGAAGAAAGTGTGCAATTTCAGATTTCCAATATTTTCTTCTTAAGGGGGTGTCGCACACCAAAACGTTCGATTTACCGAATAAATGAGAAAAGGCGCCTTTAAAATTTGATAGTGGCTTAAAATTTAGTATATGGATCAATAATTTGACGAAAACACCCAAGACGAATACAGTTTTTCAAAAATGTTCGTTTAAGGGGGTGCTCCAAAGTAAAACGTTCGAAAAGTCAATTGATAAAAAAAAACCATGCTTTGGAATGAGATAGAGATATCTAATATGGTGTAAAGGTAGATAGTTTGAAAGGAAGAAAGTGTACAATTTCAGTTTACCAATATTTTCTACTTTAGGGGGTGCTGCACACGAAAATGTTCGATTTTCGGAATAAAGGAGAAACGCTCCTTTAAAAACGTGATAGAGGCTTTATATTTGGTATATGGGCGAGTCAACTCATAGAAATCACAAAAAGATTAGAGTTTTTAAAAAATGTATAGTTAAGGAGGTGGGTACTCCACACAAAAGCATTCGAAAGATGAAATGCTAGAAAAGCATGCCTCACGATGAGATAGAGACTTCAAATTTGGTGTACGGGTAAAAAGTTGGAAAGGAAGAAAGTGTGCAATTTCAGTGTTCCAACATTTGCTATTGTAGAGGGTGTCGATCACTAAAATGTTCGATTTGCCGAACAAATGATAAACGCCTCCTTTATAATGTGATAGAAGATGGAAATTTAGTATATGGGCTAACCATTTGATAAAAAACCAAATATGAATACTGTTTGACAAAAATGTTCATTAACGGGATGTTACACAGAAAAACGTTCGAAAGGTGAAGTGATAGAAAAAACATGCTTCTCGATAGGATAGAGACTTCAAATTTGGTGTACGGGTAGATAGTTGGAAAGGAAGACAGCATGAAATTTCAGATTTCCAATATTTGCTACATTAAGGGGTGCCGCACACTAATATGTTCAATTTTTCGAATAAATGAGGCAAGCTTCTTTATAAATTTAATAGAGGCTTAATATTCGGTATATGGGCCAATCATCTGATAAAAAACCCAAGACAAATAGAGTTTATCAAAAATGTTCATTTATGGGTGTGCTTCACAGAAAAAAGTTCCAAAGGAGAAATACTAATATAGGGGTGCCTCGGGATGAGATAGACTTTAATGTTGTGTACGGGTAATTAATTCGAAAGGAAGAAATGCGGAAATTTAGTTTACCAATAATTTCTTCTTTAGGGGGTTCTATACACCAAAATAATCGATTTGTCGGATAAATGTGAAACGCGAATTATTAAAAAATTTACATTATTCAGTTGTTGCTTATTGCGAGACCGTTGATTTTCAACGGGTATTAGGCTAGTTATTACTATTTTCCTTAGGACATAAAGCTACGAAAATCTTAAAATTTGAAAAAGTCAAGGTCTAATCGTAATAATTATTAAAAAATCTATCCAATTTCAGTTTTTCACATAATGCATTTACACATAAATATGAAAGCGGTAGGTTTACTCCTTCTTAACATACATAAACTTATGGATATATTTTCAAAAGTGTTTGAAATGTGTTCAGGAGGTCTTAAAATATGCTTATTAGTCAAATTTCGGGAAACAATACATTCTTAACACAATAATATGAAAAAGTAAAAATAAGAAGAAATAAAAGTTTTCAAATCATTATCTTTTCTTTTATTTCACCGTGGAACAATAAAATCCCGTAAGAAAAACTGAACTATTTTTTGTTTGTTTGAATGCATTCTTATAACCAGAATCGTCACTGTGTGAAATTAATGCTTTTCAAGTCTCATCAGCGAACTCATTAAACACACCCACATAAATAAAAATTTCATTCATTAGAGAAGTCATCATGGATGAGATGATAATCTTCACCAGGTTGCATCAACATGAATGAATCTGGTAAGAAATAAATCTCCAGAATAAACTATAAGGAAGGGAAATTACAGTGTTCTGCCCTACACAACAGTGGCGCATGGAAAAAAGAAAATAAATTTTAATCATACACGAAACTAAACAAAATTAAGGATGCAGGTAGGTGAAATAGTTATAAAAATTTTGGATAATAGCAAAATAGTATTGTTTTGTATTGAATCTGCCTACACACTTAGTTAGGTTCAATTTCGTGTGTGGCAAAAATCTGTAATCAAATTCTGAATATATATATATATATATATATATATATATATATATATATATATATATATATATATATATATATATATATATATATATATATATATATATATATATAAATATAAAATTGTAAATCCAATGTTAGAATGTAAGTAATAACTCATAATGCACTATCCGAAAATTTTCTACAAAATACAAAGAAATAAAAGAAATTCAAACATAAAGAGGAAATTATAAAGCGTTATGCAGGTCATAATGACAAAGACAATCAACAAATTTCAAAGGTGAGGAATGAAAATAGGAAAACAAAAATATCAAGCAAAAAAGCTTGCACGTGGAAGAGCTTTAGGCTTAAAATAAGTTCATTTCGAAAAAATTCTTGTCAAGTCCATATATCCCTTCGAAATGAACACAAAACTATATATATTATTATGCGTACAGTCATTATATTAAGTAAAACAAAATATTATTCTTCAAAAGTTTGAACATTTAAAAGTTCATTGTTAAAGTACTATTTGAGTGGCCACAAGTGTGACTCTCTCAGTAAAAATTGAAGAACTTATTTTTCCGTTTGTATGCATCTTAGAACTCCTCGTACGTAACGTGTAAACACACGTACGCCGTGTAAGCGCAGAAAAGTAGACGCATGTATTGTGCAACTATTTTTGCACTGATTCACACCTCCAGAACTCCTTGAAGAACATTTTATCCAAAAAATTAAATAAAAAAAAACAGTCAAAGTTTACAAATCATTACCTTTTCATTTAATTTACAGTAGAACAATAAAATTCCATCAGAAACACTGAATATATATTTTTTTTCATTGAAATATATTCCATTTAACAGAATCATTACATCATTGTGTGAAATCAATACTTTCCCAGACTCATCAGCGAACTCATTAGCCACGCAAGGACAATTCCATTCGTCAAGGAGAAAGAAGTCCTTATGGATGAAATGAGAGTTTTCACTCACCGTGTTGAACCGGAAGAAATGAATTTGTCAAGACATGAATTTCGAGAAAATGTGTCTGGAGGTACGCTTAGAGATAAGAACATTTTTTCCTTACGATGTGAAAATGACATACTTTTAAAATCTTCTCATGTATGTAATCTATTTTCCGTCTATGCATTTTTACGCGATGGTTATTATATATATTTCTGGTTTCAAACTTGAGAAATTGTAAGTTTTCATTTTCAGATACATATTCATATTGTGAGTTCAAATAACTATGTAACGAAAATTTTGGTATTTATTTTATCATACTAAAGTGTAAAGAAAATATTGTTTTCTCGAACTTTTTTTAATTTCAGATTTGAATTGATAGATACCCTTGAAGACCCTGTTGAACTCAGTTTGAATAATTTTTACAACGATGCCAGTCTGTACTTGTGTCTGTGAAGTTTGAAAATAACAGCTCAACGAATATATCTATCACTATCAAATTTTATATGAGTATAATACGAAAAACTAGATAGAGTTTGAGGCTAGTTACCTCATGGGCCAAAAGTTCGTTTCTCTGATGAAGTGCTCAGTTATGCTCCCCATATATGAAAGGTAACATTGTTATCTTTTGCATGACAAGCAGCTGTCATTTCGTTTTCGACATTTGACATAAAAAAAATCAATTTTCCACTTTGTACGTAAATATTTTGAGTTTTACTATATTTGTTCTGTACTCTTTAAGGTACACATAGCAGCATTATGTGTTATAACTCGTTTTGTATGTTTACGCCTTTACGTATTATTTACTATGTTGCTTTTTAAAATCATTTATTTAACGCGTCATGACAGATACTATGTGGTTGTTTAACCTTTGATGAACCTTTTAAGATTAAATATGTAACAAGAAGAAAAAATTTGATGTAGACAGCGCATAATTTTCCCAGTAGACAAATCCACATTCTCTTTATTTTAATTAAATTTAATTAAATTTTAATTCAATTTTCGTTCTCATTTGCTAACTAGACTTATTTTCAAAGGTGGCGTCGATAAAATAATAAAATACTAAAATATCTCGAGAACGGCTAGTTCTAGTGTAACGGGATTAGTCTTATTCTTATCTTAAAATTTACGTATTAAACAAGAATTTAATGGATATATTTGAGATTGCGTAGTTTTTTGTTTTAGATTTTGACAATTTTTACGGGTCATTTTGCGAAACAAAGGCAGGTTATTTTTTCCGAATCGTACCAAAATCTAATCAGCACCAGGGTGACCTACAAGAGACTTATCTACCGAATTTTGTGAAGTTCGGTCCATTAGTTTTTCAGCTAGAGTGGATAAAAGCTTTTGGGAGCCATTTCGCAAAAAAAGGCGGGTTCTTTTATCACGAATCGTACCCAAAACTAATCAGCACCAGATTCGCCTACAAGTGACTTACCTACCAAATTTTGTGAAATTCGTTTCATTAGTTACAGTGGATACAAAATCTGCACAGACAGACAGACACACAGATACACAGGCAGACAGACAGACAGATTCACAGACACACACACAGATGTCACGCTAAAAATGGTTTTTTCGTATTCTAGAGGTCTCGAAATGTGTAGATCCGTCAAAAACACGAGTTGTGATTTTCGGTATGATTCCAATACTTTCCCTATACATTACCATGTATTGGAGGGAAAGTAAAAATGAGTCCAATACTCATCTTCGTTTCTATATGACCTACAAGAGACTTATCTACCGAATTTTGTGAAGTTCGGTCCATTAGTTTTTCAGCTAGAGTGGATAAAAGCTTTTGGGAGCCATTTCGCAAAAAAAGGCGGGTTCTTTTATCACGAATCGTACCCAAAACTAATCAGCACCAGATTCGCCCACACGTGACTTACCTACCAAATTTTATGAAATTCGGTTCATTAGTTTTTAATTAGAGTGGATAAAAATCTGCACATACAGACATACACACAGACACATAGACACACACACAGACACACTCTCAGATACACACACAGACGTCAAGCTAAAAATGGTTTTTCGTAGTCTAGAGGTCCCGAAATGTGTAGATTCGTTGAAAACTCGAGTTGCGTTTTTTGGTATGATTCCAATACTTTCCCTATATATTACCATGTATTGCAGGGAAAGTTAAAATCTGATGTGGGCAGTACATGACTTTCCCTACAGACTCAAATTCATATTTTCGTTTTCTTTAATAATTCAATAGATTGAGTTTAATTGAACCAAATAACACTCAATTTGCATTTTTAATTCAATTTTTTTTTATTTGGTAATTGGACATTTTTCCGAAATCGGCGTAACAAAAATGCAAGAAATCTCAAATATCTTGAGAACGGTTAGTCCTAAAGTATAATGGAATGTGTTATATTATTTTCCTCTTAAAAAATTGCGTATGAAAAAAGAATTTTATTGATACATTTGAGCATACACTACTTTGCCTTTTTTTTAGATTTTGGCGAATCATTTCGTAAAAACAGGCAGGTCGTTCTTTTCCGAATCGTACTAAAATCTAGTCAGCACCAGAGAATCCCACAAGTAACTTATCTACCAAATTTTGTGAAATTTGGTCAATTAGTATTTTAGCTAGAGTGGATACATGAAATTTTTGCGGGCCATTTCGTAAAAAAGGGCGGGTTTTTCTTTTCCGAATCGTACCAAATTCTAATCAGCACCAGAGTATCCCACAAGTAACTTATATTCCGAATTTTGTGAAATTTAGTCAATTAGTATTTTAGCTAGAGCGGATACATGAAATTTTTACGGTCCATATCGCAAAAAAAGGCGGGTTCTGTTTTTACGAATCGTACCGAAAACTAATCAGCACCAGTATCACATCCAAGTGACTTACCAAATTTTGTGAAATTCAGTCCATTAGTTTTTGAGTTAGAGTGGATACATACATTGCACAGACACACGGACAGATACACAGACAGACAGACACACGCACAGACGTCATTCTAAAAATAGTTTTTTCGTATTTTAGAGGTCTCGAAATGTGTAGATTCGTCGAAAACTCGAGTTGCGATTTTCGATATGCTTCCAATATTTCCCTATACATTACTATGTATTGCAGGGAAAGTAAAAAAAAAAAAACTATGTTTTTCCGTTACTGGTTAATAGTGAATCATAACAAGTTCAGATAAAAAAACATCTAAGTTGATGGGAATAGACAAGTTGTCTCATTTCTTGAAGGTCTATTTGCCACATGTTAAGTTGACCTCTGAACATTTTTGTCCATTTCTACAGACTACTGCTTGAAAGAAAATTAACCAAAATAATGGAAATCGAATCGAACGTTTTGAGGTTTCGAACGCAATTTTGTACGATTCGTGAATGAATACTGAAACGCAATTGATTTTAAACTGGATTAAACGTTTGGTAGATCCTCAAAATTTCGAATAGATTTTTTAAAATATCATAATCATCGGGATATTCAATAATATTAAATAAATATTTATTTTGTATGTATTTTTTCAATTCTAAAACGGAAGACACAAACTTTAGATCTCTACCTTGAACGGTTTCGAGATATTGCTTGTTTTTCAAATAAATCTGTCTAAAAATAAACAGTTGTATGTATCATCAAATATATAATACACGGTAATAAATTTGGCGACATTGGGTCTTAATTTAGTGAAGTATCGCCAACTTGGTGACTTTTTAATATGGTGCCAAATTGACAAAAATGCCATCATATCGGCAAAAATGACGTTATGAAAATAACGCCAAATCGTTGAATTAACAAATCACATGTTTTAATATAATGGAGTGGCAGATGTACGCAATATTTCCAATTGTCAAATTATATTTGCGCGGTATATAAGTTAATTGGGTACTTCAAAATAATTTTATATGTTGTCATCTAGAAATAAGGCGTACTTTTCAACGTTAAAAACATTTTATCCATCACTATGTCACATTGAAAGAAGTACTCTCATTATCAAGAGAAGTCATGTGCTGGCCACATCATTTTGTTTTATAACAGCTGCCCTGGTGCTGTCTTTAAAAATCATAATTTATTATTGTCCACTGTTGCATTAACTAACTCTTAACTTATATGTATGTGGCCGCTGTAAGGTAATACACAAATTATTAAAATGACAGAGGCGTGGAGGCACGATCGAATAGTTTCGTCTGGGATAAAAAAAAGTATTTGCAGGTTATATTTATTCCGATAATATTTACATTTTAAAGAACTTGGTACATGTGGCATCTTACCTTAATATTTATGCTTACCACCAAAATTCTATCAATGAACTATTGGGAGATTTTATATGCTTGTTCGTCTACATTGCACAAATTTGTGTTTGGTTGTAGTTGGCTCTACCTCTGTTGTTGGGACATAGCCGGGACGAGATGGCTGGGTTTTCAGCCCTGTGCTAGTAATAAATCTAACATTATAAAGGAAGATATATATGTGTGTCTGTGCTGTCTAATCTGTAACAAGAAATCTAAGCGTCGTACGACCATAAAATTTGGTACACAGTTACCTCAGGACTAGAATAGGTTCACTTCGGTATTATTTTTTAAAATTTCGAATTATTTATTTTAGTTATTTTATGTATTATCCCGATTTACAACGATTTGGGGCTATTTTCAAACAAATGTATTCCTTGACGTCCTAAAATACCATCACAGAGTTTCCATCCTGACACCATCGAAAAGATCGAAGAACGTTCTTTTCAACAATGCTTGAACCGAATCCATGGGATAATTCATTCACATTTATTTATTACTTTCCTTATATACATAATGTATAAGGAAAGTATTATGACGGGGTCGAAAATTCGAAATCATCAAAAAATCAAAACCTTTAATAAAGTTAAGCAAATAGACATTTCTTATGTAATTTTTCCTTAGAAAACGATGGACATAAACTTTAGAACGCTAGCATGAACCGTTCTCGAGATATTGCACATTTTTAAAATACATTTATCAAAAATTCCCATAAATTAAAAAAAATATATTAACTGTTCAGAAACATATTCACTTTTCATTTGTAATATCATGCGATAAATTTGGTGATATCATTCTCGTGGATCTAACTCGTTCCATTCCCGAGAAAAGATACTTTGAGTAATACTTTTGTATTTGAACGCCAATAGTCATTTATCTGCTGTAAGAATAACTTATTTCTCCGTCCATAACGCTTAGTGAGATTTTGGCGACTTTTTTAAATGTTGCCAAATTAAAGAAAATCTCGTCAAATGAATAGAAATGACGCTACGACTAATTGAAGAAAATTCAATATTTTGGAAATCCCATAAATTAAAAAAAAATATTAACTGTTAGGAAACTTGTTTACTTTTCGTATGTAATATCATGCGATAAATTTGGTGACATCATTCTCGTGGATCTAACTCGTTCTATTCATGAGAAAAGATACTTTGAGTAATACTTTTGCATTTGAACGCCAATAGTCATTTATCTGCTATAAGAATAACTTATTTCTCCGGCCATAACGCTTGGCGAGATTTTGGCGATGAATTTGGCGAAATGTCGCCAACTTGGCGACTTTTAAATGTTGCCAAGTTAACGAAAATCTCGCCAAATGAATAAAATTGACTTTAAATCAATGAAAATGACGACTCATTGAAGAAAATTCAATATCTTAGAAAGAATATAAGTATCTACTATAAGAATAACATTTTTTTAACTGTAAAAGTAGTAAATTCATTGCATTATATAAGGAAAGTCATGTGCTGCCCGCATCAGATTTTTTTATATATTATCATTGTGGCGTGGCTCCGCTGAAATCTTACAATTACACATTGGCCGTTAATCGTATTTCTGCACACCACTTGCTCGATTACCGAGCACATCTCCAGGTTCTGATTAATTGGAAAATGCATCACGAGAACACACAATAAATACAAAATTAAAAGTTAATAAAATCTTTTATTTTAAAAATACTTATATTTAAACTTGTTACTTAAAATTTAAAACATACAAATAACCTCTTAAACAATATTTACAGTTGCTCAGTCGTATGCATTAAGACAATGCTCAATTTCAAATTCATGATCTCTCCTCTCTCTCTAGTTTTAATTATCATATTAAACTATCAAGTTAAGTTGTTAGATTCCCTTTTCACTCTAAAAACTTTGTTCTCTGATACTCAGTCTGCAGTGGGAGAGGACAAAAGGACTTACCCCTTTTAGGCACGGGCAGGACGGCATCGTGTCGGATGACCTCCGTCGATTTTAGAACGACCAGCACTTAACTTCCAAAAATACCAACTGACTCCTCTCTCAACTCTTCTTCTCCTCGTCGGGACCCCGGACAGCCCCCTGGCCGGGCTCCATAGCTGACGCTTGGCCGCTATAGGTTCGAAAACCCATAAATTCAGTGACGCGGCCGGGCTCCATCGAATCACTAGATTTGGCCCCTTCCAAAGGGTTGGCTAAAAAATGGGGGCTCCAGCCCTCTTGCAGGTGTCCATTTTATTTAAAAATAAGATAGCGTCCTTTGCCATTTTCTCACCACTGCAGCTGGTCTCTTACTCATAGCCCTGGAATGTCAACCGTTTCTAAAGAGAGAAGGGGGGGGGGAGGGGTAATACTTTCTAGAAGTGGAGTGGCGACAGGAAAATTCCAATACTGTCCCACGACAATCATATATAAACAGGGTGATTAAAAAAGGATGGGCCAAATATTACGAGTGATAGTATATGTGGAACGCATTTAAAAAAGTGACTTAAAGTTACACTTTTAATTCTACACTAAGTAATTATTATTTTAATATTAAATTCATTAAGTTGACATGGCCGTTATTCTCATATAGTGGAATTATCATTAAATCGCACATTGCTTTGTTGTGCCGCTATAAACCCTCCAATTATTTTATCTTTCGTGCGAGTCCTGTAAAGGAATAATTAATTAATAAAATGCTAAAGTGATCACACCATTTAAACTTAAACAATAAAACATTTATTAACAATATTTATTTTCATTACTTATTGCAGCGGAGGGGACATATGCGACCAGAATTATTAAAATTACTATCGTGTCTAGGACCTGTGATAACTGCTGAGCACATACCTTCCAATTAGTCTTGGGCTTTATCATATCTCAAAGACTTGCATCAGTCATTGTACTGCCATAACTCTTTGGTGTTGTTGTTGTTGTTGAAACCCAGACCGTCCGACCTACCAGAAAGGTGTAAGGTAACTGTTTGGACGGTCGGGAAGTGCCACCCAATTTAGACCGGAACCCAGTGGGGGAAGCATCCACAGGGACCGTACCCTCCTTCCCCTACCACCAACCTCTCGGAATAACTCTTTGGTGTGTAGCTCCTCCTCGTACTCTGAATGCACTCACACATTGATCTACCTCCATTAATTTGGAACCTCTACGGGACACTCTACAAATCTGTTGGGTTTTTCATTCTTCTCTAGTCGTGGTCTTAAGGCAAAATCGTGATAGTTTCTGCTGACATGCTTCTAAGTCAAAATTCCATGGTTGTCTCGTGTGGTATGCTCTTAAGTCGACAGATTTTTCGTTTCTTGCTCTCGTTCTCGGGTCACAGGCTGTGGTTTCCTCGGTGTGTGTGTGTGTGTGTGGGGGGGGGGGGTAACTCCGCCTTTACTTCTTTTTGGCGCTTATTGGTTACTCCTTTACCCAATGGCATCATTCCACATTTAGCAAGGCCCAGCTCAGCCCCTCTGGTATGACACCCCTAAATTTATTGTCTTCTGGCCTTTAGGTTCAGGTCGTAATAAACTTTGGTGCCAGCCAGACTACAAGCTTTGTCTGCCATTCTGGCCACCATAAATTTCTGATTAAAAGTGTCTCATCAAATGTGAGAACAATTTCTGGTCTCACAGTATACACCAAACAAAGCATTTTTCTTCATAGTTTACCGGGTCGGAAATAAAACGTAAAGACACCGGTGGGCGCTTAATGGTGAAACCGATGAGGTGAGGCAAAAACGCAAGAATTTCTTAGAAGTTATAGAATGACATTTAATAAACAATAATTACAATAATGTCTCAAAAGGGCTACCGACAACCTGAATGCAACTCTTACAGTGGCGATAGAGAGATTGGCGAACTCTCTCGAACAAATCAAGCATGTAGCGCACTTCGGCAGTAGGGACCGAAATTCTGGAGACGAATTCCTTTTCATATTCAAGGGGAGTAGCATAGACAAGACTCTTGAGATATCCCCACAAAATGAAGTCAAGACACGATAGATCGGACGATCGTGGGAGCCAAGCTATTGGACCACCTCGTCCAATCCATCGGTCCAGAAAAGTGCCGCTATAAGGCTGTACGTCAATGCAGGCAGAAGACTGTGTGTCAATGTCCACAGACAACCAGAAGATATGGGCAAGTCAGCTTTTGAAGGACTTAAACATTTTGATAATAATAACTTACCTGGTCTCACATGTCCAATCTCCTCCTTAATTATATGTGGTAATTGTTGTAATTAATTTAGTAATGAAGAAAATGTTCTTAATAAATAATGTTATTTTAACGTTAAAATGGGTGCAGTTTATTATGAGTAGTATTATATTAATATATTCTATTCCCGTAACTCGTAAAGATTTTATGTGGGTTTTAAAGCGGCACAACGCAAGTGTTTCACGAATTAACATGTTCTAAGATTAATTAAATATGTCTCTTAAAGGTTAACTTTAAGTTCCTTTTTAAAATGTGCACCACAGTGGTGCTCATTTAGATATAAAGACGGTCCCTTCTGTAAATGTTATTCATACGAATTTATAGAGGATGTTATTCCCTATCGAATGGTGTATTTGAATTTGCTTTAATATGAATGGTGCACTAATAACGATTAGTGGTTCAACGAGGGGTGGTAATGGGGAGGATGACAAAATATCAGTAGCGTAGCTTCCATTGAGGCTCAGAAGCTAAGCCTCCCCTGTTTAAATCTAATTTAAAGATAATTTTATTTATTATATTTTTAAGTAACTTGGCGACTATATATATGTCTTTTTTAGAAAACTTTTACACTTTACTTACAGTTACAGCAACCATAAGCCTTAGGGTTGGTCGTGTGGTCTGGGCTTTCTACTTTACTTACAGTTTCTAGATATACGTTTTATTGGGAAAACTACTTTGAGACGTTTCAAAGTATTTTTCCCATTAAAACGCATATCTAGAAGCTCGAAATAATTTAGCCTTTACGGTGCATTGAAAGAAGCATGGTATTAGGACCGCCCAAGTGCTAAACTCTGCCCTGGCTGATAATCTAGAACTATAAGCTAGCTTTCAGAAAAGCGTGGCTTTTGTATCTCCCATTTTCAACCTTTTATAAACAGCGTAGCTTAAGACAATGGTTGGGTATGGGACGTGGCGTTTTATGAATGAAAAATTCTTGGGAAAAGCTAATAGATCCGACATTTTGGGTCAAACATGGTTCTATTAATTAATCTTCGCAAAAACGTCCTATGCAATACTAAAATATACGGATAATTTTTCACGAATAACATAACAGTCACCTAAATTTAAGCAATATCAAGACGAAGAAACACACTAATAATGACTACCATTGAACTTAAGTAGTTTGCGAAGTGGACTTAGTCACGGCAACAATATGGCGAAGCATCCGTCTGCGCATTTGAGAGTTTTAGAAAAAATAAATCTGATTTCCCTTTAAAAATCACGTTACAGGAGAATCTCAGTTAAACAAAAGCCATTTATAATTTTCTAGCGGATTTTTAGCATATTGTGGGTAAGATACTTTTAAGTTTTCAAAGTATAGTACTTATTTGTAAATAATTAATATGAAAAAATTTTTAGGACATTGTTGACTACAGTGATTTTCAACTAAGCTTATGTTCCAGATATATTTCTCACCCATTTTCAGTGCACTCCTTTGAATTGCTTTATTTCGTTAGTTCTAGATGTTTATATTTACAAAACTGATATATTTTTTCTATCACTTGCTAATAATATTCTAATATATTTCTACTTCGTACGTAGGTCCCTGTAAATCTTTTTCCGGAGGGGGGGGCAGCAAATTCAAGCACATGATGTATAACATCGACACATCGACTGGCTTGATGCTCGCCTTTGTTATATTGGAGGTCTACAGAAACATCATTACAATACTATTATCTTTCAAAACGCAAATAATTTCATTGATTTGGTGCCATTTATATCCATTTGAAAACAGTTTTTTCGATTTAGCGATATTTTCGTTAATTTGACGATATTTGAGCAAATTGGTTACATTTTAAAAAGTGGCCAAATTTGTTGACAAATAGGATGGTTGGACTGACAGTCAAAAGCATCCGAAACATCATTACAATACTATCCCCCTTTCAAAACAAATATAATTTAATTGATTCGACATCAATTTTATCAATTTGGAGACATATTTATCAATTTGCCAACATTTTCATCAATTTCGCCAAGTTGGCGATATCCCGTCAAATTCCTCGCCAAGCGTAAAAGAGACGGAAGGACGGAACTATTTGTATTTTTGTAAATTAGATGATATACCCATGTATTAGAAGATTTACCAGTACTATAATATATAGATTATAAAAATGCTTCCCCAAAATAAAGCAAATTGTGTAAGAATTTGAAAATATCAATAATCTCTAGACCAATCAAAAATGTAATTCCTATAAAATTTATTTATATATGTTTCTATTTTTAGAGCGAAAAATATTTACTACTGTAATAACTCAATGAGTTTAATTCCTTTCTTAGATTTACTGCTGCAATAACTCATTGAATATGATTCCATTTCTCAGAAACATGTTAATTTTTTTTTTCAAATATATAAACCCACTAAGTTTAATTTCGTCGCTCAGCAGCATTATATTTCTTTTTCAAATAATTTTCCGTAACAAATATCGTTTGAATAATGTTAACTCAATGGAAGGTTTAACTGTGCGTTTTTAATTAATATCTCGATTACTCCTGGTTTTAAGACATGGACTAACGAAACATGCACTAAATTTTAAACGGGGTTATTCCAAGTTTATTCCGAAAATTTTATCCAATTCGGTGCAGCTGTTTTCCCGTGATGAAACAAACACACAAATAAACGCACAGACAAATTTTCAATTTTATTTATATAGATATTCCAAACTCCAGAGCTAAATAATTTTGCTTGAAAAAATTTAAGCAATTCCTATACAACTCATCTTTGTAATCGCTTGATGTGTTTACATTCTGCAGACGTTAAAATTAGGCTTCGTTGTAAAAATAATCAAAGTTTGATGATCATTTAAGCTCAAATACATTGTAATTGCGTTATTTCAGAACATTGATGCACAGAAATTAAGCAAAAATAAAGCTGTTTAATACGAATACAGCACCAAATAAGTTCGATGACAATTTAAAATTAAAAAAATCTGATGTGGACACCACATGACTTTCCTTATATAATGCAATGAATTCACTACTTTTACAGTAAAAGAAAACAGGTTATTTTTATAGTGGATACTTATATTCTTTCCAAAATATTGAATTTCAATTAGTCGTCATTTTTATCCGTTTGGCGAGATTTTCGTTAATTTGGCAATATTTAAAAATTCGTCAAGTTGGCGACATGCCGCAAAATTCGTCGCCAAAATCTCGCCAAAGCTTATAGACGGACAAATAAGTTAGTCTTATAGCGGATAAATGACTATTTGTGTTCAAATACAAAAGTATATACTATGTATATAAGGACAATTACTCAAAGTATCTTTTCTCATGAATGGAACGAGCTAGATGCACGAGAATAATGTCATCAAATTTATCGCATAATATTACATAAGAAGAGTGAACATATTTTTCAATAGTTAATATTTTGTTTTAATTTATGGGATTTTTTGATAAATTCATTTGAAAAATGAGCAGTATCTCGAGAACGGTTCATGCTAGGGTTCTAAAGTTGATGTCAATCGTTTTCTAAGGGAAAATTACATAAGAAATGTCTATTTGCGTAACTTTATTAAAGGTTTTGATATTTTGATGATTTTTTCAAACTTTCGCTGGAAAATTTAGGGTGGGTTCTGAACATTCGATTGTGTTTAAAAACAATAGGCTTTCAGTGTTCACGGATTATAATTTTTGTACCAAATTTCATTCTAATCACTCCATTCGTTCGTGAGATATCATCTGTAGAGACTCACTGACACATACACAGAGACATCATCTCAAAAACGTTCGTTTCGTGATCAGGGATGCTTGAAATGTGTTTGTTCTCCCGTCGAAAACTCGAATTCGAATTTTCGACTCCGTCACAATACTTTCCTTATACATTATACTATGTATATAAGGAATGTAATATTGCAATTGCGTAGGTACAGGATTTAGATACACAGATAATATGCAAAAATAAGCGTTTTTTGGAAGAATACAACACTAAATATAAATATTGAAGTTCCTTAAAAGTTACAATTTCGACACTTCGGAAAAAAATAGATGCATATTCTATTTTGCAATGAGCTACGTGATCTCTTCATAGAATATGGGTATAATTATTATTTCAATTTTTATTTAAAAGACTACTTAACGTATGATGAATTTTGTTTACACATTTTACATAATAATTTGAATATTTCTTTAAATTTTCGAAGCAATTTGTGAATTTTAACTCCGCTTAAAAAATGTTTGAAAAATTAAGTCCCATAGGATTCAATGTATTTCATTTTTTCAGCACGGTTAAATCCAAACTAATTGGGTAATATTATTCTTTTACATTCCCATATGTTCCACAAACCATCTCAACAACATACAAAAATTTCATTTTGATAAAATCATTTTTTACGGTAGTTATAGTGAGAACGGACAGACAGACATACAGGCAGACAGAATGAACAAAGCCATAAACACATTTATGTTGGAAAGTGTTAAACTAGCATAACATTTAATCCGTAAAGGATAAGATTGCGAAAAATTAAATGTAAAACATTTTTGTGTGCTGTCCATAAATACCAATAATATTCTAAAAGTATATCTTACATAAAAAAAGATTTCGCTGAGTTGCTTATTAAAACAAAGTTCATTGGTATCGTCCAGTAAGCTGCGCCAAATAAGGTCACAGCTAATCGAAATAGATAGACCAAATCCGCGGACCTCGCACTCGAGGCAACATTGGCCCGCTGTGGAGTGACCCGTAAACAGCGGTATAAAAATCCACTGCATTTGTTTGCTTAAAATTTTGCTAATGTAAATTTAGAACAGTTGACTAACTTGTAAATACCTTTGATTGTTATATGTACTACATGTATTTATTATAATGCATGTAATTTCTGCAGGTCTGTTTACTTACGCTACTGGTAATAGCCGGGCTGTGAAATAATTTTGTAACCTGTGAACCCTGATTTTAAATAAAATATTTTAGACAATTTAAATTAATTGATTTTTTTTTGCAATATCCAAATGAAACTCTAACATCATTTACTGTAGTTACAACGCTCCTTTTATCATTAGAACACGCCCCTATCAAAAGTCGCTCTAAAAGAGAGTCTTTTAGAGCGTCTTTTGACAGGGGAGTATTATGATGTTTTAATTGTAATGCACATTTCTCAAATATTCGTAAAATTTATTTAAATTTCAGATTTTTATTTAATTTCCCTTTTAATCGATATTTTAAACATGTTTTAATATTTTCCATTAAGGTATCCAGAGCTAGAGGTTAATATTTTTAGCTGTCACGTTTTTAGGGCTTGATTTTTCAGCAGCCCTGTAAACACACCCGCAAGAAATTCGTGAAAGATAAATGTTCAACTAATTCCCAAAAAGGGGAAATCACACTCTCAATAGGGCCGTTTTTTATCAGAGGCAAAGTAGGCAGATACTAGTGACCCGTAAATAACGGCCCTATTTTTCTTACCTCACCCACAATTCGTATATTTTTTACTTTACCTACACACATGAATTCAAGTTTTCGATGAAAGAGAGCATAAACATCCCTGAACTCGAATCGCACGTTTGTGGGACTTATTTTATACATTCTCATATATCCCACAGGCCTTCTCAATAGCATACTAAAATTTCATTTTGATAAAGTCATTTTTACAGCAGTTATCGTGCGAACAGACAAACAGACAGAAAGAATGAACAAAATCATAAACACTTTAGAACAATGTAGGAAAATGTTAAAGATTAAGGAAATAACCGGCTATGGAAGCTATACGAGTTGATAAATATCTAAATTTAAGGAACAAGCTAACAAATAACTTGATGAGATTGGAATTACGCTGGAACTAATTAAATAATTGACAAAAACAAAATTTTTTTCGGAAGCTATAGAGCTAATATTTGAAGTTAAGAATGGAGATCATTTTACCATGCTAAGGTGACGTAAGGAGCAGCTCATTTATCATTAACAAGATTATCAGACAAGTAAATAAAATCAAGGTTGCTATTCATATTTATTTCGAATATTAATTTCATAATTCATATTGCGTATAAAAAATAGTTTTAAAAAAAGTAAAAGACAATCATTTAAAAAAGGGAAAATACATTGATTTTATTACAGTCGTTGAGTAAAAAAAAAAGCGTTATAAAGACCTTTCATAATAAAAGTCTGGGGGGGGGGACTCATTTACCATTAGCAGCTCAAAACTTTACATACGCATAACCCACAAATGGCTGGAACAAACGGCTTGACACTATAAGTGTCTGATGTTACATTTTGATGTAGATTGAAAATATGGTTTTAAAATTGGGTGGTGGTACTTGAAATTTTGAAGGTGGTTGTGAGACCAGGAATCACGTGGACAAATTTTTATGTAGATTTATGATGTCTAGAAGGCCACACAATGGCATCAGACTGCAAGACACCAATGTGTTGCACCCCATGACCCGAGAGGTCCTTAAAATTCAAGGAGCTCAATAATTCAATGTCATCTTAACGTAAAAAAAATTAATTATCTTCCTTCATTAAAACATTTATGAGTGTGAAGCTTTACTAAAAATATTAAGTCATCGTTCGACTACCTAATTAAAATATTCATTAACACAAAACCTCATTCAGAAATTAATTCTATTAATATTCTGTAGCACACATCCATTTCATTCAAGCCACAATAGAGGGAGCCACCATCTCCCAAAATTTCGTAAATGTCTTCAAGCAGTTCCCAAAAATGAACCATTCCATAAAAAAATAATTACCCACGTTCAAAACATTAAAAAATGAACCATTCCATAAAAAAATAATTACCCACGTTCAAATCATTAAAAAATGATTCCTCTTATTAAAATTCAATTATGAATACATACCATTTTTCATAATACATTTCATTCATTAAAAAAAATTAATTAAAACTTTAATTCACTCGCACAATCCCCTCGTAGAAGATCGCCAAATATACCAACTACCCAAGTTTCCTACTCTTTTCGCAGGAAAAAAATCATTCATTCATCCTCTACCTTCAAGTCTCAGTCTGTATACTGCTTAAAGCACTTTCCTACGGTGCGAGGAGTCCCGAGTTCGAATCCAGCTCAGTTCAGAACCAATTCTTTCTTTTTAGCCTTCACAGTTCTCCAACCTGCCCATGAAATTTCCTGGCCAAAATTTCCAGGATGGCCTCTAAACTCTTCCTCAACCCCACTCATCCAATCACGTCATCCGATAAGATAAACTTATCAGATGACGTCATCCGAGAACATCAGATAAGATAAGCCGTGACGTCATCGACTGCACCGCCTCCTGGGGTAGGACCCCTATTTTCCTACTACTTACAAAAGTATTACTCAAAGTATCTTTGCTCATGAATGGAATGAGTTAGATCCGCTAGAATGATGTCATCAAATTTATCGCATAATATTACTTATGAAAAGTGAACATATTTCTCAACAATTAATATTTTTTTTAATTCATGGGATATTTTTGATAAATTTATATGAAAAATTAGCAATATCTCATAAACGGTTCATGCTAGCGTTCTAAAGTTTATTTCAATCGTTTTTTAAGGAAAAATTACACAAGAAATGTCTATTTGCGTAACTTTATTAAAGGTTTTGATATTTTGGTGATTTTTTTCAAAATTTCACTCGAAAATTTAGGGTGAGTTCTGAACATTCGATTGTGTTTAAAAACTATAGGCTTCCAGTATTCACGGATTGTAATTTTTGTACCAAATTTCATTCGAACCGCTCCAGTCGTTCGTGAGATATCGTCTGCACAGTCTCACTGACACACACACACACATCATCTGAAAAATGTTCGTTTCGTGATCGGGGATGCTTGAAACGTGTTCTCCCGTCGAAAACTCGAACTCGAATTTTCGACTCCGTCACAATACTTTCCTTATACATTATACTATGTATATAAGGAAAATAATATTGCAATTGCTTAGGCACAGGATTTAGATACACAGATAATATGCAAAAATAAGCGTTTTTAGGAAGGACACAACACTAAATATAAATATAAAAATTCCTTAAAAGTTATAATTTTGACACCTCGGAAAAAAATGTATGCATATTCTATTTTGCAATGAGCTACGTGATCTCTTCGTATAATATGGGTTGTTTTTGTTGAGACCCAGACCGTCCGACCTACCAGATATGTGTAAAGTAACTGTTTGGACGGCCGGGAAGTGCCACTCAATTTAGATCGGAACCCAGTGGGGGAGGCATCCACAGGGACCGTACCCTCCTTCCCCTACCACCAACATCTTGGAAGGACTTACGGGCCCACATGTTTAACGTGATCGTACACCGCATGAACACGGCGGCAGTTGTGGCAGCGTGCAAATCCAGCGCGCAAACCACCGGGCTACCGCACCCGAAATGTGCCAACAGCACGCGGTGTTCCCAGGTGGTCACCCACCGTATAAAATGGGTGTTATTATTATTTCAATTTTTATTTAAGAGACTACTTAACGTATGATGAATTTTTTTTACACATTTTACGTAATAATTTGAATATTTTTTTAAATTTTCGAAGCAATTTATGAATTTTAACTACGCTTGAAAAATTTTTGAAAAATTAAGTCCCATAGGGTTCAATGTATTTCATTTTTTCAACACGGGTAATGCCCAAAACTAATTGGGTAATATTATTCTTTTACATTCCCATAGGTTCCACAAACCATCTCAACAACATACAAAAATTTCATTTTGATAAAATCACTTTTACGGCAGTTATCGTGAGAACGGACAGACAGACATACAGACAGACAGAATGAACAAAGCCATAAGCACATTTATGTTGGAAAGTGTTGAAATAGCATATATTCTGCAAAGGATCAGATTGCGAAAATGAAATATAAAACATTTTTACGTGTTGTCCGTATATACCGATAATATTCTAAAAGTATATCTTACATAAAAAATGATTTCGCTAAATTGCTTGGAAGTGCGAGATAGAGCTATATAGTCCAGAGAGTTGCGACAAATAAGGTCACAGCTAAACGAAATAAGTAGACCAAATCCGCGAGCATCCCAGTCGAGGTAACACTGGTCCGCGGCATAAAAATCCACTGCATTTGTTTGCTTAACATTTTGCCAATGTAAATTTAGAGCAGTTGACTAACTTGCAAACACCTTTGAATGTTATATATACTGCATGTATTTATTATAATATTTGTAATTTCTGCAGGTCTGTTTACTTACGCTACGGGTAGTAGCAGGGCTGTGAAATAATTTTGTAACATGTAAACCTTGTTTTAAATAAAATACTTTAGACAAATTAAATTAATTGATTTTTTTACAGTATCCGAATGAAACTCTAACAGCATTTACTCTAGTTACAACGCTCCTGTTATTACAACACGCCCCTGTCAAAAGTCTCTCTTAAAGAGAGTCTTTTAGAGCGTTTTTTGACAAGAGCGTATTATAATGTTTTAATTGTAATGCATATTTGTAAAATATTCGTAAAATTTATTTAAATTTCAAATTTTCATTTAATTTCCCTTCTAATCGATATTTAAAAATGTTTTAATATTTTCCATAAAAGGTATCCAGAGTTAGAGGTTAATGTTTTTAGCTGTCACGTTTTAGGACTTGATTTTTTTAGCAGCCCTGTAAACACATCCGCAAGAAATTAGTGAACGATAAATGTTTAAAAGGGGAAATCACACTCTCAATAGGGCTGTTTCTTATCAGTGGCAAAGTAGGCAGATACTAGTGACCCTTAAATAACGGCCCTATTTTCCTTACCTCATCCACATTTCGTATAATTTTTACTTTACCTACACACATGAATTCAAGTTTTCGATGAAAGAGAACATAAGTATCCCTGAACTCGAATCGAACGTTTTTAGGTAATGTCTGTGTGTGTTTGTGTGTGTGTGTGTGGACGCGATATTGCACGAACGAATGAAGCGTTTCGAATATAATTTGGTACGATTATTACAATCAGTGAATACTAGAACTCTATTTATTCAATAAGAGTGAAAATTGTGTTTCAATCTGTTTTTTTGTATATAGGAAGACATACAAGGCATTCTTTATGTAAATATGTAAAGTTCAGGTACAGAATTATTCTTTCAAAATCTAACGATAACGATAGTCGAATATAAAGAAAGTCTGAACGATAGCTTCAATATTTTTGATATTATTGCCATAAAGTTAGTAGGTACTCTTTACCTCCATGCTTATAGCTCTGAGCAATAAATTTATTTTTAATGACTTCATTTAAATATTAATTTAAATATCCTCTGAGTTTTAGCTCCTTGGAGCGTAATGTAATGTAATGTAATGTAAATATTAATTTTTCTGAAATGACAACAGTGTTTTCGACAATGAAATAATAGATTTTGAAGATATGCGTAAGTAAACGTAAATTTTCATACAAAATTGGTGCAAATAAATAAATGCCCACTTCGAAACTACATAAAAAATAGAAATTTTTATCTGATTACAACCAAGTGAGAGGCGATGCATGGCAATGTATTCTAAATCATTCTGCAAAATTACAAATCATTTGATATCGTAGGTCCAGCGCCAGTCTTGACAGAAAATATCTATTTTAAAAGCTTTTGGGCAGCGGCGGCGGTGGCTAGTTTCTTTTAATATAAAAAGATATAGAGAGGTAAGGAAGTGCAAAATTTATAGAAAAAATAATAAGCGGTAGATGTTTTATACGGGTAATTTTACGACTTTACAGGAGTGTAAATTTTAATACAATAAAAAATGTAATTACGGAAATTTTTAGGTGTTGTTTTGAGTACTCTCGAGCTTCATTCTACTGTCCTAAGAAGAGCACTAAATTCAGTATCGCGAGCACTGTGGTGCTCACGAACAACAGGTTTCTGGCCACTGCCTAAAGTTTTGAGCTTTTCCATACTAACGATGATATATGATGCTGATTCTAATGTATTCATTTGATTTATTTATTTAGTAACTTCCTTTAGAGAGCAATTTGAACTAATTCCACTTATCTGGACCCAGATCAGAACAAAACAATAAAACTAAAGTTCATGGAAAAGGGAAAGATGTTGCAGCTTATGTCAGTCAGAAGAGCTCAGACACTCCGTGGTAGATGTCTGAATTTTGCCCAATGCTACCTAATTTTGATGGAACCCACACTCGGTGTAGCAGTCACAGATATTGTAACCTCCTTCTCCGATCCATCACATTCATCCAGGATCGAACTCTGACGGCGTTGAATTTCGAAATCTTTTCCGCCGCCTGCGACACTCGCGTGATAACTACTGGGATATCTCGACCACAGAGAATAATTTATTTGCGTCATATGTTTCTATTCTATAGTCTTGTACGTTTTAAAATATTATTTACATACCGTATTAGTTAGATTTATACATCGAATTTAAAAATTGTTTCAAGTATGCAGACATGAAATAATATTATAAAAAAAGAAAACGCCTATAAATACGGAGTTCCCATGAATTTTGGAGACCGCTGCAGATACCAGCTTACATGGACCAATTTATCGCTTATTATACGTTCATCTTCATGGATGCAGCCGATATGAGCAATAGTAACAAGACTTTTCGATGAGCCACTATTTTGCGAACTTCTATGGGAACTGATAATTTCAGTCATTCTACATGGCCCGCATAAATTTCATATACAATTTAGCCCAGGTCACACGAAGCTGCAAAGGCAAAGTCCATAAGCTCAAAACCCACCAGTAAGGTTGTACCCAAAAATACCTCAATGAGAGTGTCTTCCAAAATTTTGGGAATGCACCGCATAGGCGGGTTTTGTGTTTACGAACATTGCCTTTCCAAACTCGTGTGACCTGAACAAAATTGTATGGGAATTTGATATCGACCACGTGGAAGGACTGAAATGGCCAGTTTCCATAGAAGTTAGCGAAAATTGTGGCTCTTAGCAAGTTTCTTGCTGCCTTTGCAGATATCGGATATTCCATGCTGACGAGCACACAGGCGCAAAACCGATCCATGGCTGCTGTTATCTGCAATGCGGGTATTTTCTAAATGATATAAAATACCACGAATTCAGATAATAACCTTATTTCAAATAATTTTACAAATGAATGTATGCACATAGGGTCTTTCAGAAAAAAAAATATAAGACAATTTAATGCAAAATTTGATAATCCTTTTGTCTGGCAAGTTGCAGAAACATGAGTTGAATTTCTAAACTCAATATTGTTGCAGCGTATCCTCTGGAACCGTGGGTGTACTCTCAGAGTACAAGAATGAGTTCAAAATTCTGTATACATGACACATGTATTTACAAGTGCAGGGTCTTTATAATTAAAGTTCCACTTTGAAATGACCATAAAAGGAAAACTACTGGATAGAATGTTATCAAACTTGGTAATAGTTTACAGGAAGTCATGGGATTTTATTTTCCGCAAAAAAAAAAGTTCAAAAACTCACCGTTAGCGGAGAATGGCGCTGTGTGCAATATCGTTAAACGAAATAAGACATGAAGACATCGGTTTAAAAAGTTTTTAATCGTTTCTAAAACGTGTTACAAATCATGTTCAATGTGGCTTTCACCATTTTCTGAAACAAGTTAAATCGCATTGTTGCGTTCTCAACAGTAGCTCTTAGCATATCAGGTGTAATGTTACGGACATGTCGGTGTATCACATTTTTCAATTCCGCCAAATTGTTTATGTTATCGCCATAAACAGTAGCTTAGACACCACGATTTTTATGCAGGACGGGGTTCCACCTCACATTGGTACATGTGTCAAACAGTTACATAAACAACATTTCACGGATAACCGGATTGTAAGACGATACTTCTCCATTTCTTGGCCACCCCGGTCACCAAACCTCAACCCCTGTGACCTCTGGCTATGGTGTTACCTCAAAGCCACTGTTTATGGTGATAACATAATTTGACGGGATTGAAAAATGTGATACGCTGATATGTCCGTAACATTCCTCCTGATATGCTAAGAGCTACTGTTCAGAAAGCAGCAATGCGATTTAACTTGCTTTTAGAAAATGGTGGAAGCCACATTGAACATGCTTTGTAACACGTTTTAGAGACGATTAAAAACTTTTTAAACCAATGTCTTCATGTCTTATTTCATTTAACAATATTGCATACAGCGCCATTCCCCGCTGACGGTGAGTTTTTGAACTTTATTTATTTTTTTTTTTTTTGCGGAAAATAAAATCCCATGAACTCCTGTAAACTATTACCAAGTTTGATAACATTCTGTCCAGTAATTTTCCTTTTATGGCCATTTCAAAGTGAAACTTTGATTACAAAGACCCTGTGTATAGTAAAAACGAGCAATATACAGCTCGATAACTATCTGACTAGATCACCAATCAACTTTCAGGTACAGTTAAACAGTAATTAAATACTCCACTGATTCCACAAAATAGTGGATGTTATTCTCAAAAGAAGCAACAAATCAATCGTTCTGACAACAAATTATTCTCAAGTTCCAATCAGCGCCCGACGTGAGAGAAGAATTTATTTCACTTTGTGAGATGGCAAATTCAAATTCGCCACAATTTTTATGGCCAATTCGTCACTTGCGGCGATTGGCAAAAAACTTTCCAACCCTGGAGCTAGACCTTTGAACAAATTCATTTTCACCAGAAAATAAGGTTCACTGTATGAGATTGGGATTTTTATCTTTATGAGCTTAAATTTTATTTCGTGATACCTCACTATGAGTGTTAATCGTGGCTATCTTTTATACAAAATAGTAATAAAAATGTCCAAACTGAACTAGGTTAATTGTGTTTTCCAGAACAGTGCAATTATAATATAAAATGAAACCTGGAAACCTGACCACCTTAGTATACTGACCACCTGGCTAATGTGACCACTTTTCCCAAAATGACCATAGCATTTTCAAACAGTGACTATCACTATTTTCATAAAGTGACTAGTTTTTTTAGTCCCAAGGGTGGTCACTTTAACCAGGTTTCACTGTATCGGCAACCAGTATATTAGCTAAATGTTAGGATATATGGGTATATCTGTATTGACTATATTAGCTATGGCTATATTGGCACACCAATATTGGCTATAAATAGCCAGCCAATATTGGGTCAGTATTGGAAGCCAATATTGGCCAGATATTATCAGCATGCGTCCTTAATTTTAAACTGGATGTTGGATCGAAATTTACTGCCAATATTGGCATGCTGGTATAGGGGGATTTGAAACGTGATCCCCCATAGAAAACTCAAATTAAAATTTTCGATTCCATCACAAGACTTTCCTTATATATACACTCACGGACAATGAAAGTTGCGCGCCAAGAAGAAAACATGTTACAATCGCGAAATGATGTAAATAGCTAGAGGGCGGGCTGGTATGCAGATGATCCCAGTCTGGTGTGATTGCGCATGACCGTACACACTTGAGTGGCGTTGCAAGTGTGAGCCAGAGGTCTTATAAACCGGCGTGTAGTAGACGCCCCATGATTGCGAGAAGCTTCGGCCGACGCAAGCAAGAGTACGGAGTGAAAAGATGGAGGGTAGATACCAGAAACGTTGATATACGCAACTGACGGACTTCGAGAGAGGCTTGATTAGAGGACTGAAAATCGCAGGGTGGTCAGCGCGCCGGATAGCCCGTCACGGGGATCGTTCGGACTATACCGTCTGACGGTGTTGAGAGCACTGGTCACGGGACGCCACCCAGACACGGAGGACCGGCTCTGGACGGACCAGGCATACCACGAATAGAGAGGAAAGAATGATCGTGCGGCAGGCACGTGTAGAGCCCACGACGACCAGATCCTCGATATAGGTACACGTGACGGCTTCTGTGTGTCCACGAACCATATCTAGACGCCTGAAGGAAGCGAATCTGCGATCCCAGCGTCCCTTATATGTGCTGTCGTTAACACGGGAACATCGGCAGCTCCGGTTGCAGTGGTGCCGGGACAAAACAACGTGGAACGCCACAGATTGGCGATGTGTGGTGTTTAGCGATGAGTGCTGCTTCATTTTGGGGACTGATGATCAGCGAGTACGGGTGTGGAGGTCCCCTGCACAACACCACGATCCCAACCTCGTTATCAAGCGCTACACCAGCCCCACTGCAGGCATCATGGGCTGGGGAGCCATAGCCTACGACAGCCGATCCGCTCTAATATTGGTACCTGGAACATTAACGGTCCAGAGGTACGTGAATGAGATTCTTCCTGTGCTCCCACTCGTTGATTGGATTCCAGCAGGGTAATGCCCGGCCGCACACGGCTTGGGTCGCCCAGGTCTGCCTGAGTCATTTCCAGACACTTCCATGACCTGCCGGCTCCCCAAACCTGTCCCTTATCGAGCATGTGTGGGACCAGTTGAAACGCCAGCTGCTTCGTTGCCGCAATCTTCGGAATTTGGAACGTAACATCCAATAGGTGTGGACTCGTCTGCCGCAGAACAACATCAGGCGTCTGTGCGACACCATGCCGGACCGTATTGCTGCTTGTATCGCAGCACGAGGCGGTGAGACGCGCTATTGAGGATGACAGGACTGTGTACCACAGCTCCCTCTGTAAGTGTTCTGCTGCTCTGTTTTTGTGATCACGTGTATCATTCATCTGTATCCTTTCAATAATAAAATTTCATGTCCATCCTATGCTTCCTTCTTTATGCCCAACTTTCATTGTCCGTGAGTGTAATATACTATGCATGTAGGTAAATTAATAATTTAATGTACAACGTAAAATATGTATTCCGTTTATATGCAACGTTACACATGATACTGAAAGGCGTAATATGTAATATTGGACATGATACTACTAAGGCGTAAAAAAATGTTAACAACATTTTGAAGCATTTTGTGAGTTTGACAAAACATTCAACGAGTTCGTATATTTCGGATAGAAAATATGAATAATGCTCGATTCAATGAGTTTTTAAAGGGATTTCAAACAGAAATATTTTAAAAAGACCGACATTTTTGTTAGTCTAATATTTTCAAAATGTGTAGAATCAAAATACGCAAATTTTATCTTTGGAGGATCGTTTGAAGTGCAAAAGTTTAACATTAAAAGCTTGTCTCACTGATTTTAACTGTGTAAAATTAAATATTGAAACTTTGCTTAAGATATATAAAAATATTAAGTTGATGTAACTGAAAATGTGATTTTAGACAAAACTATGAATTGGAAGCATTTATTACTTTCCTTATATACATAATGTATAAGGAATACATAAGTATTGTGACGGGGTCGAAAATTCGAATTCAAGTTTTCGACGGGAGAGCACGTTTCAAGCATCCCTGATCACGAATCAAACATTTTTGAAATGATATCTGTGTGTGTGTGTGTGTGTGTGTGTGTGTGTGTGTGTGTGTGTGTGTGTGTGTGTGTGTGTGTACGTGTGTCAATGAGCCTGTGGAGACGATAACTGACGAACGAATGGACCGATTCGAACCAAATTTGGTACAAAAATCACAATCCATAAACACTGGAAGCCTATTGTTTTTATACGCAATTGAATGTTCAGAACCCCCGTAAATTTTCGAATGAAATTTTTAAAAAATCGTCAAAAAATCAAAACCACTAACAAAGATACGCAAATAGACATCTCTTATGTAATTTTTCATTAGAAAATGATTGACATAGATTTTAGAACGCTAACATGAACCGTTCTCGAGATATTGCACATTTTTCAAAAAAATTATCAAAAAGTCATATAAAATAAAAAACAATATTTCCTATTGAGAAACATGTTCACTTTTCATATGTAATACCATGCGATAAATTGGGTGACATCATTCTCGTGGATCTAGCTCGTTCCATTCATGAAAAAAAAATACTTTGAGTAATACTTTTGTATTTGAACGCCAATAGTCATTTATCTGCCGTAAAAGTAACTTATGTCTTCGTCCATAACGCTTGGCGAGATTTTGGCGACGAATTTGACGGAATGTCGCCAACTTGGCGACTTTTTGAAATGTTGCCCAATTAGCAAAAATCTTGCCAAATGGATAAAAATGACGCTAAATCAATGAAAATGACGACCAATTGTCGAAAATTCAATATCTTGGAAAGAATATTAGTATCTACTATAAGAAAAACCTATTTTTTTACTGTAAAAGTAGTAAATTCATTACGTTATATAAGGAAAGTCATGTGTTGCCCACATCAGATTTTTTTTTGTAATAGCAACTTTAACTTATTACTAGGAGTTAAGTCTCAAATAAATATTAAAGTTATGATGTTCAATATAAAAAAGTTTTTTATTAAAACACTTCAAATTTTTCTTGGCAGATAAAAGAAAAATTACAAAAATAATCTTAACTTAAATTTAATGCGTGTGCGAAGGTGCTTTTTTTTAGAATATATTTACTTTGTTTATCATGCTTATGAATTTACACTTATATCAAAGTGAAAAAGTTCAAAATTTTAAAGTTGTAAATTGAAAAAGTAATCTGTTTTATGCAACATCAAAATATCTAGTTGAAGAAATATATTTTTGGAAAGAACTTAATAAAGCACTGTATAAAAATCTGATGTGTGCAGTACATAACTTTCCTTATACAACTACTTTTACAGTAAATGAATTTACTACTTTTACAGTAAAAAAATTGGTTATTCTTATAGTAGATACTTATATTCTTTCCAAAATATTGAATTTCAATTAGTCGTCATTTCTATTGATTTAGCGTCATTTTTATCCATTTGACTAGATTTTCGTTAATTTTACAACATTTAAAAAAGTCGCCAAGTTGGCGACATTCCGCCAAATTCGTCGCCAATATCTCGTCAAGCATTATGGACAGAGAAATAAGTTATTTTCATAGAAGGAAAATGACTATTGGCGTTCAAGTACAAAAGTATTACTCAAAGTATCTTTATTCATGAATGGAATGAGCTAGATCCACGAGAGTGGGGTCACCAAATTTATCGAATGATATTACATATGAAAAATGAACATGTTTCTCAACAGTTAATATTGTTTTTAATTTATGGGAATTTTTGATAAATGTATTTTAGAAAAATTTACAATATCTCGAGAACGGTTCATGCTAGCGTTCTAAAGTTTGTCAATCGTTTTCTAAGGAAAAATTACATAGGAAATGTCTATTTGCGTAACTTTATCAAAGGTTTTGATATTTTAATGACTTTTTTAAAATTTTCACTCAAAAATTTAGGGTGGCGAGTTCTGAACATTCGATTGTGTTTAAAAGCAATAGGCTTCCAGTATTCACGGATTTTCAATTTCATTTGAAATTGAAATTTATTTCAATTCATTTTGAATTTCAATTAGTTGTCATTTTCATTGATTTAGCGTCTTTTTATCTATTTGGCGAGATTTTTGTTAATTTGGCAACATTTAAAAAGTCGCCAAGTTGGCGACATTTCGCCAAATTCATAGCCAAATCGCGCCAAACGTTATGGACGGAGAAATAAGTTATTCTTATAGCAGAGAAATGACTATTGGTGTTCAAATACAAAAGTATTACTCAAAGTACCTTTTCTCATGTATGGAATGAGTTAGATCCATGAGAATGATGTCATCCAATTTATCACATGATATAACGTATGAAAAGTGAACATATGTCTCAACAGTTAATATTTTTTTTAATTTATGGGATTTTTTGATAAATTTATTTGGAAAATGTGCAATATCTCGAGAACGGTTCGTGCTAACGTTTTAAAATTTATGTCAATCGTTTTCTAAGGAAAAATTACATAAGAAATGTCTATTTGCGTAACTTTGTTAAAGGTTTCGATTTTTTGATGATTTTTTCAAAATTTCGCTCGAAAATTTAGGGTGGGTTCTGAACATTCGATTGCATTTAAAAACAATAGACTTCCAGTATTCACGGATTGTAATTTTTGTACCAAATTTCATTCGAATCGCTCCATTCGTTCGTGAGATATCGTCTGCACTGACTCAGTGACACACACACACATACTTTTACACAGACACACACATACTTTCACAGACACACACACAAACATCATCTCAAAAATGTTCGATTCGTGATCAGGGATACTTGAAACGTGCTCTCCTGTCGAAAATTTAAATTCGAATTTTCAACCAATCACAATACTTTCCTCATACATTATATGTATATAAGGAAAGTAAAAATGTCCGTATTTATTATTTTCCACTTAATTAATTTTTAAGTGAAGTGATGTCACATGGTTATACTTACCCAAGTTTCTCTGCACGGTGGCAGGGCACCTCGGCGTTGCGGGAGCTGGAGAGGGTTTTGGATGGAGCGGTTGGTTTCATAGCGGCTGTGCTGTCGCGGCCGCTTGGCCGTGTTGCGTGGAAAGTCCAAGCAGTTCGACTCACCCGAGGGCATGAGCAGCGAAGTGAGTCTTGTTGCGTGTCGAACTTGCGATTTTGCTGTCGCGGTGACTGACTGATCGACTAACCTTATACCTTCGGGTGAGACGAATGCTTACTATGCTAACCCGAGCTTCTGGGGTAAGTGTAACAATTGTCGGGATCACTAATACAGCTTCTTCTATAATATAGGGCAAGTTTAATATTCTCCTGAGTGTTAAGAATATGGAAAATGTATTTTATGTTGTTACCTTGATTCAGTCGAGCCTTCTGAACTTTTTATAAACAGCTACACAAGGGTGTTTTCATGAAAAACTCAATATACAACAATATACTAACAACAATATACTAACAATTATTCGAAATAGTTACTTTGTGATGCTTACATGTCAGAATCCATATGGTGGCTTCCAAATGCATCAACCAAAGCACTTACTTATCATAATTAGAGTCGGCTTTTGTTTCAAACTAGGCCTGAAAAATATCCGAAATAAAAGACTAAATAGGATTAAACTTTTCTCTTAAGGCAATTTTTGATGAAAAATTTAATAAAATCAACCCAATTACTCTAACATAAACCGTTGCCTATATATTTCCTTTTTTAATTTTAGCGAGCTGGTGATAATTTAAAATGTGCTAACTCTCTAAATGAAAAGTTTTTCTTTTAAACTGAAATTTGGATATAATTTTAAATGTGTTCAGTTTTTGTGTGTGCTGCTCACATATTATGTATTTATTTATTGTATTTTTGAGCTGTAAATGTCAAAATATTTTATTTAAATACCACTTTTCAAGTATTTGGAAGATGAATAAAAAATTCGAAGTAACAGCACCATTTAATTGCAAACTCTAAGTGGTGTCGACTGCATGGATTTGAGACACTTGTTGAACCTCCATTAGTTTGGTTGTGGGTTCCTTGAACTCCTAATACTTTTATGTGTATTTAGTGTGAGAAATCTACGCATATATGCATAAATTTTGTTATCAATTCTTCAAGTTTTTCATTATTCATTCCCTGTTTATTATACTATATAAATTGTGTATAAAAATTTACTCCTCAGACTGTTTGATGTATTCTGAATACAAGATTTTAACTCAGAAAGGATTTAAAAACATATTTTGGACATTTTTAACATTGATAAAAATACCTAAAAATAAGTTTTACATGTTTTATTGCCTTTATAAAGATAATTCAGTTGAAAATTCACAGTATCTGCATATCGTATATAATAATATTGCGCCGACAGAAGCAAAATAAATTAAATAAATAATTATCTAGAGAAAATACATTTTTTTCTGTTCTTAACCATAATTTACTTTATTACTTTCCTTGTGTGCAATACATGATAATGTATAGGGAAAGTATTGGAATCATGCCGAAATTCACTACTCGAGTTTCCAACGGATCTACACGTTTCGAGACCTCTAGAATACGAAAACACTATTTTTAGCGTGGCGTCTGTGTGTCTGTTTGTTTGTCTGTGCAATGCATTTATCCACTTTAACTCTAATGGACCGAATTTCATAAAATTTGGTAGATAAGTCACATGGATGTGTCCCTGATACTGATTAGTTTTTGGTACGATTGGTAAAAACAGAATCCGCCTTTTTTTGCGAAATGGCCCGTAAAAATTTCATGTATCCGCTCTAGCTAAAATACTAATTGACCAAATTTAATAAAATTTGGTAGATAAGTTACTTGTTAGATACTCTGGTGCTGATTTTAGAATTTGGTACGATTCGGAAAAGAAGAACTCGCCTTTTTTACGAAATGACCCGCAAAAATTTCATGTATCCACTCTAGCTAAATTACTAATTGACCAATTTCACAAAATTTGGTAGATAAGTTACTTGTGGGATACTCTGGTGCTGATTAGATCTTGGTACGATTCGGAAAAGAACAACCTGCCTTTTTTACGAAATGGTCCGCCAAAATCTAAAAAAAAAGACTAAGTAGTGTATGCTCAAATGTATCAATTAAATTCTTGCTTTATACGCAATTTTTGAAGTGGAAAATAATATAACACACTCTATTGTACTTTAGGACTAACCGTTCTCAAGATATTTGAGATTTTTTTCATTTTTGTTACGCCGATTTAGGAAAAAAGTCCAATTACTAAATAAAAACAAAAATTGAATTACAGATGCAAATTTAGTGTTATTTGCTTCAATTAAACTCAATGAATTATTAAGGAAATAAAGAAAACATGAATTTGAGTCTGCAGGGAAAGTCATGTGCTGCCCACATCAGATTTTTTTATCATTTCAGACGTCTTACTGTGACAAATGCATGGTCATTGGATTTAAAATTTCCGGAACCCTTAACAATTTTCAAATTTGGCGTCTATGACTCTCAAAATAATCAACTTTATTCGTCTTATCGTCTTTGATTAGATTGCTTCTCAGATCCGACTTTCATTTCTTCTCAGTAATCATCCGGCACTGAATATTAACCTAATTGCATCTAAGTGTAAAAGAGCAATCAATAAATTATGGACATATTTTCTAGTCCGATTTCTTTGATTTGTTTCACATACTCTTTCCCTTGATGTATTACTTCTCAAATCTGCTCCTAATGACCCTGTGATTTCATATAATAGAATTCTTTTGAAAGTTTTGACTTTGTTGTTAATGATGTTTTCTGTACAATGTTTTCTGATTTGTCTCTGTTCCCGAACATTACAGATTTGAACCTGTGCCGTAATAAATCACGCTATTGCATTTTAGTTTTTCGCTTTGAAATGTGAAGAAATACTTTTTTCTTTATAAGTGGTTTGTTTTGAATCTGCATAAGAAGTTTCTATTTTTTAATATTAATATCATTTTCAACAACCTTGTCGAAATGTGAATTTCTTTTGTGTGGATCTGAGTTTTGCAGTTCTTTTGATTAGAAAAGTCAAATCTTTTTATTCTTAAAATTATATTTTTTATGTGTAATGAGATGCTTTATTAAAATAATTTTCAAACTACGATTTCAAATTTCACGTTTGATTACTAGCTGCACGATCGAAAAAAATATATTCTGCTTTATTCATTTTCATAAATAATGAATATATATATATATATATATATATATATATATATATATATATATATTAGAAAGAAGTAATATATATATATATATATATATATATATATACAAAGTAGGATCAAAAAGTTCGGAAACTGCGCTGATATCTCCAAGCCTGATTGGAGGAGAGGGAAACTATTTTACCGTGCGTAGAGGCACAAGTGACGCGAGTTGTGAAAAGGAAGAAGCAGGAGTTTTTCCAGACAATGCATATCAGTGAACTGTAGTCGTTCGCATTCGTCGAAAATGGAAATGGTGTTTGAAGAACAACGTGCGAATATCAAATTTTGCCAGCGTTTGGGGAAATCACCGATAGAAATATTGCACCTGGTGCAGCAGGTGCAATGTTTCTAAACATCCAAGTCCGTATCCAAACGAATTTTGTGCGGACTTAAGGGTGAACTAGGTTTATGCTGAAATGAACGTGTATCGGCAAATTGGAGTGTTAGATATAAGGGCTTATGGATATGTCAACGGTTGTGATGTTTACGTATTCTTAAAAAAGTAGCGGTGATTATGTGTATATCCGCTTCTGTGCTTGTTTTGTGATGTTATAAATATATATGTTTGTACATATTTTCTCATTTATTCACTAAACTCTAACAGTGTATATGGTATTTAGTAAGGCAGTGTATTCCGTTTATATATTGATTTAATGTGAAATGAATATACATATCCATTTATTAATGTAGTAAAACAACAATTTATTGATAAACAAACTATTTTTGCACTTTTGCTTTATAGATCATTGACGAATCGTTTGAGTAGTCAGATAAATGTGGGGCTCGTTTGGCTACTGATTTGTGACTGGTAAAATAGTGTGGAATGCGGTAATTTTTTATCCTATCTCACATTCAGCTGCATATCTCTTTCAAGTGCGTCACCCCGATGAGCCACCCTCATAACACACGTAAGTCCTCGGCCTCACATTTTATACCACTGCCGTCCCCTTCCGAGCCTATATGACTATTACTCGCCGAGTTACAATCTTTCTAAATCTCACTTTCCCCCCCCCCCCATCACAGCCGATCCTTCCAACGGTTCCGCATATCAGGCAAAGACGTAACCTATGTCAAAACCTCAAATGTTCTCCATATTGAACAATGGAGCAAAAGCACATGACGCTGTTCTCAAACTGGCTAGTGATAGTAGATGTTTACAAAACATTAAATTTCTTTTTTTTTATTCATAGAAGATCAATACAAGTACGTAAGAATAACTGAGTTTATTTTTTCTTTTTACATTTGAATATATTCGGTTAAATGAAATTGTCACTGAGTGAAATCAGCACTTTCCTAATTCCATTAGCGGACTCATTAAACGCGGAAGAACTTTTTCCATTCCTTATCGCAGAAAGAAGTCATCATGAAAGAGATGAATCTTCACTGCGTTGAACCGGAACAAATGAATGTGCCAAGGAATGAATCTCGATGAAATGAGTCTGCAGAGCTTTGTTGGAAGGTAAGAAGGGTATTTTTTCAAGATACGAAACTGGCGTTTTATAAAGGATTTCGTTAATGCATCAATTTCAAACGAAAAACTGTTATGCTATTATTTATTTCATGATTTAGAACTTAGAATAATCGCAAGCGTGTCATTTTGACAAAATACAAAACTTCCTTGTATAATGCAGTTATAAGCCAGTCATGTGATTAAAATGGTTTTGAGGGTGTTATAAACCCTCTTCATTGGTGTGGAATAGCCCAGTGGTTAACGCGCGGGGATATCACTCTGGCGACCCGAGTTTGATCGCTGGCTCTTCCCAAACTGCAGCCGTGCTCACGCGGAGTACGGGCACATTAAATATGTGGGTCCGTAAGTCCTTTCGAGAGATTGGTGGCTTGAGAAGTAGGGTACGGTCCCTGTGTATATCGCCCCCACTAAGTTCCTGTCTAAATTAGGTGGCACTGTCTCGGCCGTCCAAATAGATATCTTACACATTCGGGAAGGTCGGACGGTTTGGATCTAGAAAAAAGAAGCCGCCTTCATCAGGTCATAACAGAACAGTTATCACACTTAACGAAAGCTGACTCTCAGCTTTTGTTAAAGGTGCATACTGTTCTATTTTGGACCGATGAAGGGGGCTTATAACGCCTTAGAAACAGTTGTAATCATTCGTTTGACGTATTAATGCTTTATACAAGGAAGTTGTATTTTATCTTACAAGCAGCAGTTTGTTTTCAGTATATTTTTTCCGGGAGCTCTCCAATAGGGTACTCGATTCACGCAAGGTGTAACGTAGTAGCGTTGTAGTGCCGAGGAGCACTCAAGGAACAGCAGATAAAATTTTAAAATGAAACTTTAATATATAAAAAGAAATATGTACATTATATGCAGATGAGCTTTAATTGCATATTCATTGTAAGTATCGGATCTTGACCGAACTTAGGTTCGTGAGCTGCGAAAGGATAAGCGAGTAGCGCCGTCGAATTCTAAAATCGAACTCTCTTTTTTTTCTAAAAGGGTTTCTCTCCTCCGTCCGTTGGCAGGTCAGAGATCACACATTATATTGTCTAATATGTGTAAATCGACACTGAAACCGTTACACATGGTATTTATTTAACACAACAGGATTATTTGACACAACAAAATTGCAGAGACAAAGTTATCGATTCACACATATTATATTGTCTAATATGTGTAAATTGACACTGAAACCGTTACACATGGTATTTATTTGACACAAAAGGATTATTGGCAAATTGCTGCATTATTCTGGAATAAGATAAACGATATTTACATGCAGAGAAAGCTAATGTACAGTGTGTTCAAAATTCTCGCCGTCATGAACAATGCGCATTTGAATTCAAGAAATAATATTACCGTGAATTTTACAAGTATTCATTATGTTACAAGCCTTGACCATACGACTTTTGACAAATATTTATTACCTTCCATTCGGGCGATCCTGGTGTCGATTCCTTGGTGTCATTTATTATTTAATCTTTCTAACACTTTATACAGCGTAGTTGAAAAGTGTTTATGACTTTGGTCATTCATTCTATCTGTCTGTCCGTTCGCACGAAAACTACCGTAAAAATGACTTTATCAAAATGACATTTAAGTATGTTGTTGAGATGGCTTATGGGACATATGGGAATGTAAATGAATAATATCACTCATTTGGTTTTGAATTGAGTTCGGGTTGAAAACATGAAATACATTGAACCTTATGGGACCTAATTTTTCGTACATTCTTTAAACGAAGTTAAAATTCACAAATTGCTTCGAAAATTTTAGGAAATATTCAAATTATCCTATAAAATATATGAAAAAAATTCAGCAAAATATGTTCGAGAGTTTGTTAAATAAAAATTAAAATAATAATTACGCCCATATAATATGAAGAGATCACGTGACACACTACAAAATAAAAAAAAAGAGAAACGAAAGATAAAAAAAAACGAAGAAAGACCGCTTAGGAAAAAATTTAGAATAAAATTTGCAGTTAAAATTTGGAAAAATAATTGAAACAAAAGGAAAAATTTAGAAGGATAAAATTATCAAAATGTAAACATAAGTTAGATAGCCCTTTTTTTGCCGCTAGGGGTGAGTAGTTACTTTATTCGATTTGGTATGATCACTTTATCATAGATAGATCTAACGTGTACACTCATAGATATTTCTTACAAAAGGAACTCGGTGTATTCTATGCGTATTTATTTACTTAATCTATTGAGTTATCTTCTTTAGAGAATAATTTATTTTATCAAACATTTCAATCTATGTTTTTACATGTTTTTGGAAATTTTATTTAGATTTTTATATTTGTTAGAAGAATTTATATGTATGCATTATAGATTTTAAAAAATCTGAAGTGGGCAGCACATGACTTTTCCTACATAATGCCAGTACTGTATTTATTTCAATGCAAAATAATGATGGACCAGATCCACGGCGCAATGTTTTAACGTTAAAAACGTTGTTTTAACGTTGTATTAACGTTGTTTTAAAGTTTAGCGCTTTTCTGGATGACAAATTGTGAAATTTGTACCAAGTACCAAATTAACTTATATTTCGAGCAAATATAACTTGACAATTGGAGATATTGTTAACATCTGCTAATCTCCATTATATTAAAATATGTTAATTATTAATTCCTCCATTTGGAATCCGTTTCACCAATTGGATGACATTTACGTCAATTTGGAAGTGCATTAAGAAGTCGTCAAGTTGGCGATATTTTTCCAAATTTAGGCCTTAAATTGTGGACAAGGCCACCAGATTTAAAGCCAAGTGTTACATATTTAAAGATATCTACTACTGTTCATTTTTATGTACATTCATTTGGAAACATGCAATATCTCGAGAACGGTTCATGTTAGTGGTTTAAAGTCTGAGTTATTTATTTTTTGAATAAATTACGTACAAAATCATTATTTAATCAACATTGTTAAATGTCCTGATTTTGTGATATTTTCAAAAAATCATTCAGAAATTTAGGATTCTTCTAAACGTTCGATCGCTTATGAAATCAAGAGTTTCAGTATTCACATATCATAATAATGGCACCAAATTACATCAGAAACGTTCCATTCGTTTGTGAGATATCGCATGCACAGACTCATGGACCATACACATACACACATACCTGCATACGCATCGTGATGTATCGCTTCCACAGACTCAAACACACGCACAAACATCATAAAAAAAACATCAAAAAGCTAGATTCAAATTCAAGGATGCTTCAAACGAGTCCTGCCATCGAAAACTGAAATTGGAATTTTCAGCCCCGTCACGATATACTTTCCTTATACATTATACTAAGTATGTAGGGACAGTAAAATGTGTTTCAAATAATTGGATTTAAAATGTATTTATGATACCATAAATTCTGATAAATATCTTATTTCGGATATTTCTTCGAAAACATACACGTAGCGACTTATATAATTTTGCACTTGTCCAATTTCTTTTCTACCTGACATGACAAAAAGAAGATTTTAAAAAATGTCTTCTTTTTATAAGTAACTTTACACTTGATACCGAAAAAATTGGTACTCAGACTTAAAAAATGATTTTTAAATATTGAAGTATTTTAGAATTTTGACAATATATTCCACAAGTCTGCACACTTTGAATAGCATATATGCAAAGTTTTCGATTCAACGAATTTTTAAAAAGATTCAACGCAGAAATATTTCGAAAAGAACGATATTTTTTGCCAGCCTAAAAAGTTTAGAGAATAGAATCAAATAACGCAATCGATATCTTTATTAGTTCGTTAAAACTATAAAAACTTAGGATTTAAGTTTTGCCTCACTGATTTTTACAGTGCAAAACTGAATATGTAAACGTTGGTTTTTTTATAGAAATTCTATATTTGTATATTAAGTCATACAACTGACAACTGTTTAAAGAAAAAACTATGACTAGAAATATTTATTTTGCGTTTGAACTTTAATATGCCTGCAGAGTTTTTGAATTTTAATGTACATTTTGAGGTTATGATGCTCACTATAAAAAGGATATATTCATTAAAACATTTTGCAGTTTTCCTTTTGTAGTGTATCAAGATATCCTGAAGTTAAATTTTATTAGTATGCTTTATTTATTTTAAGAGTATATTTAAGTTGATTATCAAACTTGTGTATTTAAAGTTATATCAAATTGAAGAAATTTAAAACTTGACAGTTTCTATTTTAATTATATATATTTAGTAATTTTGGGTAGAAACAACTTTGCCTTACTATTTTTTTTAGTTGGGGGGGATTTTTCTTGAAACATCAATTTTTCAGGATGTCAGATAGATACAGATTAGCCAGTGACTGATTTGGATTCTGGAGAAAAACTGATGGTTTACTAATAATTTCCACTTCCAGTTTCCTTTCTGCTTCTGGTTCAAAAATTTTCTTTGAAACAAATATTTTCCAGTATTGGCTTAAATAGAGTTTAGATAAAGATTAATAGGGATTCAGCATCAAATTCCGAAGGGAGTAAGAGAATTCACTAAGGATTTCCACTTTCGATTCTGAAGATGGTAATTTCGATAAAAAAATTTGCATTTTTCTTAAAACATATATTTCTCGGGATCTGCTACAGTTGTAGCTTAGATTAGATGATGACTGATATGGATTTAACATTAGGAGACAGTTTTCGGAAGAGAGTAGATGAGGTGTCGTTCACTAAGGATCCCCCACTTCCGGTTCTGGAAGTGTTATATCCTGTTTTTCCGAAAATTATATGACTTCACGTCGTATGAAACAAGTATGCAAACGAATATAAAATGCTCAATAATTTCGTCGAAAATTAAATGCAAACACCACTTGCCACTTTATGAAGGCTATGCCACTATACCAAAGTCCACGGAATCCGTACTAGTGGTACAAGAGTCGCTTTCAGACTACCGACATAACTGCACTAACCTACAGGGTTGATTTGTTCGGATTCCATTGTAAAGAACCTAGTTACCCCAAACGGAAATCGAACCCTGAATATTCGATCTGGCCAGAAGACGCTCTACCGTTGAGCTACTGGGACAAAATTGAAAGCTCTTATTGCCGAAGTGGATTATGCAAGATGCTTGAAACGAGCTCTTTCATTGAAAACTAGAATTTTAATTTTCAAGAGTCGCTTTCAGACCACTGACATCATTGTACTAACCTACAGGGTTGATTTGTAAAAACCTTACCTCAACCAGGATCCCAACCACGGATCTCCGTACTGACCAGCCGACACTCTACCGTTGAGCAACTAGGACAGAATTGCAAGTTCTTATCGTCGGAGTAGACCCTGCAAAATACCTGGGTACCAAATTCCATTGGCTTACGATACTTAAATTTCCTGCAGATTACAAACTTCACACACAAACATTTTCCTTAATTTTGTAAGATGTGTATTTTTTTTATAAAATTATCTAAAAGATTCATATATTTATCATATACACTCATGTTCAAAAGTTAAGTATAATTCCTAAAGTGCGAAAAATTCGGATTTAATATGGATACAATAGTTCGCAATCAGTTGTAGAGAATCGTGGGACGAAGGTAAATCATTGCGCATATGCAAAACAGTTCAGTCGACATCGATATGCGCAAAGCACCGGCGCACGTCGGAACGAGTATAAAACGGCCTCGAGCGGCATGGCCAGTTGAGGCAGAATTTCGCAATTGCTGTGGTACAGAGCGTTATTAACAATCAAAAAGAACGAAAGATGTCACAAACATGCCAACTGGACATGTTTCTGAAGGGACGAATTATTGGAATACTGAAATCCGGTCAATCCCAAACCGAACGTCTCGAATTCTGAATGTGCCTCAGTGTCTGATATTTCGACTGCGGCAGAGGTTCCAAACCACTGGAGATATCCGACGATCAGTAAGTACCAGGTCGGCCAAAGGTAACAACCGCTCAACAAGACCGATATTTGGTGATAACTGCTCGAACTCAGAGGAACCATTCTGTCAGAAATCTGAGTTCAGCCCTTACAGTAGGAGTCACTGTTTCGAGACAAACTCTTTACAGGAGACTCAGAGACGTCCGTCTCTATGCCAGACGACCAGCAGTTTGCATCCTCCTGACGTCTGCACAGAAACGCGCGCGTTTACAATGGAGTTTGGAATATCGGCAGTGGAGTGGACAACAGTGGGGTAATGTCATGTTCAGTGAGGAGTCCAGGTTTAGCCTGCAAACTGATTCTCGTCGTACCACGATCTGGAGATAACGTGGAACGCTTTTTCATCCGGGAGACATCACGAAAAGACGTCGGTTTCCGTTTGGAGGAGTCGTGGTCTGGGCAGGCATCATGATGGTCGGCCGCACAGACACGGTGTCGGTTACCGGACAAAGATACAGAAACGAAGTCCTTGAGCCTACCGTACTATTGTTTCGAGGTGCTGTTGGCCCTGATTTCATATTCATGGCTGATAACACGCCTCCTCACCGTGTGGCCTTGATCGACGGTTCCTTCAAACTGAAGATATCCAGAGCATGCAGTGTCCTTCCAACTTTCCTGATCTGAATCCAATACAGCATGTGTGGGATATGTTCGGGAGACATCTTGCAGCCCTCCGCTACCCACCAAGCTCCGTTCCGGGATTGAAAACTGCTCTCCGTGAGGCTTGGAACTCTTTGAGCACACAACTCATCCAAACCCTCATGGAAAGTATGGGAAATCGTTGTGTAGCATGCGTGGCCTACCGTATTAAACTTCAGCATCACATTGTTTTAATCATTCTGCTTCACCGAGGTTGACACTCGTATTGTGACCCTTTTTCTTTCAACCCTTTTCTTTGGATAATAAAAGTCTTTATTATCCTTGTTTTGCATTGTTTTCTTCTTCTATAACCCTATTACACCCACGTACCGCGTTTCCTTCCATTCTGATGTAGATTTCCTGAAATTTTTATATAAACAGAAACTATGCTTAACTTTTGGACATGAGTGTATATATTCAACAATATGATTCATCTATGTCTACAAAAATAAAACTCTGCCGTTTTTTTGGTATACAAATCCACATTTTTTAACAGAGCTTTTTTATTTCCGTACGATTTCTTCTTACCTTACTGTAATTATACCTTACTGTAAATATGAGAGTGCTATATAAGAAAATCGATAAGAGAGTCTAGATTTTGACGAAAAAGTCAGTTTTATGATATCCTGAACACATTTGGGAGAGATGTCCATTTCTGATTGTATGAACACAAATTATTCGAAATTTAAAACTTTCATAATATTATTTACGATGGTGAATAATAAATAATTATCTCAAGAGTGATCGTAGTAATAGGAATCTGTATGAAATTGATAGTTTAAAATTTTGTCATGCATGTAAAACATAGTAAAACACCTTGTATTTATTTTGTAAATCAGTACAATGCATCAAATGTATTGATGTGACCAACCTTTAGTCAACTTATATATTTGAAAGGAAGAATAATTTTTAAACAAAAGCTCATAAAAATATACACCTTTTTCATTCTAGTACCAATAAAAGTATAAATATGGAATATGAATATGAAAAGAAATTGAGTGGAAATATTTTTATTATTCATATATATATATATATATATATATATATATATATACATACAAAGCGTTTAACATGTGTTACTGGGAGAATTCTGATAATATACATCGTGAAAGATTTAATGTCGAAGAGAGAGGAGTATTACAGGATAGGTATATTGTCACTTACGTGGATAAAGTGACGTCCAATTATGCTATTACATGTAGAAAATTCTATCATAGTACTTTGCTGGAACACTATAAGAATGACACTATGTATAAACAACTGAGTATATCAAGAAGATCAATCGAAAATCGTATAGTGGCAAAAAAATAAAAAAGCAAAATCTATAAAAAAATTGGATATGATCTGAAACAACTGCGATTTCCATACTTAACACTCATACCAAAACTTCACAAGAAACCTATAAAATTCCGACCGGTTACCGTCGGATACAAAACATATTTAAAGCCGGCTAATGATAAATTACATAAAATCTTAAAATCTGTAATTCCCATAATAAAAAAACAAGGAGCTTATATTGTATCTAATAGTTTTGAAGCTAAAAAAACGCTGGAAAAAGTGACAGATAAAGTTTACTATAAAAGTTACGATTTTTCAGATCTTTTTAACAATATAAACATAAATGACCTTTTTGATATTTTAATGATAACTTTTGAAAAATATGATTTACAGATTTTCCTGAATTACAATAAATATCAAAACTTGGTACAAATGGTACTTTTCGAAACCGTTTTGTTTAATGGCATGGATTTTTAGAAACAACAATTTGGTATACCTATGGGGGGTAGCTGCTCATCTATATTGGCAGATATCTATTTGAATAGCTATGAATCTGGAACACACATCTTAAATGAAATTATATTCATAAGATACGTTGACGATGTGTTGACAGCTTGCGAGGAAGAGGATTACGCGGTGGATTTTAGTTTTTATCCAAGTGGTTTAAATCTGATCGAAAACGCCAAAAATGATGACGGAATCGTTAATTTTTTGGATCTTAGTATTGTTAATAATAAACGAGACGGAACACATCACAAAACATTTTTTCGTACCTATGATAAACGCAACGATTTTAATTTTAAAATTAATTAGCTTGTTCCTTGGACATATAATCTCAATAAACGAGTGTTTAGAAACGTCATTAGGAATTATCTGATCAGAAGTAGAAGATTGAACACAAAGAGAGAAGACCAATATTCGTGATTGAAAAGATACTTTGGGGAAGCCAGTAGGGTTGAATATCCCAGGGGATTCCTTTGTGGTATCGCATCGGATTTTTACAATATCGATATACAAGAGTGCAATTTAAGATTAACGGATTTTTAGGTGAATCTGTGACAACGGTAAACTGTATATAATCGGAGATTCCTCAGTTCTCGGAGTTATTTTGGTGATGAAGGGGATGGGGTAAAGCGTTAGTGTGTTGAGTTCGATGGATTTTTTGGTGGTATTGGTGGTGTTGGCATGAGGAGGATTCGATTGGTTTCACATAAGGTATTTCTTTTGGATTTTGATTAAGTTCTGTGTCCTTATTTTCGGCAATTACTTTAGTCGCCAGGACTTTCTATGAACGGTGCCGGTTTTCCGGGAGTGTTTGCCGCTGTACTCAAAGCATGCTTTTAACCGGGGAGTGGGGGTACCCCCCCCCCCCACAACTACTTTTTGGTACTGTTCATTCTTTCATTGAATTTTATATAGTGCATAAAATTGTTATTGCTGCTTTGCGCATACTCTTTTATTGTTTAACTGGTATACATTGCCTTATTGGTAATATTATTCCAAACATTAGTTTAAAAATTTTTAAAGTTTATATTTATATATATATATATATATATATATATATATATATATATATATATATATATATATATATATATATATATATATATATGTATATATATATATATATACATCCATACATACATATATATATGGTATGTATGTATGTATGTGTGCATGTGTGTGTCTGTGTGTGTATGTTAGCGTGTCTATGCGCGAGTCTGTAGATGCGATATTTCATGAGCAAATGAATCGTATGAAATTTGGCATAAATATTACAATCAGTGAATACTTGAACCTGATTAATTTAAAACTCGATCGAATATTTGAAAGCCCCTCAAATTTTCGAATGAATTTTGAAAAAATCATAAAAAGTCAGAACATTCACTGTTCCGTATCTGTTTCGAGATCGCCACTTGGCGACTGAACATTCCACCTTGGCGCTAATTAGGTTGTTGTAACCCAGCCGAAGAAGGTAGAAAAGACCGAGAACTTGTGTGCGAGTTCGAGTTTTTCTGTTGCATCCGTCATGTGCTGTCGTGGTGTTTGTTTTGCGCAAATAAAGTTTTGTTAATATACAGTCCATTCGCATTTTTCTTTCGCTTACCTCCGCACATTTAATGGTCCGTCGAGCCGGAGGTACTACCAGTTCCTATGGTAAAGGATTTGATTAAATAACTAATTTAATCTTACTTTAGTTCCATCGCGCGCCATGACTGACAGTAACACAATTACTGTTCTAAACCGCAAGTGCGGTAATATTAAGGGTCAACTGACCAAAGTTACGAACTGTCTTACCGAAGGGAAGGAACCAACATTCAATGAGCTGAATGTCTACTGTGAATTGATTACAAAGATTCAAGTGAAGTTTGATGCATTAAAAGAAGAATATTACGCTACTGTGTCGGATGACGAATTCGAAGAAACGGAAGCAGCCCTGTCGCTAATTGATGAAGAGATGCAAAAAATAGAGGTTAGAATTGGGACCTCTATAAATAAAATTAAGGATAATTCAGATAATTCTACAACGACTGGGAAGAGTTCTACTCAAGAGGTATGTTCATTACATACAGATCTGCATAAAAGGGCTTCGATCAAACTACCCAAAATCCCATTACCTATATTCAGTGGTAAATTTGAGGAATGGAATCTGTTTAAAGGTCAATTTAATGCCTTAATAACTGAAAATCAAGATTTATCAGAAAATGAAAAACTCCATTATTTACGCGGTTCATTAAAGGGTGAAGCTAAGATTATTGAAACTTCCGATGATTCGTACAGTTCTCTTTTTAAGGCTTTGGAACAACGCTATGAAAATCATAGAATTATTGTTGATACGCATATGAAAAATATTCTTAACGTGGATTCAATTAAATACGAATCTGAAAAGGAACTTCGCAGCCTATTAGACATTGTAAAGAAGAATCTCAGAGCTTTAAGGGTTTTGGAATTTGAACGCGACAAATTTTCTAATGCATTATTATTAAATATAATACTTAACAAATTAGATCGCGAAACACGCAAGCAATATGAATTAACGTTAACAAACAATGAAGTTCCAGATTTCGATGCATTTTTGGAATTCTTAGAAAGAAGATGTCAAATTCTTAGTAGTATTAGCAGAAATATTGCTAAACCGAATGTGGAACGATCAAAATCATTTATCGTTAAATCCAATAATTCCTGGAAAGTATGTGTTGCATGCAAATACAAATATCATCCTATTTATCATTGTCAAAAATTCAAGGACATGAAACTGGATAACAGATTAGAAATTGTTAAAAAACACAAACTATGTTTTAATTGTTTGAGCGATCTTCATATGTTATCAAACTGCAATTCGAAAAGTTCTTGTTTCGCTTGTAAAGCATCCACTCACCATACGCTGCTACATAAGTATTATTATACACCCACTTTAACTAAAGCGCAGATCTCATCGCCAGACACTTTGGCTACTTATAAGGAGCAAGAAGTGAACAATTCCGCTCAATTTATTGACTCGCAGCAGACTCGTTCTTCCTTTTTTACAAATGGAAATTCGAAAAGTGTGTTGGTTAATACAGCAATCGTGTACGTGAAGGATTCATGTGGTCTAAGAATTGCATTGAGAGCAATTTTGGACTGTGCATCTGAGTCATCATTTTTATCGTACAAAGCGGCTGATGCACTTAAATTAAAGAAAGAAAAGATACAAATACCAATTTGCGGTTTGAATGACACTACTCTGAATGTCAGGGCAAGGGTCACCGCTGAAATATCGAATGAAAGTAAGGATTCAAAATGGGAATTAGAGTTACTTATTGTACCTAAAATAACAGATGTTACGCCTTCGAAGAAATTTAAGATTTCTAATTTGAAAATTCCAAAGAACTTAAAACTCGCAGATCCTAAATTCTTTTTGCCTCAAAAGGTTGATTTACTTTTGGGTGCTGAATATTTTTTCGCTTTCTTAAACTCGGATAAAATTAGATTAAGAGAAAATTTATTTCTACAATCAACTGTTTTCGGACATGTGGTTTCGGGCAGTGTTTCGGACGATAATTCTGATATGTCAACTAACTATTGTTTTTTGTCTAAAAATTTGGAGACTCTAAATAAAACACTTGCATCGTTCTGGGAAACAGAAAACATCGAAAGTCACGAAACCATCAGTGAAGAGTTAAAATATTGCAACGAACACTTTGAAAAAACGCATTATCGGAACGCAGATGGAACATATGTAGTTAAAATGCCATTCAAACCAGAGCTTTCTGAAAAGATGTTGGGGAGTTCTAAAGAAATGGCTTCTAAAAGATTGGAACATTTGTGGAAACGATTAGAACGCGATCCTACCATGCAAGAGCTATATTCAGATTTTCTTATGGAATATGAAGTTCTAGGCCACATGGAGGAAATAAAGGAAGATGAAGATTCTGAAGAAGGTTATTATCTCCCTCACCATGGCGTTTTGCGACCAACTAGTCAAACGACCAAATTGCGCGTCGTTTTCGATGCGAGCGCAAAAACTACTAACAAAAATTCTTTAAATGATTTGATATGCAAAGGAGGGGTGATACAGGAAGATCTTTTTTCGATATTAATACGTTTTAGAAAACATCTCTATACATTCACTACAGATATAGAAAAGATGTTTAGAATGATTGAAATTGATCCGTCACAAAGAAAGCTTCAAAAGATTTTGTGGAAAGACAACCAATCGGCAACAATCAAGACTTATCAGTTAAAAACGGTTACCTACGGCACTGCGAGTGCGCCCTATTTAGCTACGAAAGTTTTGCATCAACTTGCTTTAGATGAAAGCAAAGACTTTCCATTAGCATCGAGTGTTATCCTGCACGACTTCTATATGGATGACTGTCTTTCTGGTTCATCGGATTTGAAGGAATTTAAAAGTATTCAATTAGAATTAACACAGCTCCTTAAAAGAGGGGGAATGTCTTTGCATAAGTGGTGTTCCAATACAACTCGCACTTCTGAACAGATTTTTCCTTTAGATCGAAATTCAGAAGAGATAACAGTAAAAACATTAGGCATGCTTTGGAATAGCTCAACGGACACATTTGCATACAACGTTTCAATCGACAATAAGTGTAGTTTCACTAAACGAGACGTGCTTTCACAAATTGCCCGCATCTATGATCCTATTGGTCTTCTCGGGCCAATTATTACCAAGGCGAAGATTTTCATGCAACAATTGTGGTTGCTGAAATTAGGCTGGCATGAAACATTACCACCAGACTTTTCGAAACAGTGGATGTCCTTTATTAAGACACTGCCAGATTTAGAATTCATCAAAGTGCCCAGATGCGTCCTTAAATCCGAGGTCAAGTCTATTGTTCTCCATGGATTTGCTGACGCCTCCTCTAAGGCTTACGGCGCAGTAGTGTACGTGCTGTCTGTAAACTATGCAAGCCAAGTCTCCTGTCAACTTCTGTGTAGTAAATCACGCGTGGCTCCCATCAAAACCATGACGATTCCAAGACTTGAACTTGCGGCGTGTCTCCTTCTTTCACAACTAATCCAGAAGGTTTTAGATGCTTTAAGACAGAAGGTGGACTCTGTTCAACTATGGTCTGATTCAACTATCAGCCTGGCTTGGATAAGGACCTCTCCCCACTTGCTTAAAACCTTCGTAAGTAACAGAGTATCCCAAATCCAGCAGCTGACCAAGGACTTTCAGTGGCAACATATCCCCTCTGAATCTAATCCTGCTGACCTCATTTCCAGAGGATTGGACGTAGGAACTCTTGCAGACTATAAACTATGGTGGTGTGGACCAGATCCTTCTGTGTTAGCAATTTCGACTCACGAGACTTTGAGTGATCCTGATTTCATAATGGACAAGGTCTATCTGGAGGAACTCAAGGTCCCTTCTAAATTAACTTTAGCCTTGAATAGTGACTCTAAATTTTATGATAATTTAATTGATCGCACTAATGATTTTCATAAACTAATTAGAATACTAGCATTTATTTTTAGGTTTATTAAAAACTGTAAGGGTAATACACATGCATTAAAAGGTGCTCTCTCTGTAAATGAATGTAAACAGGCTGAAGAATGTTTAATTAAGCAAGTCCAGTTAAGTTATTTCACTCCAGAAATTTCGGCCTTACAGAAAGGAGCATCAGTTCCAACTAAAAGTAAGCTCAGATTTTTGCATCCATTTCTGGACAGTAGAGGTTTAATTAGGGTCGGTGGTCGTCTTGCTAATTCAAATTTAAATTACGATCACAGACACCCAATAGTTTTGCCTTCTGGTAATAAAATAGTTAAAATGATCTTTCAGTATTATCATAGAAAAACTTTGCTGTTTGGGCCACAAGCCTTATTGAACACTGTTCGGCAAAATATATTGCCAGGAATGTTAGTGTTACTCAAGGACTCAAATCTTCCGTTCAATAAGTGGCCTATGGCCAGAATTACTAAAGTTATGCCAGGTGCAGACGGAATTGTTCGTGTGGTAGACTTACGCACTCCGGCAAGCAATTTTAGAAGATGCGTTTCTAAAATATGCATCTTGCCAATTCCAGATAATCACAGTCCAATGTAAAATAATTATTGTGATATTTACTTTGTATATGTTTATATTGATTTTGTTAGAATATGTTTTATTTGTAAAGTTATGTAATATTTGAAATAATTGAATATTTCAACGCCGGGCGGGATGTTCCGTATCTGTTTCGAGATCGCCACTTGGCGACTGAACATTCCACCTTGGCGCTAATTAGGTTGTTGTAACCCAGCCGAAGAAGGTAGAAAAGACCGAGAACTTGTGTGCGAGTTCGAGTTTTTCTGTTGCATCCGTCATGTGCTGTCGTGGTGTTTGTTTTGCGCAAATAAAGTTTTGTTAATATACAGTCCATTCGCATTTTTCTTTCGCTTACCTCCGCACATTCACTAATGTCACAAAAATACATCTCTTTATACGTGACTTTTTATCAGAAATGTCATCAAACTTTTTATTTTTCTACAAAATATTCCCGTAACTCTTCATAATATTTTGTCAATACCTTTTTAAAAGGAAGCAATGCAATTTATTCATTTCATTAACTTTTCTTATTCCCGGTAGAATAATATATTTCCATCCGAATAACTAAATTAAACATGTGGACATTTAAACACAAGTTTAAACTTTTCATTTAAAAATATACTGTTTAACAGAATCGTCTCTGTGTGAAATTAATATTCTCTTTTCCACATCGTAGAACTTATTAAGCACGAAAGAACTTTCTCCATCACGAAAGGGATGAAATTCTTTACCGTGATGGCCAAGTGCAAAATGAATCTGCAAAGCAATAAATCTGCGAAATGAAACGTGCAGGTTCGCACAGACGTATATATAAAATGAACGTGTTTTGTATCTCTTATCGTGCTTTCAGCTTTCTTTATTAAAGAATTTATTTTTATTATAAACATATGTTAAGGTAAAAGGGATTAATCGGTGATTATGCATAATCGCCAATCATCTTAGAAAGTTTTATAAATTTCGCCAAATTTCTCACATTTACCGGCGATTTAACATAATTCTTAAATTAAGTTGGTGAACTCGATAAATGTGCCAGAATTTATCATTTTTGCCGGCGATTATGCGTAATTCCCAAATGAATTTGGTAAGTTTGATAAATATCCCTGAATATATGACTTTAAATCGACTTTTGCATAATTTCCAAAATGTAGTTCATAAATTTGATAAGTATCATGAAATTTCCCATCTTTTGCAGTTTTAATAAAGTAACTTGTGGATTTAACCAAATTTATAAAATGAATCAAAAACACATTTTCTTTTAATATTAGAACTATTTAATGAATCTAAGGAAACTAAAAGAAAAATCTGTTTCAGCTTAAAATTAGAATTATGTGTTCAAAAATATCAAAACAATCTATTGGAAAATGTATTGAACTCTAATAATTCTTACTGCTTATTCAAACATGGCAAACTCTCATGACATTTTGAGTTACATAATTTTTCATTTTTCATACATTTGCAGTTTTTCAATTATATGAGCACTTTCCTTTAGATGAACATGTTTGGTAAACTTGACTTCTTGAAATTGATGTTTTTCTTTCGCACTCCTTAAGAGACAGAGTGATATTGAGTGCATTTACTACTATAAGAAATTTTTCGTCACATAGCACAAACTGGTTTCTGAAAAACTATTGTGAAGGAGTTCCCTCCGTTGTTCCCAAGTGATAGTACTCATCAATTCCAATAGCTAATATTATTGCCAATATGTTCCGCGAAGCGCTTTTAGCCCTGTCTACATTTGGTATTCTTAGCTTCACTGTATTTCCTACTTTCGCTACAGCAAACTTCAGCTTTGATATTTTCTTCATCTTTTTCGCTTAAGTTTCTAAACCTACTTTGCTTTCGCTCGCTTCTCAACTTCTTCCTTTCTGTTCCTTCCTTTCTGTCCATAATAAACTGACAAAAGTTGACGAATCAGGTACAGTTAGAGTATAGTCAGGTATAGTCAGGTCGAGTTGGTTGAAGGACAGTTGTTCATTTTCGGAACTTTTTTCTAAAATATTTTCATTGGGTCCTTCAAACGGACATCGATATCGATCTAGTGATTAAATTATTTTTATAACTTTTATTCTGTGAGAACATCTGCTAGATTATCATTAAGAAGGGATAATCTCTTCAGCCCAAATTTTAAGGATAAACCACTACAATTTTTGATATGTAAATTGCAAATAAATTTGGATTTTAATTTCAAGTTGGCTAGATTTAGCCAACTTGTAATCAGTGGCGTAGCTTGGCATGCTGGCTCCCGGAGTCAGTTATAGATATGCCATCTTCTTTTGTTAGTAAAATACACTCTGTTACAAAAAAATATATGTACCCATAAGAAATTGAGCTAAACTCGATATGTGGATATCGTTTGAGGAGATATGCAAATTATTAAAAATGGTGGCAATAAGAATATGGCATTTTAGTAAGTGGTAAATCTTTCCCTGGAAGCTATACAAGCCGATACTCGGTGCAGCATAAATTATATTAAGTTGATCTTCTCCGTCTACGGAAGATTGTGCCACAAATGTTGAAAGTGGTCAGCTAATTCAGTGGTATTTTGAGACGGTTGCAATTGCCGTCCTAGAATGCCCCAGACGTGTTCTATTGGCGATATGTTTGGGAACCTTGGCTATGGGAGGGTATTAAATAACCTAATTATGAGAAACCGATTAATGAGAAAGTCATGCAATATATGGTCGAGGTTTTTGGCAAATGAAACCTGGGCGTCTTGACAGAATAGGCAGAACAATCGGCTGCAGAATATCATCGACTTACAAGTGAGCTGTCCGATTGCCTTGCAGCCCAACTAAAATATCGGTAGTCATACTAGATGGCTACCCAGACTGTCACACTACGTTTTCTGGTCCACTATTGCCAATACGGAGCAACTGACATATCGCTCCGACCAAGATGGCGACTTTCTATTTACAACAGGGTGTATAATTTAATATATTTTTAATATGTATCTAAACAAACATTTATACTATCTTAAAAAATGGTGTTGTTGTTGTTGTTGAAACCCAGACCGTCCGACCTACCAGAAAGGTGTAAGGTAACTGTTTTGACGGTCGGGAAGTGCCACCCAATTTAGACCGGAACCCAGTGGGGGAGGCATCCACAGGGACCGTACCCTCCTTCCCCTACCACCAACCTCTCGGAAGGACTTTCGGACCCACATGTTTAACGTGATCGTACTCCGCATGAACACGACGGCAGTTTTGGCAGTGGCTGGAATCGAACCCGGGCCTACCGAGTGCAACTCCAGCGCGCTAACCAATGGGCTACCGCGCCCTTTAAAAAATGGTGTGTAATAATTTCTACATAATTTGTTATTTGAATAATACTTAACAAATACGATTTTTCTTTTATGTATTAATTTTGCCATCCCTTCTTTCGGGAAAAAACACGACTCGGAACTCCCCTTAGCTACTCTACTTCTTCACTTATCCCTTTCCCGGGCAAGAGACAATAATAAAATTATATAAATTGATTTTTGCCTGATCATGTTAAAAATGCCTAAAGTTATAGATCTAAGAAAAACTGTGTTCAATGAGTCAGATACAGGGGTTGGTAATATTCTTCCCACAGTCCAGATAGTGCGTAGCTCAGGTGGGATACATGCTACCTCTGCCTCTTTGAGGAACAAAATATCATTAGCATTACTAACAACGTTAAGGCAATAGGGACTAATATAATGACAGTTTTTCCATATTTAAAATTCTGATGTGAGCAACACATGACTTTCCTTATATAATGTAATGAATTTACTACTTTTACAGTAAAAAAAATAGTTTTTTCTTATAGTAGATACTAATATTCATTCCAAGATATTGAATTTTTGACAATTGGTCGTCATTTTCATTGATTTAGCGTCATTTTTATCCATTTGGCGAGATTTTCGTAAATTTGGCAACATTTCAAAAAGTCACTAAGTTGGCGACATTCCGTCAAATTCGTCGCCAAAATCTCGCCAAGCGTTATGGACGAAGAAATAAGTTATTCTTACAGCAGATAAATGACTATTGGCGTTCAAATACAAAAGTATTACTCAAAGTATTTTTTTCATGAATGGAACAAGCTAGATCCACGAGAATGATGTCACCCAATTTATCGCATTGTATTACATATGAAAAGTGAACATGTTTTTCAATAGGAAATTATTTTTTATATGACTTTCTGATAATTTTTTTGAAAAATCTGCAATATCTCGAGAACGGTTCACGTTAGCGTTCTAAAATTTATGACAATCGTTTTATAATGAAAAATTACATAAGAAATGTCTATTTGCGTAACATTCAATTGCGTATTAAAACAATAGGCTTCCAGTGTTTACGGATTGTGATTTTTGTACCAAATTTGGTTCGAATTGGTCCATTCGTTCGTCAGTTATCGTCTCCACAGACTCACTGACACACACACACACACACACACATACTTTCACACACACACACACACACACACACACACACAGACATCACTCCAAAAATGTTGGATTCGTGATCAGGGATGCTTGAAATGTGCTCTCCCGTCGAAAACTCGAATTCGAATTTTCGACCCCGTCACAATACTTTCCTTATACATTATGTATATAAGGAAAGTAATAATATATATAATACATTGCATTTAAGATTTAATTGTAGTTCACCAAAATAATATGTTACGACAGATACTTATTTATTTGCATTACAACATGGGATGCAAAATACTCTGTCATTGAACCTTCTAAGGAAATATTATTTACTAGATATTTAACAAGCGTCTTATATTTTAATAAATTTAGTTCCGTCTCATTTGAAGTTCTTCTTTGCATACAATTTAGTGTTATCTACTTATCTGCAGTGTGAAACTGTGCAAAACATAGAATCACACATAATGGAGCTTGACACGTTTTGCAGCAAACCTTAGATCTTTTATCTTTTTTCTTAGTACTACAGTATTTGCATCTCCTGCAGGTATCTAGTGCATCTGGCATGTGTTCGACAACTTTGCTGGTGCGAATCACATCAGGAACAGGGAGCGTTTCTCACTGACTTTTTTTGTACATACCTAAAGACCTCTTACGGCTTGAAAATGTACCAATCAGTGCTCTTCCTAAACGTACTCTGAAATCTTCGTGAAGACATTTTTCTTTACCTGCAGTCAATTCGTACAAAACGTAATTGTTGACAATGGTAGCCTCTAAGAGGTAGAAAAAAATTATTTTTCACCACTTATTAGATCTGTGAGTTATTGGATAAGATTGGCACAGGTGATCAAATCTATCAACACCTCCCATGTTTGCTGCATATTCTGCAATGGGTAGTGGACAATTTACAAGTCTTTTAGTCCCATCTTTTTGGGTTCGATCCACAGTGACTACCGCTTCTGGATGATGGACTGCAGAAAGAACATTCGCAATCTTAGTATCTTTCCATTTCACAGCTGCTATATGATCGTTACAATTCCACTCATGTTCCCACTTTTGAAGCTGATTGTTATTTTTTTTCATGAAATATGGCAATCCTTTCCTATCACGGCGTACAGTTCCAACTGCACACACGTTTTTTTTTTCAAATAAACACTTCATTAGCTGTACGGATGTGAGAAAATTATCAAATGCAATTAAATAAGCTTCAGGCTCATTAAAAAGAGCTTCACAAAGGGCATGACAACATCAAATCCTAATCCCTTAGTGACAGTCCCATCCTGCTTTTTCCCTGTATACACTTCAAATTGATACAGGCAGCCATGTTTGGAGTCTGCACGAGCATGTACTGTTTCCACGATATTCGCCCTTTAAATTTCACCATGGACTCATCTATTGACTGCCGACTTGACGAGATAGCTTCTGCCTAGAAAGATTTATTCAGAGTATCGATTAGAGGCCTAAGTTTATGCAATTTATCATATCCTGGATCAAGCTTTTTCTTCTCAGTGCTGTTATCATTCACGTGAATATTCTCCATGAGTTTTTTCCACCGTTTTAGAGGCATAACATTGGCTATAGGTGGAACGTAGTACAGATGATCTGATGACCAGAACAGTTCAGTCGATTTTTGCTGTGGGTGACATCCCATTAGAATTAACATGCCTATTACAGCACGAATTTCATCTTCTATTGTATCTGTCCAATTTTGAGAGTTTGTTTGTCGTGCATATAAATTAGTCTTTTCCACTAACCTTTTTACTTCACTATCAGGAAACAGTCTCTGAAAATATTCAAGAGGACTGCTAGTTCTTATTAAATGAAACGCTGGGGAGCAATTTATTTCAAAGTCGGGGACAACATGCTGGAAACCACTTTCCTTCCATTCGGCATCTTCATCATCACTTTCGATTTCGTACACTTCTGTACATTCACTTTCCCCTTCAGAATCACTTTCAACTACATTTGCAGGTATGTTATCACATGTAACATCACTATTTAGAACATCGTCTAGGTCCGATTCGTACTCATCTACAGAAGCATCAGCATCATCTGGCAAAGAAAAAAACAGCTGCAGAGCTTGTTCCACCGAAAGTTGGGAATTCCGTTTTGGCATTTAGATTGTATTGATGACCTATGAAAAAGATGAAAAACCATGCGTAAACAAAAACATATTGCATATTACATGAAATGTTCCAGTCACGTAGATAAGGGGTGTCCAGGGGGTAGAACAAGCAGGGGCCGACTATGAAATTTTGGGGGGTTGGGGGCCGAGCTAATGCCACATTTCGGGGGCCTATTTGACTGGAGGACAGTAAACAGATAATTTAGTTTTTATTTTAATCAAGTTTTTCCCTAACTGACTACACCTTTTAGGAAAAAGCAAAGTCTGAAATTAAATATACATAACCTTAATTTTGTTTCTATAATTTTTTCTGGAAAAAAAACGCACAAAATGGAAAAAATGTTTTCACGATCATCAATTACATTGGTAAACACTGGTGGGCATAGGGGAATAATTTACCACTTGCTTTGATATGGCATTATAAAAAGTGAGCAAATGATTTACCGAAATAATTTTGTGTCAAAAAGAACAAAACAATATAGGCATGCAAGAAAAAAATAAATTTTCTTACCTAGGTAAGCGAAAATAATGTATTTTTCAGGCAAGAGCAAAAGAGAACAGGCGTTGCCTTTGAAAATCTACTTCCAAATAAAGATAATGGGTATTTGAAAAGATCTTGAACAGATATCGCCATCTACCGGTACGTTTTATTAAACGCAACCTCCGCTTCCTTTTGGGGCGAAATCCAAAACGGGCAGTATATTTCTTAAGACCGTTTGGACATGAAATTGTAAGTGGTAAACATATTACCACTGCTTGGGTAAGGGTTAAACCTTATTAATTATATTTCACTATAATTTCAGTATAAACGATAAGGGTCGTTTATTCTTAGATAGAGAGATAACTATATTTAATAAAAAAAAATAATCATAACGAGATATTTCTTACCTTTTATACATTTCCTCGTAAAAAGAAAAGAGATAAGAAAATACAGTTGTAGAGACGGTTACCAGAAAAAAAATTAAATAAATCTCATTAAAATAAAGGTTTCTCAACGAGAATGCATATTTATAAAATTTGCCATCCAAGACTGGTAGTTATACATAATGTCCGGTAAATTTGATTAATTACGATTCATCATATTTAGATTTACCACTAACCTTGAAAATTCTGACCGTGGCAAACTCGCTGCCGCTATAACCCCGTGAAGTTAACAAAATTTGTTTTAGTTTAATGAATGACGTTAAAACTAATAATGAAATTGTAAGATGAAAAATAATGTTGTGGGGGGGGGGGTGTCTTGAAAATTTATTTGTAAAGTGAATTTATTCCAATGTTTGTGAGCTGTGAGATTCTGAGGATTTCTGTACCTGTAACCCTAGGAAAGGGATCCCTTTGATGTGTACTCACAGCCGGGATCAGCTGCTCCTATGTTTTTTATAGAGGTATGCTCCTCTATTTTTTGTTTTACATAAATGAAATTGTATCCGTTTGTCGGCATTTTTAGTATTGCATCGCAAATGACATGAAAGCATTTTTGAGACTGACGATGTTGAATGTGAATTTAGTATTTAAGAAATAACGATGCTGCTTTAACGATGCTGCTCAGCGAAAAAAAATTTTCTTTAAAGATTGTCCCCACCACCACCCGATGCATAAATGCACCGCGCCAATCTTCATAACTTTATTTTGTTTTAGTTTAATGGCGTTAACACTAATAATTAAATTTTAAGATGAAAAATAATGTATTCTAAAAACAAAAACATTCATTATTTAAATTTGCATATATTAAAAGCTTTTTTGTTTTTAATAAAAACACGAAACAAAATTATAAACACCCATAATATCAATGGTCCACTGTTAATATAAACTCTAAACTAAATAGAATGTTTACAAATTAAACAAAAATCTAAATACAATTCTAAAATAGAAGTCGAAAACCTGTTAAATCAGAACAATATATAGCCCTTGTTTAAATCAGAACAATTTTAAAACAATATAAATAAAATACACTATAAACGTGTAAATACACTTAATACATAATGTTATGAAAAGAGAAAGAGAAGTTTATGTTCTTAAAAGAACAATAATGAAGTAAAATAAATTCTTATCTTGATACGGATAAACCGCGCCAAAGAAACTGCTGACACAACAAAGTAAATGCTTTGGGTTGAGTTGCAAGAAAAAATGACATTTTTAAAAAATTAATAAGTGCATTTCAAGCAAATTGAAATTTAAAATGAAAAGTAATTTATTTCGAAAATAATAATGTATTCCAATAAAATGAATGAATAATTTATTCAAATAAAATGGATGGTTTGTTTTTCTTGAATGACGTACATTCATTATTTGGCAGGCACAAATATCGAATGTTCCATTCGATTTTGCTGTGCGTATCTGATGCAACCTCGTCAGAACTAAGGCTCCTCTGTATACGAGCTGACTAATCAAGCATATTGAAGCCCACCATAGCTGGAAGCGCAATCCATTAGCATTAACTCTATTCTTATTTTCACTTTAGGAAGTATAATTAAAATAATTATGGGTAGTTGTTCTGCGTCGAATTGCTCTAATCATTCTAGAAAGGGTTTTAGGCTATTTCGCTTTCCTAGAAACGAAGAAAACAATGGCTAATAAATAATTGGATACCCGGTACTGGAGCATACTTGTGCGAGCTGAATTTTATAATATTCTAATTGAAACTTCTTTTTTTCTATAAAGTATTTATTTTAAATACTGATTTTACAATTTCTGTAACTATAGTATGGAACCCTATGGGCTTCAATATGCTTGAGAAGTCAGCCTGTAGTAGAGGAGCTCTAGTCAGAACCTTGACATCAGGATCTCGTCAGAACCGTGACGTCATAACCTCGCCCACCTCCCCTCCACCATAGAAACACCGTGTATTTGCGGGCGCATGTGAGTGAAAAATCAATCCTTTTTTTCGCGGTTTGATCGAGAAATTGAAAATCATTACTTCCTTAAAATCCGGATCGTGCGGCTACTATTTCTTATTTCTTGACCAGATTGGGCGTGTAAGAAAGCCTGATCTTTGAGCTTTTGAGAAAAATGTAAATTAGTCGAAATTGTCGGTACTTTTCTCGACGCGAGGATGTAAAAACGAAAGTTCATTTTTTTTTAGACGAAAGTGACTTTTGTTTTAAAATCTTTAAAAATTATTAGAATGTGTCCCTGAGATTTGAAATTGATATATTTTTACTCGCAATTGTCTGCTCTTTCCGGTCGTGTGATTTGTTTGTTTCTAAAATGTCTGGATGGTGGAGAAAAAAGGGGAAAAAACGGTCGAAATCGCATAAAACATTAAATAACAAAACAAAAAAAAATTCAAATTTTAAAAATCGGTTTACACGTGTCACTCACCCCCCCCCCCCCCCGGGTCTCCGATTGCCAAATTTCGTAGCTCTGCGACGCGCGGTCGCTGAGCTGTACTGTATAAGGCACACAGACAGACAGACATTGCCTTTATTATATAGACTGCGAACTGATATAAATTTATGCGTACTGGTAAATGTGATTAATTCGTAATATATGAAATAAATTTATCAAACTTACCAAGAGGATCGGTGATTATGCAGAATAACCGGTGATTATGCATAATAACCGGCGATTATGCATAATTACTGGATTTATCTCTTTTACCTTAACATGTATATTGCTTCCATTATGCTTGCATAGAAATGTTAAAGAAAGTTTTGAAAAAAGGTAAGTACGCAAGTGTTTGATAGATTTACCGATTTGGACATATTAGAACGAATGATATATATATATATATATATATATATATATATATATATATATATATATATATATATATATATATACATATATAATTGAAGATTTTGATTTTTACTTGTAATATATACCCGAGAATTACCATTAGAAAAATGCTGTATATAAAAAAAGAAATGAAAAAGGGACGGATGTGGTTACAAAATGACTATACAAAAAGCTGTTGTATCATGTAAACATGTATATGAGAGCATGTAAGAAAGAAATTTAACTCATGTCTAATGCAGTTATCCAAGGTACCCCGGGTACCCTACATAAGCTTACAAGATGTAAATTCAGAAGTTAAAAGATGAAAAATTGCAAATCAGAAACAAAGTGTAACACGATGAGCTAGGCCTTTTCTAGCTTCCAAAATGTTTGGAAATTGAATAAAAGGATTAAAATGAATATTAAAAGGAATAAAGTGAATATGAATATGAATATGAAAAGCATTTCTGAATTCATGTACGTTATATCAAGGGCCATACATGTTTCATTAATGCTGATTCTACGTTTCTCTGTACACAACTGTAAAATGTATTACAGAAATAATGATATATATATATATATATATATATATATATATATATATATATATATATATATATATATAAACAGTCGAGTCACATTATTATGACCACGTACTAATATGCCACTGGCAGCACGAACTGCATCTAGAGACCATGGGTGGAGTGTCTAAATGGTTGGTAAAGGTATTTGGAGTCAGGCAGATTATAGTGCGTCCAGCATTTGCTGACAGATGCGTGGGTGGTGGTGGATCCAGTCGTCGAAAATGTCAATCGAGGTGGTCACAAATCGATCGGAATATGGGGAATTCGGAAGCCAGGGAAGTAACTGGAAAACTTGGTCGTGCTCTTCGAATGACACGCAAACACTTTTGGCGGCATAACAAGTCACATTGTCCTATTGAAAGACCCCATCGGCCATAGGGAAGACTGCCAACATAAACGGGTGTACCAGACCGGCAATGATGGAGAGATACCCAAATCTGTCGAGAGTGCCTTCTACAAAATCATGGAACCCAGAGCAGACCAAGTAATCATTTCCCAGACCATAATGCTGCCGCCACCAGCTTCTTTACGTCTAATCATTTCGGCTGGGTGTTAGTTCTCGCCGGTTTCACGCCTCACAAGTAATATATATATATATATATATATATATATATATATATATATATATATATTCCCATAGTTGTAATATCGTTAAAAAGGAGTGCAATATGCGGCTTCATTATTATGTGTTTGCGTATCCGTGCAGACTCAATGGTTTACTTTATCCTAATTGGTTGAATAAGGCTGAGAAATGGTATTTTATTATATATTAGAAATATTAAAGATTGTAGTACAATTTACACAGAATGATATGCAACAATTTTGTTTATTATTAAATTCTTAAATCATTCTTTAAATAATATTTTACCCATACATTTTCTCTAAAACAATATTAGTGAAAGTTAGCATATCATTAATAAAACGTTAAGCCAGAGAAACTGAACTTATTTTATAATTTTGGATATGCTGTTAAACAGAATCGTCACAACAAGAATTTTTTCACTTCCTCAGTCTCATCCGCGAACTCTTTAACTACGGAAAGATTATTCATTATGCAAAATAAGTCATTACGGAAGCGATGAAGGTCTTCACCGCATTGTAAAATAACAAATGAACCTGCCCAGAAGCGAATGTCAAGAAAATTAGAGTTTTACCAAGATATAAGTTCGAAATATGTTTTAAGAATTTTGCTATTATTGTTGAAGAATAATTTATTTCCGTCACATACATTTTACTGCATCTAAAAATAAAATAAAAAATCTGACGTGGACAACACATGATTTTTCTTATAGACTCAAATTAATGTTCTCTTTTTTTTTCATAATTCATTAAAAGGAGATAATTTGTACAAAATAACACTGATAATTATTTAAAATTACACTGAATTTGTCAATTTTAATTTAATTTTTGCTTTCATTTGGCGACTGGGCGTATTTCCAAATCGACATGGCAGAAATCAAAGAAAACTAAAATATCTCGAGAACGGTTACGCCTAGAGTTATGGAATTGGTCTTAATCTTTTTGTTATTACAAATTACGTATAAAAGGAACATTTAATCGATACATTTGAGCATATGTAGTCTTTTCTTTGATATTTTAAAATCTTTTCTTTGATATTTCTGCAAAGAAAGGCAAATTCATTTTTTACAAATCGTGTCAAAACCTAATCAGCACCAGGGTAAACCACAAGTGACTTATCTACTAAATTTTGTGCAATTGGGTCAATTAGTAATCCACAAGTGATTTACCAGTCAAATTTAGTGAAAGCTGGTTCATTAAATTTTGAACTAGACAGGATACATACATTGCGCAGAAACAGACGGGCACACGTATATAGTTTTCTTCGGTTTCTAGAATGCTCGAAACGTTTAGATCCGTCTAAAACTCTAGTTGCGATTTTCGACACGATTCCAATAATTTCCCTGTACATTACAATGTATTGTAGGGAAAATAATAACAGCATAAAATGATAATTTACAATAATAAACAGGTCTATACACACAAAATATCCTTCTTCCTCAAAATAATTTTTAAAAAGCTGATGTGGGCAGCACATGACTTTCCTTATATAATGCAATCTATTTACTACTTTTACAGTAAAAACAAAATAGGTTATTCTTATAGGTGATACTTATATTTTTTCCAAGATATTGAATTTTCGTCAAATCGTCGTTAGTTTCATTGATTTAGCGTCATTTTCATCCATTTGGTAAGATTTTCTTTGATTTGGTAACATTTAAAAAGTCGCCAAGTTGGCGGAATTGCGCCAAATTTGCCGCCAAAATCTCACCAGGCGTTATGGACGGAGAAATAATTTATTCTTATAGAAGATAAATGACTATTCGCGTTCAAATACAAAGGTATTACTCAAAGTATATTTTCTCGTGAATGGAACGAGCTAGGATCCACGAGAATGATGTCACCAAATTTATCGCATGATATTACATATGAAAAGTGAACATATTTCTCAATAGGAAATATTTTTTTTATTTTATATAATTTTTTGATATTTTTTTTTTGAAAAATGTGCAATAGCTCGAGAACGGATCATGCTAGCGTTCTAAAATTTATGTTAATCGTTTTCTAAAGAAAAATTAACACAAGAAACGTTTATTTGCGTAACTTTATTAGAGGTTTTGATTTTTTGATGATTTTTTAAAAATTTCACTCGAAAATTTAGGGGGGGAGGGGGCGATTCTATTGCGTATAAAAACAATAGGCTTCCAGTATTCACCAATTGTAAGTTTTGTACCAAATTTCTTTTGAATCGTTCCATTCGTTCGTCAGTTATCGTCTCCAGAGACTCACTGACACACACACACACACATACACATACTTTCACACACACGCATACACACATACTTTCACACACACACACACAGACATCACCTCAAAAATGCTTGATTCGTGATCAGGGATGCTTGAAACGTGCTCTCTCGTCGAAAACTCGAATTCGAATTTTCGACCCCGTCACAATACTTTCCTTATACATTATAGTATATAAGGAAAGTAAAAAACAAAAAACAAAAAAAAAAACAGTCCCAGTAAAGATAGGAAACTTTTCGTGAATAGAATAATGCTCGTGAAGATAGGTGTTTCCAATCCAAAGAAGTGTGAAACAGAACGAACAAAGGAAGATTGCAAAAAATTCGCTTAATGTATTAAAACTAACCATTCCCATCCACGCTTCGCGCAGTCGAAATAATTAGTTGTTACAAAATGTGACACGTATATACTTAACAAAAATTCTGAATATCAAAAACTGTTTCAAAAATTTAAGCATAAAAATAGAGCATACTTTATTGTTCTGTTAACATGAAAATTGCTGTATGTAAAACAATATTTCTTATCCGATCACTGTATGTTCCATTATTTTCAATGTTTTCAAACAATTCGAGCTAAAAATCATTTTATTATAACGTTATTTGTCAATAGTTTTGATTAATAGTAAAATTTTTGAGCATGGAGTTAGAAAGAAGGAGATGAAATTCCTATGGATGAAACGCTTGAAACTGCCATATTGCTTTGAGAATTATATCTAAGGGTTGCTAGTGTTAGTAAAGTAGCTGCTATTGTTATTTGACTCAACAGAAAAACGTGGCATTTAGTATATGCATTTTGAATTACTTTAAATTAAGGGTTCCCTAATTAGGAGTATAATTAACCAGTATTTTTTCATAGATGTAGGATAGAGTACAGAATATAGGCAGATAAAAATAAATTGACAGGTAAAATAATTTTGAATACGTAGGAATATTCTCTATTGCTTCAGTTCTACTTTGCATTGCGCTAATAATTTATTTTCACAAAATAGACATTTTAAATAAATATTTTAGGCTTTTCGCCATAGAAATGCATACAATGCAGGACTACTTATATTATCCCAGCGCCACCTAAATTATTGTCTCAATCAATATTGGCGTTTTCTTAATATGAAGTCTTAACTCCTTACTTTTATCTCCATGATTTCGACATTTGAAATGTAGTTCGGTTACTCTAGTTGCCAAAATGAAATAGAAATTTTAAATAAATTGATAAAATGTAAATAAAAAAGTCGTCTTCTTTAACCATAAATTAAAATATCTCAATAATGGTTGATTGTACACAAATACAGATGAGAAAATTTAGAATATATTTTTCTGTACACGACGGATGGTACAGAAACGAATCGTGTGTCTAACCATTCTTGAGTTATATTTGAAATAATGTTATGACAAAACATTCTCCGAATTATAAATTTCTCGATCAAAATTTTAAGAATTTAGATTTTTCTCATTACTTATTGGTCTAGTCCCACATGTATGCAAAGTTTCAAGCTTCTATCGTCAGTAATTTGAACTGTGTAATGAAACCATTAGTTAGTCTTACTCTACTGTATTACGATAGAGGAATTATGAATATACTGTTACGAACATGTAAAATGCTTTGGCGTCTCTTTTGAAAACCAGACGGAGCGAACACCCGAACAGGCACCCTTTCCCATGGCATGAATCTATAGTTGAAATGTGCTTAAGATCAAAGAAGGGTTGCCTGATTTGACGATTTATCGCCATTTTTACGATATTTGGCGACTTCGAACTTTGAGAAACATTCCGAGATAACCAATATTTTACGTGAGAGATTTCCAAAAGTTTCTATGAAGAGTTTATAAAAAGAAACATTACTCAGTCAGAGTTGCAGTTGGCAAGATACGAGTTACATTGAACTGTGGTCAATGTTTTGAGAATAGTAGCCACTGTTTTGTGAAATAACTTTCGTCAATATTTTGAAAATAGTATCAGTTATTTTGTGAAATTAGTGAAGCATTTAAGTGTTATTTTACTGTATATTGTTCCTGTTTACGCTGTGCTTGTGAATAAAAGTGTTAGTTTTCCAGAAATGTGGGCTCATTCTTGTATATTGAGCGCACACCCACGATTCCAGAGAATAATACATCGTAAAAATACAAAGTACTAAATTTAGTGGCACCTAACAAAATTGGAAAATTACTAGTTTGAAATATATAGTAACTATTCAAAATGGAAATGATAGAGAATGTACAAGAAAATTAAACAATGAGTTTCAGATACTAAATGGGTTACCACCAGTACATTAAAAGAAACAAGTAAGTAACAAATTATGGAAAAAAAGGATTTCGAATACAAATTAATTAATTAACATAGAGTAAGGAAAAATAGAGCAGTTAAATGGTAAGGAAACAACCGGTAACGAAAAATGAAATAACCAACATTAACCGGGGAAAAGTTAAACAGCCGGTTGCGAAGTACTACAAGAAAGGAGAACAGAGCAGATATAAATAATGAAAAACAGGTACAGAATCAGAAAATAAATCAACAGATATCAACCCGAGAGGTGAACATAGCAATATTATATATATGATGTTGTCTCGTTCAGGGAAAAACTCGTCCCTGGAAGAAAAGATAGTAAGTGATCTCACTGCCAGCCAGCCCTAGAACTCCTATAAAATCTATATAAGAGCCTTTACCATGCCTAAGGCTTCCAGCAGCACTCACAGAGAACAGAAACTGACTTTTAAGTTCATTTATTTGTTTCTGATCTAAATGGTGCAAATAGCTTAACTCAAAATGTCGCCGTATTTTAAAGTTTGGAAACATGAAGAATGCAGATAAAATAAGTGGTATTTCGAGACAAGGCAATCTCTACAAGGCTTGTGTCTAGATAAAAAAAAAAATACGTATGTTTTAGAAACAAATATATCGAAAGAGAAGGGCAAGAAACTTTTGAAATCTTCTGAAGATAAAACAATGAAATTTACATATAAGAAATTTTAAATCAATATATTTTTAAAGATATAGGAATGAAATTGCAAATTCAAGAAGATAATAGGGAACGTTTTATAGAAAAAATGTTTAATTCCATTTTAACATATTCCTTATTAGTTTAATTTTATTTTAAGCCTTCGTTTAAGAGACAATACAGACTGTAGAGAATACAGTCTCGATTTAATGAGTTTGAACGAAATATTTCTTTCGAAACCCTTAATGTGTTGAAAACCCAGACCACACGACAGACCCGAAGGTTTACTGCAGCTAAGTGTGTGGCCGGACCCTTAATGTGTTGTAAAAGTAAATGTTTGAAAGTATTGTGTTAAAATCCCAATTTGCGCAATATATTTGCAAGTAAAAATATTAATAAAGATTATCATTTTATGCAAAAAATATGTGAATTTCGTTTTTAAACAAAAAAGGCTAATGTATTTGTTATATAAAATCATCCGAGAAATCCATCTTCCTGTCTTAGTATAATTTGGCAAACGGCTATTTTTGGATCCATTATCCGTTAATTACTGCAATTTAAAAGTAAAATTGAGTTCATTAGTCATATTTTAAAATCTATATATTAATTTAGGCATCATTTTATTTACCTAGTTGATGTTTGTAGCGAGAAATTTTTAAGCAAAATTCTGCAGTTTGCCAATGTTTTTCTAGGAAGTGACGATGTTTCATTTGAAGAATTTTGTTAAAGTCTCATTTGAACATAGGTTTTGATAAAATTTAGCATGATAATTAGATGATCAAATGAATTACTGAAACTATTATCTACGGCAGTGGTCCCCAAAGTGGGGTACGCCAAACAATTTTAATATTTTATTTCCGTATTTTTTCCAAAGTTTTATATTGACAAAAAAAAATTAATTAAAGAATAACAAATATTCACTTACATTTTTAAATTACTCGATCATGAACACAATAATATTATGAATATATGAATAATAAATACTTTACTAGAACGCCTGTTTAGAACTAAAAATACTATTGCGATATTCGAATACGGAGCCTCCTTATTAGAACTAACATCCTTTTAAACCCCCGTCCCCCCCCCCCCCCCCGAAAAGAAAAAGAATCTCGCATCTGTATTTATCATATCTAGTAGGTCTTAGGGGTACGCGATCAGAAACGTTTAGAGATCTCTGATCAACGCGATGAACATTCCAAAACCATCCATTGCATCCCATGCGCATTCCAAAGGCAACTATCATTTCTACACCTGCTTTCAATTAAAATTATTAGAAAATTTTGTCATCAAATTGATCCTTTCAAATAATGAAACATAAAATTAATTACTAATTCAAACATATCTTCTTATAATATACAATTTTAAACGTAGACAAAAAAAAAATGACTTGAATATAAAACACTGTTTTTGAAATACGTATAGTGCTATATTGCAGAAATATCTCTATATAGAACTTTACTAAAATAATTGGTGAAAAAAGTCATCTAATAAAATGTTCCAATGTTAAAAATTTATAATAATCAGTATCTGTATTACATACAAGCTTCGCTATTATCGTCCATGCAAATTCGACACTGAGATCAGAATTTGAACTCATATGCTTCATAGGGGGATCCTGACAGGGGGCATAAAATCTGGTGACAGCCAGTCTGGAAAAGTGACCAGGGGCCACAGTTGAAATCGACCCAATGAAATCTCCCAACATGGCCAGAGAACTTACTTCTTCAAGAATCACTTGTTTGCTGAATTTTAAAATGGGAAGTGTGGAACAGATCTCCGTTGAAAACAAAATGGAACATGGGCGAGTGTCAATGAATGTTTATGCAGTGGAATGCTGGCGAAAGTATATGATGTTTGCGGGACCAGATAAGGTCTAAAATAATATTCCTGGTGAGCTTATTATTTTTCTATCTCCCTGTAATTTTTCATAAGCTCCCTGTCGTGCCCTCTTGACGAACATAATCATATTAAATTTTCCAATTGTTCTTTGATAGATTTTTGGGGTAAGCGTAAATATAAATGCAAAATGACAAACGTACTGAATTATTTTAGGTGTAAATATTACCTTTCTAAATATGATCTGTGAATAAAATTATGTGTTTTATCTCCCCCCCCCCCCGCCTAAAAATATATATATGGAATCATGTGTGTATTGGTCTCCATGCTTTTTTGATTCATGTATATTTTCCCTTACAGTGCCCACAGGTAAATGAACTGTGGGCGATGTAAGGGAATGATTAAAGCCGCAATAAATAAATATGAGTTAAAAAAATAGAAAAAATGATTAACTCTATCGCTCAAAAGGGCTAGACTCCGGCACCGATACAAGCGCTTTACCAAAAACATTGTTTCCAAACTTATATTTTCTGCGCAATCGAAAACTACATATTCAGTTCAAAATATATTTTGAACAACCACATACCGGCAGCGTACATATCGGTTGCAGACTGAATTTTCTGTTTTCTTGAAGAATCACAAAATTGTGATACATAGAAAGATTCCTCCCGACCGTCCAAACAGTTACCTTACACCTTTCTGATAGAGGGCCAACGGCCGTACCGTGCTGAAAACACCGGTTCTCGTTAGATCACCGAAGTCAAGCAGCATCGGGCGCGGTTAGTACTTGGTGGGTGACCACCTCGGAACGCCGCGTGCTGTTGGCCATCTCGGGTGCGGTATCCCCGTGGTTTGCGCGCTAGATTTGCACGCTGCCACAAATGCCGCCGTGTTCATGCGGAGTACGATCACGGTAAACATGTGGGTCCGTAAGTCCTTCCGAGAGGTTGGTGGTAGGGGAAGGAGGGTACGGTCCCTGTGGATGCCTCCCCCACTGGGTTCCGGTCTAAATTGGGTGGCACTTCCCGGCCGTCCATACAGTTACCTTACACCTTTCTGGTAGGTCGGACGGTCTGGGTCTCAACAACAACAACAACACCTTTCTGATAGGTCGGACGGTCTGGGTTTCAACAACAACAACAACATAGAAAGATTCCTTGCTACCATTGCAGATATCTGCTATTGGCTGCTGACGAGAGCATAATAAGCACGTAATCCGATGCTGTTTTCTGTAGTGGATGCGCGATCCTCATATAAATAAAATTAATTCTAAATACGAATGGGGAAGATAGATCTATATGTAGTCACATCGGATTTTTCAAATTGAAAGCGTTCAAATCAATACACTTAAATTCTGGTTCTGAATTTTTCCTTTGAGATTCATGTCCGTTTTTACTTTCCTTATATACATAATGTATAAGGAAAGTATTGGGACGGGGTCGAAAATTCGAATTCGAGTTTTCGACGGGAGTGCACGTTTCAAGCATCTCTGATCACGAATCAAACATTTTTAAAGTGATGTCTGTGTGTGTGTGCGTGAAAGTATGTGTGTGTGTGTGTGTGTGTGTGTGTGTGTGTGTATCAGTGAGTCTGTGGAGACGGTAACTGACGAACAAATGGACCGATTTGAACAAAATTTGGTACAAAAATCACAATCCGTAAATACTGGAAGCCTATTGTGTTTATATGCAATCGAATATTCAGAACCCCTAAATTGTCGAATGAAATTTTGAAAAAATCGTCAAAAAATCAAAACCGCTAATAAAGTTACACAAATAGACATTTCTTATGTAATTGTTCATTAGAAAACGATTGACATAAATTTTAGAACGCTAACATGAACTGTTCTGGAGATTTTGTACATTTTTCAAAAAAATTATCAAAAAGTTATATAAAATAAAAAAAAATATTTCCTATTGAGAAACATGTTCACTTTTCATATGTAATACCATGCGATACATTGGGTGACATCATTCTCGTGGATCTAGCTCGTTCCATTCATGAGAAAAGATACTTTGAGTAATACTTTTGCATTTGAACGCCAATAGTCATTTATCTGCTGTAAGAATAACTTATTTCTCCGTCCATAACGCTTGGTGAGATTTGGCGACTTTTTAAAACTGTTGCCAAATTAACGAAAATCTCGCCAAATGGATAAAAATGACGCTAAATCAATGAAAATGACGACTAATTGTCGAAAATTCAATATCTTGGAAAGAATATAAGTATCTACTATAAGAAAAACCTACTTTTTTACTATAAAAGTAGCAAATTCATTGCATTGTATAAGGAAAGTCATGTGTTGTCCACGTCAGATTTTTTGTTTTACATTAATTAAAAAGCGGAAAACAGAAAATAGTAAAAAAAAAAAAGAAAAAAATTCACCTCGACTTGAAAACTACAAAGGGACCTTCAATCTAAAGTATATTCTGAATCACCACATATTGGCTGCGTATTATGGACTGAAATTTTCTGTCTTCCTATAAAATCACAAAATTATGATACATAGAAAGATTCCCCTTTCTGGTAGGTCGGACGGTCTGGGTTTCAACAACAACAACAACATAGAAAGATTCCTTGCTGCCATTGCAGATATCTGCTATTCGCTGCTGAGGAGTGCATAATAAGCACGAAATCCGATGCTAGTTTCCGTAGTGGAGACGTGATCTTGAGATAAATAAAGTTCATTCTAAAGACGAATAGAAAAAATGTAACCTCTAAATCTGTTGTTAGAGCTCTATCTAGTCACATCGGAATTTTCAAAATCAAAGGACTCTAATCAATGCACTTAGATTCTGGTTCTGAATTTTTTCGTTAAGATTCATGTCCGTTTTTTGCATTAATGAGAAAGTGAAAGCAGAAAATAGTAAAAAAAATATATTTTCACCTCGACTTCTTATAGCGTGTCCTTGTTTAATAATTGATTATTGCAATACATTTCTTGCCTTAGTCTGTGGAAATACTACCCCATTTCACACGTTAAAAAAACGTATGTTCCAATTTTTCAGAATATTGATTTCAATTATACTGATTGCCGAGATGTGAGCTTCAATATCTCTTTTCCCCGGGGAACCAAAAGTTTTCTCGATATCATTGTTTGAATATCTTATGAATAATTTGGGTGTATTTGTAGATTCAATTAAAGTTAAACCGAGTGTAAAAAAAAAGAAAGTTTTTTTTAGTTTCTGGGGCTTCCATTTATTTTTTTTTTAGGTTCTCATACTCAACTCCATGAGGAAGGACATGACGCCTTCATCCATGCAGCACGAAAGAAAAAAGGCGCAGTCAAAATTACTTCGCACCCTCCGTTAGAGAGAGAGTGAAAGCCATGATAATCTGTGAGATTTGTATGTATATGTTGTATATATGGTTTTGTATGTAGGTTTGCATAAGTAGTTTTGCATATATATATTTTGCATATATATATTTTGTATATATATATATATATATATATAGTATATATATATGCATATACGTTTGAAAATTATTCGTGGCATTTTGTATATGTAATAACCAATTTTAGAAATATTTATATATATATATACTAGATGCTTCCATTTGAAACAGTTTTGCACATAAGTATTTATGTATGTGAAATATTTGTGAAATACTATCTGTATTTAGTATAGACAAACATATTGTATATAATTGTTTATCTTCTCATTAAGTTTTGATTTCTGGCTTTGGCAGATATTCCTCCACCATAGACTGTAATTACTGTAAACCTTCGGGTCGGTGCCTATAGGTGGTTAATCTGTTAATCTGCGTCATTACTCATACTACTATATAGACAGATAAAGCATACAGAGAAAGTCATGTGCTGCCCACATCAGATTTTTACTTTTCCTACAATACATGGTAATGTATGAGGAAAGTATTCGAATCTGGTCGAAAATCGCAACTTGAGTTTTCGACGGATGTACACGTTTGGGCAAATCTAAAACACGAAAATGCTATTTTCAGCATGACGTCTGTGTGTATGTATCTCTCTGTGGGTCTGTGCAATGTATATATCCATTTTAACTCAAAAACTAATTGACCAAATTTCATAAAATTTTGCAGGTAAGTCACTTGTGGGTTACCCTGGTGCTCATTAAATTTTCATACGATTCGGAAAAAAAATCTTTTTTTATTAAATCGCTGGCAAAAATCACAAATCTAAAATAAAAGTAAATACGTATATTTAAATGCATCAATTAAATGTTTGTTTCACACATAATTTTGGAAGATGAAAAGAATAAGACCAACCCTATTACTCTAAGACTAGGTGTTCTTGAGATATTGAAGTTTTTGCATATTTGCTACTCTGGTTTTTAAATTACGTCCAGTTATCAAATAAAAACTAAAACTGAATTAAGTGTAATTTCAAATAATTATGCATAGCATTTAGTGCAATTAAACTCAATTTAAGGAACTATTAATGAAATAAAGAGAAAATGAATTTTAAGTCTGTAAGGAAAGTCATGTGCTGCTCACATCATATTTTTTTATATTAATACAAGAAAGAATCTGTTTATTTGTCTCTCTGCAATGCCGCGTGATAGCTGCCGCACTTACGGATCTCAGGTTTTTTTTTCCACCGTAGCATCTACGCCTGAAATAATGCACCTCGCAGACATTTTTCTAAATTTTTAATGAGATTCTTTTATTTACATTTTAAAACATTTTCAATGTGTTCAATTTTGCTATTGCATCGGATATGAATAACCATTTTTGTACAGTTAAAAGAGTCCTATATTCATCTGTATTAAGTATGGATAACCATTGTTGTACGAAAGTTAAAACTTAAAAAGGAGTTCAATATTCAACTTCACTTTCCTACTAATTTTATTTTACTTGTTTTACTTATATTTTAAATCTTTCAATTTATCATGTAGAGAGGATCAACTGTCATCTCCCAGTTAAATTTTAGGTCTTTCAATAATTTTATCATATTTTAGCTTCTAATTATGCTGGAGCTTAGTTTCAAAAAATGTACTTCTCAGCTTGAGCTATCAAAGACTGAGTATCTGAATTGCATGTGCTGTGCAGGCTTATATAGGGAATATAACGCCCGCGCAGCGGGCGATGAGCAGACGTTTGTGCGGTCGTGCACAATTCGAAGTCATGTCTAAGTATTTGTTTAAAATATTAAAAAAGTTGTATGTCAGAATATTTATTTCAGCATTTGATGTATATGTTGGTTTGTCAAATGCCTAGGATTTGTTATTACCTAATTCTAATTAATATGTGCAAAGAACCGGTATTCGCTGCTAGTTATTGTGTAACTAGTATTTAAGACTGATAAAGACAGGGAGACTAACAGTTTCAAAAATTAATTTTTAATTTCTTTAATAAGTTTTATTTTGTATAACAATGTATGGCGTTTATCATCGAAAATAGTCGTCTTAATCAATCACTGGCTCAGTTAGGTTCTATCCCGTGGTAGATAATATAACTGTGAAAAGTTTCAATCTTCTAGTCACCGGGCATTTTGAAGGGACTGGTAAGGCTTTTCGACTTCGTCCCTCATTTTGCCCACCCCCGGGGAGAAATCAGAAATCCGACTCTGTTATAAGCTCCGCTTCTTGGTAGATACTTTTATGTGTGCTTTATGTGTACCTTTATATGCACATATATGTGTACATTTTAAATTACCGGGAGCCTCTGGAGGATGGTCTCACATTAATTAGCAGATAAAAAGGGGCATTAATATTCTATTAAAACTTTTATTATTTCTAATTGTGAATGTATTCTCTTACATAATATAGGAAGATGTCCGTACGAAATCAGTACGATCACGAAATTTGGTACACATGTACTTCTCAATGTACACAGGTGCACCTAGGCGGAGTTTATTCTTTAATTTTGAATTAATTTTTAACACTTTACAACATAGTGGAAAAGTATTTATGACTTTGTTCATTCTGTCTGTCTGTCTGTCCCTTCGTACGATAACTGCCGTAAAAATGTCTTTTATCAAAATGAAATTTTAGTATGTTGTTGAAACGGTTTGTGGGAAATATGTGAATGTAAAGGAATAATATCACCCAATTAGTTTTGGATTGAACCCGGGTGAAAAAATGTAATACATTGAACTCTATGGGACCTTATTTTTCAAACATTTTTTTAGCGAATTTAAAATTCAAAAATTGCTTTGAAAATTTTTCCAAATATTCAAATTATCTCATAAAATATATAGAAAAGAAAATCAGCAAAATATGTTCTGTATTTTTTAAAATAAAATTAAAATAATAAGTGCACTCATATTATATGAAGAAATCATGTGACCCACTTCAAAATAAAATATAGCATCCATCTTGTGTCAAAACCGTGATTTTTAAAGTTCTTTTTAATTAATATTAAGTATTGCATCCGTTCTAGAACCGCTTTATTTTTTATTTCCTTTTGTGCAGCTATGTACTGCGCCAACACAATTACAATATTTCTTAGTTTAAATTATCATCAAACTTTGATTATTTCTACAGCTACGCCTAATTTTCACTTATGGAGGATGTAAACACATCAAACTGTAAGATGAGCTGTATAATAATTGCTGAATTTCATTAAAACAAAATTATTTAACTCTGGAGTCTGCAATATAGCTTATATGAATGAAACGTTCATTGATTTTACATAGAGGAGCAGACGATTCTATAGTATTGACTTTTTCGATGAAGTTTTAAGCATCGAGTTAGAAAGTACTTTTACCTCCATGGTTTTAAGTTTTTAAGTAAAATAAACTATTGTAGTATTGTTGTCCTACGATAACTCAGTAATGGACTGTATGCGTTAACTCTGTAATATGATTTATTAGAATATATAAATCTATATACACTATTTACAATTTATTGACAATTTATGTAAATAATTAACCTTTTGCTTACGGGTGGGACAGCGCAATCCCAAACGAAGAACCTTTAAAAAAACAGTTATTTGACATACCCTATTCCAAACAGTTCTATTCCCTTTGCAGGCATTGAATGCGTCCATGGACATCCCCCTTTGCAGACATTGACGGCCATGGACGCCAATGTTTGAAAAGGGGGATCGAACTGTTTGGGATAGGGTATGTCAAATACCTGTCTTTTTTGGAGATTCTTCGTTTGGGATGGACGCTGTCCCATCCGTAAGCAAAAGGTTAAAGGTATCTGATGTACCATTTCATTATCCAGGTTTCAGTGCTGGATGGTATGACCTCTTTCACCCATATCTACATCATAATTGATTAATTCTTAGCGCGTATCCAGAGTAGAATTCGTGTAATATGACCAGAGTATAATCTCCTTTTTATAGTTTGGTACAATTGCCCCAAGAAATTAGTTTGATGCAATTGCCCCAAGAAAATTTTCAAACAGGAGCCCCATGCAAGCGTGACTTTAAACTGCAACAGTATTTCTACAGTAAAGTGAGTGCTGTTCCATACTTTTTTTGGTGGGGGCTAAATTTTTCTCGAACATGGATACAATATACATATATATGTACAATATAGAGAAACGTCATTTTATCTAGTGTAGACGATTTCATTGGGGTGCTGATGCCTCTATCGTCCCTGGATCAGCTAGTGGTAAAGTGTTCTAGGATGCTTTCAGTACTATGATTGTCGTTACATATGTCGAGTAGTGAAAGATTTCATACTTATACAGATATCTGCAAAAGTGGTGTGTTTATTCAAGAATACAAGACAATATGAACTGAATATAAAGATCATCGGCGCCTGTAGGAGAAGGCAAGAAGCACTTGCCCCTGGAAATTCAAGGTCATAAAGGGGGGCTTCAAGCTAATTGTTGTTGTATGCCTTTAGGGGTTTGTCCGCCCCCATGTAAAAAATTCTTTGAACGCTTTAAGATATGCCATAAGCATTATAAACATAGATTTTAGAGTTAACGAGTTTTATTTTGGTAATTTAATGGTAGGACACTAATCATTGAGAGAATGAATGTGGGCACATATGTATGTCATTATCCAAAAGTTAGAATGTCTAAATACAAAAAGAAAACTAAAACCGTTTAGAATATAGACATATTGAACAATTGTAAACTTGAAACAAATATTGACTAAAACTATAACGTAATTGATAACATGTTAACAAACGTTTATTATTTGTTAGCTAAAAACTTTTGAAGCAGAATTCGTAACATGTGATAATTATTTTCACATTTAGCATATACTAAAAAGAACACATATAAAAATATATTATACTACATGTATTCATTTGTAGTAAAATAATTGAAACAGCTATACTTTATTGGTTCACTATTCTCTCTTTAAAAATCGTTGATCAATTATGCAGGACTACGAGTTTGAGGTTTCCAGTTTTACCGGAAAAGTCTCCCACTAAGTGTATAGCGTCGCAACGTAGGATCTACGTCAGGAATATGGGCAATACTGAGGCATAGTAAATAACGTCAATAATCATACGTAAATAATCATACGTCAATAATCATTCGTTATAAAAAATACTTTACTGTATTTTGAAAACATTAGATGTAGAGTTGCAAAAATCCAGGAAAATTTAAAAATAGGCAATAAACCCGGGAATTTTGGGGAACGAACCAGAAAGTTTAGATGCATTGGGAACTTTGCTCTATCTAATCCGGCTCATTATGTTGATTAAACCTTAATGATGGATCGTCGTTTAGATAAATTTACTAATTATGTATTAACATAAAGGTAAAGTTTATTGAAATAAAAATTCAAAAAATTTGAAATTACAAAAATTTTGCAGAAAATGTGCGAATTATATTAGTCACAAAGTTATTAAAATGCTATTGTAACTAATGTAGAATCTTTATTATCGTTCAATGCTAAATGAATATAAATGAATTAATTATTTTGTAATAAGTATTTAATCGCTGGGAGTGTTTTAACTTTTAAAATATTTACAAATTACATTACAATTTATTTGGGGCATTAATTTTAATTTTTATATATAATAGAAAAGTAACATAAGTCTTTGATCTAACAAATTTTTCACAATTTTTATGCTTCAGCTATTTATAATACCGAAAAGAAAAAGAAAATATTAGTTTTGTGGGTCATACACAAACGCATATTTTTTACAATGCAAAATGCAATGGCTGAATATTCCCACTTGGAAACATTTAAAATTCCCTTCCCAAAACCCCAATTTATTCTTGGGAATAAATTGGGTTTTCCCTAGAGTTGTAAAAACTCGGGAATTTTGAGAAGAGGGATTAAACCCGGGAATTTTTTTTTAAAAAAACCGGGAATTTCGGAAGCATTGGAAACTTTGATGGGAAGAATTTAATTTACGCTTTTCTTGTATGTTCTGGCTAATATGGCATCTTACCCCAGGTAGCACAAATACGTAATTCTTACGTATCAAGCAATACGTAATCTTTGCGTGTCAGGCCATACGTAATTATTACGCAAAAATGGTACGTTAGAATACGGTATACCAACCGTTATAAAAAAGGTTATTATTACGTATCCTTATACATTATTATTACGTATCCTTATACGTTAATATTACGTATATTCACATACGTTATTATTACGTATATGCACATACGTGTTTATTACGTATCCATATACGTTATTATTACGTATATCCACATACGTTATTATTACGTATACCCACATACATTATTATTACGTATCTACATACGTGTATATTACGTATCCACATACGTTATTATTATGTATATCCACATATGTTATTATTACGTATCCAGATACATGTTAATTACGTATCACATACGTGTATATTACGTATATCCACATACGTTATTATTATGTATCCAGATACATGTTTATTACATATCATATACGTGTATATTACGTATATTCACATACGTGTTACTTACGTATATCCACATACATGTTTATAACGTGTTCCCATATGTATTTATGCGTTCCCATACGCATTTATAATGTATTCCCATACATATTTATATTGTGTTTCTACATGTATTTATTACATGTTTATATTGTGTTTCTACACGTATTTATTACGTGTTTATATTGTGTTTCTACACGTATTTATTACGTGTTTATATACATATTTATCACACATTGGACAACTCTACAGAATAGTGCATGTTGCAGACATGATATTTACAAAGTTTTATGCATCTTTGTAAAACAAACATATTGAGTCAGGTGAATATATTTTTATAATAGATGTCAAATTTTCAGATTGCGTTGATTTCAATAATGTACTTGAATTTATAAATTTGAAATCAACACAATCTGAAACAGTATCTTTAAAATTTAAAATACATTCATCTAAATCATATTTTTACAAAGATACGATATATCAAATGTGTCATATATGCAAAATTCACAATACTATAGAATCACTCTGTTCATATGTAATAAAATTTTTATTTTAATTTATATTATATATTGTTAATACAATAATTTTAATGCAAAAATGTTTTTTTCCTTTATTTTCAGTTTATATTTAAATATATTTTTAATTCTAATTATTTCTAAATATTGCAAAAATTATAATCTACTACATTATGAAATATAATTTTAAATCTAAAAGATAAGCTATTTTAAATTGAAAATAACTTAAAAATACAGAATAAAATTTTGGGATATATTAAAACACATAATACTTAAAACATTTTTGCAATTTTTAAAGAGTTAATTTTTTAAAAGTAAACTTCAATACTAAAAATATATAAAAAAAACAATATTAATAATATTGTAATTAAGTTTATAGGCTATTTTAAATTTTAATTTAGCATGCTAAAACTACACATCTCTGATCAATGGTGGTATCATGCAACTGTGATGATTTTTAAGAGTGAAAACAGTGAGTAAGGGCACAGAGACCAAGTAGAACATGTTTCTAGATACACAGAACACAAACTGTTTCACAATTATTTCTAAAAATTGCAAAAATTATAATCTACTACATTATGAAATATAATATTGTGTTTAATGTTTTTAAAAAAATTCCCAGAATTGTGTTTTTATTTCTTGTACGTATCATGTTTATTTTCTTTTAAGTATAAGGCTTTTTTAACTTCTTCCAGGTATTTTTTTTTATTTTCTTAAAAGTATCAAATTATTTTAATTTAGTATTGTGTTTTTTAACATTTCACCCCAGTATCAACTTTTTTTTTAAATTTGTCCTAAGTAGCATATTATTTTAAAATTTCTTCCTAGTATATATTTTTTTTTAATTCTTCCAAATCATGTATTTAAAAAAATTATACCAAAATATCATTTTTTAAATGCTTATAAATGAGACTTACTATTTAACCTAGAGAGCTTAAATTAGTGTTATTTTCTTTTGCTTTTAATGAGTCTTAATTTGACATATAACATGACTATGCTATTTCAAATTTGAATTTTTTGAAAAGCTTCAAAATTTTTTTTTTAAATCTCAAAAACACCCCTTTTAATTTTTTTGAAAAAAAAATATATGCTTTATGGACTACTTGTATGTCAAGTTTCATAATGGGAAGCCAATGGGTTCCTATGAAAATTATTTTTTTTTGTATTAAACTATAAGTGAAATTAGCTAAATTACAAAAAATTTAATTTCCATAGGAACCCCTTAACGACCGACTATGAAATTTGGCACACAAATAGTCCCTTAATGTCTTTAATAAAAGTAAATAACTGAAAATCTACTGAAATTTTACAGTTTTTGTAAACTTTACTGGTACTATCACTGTACCAAAAATGATCGATTTCTGAGGCATCAAGGTTCAAACCATTAATTGATTTGACACGGAATAACATATACTTAGTACATAACTCATTAACCAGTTGTTTCAAACATTCAGCCCACATATGTTCTTTTCAATTTTAACAATTTGCTACACACTTAATATTTCACATATGTCACTCAAAATTTAATTTTGTATTTACAATCAGTTACAAAAAGTTACTTTTCAAGAACTTTTAAAATAAGTACTTCTCCAAACAAGTGAAGACAATTTCATCTCTTCCTTACTCAAGAGTACAAACTCTCCCAGTTGCAGTATCAGGCTCTACTTTTTGCGAAATGGTCTCACCTAACACATTCAAATATTCAATACGTCACTTGGTTGAGGATAAAAGAAAGAAGGAGAAGGTCCTTTAGGATGTAGGAAGCTAACTATATAGTCGCTCGTCTTTTCAAGAATACATGCAAGCTACCAAGATCCTTTATAGAGTATAGTGACAAATCCAGATTCAATTTTTGCTTAATTAGTTGGTGTAATATAGTCTAATGCTGTCACACGTTCAGTAAATTGGTGTTCACTACAGTAATTATGCTTAACATGAAGTATATTTTCAGAAATTGGGTAGAAAGAATAAAGTTTTTGAGTACCCATGATTGCCTTAAAGTCATTCAACTGTGGCGGCAGTATTTCTTTAACTTCTTCATACTCATCAACTGTGCTGTACTCAAAAACTTCATTCTTTTTACCCAATTTCTGAAAATTGGCTTCTTGTTAAGCATTATTACTGTAGTGAACACCGGTTTACTGAACGTGTGACAGCATTCGACTATATTACACCAACTAATTTAGTAAAAATTGAATCTGGATTTGGCACTATATAGTCTATAAAGGATCTTTGTGGCTTGCATGTATTCTTGAGAAGAATAATGTTACGAGCGACTATAAAGTAAGCTTCCTACATCCTAAGGGACCTTTTCTTACTGTCATCCTCAACCGAGTGACGTATTGAATGTGCCAGGTGAGACCCTTTCGCAAAAAGTAGAGCCTGTTACTGCAACTGGGAGAGTTTGTACTCTTGAGCAAGGAAGAGATGAAATTATCTTCACTCAGTTTGGAGAAGAACTTATTTTAAAAGTTCTTGAACGTTTTGTAATTATAATTGTAAATATAAAATTAAATTGAGTGGCATGTGAAATATCAGGGTGGCCACTCTTCAGACACATTGAAATTCCCTGACTTTTCCAGGTGAATTGAAAAGAAATTCCAGACCAGTAATTTTAACATAAAATGCGTGCACATCCCTATTTAGTTACAAATTTGATTAAAGAATCTTAACAATTACTCCACTATTAAAAAAAAAGTTATATTAAATCAGGAGAAAAAAATACACATTTTTTGTTTTTACAAATAAATTTTGACATTTTTAATAAAAAATACATGTAAATGCAGCAAAATTGAACTACTGAAATATTTAAAAGAATTTAATGTTTTTTTCACTGAAGAAATAAAAAGAAATAGTCTAAACTGATGTCCTTAAATATGGGCATTGCAAATTGTTCACAATGACAGACATTAAAGATATGCAAAAACTACACTGTAACAAGCCACAGCCATTGAATAATTAATGTCAATTCAGCAATGTCAAAAGAATGTCATTAAAATAGAAAAAATATTGTAAAATGTATATAATATTCTTGGCAACAGTTGTCCAAAATGGAGCACAAACTCTGCATTTTTGTTTTTATACGGAATCAAATGGACACATGGCAGCCTTTATTTAGAAGTTACGAGTACAGCATAATACTTGGCGAAATTTTTCGAAAATGGCATACAAACTGGGCAGTCCTGTTTTTATAAGGACAACTAGTATTAAAAAAAAAACAGAATTTTCACAAAATTCCCTGACTTTTCCCGGTTGAGTGGCCATCCTGAATATTAAGTGTGTAGCAAATTGTAAAAATTGAGAACATATGTGGGCTGAATGTATGAAAAAACTGGCTAATGAGTTATGTACTAAATGTATGTCATTTTGTGTCAAATCACTTAATGGTTTGAACCTTGATATCTAAAAAATTGATCATTTTTGGTACAGTGATAGTACCAGTAAAGTTTAAAAACACCGTAAAATTTCATATTTTTTGCGCTTTTAGATTTTCAGTTATTCACTTTTTTAAAAAAGCCAAATCTGGTAAAGTTTTGAAATCTTTAAACAGTGGTAGATCAAAAAGTATTTGACCAAGAGAGTTCAAATTAGTGCAGTCTTTTGTTTTCGATGGACCTTAATTTGATATACAACATGATTATGGTATTTAACTCTTTTTTAAAATTGGAGTTTCTAAAATAATTACAAACTAAAAGAGAAATTGTTTTTAGAGAATAGCATAGTCATATCAAATTAAGACCCATTAAAAGAAAAAAAAATGACACCAATTTGAGATCTCTAGGTCAAATACTTTTTTTTTTGCCAAATTTCGCTTTTAAGAAAGTCAATAACTGAAAACTAAGAGCCCAAAAAATCTAATATTTACAGTTTTTGTCAGCTTCACTGGTACTACTATTGTACCAAAAATTATCATTTTCCATGATGTCAAGGTTCAGATCATTGGTTGATTTGACTCGGAATGACCCTTGGATGAATATTCAATTTGGCAGTATTTTAATTTCTTAAGTTTTACACCATATGAAATATTGTTTAAAAACAAACTAATTATTCTTTGTAATCAAAGTTAGAGGTAAGTTACGGTACAGGAAAATTAAGCGTTCTGCATTTTCAGGTTGCAACCTATTACCATCTTTAAGTTTAAAATCTAAGTTAAGTTTAAAATTTAAGTTATACCATCTTTAAGTTTAAAATACATAACATGTAAAAGAATAATTTCTGATTTTACAATATTTGAAATAAACATGCATGCATGACAACAAATGCAATCTCGGACCACGTTTTCATTTAATCTCCGCTTAGATAGTATTAAATGCGAGCATGGATGCACATACCACGATGCTGAAAACATGCACTTTTCCCGTTTGCTTTTAAAGCAATATGTGCATACATACAACAAAGCTAGGAAGATATATAAAATAAAATAAAAGTTAAAGCTAAATATAATTAAATAAGTTATATAAATTAAACAACATGTTAACCTAACACTAACCTAACATGGGAAAATCAAGTTCAAGATACCAACCTACAAACATGGCGGGAATGGGAAGTAATGGGGTGTAATAGATCGGTACCCATCAGTGTGGGTACCGATCTATTACACCCCTCAAAAGTACAGGTTGGCGAGAAAGTAGATAACGGCTACATCGACCGGCTTTGAGCGCCAAACAGGTTTCCAACCACCCGGTTTCTTCGTTTCAAGATGGCGTTTGTTTACATTTGGTGTCGCGCGTGCATATGATGGTACTTTTAACTTTTAAGATAAGAAAAACATTTAAAATGATTGAAACTTGTTTGAAATGTAATTATTAATATCAATCTACGCATTAACTTACCTTCGAGCGCTAGATGAATTCTGATGCAGATATTGCTGTAATTATAAAAGCATTATCTGTATGAGATATTTTTCTGGATTGGCATTCCCTACAGACTAGTCAGCAATGCTTGTACCTGCATATGTTTCTTTTTTGTTTAAATTATTATAATTCAGTTTAAATGATTTTGAGCTAAATTCTCTATATTTCCTTTTTATACGAGTATGTATCATTTCGTTGAATGATGCATGTACTTAATAATATTTCGCATGCTGTCGTTATACTTCTGTCTATATCCACTATTATGAGACACACATTTTTAATAATTGTCATTAGGACAAATAAAACTGCAGAATCTTTCAAATCAAAATTAACAGGAATTAACTATCAAAATTAAAGGGTCGAAAAACTCTTTCAATTGATACCAAGTTTGATAATGTGACCCCAATGGGCTAACTTACCCCCCCCCCCCCAAGGGGGCCAATAACGCCACGGACACAGAAATTGTATTGCGACTATTATATGCTATAATGATTGAAACTATTAAGTTTCGTAATCATTAAGCCACAGATAACCTTTTTTATGTATGTTTATGTCAAATATTGACCTATGCTGCCATGTTAAGAAAATAGAAAATTTTGAATATTGTTTTTTAATTTCTAATTTTCGCTCGTATTTAATTTTTTTTATCTAGTTCTAGATTTTCCGTTATCAAAGCAGAATTTAAAATTTCGTGAAAATCAATTGATATATGTGACAGATATCGTGTATACAAAATATCGACCACAGACAGGCGGACGTCACTCCAAAAGCAGACAAATCGTGTTCAGGAGATACTAAAATATATATTGGCACCAAAATATCAAATTCAAAAATTGAGTAAACAATGCTTTCTCTATACTATATTGCATAGTGTGAGAAAGTAAATGTTCAGAATTTGATGGGTGCTGATAACAAAAGAGAAAAGACTTTAACATTTCATTCCAAACAAATTACACTTTTAACATTTCTGTTTACTTACTCAATCCAAATTTGGTACATGTTTGTAATCAGGGTTGCCATTCAACCTGGAAACCGGGAAATGTCAGGGAATTTGAAAACAGTCAGGGAAAACCGGGAAAAGTCAGGGAATTTCGCGGGAAACCTGGAATTTTTTTAAAAATTTAAATAATGCAAATAAAATTCACGATGTATACTAAGAACGATTGTTCGAAAGATCAAGGATCGGAAAAACCAGTTATTAGCTCGACGAACGCAAACATTTCTGGCCGCCCGCCGCCGTCTAGGCTACGCGTAACGCATATTTCATCCCAATAAACCAACCATCCAACTTTTGACGGCGCGGCGCCGGCGCTGCGTAGTACCGTGCATTTTGCTAGCTTCAGAGTATTGTAGACGTGCCAACTCTCCGGGGCCGGAGACTCCGGATTTTTCATTACTTCTCCGGCCTCCGGATTACTAACGAAATTCTCCGGCTTTTTTTGTTTGAAATTTATCAATTAACCAGACATACTATAATTCCTCGGAAACACCGATTTTCCACTTTTTTAGCACTGATTTCTACCATTCCCGGGATCGTAGTAAATCCATAATAAAATGCAGGGTAAAGCCAATCAAATTAACGGAGATTTACGGCCGCGTGTAATGTAAATCTCGATAAAAAAATCTCGGTCGCTTATTTTATGAAAGTAATAAATATACTTCTTCAAAGGTTGTCTAATTCAGCATAAATCGCTAACATGTTATTTTGTTCATTAATTTCTCATAAACACTGCGATTGCGCAATTCAGTTTGTTCTCATGAATCGGCGAGAGTACAATGATATCTTTTTCCATCCGTTTCAATCTTCTAAATATTGCATTTTTGATTAACTTAACTAGCTTATTTTCATATTCTGATTAATTATTATGGTTAATTTCTTAATTATTTTCGCATAAACAGTGCGATTGCGCAATTCAGTTACATCGCGTGAATTGCCGAGAGTACGTTAGTATCTTTTTCCATCCATCTCCATCATTTAAATGTTGCATATTAGATCGACTAAACTAGTTTATTTTCTTATTATGGCTAATTATTAAGGTTAGTTTTTTATTTATATTTGCATAATACAAATTTTTCTATTTTGAAAAATGGGTAGCATGAACTCACTCTCTGAAGGGATATTTCCCAAAAAGTGGTATTAAAGCAATAATTTAGGCAAATAAAAAGGAAACCATTTTAGCAGGAATATAATTCTATATATATATATATATATATATATATATATATATATTAAAGATCAATATTTATTACTTTCTTTAGTGAAAACCTGTGTTTTACCAAACATAAATATTTGTTTTCATTGTAAAGTAATTTTCATGGGATAAAACCTTCATATATTTTTTGTTTTATAATTTATTGTCCTGAAATTTGATGAACCACTTGCACCATTTCTTTATGAATCTGTGACAACTATAGCACAGTCAATTTTGCAGAGATTTGTAAAGCCTTGTGTTTTAGACAAAAATGCTTCATATCTTTACAAAATTGATGTTCTTGAAAAAGATAACTTGATCCCAGCCTCTGAAGTGACACTTAGTTTTCCTTTAAAAGATGAATTGAGAAAGATAAAGAATAAAAACAATATAGACATTTTGAAAATGCGACAATTCATGTCTTAAAGCATATCAAAGATTTGTGCATAAACTTTTTGAGCGTTCACCTGTACGATTTCCATTGACTAAAGCAATATCGTTTCTTAATTCTGCAGTTTTTCTTCAAACTGATTTGACGATTGAGCGTTTGTCAGCATGTCTAGAAATATTGGTTTCTAAAATATGGATATCTGGATTAAAAGCTGACAACATTCATCAAGAGTTCCAAAAATTATTCAATGAGCCTTCAGTAGTAAACATGATGAAATCTTACAAAAGAAGTGATACTAGGCTTGACGATCATTGGATTAGTATACTGCATCTAAAACAAGTTTCTAATGATTTGACCTTTTTTATAAAATTGCTTTCCATTTTATCACATGGTAATTCATTTCTTGAAAGGGGATTTTCCATTAATGCAGAATGCATTATTGATAACCAAACAGAAGAAAGCCTTAAAAGCATTAAGACAAGTTTATGGGGCAATAAACAATGCTGGGGGAGTTGAAGCAATTGATATAACAAAGGCCATGATTCAGTCAGTAAAATGTGCACATTCCAAGTACATTGATACTATGCAAAGAAAGAAAGAAGCAGAAAGTAATAAAAAACAATTGGAAGACAGTCGAAAATGTGTTGCTTTAGAACTGAAAAGTTTAGAATGGAAGAAAAGCAAAATAATGGTGGATGCTCAAAAAGAGGCTGCACTAATTGAAGACAAAATAAGAAATCTCCAAAAATAATATTTTTTCTACATATTATATTCACTCACTATCACATAACTTGTATATTAACATTTTTGGTGTTAATTTATTTTACCACATTTATTATAACAAGTGTACATGATTTGTCTAATTTACCAAAGCAATTTATTTTTTTTATTTGTATATGTATGTCAAATATTATTTATTTGTCCCAATTTGTAACAAATTTTTAATTGAAGTGTAAATATTTTAATATTTACACTCCAATTAATATATTCCCAATTATAATATTATATTCTCTATGTTAAAACACAGAGAAAAGGTATATGTGTAAGCCTAGATTAACTGAATAGTTTATCGCGCTGTTTTTTATAAACCTGGAATTTATCTGGAAAACCTGGAAAAGTCAGGGAATTTCATATTCTCTGGAGAGTGGCAACCCTGGTAATGTTTTTGAAAATTTATTCATGTTGTATGTGTTAGCAAATTTTGTACTATATTGCAAATGACGTAATTTTCAAATATGAAATGTGCGACGTTGCAATGTAGTACAAAATTTGCTACAAAAGTATTCAATTAAATTATTATTATCCAGTTTTTAATAAATCTGTTACAGCACTTAATTTCCCTATAAAAATAAACAATATATAAGAATTTGAACTCATGGGACAGAATTATAGCGAAAATAAAATCTAGATAAAATTGTTTAATTAAATGCATTTTAAAAATAAATACTATTTATAGAATAGAAACTATTTAATTGCTATGCAGCGAGCAATAACTTTCTTCAAATTAAATGATCTGTTAAATGCTATTTTTATTGAAGGATAATTTTTGTGTATTTTTATTAATATCTCCATACCAACTTTGCTTAAAAATTTAAAACATGGATAGTTTCCTGTAATAAAATAAAGAATAATCGCAGTATTAAGAAAATATTGTTTCTCCTAAACATGTTTTCATTAATTTTAGAGTGATGTCCGGCTGACTGTTGTCGATTTCTTGTCTGCACGATAGCTGCCGCATATATTAATAGATTTTCGTGAAATTTTAAATTCTGCTTTGATAACGGAAAATCTAGAACTAGATAAAAATATTAAATACGAGCGAAAACTAGAAAATTAAAAAAAAAGGGAAGAAGGAAGAAGAAAAAAAAGGGAAGAAGAAAAAAAAAGGAAGAAATTAAAAAAAAAACATTTAAAATTTTTTATTTTCTTAACATGGCAGCACAGGTCAATATTTGACATAAACATTCATAAAAAGAGTTATCTGTGGCCTAATGATCACGAAACTTAATAGTTTAAATCATTATAGTATATAATAGTCGCAATGCAATTTCTGTGTTCGTGGCGTTATTTGCCCCATCGGGGGGGGGGGAGGAAAGGGGAAAGTTAGCCCATTGGGGGTACATTATCAAACTTGGTATCAATTGAAAGAGTTTTTCGAGCCTTTAATTTTGATAGTTAATTCCTGTTAATTTTGATTTGAAAGATTCTGAAGTTTTATTTGTCCTAATGACAATTGTTAAAAATATGTATCTCATAATAGTGGATATAGACAGAAGTATAATGACATCATGTGAAATATTATTAAGTACATGCATCATTCAACGAAATGATACATACTCGTATAAAAAGGAAATATTGAGAATTTAGCTCAAAATCATTTAAACTAAATTATAATAATTTAAACTAAAAAGAAACACAAGCAGGTACAGGAAGTGCTGACTAGTTTGTACGGAATGCCAATCCAGAAAAATATCTCATGCAGATAATGCGTTTATAATTACAGTAATATCTGCATCAGAATTCATCTAGCGCTAAAAGGTAACTTAATGTACAGATTAACATTATTAATTACATTTCAAACAGGTTTCAATCATTTGAAATGTTTCTCTTATCTTATAATTTGAATGTACCATTATATTGCACGCGCGACAATGTAAACAAACGCCATCTTGAAACAAACACACCAGGTTGCAGGAAAACTGTTTGGCGCCACAGCGCCAATCGATGTAGGGACTATCAACTTCCTCGCCAACCTGTAATTTTGAGGGGTGTAATAGATCGGTACCCCACACTGATGACTGCAGTCAGTGTTGCCAGATACACGAAGCTTATGGCTTCGTCCCCTGAGGTAGAAATGAGTCCGTTCTGGAAGCTTCCAGAACTGCGTGACGTCACGGCGGGGTTAGAACTTGGGAGGGTGAAGATAAACAAGAAGGGATACATGAAAATGCCTTGGGGAAAAGGGTTCGAGAACAAAGCTGAAAGAGGATTTGAGCAAGGGGGAGCGTTAATGGTTATTTTTACGTATGAAAAATGGTAATTTTAATGTAATATAAACGGTATTTATAACGTATGATAAACGGTATTTATAATGTATTTTAAACGGTAATACATAAAAATGCCTTTGGGAAAAGGGTTCGACAACAAAGCTGCAAGAGGGGAGCGTTAATGGTTATTTTTACGTATGATAAATTGGTATTTTTAATGTAATAAAAACGGTTATTTTAATGTAAAATAAACAGTAATACATACGTATTTAAAACGGTATTTCTACATACGGTATGTTCATACACGGTAATTCATACGTATGATATACGGTATTTTTATATACCGTTTACTCATAACGGTATTATAACCGATGTATTACCGTTTATCGTTTAACACATACGAAAATATAACGTATAAACGGTTTATCAACGGTTATAATACCGTATGTGTGTTACCTGGGACGCAATTTAAACCCTAATGATGGATTGAAATTTAGATAAATTTACTAAATCATTGTATTAGTTTAATGGTAAAAGAATTTTCAACAATTTAAAATTACAAAAATTTTGTTGAAAATGTGAAAATCATATTAATCACAAAATTATTAAATTTTTTGGGGGGCTAATATAGATTTTTTATTATCGTTCAATATTAAAATCGTTCAGTATCGTTCTATTATCATTCTATTAGCGTTCAATATCGTTGAATGTGAATGAATAGATCATTTTGTAATAAGTATTTCATTGTTCGGATTGTTATTACTTTTAAAATATTGACAAATTGAATTGCAATTTGTTTGTAGAATTAATTTTCATTTTTATTTATACGCAATAAAAAAGTCACATAATTTAAACATTTTTTTGGGATCTAACAAATCTCTTACAATTTTCTATGCTTCAGCTATTTTGAGAGTAAAAAATATTAGATTTGGGTTCTGCACATGCCTTTTGCAATGCAAAATACAAAGGCTGAAAATTCCCACTTTTTGGAAACTTTCAAAATTCCCTTACCAAAATTCCTGGGAATAAACCTGGTTTTTCCCGTTTTTGTAACTAGAGTTTTCCTCCATATTTATTACTGATTAGATTATTAGAAATTTTGTATATGCAAGCTAATGTCATTTAAACTTAGTAAATACTGCAAAAGTAATTTGAAGACATTTATAGCGGTTGCAGTGGAACTTAATGTTTAAGAAACGCACAAAATTTTTTCAAACATACTTTTAAATAGTGTGATAGAGGAATTGTTTTCTTTTACTTTAATAAATGTATACAATTTTAAATACAGTCTGCTTGCTACAGAATCGTTTTCCAAAAACCAACTAACAATCGAATAAATCATTTGACCATCTTCAACCAATCATATAGTGTAAAATTTTCTCCTGGACGAAACTGAAGAGGGAAAGGAAATCCCTGATAATGAATCATGCTATGAATCCAAATTCAATCCAACGATTCTAAATTCTTTTCCCTGGATTCGCTTGTCTTCTCTTTTACAAAGTCAAAGAAAAGAATTTCTAACCGTTTGACAAAGTTTCCGATAATAGTTTTGGAGATGAACGAGGATCATGATTAACCTTTATTCTTGAATTCATTTATAACAATTTATTCATAACGGTGGTCACATGCCGGTACATACCTATCAGTTAATATATTTTAATGTCTGTCTCAGAATCAGTCAGGAAGTAAATGTGTAGATGTGATTCCAAAACTACTTTCTTTAGGATATTTTATGATGCATTTAATGAAGTGATTTGACTAGTAGTATAATTACTCAAACTGCAGAATGCTTATGGTGCATATTAAAAATTATTCAATAGAATAGTAGTTTGATGAATCATCGACATTGTATTTACATTGATAAATAAATTATTCATTTGTAGAAGGAAAAATTAATCCGGAGAATAACCCACCAAACTTTTAGCTCACTCTCCAAGTGTTCCGATAACGAGCGTTATATGTCGTAATCTTATGTTACACACGCTTTATGTTGTAATCTGGTACATCTTGTTCAAAACGCTGAAGAATGCGTCAATTTGGCGCAATTTTTACTTAGAAAAAATACGTGTGGGGGGCTATTTACCGAATGAAATAAGATGTGTGATTCAAATAATTATAAATATATTCATACTAGTCAAAAACCATTCACTTGTGAAGTGTGCTATAAAATATTTGATAGAAAAGATCATTTGCTTGATCATATTGTTATCCATAGTAGTAGCAATCCATTCACTTGTGATGTGTGCCAGAGAGAATTTAATTATAAGACCGATTTGAACAGACATCTCCATGTTCATACTGGTGAAAGGCCATTCCCTTGTGAGGTATGTCAGAAAGGATTTAAAAGAAAAACCCATTTGAAAATTCATCTTCGTTCTCATACTGGTGAAAAACCGTTCACTTGTGAGGTGTGTCAGAAAGGATTTCAACAAAAGACTTATTTGACTATTCATCTCCGTACTCATACTGGTGAAAAACCATTTATTTGTGAGATCTGTCAAAAAAGATTTATAAGTAAAGGTCTTTTGAGTAGTCATCACAAGACACATATTCGTAAACAAAACTAAATTGTCAGAAAATATTTTAAAATATAACATCTGATAAAATAATAATTTTTAAAATATAACATCTTCATGATCATACTGACCCATTCCCTTGTGAGGTGTGTCAGAAAGGTTTTAATCAACGGAAAATTTAAATTTGTTCACTTTTTTACACATACATGTATTAACTATTCAATAAGGCTCATGTGAATAATTATCTTCATACTCATGTGGTGAACCCCATTCGCTTGTATGGTGGGTTAGAGAGAATTTAAATCAAAATCTCAAATTGAACATTCATCTATTTACGTATACTCGGATGTAGAGTTAGCATGAATCTTAAGAAGTTGGGTCTATTTGCACCAACACAAATAAACAACAATGCATATAACAACCAGTATTCAAATTTAGCAGTGGTCTGCTGGTCTGAGACCACTGAAAATGCAATCGGACTAGTAAGATTGCAATTTTACTGGTACGCAAGATCAATACATCTTTTTTGGAAAAAAATTCTGCAAATTTCTCTTTTCGCTGATGATGTGCAATATAATGCGGCAGGCTTTCCAATAGCATACGTGAATGCACAAACAGAATTCAAATCGTATGAAAATAACAATGGAGCATGGAATTTTCCTCCACTATTTTAAGTTTATGAAATTATTTTTTAATTCATTATATATTTGATATATGTGCACTAGAAGTAAACATAACAAAATTTGTTCCATGATGAATTAAAAATAATTAATCTATATGCAAGAAAAAGCTTTGCATTGTTGCTGGGGTTTGGCATTTGCAAATTCGCCACTGGGTACTTATCACAAAGAATGAGGCGATCAGACAAGGAAATCATTCTTTTCTAAGTTGAAATCTGATATCGTGACATTATGTATTGTTGTTCCACTTTAACGAACATATGTTTGGTCCATAAATGATCATATGAAAAATGTCCTTTATTACAAAACTTCATTTAAAATCTATTATGCCAGATATTTTTTTTATCATTCACCAAAATTTTATTTTAAAGATTTTCCAGAATTTCTTCTAAAAGTTTTGGTGTGCAACAATTTCTCATGGTAAAAAATTTCAGATTTCCTTCTGATAGATCATCCCATTTTCAGTTCATCTCTCATTGACGATGTAAACAAAGTAAAAATATAGATTCCTAAAATGGTGGTCTCAATCAGAAATGTCCATCATTAACAATTATTAACAATTCAAGATAAAATCTGTTCCATTTTCGACTAACCTGCAGCAGTAGGTAGTGTTCATGTTCTCCTTTTTTTATTGTTCGGAAAATTATAGTATTGCGGTAAGACATCATATCCAATTTTTTTTGCAATTTTAATATGAAATAAAATGTTAAGTCTTAAATTCAGAAATATTAAAATATATATTTTTTAATCAAATATCTGCTAAAAACTAAAGAATTTAAACATTATGAAAGTAACATAATCATACATTTTAATAAAAAAAGAGTTGCAACATTCATAACATCTAATGAAATAACAAAAAAAAGTTACCAAAATATCATGATCACAATCATTGAAAAATTGTAGAATACGGGATTAAAGGTTAAACCGGAAATTTAATAAAAATCAAGTATAATTACTGATAATAAATTTTAAATTAAAGATGCTTAGTGTTTGATCCCATTTCTTTATAAAAAAAAAATGCAATAAATTAGTGCAAATGATCTCAAAGTTTGGGAAGGTAAAAGAATAAAATATCAATATCAGAAAACTTAAAAAAAGAGTATTATTCACTTTTAATGAGTATTATTCCCTTTCATTAAAATAACATTTACATTCAAAATTCCAGTTCGTAAAACTGTAGAATACATCACTTTGGTAGGAGGGGCCTATTTTAAAACATGGGAAACTATGTCACTTGAGTTGGGAGCGGTCAATTTCAAAACACGGAGAAACGCGTCAACTTGGTGCAATTTTGTACTTAAAAAAAGAGTGGGGGGGTCTATTCACTGGATTTACCCAATAGTGGAAATAATCACTTATTTTTGTACAATATAAAACCTGAAAAAATCTTCATTTAATTGTAATGGGAAAAATAGATTTAAAATTACGCCAAAAAGTAAGTAGTGACCATAAATGTTTGAATTATTCAGAAAATGAACTAAAAATAAATAAATCTGTGTATATTTGTAAAACATTTAAGAAAGGAAAGTAGAGAAAAAACTGACAGACAAACTAAAAATAAAAAATTATCTGAAATAAGTTTTAAAAATTTAATAAATACAGACAATAGAAATTATAAATGTATATTAATTAATATTACTCTATAAAACATATAAATATTTTTGTAAAATTTTTGCTTCTATTATTTTCGGAAGGAAATTTATGAGTTTTATTGCAAATCTTTTGAATCTCCCCCTGATATTTTTAAATTCCCCCCACCTCAATAAATCTTTATTAAGGGGGATTTTTCTACATGATTATAGGACTGTAGCAAGTCTTATATAGGTCTACTGTATTTAGGTAGTATAATAATGAAAGAAACCTATGTGTAAATTAATAAGTAGTAATCAGTATTAAAAGAAAAATAATATCAACATAATTGTTTAGCATATCATTTTGCTAATGAATACTCACGGGGGGAAAGACAAATATCAGGTTTTAACAAGTGTCAGTACACTAAAAAATTGTTAAATAAGGTTAGATAGATATTATTTTTCAATTGAGTAATATTTAAATGTTTAATTAGATACAGCAATATTAAACAGATTATTTCACACAGTTTCTTCACAGCATTATATCTCTGGTAGGTCGGACGGTCTGGGTTTCAACAACAACAGCATTATATCTGTATTCAATAACCATGAGTAAACTACTATTTTTACAATATCCCATAAGTAGTTCTTATATATAGGCTTCACTGTCGTTCTATTTATGTTTTTTAATTTAAAAAAATTTCAAAAACTTATCTTAAAAATATCTGTGGATTTTTTTACACTATTGGGTTGGCAACCTTAAAAATAACACAATAGAAATATTTGAGACTAATACTATTTAGTGCAGACCACTGAATCTCAGTTGTCACTGGTCTGCAGGACCAATGACTTTTTTCTCGAAATTCTATCACTGGCAACATTATATCTTGGTACTTATAATAGGCTTACGCCATAGTCAAAATAGGCAATAGCATATGGTGAACCCTTTTAAGTTTAAAAAATTAATTTTTTTATTTATGTGTTGCTCACCAATATTTAAACCATGCATAGGTTTATGTAACTGGCCAGACAACCGTGAAGTTTACGCCTATTTTAAGGCCAGCCACAGGGGTTACCAAATCTCCACTCCAGCAGAGTCGCAGCCAGGTCGCTGACACGACGGAATCATTCACCGGACAGGGTCCGAGAGAACGTCCGCCAAGCGCGACACCAGCCACCTGTCGGCCCTTGGCTCAGGTCATAAATAGGCACAGTCCATGGGCTCAACCAACTGGAAGAGTCGGGATCGGAACGACTCACTGGTACGTCAGCCAGTTCATCACCGAACAGGTAACCCGATTAATTTTCCCTCAGCAGAAGGAGGACCAGAGGTACAGACCTAAGATCCGACCACCGCAATCTTGGTGGAGCCGCACCCTGGGGGGATTAAATCATGCATAGTAAAATTATTTAATTATTACTATCACCACTATTATGCTATGTAAATATTCATCATAGTACATACACAAATATATTTTTTGAGGTAGACAAAAATATTAACATATTTTTCTTTGATTATTGTAATTAGCATGCTGCTTCTCACTCAGAAGATTGCATAGATGTGTTGTTCTTAACCTTATTTAATCTTGGATATTTTAAAATATTTCGTAAAGCATTTAAAAATATAACTTGACTAGTATTATTACTCATACTGTAGAAAAAAAAGTTTATGCTACATCTCAAAAACCATGCAATGAAAAGGGTAATTTGATGAATCACCATTTGGGATAGCTTCGATATAAAGAATTTGGCGCAATCCGACAATTTTTTTTTTTGCACCAAGAAAGATAGTGTTTGAAAAGTCCTAACGAATGCCATATTAGGCTGTGTGTGTAGCAAATATAAAATATATAATTAAAAATAAAATATACATAAATAAGTATTAAATAATGTATAATTATAAAAAAATGATGATACTTAGAAAAAAGAATGTAACGAAACTGTTTTGTAGTTTAACGAAATTTCAAAAGAATGTTGCTTAAAGATTATACTTTAAACAAAATTTTAAAAAATGGTACTTAGAAAAAAGATTGTACTTTAAAAAAAGTATAGGTACTTAGAAAAAATATTGTACTTTAACAAAATTTTAAAAAATATATACTTAGAAAAAATATTGTACTTTAGTGAAATTTAAAAAAAAATGATACTTAGAAAAGGATTTTAATTTAATGAAATTTAAAGACAAACAAGAAAGGAAAAGAAAAAAGATTGTACTTTAAAATTTTTAAAAGTTATACGTTGCACATAGCAATGGCTGTTTGTAAAACAAGTGTTCTGTGGCCTTCGTCAACTATGCGGATGTAACATGAAAATCATGACATTTAATACACTTGAGAAATTAAACTTTAAATTACCTGCTAAAACAAAGTGGAAGCCATACTTAAATCAAAATAAAAAACTACTCGGTTTAATTAAATCCAAAACGTTACAAAGAATAACGTGTAAATATCCAGATTGCACAAATGGCTATTTCCAGATTGCGCCCTTCAGAGAACGATCATTCCTATGTAAATTTTCTGCTTCTATATTATTTTATATCTATTGACATGTGCTGTCTTTTGTTTTTTAACACTTTACAACAAAGTTGAAAAGTGTTTATGACTTTGTTCATTCTGTCTGTCTGTCTGTCTGTCTGTTAGCACGATAACTGCCGTAAAAATGACTTAATCAAAATGAAATTTTAGTATATTGTTCAGATGGTCTGTAGGACCTATGGGAATATAAATGAATAATATCACCCAATTAGTTTTGGATTGAACCCGGGTTGAAAAAATGAAATACATTGAGCCCTATGGGACCTAATTTTTCAAACATTTTTTAAGCGGATTTAAAATTCACAAATTGCTTCGAAAATTTTAGGTAATAGTCAAATTGTCCCATAAAATATATAAAAAAAAATTCAGCGAAATATATTCAGTAGTTTTTTAAATAAAAATTAAAATAATAATTACACATCTTATATGAAACGATCACGTGACCATGATATGAAACGATCACATGACCCACTTCAAAATGATATATGGCATCCATCTTGTTTCAAAATCGTGATTTTTTAAAGTTCTTTTTAATTCATATTGAGTGTTGTATCCATCCTAAAACTACTTTATTTTTGCTTAAATTCTGTGCATCTACATACTAAAACAACACAATGACAATATATTTGAGTTTAAATTCTCATTCAAATTTGATTATTTCTACAACTAAGCCTATTTTTCACCTATGTAAAATGTAAACAGCAAAATATGTAGAATGAGTTGTATTAGAATTACTGTATTTCTTTAACACAAAATAATTCAGTCCATGGAGTCTGCATGGCTGATATGAATGAAATATTAATTGATTTTATAAACAGAAGGACGATTTTTTTCGATGAAGTTTTAAGCATAGAGTTTATGAATTGTAGCTCCATGGTCTTAATTTTTAAATAAAATAAATTATTATAGTATTGTGATGAATGAAATGAATGGGAGAAAGTTTTGAATGAAATCCTGCTTTTATAGAGATCCAGGTGTGTTATTTTTTCTATAACTTCATTTGAATGAATTTCAGTTGTTTTCGATGAAGTTTTCAAATATAATAAATTATCGTAGTATTATGATAGTTTTAAAAATATTACCGTGGACTGTATTGCATTTTAGAGATATTTAAACCAGGCAATTTATATTTCAGTGCCGTCATTTGAATGAAGTTCATTTTTTTCAATGAAGGTTTAAGTTTTCAAATATAATAAATCAATGTAGTATTGTGATAAGTTTAAAATTTTACCGAGGAATGTATTGCATTTTCGACTTTTTTAAATAAAATTGCATTGAAGTTGGAAAGTGTTTCATAATCAATGCTTTAAGCATGATTGATCTTTCTTGTTTATGATATTCATGTTTTTTATGCATTTTTAGTACACACTTAGTAACAACACAACTAAAGTTAAATCACCAAAGATAACAAAAAACTAAAAGGGGTTGTCAGAAAAGTGTTATTCAAGAATGCCACTTCACACCAAGGAATTACCACATTTGGAAATTTATCACTCAAAAAAATATTGTCAAATCTACATTTTTTCTATCGAAGCTGTACTTCACCATTGTGAGGCATGCTATAAGGACATACATAGGATGTGTGAATTGAATAATCATATCTGTACTCATACTAGTCTAAAACCATTCACTTGTGAAGTAATATTATAAAGAGTTAGATAGAATATAAAATATTTTTAGATAGCTATAAAGTATTTGATAGAATAAATCATTTGATAGATCATATCTTTATCCATAGCAATGAAAAGCCATGTACCTTAAAGGATTCAATAGAAAGACTCATTTGAAAGTTCATTTCCATAATTATACTAGTGAGAAACCATTCACTTGTGATTTGTGCCAGACAGAATTTAATCAAAAGTCCCATTTGAACAGACATCTCCTTGTTCATACTCATACTGTTAAAAACATTTCATTTGTGAGATCTGTTGGAAAGGATTTATTCATTGGTGTAATTTGATTAAACTCATTCTTGTACATACTGGTGAAAAGCAATTCACTTGTGAAGTGTGCAGAAAAATATAAAGTGAAAAACCATTCACATGTTAAGTGCGTCAGAAAGGATTTCAGCAAATGACCCATTTGAATAATCATCTCTGTACTCATAGTAATTAAAAGCTAAAGTGAGTTGCGTCAGAAAGGATTTAATCAAAAGACCCATTTGAATAAACATATCCTTGTTCATACTGCAATAAAAACAAAATGAAAAAAAACCCATTCACTTGTGAGGTGTGCCACAAAGACTAATCAAAAAGCCCATTTGCATACACATCTTCTTCATATTAATGTAAAATAAAAACATTCACTTGTGAGGTGTGCCAGAAAGGATTTACAAAAAAGGCTTACTTGAATATTTATCTTCATATATATACAACGCTATATGGCCAAAAGTTCAAAATGTTCAACATATTTTCCATCCATGTCAAAGATCCATTAAAGATAAGAAGCAGATATTATTTGCCTATGATGCATTTCTGTGTTGTGTCATTTGCTCTCTCACTGTAAACATTTACATTTTAATTTGTGATTAATTTCTCAACAACTTTGTTTAAATATATCTCTGGGACATTTTATAATAAAATACTGAAATTTTGTATATCACCTTATTAGTGTATGGGGCACATTTTACTCATTGGAAATGTTTTTTGTATGGGGACCATATAAAAGTTTAAATTTTGTTTAAATCAAATTTAATACCCTGAAAATTTTTTTCGATTTCATAAAATTCTGTATATTTTTTTACGGTACAATTTTTATTGAACTATCCTCTTGACATTCAGCATTATGGCTTACCTCACAGCCAAAGGGTCCCCGGTTCGATTCATGCATGAGAGGGTGAGCATTTTCATGACTGGGTGTGGTGTTGTCTTGTGTATGTTATTAAGGCAGTGGGCCTGTAATGGGTAGGATTATGAGAGCTTCAAATAGAGCATGATTATTAGGTGTAAAAAGCCGTACTGGGTACATTGCTAAAAATTAATGCGGCATTCGTTCCAGGGTCAATAAAAGAAAGAAGAATGAAATGTTTATTTTCAAATGTTGTTTTATACTGCTGTTTTAAAAACAATTTATGAGACTAACAAGTATCTGCAGATGACGCGACAAAACAACTCCGTTGGAACTTTGTGACGAATTTAAAAGTATCAATACAATGTGCAACCTCCGTCATTATCAATCACCTCTTGAAGTCTTGTTAGTGTTTAGTATCACATAATTTTATAATTTGTTATTGTTTTATATAAATATTTTTATTATAAATTATCACATTTTGTGGGCGATTTCAACTCGCTGTAGCTCCAGAACTATTAATCAGCAGTAACACAAATGGATCCCATTTATAACAATGCAAGTTTTCACCCTTCAATACAGTAGAAGAATTATGTTGATTAGGTTGCATCTATACAACACTGTTTATACAAAGTTTTTACTAAAACTGGGCAAAAATAAATGCCTATTTTCTTAAATAAAGATTAACTAACAATTAATATAACTTTTTCAAATTAGTCATTTTTTTAAACTACTATACGACCCCCTAAAATCATTATGATGCTGAATATTTAAACATTTCAAAAGAACTAGGGGGAGAAATCACCTGGAATTTTACATAAACATATAAAAAGTCTTTGTGAATCGATTTTTATCAAAAAATGTCCATGTTTGTATTCATATTTTTTCAATTATTGATTTTATAATTAATATTTCATACAAACAATTATTTCCACAAAATAAAATTCACGTAAATGTGTTTGGGTTGTTTAGTAGTAATGTCATACAAATAATCAGCGTGAGCAGATAATTATTACTGAAGATATGTATGGAAGTCTTGGAAACTAATTTAACATTAGGAGCTCAAAACTTTACATACTCACAATTCAGAAGCGCTTCAACCAAATGACTTGAAATTTGGTATCACAGGTTGAATTTTGCTCTAGATTCGAACTATGTTGTCAAACTTGGGTGTTGCCATTGAAAATTTCAAAGTTTGTGCGCGTTCAGATATAAAGACAGCCCCATATGCAAATTTTACGCACATTAATTTGTAGAGGATATTATTCCTAATCGAATGGTATTTTTCAATTTTCTCTGCGATGAATGATGCTCGATTAACAGAGGGTTTTTTTTTTTTTTTTTTTTGCAGCTGACCATGTGCACTTTGACATATGTAATGAAAAATGTAACTGATTGATATCGAACAAATTACCTATAAAATTTATAAATAAAAGCATCCTAAGTTAATAACTGCATTGCATTTGGCATACTGTATAAATTTTATTATAAAAGAAGTTCGTAAGCAATACGTCGCTGACTTCCCTCGTATTTTGAAGTCTATAAAAACAAATTATAGTTTTCAAATCGTAGTTTAGGCATATCGCATTGCCGTTAAAGTCATAAAATAACTCATATTAAGTTATTTTAATATATTTTTATTTGGTCTGAATCGAAAATAGAAAGAAAAATAAATGGTAGAAAAAGTATGTTTTAAGACCTCATTAACACAATTAAAACACTCTCCGCAAGATGTTTGAGTTGTGTGCATATATGTATATGTGATTGTTTGTGTGCTTATATGTATGTGTTCTTGTGTGTGTGCTTATATGTATGTGTTCTTGTGTGTGTACTTATATGTATGTGTTCTTGTGTGGGTGCTTATATGTATGTGTTCTTGTGTGTGTGCGCATATATGTATGTGTTCTTGTGTGTATGTGTATATGCAAATGAGTTTGTTTGTATAAGTACGTATTTGTATATGTATTTCCATGTAAAGTTTAGGTAAGATAACTTATGAACGAATGTACGCACCTGCATGATATTTCATATGTGGATACATTATGTTAAATAATTGAAGGAGTTGGCATTTGTTTCGTATAAATTTCAAGATTAAAACACAAAGTATTAGAAGTTTTAAATTTTTGTAGCATTATTTATTTTTTTAAGCACTGGTGTGACAGTTGAGTTTAAGTGGGAAAATGATTGTTTGAACTATGGTTGAAATAATGGTGTTACTGGTAATTGATAACTAAAAGCCTAATTAAATAAAGGCATTTTTCATACCGGACAGCTTATTATGAAACAAGAAGTATGCGGAACTTTGTGGTTTTAGTGACTTTCTTTTCATTTTGACGTTACTATATGTATACAATTGTTTTAAATTCATAGTTTAGTCATAGCGCATTGCCGTTATGGTAATTAATGAGTAATTCATATCAAGCTATTTTAATGTTTTATTTGATGTGAATCGGCAAAAAAAAAAAAGAAAAAGAAGGGATTGGAGAAGTACATTTTAGGACCTCATGAACAAAGTTCATATATTCTCCTCAAGATGTATGTATTATGTGCATAACTGTATATGTGTTTGTGTGTGTATGCATATGTATGTGTTTGTGTGTGTATATGTATGTGTGTTTGTCTATGTGTGTGCATATATGTATATGTGTTTATCTGTGTGCGTATTATATGTACTTGTGTGTGTGCATATATGTATTTGACTCTGTTAGTGTGTAATATGAATGTGTATTTGCCTGTGAAATGTGGGTAAGATAATTTATGAGCACACGTATATATCATGAAATTTCATGTGCGGATACATTATGTAAAATAACTGAAAGGAATCTTCTAAATTTTTTATAGTTACAGGTACAGTACTGCTTCTCATTACATGAAATAGATCAGTATTAGTGGTATGCTATGCTTTCTTACATTTTATAAAAGTAGAAGTATAGTAAAACTAAACTAACTTCATAACAACTAGTACATGAGGCAGGGGTTGATGTCATTTCTTTGACTTTTGATGGCACGTGTACTAATATATGTACTGCACAGGAACTGGGATGTATTATATACTTTTAAAATAGAAAATATTTAGCAATTAATAGAAGTCTGTTTACTGTAATGATTTGCACAAATATTACTTATATCTCCTTAACAAAATTAACAAAATGTTATCTATAGATATAATTTATGTTTTAGGATAAAAAAAAACTGCAATATTAATTAAAAATAATTTGCAATGACAATTTGAAAAGAAAGCTAAAACAGTCGTAACAAAACTTCAAAATAAGTGTGCAAGAAGAGAAAGTGTTACAGAATCTTAATCCACACATTTTGAACCTGTATATTTTAGAGATTTAAAAATCCGTAGATTAAGATTCTTAAAAAAAAAAGTTGTGTATAAACTACCACAATGGCACACTTTTACAGTTTTCTGGAACTACTATAATGCACCGTTCTAGTGCGACCATTCCAAATCTGGCGCTCATTTGTAGAACCGAAGGGGGACATACTGGCCATGCTTGGCCAAGGTAAATGGAAGTAAGAGTTCCTTTTTGTAGACCTTTATGCTTGGCTAAAGAAAGAAAAGGCTACCTCTAGTGATTCTAGCTCTTTGATATGCGCACTTTATTTTAAAGAGGACTTATTTTAGAGATGACAAGCAAAAGGGTAGAAGTGACATTTTGCTCTTTCTAAGAAAAAAGCAAATAAAGTTCAGCCTATTCTTTCAGTATTAAGTTTTCCAAAATTTATAAAAGTATTTAAAAAATGGAATGTTTCCTCAAGTACTGCTGAGGGGAAAATGCTTTAATAGCACTAAACATATGCTTAACTCAGCTTGCAAATTATCTCTTCTTTCTCATGATACTCACTTGTTCAATTACAAGCAGGTATATTTAAAACTATTTTTAATATTGTATAAAATAATTTATTTTTAACAATGCTTAATTACAAGCATTTTTTAAATTTATTTTGTCATATAACAGTTATAATGAACTTACAATTTATTTTTTATTTTTGTTATTTTTTAAGAAGATGGTAGAATGTTTCCCCTGAATTATCAGTAGGTATTGAAAGAAATGCAATATAATATTTATGTATTTTTCAATTATAATCAGTTTTTAACACACTTTCCAATATAGTTGAAAAGTATTTATGACTTTGGTCATTCTGTCTGCCTGTCTGCACATTAACTGCCATAAAAATTACTTTACCAAATTAAATTTTAATATGTTGTTGAGACGGTCTATGGAACGTCTGGAAATGAAAATGAGTAATATCACCCAATTAGTTTTGGATTTAACCCGATTTACAAAAATGAAATATATTGAACCCTATTGGACATAATTTTTTAAACACTTTTTATGCGGAGTTAAAATTCACAAATTGCTTTGAAAATGTTAGGATATATTCAAATTATCACGTGAAATGTGTAAAAAAGAAAAAAAATTCAGCAATATATGTTAGGTAGCTTTTTAAATAAAAATTGAAATAATAATTAAACCTATGGAATATGAAGAGATCATGTGACTCATTTTAAAATAAAATATGGCATCCATTTTTTTTTTTCACATGTGTAAAAATCGGGATGTTTAAGATCGTTTAAATTTATATTTAGTGTTGCATCCGCTATATTTTTGCATGTTAGCTGTTTATCTAAATTCTCTGCCAACACAACTACAATATTTTTTATTTTAAATGATCGCTAACCTTTGATTATTCCTACAACGAAGCCTGATTTCTATAGCATGCGGAATGTAAACAAATCAAAATATTGTAAGATGAGTTCTATAAGAGATGCTGAATTTTTCTCATGCAAAATTATTTTGCTCTGGAGTCTGGAATATAAGTGATATGAATGAAATATTCATTGATTTTACATAGAGAAGCAGACGATTCATAGCATTGACTTTTTTGACGAAGCTTTAAGTTCGCAAGCCCAAATATAATAATTTATTGTAGTTCTGTGATAATTTTAAAAATACCATCGCTGAATGTATCGTATTTTGGAGGTGTTTATATAAAATTTCATTTCAGTTGAAAAGTGTTTCATAATCAATGCTTTATGCGTGATTGATCTTTCTTATTTTTTAATATTATATTTCATATTCTGCTTTTTATACCTATAATAAACAGTAAATTATTTATGATTCTGATAAGATTTAACAATTTTAAATTATTTCTCATGCTTTTTGCATGTTCCATTTGTGCAATGCTTAAAATTGAAATTTTGAAGAAAAAAAACATTTTTATAGATGTAATAAGTTTTCTGAAGTAAGCGTATTGAAGAAAAATAATAAATTGTAGCTGCTAACTGCAATATAGAGATACAAGAAATTTTTATGTGTAGAATTTTTTATATATTTTTAGATTTAAACCTTTTTCCATCCTTGTTATATAATATATGTTTCACTGTAGCTGTAATATAAGAATAAGTACTTAAAACAGTCAATGAACATATTATTCTAGCTAAAATGTGATATAGAGAATAATTTCAAAATTTTCCTTAAAATTTTCTGCAGCAGAAATTTTTTTATTTCAAAATTTTCCTGGAAAATCCACATCTATAGTTTCAAGTGCTGCATATCAGCTTCCAGATCAATGGAAAACTAGAAAAATTGAATTAGCGGTGATGATACAAAGAGATTTTAAAAAATTTACACCACTTTGCCTCCCTGAAAAAATGAAAACACAATTTCATATCCTCTTGCGAAAAAATTAAACAAATCATTTTTAGCATGAAGAAGTAAGAATAAATTTATTTTCTCTATTACTATGTTAACAGATTAAAATTGTCCCACTTTTATGCTTAAATCTGAAGGGATTTTTGATATTCAGAAAAATTATCAATAACTTTGATTAAGTGTGATCTTATATGAATAACTTTGTTTAAATGTATCACATCTAATAACTTTTGGATATTTTAAATCCAGAGAACCCTGGGTCAAAATGACTAGTTGTAGATAATAGCTAACACATTTTATATTTTATGATAACCGACATTGCAATTTTCCTTAACTTTTTAATCGCCGCACTATGATCTCGGAATATATATTTTTTTATCCTACGTCGGGGCGGAGGCCATATCGGCCATAAGCCCTCTGGCAGCCCAATAAAAACCAGCCTTGTTATAAAAGTTGTCAAGAAGAGAATAATTCATAAAAGAAAGCGCAGAACAGCTTGTCAAATGATTAAAATCCATAATGGCGCCAGTAGAACAAAGAACACAGTCAGGCAAATCAACCACGCCAATACGATTGAGGTGTCCTTGAAAACAGTCATGTCCAGTTAAAAGTCTAAAATTTGCAGTGAAGACAGAGCGAGGAAGGCCCATAGGGACCTGAGAATGCAACAAAGAATTCCAGACCCTACCCGTCGCAGCTTCAACTTAATTGTCACGGAGGGACTTTTGCAATCTGTTTTCAATAATTCCACAAATCCGTTTGTAAGACAATGTAAAAAGAGGCTGATGTAGCTTGCATCCATTCTTTGCCAGGAAGTCAGCCTTTTCATTTCCAGGGATATTGCAGTGACTCAGAATCCATTGAAGAACGACTCCCCAGCCAGACGAAATTGTCTGGCTAAAAAGCAACTTTGTTTCTTCCACATGGTGTGATTCACCTACTACATGTGAGACAATAGCCAAAATTGCAGACTGTGAGTCCACAAAGAAAACAACTTTCCTAAGTGGTGTACACATATTTGGAAGGTTAAGAATGGCCCGCTTAATTGGCCTCAATCTCAGCATCGAAATTTGTGGCTCCTAGTCCTACAGCATAAGATTCCTCAAAAAAACCCTCGCAAAAAAGGCCAGCTCCAACTGCATGCTCCATTGCAGAACCATCAGTATAAATATGGAGCCAGTCATCTTTTGGGTAGTTAGTGGCGATGGTCTCCAAGGAATAGGCTCTGAGGACCTCTGGTATAGCATCATTTTTCTTTTCAATTGTGCGAATTATGAGGTGATAAGTAGGGACTCCACGATTTGGAGGAAGTCCATTACAAAAAGGTTGACAAGAATTGGGAGTCAGATTGTAATTATTCATGAGCTCCTCAGTCCTTGACAAAAAAAGTCGAGTGCGTTTTTAATCTCAAGTTAGAAGGGATATAGGTCTGCCAATGGTGTAGGTCAAGGCCCTTGCATTTTCCATAAAGCTTCAAGAGCTGTTTCTCCCTTCTTAACCTCAAAGGTTCAATATTCGTTTGAATCTTCATAGCAGTGATAGGGGTAGAGCCAGCCCCACCAGTTATAAGTCTAAGAGCTTTGCTTTGTGCCAAATCGACTATTTTAGAGCAGGCATTTGATGCTGTGGCTATAAGCTCTCCTCCATACTCTAAGACAGGTCTAACATAGGTCTTATAGGTAGTCAACAAAGTATCAGCCGAGGAGCCCCAAGTGATGCCAGAAAGTATCAATCTGTCAATGCCTTTTTCTGCCATCTCCTCAGCCTGTCTTCTCCACAAGAATTTACTATCCAAGACAAGTCCGAGGTAACGATAGGAGTCAACCCGGTTTAAAACATGATGTTTGTAGTATACATTTATCCGGTGTTCCTTGGTAGACAAGGTAAACTGTCTTATCAGAATTTACTGTCATAAGATTATCACAGCACCAGTCCCACCAAACCCCCAGGGCCTCATTGACTCTGTTGTTTAAGACAGAAATGTCAGCACCAGTAGTATAAATAACTATGTCATCTGCAAAAGCCAGGCATCTAATTCCAGTAACCATAGTCAAATAACAAATTAGGTTATTTATCATAACATTAAACAAAGTACAGCTCCCTGAGGCAGACATCCCGGAGCTGTACATATTTGGAGAAGGTAGACTGGTATTTAACACGAGCCATTCTCTGAGAAAGGATGGACTTAAGCCAGCTTAACATATTTCCCCTAACTCCAAAACCTATCAGTTTTTCAATGAGTTTCTTCCGCCAAACCCTGTCATAAGTATTCTTAAAGTCCACATAAACCGCCAGCGTAGATTGTTTTTTATGGAAGCCATCTTTAATACATTGAGAAAGAAAAGTCGCCTGTTCAATTGTACTTCTTTTTCTTCGAAAACCCGCTTGAAAATCATAGATAAGCTTCTCTTCAAGATAAAAATTTATTCTATTTGTAACCATTTTCTCTATCAAATTCGAATAAGCATTGGTTAGAGAAATAGGCCTATAGCTTGAAGGACTCTCAGTAAGTTTACGAGGCTTCAAGAGAGGGACAATAGTAGCTTTTTTCCACTCGACAGGAACATGCGTCTTCCAAACAATATTATAAAACTCAAGAAGAGTTTGTTTGGCACTTTCTCCCAAGTTCAAAAAGAATTCACTTGGGAGGTCGTCAGGTCCAGAGCTCTTTCCGCGTCTGGTCTCATACATTGCTCTGTGCAGTTCATCAACAGTAAAATCATTATTAAAAAGAATTTCGTCACTATAGCTTAAGCAGCCAGCAGGTGATTGCCTGAGAAGTTTAGCGTGTTTCCTGCAAGGTAGTCTGCACACAGAGGCAAAAAACTTCACAAACGCCAAAGCCTTTTCTTTATTATTGCGGGAAGTTTTTCCATTATTAGTAAGTGGTTCGTTCTTATTTGAGGTTTGTTCATTATTCAAAGAAGACAAGTATCGATGTGCCCGCAAACCATCTTTTCTAAAATCAAGTTTTGACACAAATTTTCAAGTTTTGACACAGATTTTCGCTTTGCTTCCCTTATGGCTCTCTTAAGGACAGCTTGTGAGTGTCAAAGAGCAACATTATTTGCAGTACTTCCTGAAAGTTCCACTCTCAGGAAGGCTTCATCTCGTTTTTTCTTTAGAGCAAAGAGCTCATCAGTCCAGAAAGGTCTGTATCTTCTAATCTTTCCTCTAGGGATGAATTCCTGGGCACAGGCTCTAATAGCCTCAACGATAAAATCATTACATTTATCGGGGTTAGAATAATCATGTTTTTTCTGGTCAAGTAAACTATCCGTCAGAGAAGAGTACTTCTTCCAACCAGCATTTTTCAGATTCCAACGAGGGCACACATCCCCAAAACAGTGAGAATGATGAGAGTCAAAAGAACGCTTCACCCTCAAAATCCTGTGTCCATGGCCACTACAGGATTCCAACAAGTCCAGGGAAACTCCAGAAGATAAGTTTGAATGATACATTACAAGGTCGGGATTTGTTTTTTCTCCTTTAAAAGAAAGAAAAGTATGTCCATGTATAGGGTGGAGAGCCGCAGCAGTAGAGTCCAGGAAATCCTCCAGAGCCTTACCTGATCTATTTACCTGGCTATAGCCCCATCTTGGTGAATGGCAATTGAAATCTCCAATAATAATTGTGTGTTTATCAAGGGCTCTTTCCATAATAGAAGTTAGAGGTTCATTCACAGGAGGGTTATAAACAAAGATATACTTAGTACATCTGTTTTCCTTCCAAACGATAAGTTCTACTCCTTCAAACTTGTTATCTTGCATGGAGTGCAGGATCTTAAAAGTACAGGTGTGGGAATCTAACTCCAATTATAATGCCGGAGGCAATTTGTCGTGATCTTGGCAAAGAGTACAATACAAAGTTCTGGCATCCATAAAACTCAAGAGCATCCGTGGAAGCGCCAGCCTCAACAGTAACGAAGACATCACAATTTTCTCTTGTCAAAATGGTCTTAAACTCACAATATTTAGTACTAGACAGACCATCTGCATTCCAGAAAAGGGCAGAAATGGCAGTCGCGTCCTGGCCCTGAGAAGGACCTTTTCTTCTATTAATAACAGGCATGCATAACACAACTGGGCTGCAGTGACGAAAAAGTGTCTCGTTTAGTTACCAAAAGCCGTTTCAGGGGGCACCAGGAGGAGGCGAGACACATCACTCCCTTATCTCGGAATATGAAATACAATTTATTAATAAATATCGCATTAAAATACAGCTCTGAAAATTATAAAAAAGAAATTTTCTAAAACAAATGCTGTGTATGCGTGTATGATTTTTTGTATGTTCAAATTTAGAAACATTGGTGTTGAAGACCCAGACCATCCGACTCGTCCGAGGACATGAGCAACTGTTTGAACATCTGGAGGAACATTGGTGTGGACCGGGGGAATATTGGTGTTGTTGTTGAGATCCAGACCGTCCGACCTGCCAGAAAGGTGTGAGGTAACCGTTTGGACGGCCGGGAAGTGCCACCCAATTTAGACCGGAACCCGGTGGGGGAGGCATCCACAAGGACCGTACCCTCCTTCCCCTACCACCAACCTCTCGGAAGGACTTACGGACCCACATGTTTAACGTGATCGTACTCCGCATGAACACGGCGGCAGTTGTGGCAGCGTGCAAATCCAGCGCGCAAACCACCGGGCTACCGCGCCCGAAATGTGCCAACAGCATGCGGTGTTCCTAGGTGGTCACCCACCCAAGTACTAACCGCGCCTGATGCTGCATTAGTGTGTAATGTTTGGGGGAACTTTGGTGTGTAATGTTTAGTTTTTATTAGATGCAAGTCAATATAGCCGCTGCATTAACTCCTCATTCTTATATTTTTTACACACAAATGCCAAACAGTTCTAAACAGGGGTGGGACAGTCTAGTGGTTAAAGCACAGGGATTGCATTTTGACGGCCTGAGTTCAATTCCTGGCTCTACCTAAACTGTACCTGTGTTCATGTGGAGTACAGGCACGTTAAATATATGGGTCAGCAAGTCTTTCTGAAAGGTTCATGGTAGGAGGAGGCGGGTACGGTCGAGTTTGAGTCTAAATTGGGTGGCACTGTCTTGACCATCTAAACAGATACCTTACACTTTCTAATAGGTTGGATGATCTAAGCTGTTCTAAATAAATTGACCTTATAGGGTAATACTTAAAGGGTTCTGACAGGGGGGCATAGATGTGGCTATAGCCAATCTGGTTCAAGACCTCTCTTTGACTGTTTAAGACCTTTTCGACTGTTCAAAACCTCTTCGACTGTTCAAGACCTCTTTGACAAATAACATTTATGACGAGATTTATTACTAACACAGGACCTGAAAACCCGGTCTTCTCGCAGGTGAAGTCAAATACAACAAATCAGAAAGTCGTAACTGACTGAAGACAATAGGCAATCAGTATCCAGGGGCCACAGTGTGAAATCTACCCCACCTCCCAATATTGGATAGAGAACTTTCCTCAAGAATTATTTGCTTGCTGAATTTTGAAATGGCAAGTGTAGAACACATCTCCGTTGAAAACATATGGAACATGTGAGAGTGTCAACGAGTGCACCAACGTTTATGCAGTAAAATGCTTGCGAAAGTATGTGATGTTTGCAGTTCAGTAAGTCTATATGTAATATTCATGGTCAGTCTATTACCTTTTATCTCCCTAAAATTTTGCGCAAGCACCCTGCCCTGCCTTCTTGACGAACATAAGCATATTAAATTTCCCAATTGGTCTTTGATAGATTTTGGGGGTAGGTGTAAATATCAAGGCAAGGTGCCAAATGTACTGAATTATTTAAGGTGTAAATATTGCCCTTGTAAATATGATTTGTGAATAAAATTATGTATTTTAACCCAAAATTAAAATTGAATCATGTGTGTATTAGTCTCACGCTTATTTAATTAATTTATGTATTGCCTTATACAGTGACCACAGGTAAGTGAACTGTTAAAGCAACAGTGGATAAATATAAGTTAAAAACAAGAAAGATCAATCATGCATAAAGTATTGATTATGAAATACTTTCCAACTTCAATGCAATTTTATTTAAACATCTCTAAAATGCGATACATTTCTCGGTAATATTTTTAAATTGTCACAATACAGCATTAATTTATTATATTTGAAAACTTAAAACTTCATCGAAAAAAATGAACTTCATTCAAATGACGGCATTGAAATATAAATTACCTGGTTTAAACATCTCTAAAGTGCGATACATTCCTCGGTAATATTTTTAAATTATCATAATACTACAATAATTTATTATATTTGAAAACTTCATCGAAAACAAATGAACTTTATTCAAATGACGTCATCGAATTATAAATCTTCTGGATCTCTCTATAAAAGCAACATTTTATTCATAACCATATTTCCATTCCTTTCATTCATCACAATACTATAATAATTTACTTTATTTAAAAACTTAAAACCATGGAGGTACAAGTAATTTGACTCTATGCTTAAAATTTCATCGAAAAAATCGTCCTCTTCTCTGTGTAAAATCAATTAATGTTTCATTCATATCAGCTATATTGCAGACTCCATGAGCTAAATAATTTTGTGTTAAAGAAAGGCAGCAATTCTTATACAACTAATTCTACATCTTTTGGTGTTTACATTTTCCATAAGTGAAAATTTGGCTTCGTTGTAGAAATAATCAAAGTTTGATGATCATTTAAACTCAAATATATTGTAATTACGTTGTTTCAGTATGTAGTTGCACAGAATTTAAGAAAAAATAAAGCGCTTTTAGGACGGATACAACACTAAATATGTATTAAAAATAACTTTAAAAATCATGATTTTGACACAAGATGAATGTCAAATTCTATTTTGAAGTGAGTCACGTGAACTCTTCATATAATGGTCACGTGATCTCTTCATATAAAGGGTGTAATTATTATTTAAATTTTTATTTAAAAAACTACTGAATATACTTTGCTGAAATTTTTTTATATATTTTATGGGATAATTTGAATATTTCCTAAAACTTTCGAAGCAATTTGTGAATTTCAAATTCGCTTAAAAAATATTTGAAAAATTAGGTCCCATAGGATTCGATGTATTTCATTTTTTCAACCCGGGTTCAATCTAAAGCTAATTGGGTGATATTATTCATTTATATACCCATAGGTCCCACAGACCGTCTGAACAACATACTAAAATTTCATTTTGATAAAGTCCTTTTTACGGCACTTGTCGTGCTAACGGACAGACAGACAGAGTGAACAAAGTCATAAACACTTTTCAACTATGTTGTAAAGTGTTAAAAAAGAGAAAAAATTCATAAACTCTACTCTTTAAAGGGTTTGACCTCGACCCCCATGTGATCGCTTTACCAACTAAATTGTTTCCAAACTTATAGTTTTTGCTCATTTAAAAACTACATTGAAAGGAACATTCAGTACAATGTATATTCTGAACCACCACATATCGGCTGCGTATTATGAATGAATTTTTCTGTCCTGGAGAATCGCAAAATTGTGATACATAGAAAGATTCCTTGCTGACATTGCAGATATCAGCTATTGGCTGCTGACGAGTGTGTAATAAACATGAAATCCGATGCTGTTTTCTGTAGTGGAGACGCGATCCTGAAATGAATAAAGTTTATTCTAAATAAGAATAGAAAAAATGTAACCTTTAAATCTGTAGTTAGAGCTCTATATAGTCACATCAGATTTTTCAAAATCAAAGGACTCCAATCAATTCATTTAGATTCTGGTTCTGAATTTTTCCGTTAAGTTTCATGTCCGTTTTTTGCATTAATAAGAAAGTGGAATGCAGAAAATAGTACAATAATAAAAAAAAATATTTTCACCTCGACTTCTTATAGCGTGTCCCTGCTATAAGAAGCGTGTATAGCGTGTCCCTGCTATAAGAATTGATTATTGCAATACATTTCTTGCCTTAGTCTGTGGCAATACTACCCCATTTCACACGTTAAAAAAACGTATGTTCCAATTTTTCAGAATATTGATTTCAATTGTACTGATTGCCGAGATGTGAGCTTCAATATCTCTTTTCCCCGGGGCAACAAAAATTTTCTCGATATCATTGTTTGAATATCTTATGAATAATTTGGGTGTATTTGTAGATTCAATTAAAGTTAAACCGAGTGTAAAAAAAGATAGAAAGATTTTTTGAAGTTTATGGGGCTTTCATTTATTTTTTGTAGGTTCTCATAGACAACGCTATAGTAAAGGTAGTCTGTGACAATTATGTGTGTGTGTCTGTGCAATATAATTATCCACACTAACTCAACAACTAATTGACCAAATTTCATAAAATTGTATAGGTAAGTTACCTGCGGGTTACCCTTGTGCTGATTTGATTTCCGTGCAATTCGGGATAAAAGAACCTGTCTTTATTTTGCGAAATAACCCGCAAAAATTACATGTATCCACTCTAGCTAAAAAACTAATTGGCTCAATTTCATAAAATTTAGTAGACAAGTCACTTGTGGGTTACCCTGATTAGATTTTGATACGATTAAATTTGGTACTATTCCGAAAAAAGTAACGTGCTTTTTTACGAAATGACCCGCAAAAATTATCAAAACCTAAAATAAAAAACTACGTATGCTCAAAAGTATCAATTAAATGCTTGTTTTATACGTAATTGTTGAAGATGAAAAGAATAAGATCAACCTCATTAATCTAGGACTTACAGGTTTGAAGTTTTCCCCCACCGTACCATCTGTACCTGAACTACTGCGCCTCGAAGACATTTTCCCAATTTTTTAATGAGATTCTATTATTTAAATTTTAAAACATTTCCAATGTGTTCAAACTTGCTATTTCATCGGCTATGAATAACCATTTTTGTACGAAAAGTAAAAGTTTAGAAGATGCTCAATATTCAGCTTCACTTTCCTACTAATTTTATTTTACTTGTTCTACTTATATTTTTAATCTCTCAATTTATCATGTAGAGAGGTTCTACTGTCATCTCCCTATTAGCCATTTCAATAATTTTATCATATTTTAGCTTCTAATTAAGCTAGAGCCTAGTTTCAAAGACGATACTTCCTAGCTTGAGCTATCAAAGTCCGAGTTACCGAATTGCATGCGCCCTGCACGCTTTATATAGGGCATATAACGCCCGCGCAGCGGTCGATGAGCAGACGTGTGTGCGGCCGTGCAGAATTCGAAAGCATATTTAAACATTTGTATAAAAGATTGATAAAGTTATATGTCAGAATATTTATTTCAGCTTTTGATGTATGTATTGGTTTATCAAATGCCTAATATTTATCATTACCTACTTCTTATTAATATATGCAAAGAACTATATTAGCTACTAGGTATAGTGTAACTAGTATTTAATCCTTGATAAGACAGGGAAACTAACATTTTCAAATATTAATTTTTTATTTTCTTAAGTTTCATTTTGTATAACATGTATGGCGCTTATCATCCAAAATAATCGTTTTAATCAAGCACTGGCTCAGTTGAGTTCTGCCCTGTGGTGAATAATATAACTGGGCAAAGTTTCAATCTTTTATGTTACCGGGGGATTTTGAAGGGACTGGTAAGGTTTTTCGAGCCCGTCCCCATTTTGTCCATCCCCGGGGAGAAATAAACAAGAAAGATCAATCATGCATAAGCATTGATTATGAAACACTTTCCAACTGAAAAAATTTCTAAAATGTGATTCATTCAGTGGTAATATCTTTTACATTATCACAGTACTACAGTAATTTATTATACTTAAATATTTAAAACTGTATCGAAATATAAATCATCTGATTCTTTATGCAAAATCAATGAATATTTCATTCATATAACTTGTATTCCAGACTCCAGAGCTAAATAATTTTGTGTGAAAAAAATTCAGCAATTCTTATGTAATTCATCTTACAATCGCTTGAGATATTTGCATTCTGCATATGTTAAAATTAGGCTTCCTTGAAGAAATAATAAAAGTTTAGGGATCATTTAAAATCACAACTATTGTAATTGCATAGGCACGGAATTTAGATACACAGATAATACACAGATAATATATATGTGTATGTGTATGTACTCAAAGTATTGGAATCGTGCCGAAGATCGGAACTCGAATTTTCAAAGTATCTACACGTTTTGGGACTTCTAGAACACGAAAAAACTACTTTTAGGAAGACGTCTGTGTGTGTAAGGGTGTATCTGTGTATGTTTCTGTGTGTCTGTGTGGATATTACATCCACTCTAATTGAAAAACTAATGGACCGAATTTCATACAATTTGGTAGGTATGCTTTTTGTGGGAAATCCTGATGTTCATTAGATTATAGTACGATTCGTAATAAAAGAATATGCCTTCTTTGCGAAATGGCCGCAGAAATTGCTTTTATCCACTCTAGCTAAAAACTAATGAACCAAATTTAACAAAATTTGGAGTATAATATTTCAATAACCTACAAGTGATTTATATACCAAATTTAACAAAATTTTGTATATAAATCATTTGTAGGTTATTCTACTACGATTCGGGAAAAAGGAGCGGGCTATTTTTGCGAAATGGCCAGCAAAAATCGTTATATATAAAAATAAAAGACTACGTGTGCTCAATTATATCAATTAAATTCCTATTTTATATGTGATTTTTGACAACAAAAAGAATAAGACTAACCCCATTACTCTAGGACTAGCCGTTCTTGAGATATTCTAGTTTTTTCGCGTTTTCGCTACGCCACCTTTGACAATAAGTCCAGCTTATCAAATGAGAACCAAATTTAAGTTTAACGTGTAAATTCAATGTCATTTAAAATACTTATGTTGTGCAGATAAACTCAAATTATCATTGAATAAATAAAGAGAACGAATATGAGTCTGCAGCGAAAGACATGTGCTGTCCACATCAGAATTTTTAACAATATTACACCAATGATTTATAGAAGTGAACGGAGATTATTTTCAGGCCATTTCGAAAAAAATGTATAATCTATATTTAAAGATCCATCAAATTTTTGTCGAATAAAATGTTCAACAAATTTAAGCTGTGTACCAAATTTTAACTTTCTAGGACGTAGGAAAGTGCATTTAAAATGCCATCAATTAAATTTATCATGAAGAGTTATATAAAATTTAAAAAAAATGAAAAATTGTTATCTACCAAATTTATCTTAAAATATGAAGCCACTCCCATATGCAAAACGTTTAAACAAATGGAGAGATATTTATTATATAATATCTCTCTCTTTTCTTTCTGGAAGATATCCCAAAGTCAGAATTTAATTGAATTTGTTTTTTTCCCTATATTAAATAATTTTTTTAATTAAAAAACTACTTAACATATTTTACTGAATTTTTTTTTATATATTCTATGGGATAATGTGAATATTTCCTAAAAATTTCGAAGCAATTCGTGAATTTTAAATTTACTTAAAAAATGTTTGAAAAATTAGGTCCCATAGGGTTCAATGTATTTCATTTTTTCAACCCGGGTTCAATAAAAAACTAATTGGGTGATATTATTTATTTATATTCCCATAGGTCCTACAGACCGTCTGAACAACATACAAAAATTTCATTTTGATAAACTCATTTTTACGGCAGTTATCGTGCTAACGGACAGACAGACAGACAGACAGACAGACAGACAGAATGAACAAAGTCATAAACACTTTTCAACTTTGTTGTAAAGTGTTAAAAATCCGGCTCTGTTAGGTACAGTTTCATGGTCGATAACTTTATGTGTACCTTTATGTGTACCTTCATATGTGTCTATATGTGCCCGTTTTAAATTGCCGGGAGCATCTGGACGCTGGTCTCACATTAATTAGCTGATAATTAGAGACATTGATATTCTATTAACATATTTATTGTTTTCAATTGTGAATGCATTCTCTTATACTGTATAATAAAGGAAGATGTGTATTCAGTCTGTAGTCCGAAATCGGTACGATCATAAAATTTGGTACAAAGGTACTTCTTAATGTACATAGGTGCACTTAGGCATTATTTTTTTTTTTTAAATTTCGAATTAGTCTTATAGTTATTTTACGTTTTAGAGTAATTTCAAGCGATATTAACACGAATCGGTTCCTTAGTAACCTAAGATGTTACCACAAAGTTTTCACCAGGGGCGGCCATACCATTGGTGCAAAGGGGGCTCCCGCACTAGGGCGGCACACTTCAAGGGAGCGGCACTTCGAAGTGATAAAACTAATATAACTAATAAACTAATATTAGTGATAAAACTAATAAACTGCCCTAAAGACATAAATGATACGGAACATGCAGACGAACTTAGTATAATTACCAGTTTTATGAAAACAGAAACTTCGCCAAAAGTTGTCCTACAACACATTTATAAGCATGGATTGAGCGGGACTTTTTCGAACATTTCAATAGCATTAGTAATCTCATTAACGCTTCCTGCATCAGTTGTTACTGGAGGAATCTCTTTTTCAAAACTAAGACTGATGAAAACTATTTAAGATCAACAATGGGGCAAGAAAGGTTTTCTGATTTAGCCTTAATATCAATTGAGCATGAAATGAGTGATAATGTGGATATAAAGAAATACTAGAAAATTTTGCTAATGTAAAAGCAAGAAAGATAAAATGTTGTTAAACATTTCTTTCTCTTATCGTTTTCTGCAATAAAAAATAATTAAAAGTATTTTTTAATTTGTTTCCGATAAACTGAAAATGTGTGTTCAATTCCTTTGTTCCAGAGAAAAATAAGTTCTTAGTCGGGGCTGCAAATTTTTGTTTGCACCAGGACGGCAAATGGCCTAGGGCCGACACTGGGTTTCACCATAACACCATTAAAAATATCGAGCAACTTTCTTTCAAACAAACTTTGGACGGAGTCCATGCGATGAATAGACAGATTTAATGAATTTTTAAGATATATATACTTTTCGTACATTATAAACCTCTCTGATTTTTATATTACGATATCCTAAAACTGACATGCCCTCCAACATTTCCTTTCTTCAGCAGCTTTTAATTATAGCACAGGTTTCTCCCGAAAGAAATAGTTTCATAAATCCATCCATTGATTAATTATAATTCTTTTATTCGAGGCAAGTCTTAAATTTTTTGAATGAACCTAGCAGACAGCGGACCCCACCAGAACTGCTCCACTCCCACGGACGGATTAAGAGTCTTTGGTATGGGGTCGAGAGTTGACTTTTTGAAGCATAGATCTAAAATGCTGTAGGAAGGTCAGATACTTCATCTGGTGAAACTAACGTCATCTTCTTAGGGATTTATTTGGATTTTAAGCAGTAACTAGTCTCGAAAATAGTGATGTATCCAGTGCCGGAACAAAGGCGTATTACATATTTGAGCAGCGGTCTAAGGTGTGATTAAGTGCTTATTTAAGGCGAGCGTGTGTTTTGTAATTTAAGCTTATGCTCGCGCAGCAGGCGTCTAAGCCTTTGAAACATTTAATGGATTTATCTAATCGCTACTTTAAATCACGGGCAACGTCGGGTACAGCTTCTAGGGAAACAATAAAATGTAACAATTTTTCTTTGTTAATAATTTTATCAAAAATCGGCTGTCACTCAGGTACGATGGATCTGAAGTAGTTTTGCGTGGATATCATTTTTTAAAATACTAGGGGGCTCCGCCCCTGCTCTCTACGCTCGCCAACCTGCTACGCAGGCGTAATACGCCTGTTGAGGACCTCTCTTGTTAATTGACATTCTCCAGCCCTGGAGTTCGCTTTGCGAGCTCTGTCAAACCGGCCGGCACACACGGTCGCCTACGTGTCCTGTGCTAGTTGACGCTCGTAAAACTCCAAAATTCCCCTCTCCATTCCTACCGCTCATTAATCGAAGCTCCCCACAAGCGTGATGCTTCCATTTGGGGTTTTCCCCCTTATTAGCTGATGCTCACCTTAACAAGTTTATATCAGTGTGTTCCCCTAATGTTTCTCTACAAATGTTCCAAGTGTTATATTTTTGTATGCTATTGATTTTGCTCTACGTAACAGAGAAACTTGTGAAACACGAAATTTGTCGAACAGCGGCGGCGACGGCAGTTACTTTATTTTTTTAATGTAGAGAGAACTCCAGAAAGGTTCAATAAACTTTCTCGATTTTTGGTTCAACTTCGTTTTGTTCACAAGCTTTCAAAGACCTACAAAGTACTCGCTAATTGTTTATATTTAGCTAGTACTTTGAGTTATCGCCCAGCTTTCATCAGGATATATCAACAATGGACTTCACTTCAAAAATTATAAATGACTAAACTAACTTGCTTTTCGGTATATAAATTAAACTTATAAATTAAACTTACTCATATGACGTGATTTTACATTTAAGTTAGTCTATGTAAACTTACCTGGGGGTACATAAATACGTATATTTCCATCCATTCTACTCAAAACTTGTATTATAACTCTCAAATTTTAAAATTTTGTTATAGGTTTCCATTTAGTAAGCCTGATTTTTTATAAATAAGTTTCAGCGATGAGAAAGAATAATTGAATTCCCATGAGATTCAGCAGTTTGTGTAGTTCACATTGATGATTTAGAGCCATTGATAGGATCTTGACAAAACTATATTTTTCCTATATTCGTATATACATTTCGTAAATATGACTTGAATATAATCCCTTTTCTTAGTAAATAGAAATTAGTTTGATGCAAGGGCCCCGAAAAAATTTTCAACCAAGGGTCCCATGCAAACTTGACTTTCCATTGCAAAGATCTCATTTACTGGGGGCTATGTTTTTATTTCGTACATGGATACAATATGAGTATACAGGGTGTCCCATAGAAAGTGAACAGTGGAAGATATTTTGAACTTTTGGTTGTAGATCCATATTTCCAGTTGCAAAGATGCTTTAAATAAGGTAGAAAGTTAAGAAATAGTAATTTAAATGCTGTACCATATTTTTGTAGAAAGTTAAAAAAAAATAAAATTTTATACAGCCTCTCTATCCAAAAAAGTCAAATTGCAAAAATGTTACCCATACTGTAGTTTAAGTGAAAAAAAATTAGCTTTAATACTATCAAATTTGACATAGTTAAAACGAATTAAAAATTTCATCGGGAAATGAGAGGACGTCCACAAATCAACTTTGATTGAAATAGTCATTAAAACTTTTACCACTTTTCCGACATTTTTTATGCAGATAAAGCTATTATGCCATTATTATGTCGATTCATACTTTGTATTTAAGTAATACCGAACTTTATGAGATGATTTTGATTTAAGGCGAATGCAAACGGTCTCCTAGAGATATAGTGAGGGAATATTATCGTCCTTTCCATAAAGCCGGCACATTTCTAGCGTTTTTATTCAGCAGCTGGTATGTTGATTGCAATCAACAGGTTTGTTTCATCGTCGATACGGCTCAGAAAGACAACGAGTACTAATGGAAAATTATGAAAAAAGCATTTTAGCCTATCTCTTGTCCTATTCATATGCGAGGGTCTGGATCGTAAGTAATGAACAACACCTTCCTTGGTCTACTCGAACCCGCCACCAGCCTACTCGAATCCGCCAACTGCTACAACGCATGCAAGAATTCTCACTAATTCGTCTGTAAATGCTCTCATTCTGGTGGGCAAAGTGCAGTGACAAAACTGTGTTAGAAACTTATCGAGTCTACTGAAAATAGTGGTTTTAAATGATCCTAGATGATTTCAAAACTTGAAAGGTAAGCTTATTTTTCTATAGATTTTTTTTCGTCCTAAATTTGACATTTTAAAAATCAGCTTTTTCTTTTGCTTGACTAAAAGAAGTATTGACAACATTTTTGTAATTTGATATAGGAACTGTATAAAAATAAATTTTATTAACTTTCTTCAAAAACATGGTACAGTACTGAACCCTTTTGCGACGGCGGCATTCCGGAACTGGCGCGGCCCAAAAGACGGAGCGCTTCGCTTCCGAACTGTTCCCAAAGGACGGCAAATTTTTTGCACTAAGCCTAACTCTCGAAAAAATTCACCAAAAATCATCTATTCAACACAGAAATCTACTTTTTTCGGGAATAAAAGAAATATTTATTTTCTATTTGATGTACATTTTTCATACAAATCTGAATACAAAATACTTGCTAGTTGCTGCCATTCATTTATCCGAAATAAACGAATAATTTCACTGCCTCTAAAACCCAAACGAAAAAAAATACTCTCTTATATTCCTAGGATTCACCAACGAAATCATTAAGCTGAAATCGAAACGAGAACCGGAACTCAATTATAAAATAGCTGATGCTACGAGAAGTGCTCTATCTGTTTATATTACAAAACCATGTTTCACAACTCCAAATGCAGAAATGATTATTTGGATCCTTCCTATGCCAAGGTCAAGTATCTGCAAAATACATTGGAGCTGTTCGCACGGACATTTAACGCCATCTAGTAGACAAATAAAAACGTTCAACATAAAAACGCGCGCAAGTGGCATCCGTCTTTTAGGGTACAGTTTTCTCCGTCACGAATGCGTGGCGGCCGTCCTTGAATGTAAGTTCGCCGCCGACGCGCAGGCGTGGCAACCGTCGCAAAAGGGTTAAGTTGCTATTTCATAGCTTTCCATCTTATTTAAATTATTTTTGCAATTGGAACTATGGGTCTACAACCAACGGTTCAAAAAATCTTTCACTGTTCGCTTTCTATGGGACACTTTGTATAGGTACAATATAGGAAAACGTTATTTTATCTAGTGTAGAGGGATTTCATTGGGGAGGGTAAGCCCCTATCTCCCCAAGATCCGCTAGTGGCATAATACCCTAGGGTGCTCTTAGGACTGTGATTGTCATTACAAATGTCGAATAGTGAAATATTTCAGACTTATACAGATATTTGTAAAAGTGGTGTGCTTATTCAAGAATATAAGGCAATATGGGCTGAATATTAAATCATGGACGCCCATAGGGGAGGGCAAGGGATACTTTGCTCCCTGGAGACCAAAGTCACATATGTGGATATCAAGCTAGTTGATATTATATGTCTTTAGTGGTTTGCCTGCCTACATGGAAAAAATCCTTTGGTCGTTTAAGATATGCTATCAGTATTATAAACATACATTTTAGAGTTAACTAGTTTCCTTTTGGTAATTTAATGGTAGAAAACTAATCATTGAGAAAATGAATGTATTCACGTATGTCATTATCCGAAGAACTAAAAACGTTTAGAATATAGAATACACATTGAAAATTGTGTACCTGCAACAAATATTGACTAAAATTATAACGTATTTGATAACATGTGAACAAACTTTTATAATTTATTGGCTACAAATTTTCAATACAGAAATCGTAACATGTGATAACTATTTTATTCACCTTTAGCATATAATGAAAAGAACACGTTTAAAACTATATTATACTATATGCATTCCCTTGCAGTAAAATAATTGAAACAGCTGCACTTTATTGGTTCCATACTCTCTCTTTTCAAATCGTTTATCAATTATGCATGACGACGAGTTTGGGGTTTCCAATTTAACTGGAAAATCTCAAACCTCACTGCGTACAGCGCCGCAATGTAGGAATTACGTCAGGAATAAATGTTAAAGTAATTATAAAAACCCCATATTTTATTTTCAAAGCATTAGATTTAGAATTGAAAATATCCCAGAAAAATTAAAAAAGTGGGAAGGTACCCGGAAATTTTGTGGAATAAACCAGAAAGGTTCGAAGTATTAGAAACTTTGATCTAGCTAATCTCGTACACTATGCTGATTAAACATTAATAATGGATCGTCATTAAGCTAAATATTTATTAATTAAATATTACTAAATATTTATTAATGTAAAAGTAAAGTCTATTAAAATAAAAATTTAAAATATTTGAAATTGCAAAAATTTTTCAGAAAATGTGGAAATTATATTAGTTATAAAGTTATTAAAATGCTATTGGAACTAATGTAGAGTCCTTATTATCGTTCAATGTTAAATGAATATAAATGAATTAATCACTTTATAATTTGTATTTCATCGTTGGGAGTGTTTTAACTTTTAAAATAGTTACAATTAAATTACAATTTAGTTGGGTAATTAATTTTCATTTTCATATACAGTCAAAAAGTAACATATATTAAATATTTTTCTTTGATCTAACAAATTTCTCTCAATTTTCTGTGCTTCAGCTATTTATAATCCTGAATGCAAAAAGCAAATAATAGTTTCGTGGGTCATACACATTCCTTTCACAATGCAAAATGTAATGACTGAAAATTACCACTTCCTGGAAACTTTCATATTTCCCTTCCCAATAAACCCAATTTATTCCTTGGACGAAACAAGGTTTCCACCCCTTCTTTATAACTCTAATTAAATAAAATAATTTAAGATATTCTGTGTAAAGCTAATGTCATTTATATTTGGTAAATACTGCAAAAGTAATTAGGAAATATTTACAGCGGGTGCAGTGGTACTTAAATGGCAAGAACATAGATACATAGAATTTTTTCGGCGTGAGTCCGCTATTGCTTGCAGAGTGAAGACCGAAACTTAAATTCTCTATGGGAGTTAACATGGGACGAAACTTTAGACGTTTATAAGCCCTCTTTTGATGTACATTTAACGGAAATCCTTTGAATCCATGGTTGAGAATTAAGTAAACTACTAATTACCCCGCAAAAATACTATTAATACTATTTTTAACTTAAAAATAGCAAATTTAATGTTTTCACATTTTTCTTGAATGTCAAGGGACGATTTGGAAGAAAACTGGTATCGCCAAGATAATTATAACAATTAGCGAAAAACGGCCATTAACAACAACCATCCACCCCGATCCTTCCTGCTCAACGTTAAGCTGCGTACAGACGGTCAGTGAATGTTTCTTAAACAAGCTTGATCCCTGATTTTTGATCATCTAAACACGAGTTTGACGTAGTTGTCAAAGCGTGATGTCAAACATTTTTCTTGTAGAGCAGCGTCCTTCTTTTTCGCCAAACATTGCTGAGTCAGCATGGTTGACATTTGTATTGACCAATCACGAGCATATTATCATTTTGGATTTGCATCCGTATTCATCATATCGTTCTGCGTCGCGTATATATATATATATATATTTTTGCCCGTTTGTTTGTTATTTGTAGTCTTTTTTTTCTGTAATTTTTTTAATTCATTCATTGTTTGCTGATCTCAGTGAGCAACCCTGCATTTATTCCATGAATTGAGTATTATTCTATGTACCCCTTCTGTGAGCCTTTTAATTTCAGTTTTATAAAGTGTAATTACAAGCGAGTTATGCTGCGTATAAAATGTCAGCAATCTTCCTAGTGTTTTTTGACTGAAAACCTTCAATTATATATTTTTCATTTCACAGAATTAGAAATTGTTTGCTTTTACGTAAGTAGTTGCATGTAATAATTTTAGCATCTTGATATTTTGAATGTCTATAACTTAGTCTAAGTTAGAGTTCAAGAATTGAAATAGCATGTTTTTAATAAATTGCATGAATTATAACAATTTTGCATGTTTCTGGGAAATAATTAACAGAACTGTATGTTTTCTTGCAAGAGTGACGTGTATTTTGTTTGTTGATTTCAGTGTTGTTGTTGTTGAGACCCAGACCGTCCGACCTACCAGAAAGGTGTAAGGTAACTGTTTGGACGGCCGGGAAGTGCCACCCAATTTAGACCGGAACCCAGTGGGGGAGATATCCACCGGGACCGTACCCTCCTTCCCCTACGACCAACCTCTCGGAAGGACTTACGGACCCATATGTTTAACGTGATTGTACTTCGCATGAACACGGCGGCAGTTGTGGCAACGTGCAAATCCAGCGAGCACACCACCGGCCTACCGCGCCCGAAATGTGCCAACAGCACGCGGTGTTCCCAGGTGGTCACCCACCCAAGTACTAACCGCGCCTGATGCTGCCTGACTTCGGTAATCTAACGAGAACCGGTGTTTTCAGCACGGTACGGCCATTGGCGATGTTGATTTCAATGTGCAACCCTGCATTTATTTCATTAATTGAGTATTATTCTATATATCCATTCTGTGTATCTTTTAATTTCAGTTTAATGTTTGGATTGTGCAATGGGATTTATAAAGTATATTTACGGTGTCTTCCACTACAGTCATATAAAGCTAAATAATCACTAGAGATTTATGTTGCTTATAAAATGTCAACAATCTTTCTAGTGGTTTTTTGGCTGAAAATCTTCAACGATATTTTTCTCATCTCACAGAATTGAGGAATGTTTGATTTCACGTAAGTAGTTTCATGTAATAATTTTAGCATCTTGATACTTTGCATGTTTATAACTTAGTCTAAGTTAGAGCTCAAGAATTGAAATAGCATGTTTTTCATTGCTTGCATGAATTTTAACAATTTTGCATGTTTCGTGGAAATAATTAACAGAACTGCATGTTTTTTAAGAGTGTATTTTGTTTGTTGATTTCAATGTGCAACCCTGCATTTATTTCTTGAATTGAGTATTATTCCATGTACCCATTCTGTGTATCTATTAATTTCAGTTTAATGTTTGGATTGTACAATGGGATTTATAAAATACATTTACGGTGTCTTCCACTACAATCATATAAAGCTAAATAATCACTAGAGAGTTATGCTGTTTATAAAATGTCAACAATCTTCCTATTGGTTTTTTGGCTGAAAATCTTCAAGGATATTTTTCTCATCTCACAGAATTGAAGAATGTTTGATTTTACGTAAGTAGTTTCATGTAATAATTTTAGCATCTTGATATTTTGCATTTATAACTTAGACTAAGTTGGAACTTAGGAATTGAAGTGGCATGTCTTTAATAGATTGCATGAATTCTAACAATTTTGCATGTTTATAGTGAATAATTAACAGAAATGTATGTTTTCTAACAAGAGTGTATATTGTTTATTCATTGGAATGTGATGCCAGCCCTGCATTTATTCCATGAATTATGTATTATTCTATGTACCCTTTCTGTGTTTCTTTTAATTTCAGTTTAAGCTTGGATTGTACAATGAGATTTTTTAACTATGGTTCGGTTTCTTCCACTACAGTCATACAAAGATAACAATTACTAGAGAATTATGCTGCTTATATAAAATGTCAGCAATCTTTCTAATGTTTTTTTTTGTGTTTTGTTTTTCCTGAAAACTTTTAAGGATATTTTTCTCGTCTCGCAGATTTGAGAAATGCGTGATTTTATGTACAGTGTGGCATGTAAGTATCTTCATGTAAGAATTTCAGTATCTTGATGTTTTGCATGTGCATGATTTAGATGATGATGTAGTGAAGAAGTGAAATAGCATATTTTTAAGAGTGTGTCAAGTAAGTAATTGTATGTAAAAACCAGTGGCGGCTCGTGTATAGGCACTGTGGCACTGCGGGAACGACAGTGCTCTCTCTCCCTCGCAGCCTCGCTTGCAGCTTCCTATCTGCGCATGCGCTCAACAGTCAAACACCGCTCTCTCTCCCTCGTAGCCTCGCGTGCAGCTTCCTATGTGCGCATGCACATGTGCGCATACTAAAAATAGTATATTTTTAATTTTTTAAAGTAGTTTATTTTTAAATATTTTCTTTCTTGATAAAGAAAAGTCATAAAATAATTATTTTTTATCTATAACAGGATTTTTTATTTAATGATAAATTTAAAACATTGCACAAAAGGAATAGCAGGAAAAAATAATTTAAAATTCTTAAAACGTAAATTATTAAATATAATAAATAAGAGTAAATTATTAAATTATAAGAACAAATTTAAAAATGATTTTGAGAAATATATTATTAAATATTATATTAGAATTCGTTTTAAATACTTACCGATGGGAAACCTTTTTGTCTCTTATGAAAAAAATAAAATTAATAACAAAAAAAAGAAACATAATTTACTCTTTATTACATACATAAAAAATGCATTATTGAATAATTAAAAAAAATGAAAAACCGGTTTATAATTAAATCTTTTTAAGAATATATTATTACATATAATATTAAAAAGAATAGCTGCTTGTAATTGAATGGTATAATATTATGAAATGGAAGAGAGAATTTGCTGAAAGATAAGTTAAGCATAAATTTAGTGCAATTAAATCATATTCCTTCAATAGAAGTACTTGCTTAAATATTTTATATTCTTCCTTCACAACTTTACCAGCGTTTTTCTGAGAAGGAGTCACTTGTACCTTTCTCTTATTCTTTTTCTTCAAAATAAAGCACACACATGCAGGACCGTGGAAAGCGAGGGGGGAAGGGGCCTCTTCGGGCCCCCGTCCCCTCATTTTTGTACCTAAATTTTCCTGTCTGGACCGGGTTCCCCTGCACACCGGGGGAGGGGGGGGGGACTCCAGCTCAGGTCTATTAATTAGACAATTTTATGATCAAATACTTCTTTTCAAGTTCCTTAAAAAGTTTGGAAAGATTATTATATTTTATTTTCAGAAAAATAGAAGTGGAAAAGAGGAATCGCTCCATTCTTTAAGCTCTATTTTAATGCTATATATACATTTGTAGGAGCTAGAAACCGTAAAATTCGACTATTTTATCGGTAATTCATTTTTAAATATATTTGAAGAATTACAATTTAAATAACACTGTTGTCTAACGTTAGTAAACGAAATATAATTTGTAATCTTCCGCCGTAAGGCAACAAGTATCCGGTTAATTTGACGGTAGCCCACTTGCAGGTAGCTCAATGCGCGTCCGCACTTGACGGCAGCCAAATTACATCGTTTCCGCAACCGCACTTGCAGGTAGCCTAACCACTTCGCACGCTTTTGGCTTATTGTTTAAATTTTCAAACACTGCTGCAGAATCGTTTCCCAAGAATCGACTGAGAATCGAATGATGCTCATTTGCCCTTCTTCAACCAATCAGATAGTGGAAAATTTTCTTCAGGACGAGGCTAAAAAGGAAAAGATTATTCGTGTTCATGAATTCTGCTGTGAATCGATTCCGACATCAATCCAGTGATTGCCAGGGATTCTTAAAATCCCCCCCCCCTCCCGTAATGTATTATTGTCTTCTCTTCTACAAAGTTTTTGATAATATTTTTGGATAATGAATGAGGATCAGGATTAACCTGCAATTTTATTCTTGAATTCAATTATAACAATTTACAATTTATTCATAAAGGTGATCATATGCCGGTATACACGTATCGGATAATATATTTTAATGTCTCATTCTGAGAATCAGTCTGGAGGTGAATGTGTTGAGACCCAGACCGTCCGACCTACCAGAAAGGTGTAAGGTAACTGTTTGGACGGCCGGGAGGTGAATGTGTAGATGTGTTCCTAAAACTACTTTCTGTAGGATATTTTATAATGCATTTAAGAAAGTGATTCAATCTGCAGAATGCTTATGGTGCATATTAAACACTATTCTACTGAATAATAATTTGATAAATGATCGACATTGTATTTATGCTAATAAAAAATTATTCATTTGTCGAAGGATAAAATAATATGCATGATTCGAATAATTATATAGGTATTCATAAGGGTGAAAAGCCATTTACCTGTGAAGTGTGCCATAAAATATTTGATAGAAAACATAATTTGTTTGATCATATGCTTATCCATAGTAGTAGGAATCCATTCACTTGTGAGGTGTGCCAGAGAGAATTTAATTATAAGACCTATAATAGACATCTCCGTATCCATACTGGTGAAAGGCCATTCTCTTGTGAGGTGTGTCAGAAAGGATTCAAAAGAAAGTGCCATTTGAAAATTCATCTTCGTTCTCATACTGGTGAAAAACCATTCACTTGTGATGTGTGTCAAAAAGGATTTCAACACAGGAGTAGTTTGACTATTCATCTCCGTATTCATACTGGTGAAAAACTATATATTTGTGAGATATGTCCAAAAAGATTTATATGTAAAAGTCGTTTAAATAGTCATCACAAGACACATACTCGTAAGAAGTTATCACAAGACACATACTCAATAAGAAGTCATCACAAGGCACCTACTCGTAAAAAAACTCAACCGTTAGAAAATATTATAAGATATAACATCTGAATAGTCATACTAACCCATTCCCTTGTGAGGTGTGTTGTTGATTGTTGTTGAAACCCAGACCGTCCGACCTACCAGAAAGGTGTAAGGTAACTGTTTGGACGGTCGGGAAGTGCCACCCAATTTAGACCGGAACCCAGTGGGGGAGGCATCCACAGGGACCGTACCCTCCTTCCCCTACCACCAACCTCTCGGAAGGACTTTCGGACCCACATGTTTAACGCTTGTGAGGTGTGTGAAAAAGGTTTTAATCAAAGGAAAATTTAAATTTGTTCATTATTTTACACATACGTATATTAACTATTCAATAGGGCTTATGAATAATCATTATATTCATAGTGGTGAACACCTTTCACTTGTAAGGTATAGCAGAAATAATTTAATCAAAATTTCAAATTGAACATTTATCTATTTACTTATACTCAGACGCAGATCCAGCATGAATCTTTATAAGTGAGGGGCAATTTGTATCAACATAAATAAACAGCAATACATATAGTAACAAGTGTTTGAATTTAGCAGTGGCTTGCTGGTTCGGGACCACTGAAAATGCAGTCTGACTAGTAAGATTGCAATTTCACTGATACTCCGGACCAGTTCATCTTTTTTGGATGAAAAATTTTGCAAATTTCTCTTTTCTGTAAAGTTGTGTAATATAATCCGTCAGCTTTCCGGTAGCATACGTGAATGAACATACTGAATTCAAATCGTAAGAAAATGACATGCGGAGCATGGAATTTTCTCCACTATTTCAAGTTTATGATATTATTTTTTAATTTCTTATATATTTGAGATATATGTACTAGAAGTGAACATAACATAATTTGTTCCATGATAAATTGAAAATAATTAATCTGTATGCAAGAAAAAGCTTTGCAATATTGCTGGGGTTTGGCATCGGAAACTTACTGCCAGGTACACGTCACAAAAAACAGGGTGATCAGATTGGGAAACCATGCTTTTTTGGGCTGAAATTTTGATATCGTGACATTATGTATTGTTGCCCCATTTTAATGAACATATGTACGGTCCAGTCCATAAACGATCATAGAGAAAATTACCTTTTTTAAGAAATTGGATTTAAAAACTATTATTCCCAATATTTTTTTTCACTATTCGCCAGAATTTCTGCATTTTTTAAAGTTTTGGTGTGCAACAAATTCATGTTAAGAAATTTCAGAATTTCTTCTGATAGATCATCCCATTTTCAGTTGTTCATTTGTCACAGGGTACCCACTAAGTCAGGAGAAAGAGAGGGAGAATTTCTCTCCTTCCAGAAAATTTTGGGAGAGATTTTCTGTCGTAAGGAGAGAAACCTAAAATTTCATTTTTTTTTTACCATGCTAATTTAGAAAGTAATAAAAAAGAAAGCATTATCTATAACTCATATTCTTCGACATTTAAATTTTTTAATTCTTAAAACTCACATTCTTTTAACATTCTTACTAACATTCTTTTTAAAAATTAATTAGGAGTCGTTTAAGTATTAAGTAAGCACATTTTTTTTATTTTATACTCCTCCCCGCCTCTTGTTAGCAAAAATACTCAAATTCCTGACTTCCTCCATGCTTATGTTATGATTTTATTTGCTGACATAAAAACGTCTACATGGGTTATTTTATGTAAAATGACTCACATGCAAATTTACAATTTTTTTGTCTGTAAACTGCTAAAGTCGAGGTCCGACTGTATTTACTTTATATTTTGATTTTTAAAATCATTTTATGATCAATTTTCATGCAGCAATAGCAATTAAAAACTTTACCGATTTTTGGTCGCCGAAGGCAAATATCTACGAAAACTATATCACTAGGCAAAAAGAATTAGGTAATAATTTTGACTTGATGTTTGAAAATGGATTCTTTTTTTTGTATTTTTTACAAAACTTGCATAACATAAGGGTTGCATCATCCTTTTGTTGAGTCTCAAGCCAGTCATGTGATTTTAGCCACTTTGTTTTGAAAAGTGTTGACATTTTTCTTTTTGTTTTCAAAATAGCCCTTCATTTCATAAATAATACGTTTGTAAAATAATTTTTCTGTATAAAACGTGAAACAATTACAAACACTGTAGTCGATGCAAACAGATTGGAAAAGCGGAAAATAATATATATTTTTCAAATTAAACGAGGTATGCGGAGGATTGCGCACAAATGCAGATTTTCGGAATGCTGCTTCAAAATAACCCTTCATTTTATTAATAATACGGTAGAAAAATGGTTTGGTTTTTATTCAATTCAGTCGATGCAAATATATTGTAAAAATGGCAAAAAGATATTAATTGATCATCTCTCCTCAGAACCTGTAGGAATCGCCGTATGCAAACGCCATTTTCGCAATCGCGGAGAAACAGATTTTTAGATGTAAGAAAGGAATGTCTCTGATAAAAATTTCATTGCTTTGTTCAAATTTTGCGACATTTTTGGGGCATATATGGCCAATTTCACGACATTTTCGAGATTTTTGTAACCTGTAGACATACTGTTGTTGTTGTTGAAACCCAGACCGTCCGACCTACCAGAAAGGTGTAAGGTAACTGTTTGGACGGTCGGGAAGTGCCACCCAATTTAGACCGGAACCCAGTGGGGGAGGCATCCACAGGGACCGTACCCTCCTTCCCCTACCACCAACCTCTCGGAAGGACTTTCGGACCCACATGTTTAACGTGATCGTACTCCGCATGAACACGGCGGCAGTTTTGGCAGTGGCTGGAATCGAACCCGGGCCTACCGAGTGTAACTCCAGCGCGCTAACCAATGGGCTACCGCACCCTGTAGACATACTGTGTAAGAGGGAAAGGATTTTCGTCCGCAGAAAGAAGAAAATTTCTCGAGCAAAACACGAAAAATGCGGGAAGTACTCGGAAAGAGCATAATTCAAATCCGTGAAAGAATCCTATAAAAAAAAAAGCAAAATTTTATTTGATCGAATTTGCGACCTGCGCAAGCAGGAGAGACACTTATAGTTTTCTATAAAATATCTCGCTAATTAGAAACACATAGTACTTTTAGTGTGCCCAAATCGTGATTGACTGCGATTCACATGTAGCTACGGAATCGCGGTCCGCTCAGCAATTGGCCCACGATTCGCAACAGAGAGGCAACTGATTGCGATTTGCGGTTGCGAAGCAATTGGCCCGATCTACTGGCCGCGGGCGCTGTGGGACTTAAAGGATTCTGGAGAAATTTCGGTCGCCAGAAATGGCGACTTACTGTAATAATTTTAGTCGTCAATGGAGACCTGGCTACCGCGAATCTGCATCTCTAGGCATCGGATTTCTCGGTATCCAATTTGAAGGAAAAATAATTTTAGGCCGAAACTGGAGAGAGAGAGAAATTCTTGCGCAGTCTAAATTTTTACGCGAGATTTTTTATGTATTTCGCGAGAATCTTGCTGGTTCACGCTGAAATGGGACCCCTGATCTGTCATCGACAATGTAAGCAAAGGAAAAACATATAGATTCCTAAAATGGTGGTCTCAGTTAGAAATGCCATCATTAACAATTATTATCAATTCAAGATAAAATCTGTTCCATTTTCAGGGGTAGTGTTCATGTTCCTTTTTTTCCTATCGATTGGAAAATTATAGTATTACAGTAAGACATCATATCCAATTTCTTTATGTTAGGATCTTTTAAATTCAGAAATATTAAAATGTGTATTTTTTAATCAAATTTCTGCTAAAGGCTAAAGAATTTAAACATTATGAAATTAGCATAATCATACATTTTAATATAAAAAGAGTTGCTACTTTTATAAAGTCTAATAAAATAACGAAAAAAGTTACCTGAATATCAAAATCGCAATGATTGTAAAACTGTAGAATAAAGGATAAAATATTAAAATGGAAATTTAAATTAATAAAAAGCATCTATAATTACTGATAATAAATCTAAAATTATAGATGCTTAGTGTTTGACCCCATTTTTCTATAAAAAAGTGCAATATATTAATGCAAATAATTCCAAAGTTTGGTAAAGTAAAGGGATAAAAGATCAATATGAGAAATTAACTTCAAAAAGAAGGAGACAAGCAGTAGTGAAAATAGTCAATTATTTTGGTACAAAATAAAACATGAAAAATCTTTATTAAATTGCAATGGAAAAAATGGATTTAAAATTACCCCCAAAAATAAGTGGTGGCCATAAATGTTTAAATTATTCAGGAAATGAACTGAAAATAAATAAATCTGTGTAAATTTGTGAAATATATAAGAAAAAGAAAGTAGAAAAAAAACTGACAGAGAAACTTAAAATAAAAAATTACCAGAAATAAGTTTTAAAAAACTAATAAATACCAAAAATAGAAATTATAAATGTAAGTTAATTAATATTACTGTATGAAACATATATATATTTCTGTAAAATTTTTAGGTACTTACGTATTATCGCAACCATGACAAAACGTAATTGATGTATCGTCCAATAAAGGTCCCGATCGATTCCAAGGACAACATGCAACAAAGTGATCTGTATGAGGACCCACGTTCGAGCGGGCTCGAACTGGTTGGGGGACGTACGCACCGCTGGGACTGTGTCGTCAGACAGGCCGGCTTCGCCGGACCAAGTCACAGAGCATACTAGACTCGCTTCTGGGACTCGCTTCTGGGTTTTTCTCAACCAGTTCAAGCCCACTCGAACGTGGGTCCTCATACAGATCACTTGGCTGCATGTTGTCACGGTCCTTGCGCCGTGCGACGGTCCCAGAAGCGAGTCTAGTATGCTCTGTGACTTGGTCCGGCGAAGCCGGCCTGTCTGACGACACAGTCCCAGCGGTGCGTACGTCCCCCAACCAGTTCGAGCCCGCTCGAACGTGGGTCCTCATACAGATCACTTTGTTGCATGTTGTCCTTGGAATCGATCGGGACCTTTATTGGACGATACATCAATTACGTTTTGTCATGGTTGCGATAATACGTAAGTACCAATTTTTACTTCTATTATTTTCAGAAGAAAAGTTATGAGTTTTATTGTAAAGCTTTTGAATGTCCCACTTCACCAAATCTTTATTAAGGGGAGATTTTCCCCTTTGATTATAGAACTGTGGCGAGAACTGTTATATGGATCTACTGTATTTAGGTATTACTGTGAAACCTATGTGCAAATGAATAAGTAGCAAGCAGTAGTAAGAGAAAAATATCAACATAATTGTTCACTGTATCAATTTGCTAACGAATACTCATGAAGGGGGGGGGGGGAAGGAAAATATCAGACTTTAACAAGATGTGTCAATATGCTAAAAAATTGGTAGTAAAGTTAGATAGATTTCCCTTTTCAATTTAAATGAGTAATAAATGTTTAATTAGATACAGCAGTATTAAACAGATTGTTTCACACAGTTTCTTCACAGCATTATATCTGTATTCAATAACCATGAGTAGAGTAAGTCACCATTTGTACAATGTCCCATAATTAGTTCCTATATACAGGATTCAGTGTAGTTCCATTTGTGTTTTTTAAGATTAAAAATTTTTATTAACTTATCTTAAAAATTAGGGAATTTTCCACTATTGGGTTGGCAACCTTAGAAGTAACACAATAGAAATATTTTGTTGACCAGTACTATTTAGTGCAGACTACCGAATCTCAGTTCTCACTGGTCTGCAGGACCAATGATTTTTTTTATCTGAATTCTACCACTGGCAACATTATATCTTTGTATTTATAATAGGCTCATGTCATAATTAAAGTAGGCATTAGCATATGGTGAACCCTTTTAAGTTTAAAAACTTTAATTTCTATTCAGATGTTGCTCACTAATATTTAAACTATGCATAGTGACATTATTTAATTATTACTATCACCATTATTATGCTATGTAAATATTAATCATAGCACATACACAAATATATTTTTTAAGGTAGTCAAAATTTTTCATATTTTTGTACAGTGATTATTGTAATTAACATGCTGCTTCACAGTCAGAAGATAAATGTGTGATGTGTTCTTAAAAATATTTAATCTTGGATATTTTAAAATATTTCATAAAGCATTTAAAAATGCAGCTTGACTAGTATTACATAAATAAATACATAAATAAATACAAAAATCCCGTAAATGTCATGAACTCTGTCATATATGTTCCAAAAATGTTGTGAAATTTAATCAGTTTTCCTTGCCTTACATCTGAAAATCTGTTTCACTGCGATTACGAAATTGGGGCTTGCATACAGCGATTCCCACTGTGTTTGAAAAGCGATAACCAATGATTATCTTTCTGCCACTTTTGCAATCTATTTGCACTTACTGAAATTTATATAATTTCATTTTGCATACAGAAAAAAAATATTTTTCTCTATGGTATTAATTAAATGAAAGACTATTTATTTTACAGCAGCATCTGGAAAATCTGCATTTGTATGCGATTCTCGAAATAACTCATTTAATTTGAATAATATTTTCCACTTTTTGGATCTGTTTGCAACGACTACAATATTTGTAATTGTTTCGCATTTTATAGAGTAAAACTATTTTCTAAGCTTATTATTTATGAAGTAAAAGGTTATTTTGAAGCAGTATCGTGATAAACTGCATTTGTACACAATTCATGGCATATTTCGTTTAATTTGGGAAATATTTTCCACTTTTGTAATCTGTTTGCATCACCTACAGTTTTTGTAATTATTTCGTGTTTTATACAGGAAAACTATTTTTCAAACATATTAATAACAGGGATCACATTCACACTAGTCTGCTTCGTATCACCTTTCGTATAAGTGAAAACAGAGATTCGTATCACTTTTGTAGCAGGTAAAGTTAAGTTTGGTATCAGTTTCGTAGCAGCTAAAGTTAAGTTAAGTATCAATTTCGTAGCAGACCAATGCCCAAATTGTATCATTTGTAGCCATGAAAAGTATTTCTTTTTGTCCTTAATTTATTTTATGTAAATTATAAATTAATTTTATATATTGAAAATGAATAAACAATAAAAGTTAAAATTACAGAATTAAAGCACTTACCAGGAGAAGGATCACATATTTAAAACGAAAATTTTGCTATACATTATAAAAATAAGAAAAACTAAATCATTTCCATGAAATAAAAACTAAAACTTGCCTCTTTCAATGTCACCATTTGCATGTGGAAGAGAGATAAGACCTTTGACAAGTTTTGAAATTAGGTGATATTTAATCTATCCAGTAATATCTTTCATTTTAAAAATATGTGACCAGTGCACATCAAGAGACTCAGCTGGGCTAGAAATATGTTTTAAATTGTCTCCATTCTTCAAGATCAGCAGGACACTCTGCTAGCAGCCTTATCCATTCATCACCTGGGCTGGATATATCTTCTGATGAAATTATTTCAGGAAGCTCTGAAGCAATTAATTTTATTGAGATGAGAAATTCAGCTTGAATTCGCTGTAAGGGGTGTTTAAATTCTTGAGAATTCAGTTACATAAAGGTAAAACTTTTATTAGGTATTTGCATGCAGTTATGTAAAAATATCTGGCTCTCATAATAATAGACTTTTTTCTGAACTTGTTAGATGTTTCATTGCCTTTTCTGTATTGGGACCTATTTCCAATTGTTTTACCAATTTTCACCTTTTCCACATCCATTAACTTTAGATCTTATCCTTTCTAACTTCTAAAACATTCATCTTTCAGAAACCTACCCACAATAGTCTTTAAAAGTTGAACTAATATTATCCTGACCCATCAGGTATTATGTAGCATAACTTAGAACTTTTGCATTTAAAATCACTGGCTATTTTACTGTCAGTAAACATCTTTAGGAATATATTATATTAGTTGCCGTTTTACTAAATGAGTATGGTGTATGATGAACTGCAATGGCCAAACACAGCATCGTTTCTGCAGATCTAGCAAATGTAATTCCTTGCATGTGTAATTCCTTGAAGCAAGTAGTAATTTGCAATTGTTATGGCTTTTTAAGTAATTTTGTCCATGATTCTTTACACAATTATCTATATGACTTTTTTTGTAATGTCGCTTGATAAGCGATTCCATGCTGACTGCAATTAATACTGATATTGCATATGTAAAAAACTGCTTCTTCCTCTTTAGCACCAGCTTTGCACCATGTGTTAATTTTATCACCATTTCCATCAATATCATTTTGCACATCAGTATTGAAAGGACTGCATCTTCGTAGAAATAAGAAATGCACTATTTCATAACTAATATGAATAAAATATATGGTAAATTATGTACATAACTAGAAAAAGTAAGATTGCCAGGATTTAAAGCAGGGATTAATTCAGTTAATTTATTTCAATGTTTCAAAAAGCGTATTAATACCCCTCCTGCTTTTCAACAATTCCTTATTTTAAGCAAATGAATAAGAACTGTTTTTGAATAGCTGCGCAGGCACTCGATACTTTGGTCGCTAAGGGTTAATTAATAAGCAGAATTTGTTAATAAGCATCTGCATAACGGGAACATGGGCTGCTCAGTTGCTGCCTGAAATCTAGGTACACTTGCGTAGCGGGTATGATACACCCTTAATAAGCACCTTTCACTCACCTTTGATCCGAAGCATAGGCACTAAGCGGCCTTTGTTAAATGCCCACTGATCTGCGTACATGCCTTTTTAGCTGGTGCATAGGCCACTAAGTGCCTAACCCTAAAGGTGCCTTCCCACTCATCGCAACGCAATGGCAGACGGTTCACGGCAATGCTCGAGGTACACGCAAGTCTTTGCAGAACGGTAAACCCCTTCACACTGTTGGTAGACGGCAAAGAAATGTAGCCAATCAGATGAAAGCACAGAAATTTTCTCCTAGTTCAGCGGCCATGTTTACAAACCATCTCTTCCAAAGAGATTTTATATACATGAAATATTATATAATAAAAGTTAAGACATTATTACTATTATAATCTCTTTGATCTCTTCTGATTCAAATTTATATTTACCAGTGGCTTGCTAGTTTACAGTATTGACGTGTTTCAGAAAATCTGTCTTTCTGTGCATTTAAACAAGAGCGTACGCTAGTTTGCTTTGGCAATATATACATATTTAATCAGTTTTCTAAAATAAGCTAACTAAAGTGATTCCATCACAAAACACAAAGGATCCTAATTTAAATTGTTTTAGTATATTTACTACACTATGGTAACTTCCTCGTTTTAACGAATACAATTATGTTCTCTTTCTTGAATCGTTTAAAAAAATATCCGACAGAATTTAGAAAGTAAATTTTAATGTATGTTCTCCATACACTTTTTTTTATCCTTCTATTGCGATACTAAAACAACTTGAAAACATATTCTGTTTACTCTTTAAAATAATACTCAAAAATAGCACTAAATGCTTTGCATGATATAATTTGTTAGAATATTTCAGATGTGAAGTTTTGACTTGTGTGGTAGAGAATCAGCTCCGCAAACGAGTGGGCTCTGGTTCAAATCCAAGCGAATCTTAAATTTTACAAGTGCTGCCATCTGTTGCTAAAATATTCAAATACAGTTTTTCTTTAATAATCTGCAGAATTTTTTTGTTTTAAATTATTTTAAGTTCCATATACAAAATAACCTTATATCAGTAAATTATTTTTAAGTTTGAATGCTTATAAAAATTTATTTCGAAGTTACTTTGAAAAATATCTTGAAGTATACTTTATACCAGCTATGTATGGAATGCTTGTAGAAATAGCAAATATAAAATGTCCATATAAAATTAGACAGAAATCATCGAACATCCTTATATGAGTAGTAGTTATCTTTCGACATGTAATTTTGAACATTTTAGATTAGAATAGAAACAAAAATCAAACTACTTTGAAATTTTAAAGAGGTTGTATTTTAATAATTTAGCGTTAACATTTGAAGAATTTTTTTATTATTTTAAATGCACATAGACAATTAGAAATTTACAATACATTTAAAAATCATTTATTTTTAATAAAATAAATAAGTTTATATGTAAATATGAAAAGTTTACTCTTATAAGTTTGAATGCTTATAAAAATTTATTTTGAAGTTACTTTGAAAAAACATCTTGAAGTATACTTTATACCAGCTATAGATGGAATATACATTTAAATCTATTTTAAAACATAATTATTTAATAAATATAAATATAGATAAAATAATTTTTAAATTTAAAAGTTTACTTTAATGAGAAATATTACGTTACAAATGAGCAAAGAACATATTTGGATATTTAATATAGATACGTATTTGAAAACTTTTAAAATCAAGTATAAAATGGTAATGAACTTAAATTTGTTTAAGACATGATATTTTAATAACGGCATTCTTGAATTTAAATACTTTTACGTTTTTTTTTTTCTTTGTTTGTTTCATTTCAGGCAATATCGGCAATTTTTAATTCAGGCAATTTTTAAACTAATTTTGTATCCTAAAATAGAGTGAATATTTTTCAACAAATATTTATTTGCTTTTTTATATGGATGTGTGACAAATCCAAATATTTTTTAATGTTCATTCATCTCTTTAAGCTTCTGATATCTGAAGTAATCCATATAAAAAAGATCAAATCAAAAATTTACTATACGAAATATTGATTTAGCAGGTGTAAAAACATGATCTACGATGCTGTTGCGTTGCAGTCAACCGTGCGGTACGCGTTGAATTCTGTTTAATTTCGAATTTAGCGTTGCGAGCTGCGTTCACCGCGGAAGAGAACTTTCCCCCACTTTTTCATCGTACAGCGCATGCGTGAACAAACCTTCCTATGCGTTGCGTTGAGGTGAGTGGGAAGGCACCTTAAATCAAACAGCGTACGCGGACATAATACACCTTAAATACTCGTGGAGATTCTGAAAGAACAAAGTAAAACAAAAAAAAGCGAGTGGTTAGTGCGTCAGTCGCAGTTGAAAAAAAAATTAATTTCGAAATATTTTTTTATTTAACAACTCAATCAATAACAACATATTTAACAACTCAATGAAACGAATGGAGAAAAATGTGTCTCGAATTTCATTCGAGCCACGGTAGCAAGATCATAGACAAGCATCTCGGTCACGAAGCTAGAAACTCCTGATGGGTAGTGTTTCATATTTATTAGGGTGCATGCAGATTTTCGCAGACTCGCCTGTTTCGTGAGCGGTTGAGTCAAATGTGATATATTTTTTGTTTCGTGGTAAATTGCGTGCAAGTATTTAATTATTTTTACGTAGTAGACGCCTATTTAGAGCCCGGGTAATTCGTTCTAGTAATGATATATAATACAAAGTTTAAAACATCAGAATGGTAACTTTAAAATTCGCAAAGTAAAAGACCGATAAATTAAATCCATTTCGTTTGTTGAACACCTGTTTCTCCGTTTGAAAAAATGTCTGCAATATCACAATCGCTAGCTAGAAATAAATCTGAATCTAATTTGGAAGACGAATTTTCAGCTTTAAATGTTCATAACTTTTAAACTTATTCGCCCCCCCCCCCCCCACACACACACAAAAAAATTACGACGAGGTGTATCGTCCGAGGATCTGAAGTACCCGTGTACTTAATTTCACCGCGATCCGCAGTTTCGATTTTCCTCTTCAGACGACACAGAAATCTTTTATTATGTTTGATGTATGAATGAAATGTAAACAGCAAAATCTGTAGAATTGAGTAGACGGATTAAAATGCAACAATTGTAATTTGTATCGGTTAAAATTTTCTGTAAGAGGTTAATACGTTTCACTTTTTAAACTATGCTCGATGCCGTTCGAAGGAAAAAACGAAACACATTATATATATATATATATATATAATGTATCTATTAAAATGAGAAAGAGCTCAAAAAGAAAAAAAAAAACGAAAACGGCAAAAATCCAGCTTAAATGTTTTATTAATAAATGATATTTGGAAATAGTTTATGTTGTTGGGGTGCAAAAAGTAATTACCCTAGCTTGACCTTTTAATCTCTTTAATGCCCCAAAGGCAGGTGCATTTCACCAGCCCGCCGACTTTCGAATTCAGAAATTTCGACTATGCCAATCGTTTGTACTTCCGTTAGTATCGAGATATTTTCGTTAGTACCGCTTCCGGTACAAAATTATAGCAATTTCAAAATGGCGGCTGGGGAAATGCGAGCCCGCCGACTTTCGAATTTAGAAATTTCGACTATGCCATTCGTTTGTACTTCGTTAGTACCGGTTAGTATCGAGATATTTTCGTTAGTACCGCTTCCGGTACAAAGTTATAGCAATTTCAAAATGGCGGGCTGGGGAAATGCGAGCCCGCCGACTTTCGAATTCAGAAATTTCGACTATACCATTCGTTTGTACTTCGTTAGTACAGAGATATTTTCGTTAGTACCGCTTCCGGTACAAAGTTATAGCAATTTTAAAATGGCGGGCTGGGGAAGTGCGAGTCCGCCGACTTTCGAATTCAGAAATTTCGACTATACCATTCGTTTGTACTTCGTTAGTACAGAGATATTTTCGTTAGTACCGCTTCCGGTACAAAGTTATAGCAATTTTAAAATGGCGGGCTGGGGAAGTGCGAGCTCGCCGACTTTCGAATTCAGAAATTTCGACTATGCCATTCGTTTGTACTTCGTTAGTATCGGTTAGTACCGAGGTAACAGACACAGGATAACAATTCTATTTATCACTGGTTTGCTGTTTGGAAAAGAGACGGTGCACAGTCTCCAAAAGAGCTAGTTTGCGATCACTCAACAGCTATACTATCAGCAGCTGTCAAAGCCTTTACACAGTATTCCGGCTTGAACGAATACTTGGATAACTGTGGTCAATTACTTTTCCAGACAGAATAAATAAGCACTCCACATTGCTTTATTCGGTGCGATGTTGCCCATGCGATGAAACTCAGCATCGCGGCCTGTTTTAAAGGATGAAGATTACAGAACTCTAAACCTGTACATCCGAAGAATAGCTCAGATTTTGCAGGCAACGAACATGCGAGAAAATGCAGAAATATTGCAAGCAATAGTCATTGTTGCTTTCAATGAGACGGAAGGTTATGACTTGCAAAGAAGTCACATACTGTAAGAAGGCAAAAATTCTCCTGAAACGTATAATTTCTTCTGGGATATCAGATAGAAATACTGAAGAAGAATTAAACAATGTTGTTAATCTACAATCTATAGCTGATAACCCTGCACAAAATAACTTTTCTGATGAATGTGTAAATATCCTAGAAAAAAAAATAATGAGCTGCATTTTGATGTTTGGTTTCAGAAAATAATAGATGTAAGCAAACAGAAAATCAACGAAGAGGAAGGCGATCATGACAATTTGCAGTACCTTCCAGAAATAGTAAAATCTGTTGCTACCTTAATAAAGCGATTACCATTATGGTCGGCAGTCATAGTTCCCATATTTGGTTATGGATCTAGAGCCAGTAGCAGTGCTCCCGTTGAAAGTAATTTTAACAATCCAAAGAATAGAATATTTGCATATGTGACTTTGCCTTTAAGAGTAGACATCGTTTTGGGCATTCACCTTAATTCATTAGAAGGACAAATGACTTTGGTTGCTTCAATGCAAGGCTTAATGTTGAATGCCCAGACCACACAGCCAACCCTAAGGCTTACGAGCAGTTGCAAGGCCTAATGTGTAGGAATAAAGAAAATGATAACTCATCGACACTGGAAGACAAAGATCTGGACAGCTCGAGCGAAATACAAAATACGGAAAGCTTAAAAAATTTTTTTTCTTTCCTCACAGAACCAGGCGTTGTTAAACTGCTCTAGTAGCTGTCTTGTTTGTTCTAAAGGACATTTACCAACAGGTGCCCATAAATGTGTTGAATGTGGGACTTATGTACCTATTAACAGGGTGTTCTGTTCCTACATTAATTGCATTGGACGAAGAAGGTTATGGACAACGACGCTTGTGTTTAAAATGTTTCAATAAAGGTCAGGAAGATCGAGCACTTAAAAATTGGAGAGGACTGGCTGTGCCGCCTAAGAAAAGAAAACGGTTTTCATATCTCTAATCTAACTAAGAATTGCAAAATATTAATTTTTTTGTAAATAGAGGTGGAAAACCAATTGAAAATTTTAAAAATCTGATGTGGGCAGCACATGACTTTCCTTATATAATATAATAGATTTACTACTCTTATAGTAAAAAAAAAAAAGGTTATTCTTATAGTAGATACTTATATTCTTTCCAAGATATTGAATTTTCGTCAATTAGCCGTCATTTTCATTGATTTATCGTCATTTCTATCCATTTGGCGAGATTTTCGTCAATTTGGCAATATTTAAAAAATTCGCCAAGTTGGCGGCATTCCGCCAAATTTGTCGCCAAAATCTTGCCAAGCGCTATGGACGAAGAAATAAGTTATTCTTATAGCAGATAAATGACTACTGGCCTTCAAATACAAAAGTATTATTCAAAGTATATTTTCTTATGAATGGAACGAGCTAGATCCACGAGAATGATGTCACCCAATTTATCGCATGACATTACATATGAAAAGTTAACAAGTTTCTCAACAGTTAATATTTTTATTTAATTTATGGGATTTTTTGATAAATTTATTTGCAAAATGTGCAATATCTCGAGAAAAGTTCATGCTAGCGTTTTAAAGTCTATGTCAATCGTTTTCTAAGAAAAAATTGCATAAGAAATGCCTATTTGCGTAACTTTATTAAAGGTTTTGATTTTTTTGATGATTTTTTCAAAATTTCACCCGAAAATTTAGGGGGGTTCTGAACATTCGATTGTGTTTAAAAACAATAGGCTTCCAGTATTCACGGATTGTAATTTTTGTACCAAATTTCATTCGAATCGCTCCATTTGTTCAGGAGATATCGTCTCCATAGTTTCACTGACACACACACACACAGACATCACCTCAAAAATGTTCGATTCGTGATTAGGGTTGCTTGAAACGTGTTCTCCCGTCGAAAACTCGAATTCGAATTTTCGACCCCGTCACAATAATTTCCTTATGCATTATGTATATAAGGAACGTAAAAATGGTAACGATAAGATGAAGACAATTATGTGTGAGAACTCTTTTATAATACTCTCTAATACCTGAACATATGATTCATTTAACCAGATATTGTCTTCCGCGTACTGTGATAGCTAAGAATATGAAAATTATGTTTTATCTTTACTAGGTACGAAATCTATGTTTGAGATAATACAGAATGTAGCACTTGGACTACATTTAGAACATATTACATGCGAGCTGTTATGCTGAAGAAATTTTTGTCATTCTTCGGAATTGCTAAACAACATACCACAAATTCAACGTGAGTGCACAACTGAAACTGCAGCCCAAAATATGTTGTCTGAGTCACCTTCCTTAATAGAAACTACTCAATGCTTAAATAATTGTGGAAAAAGTTCTAAACTTAACTGGCCTCTTATTTCTGTTATGATATCGAGCATAAAAAATTTACAAGAAACTGTAAATTCTTATTTTGTCAATAACGAAACAACATGCAACAAACATATCGAAAGCGAAACACTGTGCAACGAATCTAAAATTAGGACTTTTGATATTTGTCGGAAGCATTTTATAATAGAACTAACTCATTGATGAAAATACCGATCTTGAAAGCGGTGTGATTAATGATATTGAAGTCCAAGTGAGTGATGTACCCAACCAACTTCAAATTTCTGGAAAAGTTTTCTTTATTTAAGAGGCATTGTTGCCTTTTACGGTACTGCGAAAACAATTAGTTCTATATAGGGCATTATATTGCTCTGTGTAAACGTTTCAATGGATATTGGAAGTTCTATAACGATTTTCAAGGAAAAAGGAAATATTTCCAGAAGCGAAAAAAGGTCTTGTGTCAGTGCCTCGTTTATACAGTATAACAACATAATTAATATCCAGCACACTTATAATTCCGATATATTTCATTGTTTAAAGATTATTATATTTTATAAATTTGATGCTTTCAATTTCATTTGTATATTTTTATATACAATATGCTTTATTTGAAAATACTTTCTTTGTAGTCCCAAAGCAAATATAATAATAAATTCATGGATTTCTAATAAATTTGTAATAATTTTAGATAGTTAATATTTTATAACTTTTTGTTCCTGAAAAATGTGTTTTTCCAATATTAGGTATGCTATACAAAAAAAAAAAGACATCTGATGCATTTGTAATATTTTTAGATAGTTGACATATTAGAACTTTTGGTTGAGCTGTATATGTTTCCCAAATATTAGTTATGTTAGTTATACATAAGAAATAAATCTGATATATCTGTAATATTTTTAGATATTTGATATTTTATAATTTGTTGTTTTTCAGCTATATGTTTATCTCAATATGAGTTATGTTAGTTATACATAAGAAATAAATCTGATACATTTGTAATATTTTCAGATGGTTGATGTTTTATAATTTTTTTTTCTTGAGAAATATTTTCTCCCAGTATTATGTATGTCATACATGAAAGAGAAATCTGATACATTCGTAATATTTTTAGATAGTTGATATTTTATAACTTTTTGTTTTCGAGCTACATGTTTTTCCCAATATTATGTTAGTTATACATCAGAAATAAATCTGATACATTTGTAATATTTTCTGATGGTTGATGTTTATTCTGTTTCTATTATACTCTTTTCTATTTTATTTTTATTTTTCTATTCCATTTCATTATTCCTTGTTATGCCTCGTCTTTTTACCCCATATTTTGTGTCCGTAATGTAGAAGAAGATGCTGGTTCAGAATTGGAAATGTACAATTCTGTTTGTGAAAGAAAACGAGAACCCTCTTAAAGACATATTGCTCGTGGGCTCCGCTGATTTCATCACCACGAACAAACGGCTGCACCGAATTTCATGATTTCTTGAAATTTCGTGGGTAGTCAAATAGTAATCTCACTTAAAATGTTGTCCATGTTTCGAATTTCTAGGAACAGGGCAGTCAGATATTAATAAAATATATTAATATAATATATCATAATAAGTGTGGACAGCGCACGGCTTTCCCTATACAGTGTAATGAATTAACTTCTCTCGAAGTGAAGAAATGATGTATACAATCGAAGGCACAATGTTGAATTGTATATAGGGCGCTTTTTCGGATGACAATATATAAAACTATTTCAAAGTATCCAGTTAACTTATATATTTAGCGCAACTCTAAATCGACAATTATCAATATGAATAACATCCGCAATAAGGTCTAATATATTTTATAATTAATTCATCAATTTGATGTCATATCTTTAACTTAGCAACATTTTTGCAATTTTTATGCCAAATTTATACCAAATATATTTTCCCAAATTAATTGCCAAGCCTTACAGACAGACGGAGAGGAGAGCATTTATTATATATAAATGACTGTAGGCGAATTGTTAGGCGACAATATACAAAACTATTACACAAAATATCTTTCCGTGAGTGAAATGAACTAGATCCGTGAGAATGGTGTTAACAAATTTATCGCGTAATATTACATATCAAAAGCGAACATATTTCACAATAATCAATATATTTCTTTTATTTTATGTGATTTTCGTTTTGATAATTTGTTTGAAAAATTTTAATGTATCGAGAACAATTTGCGCTAGGGTTCCATAGTTTGTGCTAATTGTTTTTTGATGAAAAATTACATTAGAAAGAATATTTACTTAACATTATTGAAGGTTCTTATTTTTGATGAATTTTCACAATTTCATTCGGAATTTTGGAATAGGGGAGGGGGGAGGGTCTGAACATTCAATTGCGCTTAAAATCAAAAGGTTTCAAGTATTCACTTATTTTAATTTTGCCCCAAATTTCGTTCGAAGTGCCACATTCGTTCGAGAGATATCGTCTCCGAACACACACTCACGGATAAGTCTCGTGGATATACACACTCACGGATACCCACACACATCAATAACGTTCGATTCGACTTCAGGGATACTTGAAACGTGCTCATCCGTTGCAAACTCGAATTCAAATTTTCTACCCCATCATAATACTTTCCCAATGCATTAAAGTATGTGTCTGGGGAAGTTAAAACGAAGGTTTCATATATAGATAGCATTATGTACACAATATATTTTCTGCACGTAATTGGAAGAAAATTATATCATGTTGCTTAGTAAAGGAATTAAATCGAATGCGTGTAAACGTCATACGATTTTTATTGAATATTTTCAGATTTAAATAACAATCGAAACTTAGAAATTGCATACTTGTCCGGCTCCCATTTCCCCATTCTGCCATTTTGAAATTGCTGTAGATTTGTATCGGTACTAAACTGCACCAACGAAGTAATAACGAATGGCATAATCGAAATTTAGAAATTGTTTACCTGTTCCGGCTTGTTTTCCCCAGCTCGCCATTTTGAAATTGCTACAAATTTGTACCGGAAGCGGTACTAACGAAAATATCTCGGTACTAGCGAAGTACAAACGAATGGCATAGTCGAAATTTCCGATTTCGAAAGTCGGCGGGCACGCATTTCTCCAACCCGCCATTTTGAAATTGCTATAACTTTGTACCGGAAGCGGTACTAACAAAAATATCTCGGTACTAACCGGTACTAACGAAGTACAAACAAATGACATAGTCCAAATTTCTGCAAATTCAAAAGTCGGCGGGCTCACATTTCCCCGCCATTTTGAAATTGCTATAACTTTGTACCGGGAGCGGTACTAACAAAAATAACTCGGTACTCACCGGTACAAACGAATGGCATAGTCGAAATTTCTGAATTCGAAAGTCGGCTGGTTCGCATTTCCCCAGCCCGCCGTTTTGAAATTGCTATAACTTTGTACCGGAAGCTGTACTAACGAAGTACAAACGATTGGCATAGTCGAAATTTCTGAATTCGAAAGTCGGCGGGCTGGTGAAATGCACCTCGATAAAAGGATGGCAGTCAACTTTGGCGGCTCGTGAACGAAACGTAGAGGGGGGGGGGGGGGGCGATCATCTAATGCATTTATGCCTTTATATGCGTTAATAATATATATATATATGTATGTGTATATATATATATATGTGTGTATATATATATATATATACACATACACACACATATATATATATCAGGGTTGCCATTCAACCTGGAAACCGGGAAATGTCAGGGAATTTGAAAACAGTCAGGGAAAACCGGGAAAAGTCAGGGAATTTCGCGGGAAACCTGGAATTTTTTTAAAAATTTAAATAATGCAAATAAAATTCACGATGTATACTAAGAACGATTGTTCGAAAGATCAAGGATCGGAAAAACCAGTTATTAGCTCGACGAACGCAAACATTTCTGGCCGCCCGCCGCCGTCTAGGCTACGCGTAACGCATATTTCATCCCAATAAACCAACCATCCAACTTTTGACGGCGCGGCGCCGGCGCTGCGTAGTACCGTGCATTTTGCTAGCTTCAGAGTATTGTAGACGTGCCAACTCTCCGGGGCCGGAGACTCCGGATTTTTCATTACTTCTCCGGCCTCCGGATTACTAACGAAATTCTCCGGCTTTTTTTGTTTGAAATTTATCAATTAACCAGACATACTATAATTCCTCGGAAACACCGATTTTCCACTTTTTTAGCACTGATTTCTACCATTCCCGGGATCGTAGTAAATCCATAATAAAATGCAGGGTAAAGCCAATCAAATTAACGGAGATTTACGGCCGCGTGTAATGTAAATCTCGATAAAAAAATCTCGGTCGCTTATTTTATGAAAGTAATAAATATACTTCTTCAAAGGTTGTCTAATTCAGCATAAATCGCTAACATGTTATTTTGTTCATTAATTTCTCATAAACACTGCGATTGCGCAATTCAGTTTGTTCTCATGAATCGGCGAGAGTACAATGATATCTTTTTCCATCCGTTTCAATCTTCTAAATATTGCATTTTTGATTAACTTAACTAGCTTATTTTCATATTCTGATTAATTATTATGGTTAATTTCTTAATTATTTTCGCATAAACAGTGCGATTGCGCAATTCAGTTACATCGCGTGAATTGCCGAGAGTACGTTAGTATCTTTTTCCATCCATCTCCATCATTTAAATGTTGCATATTAGATCGACTAAACTAGTTTATTTTCTTATTATGGCTAATTATTAAGGTTAGTTTTTTATTTATATTTGCATAATACAAATTTTTCTATTTTGAAAAATGGGTAGCATGAACTCACTCTCTGAAGGGATATTTCCCAAAAAGTGGTATTAAAGCAATAATTTAGGCAAATAAAAAGGAAACCATTTTAGCAGGAATATAATTCTATATATATATATATATATATATATATATATATATATATATATATATATATATATATTAAAGATCAATATTTATTACTTTCTTTAGTGAAAACCTGTGTTTTACCAAACATAAATATTTGTTTTCATTGTAAAGTAATTTTCATGGGATAAAACCTTCATATATTTTTTGTTTTATAATTTATTGTCCTGAAATTTGATGAACCACTTGCACCATTTCTTTATGAATCTGTGACAACTATAGCACAGTCAATTTTGCAGAGATTTGTAAAGCCTTGTGTTTTAGACAAAAATGCTTCATATCTTTACAAAATTGATGTTCTTGAAAAAGATAACTTGATCCCAGCCTCTGAAGTGACACTTAGTTTTCCTTTAAAAGATGAATTGAGAAAGATAAAGAATAAAAACAATATAGACATTTTGAAAATGCGACAATTCATGTCTTAAAGCATATCAAAGATTTGTGCATAAACTTTTTGAGCGTTCACCTGTACGATTTCCATTGACTAAAGCAATATCGTTTCTTAATTCTGCAGTTTTTCTTCAAACTGATTTGGCGATTGAGCGTTTGTCAGCATGTCTAGAAATATTGGTTTCTAAAATATGGATATCTGGATTAAAAGCTGACAACATTCATCAAGAGTTCCAAAAATTATTCAATGAGCCTTCAGTAGTAAACATGATGAAATCTTACAAAAGAAGTGATACTAGGCTTGACGATCATTGGATTAGTATACTGCATCTAAAACAAGTTTCTAATGATTTGACCTTTTTTATAAAATTGCTTTCCATTTTATCACATGGTAATTCATTTCTTGAAAGGGGATTTTCCATTAATGCAGAATGCATTATTGATAACCAAACAGAAGAAAGCCTTAAAAGCATTAAGACAAGTTTATGGGGCAATAAACAATGCTGGGGGAGTTGAAGCAATTGATATAACAAAGGCCATGATTCAGTCAGTAAAATGTGCACATTCCAAGTACATTGATACTATGCAAAGAAAGAAAGAAGCAGAAAGTAATAAAAAACAATTGGAAGACAGTCGAAAATGTGTTGCTTTAGAACTGAAAAGTTTAGAATGGAAGAAAAGCAAAATAATGGTGGATGCTCAAAAAGAGGCTGCACTAATTGAAGACAAAATAAGAAATCTCCAAAAATAATATTTTTTCTACATATTATATTCACTCACTATCACATAACTTGTATATTAACATTTTTGGTGTTAATTTATTTTACCACATTTATTATAACAAGTGTACATGATTTGTCTAATTTACCAAAGCAATTTATTTTTTTTATTTGTATATGTATGTCAAATATTATTTATTTGTCCCAATTTGTAACAAATTTTTAATTGAAGTGTAAATATTTTAATATTTACACTCCAATTAATATATTCCCAATTATAATATTATATTCTCTATGTTAAAACACAGAGAAAAGGTATATGTGTAAGCCTAGATTAACTGAATAGTTTATCGCGCTGTTTTTTACAAACCTGGAATTTATCTGGAAAACCTGGAAAAGTCAGGGAATTTCATATTCTCTGGAGAGTGGCAACCCTGATATATATATACACACACACACACACATATATATATATATATATATATATATATATATGTGTGTGTGTGTATATATATATATATATATATATACGTGGGATTGGAGCAACCAGGACTGCAGAGGACGTCACAAGAGGATAGCGCCACCTAGAGATGAGACTGTATAAAGGGGTCGACGCTACACAGACGAGGAGGAAACGGGCGAGAGGTTGAGCGAAGAGGTAACTCGGACGAGCAAGAGGCTGACTAAGGCGAGACGGAGACGGCAGAAAACGGCACGGACGAAGTGCGGGTGCTGAGAGGAGCAGGCAACCACGATTGCTCGGGACGTTCAAAGCTTTCAACTTGTAAATAGAAACCGTATGTATAATGCTCATGTCTTAAGTAAAGGTGTGTGGTTATGCAGAGTGGAGTCTTTTCTTCAACTTCTCGCCTGACAAGCCCACATTATGGGGGCTCGACCAAGCCAACTAAACTAGGATCCGGAAACCAACTAGACGAGCTCATCAAGCCTAATGAGACCGGGAATCAAATCAACTAAATTGGAATCAAATGAACTAGACTGGAATCAAGTCAAGTTGACCGAGATCTGGAAAATAGTTTCAAGTGGATCAAGATGAAGATAATTTCAATTTGGACCCTAATTTTGGTTTCGAGAAAGTAGTGAGTGACGAATTATTACTACGACGATACTCCGACGAATTGCAACTTCTGACGGTGAGTACAGAATTTTTTTTCCTAAAACTATAGCATATCTTGCGAGAGCACGAAAAACATATTTAGTCACTTTGGTGGATGAATTAGGCCTTACTACGCCAGCAAATCCAAAAATTTCACAATTACCGAAATTAGTAATCGATTCTGAAAGTTATGTCGAGGAATTCACGAAAAATATTTTGAATTCTATTACAGCTGAATGAGAACAGAAAGAAAAAAATGCTGAGCACGAAGGATAATTAGAGGGGAAAAAATTAGAAGTTAAAACGGCAAGCAAAAGGAAATATGATTCAGAAGTAGTCGGTACTTGGAAAGCCAACGATTCACTTAAATTGATTAACCGTTTCGAAAACAACAGTGATATAAATGTTTACTTAACTCTGTTTGAGAGGCAAATAAATCGAGTAGAAATACCGAAATCGGAGTGGGTTGCATATTTGTTGGGTTTACACCCATTAGAATTAGTGAATTTAATCACCCGAGAGACAGATGAGAAGTCTAATGATTATAATTATGTAAAGAAATTGTTACTGAAAAGGTTCAAACTAAATGCGGAAGAGTTCCGTCAAAATTTCATATCGCATAGGAAAGTCGATTCTGCGACGTGGAGTGAGTGATTTTGCTTTCGACTTAAGAAATTACTTCGAAGAATGGATAGGAAGTGTAGAAGTATCCAATTACGACGATCTCAAAGAGCTTATGATCGTAGATCAAATGAAACGAAAATTGCCTAATGAGATACGCGAACATTTTATTGATTACCTTCTTAAGATAAAGCAAATTGATGAATTGGTAAATAAGTTAGATGAATACGAAGCAGCACGATATCAGTTGAAAACGGGTTCGAAAATATCGGAGGAAAAGTAGTATTCGTTTCTTCTTGGCGAGGAGCCGCGGTAACTGCCGCGGCTCACATCGGATTGAAATAATGCAATGTCTGTTTTTTTAACTCTAATTTCTATTGCCGTTATATTAACATACCATTCGTTTTATAAACCAGAGGTGATGAAGGGACGCGGCCTCATTAAAAATCCCTAGTCTTTCCCTGTAATGCAGCATTTCCCCCTATAGATTTAATATGGTATAAAAAGAGCGTAAAAGACTCTTTCAAAGCTTTAGTGGTGCCATCTAGTGCCAATTTCATCACTTAATTCCAATAATTCGAATTTTAGTTGAAATAAAATTCAGATAATTTCCTTAAAAATTGTAATTAACCTATATAACTAAAATAATTTGAAGTGCTTGATCAAGGGGGTCCGCGCGGCCCCTCTGAATAGACGCCCCTGTTCAGGAGTTAATTTTCTTTACATCCTAAACATTTTGTATAATCTTTTGAAATAACTTTAATCACCCCTTAGCGTCACTTTTGTTTCTAGGAAATGCATTTCATCGCCGTCTACGCAGTAAAGCATGACACAAATGGAAACAGTTTTGGATATTTTAGTGCCTATATCATTTAGTGCCCACATGGACGTCATATGAATATCACATGGATGTGATTATGATTTAGAATGCCAGTTTTGGATAAAACAGAGTTGTGAGACTAGCAACCCCAGCAGCCTTTTGATACGCAAGCAGTTAAGAGTGCATTAACGAGAAGAACATACTATATCAGTGATGGTGATACGTTCGATGAATTATTACTAAAAATGCACTGTTTAATGTTATATAGTCGTGCGCTTCAGAATCAAGATTATAGATATTTCTTCTCTTTTTCCTAGAGTAGGATAGGAAAAGAGTGGCCTTGATCATTCGTTTATGCTTTACAGTCCATAATCCGGGTATGCGACTGCCCAGGGGTTAAAGCGCGGATATTGCACTCCGACGATCCGAGTTCGATTCTCGTCTCTGCTCAAACTGTCGTCTTGTTCACGCGGTGTACGACCACGTTAAACATGTGGGTCCGTAAGTCTTTCCGAGATGTTGGTGGTAGGAGAAGGAGAGTAAACGGTTCCTGTGGATGCCTTCCCCACTGGATTCTAGTCTATATTGAGTGGCACTGTTCGGCCGTCCAAACAGTTACCTTACTTCTTCGGGTAGGTCGGACGGTCACAAGGTCTTAGCAATGGATTTAAATCCTATGTGTTTATGCGGCAGATGAACTTTATTAAATATTTTCCGATTTAAATAATAGAGATATGTATATAAAATAAATTTAATCGATATTGCATTTTTGACTGGATTATATCAGTTACGTTCTTCAGGTTTAAGCATTTATTTCTGGGGATTATTGATATTTTCCATTTTTTACGTCGTTGTTTTATTTTGGCAGAATTGTTGAAACTCATATATTGTACGTAGTACGGTGTTCTACAAACATAACTTTATCTGTCGTACACATTGTTTTCACAAAATATAGCAGTAGAAGAAATCTTAGAACAATTTAATTTCGTCGAAAATGATTTTTAGAAAGAGCTCAATTTCTTAAAGAATTTAAAAAGAAAAAATATTGCTCAACAGATGACATATTTTACTTTTTCTGCAATACATCGTAAGCATAGGGAAAGTATTGGCATTGTGCCGAAAATCACAATTCGAGTTTTCGACAGATCTACATGTTTTGGGGTCTCCAGAACACGAAGAAACTATTTTTAGCGTGTCGTCTGTGGGTCTGTCTGTCTGTCTGTCTCTCTGTGCAATGCATGTAACTTAAAAACTAAAGGTCAAATTTCATAAAATTTTATTGGCAAGCCATTTGTGTGTGACCCTGGTGTTGGTTAAATTTTAGTATGATTCAGGTTGAAGAACCTGCCTTTCTGTTGCTAAATGGTCCTCAAAAATCTCATGTATCCACTCTAGTTAAAAAACTAACTGACCAAATTTCACAAAATTTCGGAGTAAGTCATTTGTGGGATACCCTGGTGCTGATTAGATTTTGGTACCATCCAGAAAAGAAAAATCTGCCCTTTTTTACGAAATGGCCCACAAACATCGCCAAATTAAAGAAAAAAATTACATACGCTCAGTATCAGTTAGATGTTTGTTTTATACGTAATTTTTGACAAGAAAAGGAAAAGACCAACCCCATTACTCTAGGACTAACCATTCTCGAGATATTTTAGTTTATTTTTGCATTTTTGTTACGTCGCCTTTGAAAAAATATAATTTGTTATTTAGCGCAATTAAACTCAATTTAACGAATTATTGAAAAAATAAAGAAAAAAAATGAATTTGAGTCTGTAGGGAAAGTCATGTGCTGACCACATCAGATTTTCAATTCTATATTGTAGTCCGTTTTCTTTAGCAATTTTATGCCACATGAATTTAGATTCGTAGAAATGATTAAATAGAAAATATGTGACATTTTCTTAATTAATTTCCTTAAAACACACTGTAATATATAAGGAAAGTATTGATATATTTCATCAAATTACTGTACAAATATTCTATTAAATGTTACCAATCCTCGAAATTTCGACCGACGTTCATGAATATACAGTAAAGTTTCCTTTCATCGATAACACAAATCTTCCGGACCGAACTTAATAAAAGACTAATTACAGCACATCCTTTCACTTATTAGCAGTGGCTCCTTCTAGTGAGTTTGGAATGTATAATTTCATCCTTTTCGATAAGTCAGAGGTGAAACTGTATGGATAAATTCGATTTATTTTATTAAATAATAACATAGGCATTGTTTTCGGCATAGAGGAAACTCGCGTTTCGAGCTTTGATGATTAGTTGTAGACACATACTTCAAATTTGAGAGGTTGTTAAAATTAAATGCCAAATTATATATATATATATATATATATATATAATATATATATATATATATATATATATATATATATATATATATATGGATTAAAAATGAAAGCAGATAAGAAACGGGAGGGACCATATGAATTACATAAAATGGTAGGGGTGGATTGCGACCCCCCTTTCCCGTTTAAAGCAGCTTTTACAATCCGGTTAACGCTCACGGCACCAACATAATTCCATGGTCAGTCTCCCAAATGTGCGAAAACAAAAGCACGCGAACGGACTCAGAGTCAGAGATGAAAACGATGAAGAAAAAGAAAGAAATATCCTTCAACCTAACACAGTGGAACATCTCCTTATAAGGGTAAAGTCGCACATGCGCAGAAATACATCTTGATAACAGTTTCGCAGTTATGAATATAATGCTTCACTTAACGTTAAGTATATTACTAATTTTCTTTGAAAAATAAATTGTAATGCCGTATAAAATTCTTAGGATAATTTCTCTTTATTGCCTCCTTTACAAATTTGTTACAGTTGTAGATGCAATCTTTCTTAAAAGTATTGTAATTTTGGTTTCTTCTAAAGTAACCAATTATTATATTTCTGAAGACATTCTTGGTTAGGTTTGAATTCCAGTCGATTATATGATTTATCTTGACACTGTATGATTCTCTTTTATCGTGTAGCTCTGTATAAATCCCATATTTCTGGTGTTTTTTTATTGTTAAATCTAAGAAATTCACCGATCCGTCTTCACTCACTGGATTTTAGATTAGGTCTACTTCGCTTGGGTAGAATGTGAAATCAAAGTTTGGGGTGTTTTCATATCCCCCAATAAACACATCATCGACGTAACGGAAGTAGGGCATTTCCGATAAGATATGAGTACCTCTTTCGTATTTTGATAGATAGACATCCGCCAGTATTGACGAACAACTGCCTTCCGTAGGTATTCCCTTGATTTGCTTGTAAAAATTTCTTCCGTCATGAAGTATGTTTTCCTTTAATACCAATTCCACCAAGTCCAAGTATCTTCTTGGAAGTATCTTCTTAAGGAAAACATACTTCATGACGGAAGATGTATTCTACTACCCATGTATTCTACTCGGGAACAAGAGCAGCATATGCGTCTTCTAAGTAGTGGATCGAGATGATGTTATCCTGCTTTTCTTGGAATTTCCTTGTCTTCCACTTTTTATAATAGTATATATATATATATATATATATATATATATATAAATATATATATATATATATATAAATATATATATATATATATATATATATATATATATATATATACATATATATATATATATATATATATATATATATATACACTATATATATATATATATATATATATATATATATATATATATATATATATATATATATATATATATATATATATATATATATATTGATTGATTGAGTAACTCTGTTACTCATTATTGATTGATGTGAAACGCGTTATTCTCTTGTATATTTCGACTGGAGCAATGTTGATATGTATTGTATGGGACGTTAGTACAAGTTTCCAAAGTAAAGTTTTCAATATTTTCTGTTTACTGTTTTTGGACAAAAAAATATATAGTTTTGATGGATTAACAGAATGCAGTTTATTTCGTCTGAATCAGACCTCAAATGATACAATTATGGACGATGGAACTTTTGTGTGTTACCTGTGCAATGACTCTATCGAGCAAACGTGCGGTAGGTGTATGCTATAAGCGCATACGGGCGTATAGTGCAGATGTTGACACACAGGTGTGGCAGATGAAAAATTTATTTTTTATACTTTTCTACCAGATTTCTTTCATAATACTTTTTGAAGTCGAATGCGCCTTTTCCGCACCTGGTATGGGGCATCTCATGCACTGTGAAACATTCTGCAACCTTTGTTCATTTTTTCAGCTACTTTGTTGATAATTTCAGGCAAACTATTAGAAAAACCGCAATTATGTTGATGAAAATTCCAGCCTCAATTCTGAAATATCTAATTATCGTCTGCCAAAGTTTTTTTTTTTGTATTTTTAAATAAATATTATCATAACTATCAGGAACCTTACTCCCCATTACGGACAGCTGATTCTCCAGAAACTTTCAGTAACATGCTTGCAAATGTTTTAGAGCGGATCGGTTACGGCAAAAAAAGGGGGAGATTTTGAAGTATTGTAGCTTGGCGTGTAATAGTCGGAGTGGGATTGCAGTAGTATCAAGTGTTAGGGTGAGAACGTGCCCGTGTTATGGGAGGTGACTCGTCGGGGTGAGGCGTTTCTGACAGGAATGCGACTGGACGCGAGATAAGATAAAAATTACCATGTTTTACGCCATTCCAGCAATTGTAACGCAGCAATCAGAAAATCTATACTACTCACTCAAACGATTTGTTACATGACTGATATATAAAGAAACCTGAAGAGGGAAGCACACAACTTTCCTTATATAATGTAATGAATTTATTCCTTTAACAGTTAAAAAATAGTGTATACGATCTACCGTACTACTTTTTTAACGTTGAATTGTACATTTGGCGATTTTCCGGATGACAACATGTAAAACAATTTCAAAGTACCCAATTAACTTATATTTTTCGAAACTCTAAATAAACAATTATTAATATTGATAGCATCCTCAATAAGCGATATAGTCCATATATTAGAATATTTTAATAATTAATTCATCAATTAGTCATCATTTTCATTCATTTAGCGTCATTTTTGCAATTTTGATAATATTTTCGTCAATATGGGACGAAATATCGCCAAAATGCATCACTAAGTGTTACAGACAAACGGAGATCAGAGCATTTCTTATATACTAGAAAGTATGCCCGTCATATACATTACTTTCCATTTGGCGTCATTTTGATCAATTTGGCGATATTTTTGTCATTTTGGCAACATTTAAAATAGTCGCCAAGTTGGCGACGTCCCGATAAATTTCTCGCCAAGTGTTACGGACGGAGAAATGAGTTACTCTTATAGTCTATTCTTGTGTTTTTTCCAAGATATATTGAACTTGGAAAGAACATAAGAATAATAGAACGAATAAGGTAAATCAATGAAATGATAACGAATTTGATCAATTCGTTATCATTTCATTGATGTACCGTCGGTTTCATCAATTTGGCGAATTTTTATCAATTGGGTGACATTTTCATCAGCTTGGCAACATTTAAAAAGTCAGCAAGTTGATGATATTCCGACAAATTCATTACCAAAATTTTGCCAAACGTTACGGATGGAAAATAGTTTATTCTTATAGTAGATATTTATATTCTGTCCAAGATATTGAGTTTTACTCAATTAGTTGTCATTTTCATTGATTTAGCATCATTTTTATCAATTTGGTGACGTTTTCGTTAATTTGGCAACATTTAAAAGGTCGTCAAGTTGGCGACATTCCGTCAAATTTGTCGCTAAATCTCACCAAGCGTTATGGACGGAGAAATAAGCTATTCTTATAGCAGATAAATGATTATTGTCGTTCAAATACAAAATTATTACCCAAAGTATCTTTCTGATGATTGGCAAGAGAGATAGATGGTCATCCACGAGAATGATGTCACCAAATTTTTCGCATGATATTACATATGAAAAGTGAACACATTTCACAATAGTTAATATTTTTATTTTATTTCATGTGATTTTTGATACATTTATTTGAAAAATGTACAATATCTCGAGAACGGTTCATGCTAGCGTTCTAAAGTTTATTTCAACCGTTTTCTAATGAAAAATTACATAGGAAATTACTATTTGCATAACTTTATTAAAGGTTTTCAATTTTTGGTGATTTTTTCAAAATTTATATTGAAAATTTAGGGGTTTCTGAAAATTCGATTGCGTTTTAAAACAATAGGCTTGCAGTATTCACGAAATTTAATTTTTGTACCAAATTTCGTTCGAATCGCTCTATTCGTTCATGAGATATCGTCTCCAGACTCACTGACACACACAGACACAGACTGACATCACCTCAGAAACATTTGATTCGTGTTCAGGGATGCTTGAAACGTGCTCTCCCGTCGAAAACTCGAATTCGAATTTTCGATCCTGTCTCAATACTTTCCTTATGCATTATACTATGTATAGAAGGAAAGTAATGAAAATGTAAAACTAGCAAATGGGCAACTGTAACATACTGAAAATTTGGAAACAAGGACAAAAATTTGGACTTCATTTCAAAATGTCGTAACATTTATAAAGAAAGCATTCAAAATCCTATAGGATTCGGTTGCGAGAATATATGAAGAAAACCCCTGTACACAAAAATGAGGGGTCACTCAGCGATGCCGAGAGAATGTGTGGAAGTAAATGGCCGACACTGGCTATGCTGCAATGCTAATGATAATTACTGTTGACTTCAACTTCGGCACAACTTATGGCGAGCTGCCCTGTCTGGATTATGGTATGGAATTTCGACATGATCAGAGACGAAACCGAAACATTTCTAGAATTCATGAAGAGGCATTTTGATGCGAATTTGATTCAGACAACACTAACAATATTAGGTGGTTCGTGTTTTGATTTCATGTTTGTAAGATACCTAGATATGTTAAGTGTTTGCACTATGAAACTCTCTTATTTCTCCCATAATAGACCACTGTTGGCAGTTTTTAGAAATAAATGAAATTTGTATGTAAACTGTTGTTTTAGTCATTTGTAGGTTACCTTGGTGCAGATTAGATTTTGGTGTGGGTCGGAATAAAAGAACCCGTCTTTTATGCGAAATGGTCCAAAAGATTCCCCAAAATCTAAGATAAAAAGCTACATATTTTCAAATGTATCGAGTAAATGCTTGTTTTATGCGCAGCTTTTAACGATGAAAAGAATAAGATCAACCGTATTACTCTAGGACTAACAGTTCTCAAGATATATCATCTTTTTCATTTTTTCGTTTTTTTTGTAAGTTCGTTGCCAATGTGACTGGCAGTTGTGGACTCTTCAGATCTTCCTTACTACACTGTTATGCACTGACTTATAGGATTGTGAGTGCACTTATTATGCTGCAAAATAAAGATTATTATTATTAATATTATTGTGAGACCAGGAGACATTTATGCAGTTTTGAGATTTATGCGACATGTACAACGAAACAAAGCGCAGGCTGCTAGGTGTCATTTTATGATAGTCTTGGCCCGGATGATCATGACCGCAATAAATTCAGTTCACATAAATCGTAGGTGTGGTTGGGGAAAAAAATCTCCTTGATGCCAAGGCTTAAACCAAACAGCATTGGATAACAAAGTAGCCAATGATGTAATGTTGCTTCATCGCTCTGGGGAGCAACCAATAGAGATACGGAGGGCGTATCTGGACCTCAGGTGAAATGATGTGACAAGAAGGAGAAAATAAAAATATATATGAGGCAATGACTGTCCAGTGATGAATATGCAGGCAATGACTGTCTAGTGATGAATATGTAGGCAATGACTGTCTAGTGATGAATATGCAGGATGGCTGTCTAGTAGCGGTGGCATCCGACAATTAGAGTTCAAGAAGCGAAGTATGCGTTTCGTATCAATTAAGGCAATAACCGTCTAAGAGTGTTGTATCAAGTACAATTGGGAGGCGATGACCGTCCAAAAGTATGCCTTCAATGTCAATTGGAGGCTAGACATGTACAAGTGTTGTATTTAGTAGAATTGCAGTCCATAATGTCCAAGTCCAAAAGTGTGCTTTAAGTAAATTGGAGTCCAGAATATCCAAGACGACTAACAGAGGTGTGTGTGCAAATCTGCATATATATTAGGTCAGATATATGATTTTGGGCATACTATAAAATCTTTGTCTCACACTTGCATGTATGTCTTCCTCCTTAAGAGTGTATATAAAATTAATGTAAGTGTAATCCTAATCATAATATATGTAATAAATAATATTTTATTTAAAAAATTAAAATTGTGGAATTCAATGTGAGTATGTTAATTAATGACTATTTTAGGAACTCGTACAAAGAAATAATAATGAGTTATTGCGGCCAAGATATGCAATGCATGAATATACAATTCACGATCACTAATAATTAAAAATAATTATTCAATCCAAGTTATTATTATATTTAATAGGTAAACCAATTCATGTTTCTCTTCTTTTGTGCACCACAATTATTAATATCCACGCCGCCTATGTAAATACGTTCAGCCGTCAACTGAAAACAAAAGTTGAATTAAAACTTCAAATTCAGTGTAATTTCAAATACGAGTAATTAGCCGTGGTCTTTTGCAAAACTAAACTCAATGAATTATATGAAAGAAAAAATAAAGAGAAAATGAATTTGGGTTCGTAGGGTAAGTCATGTGCTGCTCACATTATATTCTTACTTTTCCTGCAGTGCATGGTAATGTATAGGGAAAGCATTAGAATCGTGTTTAAAATCAGAACTCGAGCTTTCGACGGATCCATTAGTTTTAAACATGCTAGACCACGAAAAATCTACTATTAGCTTGACATCTGTGTGTGTGCACGTGTATAGGTAACGTATGTATTCACTCAAGCTCAAAAACTATTCTACAAAATTTAACAAAGTTTGCTGGATTAGTCACTTTTGGGTTACTCTGATGCTGATTAGATTTTGGTAATACTCAAACGAATACAACCTGCTTTTATTTCGTAAAATGACCCACCAGAATCATTAAAATCTAAAATAAAAGACCAAACATTCTTAAATATATTCATTATATATTTGTTTTATAAGTAATTTTTGAAAAAAAAAATAAGACTAACCTCATTGCTCTAGAAATTTCAGATTTGTCACGCTTTTGCAAAGCCACCTTTAAAAATAAGACCAGTTGTCAAATGAAAACGGAAATTGAAGTAAAAATACAATTTCAGTGTCATTTTAAATAAGTATCCCTGTTATTTAGAGCAATTAAACTCAATTTATATGAATTTTGAAAGAAAGAAAATGAAAGTAAATTCCAGATTATGGAGAAAGCAATGTTCTGTCCACATCAGACATTTTAATAAGCAATCACTCGACGAATATTGCAGATTGCATTTTTTTTAGTTACTGTTCACAGCATATTTTTTATAACAACTGTTTTGTTCAGGTTATCGTATAAAAATGGAGAACCACTATTTTTACTAAAATACCCCTCACAAGAAAAATTGCAAGACTTAATTTTGCATTTAATTAAAACAAACTTTTAAATTGGAAGCATGTGTCTAAAACCAATTGCCAAAGCGCGAAAATTATGGTCAAGTATTCTGAAACATGCCGTATAATTTTCATTTTTGTGAATGAAATCAAAGGTTTATTCATGTGTTCGTATGTACATTTATAAAGAACAATGCTGTACCCTACCGGAAATCGAACAGGGACGAAATTTCAAGTTCTTATTGTCGAAGTGAATTTTGCATTCTCCATCCTCTAATGTCATATAGGCGTGCAACTGACAATCTGACTGACCACCTCCTGCTATATTTACCCCAGGTAAGCCCCCTGATTCTATTTTTACCCTCCATGTCAGCTTACTAAGTGTCGTTATCCTTTCGATTTGAAATCGGCACTCAATACTACAGAGTTCGTAAACTACGTGCTAGTCATACAAGGGTCATTTTCAGATCTCCGACATATTTTCACTTACCTCCTACAGAGTTGATTTGTTTGGGCGTCATCGTAAAGAACCTTGCTGCCCCAACCGGGAATCGAACCAAGGATTTTCGCACTGTCAAGCCGACGCTCCACTGTCTAGTTACTATAACGGACTTGTAAGTTTTTACTGACGAATTGTAATTTGCTTATTTACGCGAGTGTTGTTGTTGCTGTTGTTGAGACCCAGACCGTCCGATCTACCAGAAAGGTGTAAGGTATCAGTTTGGACGGCCGGGAAGTGCCACTCAATTTAGACAGGAACCCAGTGGGGGAGGCATCCACAGGGATTGTACCCTCCTTCCCCTACCACCAACCTCTCGGAAAGACTTATGGACCCACATGTTTAACGTGATCGGACTCCGCATGAACACGGCGGCAGTTTTGGCAGTGGCGGGAATCGAACCTGTGTCTACCGAGTGCAACTCCCTCGCGCTAGCCACTCGGCTACCCCGTCCTCATATTTACGCGAGTGTGAAATTTTACAAATTTAAATTAAATTATTTTTATATGCTGAAATAACATTTCGCGAACTTGAATTTTAAACTTTGAAACGAGTAAAAAATCTTATTCTTTAATAGGTTTTGTTCCGATCAATTTCCCAAAAACTTTGGATTAAAACTCATTGCTGTTTGAAAATATATTATTATGAAAGAAAAGATCTTGTTTCGATATATTGCTCCGCTCAAGGACAAAGCGTATGTAGAAGTTCATAATGAGTTGTGCTACTTCGTTGTCAAACCTTTAGGCCCAACAAAAACGTATGTGTATCTTTTCTATACTCTACAAGAAATTTTTCCCTGGGGTTTCTTCAGAAAAAAAAATGTTTGAATAAAGTGAAAGCAGAACTTTTAGAAATAAATTCCAAATAAAGTGCAGGACTTTTATTCTGGTGATATGGGGGGTGGGGATATGCTGTATCCCTGTCTATTTTTGTTAAATACTTTTTAAAAGCTTTTATTTAACTCGTCAAACCGCTCTGTGTCTGCTTCAACTTCTTTGATGGTATTTTTAACATACTTTCCTACGTCGTAATGGAAGTAATAGATTGAAGTAATGGATTTCGAAATGGACCTAAAAAAAAACCCCTTTCACTTATATATATATATATATATATATATACATGGCCCACTCAATATGTCTCCTGTCTAACTAAGAAAAACAATTTTTTTCTAGAAATTTGACTTTAATCATCAACATACTCTCCTTCAACAGTGATACTTTATTCCAACGCTCCTCTAACTTTTCGATGCCTTTTTTGTAGAACGTTTTGCCTTTACTCTCAAAATAGGCCTCAGTTTAGGCTCGGCAATCACTTCTTCATTTAAGCCAAATTTCTTTCCCTGGAGCATCTTTTGATGTCTGCACAAAGCCAGTAATCGCTGGAGGCCACTTCTGGAGAGTACGGTGGGTGAGGAAGCAATTCGAAGCGTGATTCATATAATTTAACCATCGTTTTCATCGACTTGTGACACGGGCCATTGTCTTGGTGGAACAGCACTTTTTCTTTTGCATGTGAGGCCGTTTTTTCGTGATTTCTACACTCAATCGATCCAATAATGCCATGTAGTATTCGCTATTGATAGTTTTACCTTTCCCAAGATAGTTGATGAACAAAATACCATGCGCGTCCTAAAATACGGATGCCAAAACCTTGCCAGCTGACTTTTGGGTCGCTTTGGACGACTTTCACCGGCTGCTGTCCACTCAGTTGACGATCTTTTTGATTCAGGTGTATAGTAATGGATCCATGTTTCATCTATTATCACATACCGATGCAAGAAATCCTTCTTATCTCGCTTGAACAGCTCCAAACAGCGGTCTGAATCGTCGATGCGTTGTTGTTTTTGATCCGGTGTGAGCAAACGCCGCACCCACTTCGAAAGCAACTTACGCATGCTCAAATTTTCGTGTAAAATTGTACACATACTACCTTCTGATACCTTTAAGGTGTCAGCTATCTTACGCAACTTCACTTTACGGTCTTTCAAAACTATTTTGTGGACTTTTTTTATGTTTTCCGGAACAACTGCCGATTTGGGGCGACCAGAGCGTTCAGCATCATCGGTGTTTGTATGACCGCGTTTAAATTCAGCAAACCAGTCAATAATAGTTGATTTCCCTGGTGCAGAGTCTCCATAACGCTTATCAAGCCACTGTTTTGCTTAAACAGTGTTTTACCCCATCAAAAAACAATCTTTAATCAACACACGAATTCTTTTTTATCCATTGTTTTGAAAATACAAAACTGGGGTCACTAAAACCACTGTAACCTATAAACTAATTGTCAGAATGTCATGAAATTTTGACACGTGTCGTTTGAAGGTTGGTACTATCCAGAAATCGTATGGGTCTGTCAACAGTGTTGCCATATATGTGTCAGACCGGAGACTTATTGAGTGAAGTGTTATATATATATAATAAAATTATTATATGAAATTCCAATGGTAGAAAAGAGAGAAGTTGTAACTCATAAAACCTTAACTTAACAACATGAAAGGATGTAAAAAATAGAAATTCATCAATCAAGAGGAGAATAAAATGCATATATCTAGTCATCAAGCTAAATATATTCAACCTATATCAATGGTGAGAATTCAAAAATTGAAAAACAAAAAATAACCAAGCATTAATAGATAAGCACGTAGATAAGCACTAGGTCTAAAAACTGTTTATTTTGAAAAAATTCGTTTTCAAGTTCAAGTATCTATTCATAATGAAAAAAAAACCTTGTTTCTGAAGAAAGAGATAGATAATATCTATAAACTCTTTCTACTTGGACAAAAAGCTAAAAGATTGAAAAATGAAATAGGAATATAAAAATACTTGAGAAAATACAGCACATGTCCTATCAATTCGAGGAACGAGGAATACAAGACTGCAGTTGCCATTCGCAGGATATAAGTGGAAATTAACTGTTGCCAAACGTGAGATATAAATAACAGTATGAAAAAAAGTCATAAAATGAAATAAATTCACCAGTAAAAGCTACGTAATAAAGGGGCGTATTAAATAATAGATAGAAAGGAGGCAAATGTCTAAGAGGATGTAAATACATTGTAATGCTTATTCAAGAGAATGTTAACAATTAGCTAATATAAGATATTAAGGAGGGAATTTGAAGAATATTCAGCTAATTTAAACTTATTAACTATACCACTTACTAAATATATTGGAAATTTATATAATAAACTGGTACTTTTTAAGTTATTAATGTGCAAAGCATGAAATTTTTTATCTGATAATCTATAAATTCTAAATAGTTTATTAAGTATAATATTTCTAAACAATTGAATCGAGTTACAGAAATTAAATGGTAATATTTTATTAATAATATTATGAAAATAGTCTTTTTTATCATATAAATTAATAACTAATCTATTAGTAGGTTCAATAATTAATCCAAAAAAAAATAGTAAATCCAAAAAATTAACACTACTATTAATAGAGGTTTCATTTGGAATTAATTCCAAATTGTCCGGATAGAAATCTATATATATGGCATAGTTGTCAGTAAATACAAAACAAGTCAGATCATCAACATATCTGTAAATTATATAATCATTTGAAGTAAATGCATTTTCCTACTGAAACAGGTATAAAAGGCTAACATACTGCTACTGCAGCCACCTGATGGAACCCCAGAGACTTGCAAGTATAATTTATTATCTTGAAAAATATAATTATTGAAAAGTACAAAGTGTAGAAATTTAGGAAAATTTTTAAATTTAGTATGAGGAGATTAATTAGTAATAAATGCATTATAAAGAGCTAAAATGGCATCATAAAGATCAATAATAATAATGTTGTTAAAAAAATTCTTAAAATCATAAGTTTGAAATCCATTTAGTTTACCAAGAGTTGTTAATTTATTCTTTAATTTTTACTATTATTTAGAATAAAATATTTTTTACTAGAATAACGTAAACTATTATTTAGCACATTTAAATTATTTAGTAGTAATTTGCTAGCAGTAATAGAGTAAGAATTATGACCACTAGTTACAGTTCTAAATTTAATAGGATGCTTATAAAATTTAGGAATAAGGACAATATGTGGAAATTTCAAAAATTTATAATTAACATTTAAATCTCTATACATATTGATAATTTTCTGTTTGATACTAATATATATATATATATATATATATATATATATATATATATATATATATATATATATATATATATATATATATATATATATATATATTTGTGGGAAAGAAATCTAAAGTTACACTTTTAATTTAAAGTTCATTTAAGATTGACATGGCCGTTAATTCATACATAGTGGATTTAATATTTAATCGTACATTGCTAATTGTGCCGCTATATAAAACCCTCCAATTATTTACCTTTCGTGTGAATCCTGTAAAGGAATAATTAATTAATAAAATGCTAAATTTATCACACCATTTAAATTTTAACAATAAAATATTTATTAACAACATCAAATCTAAATTATTTAATTACACCAATTATTCATATTATTAATTACATGCTTAACAACAATTATTCTTGTTAATTATTGCGGCGGAGGGGACAAATGTGACCAGTCTTATTAAATTTACTATCATTTGTCTATGACCTGTGATTGTTAATGAGCACATACCTTCTAATCTGTCTTGAGCTTTGGTCATATATCAAATGCTTGCATCAGTTATTTGCACCGCCACAACTCTTTGGTGTGTTGAAGACCCAGACCACACGACCGACCCTAAGGTTAACGGTAGCAGTATGTGTGGCCGACAACTCTTTGGTGTGTGGCTCCTTCTCGTACATCTAATAGCACTCACACATATAGATCTAGCCAGTATTTTTTGGAACATTTGCACAAGCCTTTAAGTCATGTTGTATAAGCTATATGTGCACAAGTTGCACAAATCTGCTCACGTCTTTCTTAAGTCAAATCTTCGTAATAGTCTCTTGATTCTCGAGTCACAGGCTGTGGTTCCCTCGTTTGGGGGGGGGGGGGGTAACTCCTCCTTTTCTTCCATCGGGCTTACTCCTTTACCCAACGGCACCATTCCACATCTCGTAAGGCCCAGCTCAGCCCCTCTGTCATGGCCCCCCTAAATTTATGATCTTTTGACCTTTAGGTTCACGTAGTGATAAAATTCGGTGCCAGCCAGACTGCAAGATTTGTCCGCCGTTTTGGCCACCATAAATATTTACATAAAACATCTCATCAAATGTGAGATCCATTTCTGGCCTCACAATATATATATATATATATATATATGTCCTGAGGTATCTGCCACTTTTAAGACACGCCCGGTCAGAGCGCGATAAAGAATAAGGTCGTGTGCACTTTTAACAAATACATAAAATTTATTTGCAAAACCTTTGACTATTTACGAACATTATATTAAACAATATATTCATATTAAAATAAATGGATTGAAATTTTTTATCAGATAATCTATAAATTCTAAAAAGCTGATTAAGTATAATAATTCTAAACAATTGAATCGAGTTACAGGAATTAAATGGTAAGGTTTTATTAATATTAAAATTATAATAGTCTTTTTTATTGTATAAATTTGTAACAATTCTATTAGAAGGATCAATAAAAATATTTAAATCCAAAAAATTAACATTATTACTAATAGTAGCTTCATTAGGCATTAATTCCAAATTGTCTGAATGGAAATCTATATCTATGAGATAATTTTCTGTATGTACTGAACAAATCAGATCATCAACATATCTATAAAAAGTATAATCTATTGAAGTAAAAGACTTTTCATAATGATAAAGGTATAAATTAGCTAACATACTGCTACTGCAGCCACCCTGTGGAACTCCTGAGACTTGAAAATATAATTCATTTCCTTGAAAATATAATTACTGAAAATAACAAAGTGAAGAAGTTAAGGAAAATTTATAAAATTAATTTGATTTGAAAGATTAGTAATATAAACATTATATAGAGCTAAAATTACATCATGCAGATCAGATATCTTAATATTATTAAAAAGATCTTTAAAATCAAAAGTTTGAAATCCCATTATTTTTCTAATAGATGTTAATTTATTCTTTAATTCTTTACTATTATTTAGAATAAGGTAATTATTGCTAGTCTGGCATAAACTATTATTTATTAGATTTAAAGAATTTAGTAATAATTTACTCGCAGTAGTAGAGTAAGTATTATAGCCACTAGTTACTGTTTATATATATATATATATATATATATATATATTTGAGAGCTGGCGGGTTTTTTGAATTAGCGACCGAGAGGGTATCGGTTCGCAGGGGCTTGAAAAAGTGGTTTTGACCTGAGGGGTCTAAAAAGCCAATGATGTTGCTTTTGGGTCAAGGAGTTACGCCCCAGAAACCAATGAGAAGGTTTTCAGCATTTTTACCTTGATCTAAAATGGATATATACATTTCAAACATACCGATAGTCACATGCACATGAGTGTACCTCTAATCTAGGGAAACGTTTTATGATCAAATGGGGATTTTCAGTACTAGATTTTGTTTCAAATAGGGACTTTATAGAGAAGCAATGTCATTTTTCCGATAATAAGAAGGAGTCTATGACACCCCCCGTCTACGCTACTGTACACACAGAATTGTCCAGTAAAAATAATTATCTACGTAAACTGCACAAAAATACATTATTCGTAGTGTACCCAAAACGTAGTATTATAGAGTACCCAAGTATTAGTATAGTAGAGTACTCAATCAAGAACTAAAATTTTATTTTTGAACTCTCTTCTAGTTCTTTATTTATATGAACCATGTGCAGGAAGTGCAAAATTAAATTTGAAAATATGATTAGGCATTTCAATTTTCTTAACCGTAGCTTTTTAGACAGCATTCAAATTAAACAAAAATTTCGATTCCATTCAATATTTAATTTACTCATACACACAGAGATGCAGTTTCAAGCTTTATTCCACTTTTCCCTTCACACTTGAAAGACTCCATGGCTTCATCAAACGTACGCCACTTCATCTTTTACACTCCACGTAATGCGATATAAAATCAATTTTTCTCCGAATAACCGCCTCTCAGGGGGACGGATGTAATCAAATGTGCCTTGGTTTGGGAAATAGGAGGACAATAAGGATTGCTTATGCTGGAAGTCTTATTATCTTCCATAAGTTCATTTTCGTTTCGTTACTGCACAGTGTCTTGTCATTTTTTTACGAGAAATAATATATTAAGGGCTCAGTAGAACAGTTTCTATAAACTTAATCAATTTTAATGGTAATCACTATTGACATAGTTTTTAGGAAACAGCAAAATCTATTTTGAACAAGTCCATGAAATAAAGTATTTTTACTTTCCCTGCAATACATGGTAATGTATAGGGAAAGTATTGGAATCATGTCGAAAATCGCAACTCGAGTTTTCGACGGATCTACACGTTTCGAGACCTCTAGAATACGAAAAAACTATTTTCAGCGTGACGTCTGTGTGTGTGTCTGTGCATCTGTCTGTGTAACTGCCTGTGTGTCTATGTGTCTTTCTGTCTGTCTATGCAATGTATGTATCCACTCTAACTGAAAAACTAATGGACCGAATTTCATGAAATTTGGTAGGTAAGACCCTTGGGTGTGGTCCTGGTGCTGATTAGTTTTTTGTACAATTCAGAAAAGAAGAACCCGCCTTTCTTGCGAAATGGCCCCCAAAAATCTCATGTAGGGGAGAGTCGGTAAATGCCGTACACATTTTTTAAATGTCGTCTATCTTTGTTAATATTCCAGCAATAGTGGCTGTATTGGTCTCATATTTACCTCTGATTTGTGTCGAAGTAAATTATATTTGAAATTGGCTAAAAACAGCATTGCCTTTTTAAAAAAAAATTAAAAAGTGAAAGTGGTGAATGTACGGTATTATGCGACATGGTCGGAAAATACTGTACAGTAAAATATTCGCGAAATGAAATGACGATAAGTCCGTATTGAACTAAAGAAAATGTTTATTTTTAAAAAGCACAAATGAAAAATTATTTTTGGCAACTGTCGCACTCGTATAGTCCCACTGATGTACCCAAGCCATCAGTGCATCCGTCGTGAGACCATCCTCTGCATTTATGGCATTCAATCCAATCTTCTGATGGCGGCTCGACGTAAGGCTCTCCACAAACTAAGCAACTCAAATCTTGACTTGGAAGATCTCTAGGTTTTTCCTTCTTTTTTTTAGTTCCTTTCTTTCCAGACGCAGAAGTGATTTTTCTTTTCTTTCCAGCTTTATAAACATTTAGCTTTCGTTTTGTGGTTGTTATTCTCTTCTTTGGTTTCAGCTTATCCAAAAGTTTGTTCTTTATGGGCGTGGAAGTCAGAATTTCAGAGGATTGAGCAAGTCTTTTCCTGTTTGTTAATGATGGCAACGCTCGAGGCAGGTTTAGTGGCGAAAGATCCATCTCTTTTAGAGACTCATCTATGACTGATTCTTCTCCAGGTGGTTGGGCACTGTGGGCAGCTTCTCCTGATTTTCCAGATTGTGGAACTTCCATAGCTTTGGCAACGACAAAATCCTCATCACTGATTCCTCATCCCTATTTCAGGATAAAATCCTAAAACAGAATCCTGATAGCACGATAAAATCCTAAAACAATATCCTGATATCAGGATAAAATTCTAAAACAGTATCCTGATATCAGAATAAAATAAAATATAGCCTGAAAACTAATAACAGTTTGTTTAATAACACTATTTTTGAAAAAGATAAAAATTAAATTTTGGAATGGTTCAAAAAGCTTAAATCTAAGATTTTCGAATATTATTATAACTGGCCACAATGGCTTGTGTTATGGCTACTACTTCCAGAGGAAATTCACCAGCCAACAATAATAAAGAATCGTATAGTCTCATTTTCGAATAAAATATACCCGAAGGCAAATACCGTACACAGGTGGGTAATGCCGTACACAATGTACGGAATTACCCAACCTGATCCTTTATTTTCTTAAGCCTAACCACGTTTAAATGAAGCAGGAATTGATTTCATCTACCACTTTACCATTAAATTAATCGCTTAAACTAACAAAAAAATTCCGAGACAACAAATAAAATGGAACTGGGTGGTCTCTAGCAGCTAGCAAACATAATTAAAATAAAATTTCCAAAAGAGAACTTACCTTAAATCGCAAATATTTCGGCAGTTTTTCAGCGAAGGACTTCGTGGCGAAAACAAAACATTTATGGTGCAGAAGAAGACTAGACGCAATAAATGCCGTGCTGCCACCTATTGGCATCATTCAGAAATAAGAGTGTACGGCATTTACCGACTCTCCCCTATTCACTCTAGCTGAAATACAAATTGACTAAATTTCACAAAATTTGGCAGATAAAACACATGTCGGATACTCTGGTGAGTGTTTACATTTTGGTACGATTCGGAAAAGAATAACCTGCCTTTTTTTACGAAATGGTCCGCTCAAATCGCCAATATCTAAAAAAAGACTACGTATGTTCAAATGTATGAATTAAATGCTTGTTTTATACGCAATTTTTGACGAGGAAAAGAATAAGAACAACTCTATTACTCTAGGACTAACCGTTCTTGAGATTGAGATTTTTTGCATTTTTTTATGCCGCCTTTGGAAAAATGTCCAATTACCAAATAACAGCAGAAATTGAATTAGAAATGCAAATTCAGTGTCATTTTGTGTAATTAAACTCAATTTAATTAGTTCTTAAAGAAATAAAGGAAAAATGAATTTGTGTCTGCAGGGAAAGTCATGTGCTGCCTACATCAGATTTTTACTTTCCCTGCAATACATGGTAATGTATAGGGAAAGAATTGGAATCATGTCGAAAGTCGCAACTCGAGTTTTCGAAGGATCTACAGGTTTCGAGGCCTCTAGAATACGAAAAAACTATTTTTAGCGTGCGTCTGTGTGTGTGTCTGTCTGTGTGTCTGTGCAATGTATGTATCCACTCTAACTTAAAAACTAATGGACCGAATTTTATAAAATTTGGTAGGTAAGTCATTTGTGTCTGACCCTGGTGCTGATTATTTTCTGGTACGATTCGTAAAAACAGAACCTGCCTTTATTTGCGAAATGGCCCTTAAAAATTTCATTTATCCGCTCTAGCTAAAATACTAATTTACCAAATTTCACAAAATTATGTAAATAAGTTACTTGTTGGATACTCTGGTGCTGGTTAGAATTTGGTATGATATGGAAAAGAATTGCTTCTTTTTATGAAATGGCCAGCAAAAATTTTATGCATCCACACTATCTAAAATACTAATTGACCAAATTTCACAACATTTGGTAGATAAGTTACTTGTGGGACACTCTAGTGCTGATTCGATTTTGATACGATGCGAAAAATAACAACCTGCCTTTATTTACGAAATGGCCCCCAAAAATTTAAAAAACAAGAAAGATCAATCATACTTAAAGCATTGATTATGAAACACTTTCCAACTTCAATGCAATTTTATTTAAGCATATCTAAAACGCAATACATTCCTCGGTAATATTTTAAAACTTATCACAATACTACATTAATTTATTATATTTGAAACCTTAAACTTTCATCGAAAAAAATTAACTTCATTCAAATGACGGCATTAAAGTATAAATTGCTTGGTTTAAACATCTCTAAAATGTGATACATTCCTCGGTAATAATTTTAGAATTATCATAATACTACGATAATTTATTATATTTGAAAACTTCATCGAAAACAACTGAAATTGATTCAAATGACGTCATAAAAAAATAACACGCCTGGCTCGCTCTATAAAAGCAACATTTCATTCATAAATAATTCCCCCATTCATGTCATTCATCACAATACTATAATAATTTATTTTATTTAAAAATTAAGACCATGGAGCTAGAAGTAAGTAAACTCTATGCGTAAAACTTCATCGAAAAATATCGTCCTTCTCTTTCTAAAATCAATGAATATTTCATTCATATCAGCTAAGCAGACTCCATGGACTAAATGATTTTGTGTTAAAGAATTACAGCGATTCTAATACAACTCATTCTACATATTTTGCTGTTTACATTTTACATAGGTGAAAAATAGGCTTAATAGTAGAAATAATCAAATTTGGTTGAGCATTTAAACTGAAATATATTGTCATTGCGTTGTATCGGTATGTAGATGCACAGAATTTAGGCAAAAATAAAGTAGTTTTAGGATGGATACAACACTCAATATGAATTAAAACGAACATTAAAAATCACGATTTTGACACAAGATGGATGCCATATATCATTTTGAAGTGGGTCATGTGATCGTTTCATATCATGGACACGTGATCGTTTCATATCATGGACACGTGATCGCTTCATATAAGAGGTGTTATTATTATTTTAATTTTTATTTAAAAAACTTCTGAATATATTTCGCTGAATTTTTTTTTATATATTTTATGGAACAATTTGAATACTGCCTAAAATTTTCGAAGCAATTTGTGAATTTTAAATCTGCTTAAAAAATGCTTGAAAAATTAGGTCCCATAGGGCTCAATGTATTCCATTTTTTCAACCCGGGTTCAATCCAAAACTAATTGGGTGATATTATTCATTTATATTCCCAAAGGTCCTACAGACTGTCTGAACAACATACTAAAATTTCATTTTGATTAAGTCATTTTTACGGCAGTTATCGTGCTAACGGACAGACAGACAGACAGACAGACAGACAGAATGAACAAAGTCATAAACACTTTTCAACTTTGTTGTAAATTAAAAAAAAAAAAGACTACTTATGCTGAAAGGTATTAATTAAATTCTTGTTTTATACGCAATTTTTAACGAGGAAAAGAATATAACACACTCCATTATACTTTAGGACTAACCGTTCTCAAGATATTTGAGATTTCTTGCATTTTTGTTACGCCGCTATCGGGAAAATATCCAATTACCAAATAAAAGCAAAAATTAAATTAAAAATGCAAATTTAGTGTTATTTGGGGCAATTACACTCAATCCAATGAATTATTACAGAAATAAAGAAAATGTGAATTTAAGTTTGCAGGGAAAGTCATGTGCTGCCCACATCAGATTTTTTTAAATTTGACATTTTACCGATAGCGGCGTAACAAAAATGCAAGAAATCTCAAATATCTTGAGAACGGTTAGTCTTAAAGTACAATGGAGTGTGTTATATTCTTTTCCTCGTTAAAAATTGCGTATAAAACAAGAATTTAATTGATACATTTCAGCATACGTAGTCTTGTTTTTTTATATTTTTGGGGGCCATTTCGTAAAAAAAGGCAGGTTGTTATTTTTCGAATCGTACCAAAATCGAATCAGCACCAGAGTGTCCCACAAGTAACTTATCTACCAAATATTGTGAAATTTGGCCAATTAGTATTTTAGTTAGGGTGGATGCATGAAATTCTTGCTGGCTATTTCGTAAAAAAGACGGGTTCTTCTTTTCCGAATCGTACCAAATTCTAATCAGCACCAGAGTATCTAATAAGTAACTTATCTACCAAATTTTGTGAAATTTGGTAAATTAGTATTTTCGCTAGAGCTGATAATTTAAATTTTTACTGGCCATTTCGCAAAAAGAGGCGTGTTCTGTTTTTACGAATCGTACCAAAAACTGATCAGCACCAGGGTCATATCCAAGTGTCACTACCTACCAAATTTGATGAAATTCGGTCCATTAGTTTTTGAGTTAGAGTTGATACATACATTGCATAGACAGACAGACAGACACACAGGCAGTTACACAGACACACAGACAGACGCACAGACACACACACAGACGTCACGCTGAAAATAGGTTTTTCGTATTCTAGAGGTCTCGAAACGTGTAGATCCGTCGAAAACTCGAGTTGCGATTTTCGACATGATTCCAATACTTTCCCTATACTTTACCATGCATTGCAGGGGAAGTAATAAAAACAAAAATTTAATTAAAAATGCAAATTTAGTGTTATTTGGTGCAATTAAACTAAGCCACGTGCTGCCCACTTCAGATTTTTTTTTCGCATATAAAAGTTAACAATGCAATCTTGCTGGAAAGTGTGCCAAATTTCGTGACGATATCCTTGTTAGAAATATACTAATTTGTTAATAAGTAATAATGTATATGCGGCTTATCATTTCGTTGCTGTAGATTGAAGCTTCATTAAAATACTCATTTTAAGGTATTTGTAAGAATGATAAAGAGTGTTTTAATCAAGAACAACTTTTATTTCACTTTTTTTATATAGACATATCATCATTGTTAAGAAATACTTAAGCAACGTATTTAAGTACATATAAAATAATAATAAGCTCAAATTTTCCTTATGCAATATCGATGGATGAAGGATGGACAGCAGAACTAGCTGTGTGTACGTAGTTTATAAAGTTAAGGATCCAATATATACCAAAATATAAAAGTTTAAAGACGAATGCACTATCTTTAACTTAGATCTTTATGCTGTAAGCCATCATATATATATGATTTAGAACAACATATCAACAGTAAATATCTACACTGATTGTAGATCTGTGTTGGTGTCATTATCGACATATGATAATTTTAATAAGACGGTGAAGAAGATTAAACACCTTATTTTTGATTTCAATAGGAAAATCCAACGTCATTGGATAAACACCCATCCTCATCCTTTTGGGAATGAAGCGGACAAAAGGGATAAGGAAATACTAAAGACACTGATAAAGACACTAATAAAGACACTGATATTGAAAGCATGGAAATTTAACAAGAAAGATGAAGTGAACATGAAACAAGAAAGATCAATCATGCATAAAGCGTTGATTATGAAATACTTTCCAACTGAAATGCAATTTTATTAAAACAATTGAAATACTATACATTCAGAGGCGATATTGTTTTAATTATCACAGAACTACAATATTTTTTTTTACTTGAAAATTTAAAACTACATCGAAAAAAAATGAACTTTATTCAAATGACGTCATAGAAATATAAATCGTCTGGCCCTCTGCGTAAAAGCCATGAATATTTCATTCATACACTTTTATTCCAGATTTCGCAGTTAAATAATTTTGCGTGAAAAATATTCAACAATTCTTATACAACTCATCTTACAATCGTTTGTTTACATTCTGCATTCATTAAAATTAGGCTTCGTTGTAGAAATAATAAAAGTTTGAAAATCATTTAAACTCAAAAATATTGTAATTGCGTTGGCGCAAAATATAGATGCACAGAAAACATACAAAAATAAAGTGGTTTTAGGACGGATCCAACACTAAATATAAATTTAAAAGAACTTTAAAAATCACGATTTTTACTCTGGGAAAAAAGATGGATGCCATATTTTATTTTGAAGTGAGTCATGTGATCTCTTCATATAATATGGGTGTAATTATTATTATAATTTTTATTTAAAAATTTACAGACATAATTTGCTGAATTTTTTTTATATATTTTATGGGATAATTTGAATATTTCCTAAAATTTTCGAAGCAATTTGTAAATTCTAACTTCACTTAAAAAAGGTTTGAAAAATTATGTCCCATAGGGTTCAATGTATTTTATTTTTTCAACCCGGGTTCAATCCAAAACTAATTGGGTGATATTATTCATTTACATTCCCATATATCCCACAGACCGTTTCAACAACATACTAAAATTTCATTCTGATAAGGTCATATGTACGGCAGTTATCGTGCGAACGGACAGACAGACAGACAGACAGAATGAATGAACAAAGTCATAAACACTTTTCAAATATGTTGTAAAGTGTTGAAAAGCAGAACTGTCTTTAAACACATATCTAAAGGATCTACAAAGCACACATTTAGGAACTTTTATGTAAGTTTGGCTTTGACCCAATACAGAGTCTTCAAGGATTATCAATGCCGATTCTTTCATAAGTCCAAAATATGCTTCTGTGGGAATAGCATCGGAAATGTTGAACATTATATTTATGAATGAAGACTCTTGCAGGACTTGAAGGATAAGTCATTTACACTTAATTATAGACAATGTCCACTTATCAATTTACTGAAAGGTATAAAATCAATAGAAGCAATAGTCTTCATAGTTAGTAATATATTAAATAAAGAGCTGAATTGATATTAAATATTCTATATGCCATTTGTGCTTGACCCTGGTGCTGATTAGTTTTGGGTGCGATTCAGGATAAAAAAACCTGTCTATTTTTGCAAAATGGCCCGCAACAATTGCCTGTATCCACTCTAACTGAGAAACTAATTGATCAAATTTTACAAAATTTGGTGGATAAGTTACTTGTGTGCCACCTTGGTGCTGATTAGATTTTGATGTGATTCAAAAAAGAAGAACCTGCATTTTTTAGTTTATCATATAATCTAAAAAATGCAAATTTCGATGTATTTAAGAAAAATAAATATAATAGAGTTTTTGTCCAACGGATTCTCTTTAAACAAATCTGGAAAGACCGTTTTCTGATCTTTCCAATGGTGTCAAGATGGAAACTATGATAATATTACTAGTTCGGTCACAAAGGAACCGATTTTTGTGAAAAGGCTGATCTAAAAACTTAATTTGAATGAAAAAATATATATGCGAGATGCGCCCGTGTATGTCGAGAAGTACTTGTGTACCAAATTTCATAGCCGTACGACACTAAGATATGCATTACAGATATATATATTTTATGATATGGGGTATACAGTCTTTTTATATAATAAAAGCTCGAATTTTATTCTCAAAAAGTATCTAAAGATAGTTCAGATATATTTCTGTAGCATTTTGGAATGTAACTAGAAAAGAAATGTTACAAGTTTGGCGTTCAATTCTTTGTTATATACAGGGTCTTTATAATAAAACTTCCACTTTGAAATGGCCATAAAAGGAAAACTACTGGACAGAATGTTATCAAACATGGTTATAGTTTACAGGAGGCCATGGGATTTTATTTTCCGACAAAAAAAAAAAAAAAGTTCAAAAACTCACCGTCAGCGGGGAATGGCGCTGTATGCAATATTGTTAAACGAAATAAGACATGAAGACATCTGTTTAAAAAGTTTTTAATCGTTTCTAAAACGTGTTACAAATCATGTTCAATGTGGCTTCTACTATTTTTTGAAAGCAAGTTAAATCGCATTACTACGTTCTCAACAGTAGCTCTTAGCATATCAGGAGGAATGTTACGGACATGTCGGTGTATCTCACATTTTTCAATTCCGCCAAATTGTTTATGTTATCACCATAATCAGTGGCTTAGAAACCACGATTTTTATGCAGGACAGTGTTCCACCTCACATTGGTACATGCAGGGGCGGACTGGAACAAAAATTCCTACCGGGAAATCTGCCAAGGGGGCGCGAGCACCAAGCACTGAAAGCCTAGCCCTAGATAGCAGAGACCGTGGGCGGACTAGGATTTGAAATTCAATATGGAAAAAATTTACCGGCCCGAAAAAATTTACCGGGAAATATTATTTTTTTCATTTTATGTCTAAAGTGAAAAATGAAGATTTCTGATATTCTTAAAACAACTGGTTTCATTATTCATAGAACAATTTATTTTACAATCGAAGCATTTTAGTATAAATCGATGAATCTTTACACAGATATTCAACAATATCTTCAAGACGAACCGAATTTAAGATATCTTTTTCACAGCACATTAACATTAAAGGCTCCAATATTTCATCCGTCAAAGTTGATCTCAATCGCGTCTTGACAATCTTCAGTTTGCTAAAGGCTCTTTCACACGATACTTGTGTGAACGATAACGTTAACAAGTATTCGTAAGCTTGAAATAGATTGGTGTATGCCGAGGCGTTCAATGAATACCTATACAGGATTTTATAGCAGCATTTCAAGCAGTTTCTACATGATCCTTTGCATGGACTAAACGGAGTTTGCGGATCTCGTGCGAATTGATTCGCATCCAACTCTGAATGAATGTCCTCATCAATCTTATCAGAAAATTGAGATTTGTTATCCGAATCAGAATCGTAAAACTTACTAGGATCTTCAGCGTGTTTTTCAAGATCAGACTGTTGGAATTCTTCCTTCAGTGTTCTTGAAAGAAACCCAAAATCTCGGACGAAAGTTGACAACTCGGATCTTAGCTGGGTAGCTTTATGACCAGTCAGTTGGGCAATCTTATTAAGACAGTTTTCTGGGATGCCAGTTAGCTCAAGATCTTGAAAACGTCGTGGATCCAGGCATGCGGTGTCTTTTATAAGTTCTTTGTTGGTGGAAAACCTTTCATCAATACTCGTTTTGATTTGGTCAATAGCTGTACGGAAGACCTCACTTCTGAAGCGGGTAACAGGATCTATTGGTCTAGAATCCTTAGCTAATTCTCCAGACTGTAATTTCTTCTTTGATACTCTTCTATGACGTAACTCCGTCTCCATTTCTATCTCATCCACATCATTTTTCAAAAGGTAGTCGTTCATTTCCTTCACAAAAAGAGACACTTTCTTATACATTGTTTCAAAATCGGAACTTTTAAGTTTCTCCTTCGCAGATTCCACCATGTGCCAAGCCGATAGATAATCAATTCCTTGGGTCTGCAAGTATTCTTATGCTTGTCTCAAAACAGTGTAAATATTAAGAAGTAGGAAAGCTATTAAAACCGTTTCAAACTGGCACCATTTCTGTAAAAGAACATCTACTTCAAATGTAGGTTTGGCATCGAATTTTGGCGATTCCCTGATGTTAAGGAAAACTTGAAGTAGAACGTAAAAATTCTCCACCTCAGGATTGTTAAAATCTCCTAAAATTTTCTCTAAAGCCGCTTGCTTCGACCACCAACGGATCTCTCCTATCTTTTGCAGCCTCTTCAGCTTAGATGGACCAATTCCTTTTTCTCTTGCTACTTCGGTCCAAATAGTCATACGTTTGCTGGAATCCGAAATGAAAACAGCGGTAGATTGTGAAAGGCCAATGAAATTTTTGATGGAAGAATATTTTGGATGACATCTGTTGCACACAGGTTTAGCACATGTGCGTAACACCAAATGTATACATAGTTTGGAGAATCATCTTTGATGAATTTTTGAACACCTCTGGATTCACCACGCAGATTTGCAGCTCCGTCAAATGATTCGCCTATGATATTTTCCATTTTTAACCCATACATCTCCAGCGCTTATTTTAATAACTGGTATAAAGCTGAACCAGATGTATCCGAACTTCTTTTAACCGCAAAAAGTCTTTCCTTCACATCTTCATCTAATACATAGCGCAAAATTATGGTCTCCTAGTCGGCTACAGACACATCTTGACTTCCATCCATCTGCACACTGTATTTGCGACCACCAATCTCATTGACGATAGTACCTTTCATGTTGAACAGAATTCCGGCTATAATCTTGTTAACAGTGCTCTTTGACAACATCGTCACGAGACTTCCTCTTCCGCAACTGGATAGTTTACCCTCTCGACGCAGCTTTTCATGTCTTTCTTCGCTAGCTTTTATTGCTTTAACAAGATGATTGCTCAAGGGAACGTCAAATTGTGCCAACAGTAGGACCAGTTCTAAGAAGTTCCCATGTTCGGAACTCCTGTCTTCTAAAGTGCAGAGTGTTTCGTTGCGGTGTGCTCTGTAAGAAAGTCCTTGTTTGCCAATGAATTTTATCACTTCAACAATTCTTTTTAGTACCTCGAGAGATTCGAGTACTTGGCGCCTTCGAAGATCATCCATTTCTTTATTAATTAGGGATCCAATATCTTTCTTACATTCACAGCTGAGATATGCTGTAACAGCATTATTGTGAGATTTGCTGCATTCATGCTCTTCAATTAATTGATATATGTGGGAAAACCTTGTAAAACCTTTCGTAAACGTTGAGTCAATATCAGAAAAAGCCAAACAGACATTGCAATAAATTGCAATTACTTTTCGATCCTCCACTTTAACAGAAATCCAAAGACGATTGATTCACATACTTGTTTTCTGACATCTTTCTTTCATACACTCTCTTTTCATCAAACGGTAAATGTGGCACGGCTTTACTGCTAGGTTGGCTCATGTTGTTCATAAGTGGCAATCTTTCATTGACAGGTGCACTGTTTGAGAGTCTTTGAAAACAAACATTACCTTTTGTAGTTGAGGTGCTGGGAGAAACGTCACTTTCTGATGAAATTATAGTACGTGATATCCGTGAATTGTGTTCGTTGAAGCTGATAAGCAGGGAATCTTCAGGAATGATGGCGGCTCGCGTACACGTTCTTTCCTGTCCAATTGAAGATGGCGAAGGCTGTAAAAAAAATCACATTTTTTTAGATATTTTTTGACTTTTTAGACAAATTATACATTTTTTCATTAAATATACTTACCCCAATGTCATCCGATTTATCTCCACTTTTGCTGTCTGTATCGGACCAATCGGCAGTATTGTTATCACCGGTACGGAAACTGATTCCGAAAGATATTCTTCTTTGTTTCGGATCATCAGCGCATGCTAATCATTCCGCTGTTCTTTTTTCTTTTCTTCGCTGTACTCCACTTTTTTTAAAGTTCATTATTCGGATTTTTTTCGGAAGCTTAAAACTGAAAAGTCACTTCACCCATGCGTTAGTGGTGTTTAGGTGGACAGAAAATTTAAAATAACAAATAGAGAGCAGCCAAGCTCGATCGCTGCGCTCAAGAAAAACAAGGCAGATGCGTGCGAGAAGTCCTCGATGGATTGATCTTTTAGGATAGAGGACGCGCGCAGCTTGGCCGATGTCAGTGCGAGACTGCGCGTGACGTCAGATCCAAGCGGTCGAATAATTTGGCGTATTCGCGATTCCAGCCTGATGCTCGCCATCTAGTGATAAATTTTTGAAACAGAGAGAGAGCAACGAGGTGAACAAACAAGCATGATATTCTGTTACCATTAGAAACAGTGTTGTGAAACTTGCGTCCATTTAAATATCCTTATCGAAGTTACAGTCATCATCGATTGAAATATAATTTGGGGCATCTCTAGAACTTATTTTGTATTCACTTCTACATAATTTTAGAATGTTGCGTCCATGTATTTTCCCACAGAAAAGAAGAGGAGTGTGGGGGGGGGGGGGGGGGGGGGGCGAAGGATCGCGATCTGGAGGGGGCGCACCGGGAAATTTCCCGGTTTCCCGGTGGGCCAGTCCGCCTCTGGGTACATGTGTCAAACAGTTACTTAAGCAACATTTCACGGATGATCGGATTGTAAGCCGACACTTCCCCATTTCTTGGCCACCCCGGTCACCAAACCGCAACCCCTGTGACCTCTGGCTATGGAGTTACCTCAAAGCCACTGTTTATGGTGATAACATAAACAATTTGACGGAATTGAAAAATGTGTTACACCGACATGTCCGTAATATTCCTCCTGATATGCTAAGAGCTACTCTTGAGAACGCAGTAATGCGATTTAATTTGCTTTCAGAAAATGGTGGAAGCCACATTGATCATGATTTGTAACACGTTTTAGAAACGATTAAAAACTTTTTAAACCGATGTTTTCATGTTTTATTTCGTTTAACGATATTGCATACAGCGCCATTCCCCGCTGACGGTGAGTTTTTGAACTTTTTTTTTTCTTTTTTTTTTTTTGCGGAAAATAAAATCCCATGACCTCCTGTAAACTATTACCAAGTTTGATAGCATTCTGTTCAGTAGTTTTCCTTTTATAGCCATTTCAAAGTGGAACTTTATTTATAAAGACCCTGTACATCAACATATAATCCTTTCTAAATAACGTCACAAGACGAAAGCTTTAAATAGAAAACAACATATTTTCTCCAAACTAAAAACATAACGGAATTCATATCTATATAAATAAAAATGAAAATCTGTCTGTCTGTCTGTCTGTCTGTCTGTCTGTCTGTCTGTCTGTCTGTCTGTCTGTCTGTCTGTTTGTCCCATCATCACGGGAGAACGGCTGAACCGAATTTGATGAAATTTTGTGGATAGCCCAGAAATAGCCCCACTTAAAATTATATCCGTGTTTTGAGTTTTTACGACCAGTGATTCTCGAGATATTAGTAAAAAACGAAATTTTCGTTTGTATCATCATCACGGAAAAACGGCTGAACCGAATTTAATGAAATTTGGTGGATAGCCTTGAAATATCCCCCCATAAATTTTGTCCAAGTTTCGAGGTTCTAAGACCTGGGGTTGTCGAGATATTAATGAAAAACGGAACTTTTTCCTAGGAGTTCTACTCCCTAACTCCGTGGTTTATCCAAACGAAAAGCTTGAAAATCGTTTGAAAGTGAATTAAAATTTAATCTCTGAGTTTGATGGGAGATTGTTTGCGTTAATTAGTCACTTTCTGAAAACATGTATTGTTTGAAACATGATTTAAAGGGGAAATCTATCTCCATGGTTCATGGTTTATTTAAAACAAGCTTTTACGGAATAATGAGAAGTATAGAGAAATCAAAATCGTTATTTAATTTCGCAGTTTATGTTATAAGACATGACATATTTAACATGTTATAAGATTCTATCTTATATCATGTTACTCAGAAACGCAATTAAATTAAATCTGTCTGTTAATTTTAATAATTATTTTTTCGATTTGAATAATAAATAAATGGATATAAAAATATATTTTAGAAAAGAACGATTTGATTTTTCTTATAGCATTTTTGACTGGATAATATCAATTACGGTCTTCAGGTTTAAAAATTATTATTATTGATATTTTCGGTGATTATTGATTCAAGGATTATTGATATTTTCAAGTTATTATGCAATTATTTTATTATGACAAAAATTGTTTAAACTCATATATTGTATGTTGTGCGAATCTTCTACAAATACACGTGTATATCTTTTAATCTACGAGAATATAAGTAGTACAGGTATATTGACATATGTTTTGATATATATTGGCATATATTGGAATCAATTACGACCTTCTGGTATAAAGAGTACGGATATTATTGATGTTTTCAATTTATTACGTCATCTCTTTTATTTTGGCAAATATTTTTGAGACGCATATTGTAATACGGGTAGTCTTCTACTAACACATTGGCATATTTTTTGATCTGCGACAATATAATTAGTACGGGGTTGCATATATTCATTCAATTCCTATTTTTTCTTCTGTAAATTTGCTTACAAAAGGGGGCAGGATATTTTATTCTTCAGATCTGATCGTGAAGATAATTTTGCATAGTGAGAACATATATTCTTAAACTTCTCTTTAGGAACAATAAATTTAATATTTTAACAGAATTTGCACATGATTGCAAACTATAAGTTTCTTTAAATTATACACTCCGTACGAATAACGGATTAAATTAAATGTGTTTGTTAATGTTTTTATTATTTTTTTTCGATTTAAATAATAAATAAATGGATAAATGGATATAAAAGTATATCTTAGGAATGGACGGTTTGATTTTTCTTTTAATTATATTAATTGCTGACTGCGTACATCAATTGCATTTATTTTGGGAAAGAGTTTTCAAGCTTATATCGTATTTAGCTACTAAACTCATATATTGTGTTTAGCCAATAAATTCATATAGCCGATTGTTGAAACAGAAAAAGAGTAGAGCGGGTATATCTTCTAATACAGTTGTAGTGTTTTCATTTAGTATATTGAAACGGGATAAGAATGTTTCATTCAGATCTGCAAATTCAAAGCTACGAATTTGGAGGGATATCGCTAATTTGACAACTTTTCTTAAACTTTGCCAAATTGACGGAAATGTCGCCAAATTGATATAAACGACACACAAACAGCTGCCATAAACCTTCGGGTTGGTCGTGTGGCTTGGGTCTTCTACATATCAATGAATTTTTTTTTTTTTTTTGTTAGAAGAGAGCATTGAAATGATGTTTGGTTAGCATTTATCTGTCAGACCAACCATCCTACTTAGTAATACATTTAGGGAATTTTTAAAATGTCACCACATTGATAAAAATGTTTTCAAATCTATAAAAATATCTTGAAATTGATAAAATGGCGCTACATAAATGATATTAATTGTTTTTTGTTAGGGGATAGTATTGTGATGATATTTCGTCAATTTGTCGCAAAGTGGAACTGTCAATTCTACATTCCCACTTGGCGATAAATTTGGCGATTTTTTAAAATGTCGCTAATTTGACGAAACTGTCGCCAAATATTCCATAGAAATATAACTATTTAGACGATATTTTTTCTACCAATTTATTTGAAGCAAATGATATCATGTCGCTTAGCAACGGATTTAAATCCAATGTGTTTATGCGGCAGACGATTTTTATTAAATCCTTTCCGATTTGAATAATGAAGATATGTATATAAAATAAATTTCATTGCCATTTCATTTTGGACTGGATAATATCAATTATACTCTTCAGGTTTAAACATTATTATTATTGATATTTTCCGGAATTATTGATTCAGTGATTATTGATATTTTTAAGTTATTACGCCATTGTTTTATTGCGGCAAAAATTGCTGACACACGCATATTGTACGTTGTACGAGTAATCTTCTAGGAATGCACGGGTATATCTTCTAACCTACGAGAATATAAGTAGTACAGGTATATTGGCATATATTTTGACATATATTGGCATATATATTGGAATCAAGTACTGTCTTCTGGTATGAAGATTAAGGGGATTAATTATATATTCAATTTATTACGTCGTCTGTTGTATTTTACCAAAAAACATTTGTGACTCATATTGCAAAACGGGTAATCTTCTACTAATAATCGGACATTATAAGTAGTACGTGTATATCTCCCCATATAATTTTAGCACTTTAATTTTGACATATATTGGAATAAATGACTGTCTTCAGATTTAAAGATTACGGGTTTATTGGTATTTTCAATTTATTCATGTAATCTACTAATACAGGTTATATTTTCTAATATTCGCGTATATAATTAGTACGGGTCCCATACAATTTTAACGCTTTTATTTTGCATATATTGATTCAATTCCATATTTTTTTTTTTATATTTGCTTACATAAGGGGTCCAAGATGTTTTATTCTTCAGATATGTCCATGAAGATAATTTTATATAGCGAGAACAGAGATTCTTAAACTTCTTTTTAGGAGCATTATATTAAATATTTTAACAGAATATTTTGATTAAACATGTCATTTAGTATACTATAAGAATTTGCGCATGATTATGAATTTCAAGTTTCTTTATATTATATACTCCGTACGAAGAACGGGTATGCTGCTAGTCTATCTATATAAATAAAAATGAAAATCTGTCTGTCTGTCTGACTGTCTGTCTGTTTGTCACACCATCACGGGAGAACGGCTGAACCGAATTTGATGAAATTTTGTGGGTAGCCCAGAAATAGCCCCACTTAAAATTATATCCGTGTTTTGAGTTTCTACGACTAGTGGTTCTCGAGATATTAGTAAAAAACGAAATTTTCGTTTGTCTCATCATCACGGAAAAACGGCTGAACCGAATGTAATTAAATTTGGTGAATAGCCTTGAAATATCCCCCCATAAATTTTGTCCAAGTTTCGAGTTTCTAAAACCTGGGGTTGTCGAGATATTAATGAAAAACGGAACTTTTTCCTAGGAGTTCTACTCCCTAACTCCGTGGTTTATCCAAACGAAAAGCTTGAAAATCGTTTGAAAGTGAATTAAAATTTAATCTCTGAGTTTGATGGGAGATTTTTTGCGTTAATTAGTCACTTTCTGAAAACATGAATTGTTTGAAACATGATTTAAAGGGGAAATCTATCTCCATGGTTCATGGTTTATTTAAAACAAGCTTTTACGGAACAATGAGAAGTATAGAGAAATCAAAATCGTTATTTAATTTCGCAGTTTATGTTATAAGACATGACATATTTAACATGTTATAAGATTCTATCTTATATCATGTTACTCAGAAACGCAATTAAATTAAATCTGTCTGTTAATTTTAATAATTATTTTTTCGATTTGAATAATAAATAAATGGATATAAAAATATATTTTAGAAAAGAACGATTTGATTTTTCTTATAGCATTTTTGACTGGATAATATCAATTACGGTCTTCAGGTTTAAAAATTATTATTATTTATATTTTCGGGGATTATTGATTCAAGGATTATTGATATTTTCAAGATATTATGCAATTATTTTATTATGACAAAAATTGTTTAAACTCATATATTGTATGTTGTACGAATCTTCTACAAATACACGTGTATATCTTTTAATCTACGAGAATATAAGTAGTACAGGTATATTGACATATGTTTTGATATATATTGGCATATATTGGAATCAATTACGACCTTCTGGTATAAAGAGTACGGATATTATTGATGTTTTCAATTTATTACGTCATCTCTTTTATTTTGGCAAATATTTTTGAGACGCATATTGTAATACGGCTAATCTTCTACTAACATATTGGCATATTTTCTGATCTGCGACAATATAATTAGTACGGGGTTGCATATATTCATTCAATTCCTATTTTTTCTTCTGTAAATTTGCTTACAAAAGGGGGCAGGATGTTTTATTCTTCAGATCTGATCGTGAAGATAATTTTGCATAGTGAGAACATATATTCTTAAGCTTCTCTTTAGGAGCAATAAATTTAATATTTTAACAGAATGTGCACATGATTGCGAACTTTAAGTTTCTTTAAATTATACACTCCGTACGAATAACTGGTGTGCTGTTAGTGGTTAATAAATTTTAACATTTTAGGAGGATATATCATGTTGCTCGGCATCGCAATTAAATTAAATGTGTTTGTTAATGTTTTTATTATTTTTTTTCGATTTAAATAATAAATAAATGGATAAATGGATATAAAAGTATATCTTATGAATGGACGGTTTGATTTTTCTTTTAATTATATTAATTGCTGACTGCGTACATCAATTTCATTTATTTTGGCAAAGAGTTTTCAAGCTTATATCGTATTTAGCTACTAAACTCATATATTGTGTTTAGCCAATAAATTCATATAGCCGATTGTTGAAACAGAAAAAGAGTAGAGCGGGTATATCTTCTAATACAATTGTAGTGTTTTCATTTAGTATATTGAAACGGGATAAGAATGTTTCATTCAGATCTGCAAATTCAAAGCTACGAATTTGGAGGGATATCGCTAATTTGACAACTTTTCTTAAACTTTGCCAAATTGACGGAAATGTCGCCAAATTGATATAAACGACACACAAACAGCTGCCATAAACCTTCGGGTTGGTCGTGTGGCTTGGGTCTTCTACATATCAATGAAATTTTTCTTTGTTTTGTTAGAAGAGAGTACTGAAATGATGTTTGGTTAGCATTTATCTGTCAGACCAACCATCCTACTTAGTAATACATTTAGCGAATTTTTAAAATGTCACCAAATTGATAAAAATGTTTTCAAATCTATAAAAATATCTTGAAATTGATAAAATTGCGCTACATAAATGATATTAATTGTTTTTTGTTAGGGGATAGTATTGTGATGATATTTCGTCAATTTGTCGCAAAGTGGAACTGTCAGTTCTACAGTCCCACTTGGCGATAAATTTGGCGATTTTTTAAAATGTCGCTAATTTGACGAAACTGTCGCCAAATGTTCCATAGAAATATAACTATTTAGACGATATTTTTTCTACCAATTTATTTGAAGCAAATGATATCATGTCGCTTAGCAACGGATTTAAATCCAATGTGTTTATGCGGCAGACGATTTTTATTAAATCCTTTCCGATTTGAATAATGAAGATATGTATATAAAATAAATTTCATTGCCATTTCATTTTGGACTGGATAATATCAATTCTACTCTTCAGGTTTAAACATTATTATTATTGATATTTTCCGGAATTATTGATTCAGGGATTATTGATATTTTTAAGTTATACGCCATTGTTTTATTGCGGCAAAAATTGCTGACACACGCATATTGTACGTTGTACGAGTAATCTTCTAGGAATGCACGGGTATATCTTCTAACCTACGAGAATATAAGTAGTACAGGTATATTGGCATATATTTTGACATATATTGGCATATATATTGGAATCAAGAACAGTCTTCTGGTATGAAGATTAAGGGGATTAATTATATATTCAATTTATTACGTCGTCTGTTGTATTTTACCAGAAAACATTTGAGACTCATATTGCAATATGTGGGTAATCTTCTACTAATAATCGGACATTATAAGTAGTACGTGTATATCTTCCCATATAATTTTAGCACTTTAATTTTGACATATATTGAAATAAATGACTGTCTTCAGATTTAAAGATTACGGGTTTATTGGTATTTTCAATTTATACATGTAATCTACTAATACAGGTTATATTTTCTAATATTCTCGTATATAATTAGTACGGGTCCCATACAATTTTAACGCTTTTATTTTGCATATATTGATTCAATTCCATATTTTTTTTATATTTGCTTACATAAGGGGTCCAAGATGTTTTATTCTTCAGATATGTCCATGAAGATAATTTTATATAGCGAGAACAGAGATTCTTAAACTTCTTTTTAGGAGCATTATATTAAATATTTTAACAGAATATTTTGATTAAACATGTCATTTAGTATACTATAAGAATTTGGGCATGATTATGAATTTCAAGTTTCTTTATATTATATACTCCGTACGAAGAACGGGTATGCTGCTAGTTTAATATAATTTTGTAATACTTCGTAATACAATCAGAAACAAGTCCTTTCCAATTTTATGTTCAATTCAATATTCAATTTAATAACGCAAATAGAGTTTCAAGTATATATTTCAGACTGAATTACGAATTCCCTCTGAAACAGGCAAAACGTCTTTAAGCCTCTATGTCCCCAATGTAAAAGGGAATCTGAGAATAACCTCCAACCAGGAAATGTATGCAATCAGATCCACCAACGAGCTTATATACATGGAGACACTATTTGCATTCTGGCAGCTTTATCCGCCATAAGCCACCGTTCGTTCTGCCGGTGACGTCAAAACAAGTGAATGTATTTGTTATTGTGAAAATTGAAATTTAAACAAGATATTGGGAATATAAAATATCAATAGATTCATTCAATAACAAGTAGCAAGATCGTAGAGTTGAGGTGGTAGTGCTGATAGTTGACTGTGAGTGACGTCACGTCAGGGAAGACCTTTAACTTATGGCGCCGGCTCCAGTAGTGTCTACATGTATATAAGCTCGTTGGTATCCACATGCAAGGAATAAAGGAACCATGAAAGGAAAGAAACTACAGAAATTGCCATCGGTGGGTTTATCTTTCACTAGAACGAATTACCCGACGTTGCCCAATTCGTAAATAAGCACCCATTACTACTTAATTCATCAAGTACGCTATCAGCAGAAAAAACAAAACAAAAAAAAAACCTTTACGGTTATTTTAAATTTTACCTGCTAACTTTAGAAGTTATTATCATAGAAATAAGATATTTTTCAGGGAATGATGGAAATATCTTTTATTTGAAATATTTCAAATTCCTATCTGTAAAACTCGGTATTTTAAATTTCTGAATTTTAAATTCTACTACAGAAGTGCCAACAGTCTGGGATTCCCGGTTTAGCTAGGTAGACTATTGTTTATGATCTTGCCCTCGTGCCTTGGAAGAAAGGCGTAAATACGCCTTTGTTCATAGTTGTTACCTACATAAGCGAGTGCATGCACTCACTGGTATATTCCCAATCCATGTATGCAATCCGTGCAGACTGGTGTGGGTGGCCCATTCATCGTGGGTTCACAAAATAAAAAATCTTATGCGGGTGGCACATGACTTCCTTATATAATGCCATAAATTTACTTCTTTTGCAGTAAAAAAAAATAATGTATAAGATCCATTGTATTGTGATTTTAACGTTGAATTGTACATTTGGTGATTTTCCGGATGACAACATGTAATACTATTTCAAAGTACCCAAATTACTTATATTTCGAACTCAAAATTAACAATTATTAATATTGATAACATCTTCAATAAGCGATATAGTCCACATGTTGAAATATTTTAATAATTTATTCATCAATTAGGTGTCATTTTTATTAAGTTAGCGTCATTTTAGCAATTTTGACAACATTTTTGTAATCCCTGCAAATTGGCGTGGGAGCTCTTTTCGCAAAAATTTCATTCATCGTGGGTTCACAAAATAAATAGCTTTTTATTATTAAAAGTATTTATGTGCTTAACACAACGTGGATGAATAGCGAAAGCCGATTGAACGCTCTGAGGATTCGAAATCCTTGTCTCTTTAACTAGGTGTGGCAGCAGCTGACTCTGCTCTTGCCAAAAGCATTGATCGAGGATGCTAGGAATCAGTACCCGAATTATAAGTTCGGATCCGAAGCTAGCTTTCGGTCTAACCTTATAACGTCGGTCTTGCAGGCACCATGTCCCGAGGTCGAACTTGGCTCGGAACTTATCATCATCAAGTTTACAATGGTGAACTGGACATTTGATGCACACAAACAACACCAGATGGCAGCACCACACTGAGCCAGATAGCCAACTATTCCTCTCTCCAGAATGACTGCGACTCTGCGATTGCAATCACGCAGCCGCACGATAAGGTACGACGTCCTCTGGACGAGTCGGACGGTCTGGGTCTTCCACGCCTCCCGGCTATTTAGCCCTCGATTGGGTTTAGGGCTGCAGACGCGGTGGGGATTTTTTGGGTGGCCCCCCTCGTCACCGAAATTTGACCGGACTTCTTTCTCATCAGGGAGTGGAGTGTCTAGCAGCAGCTGACTTTACTCCTGCCAAAACATCAATCGTAGATGCTAGGAATCAGTACCCGAATTATAAGTTCGGATCGAAGGTAGCTTTTTGTCTAACCATAATGTCGTCCTTGTAAGCATTTGGTCCCCAGTTAGAGCCTGGCACGGTATTCAGGATTTAAAAGATTGAGTAGAACTGAAAATATTTTTTTAAACTCTATAAAAGTAGTAGTCTTTGTTGTTCAATGATTGAAAGCTATAACTGAGCACAAAATCATACTTATTAAAATATACATAAATATTTGGATTTGAGAAACTTTTAAACCGATATTGGTTCTGCCTTAGTTGTAAACAGTGCTTGTGATCACAAGCCAAGTTGTGACGCCACTACTTGGCGTCCACGGCTAACTAGAAAGACCCGTCAGCCGCGTTGGCACTACAGCATGGCTGGAGCCTTAGCAAAATATTTTATCACGGTACGGGGAAAAAATTATAAGCTGCATATATCAAATTTATCCCTCTTCTACTCCTTCTGCTACATTTCTAGTCTTGGTAAAACCCGTATGAAAAAGAGAAGGACAAATCTTCCTCGTTCAAGTGTGACGCATGTGCACTGTGGCGTGGCTCCGCTGAAATCTTACAATTACACATTGGCCGTTAATCGTACTTCTGCACGCCACTTGCTCGATTACCGAGCATATCTCCAGGTTCTGATTAATTAGAAAATGCATCACGAGAACACACAATAAATACTAATTAAAAGTTAATAAAGCTTTTATTTTAAAATACTTATATTCAAAACTTGTCACTTAAAATTTAAAAACCACAAAATGTCATCTTAATTACATAGAACATATTTACATTCGCTAAGTAGGTATTGGATAATGATCGATCTGATCATTTCCCCCTCTCTAGTTAAATTAAATATCATAATAGCCCTCAAGTTAAGCAGTTAACTTCCTTATTAAATTCTAGTTATCTTCTCTGATACTCAGTCTGCAGTGGGAGAGAACAAACGGACTTACCCCATTTAGGCAGGACGGCATCGAGGTGGCACTCATCCGTCGATTTTTGCATGCAGAACTTAACTCTGACAATTACCAACTGAGTTCTCTCTCAACTCTTCTTCTCCTCGTCGGGATCTCGGACGGCCCCCTGGCCGGGCTCCATAACTGACGCTTGGCCGCTATAGGTTCGAAAACCCATAAATTCAGTGACGCGGCCGGGCTCCATCGAATCACTGGATTTGGCCCCTTCCAAAGGGTTGGCTAAAAATTGGGGGCTCTAGCCCTCTTGCAGGTGTCCATTTTATTTAAAAATAAGATAGCGTCCTTTGCCATTTTCTCACCACTGCAGCTGGTCTCTTACTCATAGCCATGGAATGTCAACCGTTTCCAAAGAGAGAGAGGGGGGGGGGGTAATACTTTCTAGAAGTGAAGTGGCGACAGGAAAATTCCAATACTGTCCCACGACATGCACACTACGGAATAGTTCCATATTTTCCACTGGCTACAATTTCACTCAATATTCATTGATAATTCAGGATTGGAGCAATTAACTTAAAACAAAAGAAGCAAAATGAGAAGATATCAGTTTATATTCATGCCAAAAATTAGAATCGTGTGTGCGTATCATTAATTTCAATGCAACATAAAAATGGAATCGCATAAAATACGCATATTTCGACGCATTTTCAATATTTTGAAGTACGATGGAATTGTGTTATGGATTAGGTACGGACTGGGCTTCTGTTAGAAAAAACCTTTTTTTTATCTTTCTGGTGGGGTCAAGATATAAAATCTGTAATAATATTTTTACAGTTTTTTTTTTACAAAAATTGGTTTACCAAGGATCCAACATTTGTATGAAAATCGCTCAACATTTCCCTTCATAAAAAACTAAACACTAATTCGAATTAAAAAAAATTACCCAGAGCTATCTTGGAACTTATTGAAAAATCATGCGGACATCAATTAATTAAGGCAACGATCGGTGTTCTTACCATCATTTGTTCTTTCTCACAGGGCAATTCGAACTGGATTTTCTGTTTTGATACTGCAAGTTGTGCACAAAGATGCTTTTGAGACGTACTCGACGACGCTACAAATAATTGTCGGATTTATAGAGTGGTCTCGTCATAGGCCTAAGGGAAGCTGGTGGGTCCAACAGACTGATAAGTCGCTATCTTGGTCGGACTGATATGATAGTTGTTCAATGTTGGCAAAAGGGGATCAGAGGAGGCACAAGTAACCGTCGCAGAAGGAAATAATTTGCAATCCTCCCTGCATCTTGTATCAAAGGACATTATTCGGAGACGACTGACATAAGGTGGAATTAGGTGTCGACGTCTATTAAGGTGCCAACTTCTGACCTCTCAACATAGGCAGAATTGTCTGGATTTTTTCTGAGCTCCGTCAGCTTGAATAGAGTTTAATTTGAGGCATGTTTTCTATAGCGACGAATCCCGTTTCTCTCAGTGCTGATAACCACTGAATACGGGTGTGGATGAGGCCTGGTCAGAGTTCCGATCCCGCATTTGTTGTCGAGCGTCACATGGCCATTACTCGTGGTGTAACAGTCTGGGGAGTCATCTCGTGGGACAACCAATATTCCCTAGCTGTGCAAGTCAATTTGACAGTTCGTTTGTACGTCGACGATATTATGCAGCAGCCGATTGATCTGTCAATACTGTAGAAAAGCCATCCAGATTCAATTTACCAACAAGACAACGGTCGATCACATATTGCACGACTCTCTCAACATTTTCCTCGAGGATTTAATATTCTCCTATGGTCATCTAGGTTATCAGACTTATCACTAATAGAGCATGTCTGGGACATGCTGGGCCGGCAATTGTAGCCTTCTCAGAATACCACTGAATTAACTGATCAGTTGCAATATTTGTGACAGAATCTTCTATACAGAGTCATAAGCAACTAAATTGGCTTTATGCCTAATTGAGTATCGACTTGCCAGGGGAGGATTTACCACTTACTAAAATGTCATCTTCTTGTTGTCACCATTTGTTAATAAAATTTATTTTTGCGCCCAAATTCTAATTATTAGCATGTCTCCTCAAACAATACAAACACAGAATTTCGCGGCGGTAACTGAATATCTTATGGGTGCATATATTTTTTTGCAAAGGAGTGTATTCTGTAAAATACTCTGCTGTTCGTTTCACTCTGCTTCGTACCTCTTTTTCTCGTCTATTTGATTTTTTCAGATTGGCAACTCTTATTGACTCAAGTCACGTGGGCATTTTTCTATTGACAGAAATTCTCCTGCATTGCATTCGTGAGTGCTCTGTTTCAATTAGCCTGAGAATGAAGATTTCTCTGATTTTTGAAATCGGTTGATAATTTGATCGTTATATTTTCCTTAACGAGTTATTTTAATTTTCAGATACACCTATAGTTTATATACATGTGTATACGAATTATTATGCGTTAGATCTATATTTAAAATTTATTCATTCAATTCTTAATTAAATTTCGGCATTAGGCAAGACCAAGAAGGAATTTTATACTTTGAATAGAAATCTCAGACAACTTTTTAATGCCAAATTTAGATTTCAGAACTTTAAACACCTAAGAATGCAATTGAAAACACAATCTAGGAAATTTTCTGCACAATCCAATATTCCATTCATCCATATAAATAGACTTACACGCATTTTAATTCCACGAATTTCCTCCTTGGAACAGCGAAGTCTTCAAAAGCTATATGTCACTCCAACTCTTGCACTGCACATGATGTGGAAGAAATCGTCTTTTCACCGATATCACGTCCACCCAGGGAATGGAAGCAATCAAATGTGTCCACATCCGGGAAATAAGGACACAATAAGGGATACTTTAGCTGTGTCTTATCTTCATCTTCCATGAGTTCGTTTTCATTTAGTTGCTACTCAATGTCCAATAACAGCATTTGAGCGAAATAGTTTTCCTTCATCCGATGGCTGAAAGTTATTGTAAGGGAATTGAAGAGAATAGGGGGTGTTAGTTTGAAACGGGAATTATAAATACAAGGTATGCAATTAATGTTTACTAAACAAAATTTCACTTGCAAGTTGGAGTGAAGCAGAAGCACATAGGTCTTAAGATCTGAGTTGTTTTTAACGCTTTTCAACATAGTTGAAAAATGTTTATGACTTGGCCATCTGTCTGCCTGTCCTTTCGCACGATAACTGCCGTAAAAATGACTATATCAAAATGAAATTCTAGTATGTTGTTGAAACGGTCCGTGGAAATACGGGAATGAAAATGAATAATGTCACCCAATTAGTTTCAAATTCAACCCGGGTTGCTTCAAAAATTTCTGGAAATATTCAAATTATTACATAAAATCCTTAAAAAAATTTTCAACGAAATATGTTGGGTAGTTTTTTATGTAAAAATTAAAATAATAATAACACCCATGATATTGCAACATAAAATATGGCATTCATTATTTTCTATTTTGTAAAGAACGTGATTTTTAAAGATTGTTTAAGTTTATATTTAGTATTGCTTCCGTTCTAAAACCGCTTCATTTTTGCGTATTATATGTGTATCTAAATTCTGTGCCTAGGCAATTACAAAATTTTTATTTTAAATGCTCACTAAACTGTGATTATTTCTACAACGAAGCCTTCTTTTAACGTTTGCAGAATGTAAACAAATCAAACGATTGTACGGTGAGTTTTATAAGAATTACTGCATTTTTTTTCACGCAAAATTATTTAGCTCTGAAGTTTGGAATATAAGTGATATGAATGAAATCTCATTTATTTTGCATTGAGAGTCAGACGATTTATAATTCAATGATGTCATTCGAATAAAGTTCATTTTATGTAACTAGAGTTTTTCGATGAAGTTCAAAGTTTTAAGTTTAATAAATGACTATAGTACTGTGATAATTTTAGAAATATCAACGTTGAATGTGTCACATTTTAGAGATGTTTAAATAAAATTGCTTTTCTGTTGAAAAGTGTTTCATAAAACAATGCTTTAGACATGATTGAATTTTCTTGCTTTAAATTTTGAATTGAAGTAAATATGTATGCATTGAGTTTGTGACATGGGTCGTAGTATGAGTAATGACAACCACTAATTTAAGAAGTGGAACTTTAGATTTATAGTGTCTTTAATTATTTCAATGCGTGGGACGAAATGACCCTACACAAGATAGAGCAAGAGTTAAAAGGCGTTAATGAGTAAGCGTTAAATGACGTTGGATACACTGTATTCTTTTTCTCAAGACTATTTTCGGCATTGTTTTTCTGTAGTCGATGAATAGGAAAACATGGATCAAAGAGTAATTCCGCAAGAAATTTTATTCGGAACGATGCACGATCAAGAAAATACTTCGTGTTCTTATAGACGTTGACATTAATAGGGAGATAAAACCAAGTCTTTCATGCTTTGTATACGGAGATGATAACGGAGTTTATGCTTAGCGCAGTAATTTTATTGTGGGAAAAAGAGCAAAATTTGCGGATAAAATCGCACAATTTCGCGGAATTTCTCGAAAATTTCGTATCCGAGAGTTTACATTAACATTTCTAAAAATTTACCAGTTACGGAGCAATAATACTAGTAACTACTACGCAAATCAATAAGCATTCTATTAAATTTTTTTAAAAACCATAATACTTACATTTATAAACCATTCAAATTCTGGTAATATTATTAACGTTATGATATATTATATTATAACATTCTGCCGCCGACATATTCTACAGTCGATTGTTCTGTCTATGTTGGAAAATCGCCCAGGTTCCATTTACTAATAAGACAACGCTCGACCACATGCTGCATGATTTCCTCAACAATGCCCTCAAAGATTTAATACCCTCCCATGGTTATCTAGGTCCCGAAACCAATCCCCAACAGAAAACGTCTGGGAAGGCAGTTGCAGACTTCTTAGAATACCTGAATTAGCTGACTAGTTGCAGCATTTGTGGGTGACCCTACCGCAGAGGGACATAAGCAACTTTATTGACTTTATGCCGTACCAAATATCGGCTTGTATGGCTGCCAGGGGAGGATTTACAACTTATTAAAATGCCATCTTCTTGTTGCTACCATTTCTGAATAAAATGTTATTTTGTTCCCAAATTCTAATCATTTGCGTATCTCATCAAACGATACACATATGCCGAGTTTCGAGGCTATAGCTCAATTTCTTATGGGTGCATATTTTTTTTTGTAAAACAGTGTATTTTACTCCGTATAAAATTCGACATTTTACTCACTTTTATTAAATTTAATATTTTACTCACTTCTACTAAATGTAACATTTTACTCACTCATATTAACTTTGATATTTTACTCAGTTAAATTAATTTCATTATTTTACTGAAATATATTAAATTCAATATTTTTCTCACTTTTTTCAAATTCAATACTTTAGTTATTTCTAAATGCAATATTTTACTCACTTATATTAAATTCAATATTTTATTCACTTATATTCAAACCAATATTTTACTTTTTTATATTAAATTCAACATTTTACTTAATTTAATATTTTACACACTTATACTAAGTTCAATACTTTATTCACATTAAATTTAATATTTTGCTCGCATGTATTATGTTTCCAATTTATTACTTTGTTTCTGAAATAAATTTAACCACGTAAAAACAAAATGCCACGACAGTGTCTCAAAATATTTAATAAAACATCGAAAGGCGTTGGAAGAAATTTAATAAAACATTGAATATTATAACAGCTAGATGCATTACATTTTAAAACATTAAACAACTCGTGCTTTTATAATCTATGAGGCAAAGCAGAAAACCTTAAAAAGAACATTCAAATATACTTTAATAAACTGAGGGTTTAGAAAAGAAATACATTATTCAAGGAACTCCGCTATTACGTTATTTTTAATACCATTAATGTAATGTCTGCTTAAATACCATTAATGCCTCTCTAAGAAAGAAACATTTTGAACAATTCATATTACATACACGCGTCGTAATTTATTTGCAAATATTTTCTAAGAGAAACGGAAGATAATATTATGGTTAGAAATGAAATTGTGGAAAATGTGATATAATAATGCGTTGTTTGGCGTACTTTGTTAAAAACCCTGTAGATTCTTTGCAAATGGAGCAATTTTTCCATAAGTATACAGACATTAGAAAAATATGTTGTATTTTATGAAAGATTGTGAGAATGCTGAGAGTATTGTATTGCTGTAGCAATAAGCTTAATAACGCTCTTCTGATAAACTTTCTAAAACTTTCTAACATACAACAACGTTTTGGTTGTACCTAAATGACCCATAATTACATTTAAATAGAACTTCCAAGGAAGCTCCCACCCTTATAACTTTGTAAAGAAATGCCCATGAGTGTGCTCGTTGGGTTTATCTAAAATAAGGTAGCCTGATCGAATAAAAGCGATTTTGGGGTCGCTAACGGAGAATTAAAAAGTTTGAAGTGTGGAAATGTTTAATAACAGAGCTGTTGAGAATTGTCTAATGACTACGCATCAACAATAAAACTGTTGAAAAAGGAATTTATTTGACACATATGGTTATTGACTAAATTTTGTCATATTCAAGAATGTTAAAATAAACAACACTGACATTCACAGAAATATAGTGTAATATATTTAAGGGGACCGTGGACTTTGAAATTTTTATTATTTATTTATTGACTTAGAAACATGAACATTTGTATAAATATTCCTCTTAACATTACTATATAAAATACCTTTAATTTTTTTTTCAATTTTGTTATAATTTTGTATTTTTTTTAATTTAATTTTTTTAACGAAAATTTGAAAATGCTCCCTGCGTGCCATTTGTTCACATTTTTGATTCATTTTAGAGTATGATCACTCAAAAACACATTATGAACAAATTTGGGTATTCATTTTCAAGTCCCTTAGAAAGTTAATTTTTTAAAAATATTTTTCTGCGTTAAAACTTAATTTTCATCATTTAATTAGATTCTTATTCACTTTTAAATACCTTAATGAGGTCCAATTATAAAATGTATACACAGTTTCATTAAAAAGTATGAAAGATGTCTTCTTGCCAAATTTCATCCATCTCAGACAAAAATTAAGACGCATGGAGCATTTTAAACATGTGAAACCTTTGAAAATTCCGTTTCGAAAAAAATGCATTCAACCTTTTGCTTTCGGGTGGGACAGCGTCCATTCCAAACGAAGAACCTCCCAAAATGACAGGTATTTGACATATCCTATCCCAAACTGTTCGACCCACTTTGCAGGCATTGGGGTCCATGGAAATCACCGACAGAAACATTGCACACGCTGCAGCAGATGCAATATCTCTGTCGGTGATTTCCATGGACGCCAATGCCTGAAAAGTGGGTCGAACAGTTTGGGATAGGATATGTCAAATACCTGTCTCATTGGGGGTTCTTCGTTTGGGATGGACGCTGTCTCACCCGTAAGCAAATGTTAAATGTGCAAAATAATGTTATATATTAAAACTTTTTTAGTCGAATTTTACTCATTTCAACTTCCACCGTCCCCTTAAAAGAAGTGAAATAAAAATAGTTCTTGATTAGAACATTCTTTATCATTCTTACAAATACCTTAAAATGAGTATGTTAATCTTTCATGATTGAAGTTTTAATCTACAGCAACGAAATGGTACATATACATTACAGCCGCATATACATTATTACTTATTACCAAATTAGTTTATTTGCTGCGTGCAGCAGGTGCAATGTTTCTGTCGCCGATGCCCATGGACGCCAATGCCTACAAAGGTGGGGGCTCGAACTGTTTGGGATAGGGTATGCCAAATACCTGTCTTTTTGGGAGTTTCTTCGTTTGGGATGGACGCTGTCCCACCCGTAAGCAAAAGGTTAAATGTGTAAAATAATGTTTATTTAAAAACAAAAATCTTTTCAGTCGATTTTTGCTCATTTCAATGTCCACCGTCCCTTTAAATGTCATGCGTCAGCAACAATGCAAATTTGATTTTGAAAAAGAATATTGTCTCCAATTTAGACAAGTATTATAGGTGTATCACAGTATTGGAGATCCTTATGATACGACTATTTGACAAGCATATATTGCTTTCCATATACGTGTTTCGTTCGTTTCCGGTTGCTGATCCCATTAATTAGACAACGCTCTATAACATTGTAATTTTCGTTTATCGTCGATCATATTTCGTTGTCGTTATCCAAACTTTTTAAATTTTCCGCTAGGCACACTGCGATCTCTTTTATTTGATTGGCCATGATCACTTTACTATAGGCAAAGTTAACGTGTATACTCATAGACTTTTTTTTACAAAGTTATTGGAGTGTTGAAGGACTTGCCTATGAACCTCGTATAAATAAATAAGAAAAATGCGTATGAGTCTGCAAGAAAAGCCATGTGCTGTCCACATTATGTAATTTTCATCACGTATATCAAATTTAGCAATATTTGTTGAAATATTTTGTAGAAAATAATTTAAACACATAACTTAAGTTTATGTCTTTCTCAACCAAATAAGCACTCCGGAAAGTGTTTCTGACATGAAAGATAAGACTAAAATTAATCAATCATTTAATAATTACCATCGTTGGAGCAATGTGTTTAAATGAGGTAATTGCACTTTTATTTATTCTAAAAATATATGTATGCATGAAAGTTGAGAATCTTCTGAATTGTTCGTTGATTACCTTGAAACTTAACTAGATGAATCAATTCCCAGATCGATTCATCCTCAGAATATTCCGCAATTCGTTTAACTGAAAACTTTCAACGACTTTTATGATTGGTAAGATGTTGAAACATAAATTTTCATCATATCCAGAATTAAATCTACCTAAAGGAATTAAATCGACCAGAATACATTGAAGTACAATTTATTAGAAGACCAGTTAATTTTACTAGTTTATTTCGTCGGGGGAATAACACTTTTCTCGAATTAGAATACTAACCAGATCTCGGATACCTCAAATACCTCACATATTCGAATACCCTGAATAATTATTTAAAATTGTTTAGATATAATAGTTACATTTATTAAATATTATTAATTATTAGTAAATGAATCAATAAGGTAAAATAAAAAGTACAGAAGAAACCACATTAATTTAGAAATTAAATTTTTAATTTTAAATAATAATCAATTTTCAGAATCCATCACAGTGAAAGATGACGATATGATTTTACTGGAGATAGAATAATAATACTTTTATGAAATTCAAATGTAGAATTCGAATACTAACCAGATCTTGAATTTTCGAATACTCCACATAGTTATTTAAAATTTTTTATAAATACTATTTACATTTTTAAATATTATTAATTATTAGTGTGAGACGAACTGGGAAGCAACTTATGCAGTTTTGATGTTTACATAGAAACACAAAGCGCAGACTTTTAGGCACCGTTTTATGATAATCTTGGCCAGGAAAGTCATGACCCTAATAAATTCACGTCACACAAATTGCAGGTGTGGTTGGGGCAAAGATATCTTAGGGCCAAGTCTTAAACAAAGCTTCATTGGAAATTGAAAGGGGCTGAAGGAGCCAATGATGCAATGATGCGATATCGCACTAAAGAGCAACCAATGAGAGCAAGGATGGCGTATCTGGACCTCAGGCAAAATGGTGTGGCGACAAGGAGAAAATTCAATGAAATTTCAAAGAATGAATGTCCAGAAGCGAGTAGAGCGATCAGAAAATTCGATCAATGCTGCTGTAGGAGGGAGTCGTTATTTTGAGCAGTGAACATGTGATAGAAAAATACGAAGTCTGACTGCAAATGCCAGAGCAACAATCGGCAAAGGTGGCAATCACAGTCATGCTGAGCTACAGAAACAAAATACAGAGGTATGTGCCAGTCGCTATATATATTAGGTCAAATTTTGATCTTTGTAATAATTCAAAAGATCTGGTCTTATGCGGTGCTTTACTCCTCCTTAAAATTAATATAATTTTAAGTATAACAATAATAGAGAAATTTATAAATAATAATTTATTTTAAAAGTTAAAATGTGGATTTTGATATGCAGTGTCTTGACTTAAAGATCATGTTTGGGAGCTCATGCAAAGAGAGAGGTAATGGTGGGTTTTAAGGTTATGATAGCAATGTGTGGATGTTACGATTAACGACCATCGTTTTCCTGGATTTTTTTTTTAAATTATGAGTGTTAATATTTTTGTTTTTATCACCATACTTAGTAAATAAATTAGTAAAATAAAAGAAAAATCAATGAAATCACATTAATTTAGAAATTAAACCTTTCTACTTTAAATTCTAATTACTTTACAGTATATATATATATATATATATATATATATATATATATATATATATATATATATATATATATATATATATATATATATATATATATATTAGGTATTCTTAACTACGATAATTGAATCATTGTACATGGTTTTAATTTACTGCATATTTTTATTCAGGAAAATAAGTATTCAAATACGTTCAGGATTTAATCTACTTCTTCATTTGCCGTAAATTAAACCAGAGGTACTGAAGAGTTGCTCTTAAAATCCTGTTGACGGTTGCGTGAGGAAATACTAAAATACTTAAAAATAGTTCCTTCAAGCTAGGATATAGACTGTTATTTTTCAGTTGTTGAATATATTTTCATTTAGAGGAAGAAAATTTTCTTCTAGGTACTTTCGAATTTTTTCTTATATAGGATCCAGGCTTTGCGTTTCAGAACATAATGTTGGTCTTAGCGTGATATTCGGAGTATTCTAATTTCTTTTAGTGACGTTATAATCGAAATCTCAAACACCTCGAATACTCTAGTATTCGAGGTATTCGAGTATGCGACTATATTATTCGTCTATCTCTAGATTTTACTATTCACTTCAATTAATCGACATACAATATTGCTAGGAAAGTCCTTAAACACCCAAATAACGTTGTAAGAAAAGGTCCACGAGTGTACACGTTAGGTCTGTATATTAAATTGACCATTCTTCATCGAATAAAATGAATTACAGCGCTCCTATTGGACAATTCAAAAAATTAATGTAACCAACTCAACAAGAAAGCGAGATAGATGAAAAATATCATTAATAATATCGTAGAGACTTGTCATGAATAAAAGTCCACGCTAGGAACGATAGAAAAACGTATCCAAAAGGCAAAATATATCGGTCATTTATTGGTTCCTGGTGCGTAGTCACGCATCAATACTGTTAAATGTTACCAAACAATTCACAATGCACTAGACGTAAGATCCACATGTGAGGTGAAAGATAAGATTTATATTAGATTCCTGTGCTCGTTTCTTTCCTTATATACATAATGTATAAGGAAAGTATTGTGACGGGGTCGAAAATTCGAATTCCAGTTTTCGACGGGAGAGCACGTTTCAAGCATCCCTGATCACGAATCAAACATTTTTGAAGTGATGTGTGTGCGCGCGCGCGTGTGTGTGTGTGTGTGTGAGTGTGTGTGTGTGTGTGTGTGTGTGTGTGTGTGTGTGTGTCAGTGAGTCTGTGGAGACGATAACTGACGAACGAATGGACCGATTCGAACGAAATTTGGTACAAAAATCACAATTCGTACACACTGGAATCCTATTGTTTTTATACGCAATCGAATGTTCAGAACCCCCCTAAATTTTCGTGTGAAATTTCGAAAAAATCGTCAAAAAATCAAAATCGCTGATAAAGTTACGCAAATAGGCATTTCTTATGTAATTTTTCATTAGAAAACGATTGACATAAATTTTAGAACGCTAACGTGAACCGTTCTCGAGATATTGCACATTTTTCAAAAAAATTATCAAAAAGTCATATAAAATAAAAAAAAAATACTTCCTATTGAGAAACATGTTCACTTTTCATATGTAATACCATGCGATAAATTGGGTGACATCATTCTCGTGGATCTAGCTCGTTCCATTCATGAAAAAAGATACTTTGAGTAATACTTTTGTATTTGAACGCCAATAGTCATTTATCTGCTGTAAGAATAACTTATTTCTTCGTCCATAACGCTTGGCAAGATTTTGGCGACGAATTTGGCGGTATGTCGCCAACTTGCCGACTTTTTTAAATGTTGGCAAATTAACGAAAATCTCGCCAAATGAATAAAAATGACTCTAAATCAATGAAAATGACCACTAATTGTCGAAAATTCAATATCTTGGAAAGAATATAAGTATCTACTATAAGAAAAACCTATTTTGTTTATTGTAAAAGTTGTAAATTTATTACATTATATAAGGAAAGTCATGTGTTGCCCACATCAGATTTTTTAATTTTGTATCCTTGACTACGGCAGCTATGCGCCAATAACTGTAATATGTCAAATATATGCCTTCTGTAGGAATTTTACCGCTAATTCCTACCTATTATACAATGTTCAACAATTTTATAGTCTTTTTATCACTTTCCAACATAGTTGAAAAGTGTTTATGACTTTGTTCATTCTGTCTGTCCATCCGTTCGTATACTGACAGCCGTAAAAATGTCTTTTATCAAAATGAAATTTTAGTATGTTGTAGAGACAGTCTGTGGGATATATGGGAAAATAATGAATACTATCACCCAATTAGTGTTTGGTTGAACCCGGGTTGAAAACGTGAAATACATTGAACCCTATATGGGACATAATTTCTCAAACATTTTTTAAGCGAAGTTAATATTCACACATTGCTTCGAAAATTTTATGACATATTCAAATTATTCCATAAAATGCATAAAAAAATTTCAACAAAATATGTTCGGTAGTTTTCTAAATAAAAATTAAAATAATAATGACACCCATATTATGTGAAGAGATCACGTGATCCACTTCTAAATAAAATATGGCATCCACTTTTTACTTTCCTTATATTCATAATGTATAAAGAAAGTATTCTGACGGGGTCGAAAATTCGAATTCGAGTTTTCGACGGGAGAGCACGTTTCAAGCATCCCTGATCACGAATCAAGCATTTTGGAAGTGATGTCTGTGTGTGTGTGTGTAAGTGTGTGTGTGTGTGTGTGTGTGTGTGTATGTGTGTGTGTGTGTGTGTGTGTGTCAGTGAGTCTGTGGAGACGATAGCTGACGAACGAAAGGACCGATTCGAACCAAATTTGGTACAAAAATCACAATCCGTAAACACTGGGAGCCTATTGTTTTTATACGCAATCGAATGTTCAGAACCCCCCTAAATTTTTGAATGAAATTTTGAAAAAATCGTCAAAGAATCAAAACCACTAATAAAGTTACGCAAATAGACATTTCTTATGTAATTTCTCATTTGAAAACTTTTGACATAAATTTTAGAACGCTAACGTGAACCGTTCTCGAGATATTGCACATTTTTCAAAAAAATTATCAAAAAGTCATATAAAATAAAAAAAAATATTTCCTATTGAGAAACATGGTCACTTTTCATATGTAATATCATGCGATAAATTGGGTGACATCATTCTCGTGGATCTAGCTCGTTCCATTCATGAAAAAAGATACTTTGAGTAATACTTTTGTATTTGAACGCCAATAGTCATTTTTCTGCTGTAAGAATAAATTATTTCTTCACCCATAACGCTTGGCGAGATTTTGGCGACGAATTTGGCGGTATGTCACCAACTTGCCGACTTTTTTAAATGTTGGCAAATTAACGAAAATCTCTCCAAATGGATAAAAATGACGCTAAATCAATGAAAAGGACGACTAATTCAAGAAAATTCAATATCTTTGAATGAATATAAATATCTACTATAAGAATAACAATTCTTTTAACTGTAAAAGTAGTAAATTCATTGCATTATATAAGGAAAGTCATGTTTTGCCCCCATCAGATTTTGTAGATAAGGAAAGTAACAATATACAGCGAATAAGAGCGATAATTGTCTTATAAGATCACTAAACAACTGTCACGTATAGTAAAACAGCAATTCAATGCTCATTCAACCCCACAAAATAGCAGAAACTGTTTGTTCTCAATACAAAGACGTATATCACAATTAAACTTGATTCATATTGAGACAACTTTGTTCTACTGTGCGCTGGCTTCCTTAAACAGGGTGTCTCAAAAAGATTGAAACGCTCTTTAATTTTTTACCTGTTGGAGATAAGTGGGCAATGTAAATTGCAAAAATGTTGAAAGTGAGGTAGGAAATAAGACTACGCTAATTAAATAGTCTTACCATTCATTTTCAAAAAGTTACACTTTTTAAATTTTTATACGGCCTCCTTACACTAATTTGGTAAATCAGAAATTTTTTATTTTTAATTTAGCAAGATAATTAAAAAGAACCGCATATCTGTATCTTTAAAATTGAACGAGTTGTATTTAATTGAAAATTGAACATTTTGAATGGGGACCCTATATCAAATTAGAAATGTAAATTTGTGACTTATCACAAAAAAGATAAAACTGGATGATAATACATAGGATACCCAACCGCGTAGTGAGTATCACAGCTTTATATGATCTCTGTCTGTGTAATGCTTTATTTAAATGCATTTGTGATAAAAAATTTTGACACATATTAACGTATTTTTGATCTAAATAATTTCCATCGTCAATTTGTTTATGATCCCTATTTTCACTGATGACAGCCTTTAACAAGGTACGTAAAAGTGGCATAAGTCAGATTTTTTTCTTTATCATAATTCAGTTGATTTTAAAGATACAGATATGAGTTTTTTTTTAATGATCTTGTTGCATTAAAAATAAAAATTTTCTGATTGAACAAATTTGTCTGTGGGGGTCGTATAAAAATTTAAAAAGTGTAACTTTTTGAAAATGAATGGGAGGACTATTTCATTAACGTTGCCTTATTTCCTACCTTACTTTCAACATTTTTGCAATTTACATTGGCCACTTATTTCCAACATGTAAAGAATTAAAGCGCGTTTCAAAACTTTTTGGAACACCCTATATACTCTCCATAGAAATCTCTAGAAAGAGGGCGTATCATCGAATGCAACGGAGATATCGAGAAAATTCGAGTGCCATCAATAACTTGTCCAAAGTCGCCAAGTAGGTGATATGTCGCCAAATTTAGTGCCAAAGTGACGAAAAATTTCGTCAAGGTGAAGAAAATAAAGCAATGGTTAACTTCAGTGAGTTTTCTTATTGGAAAGCTAAAAAGCGTAATAAAATGCCATGAAGCGTTATAAAATAGTATAGTAAATGAAAAGGGAACATGTCGTTAGAGTATGATATTCTACATGTACTATGATGTCTATATACTATGATGTCTATATACTATGATGTCTATATACTATCAATATTTAATTTTCCTGCAATACATAGAATATGTTAAAAGAAAGTATTGTGATGGGAATGTATAGAAAAAATAAGGATCTACTCGTTTTGAGCATCCCTGAATACGAGTTTAGCAATTTTTAATAATGCTTGTGTGTCTGTCTGTCTACATGTGTGTGTGTGTAAGTGTGTGTATTTGTGTGTGCATTTGTGTGTGTGCGTGTGCTTGTATATGGAAAACTGATGACGACATCTCTCACACAAATTGAGATAATCGAATGAAATTTGGTACGATTATTTCAAAAGAAAAAAATCTAAACGCTCACGTATTTTCAGGATGGGGTTGCACAGGGGAAAAGTTTTAAATCTTTTGAAGATTTGTTTTCAAAAATCGCAAAAAATAAACATTAAAATTATTAAAAAATACATTTTATATCCAAATAATGTCATTTTATATGAATATTTTTATTTAATAGCAAATGACATTAATTTCAGAATGCTATGCAAAATTTTGATCGAAATAAAAATCATAAAAAATAAACATATTCATTATGATTAAATGTGTAAATATTTTACAAGAACGCGTAACCAATATTAAATGGACATTGCTTAAAACTTATTACGAACCGTTCTCGGGGTATTAAAAATTTTACTTTACTCGTATATACCCGAAACGCTATAACTCTGGAATAAAATGTGTAAATCGAATGAAATTTCTGCAATTATTCCAAAGGGAAAATATCAGAAGCTTATTGAATTTTGGAGGAAATATCTTCAATTTTTCAATTGAAAAAATGTTGATAAAAATAAATATGTTAATACTATAATATAAAATAGAATAAGTTATAAAGTTAATATAAGATATTCATTTTATATGTAATGTTTGATTCAGAAGCGAAAACCATAATTAACAGAGTGATAAAGAGTGCACTTTACGAGAAATTGCATATTTTGTATCGAAAATAAAAGAATTTAAAATATTAAACGAGTTCACTATTATCTTATTATTGAGTGATTTGGAAGCATTTTAAAAAATAAATGAATGATTACCTTTGTGTAGCATGATCAGGTATTAAAAGGTATTAGAAGCTTAAGTTTTACATAGGGTGAATAATATTTCTCGAAATAATCAAGCGATTTGCATAACATTTAGCTTGCTTATTACTTTCCCTGCATCTATAGTAAAATGTATACAGAAAGCATTCTGACAGGGTCGTAAATATAAATTCACGGAAGAGCATGTTTTATGCATTCTTGATTGCTTGTGAATGAGTATGTTGTAAAGTACCTTGATGTCCCAACCGGAAGTGGAACCACGAATTTTTATACTAGACAGTCGAAGCTCTACCGTTGAGATAATAGAACGGAATTGAAAGCTCTTATCGAAGTGGACTTTGCATTCTCCACCCTCTAATGTCAGATTGACGTGCAATTGCCAATCTAACGGATCACTTCCTGCTATTTTTTCACAGGTTAGCCACCTTCCTGCTAGTTTTATCCTCTAGGTCAACTTCCTGCGTGGCCTTTGACCTCCCGAATTTAAATCGGCGCTCAATATACCCTAGTCCACTGAATCCATCCTAGTTGTACTACGGTCATTTTCAGACCTTCGACATCTCATTTTGTAAATCTCATATTCTTAATCAAAAAATTATCTTAATGATTACATTTCCACCAGGACTGGTGATCCGGCTAGAATCCTGTCTTACCTCCCTATCGTGAATCCTAATTTACAAATTTTTAATAAATATCTCATTTACTTTCTTACTGGTCATGGCCCCTTTCTTGATTACTTATACTTTTTCAAAATTAAATCCACCTCTAACTGTATTTGCAATAAATTCGGTGACGTTGACCATTACATTTTCGATTGTCCTTTTTCTACAAAATTTCATCCCTGCAAACCTTCCCCCTCTAATAAACCAATTTGATTCTCCAAAGTTCGTTCAAATCCCTCTTCAGTAGATAAAATTAAAAACTGTATTCTTGTTTCCATGGAAATTTCTAATAAAGTGACCTAAGCTTATGAGTAGATTTTGCTCTCATTTAATTTTGATCAATGAATCCCTTTATTTCATTCTTATTGACTTATATGAACTTATTGTGTTCCCTCTATTTTTTTTTTCTTTTTTTTTAAAAAAAAAAAAAAAAAAAAAAAAAGCTATGTTAACTGTTCTTATTTTTTGGATCTTTCTTTTTCTTTTGACACTTTTTATTTGTATTTTTTCTTATTTTTCTTTTCTAAATTTTATTCTAAATTTCTGTTTTTGTTTTCATACGCCAAATTTTTTTTTTTTCCTTTTCATATATTTTCTTTTTATATGTTTTCTAAATTTTACTTTTAAAAATTTTATTATTTTCTTTCATTTTAATCTATATTTTATTATGTTATTATACCTCACTCTAAATATTATTTTTCAATGATCTTTTTATCTATATTCGCAATAACCATTTTCCCATTTTTGTAAAATGGACGTACTTGTCAAGTTCAAATATAATGTAAAACTGTCTGTTTAATCACAATATTTATTATAAATTGTAATATTTTTAGACCTAAATAAAAGTTCGTTTGGTGGGATGGTAGACCTTGGGTGCCTCCTGAATGCAGGAGGTATCCTTTCCCGGCCGTGCAGATAGCTACTCTAAACCCAATATGTGAGTCGCACGGTCTGGGGTCTTCAGACCTTCGACATCCTTGCATTAACCTACAGGGTTGATTTGTTTGGACATCCATTTTAAAGTGCTTTACTGCTCCAATCAAGAGTCGAACCATGAATCTTCGTACAAGCCAGCCGATGCTCTACCGGTGAGCTACAGGGAAGGAATTGCAACCTCTTATCAGCGAGAGTCCGTGGATGCAATATATAGCGAACGAATGAAGCGTTTCGAAAAGAAAAATTGGTACAATCAATATTGGAACCTTATTGATTTTAAACGCAATCAAATGTTCAAAAGAAGCATCCACCTGAGTTTCGAATGAATTTTTGTAAAAATCATTAAAAAATGAGGAGCTATAATGTAGAAAACCCAGACCACACGACCAACCCATAGGCTAATGGTAGGTTTCTGTGTGGCAGGTTTCTCTGTGGTAGGTTTCTGTGTAAATATTATACTAATGTGAAATATGTGAAATATTATTATACTAATGTGAAATATTATAACTAAATATTATGTGAAATATTACTCCTCCTATAGGAGCTATAATGTGCTCCTCCTATAGGAGCTATAATGTGAAATATATGAAATAAAATATCTGATGTTGGCAGCACATAATTTTCCTTATATAATGCAATGAATTTACTACTTTTACAGTAAAAAAAGTACGTTATTCTTATAGTAGATACTTATATTATTTCCAAGATATTGAATTTTCATCAATAAGTCGTCATTTTCATTGATTTCTTCTTCTTCTTCAATGGGCTGACAGCCCAGGATGGGCCCTTGACTTCCGCAGTATAGAACTCCAGGCTTCCCTATCCCTGGCCAAAGACCTCCAGTTCAAAACTTTTAAAATTTTAAAGTCCTTTTCCACACAGTCGAGCCATCTGAGTTTAAGTCTTCCTCTTTTACGGGTGCCGAATGGTCTGGCCGAGAAGATCTTTTTTGTTGTACGGCTTTCGGCCATCCTGCACAGGTGACCCACCCATTTAATTCTCTGAATCGTGATGTAATTGACTATATCTGGTTCTTTAAAAGACTTATAAAGTTCAGAGTTAGTTCTTCTCCAGATGTTGTTACAATTTAAGCCACCAAAAATACCTCTCAAGATTTTTCTCTCAAAAACAGAAATGATATCTTTAACTTTTTCTGTCATTGCCCAAGTCTCAGCAGAGTAGGTAAGAATTGGTCTGATTAAACTTTTGTAGATTATAATCTTCGTTTTTCTGCTGATGAAGTCAGACTTTAAGTACCTTTTAAGGCCGAAAAAACATCGGTTAGCAGCTGTAACTCTACCACGAATTTCGGGCATAATGTCATTGAGAGTATTAACTTCAGATCCTAAATATCTGAAGTTGCTTACAGTTTCAAACTTGTAAACCCCAATTTCGAAATAAGGACAGTCATAATTACCACAGGGCATATACTTAGTTTTGTTTTGATTAATAGTTAGATGCATTTTACTGGCTGCGGCCTCTAAAGATGTGAAGGCTTCCTTAAGTAACTCGGGAGTGCATGCTACAATGTCAATGTCGACAGCAAACGCAAAAATCTGGACAGACTTGTTAAAGATTGCTCCACGGGTATTGATGTTAGAGTCTTTCACAATATTTTGGAGTGCAATATTGAAAAGCAAGCAGGCCAGTGCATCGCATTGTCTGAGCCCATTTGAAACAGTAATAGGCTCGGAGAGATTATTCTGAATTCTTACCCTAAGCTTTGTTTCGGTAAGAGTAATATTAGCCAAATTTATAAGTTTATCGGGTATTAGAAATTCTCTCATAGCTTCAATTAATAGTTTTCTGTTTACTGAATCATAGGTAGTCATGAAATCAACGAAAAGATGGTAAGTTGCTGTGCCATATTCATTAGCTTTTTCCAACACTTGCCTAATGTTAAAAATCTGTTCGGTAGTAGATCTATCTCTGCGGAAACCACATTGGTAGTCTCCCACAATGTCTTCTGCATAAGTTACTAGTCTACTAAAGAGTATATTGGAAAACAATTTATAAAAAACGCAAAGAAGACTGATTTCCCTGTAGTTGGCACATTCCAAAACGTCTCCCTTTTTGTGGATAGGACAAATGATACTCAGTCTCCAATCTTCGGGCAAGACTTCTTGGTTCCAGACTGATTCAATGAGGATCTGAAATTCTATTAATTTTAAACGCGATCGAATTATTCTCGAGATGTTGAAAGTTTTTCAAATAAATTCATCAAAAAAAAATCTGATGTGGGCAACACATGACTTTCCTTATATAATGCAATGAATTTACTACTTTTATAGTAAAAAATAGGTTTTTCTTATAGTAGATGCTTATATTATTTCCAAGATATTGAATCTTCGACAATTAGTCGTCATTTTCATTGATTTAGTCTCATTTATATGCATTTGGCGAGATGTTCGTTAATTTGGCAACATTTAAAAAGTTGCTAAGTTGGCGAAATTCCACCAAATTCATCGCCAAAATCTCGCCAAGCGCTATGGACTGAGAAATAAGTTTTTCTTAGAACGGATAAATGACTATTGGCGTTCAAATAAAAAACTATTACTCAAAATATCTTTTCTCGTGAATGGAACGAGTTAGATCCACGAGAATGATGCCACCCAATTTATCGTATGATATTACATATGAAAAGTGAACATGTTTCTTAACAGTTAATACATATTTTTTTAATTCATGGGATTTTTTGATAAATTTATTTGAAAATTGTCCAATATCTCGAGAACGGTTCATGCTAGCGTTCTAAAGTTTATGTGAATCGTTTTCTAATGAAAAATTACATAAGAAATGTCTATTTGCGTAACTTTATTAAAGGTTTTGATTTTTTGATGATTTTTTCAAAATTTCACTCGAAAATTTTGGGGGGTTCTGAACATTTGATTGTGTTTTAAAACAATAGGCGTCCAGTATTCACGGATTGTAATTTTTGTACCAAATTTCCTTCGAATCACTCCATTCGTTCGTGAGATATCGTTTTCACAGACTCACTGACACACACACGCACACATACTTTCACACACACAGACATCACTTCTAAAGTGCTCCATTCGTGATCAGGAATGCTTGAAACGTGCTCTCCCGTCGAAAACTCGAATTCGAATTTTCGAGCCCGTCACATTACTTTCCTTATACATTATGTATATAAGGAAAGTAATAATGTGAAATAAATAATCATAATAAGTAATACAATTGAAATAAATTATCATTTCTTACGTAATTCTTTATTAGAAAACGAATTGGACCCATTTTAGAATGCTAGTATGAACCGTTCTCGAGGTATTTAAAAAAATGTTATCAAAAAATTACATAAAATTAAAAAGTATTAACTATTGTGAAATACGTTTTATTATTTATTCTTGTTCTAAATATTATATTCTTTAGATATCGGATTTCTAATGCCTGTCAAAGTTTGGAACAAAGTTAAGAACTCAGTTCAAGGAAGTTAAGAACTTAGTTTTTAGAACAAAGAACTTAATTTGGAACAAAACTTCCAAACTAAGTTCAAGAGAACGACATTGTACTACCCATAGAACTATAATGTTAACTATCATAATTGAGTGACGAAAACATGAAAGATAAAAGAACACGTGAGAAAGGGGATGCGAAAAGTAATTTTTTGGTATGTACTTTTCTGTAAAAGCACATTTTTGCCTAACCGCAAATTGGTCTTGTTTGTATTTTATCGTTTTGAGGGTTGGCAGAGAAAAAAGGCTTTTACTTGTTTCTTGTAAAGGTAATAAGTTCAAAACTGAGCGAAAATATATTTTTCATTTACACATTTCTTGTTGGTTATCTTAAAGAGGAAGAAATCGGATGTCCACAGCACACGATATTCTCTACATATTGGTGTACAAGATAATGGTGTGCAAAATAATGGTGTGCTATAAAAATAATGGTGTACTACAAATAATACTGGTGTACAAGATTGACAGCACAATTATTTGGTATTAAATTGAATAACACCACTTGAATTGAAATTTGTCGTTTTTGACAATAGTTCAAACAGAGTGACATATTCATATTCAAGCGCAAAATCCTCATCAAAATGTAATTAACTGTTGGTGGATGTTCCCTGAAATAAATGACTATTGGCGAATTACTTGGCGTCAAAATACTAAACTAATGCGTAACGTACCTTCTCTCGCGTATGAAATGAATTGGATTCACAAGAATGATGTTAAAATAATTGTTGCATTATATTGAATGTGGAAAGTGAACCCTTTGGATGATGCTTCCTATTTTTTAAATTTAGTTATATTACATTCCTGATATACATAATGTATAAGGAAAGTATTGTGACGGGGTCGAAAATTCGAATTCGAGTTTTCGATGGGAGAGCACGGTTCAAGCATCCCGATCACGAATCAAACAGTTCTGAGGTGATGTCTGTGTGTGTGTGTGTGTATGTGTGTGTGTGTGTGTGAGTGAAAGTATGTGTGTGTGTGTGTGTGTCAGTGAGTCTGTGGAGATAATATATCACGAACGAATGGAGCGATTCGAATAAAATTTGGTACAAATATCACAATCCATGAATACTGGAAGCCTATTATTTTTGAACGTAATGGAATGTTCAGAACCGCCCTAAATTTTCGAGAGAAATTTTGAAAAAATCATCAAAAAATAAAAACCTTTAATAAAGTTACGCAAATAGACATTTCTTATGTAATTTTTCCTTAGAAAACAATTAACATAAACTATAGAACGCTAGCATGCACCGTTCTCGAGATATTGCACATTTTTTAAATAAATTTATCAGAAAATCCCATAAATTAAAAAAAATATATTATCTGTTGAGAAACCTTTTCACTTTTCATATGTAATATCATGCGATAAATTGGGTGACATCATTCTCGTGGATCTAGCTCGTTCCTTTCATGAGAAAAGATACTTTGAGTAATACTTTTGTATTTGAACGCCAATAGTTATTTATCTGCTGTAAGAATAACTTATTTCTCCGGCCATAACGCTTGGCAAGATTTTGGCGACGAGTTTGGTGAAATATCGCCAACTTGGCGAATTTTTTAAATGTTGCCAAATTAACGAAAATCTTGCCAAATGGATAAAAATGACGCTAAATCAATGAAAATGACGACTAATTGTCGAAAATTCAATATCTTGGAAATAATATAAGTATCTACTATAAGAAAAACCTATTTTTTTACTATAAAAGTAGTAAATTCATTGCATTATATAAGGAAAGTCATGTGTTGCCCACATCAGATTTGTTTTTTTGATAAATTTATTTGAAAAACTTTCAACATCTCGAGAATAACTCGATCGCGTTTAAAATTAACAGAATTTCAGAATTCACTGATTGTAATAATTGTAACCAAATTATTTTCGAAATGCTTCATTCGTTCTTGGGATGTCGCGTCCACGCACTCACAGATACGCACACTAACTTACATATATACATATTAACATACATACACACTAACACATATATATACGCATTAACACACATACATACACACATTAATATACGTACACATGCAGCCGATTTAAGGGACGCGATGCGTGCTAATTAGCAAACCTGCTTTTCCACGGAAAACTTGAATTCGAATTTTCGACCTTCTCACAATACATTTACTATCTATATAGGGCAAGTAACAAGTGTTTGTTTGTTAGTTGAACTTGTTAGTTTGCTTTTATTGTTTAAAAGAATATCTTGTCTGAAAAGTACATACAATTTTTATTACTTTTCTTATAAGCATAGTATAATGCATAAGGAAAGTATTGTGACGATGTCGAACATTTGAATTCGAGTTTTCGACGGAAGAGCACGGTTCAAGCATATCTTAACACGAAGCAAACGTTTTTGAAATTATGTATGTGTGTGTGTGTCTATCAGTGAGTCTGTGGAGACGATATCTCATGAACGAATGGAGCGATTCGAACGAAATTTAGTACAAAAATTTAAATTCGTGAATACTGGAAACCTATTGTTTTAAAACACAATCGAATTTTCAGAATCCCCTAAATTTTTGAGTGAAATTTTGAAAAAATCATCAAAAAATCAAAACCTCAAAACCTTTAATACAGTTACATAAATAGTTATTTCATATGTAATTTTTTTGTTAGAAAACGATTGACACAAATTTTAGAACTCTAGCATGAACCGTTCTTGAGATATTGCACATTTTTCAAATAAATTTATCCAAAAATCACATAAAATAAAAAAATATTAACCATTGTGAAATATGTTCCATTTTCATATGTCATATCATGCGATAAATTTGGTGTCATCATTTTCGTGGATATATCTCGTTCCATTCATGAGAAAAGATACTTTGGGTGATCCTTTTGTATTTGGACGCCAATAGTTATTTATGTGCTATAAGAATAACTTATATCTCCGTCTATAGCGTTTGGCAAAATTTTGTCATTAATGACAACGAATTTGGCGGAATGTCGTTAACTTGGCAACTTCTTAAAATGTTGCCAAATTAACGAAAATGTCGTTATATTGATAAAAATGACTCAAAATCAATGAAAGTGACGAATAATCGAAGAAAATTCAAAATCTTGGAAAGAAAAGAAGAATGTACCATAAGATTTACCTATTTTTCCGTCCGTAACGTTTTGGCAAAATTTTGGTGATGAATTTGTCGTAATATCTCCAACTTGCTGACTTTTTAAATGCCAAATTGATAAAAATGACTCTAAATCAATGAAAATGACGACTAATGGATGATAATTCAATATCTTGGAAAGAAAATAAAGAAAATAAGAAAGTCCTATAAGAGTAACCTATTTTTCCGTTCATAACGTTTTGACAAAATTTTGGTGACGAATTTGTCGAAATATCAGCAGCGTGCTGACTTTATAAATGTTGACTTTTTAAATGTTGTTAAAGTCTAATTGACGAAAATATCACCCAATTGATAAAAATTTGCAGAATTGATGAATCCAACGCTAAATTAATGAAATGATGACTAATTGATGAAAGTTCAATATCTTGGAAGTAACATAAGACAATAAGAATAACCCATTTTCATTTCGTTCGTCCGTAGCGTTTGGCGAGAAATTTAGCGGGATGTCGCCAACTTGGCGACTATTTTAAATGTCACCAAAGTAACAAAAATGTCGCCAAATTGATAAAAATCACGCCAAATGGGAAGCAACGTTTCGCAAATTCTGATTGTTGTTATATGACGGGCATACCTTCTAGTATATAAGAAATTCATTCTGTTTGTCAGTAACACTTGGGGATGCATTTGGCGAACTTGGAAGTAATCCAGCAAAGTATCGCTAACTTGACGATATTTCGCCTCAGATTGACGAAAATATCGTCAAAATCTCAAAAATGGCTAACTTAATAAAAATGACGCCTAATTAATGAATTAATTATTAAAATATTTTAATATATGGACTATATCGCTTATTAAGAATGCTATGGATATTGATAATTGTTTATTTAGAGTTGCGCGAAATTTGAGTTGCTTGGGTTCTTTGAAATAGTTTTACATATTTTCATCCGGATAATCGCTAAATGTACAATTCAACGTTAACAACACAGTACCGTGGATCTTATACATTAATTTTTGACTGTAAAAGCAGTAAATTCATTGCATTATATACAAAGGAAAGTCATGTGCTGACCACATCAGATATTTTTTGTAACGTTCCCGAGTGTCGCCAGTTCAGTTTTCACAAAGTGTACCTTTGTTGTGGGCCACACTGCTAATGAGTTATGGATCTTTTGCTTGATTACTTATGGATGTTGAAAACCCTGGTTGAGAGTATTTAGCAGTGAGTTTTCCGAAAGGAAATTGGCCACACCATATAGTTACACAGATTTTCTACAAAGATTGTAACATCAAACAAGACGATATCCTGTATTAAGAATATGATGTGTCTGTCTAGCCCATGCCCATTCTTATATATGCCAATTCTTTTTAATGTTCAGTGACAATAACAAAAAATCTGATATGGGCAGCACATGACTTGCCTTATATAATGTAATGAATTTACTCTATTTACAGTAAAAACATGATGTATAAGATCCACGGAATTTTGTTTTTGATGTTGAATTCTACATTTGGCGATTTTCTGAATGGCAACAAATAAAACTATTTCAAAGTACCCCAAAAAACTTATATTTCGCGCAATTATATATATATACAATTATCAACATTGATAGCATCCTCAATAAGCGACACAGACCATATATTAAAATATTTTAATAATTAATACATTAGTTAGGCGTCATTCTCATTCATTTAGCGTCAATTTTGCAATTTTGACACTATCTTCTTCAATTTGGCAACATTTCTAGCACGTTCTAAAAACAGCATTCTAAAGTCAGCAAGTTGGAGATATTCCGACCAATTCGTCATCAAAATTTTGCCAAATGTTACGGATGGAAAAATAGGTTTTTTTTATAGTAGATTCTTTCATTCATTTCAAGATATTGAATTTTCGTCAATTAGTCGTAATTTTCATTGATTTAGCGTCATGTTTTATCAATTTGGAGACATTTTCGATAATTTGACAACATTTAGAAAAGTCGCTAAGTTGGCGACATTCCGCTAACTTCGTCGCCAAAATCTCGCCAAGCGTTATGGACACAGAAATAAGTTATTCTTATAGCAGATAAATGACTATAGGTGCTCAAATAAAAAGGTATTACCCAAAGTGTCTTTTCTCATGAATGGAACGTGCTAGAACGTGCTAGAAAATGATGCCCCCAAATTTCTTTTATGTGATTTTTTGATAAATTTATTTGAAAAATGTGCAATATCTCGAGAACGGTTTATGCCAGCGTTCTAAAGTTTATATCAATCGTTTTCTAATGAAAAATTACACAAGAAATGACTATTTGCACAATAAAGGTTTTGATTTTTTAATGATTTTTTTTAAATTTCACTTGAAATTTAGGGGATTCTGAATATTCGACTGCGTTTAAAAACAACAGGCTTCTAATATTCACAGGTTGTTATTTTTTTACCAAGTTTCGTTCGAATCGCTCCATTCTTTCGTTAGATATCATCTTCACAGACTATCTGACACAAACACACACACACACACAGACATCACTTCAAAAACGTTTGATTCAAGTTCAGATATGCTTGAAATATGCTCTCTCGACAAAAACTCGAATTCGAATTTTCGACCCCATCACAGTACTTTCCTTATACATTATACTATGTATACAAGGAAAGTAAAAATCTGATGTAGGAATTTAATTGAAAAGAAAATGCCGTTATCGGTTTTACTTTTCTAAATAAATGTTTAAACAAAGTTGCAACCGAAACAAATTCTAATTCAATTGAAATCTCAACCATTAATGACGAAAACACTTAATATAACTATTGGGAAAGTCGAAATGCGATAAACAATTTTTATGGTGTAGATTTTTACTTTCTTTACATACATAGTATAATGTATTATGACGAAGTAGAAAATTTGAATTAGAGTTTTTGACGGAAGAGCACGTTTTACACCTGAACGTGAGAGCATCCCAAAAATTTTAGAGGTGATGTCGATATACAAAAATGAGTCCGAATTTACAAATAATTAAGACTTTTATATAATGACGCTAATAAGCGTAAACAGGAACAATAAACAGCTAAGAGTTCTATAATTTTGCCCACCAAGGTTTTCGGCAGAACTGAATCAATTGTCGTCAAAATTTACCCATGTTTTAATTCATATTTTTTCAAATATGATTTTCATAATTAACAATTAATATTTGAAATTTATTTTAAAAATTAAAAAAGGTACAGCTTTTTTGGGGGGTTATTTTGTATGACGGTATAAAATACAAATAAGTTTGATAGACAAATTATTTCAGAAAATATGAAAGAAAAACTGTACTACCGATTTGACATTAGGAACTCAGAATTTAAAGCAGTCATAACTCTCCAACGGCTTGAGTAAAATATATAAATTTTATATGAATTCGGAATGCTTTGACATGGAGAATCAGAGTCTGTTATCAAAAGGGGTTTTACTTTTTGAAAAAAATCAAGTTGGTCCAAAATTTAATATGAAGACAACCCCTGATGCACATTAGTTGCTCATTTATTTATATAAAACATTATTACGAGTCTAATGATACATTTGGAGAATATTACATTTGGGTCTATATTTTTGGAGATAGATTTTTTTTTATAGATTTGAAGAATATTTGAATTTTTTTTGTAATTCCTTATTAGCATCCAGAAAAATTATAGAAATTATTTCTATATAGATATATTAATTAAAGTTTCTTCTTAACATTTTACATTTGGTAAGATCCATGTAGTTGCCATTCTGCCTAACGTACCATGTAGGTACCGTCCCACTGTTTTGCGTACTAACTTTGGTGGTTTACACGGCCATCCTAACTAATAACCTTGGTACAAATATTTACATATTCTGATCTTCGGGTAAGGAATTTAGTAAATATTAGTAATTTTTTACTTTCCCTGCAATACATGGTAATGTATAGGGAAAGTATTGGAATCATGCCGAAAATCACAATTCGAGTTTTCGACGGATCTACATGTTTCGAGACCTCTAGAATCCAAAAAAACTATTTTTAACGTGACGTCTGCGTGTGTGTCTGTGTGTCTGTCTGTGCAGATTTTGTAACCACTCTAACTCAAAAACTAATGGACCGAATTTCATAAAATTTGGTAGGTAAGCCACTTGTGGGAGAATCTGGTGCTGATTAGTTTTGGGTACGATTCGGGATAAAAGAACCCGCCAATTTTTTTGCGAAATGACCCGCAAAAGCTTGTATCCACTCTAGCTGCAAAACTATTGGACTGAATTTCACAAAATTCGGTAGATAAGTCACTTGTGGGACACCCTGATGCTGATTAGATTTTGGTACGATTCGGAAAAAAATAACCTGATTTTTTTGTAAAATGGCTAACAAAAATCGCCAAAATCTAAAATATAATACTACGTATGCTCAGATATATCCATTAAATGCTTGTTTAATACGTAATTTTTATCGAAGGAAAGAATGAGATCAACTCTATTACACTAGGACTAGCCGTTTTCGAGATATTTTAGTTTTTTCGTATTTTCTCTTTGAAAGTAAGTCCAGATATCAAATGAGAACGAAATTTGAATTAAAAGTGAATTAAATTTAATTAAAATAAGGAGAGCGTGGATATAAGTCTGCAGGGAAAGTCATGTGCTGCCTACATCAGATTTTTCATTAACAAATCCTAACTCGCGTAATTATTATCCGACTGCATGCTTTTTACAGGTTAATAAGAAATATGTCTACATATCTAATTTCAAGCATCGAGCTATAAGACCGAGAAAGTTATAATTTTGTATTTATAAATCCTAGCAATTTACCACAGCTGTAATTCATAGTTAACGTCCACTCAAAATATCACATCTGTAAGTCAGCGATGAATGGAAAATGCATAACACCAGCTTCATTGAGAAATTTTCTTACTCCTTTCTGAGGAAAAGTATTAATGACTAAAAGCTAAATCGAATTTTAAAGAAAAATCGGTTCTATGTGTCTCGGGGGTTGTCAATAAGTACCGGATTTCGAGACTGTATATCGCGTGGATTTTCGGCTATTCTCAGCACACAAAGGTACAGACATTCTCTTTTATTATTTAAAATGCTTAGTTTTGAGTAAGAGACAAATCGAGAAATAAGCATGTCAATGTCAGTTTAGCTTTACTCAATAAATGTTTGAAAAAAGTTTCAAACTAAACACATTCTCTTTTCTATTGAACTAGATATCTGCCAAATCTGACAGGCAAAAACACGGAAATAACAGAACTATTGGAAAAGCTGAGGTGCGTTGAGCAATTTATTGGAATTTATTTTTTCTGCAACTTGTACACTTTCCTTCATGTTAAACAAAAACCACTTGTTTCTATCTGATTGCTTCAGAGATAGACGTATAAAAACTTCTTTACGAAGGAAATAGTTTTTATAGAGGTAGCAAGTTTGAAGTAAAATTAATTTTTTTTTTAGTTTGCACTTTTCTTATGATTAGTTAAATTAAAGAGAAAACATGTTTTGTCTTCTAAATTCAATATGTTTTTTTATCCATATAAATCACGGTTTTAAAAATAAACACAGCGTAAATTTCTAAAAACTTTCTTTTCATTACTTATTTCTTTTTTCTACTGTATATAGTATGAAGTATTATTTCATTTCAGAAATTTTTGATTGAAGATTTTAAAGGATTTGCACGTTTTAAGAAATCTTGAAAGCGCTTAGAACAAGTTTCAATAACTTTCTCTGTGTGTATAGATGCATTCCCGTGAGTGTCGACAACATGGTAATTCCTTTAGTGATCGGGACAGTAGCCCATTTAGTGGTCGTAATAGTGATCCATTTTGTTGTCGTAATAGTGACTCATTTAGTGATCGTAATAGTAACCCATTTAGTGATTGTGATTTTAAAACATTTAAGGATCGTGATGGAAACTCATTTAGTGATCGTGATGGTAATCCATTTAGTGATTCTGGGATAACCTATTTAGTGATCATGATGGTAAACGATTTAGTGACCATGATGGTAACCGATTTAGTGATCATGATGGGAACTCATTTATTGATCGTGATGGTAAGCTATTTAGTGATTGGGATAGTAATCCATTTAATGATCTTTATGGTAACCTATTTAGTAATTGTGATGGTGAGCTATTTAGTGCTCGTAATCGTATCCCATCTTGATGATAACGTAATAAGTGATCCTGATGCTAAGCCCATCTACTTTCTGAAACTGATTGTTTCTTTTATTTGAATCTTCTCTATTCCCTTTTGTACTGAAATCCTGAAAGTAGCTTATTTTCCAAACAAGTGCCTTTCCTTTATTACTTTCCTTATATACATAATGTATAAGGAAAGTATTGTGACGGGGTCAAAAATTCGAATTCGAGTTTTCGACGGGAGAGCAAGTTTCAAGCATCCCTGATCACGAATCAAACATTTTTGAGGTGATGTCTGTGTGTGTGTGTGTGTGTGTGTGTGTCAGTGAGTCTGTGGAGACGATATCTCACGAACGAAAGGAGCGATTCGAATGAAATTTGGTCCAAAAATCACAATTCGTGAATACTGGAATCCTATTGTTTTTAAACGCAATTGGATGTTCAGAACCCTCCTAAATTTTCGAGTGAAATTTTGAAAAAAACATCAAAAAATCAAAACCTCTAATAAAGTTACGCAAATAGACATTTCTTATGTAAATTTTCCTTAAAAAATGATTGACATAAACTTTAGAACGTTAGCATAAACCGTTCTCGAGATATTGCACATTTTTCAAATAAATTTATCAAAAAATCTCATAAATTAAACAAAATATATTAACTGTTGAGAAATATGTTCACTTTGCATATGTAATATCATGCGATAAATTTGGTGACATCATTCTTTTGGATCTAGCTCGTTCCATTCATGAGAAAAGATACTTTGAGTAATACTTTTGTATTTGAACGCCAATAGTCTTTTATATGCTATAAGAATAACTTATTTCTCTGTCCATAACCCTTGGTGAGATTTTGGCGACGAATTTGGCGGAATGTTGCCAGCTTGGCGACTTTTTTAAATGTTGCCAAATTAACGAAAATCTCGCCAAATGGATAAAAATGACGCTAAATCAATGAAAATGACAACAAATTGACGAAAATTCAATATCTTGGAAAGAATATATCTACTATAAGAATAACCAATTTTTTTGCTGTAAAAGTATTCATTGCAATATATAAGGAAAGTCACATGCTCCGCCATCATATTTTTTTTATTAGGCGCATCTACATTTCGTGTATGCTTCTAGATCAATAATTAAAGTCAGTGTTTTAAATGATTTTTTTGCAATAATTTTTTCATTGTTTCACTCTCTTTCATATACATCCTCTTCCATATAGTCCATTTAATTTATAATTCACACAACAGAAGGCAAAGCGTAAAATTTTGTTTTAATTTCACATTTCATATAAATATTGATTACTTTCCTTTTACTTCCGCAGAAGGGATCGTCTGGCATCTTTTCAACTCGACAAGTTTTCTGAAAGTTTAGAGAGATATGTATTGTATTTAGGAAGCCTTACATGTTCCGACGTCATGATAGACTTCAAACTTCTATCTTATTCGTAGCAATCATATTGTAGGAATTCAAGTAGAGATTAATAATTATACATATTCATTCACATATTCATACACATTTCATTTATACATATGAAGAATTTAAGGCAGACTGTTCATGACATGAAAAGGAATTTTTGATGAAGTGGAACACAGTTGGGAAATAGTCATCACTTGGTAATTTTGTTTAATACGCAATTCATCGGAGAAATTTATTTTGACGAACTAAGTATTTTAGATATAACGTCTCTGCATTTTTTGTCATTATTTTAGTCAAAAGTAGCCAAATCGTAAAAGATTTTTTTAAAACAAAAATTTTCAAAACGTGTATTGGTGAAATATCAGTTTTGAGTGACATAAGTTTTGTTCGAATCTTACTTGTTGTACCACAACCAGATAAGCTATGTCTTACAGGAAGAAAACTATAAGACGGTGATCGATGTTTTTTATCATTTTGTGCAACGCCATGTGTCTCAGATTTGATTATTCACATTTCTTGATCACTCCTCTGAAAGCTCTCCTCCCAATGGTAAAGAGCAGATATCATGGCATCTGGGTTAGCTAGGGCAATCATGACTCTTTTAAGAAACAAGCAAACATACTTCTATACGCATATACATACATACATGCATGCATACATATACACAACTGTTACGTATAAAACGTTTAATTTAAATTGAGGAATGCTAAAAACGTGTAAATGTGTCGAGAACTTAAATGTGAATATTGAAACGAGTCACAATATTTTTACTGTACATATACTAAGCATGGAAGGAAAAAATCTGATGTGGGCAACACATGACTTTCCTTATATAATGCAATGAATTTACTACTTTTACAGTTAAAAAAACGTTATTCTTATATTAGATACTCATATTATTTCCAAGATATTGAATTTTCTTCAATTAGTCGTCATTTTCATTTATTTATCAATTTTTATCAATTTGAATCGAGATTGTTGTCAATTTAGCAACAATTAAAAATGTCGCCAAGTTGGCGACATTCCGTCAAATTCGTCGCCAAAATCTCGAAAAGCGTTATGGAGAAATAAGTTATTTTTACAGCAGATAAATGAATATTGGCGTTCAAATACAAAAGTATTACTCAAAGTATCTTTTTTCATAAATGGAACGAGCTAGATCCACGAGAATGATGTCACCCAATTTATCGCATGGTATTACATATGAAAAGTGAATATGTTTCTTAATAGGAAATATTTGTTTTTTATTTTATATAACTTTTTGATAATTTTTTTGAAAAATGTGCAATATCTCGAGAACGGTTCATGTTAGCGTTCTAAAATTTATGTCAATCGTTTTCTAATGAAAAATTACACAAGAAATGTCTATTTGCGTAACTTTATTAGTGGCATTGATTTTTTGCCGATTTTTTAAAATTTTCACTCGAAAATTTAGGGGGTTCTGAACATTCGATGGGGTATAAAAACAATAGGCTTCCAGTGTTAACGGAATGTGATTTTTGTGCAAAATTTGGTTCGAATCGGTCCATTCGTTCGTCAGTTATCGTCTCCACAGGCTTCACACACACACACACAGAGATCACTTCAAAAATGTTTGATTCGTGATCAGGGATGCTTGAAACGTGCTCTCACGTCGAAAACTCGAATTCGAATTTTCGACCCCGTCACAATACTTTCCTTATACATTATGTATATATAAGGAAAGTAAAAAATGAAATCTTATGCGTCTTACACATTAATTTACCTACATTAAAACAATTACCGATATTATTGGAAAACAATAACGGAAATTAATAACAAATCACTGCGGAAACTTTTCCGAATTTCCACAATGTACGATTATAACTGTTTTTACAGCCCAATCGACCCCTTAAAAGAATATCTTGATTAAAAAATCGAGTGTGGAAAGCTCAGTTTTATCTGTATCCGGATTTTCTCCGGAAAACTTTTAGATCCACAATAAAACGGGATCAGACTTTTCGACCGATACGATCTATCCCTGGGCGGTAAAAGGCATTTTCGTTCGCAGCTATCTTCTGTTTTCGGATGGGATACTTTTCTTCCGAGATAAGAGATTAAACGGTCAGCCATGTGATTTCAGGATTCTTTCTGGTATTGTTATGTTTCTCTATAGGAAATAATACTTTAAAAGTCTTAAAATTCAAATATTTCTAATTCCAATCATTCAAATTACTGAAAATTATACTTAGTTCTAGTTTGTGACATAATATACTAATTACACATAAAATATCGTAGTGGTATGAGCTGTCTTTTTTGAGTTATTATATCCAAACCTTACAAACATACGCACGTACACGCGTACGTATACATGTAAAAGTTACGAGGTATTTTCTCAAATTGTGAGTGTACTTTTAGGATACAAAAATGAGTTAGAATTTTCGGATAATTAACACTTTTATTTAGGAAAGCCAATAAGCGGAAATAGGACAATATGCAGATAGTAGCTTTATATTCCACAAAGTATTCTACAAAGCTGAATCAATTATCGTCAAAATTTACCCGTGTTTTAATTCATATATTTTTCAAATATGATTTTCATAATTAATAATTAATATTTGAAATTAGTTTGAAAATTAACAACAAAGATCAATCATGCATAAGCATTGATTATGAAACACTTTCCAACTGAAATGCAATTTCATTTAAAAATTTCTAAAATGTGATATATTCAGTGGTGATATCATTTACATTATCACAGTAATTTATTATACTTAAATATTTAAAACTGTATCGAAATATAAATCATCTGATTCTCTATGCAAAATCAATGAATATTTCATTCATATAACTTGTGTTCCAGACTCCAGAGCTAAATAATTTTGTGTGAAAAAAATGCAGCAATTCTTATGTAACTCACCTTACAATCGCTTGAGATATTAGCATTCTGCATAAGTTAAAATTAGGCTTCGTTGAAGAAATAATAAAAGTTTAGGGATCATTTAAAATCACAACTATTGTAATTGCATAGGCACGGAATTTAGATACACAGATAATATATGTGTGTGTGTGTGTATGTATTCAAAGTATTGGAATCATTCCGAAGATCAGAACTCGAATTTTCAAAGGATCTACACGTTTTGGGACTTCTAGAACACGAAAAACCTATTTTTAGGAAGACGTCTGTGTGTGTAAGGGTGTATCTGTGTATGTTTCTGTGTGTCTGTGAGGATATTACATCCACTCTAATTGAAAAACTAATGGACTGAATTTCATAAAATTTGTTAGGTATGTTTTTTGTGGGAAATCCTGATGTTCATTAGATTATAGTACGATTCGTAATAAAATAATCTGCCTTCTTTGCGAAATGGCCGGTAGAAATTGCCTTTATCCACTCTAGCTAAAAACTAATGGAACAAATTTAACAAAATTTGGTGTATAATATTTCAATAACCTACAAGTGATTTATATACCAAATTTAACAAAATTTGGTATATAAATCATTTGTAGGTTATTCTAGTACAATTCGGGAAAAAGGAACGGGCTATTTTTGCGAAATGGCCTGCAAAAATCGTTAAATATAAAAATAAAAGACTACGTGTGCTCAATTATATGAATTAAATTCCTATTTTATACGTGATTTTTGACAACAAAAAGAATAAGACTAACCCCATTACTCTAGGACTAGCCGTTCTTGAGATATTCAATTTTTTTCGCTTTTTCGCTACGCCATCTTTGACAATAAGTCCAGCTATCAAATGAGAACCAACTTTAAGTTTAACGTGCAAATTCAATGTCATTTAAAATACTTATGGCTGTTATTTTGTGCAGATAAACTCAAATTATTATTGAAGAAATAAAGAGAACGTGAATATGAGTCTGCAGAGAAAGACCCACATCAGAATTTTTAACAATATTACAACAATGATTTATAGAAGTGAACGGGGATTGTTTGCAGGCCATTTCGAAAAAAATGTAGTATCTATATTTAAAGATCCACCAAATTTTTGTAGAATAAAATGTTCAACAAATTTAAGCTGTGTACCAAATTTTAACTCTCTAGGACGTAGGAAAGTGCATTAAAAATGTCATCAAATAAGTATATCATGAAAAGTTATATAAAATTAATAAAAGAATTTGAAAAATTGTTAACTACCAAATTAATTTTAAAATGTGAAGACTCTCTCATATACAAATTGTTAAGTTCTTGGAAAGATATTTATTATATAATATACCTCTTTTTTCTTTCTGGAAGATATCCCAAAAGTCAGAATTTAATTGAATTTGTTTTTTTCCCTATATTAAATAATTTTTAATTAAGAAACTACTTAATATATTTTACTGAATTTTTTTTTATATATTTTATTGGATAGTGTGAATATTTTCTAAAAATTTCGAAGCAATTTGTGAATTTTAAATTTGCTTAAAAAATGTTTGAAAAATTAGGTCCCATAGGGTTCAATGTATTTCATTTTTTCAATCCGGGTTCAATAAAAAACTAATTGGGTGATATTATTTATTTATATTCCCATAGGTCCCACAGACCGTCTGAAAAACATACTAAAATTTCATTTTGATAAAGTCATTTTTACGGCAGTTATCGTGCTAACGGACAGACAGACAGACAGACAGACAGACAGAATGAACAAAGTCATAAACACTTTTCAACTATGTAGTAAAGTGTTAAAAATGATTATAGATTTTGTTTGGGTTATTTTGTATGACTGTATAAAATACAAATTAGTTTGATAGACTAATTATTTCTGAAAATATGAAATAAAAACTGTACCACCGATTTAACATTAGGAACTCAGAATTTAAAGCAGTCGTAACCCTCCAACGGCTTGAGTTAAATATATAAATTTTATATGAATTTGGAGTGCGTTGACATGGTGAATCAGTCTGTTATCAAAAGGGGGTGTTACCTTTTGAAAAAAATCAAGTTGGTGCAAAGTTTAATAAGGAAGACAACCTCTAATGCAAATTAGTTGCTCATTTATTTATATCAAATATTATTACGAGTCTAATGATACATTTGGAGAATATTACATTAGGATCTATATTTTTGGAGATAGATTTTTTTTATAGATTTGAAGAATATTTGGATTTTTTGTAATTTCTTAAATAGCACCCAGAAAAATTATAGAAATTTTTTCTATATAAATATATTCATTAAACTTTTTTTCTCACATTTTACTTTTGTAAGACCCATGTAGTTGTCATTCTACCTAAGGTACTGTCCATGTGGTTACCGTCCCACTGCTTTTCGTACTAATTTTGGTGGCTTACTTAGCCGTCCTAACTAATAACCATCCTCCAAATAGTTACACTTTCTGGTCTTCGGTTAGGCAATTTAGTAAATATGAGTAATTTTTTTCAGTAACAAATATTAACTCGCGTAATTATTATCCGGACTGCATGATTTTTACAGGTTAATAAGAAAATGTTCAGCAAATGTAATTTCACGCATGGAGCTATAAGACTGAGAAAGTTATAATTTTGCATTGATAAATCGTAGTCAATTTATCACAGCTATAAACCATAGTTAGCGCTCACTCACAATACCACATCTGTAAGTCTTCGATAAATGTAAAAATCATATCACCAGCTACATTGAGAAATTTTCTTACTTTTTTGTGAGGAAAATTTTTGACTAAAAACTAAATCGAATTTTAAAGAAAAATCGGTTCTATATGTCTCAAGGCCTGTCAGAAAGTACCGGTTATCGAGACTGTATGTCGTGTGTATTTTCAGCTGCTCTCGGCACACACAGTACATACATTCTTTTTTAACACTTTACAACAAAGTTGAAAAGTGTTTATGACTTTGTTCATTCTGTCTGTCTGTCTGTCTGTCTGTCTGTCTGTCTGTCTGTCCGTTAGCACGATAACTGCCGTAAAAATGAGTTTATCAAAATGAAATTTTAGTATGTTGTTCAGACGGTCTGTAGGACCTATGGGAATATAAATAAATAATATCACCCAATTAGTTTTTTATTGAACCCGGGTTGAAAAAATGAAATACATTGAACCCTATGGGACCTAATTTTTCAAACATTTTTTAAGTAAATTTAAAATTCACGAATTGCTTCGAAATTTTTAGGAAATATTCACATTATCCCATAGAATATATAAAAAAAAACTCAGTAAAATATGTTAAGTAGTTTTTTAATTAAAAAAATTATTTAATATAGGGAAAAAAACAAATTCAATTAAATTCTGACTTTGGGATATCTTCCAGAAAGAAAAGAGAGAGATATTATATAATAAATATCTCTCCCTTTATTTAAACGTTTTGCATATGGGAGTGGCTTCATATTTTAAAATAAATTTGGTAGATAACAATTTTTCATTTTTTTTAAATTTTATATAACTCTTCTTGATAAATTTAATTGATGGCATTTTAAATGCACTTTCCTACGTCCTAGAGAGTTAAAATTTGGTACACAGCTTAAATTTGTTGAACATTTTATTCGACAAAAATTTGATGGATCTTTAAATATAGATCATACATTTTTTTCGAAATGGCCTGAAAATAATCCCCGTTCACTTCTATAAATCATTGGTGTAATATTGTTAAAAATTCTGATGTGGACAGCACATGTCTTTCTCTGCAGACTCATATTCGTTCTCTTTATTTATTTAATGATAATTTGAGTTTATCTGCACAACATAAGTATTTTAAATGACATTGAATTTACACGTTAAACTTAAATTTGGTTCTCATTTGATAGCTGGACTTATTGTCAAAGGTGGCGTAGCGAAAACGCGAAAAAACTAGAATATCTCAAGAACGGCTAGTCCTAGAGTAATGGGGTTAGTCTTATTCTTTTTGTTGTCAAAAATCACATATAAAATAGGAATTTAATTGATGTAATTGAGCACACGTAGTCTTTTATTTTTATATATAACGATTTTTGCTGGCCATTTCGCAAAAATAGCCCGTTCCTTTTTCCCGAATCGTAGTAGAATAACCTACAAATGATTTATATACAAAATTTTGTTAAATTTGGTATATAAATCACTTGTAGGTTATTGAAATATTATACTCCAAATTTTGTTAAATTTGGTTCATTAGTTTTTAGCTAGAGTGGATAAAGGCAATTTCTGCGGCCATTTCGCAAAGAAGGCAGATTCTTTTATTACGAATCGTACTATAATCTAATGAACATCAGGATTTCCCATAAAAAACATACCTACCAAATTGTATGAAATTCGGTCCATTAGTTTTTCAATTAGAGTGGATGTAATATCCACACAGACACACAGAAACATACACAGATACACCCTTACACACACAGACGTCTTCCTAAAAGTAGTTTTTTCGTGTTCTAGAAGTCCCAAAACTTGTAGATCCTTTGAAAATTCGAGTTCCGATCTTCGGCACGATTCCAATACTTTGAGTATATACACATACACATATATATTATCTGTGTATTATCTGTGTATCTAAATTCCGTGCCTATGCAATTACAATAGTTGTGATTTTAAATTATCCCTAAACTTTTATTATTTCTTCAAGGAAGCCTAATTTTAACATATGCAGAATGCAAATATCTCAAGCGATTGTAAGATGAATTACATAAGAATTGCTGAATTTTTTTCACACAAAATTATTTAGCTCTGGAGTCTGGAATACAAGTTATATGAATGAAATATTCATTGATTTTGCATAAAGAATCAGATGATTTATATTTCGATACAGTTTTAAATATTTAAGTATAATAAATTACTGTAGTACTGTGATAATGTAAAATATATTACCACTGAATGAATCACATTTTAGAAATTTTTAAATGAAATTACATTTCAGTTGGAAAGTGTTTCATAATCAATGCTTATGCATGATTGATCTTTCTTGTTATTATTTAAAATGCTTAGTTGTGAGTAAGAGACAAATCGAGAAATAAGAATATCAGTGTCAGTGCTTTAGTTCAATAAATGTTTGAACAAAGTTGCAAACTAAACACATTCTCTTTCCTATTGAACTATTTATCTGCCAAATCTGACAGGCAAAACACGGGAATAACAGAACTATTGGAAAAGCTGAGATGCGTTGAGAAATTTATTGGAGTTTATTTTTTCTGTAAATTGTACACTTTTCCTCATGTTAAACATAACCACTTGTTTCTATCTGATTGCTTCAGAGATAGACGTATAAAAACGGTTTTACGAAGAAAATAGTTTTTATAAAGGCAGCAAGTTTGAAGTAAAGTTAAAATTTTTTTAGTTTGCACGTATGATTAGTTAAATTAAAGAGAAAACATGTTTTGTCTTCTAAATTCAATATGTTTTTTTATTCATATAAGTCACGATTTTAAAAATAAACGCAGCCTAAATATCTAAAAACTTTCTTTTCATTACTTATTTTTTTTTCTACTATATGTAGTATAAAGTATTATTTTATTTGAGAAATTTTTGATTGAACATTTTAAAGGATATGCACGTTTAAAGAAATTTTGGAAGCACTTAAACATATTTCTATAATATCTTTCTTTGTGTGTATACAGGGTGTCCCAAAAAGATTGAAACATGCTTTAATTCTTTAGCTGTTGGAGATAAGTGGACAATGTAAATTGCAAAAAGGTTGAAAGTAAGGTAGGAAGTAAGACTACGTTAGTGAAATAATCCTCCTATTAATTTTCAAAAAGTTACACTATTTAAATTTTTATACAACCCCCTTAAACAAATTTGGTCAATCAGAATCTTTTTATTTTTAATGCAACAAGATCATTAAAAAACACCGCATATCCGTATCTTTAAAATCAACTGAATTATGATAAAGAAAAAACCTAATTTACATTTCTAAGTTGATATATGGTCCCCATTCCCAATGTTCAATTTTCAATTAAATGTATTTCGCTCAATTTTGAAGATGCAGATATATTTTTAACACTTTACAACAAAGTTGAAAAGTGTTTATCTTTATTCATTCTGTCTGTCCGTTAGAATGATAACTGCCGTAAAAATGACTTTATCAAAATGAAATTTTAGTATATTGTTCAGACGGTCTGTTGGACCTATGGGAATATAAATGAATAATATCACCCAAATAGTTTTGGATTGAACCCGGGATGGAAAAATGAAATACATTGAATCCTATGGGATCTAATTATTCAAACATTTTTTAAGCGGATTTAAAATTCATGAATTGCTTCGAAAGTTTTAGAAAATATTCAAATTGTCTCATAAAATATATAAAAAAAATTTCAACAAGATATATTCAGTAGTTTTTAAAATAAATTAAAATAAAAGTAGTTTTTAAAATTAATTCAAAACTATTTACCTGATGGAGTCTGCAATATAACTGATATTAATGAAATATTCATTGATTTTACAAAGAGAAGGACGATTTTTTCGATGAAGTTTTAAGCATAGAGTTTAATTACTTGTTCCTCCATGGTCTTAAGATTTTAAATAAAATAAATTATTATAGTATTGTGATGAATGAAATGAATGCAAAAATGTTTATGAATGAAATACTGCTTTTATGGAGAGCCAGGCGTGTTATATTTCGATGACGTCATTTGAATAAATTTCATTCGTTTTCGATGAAATTTTCAAATATAATAAATGATTGTCGTATTATGATAATTTAAAAAAGATTACCGAGGAATGTATCGCATTTTAGAGATGCTTGAACCAGGTAATTTATATTTCAATGCCATCATTTGAATGAAGTTCATCTTTTTCGATGAAGTTTTAAGTTTTCAAATATAATAAATTAATGTATTATTGTGGTAATGTAAAAAATATTACCGGAGAATATATCGCATTTTAGAGATGTTTAAATAAAATTGCATTGAAGTTGGAAAGTGTTTCGTACTCAATCTTTTATGCATGATTGATCTTTCTTGTTTTTAACAATCTTGTTGCATTAAAAATAAAAATTTTCTGATTGACCAAATTTGTCTAACGGGGTCGAATAAAATTTTAAAAAGTGTAACTTCTTGAAAATTAATGGGAGGAATATTTCATTAACTTAGTATTATTTCCTACCTTATTTTCAACATTTTTGGAATTTACAGTGCCCACTTATCTCAAGCAGGTAAAGAATAAAAGCATCTTCAATCTTATTGGGGTACGCTGTATATGCTTTTACGTGAGTCACAGACAAGATGGTAACCTATTTAGTGATCTTGGTGGTAACCCGTTTAGTAATCGTGGCAATAGCGCATTCAATGATAGTGATGTTAACCCTTTTAGTGATCTTGATAGTATCCCATTTAGTGATCATAAAAGTAACCCTTTTAGTGATCGAAATGCTAAACCATATAAGGATCATAATGGAAACTAATTTAGTGATCGTGATGGTAAGTCATTTAGTGATCGTGATGTAACCTTTTTAGTGATCGTGATGGAAAACCATTTAAGGATCGGGATGGGAACTTATTTAATGATTATCATGGTAAACTATTTAGTGATCGGGATAGTAACCCATTTAATAATCTTTATGATAACCTGTTTAGTAATCGTGATGGTAAATTATTTAATGCTTGTGATGGCAGCCGATCTTGATGATAACCTAATTAGTGAACCTAATGGTAACCTCATTTAGTTTCTGAAACTAATTGCTTTTTTTTATTTGAATCTTCTCCATTCCTTTTTTTAACACCTTACAACAAAGTTGAAAAGTGTTTATGACTTGGTTCATTCTGTCTGTCTGTCTGTCTGTCTGTCTGTCTGTCTGTCCGTTAGCACGATGACTGCCGTAAAAGTGACTTAATCAAAATGGAATTTTAGTATGTTGTTCAGACGGTCTGTAGGACCTATGGGAATATAAATGAATAATATCACCCAATTAGTTTTGGATTGAACCCGGGTTGAAAAAATGAAATACATTGAGACCTATGGGACCTAATTTTTCAAACATTTTTAAATGGATTTAAAATTCACAAACTGCTTCGAAAATTTTAGGTAATATTCAAATTGTTCCATAAAATATAGAAAACAAAATTCAGCGAAATATATTCAGTAGTTTTTAAAATAAAAATAAAAATAATAATAACACCTCTTATATGAAGCAATCACGTGACCATGATATGAAAAGATCACGTGACCCACTTTAAAATGATATATGGCATCCATCTTGTCTCAAAATCGTGATTTTTAAAGTTCTTTTTAATTCATATTGAGTGTTGTATCCATCTTAAAACCACTTTATTTTTGCTTAAATTCTGTGCATCTACATACTGAAACAACGTAATAACAACATATTTGAGTTTAAAAGCTCATCCAAATGTGATTATTTTTACAACGAAGCCTATTTTTCACTTATGTAAAATGTAAATAGCAAAATATGTAGAATGAGTTGTATTAGAATTGCTGTATTTCTTTAACACAAAATTATTTAGCTCATGGAGTCTGTATAGCTGATATGAATGAAATATTCATTGATTTAACAAAGAGAAGGACGATTTCTTTCGATGAAGTTTTAAGCATAGAGTTTAATTACTTGTAGCTCCATGGTCTTAATTTATAAATAAAATAAATTATTATCGTATTGTGATGAATGAAATGAATGGGAAATTGTTTATGAATGAAATGCTGTTTTTATAGAGAGAGCCAGGCGTGTTATTTTTTCTATGACGTCATTTGAATGAATTTCAGTTGTTTTCGATGAAGTTTTCAAATATAATAAATTATTGTAGTATTATGATGATTTTAAAAATATTACCGAGGAATGTAACGCATTTTAGGAATATATCGCTTGTTTACGTTTTTAAATAAAATAAATTATTATAGTATTGTGATGAATGAAAGCAATGGAGAAATGTTTATGAATGAAATGCTGCTTTTATAGAGAGGCGATTTATATTTCGATGACGTTATTTGAATAAAGTTCATTTTGTTTTCGATGAAGTTTTCAAATATAATTAATTATCGTACTATTATGATAATTCTAAAATTATTACCGAGAAATGTATCACATTTTAGAGATGTTTAAACCAGGCAATTTATATTTCAATGCCGTCATTTGAATGAAGTTAATTTTCTTCGATGAAGGTTTAAGTTTTCAAATATAATAAATAAATGTAGTATTGTGATATGCTTTAAAATATTACCGAGGAATGTATTGCATTTTAGACATATTTAAATAAAATTGCATTGAAGTTGGAAAGTGTTTCATAATCAATGCTTTAAGCATGATTGATCTTTCTTGTTCTCATTGTTTCACTCCTATTGATATACATCCTTCGTTTATTCGTTATAGTATTGTTTCGGATTGGCAACGTCTGCATTACTGACTCATGTGAGCATTTTTCAGTAGACGTATTATGACACGCTTCTTGTTATGGCATAACTCTGTAAGGAAATTTAAAGAGAGTGAAAGAAATTTCAGTTTTACAAAAATATATGGTAAGGTAAATAAACGTATAGAGGCAATATTGACACTGTTCAAAATGTTTCGTTAGATTGAGTATTATGACATTAACATCTATCTTCTTTACTGCCTAATAAATATATAAAAAATATAGGGAATGAATATTAACCTCAACTATGACATTAGAAAAGGATACACCTTAGTTTACTTCATCACAGACGCAAAACCCCGAAACTTGCTGTACGGATATAAAATGGAATAATTACCACACGAGCTACCCGCAATACGTTGCTTATGAATTTTCGGACATGAATCAGAGCATGAAGCAAGACTTCAAGTTTTGTTTTTTACTATTTTTAAGTTTTACAATTTTTAACTTTTTATAGCGTTTAACTTTTTGCAGCTCTTAAATTCTTACAAATTACAATTTTACAACTTTTAATTTTTTAACTTTTTACAAACATTAACTTTCATCTTTTATAAAAACATTACTTCTTAAATTTTCCCCTTTAATGTGAAAAGAGAAAATAGTGAGTAACTCTGTTACTTGTTTTATAGATTGATGTGAAGTAACACTACTTTCACATGCTTCGAATGGTGAAAGGTCAATGTGTGTGACGATGTTTGAAGGTACCTATATAAGTGGAAACATGCCGACATCAGATTTCACTCTACCACGTAAATGCAACTTGTGGGAAATCACCCCAGACTGCACTGAGATTTCATGCGAGATGAAGGTCGACGTAAAGCTCGGCCAATGTAAAAAGTTGTATTCTAAGGCTGTAAAATCAATACATTAGATTTTTTGTGGCTAATAAGCCTCTTCACTATATCAACTCAGCGACCATGACAAGTCGATAGAATTAGTAGCCAAATATGCTGTTATATAGGAGAAAAAGTATGTGCATTTTCTGGTAATTTTACGAGCGTGGGATTGAATTTGATGTGGTTAAAATAAGCGCATGACATGAGATAGGAATTTGGAATGTCACGCACTCAACCCAACTTATGTCACGCCAACAACCCAAATCATGTCTCGCCAACAACCCCACTGAAATATGAGGAAATTATATACCTTCTGTGGAGTACTTCCCGGCCGTCCAAACAGTTACCTTACACATTTCTGGTAGGTCGGACGGTCTGGGTCTCAACAACAACCTTCTGTGGAGTTCTGGGAATAGCACGTAATTCGTGAAATTCTTAGCCAATCTACAAAATTCGAAAAGTTTCCCAATCTCTCCAAAAGTCACCACGTTGACAATGTTTCATCAAATGTGTCACTAAGGGCATCGAATTTGTCATCAAGGTCAAACTACCCGGGCTTTCAAATTATAATAATATGTAACTCCCTTCGTGTATAATAATATGCAACTTCTTCTAACTCCCCTCCTTAACATATTTTATATAAAAAATTGCTTGGAATTTTAATTTTTTTTGTGTATCCGACTATGTAAAGTTTGTTACAAAAACTTCAAGAAAATAAAATTGAATTCACAAGTATTTTCTTTTCATTTCCATTGTGACTTGTCTATCCTAATTTTATGAGTAAGGAAAATATAGTCTTTCATGCCTTCAAAACCGGTCGTTAGATTTATACATTTATATCATGCTGTTACTAATGAATTATTACTTTCCCTGCAATACATGGTAATGTATAGGGAAAGTATGGTATCATGTCGAAAATCGCAACTCGAGTTTTCGACGGATCTACACGTTTCAAGACCTCTAGAATACGAAAAAACCATTTTTAGCGTGACGGCTGTGTGTGTGTCTCTGTGTCTGTCTGTCTGTGTGTCTATGTGTATGTCTGTCTGTGTGTCTGTCTGTCTGTGTGTCTGTCTGTGCAGATTTTGTATCCACTATAACTAAAAAACTAATAGACCGAATTTCACAAAATTTGGTAGGTAAGTCACTTGTGAGCGAGTCTGGTGCTGATTAGTTTTGGGTACGATTTGGAATAAAAGAACCCACCTTTTTTTTGCGAAATGGCCCGCAAAAGCTTGTATCCACTCTAACTGAAAAACTACTGGACCCAATTTCACAAAATTCGGTAGAAGAGTCACTTGTGGGTTATCCTGGTGCTGATTAGATTTTGGTACGATTCGGAAAAAAATAACTTGCCTTTTTTTGCAAAATGGCCCGCAAAAATCGTCAAAATCTAAACTAAAGAGCTAGGTGTACTCAAATATATCCATTAAAAGCTCGTTTAATACGTAATTTTTAACGACAAAAATAATAAGACCAACCCCATTACACTAGGACTAGCCGTTCTCGAGATATTTTAGTTTTCACTATTTTCTCTATGCCACCTTTGAAAATAAGTCCGGTTACCGAATGAGAACAAAAATTGAATTAAAAGTGAAATAAATTTAATTAAAATATAGAGAACGTTAATATAAGTCTGCAGGGAAAGTCATGTGCTGCCCACATCATATTTTTGTTTTATTTTCAAACCCTTTTTCTATGTAGTTAGACATATTTATATCTTAAAATCGATTTAAGCATCCGCTAAAACATAGGTATAAAGATATATTTAATTAAAGCGAAGCGTGTTATAGAGAAGAGAAATGATACGTTTTGACAATCTTTTATTTAACTATATCTGGTGTTTTTACTTTCCCTGCAATGCATGGTAATGTATAGAAAAAGTATTGGAATCATGTCGAAAATCGCAACTCGAGTTTTCGACGGATCTACACGTTTCGAGACCTCTAGAATACGAAAAAACTATTTTTAACATGACGTCTGTGTGTGTGTGTCTGTCTGTGTGTCTGTGAGTCTGTGTGTCTGTGAGTCTGTGTATCTGTGTGTCTGTCTGTCTGTGTGTCTGTGTAATGCATGTATCCACTCTAACTCAGAAACTAATGGACCTAATCTCATAAAATTTGGTAGGTAAGTCACTTGAATATGACCCTGGTGCTGATTAGTTTTTGGTACGATTCGTAAAAACAAAACCCGCCTTTTTGTGCGAAGTGACCAGTAAAAATTTCATTTATCCGGTCTAGCTAAAATACTAATTGATTAAATTTCACAAAATTTGGTAGATAAATTACTTCTTGGATACTCTGGTGCTGATTAGAATTTGGTACGATTCGGAAAAGAAGAACCCCCCTTTGTTTACGAAATGGCCTGCAAAAATTTCATGTCTCCACCCTAGTTAAAATACTAATTGACCAAATTTCAAAATATTTGGTAGATAAGTTACTTGTGAGACACTCTGGTGCTGATTTGATTTTGGTACGATTCAGAAAAGAACAACCTGCCTTTTTTTACAGAATGACACTCAAAAAAGAAAAAAAAAGAAAAAGAAGTATGCTGAATCGTATCAATTAAATTCTTGTTTTATACACAATTTTTGACGAGGGAAATAATATAACACACTCCATTACACTTTAAGGCTAACGGTTCTCAAGATATTTGAGATTTCTTGCATTTTTGTTACGCCGCTATCGGAAAAATGTCCAATTACCAAATAAAAACAAAAATTGAATTAAAAATGCAAATTTAGTGTTATTCGGTGCAATTAAACTCAATGTAATGAATTATTAAAGAAATCAAGAAAATATAAATTTAAATCTGCAGGAAAAGTCATGTGCTGCCCACATTAGATTTTTTGTTTGTGAGTGTGATTCAAATCTGTGAGGGCCTAATTAGTCAGGTTCCATTAATCACGGTAATGTAAAATTTGGTATGTCGCTATCGTTTTAAGACATTTTTATTCTATTGATATCGAGCATTCTCGGGTTATCCCGTCCTGGTTCTACGGTTTGGGGGATATCTCAAGAACTGGAAGTGCAACAAAGTCGAAATTTAGTATATCGTTAGTTATCTGTTGCAGTATCTGTTAATTCTTTGGATTTTGTACACTATCGGACTAGCCCGTCCTGGGCCCATCATAGGAATGGATTAACTTAATTTTTGGATTAACTCGAGATCCGAAGTAGTTAGGAGGCTCAAATGTGGCATATCGCTATCCACCGTGGTATATTTTGGATTTTGAATCATACCGGCTAAGCCATGTACTCTATTTTTGGGGCAATAACTCAAGATACGGAGTAGTTAGAAAGTCCATTTTGCTGATCCTCCTACATTTAAATGACATACATTTTATTACATACATTTTTCACACATTTAAGTTACATACATTTTAATATATACATTTTTCATACATTTAAATTACATGCAAATAATAAAAGGGGGAAGGTACTTTAAAAAACTACATTTAATGCTTTTACTTGCTTTATCTTTATCAGCATATTAATTTTTTTTTAATTTTTGTAATAGCAACGTATCTTTTGTTCTAAAATTTTTATCGCACTGTCCATGCAGTGCATTCCACTATAAAGGGATCACATGGCTGAAGACTGAAAGGCCAATCTCTTATCTTGAAACATATTTTTCGTTCCTGTCCCATCGGAAAACATAAGATAACTGCAAAAAACAATGGACATGTTTTTTTAAAGCCCGAAGAAAGTTCGTATCGGTCAAAAACTCTGATTCCGTGTTATTGTGAATCTAAAAGTTTTCCGGAGAAAATCCGGGAGACAAATAAAATTGAATTTGCAGTACCCTTGGGCATAATTCTTGGTGCCCAAGATTTTTTTCAAGAGATCGATTCGTCTGTAGGATCGGTAATGTTCGTACATTGTGTAAGTTTGGGGATGTTTCAGCCGTGATTTGTTTTAAATTTAATATTTAACAGCACAAGAGATTGCATAGTATCCCACAAAGTTTTATTTCCTAAATGCTTTTCATTCGGAGGTTTTAGGAGTATTTACATTTTAACGATATTTTTCAATTTTGAGGAAATTGAAGTTTACTAAACAAATCTTCACTCGCAATTTTGGGCTAAGCAAGAACACATAGATTTTTAGATCTTAGTTTATGATGTTAATGATATCTATTATCGGAGTATCGGTAGAAATAGGGCGCTGCGAAAAATATAAGCACTTTGGACGCTTATATGTCTGAACTTAATAAATAAATTATAAGCAATTTTTGCATGTTTTGTCAGCAGTAGAATGTTATTTATGAGTATATAAAAAATAAGTACAAGATTTTAATATTTTGAGTTATTTTCTTGAAGTTTTGTCTGTTTCAGCTTGACTTTGTTTGCTTTCCCATCAAATACCTTCAAAACCCGCAATGGCAATTGACTTGGCATACATATATGCATGTTTGGCATGTTTAGCATTGCACGCATGCCAAACATGGCATAGATATAGGCATCTATGCAGGGCATAGGCATAGCAACATGGCAAAAATTTTCTTTTGCCCACAGAAGAATCTACAGCACAAAGTCACGAGATATTATGATAATAAACTTTTTAATTAGATGCAATTAAAAAGTTTAGAAATGCCGATTATCAATCTTCAATCTAAACCAAAATGGACAAAAAAAATATGTAAGCGGGCGAAAACATATTGAACAAGAACGGTCAATCATGCATAAAGCTTTGATTATGAAACACTTTCCAACTGAAATGCAATTTTAATTAAACATCTCTAAAATATGATACATTCAGCGATGATAGTTTTAAAATTATTACAGTACTACAGTAATTTATTACATTCGAAAACTTAAAACTTCGTCTAAAAAGTAGCTAGTTACACAAAATGAACTTTATTTAAATGACGTCATTGAAATATGAATCGTCTGCTTCTCTATGTAAAATCCATGAATATTTCATTCATATCACTTATATTCCAGACTCCAGAGTAAATAATTTTGCGTGAAATATTAAACAATTCTTATACAACTAACTCACTTTGCAATCGCTTGATTTGTTTACATTCTGCATGCTATATTATAGCATAAAATTTAGGCTTCGTTGTAGGAATAATCAAAATTTAGTGATTATTTAAAATCCAAAACATTTTAATTGCGTTGGAACAGAATGTAGATACACAGATAATACCCCAAAATAAAGCGTTTTTATGACGAATGCAACACTAAATATAAATTTAAAAGATCTTCAAACATCACGATTTTTACACAGAGGAAAGCAATGGATGCCATATTTTATTTTGCAATCAGTCACATGATCTTTCATATATCATGGGTGTAATTATCATTTCAATTTTTATTTAAAAACTATCAAACATATAAATAAATTGGCATCACGTCTGATTTCAATTAGCAGAAACAACAAGCATACAACTATAATATAGAAGGTATTTATTTCACTTCTTGTAAGATGTACGAAATTTAAAAAGGCCAGAGCGCTTTCGAGCGTAAATACGCTCTTCATCAGTGGCTACATGGAAATAGAAATCGTTTTATTTATTTATTTATTTATTTATTTTTTAATTTGAAATTTCTGTAATAAAATTGTAAGAAGTTTTTACTGTACTTTTTGTGATTTATGCTCGATTTTGAATCTGTTCAGATAAACGTAAGTTTATTGATAATTGGATTTATGCAAATTTGTCACCTTTTATGGTCTATATATGAACGATCATTTCTACTTCCATGTAGCCACTGATGAAGAGCGTATTTACGCTCGAAAGCGCTCTGGCCTTTTTAAATTTTGTACGTCTTATAAGAAGTGAAATAAAGACCTTCTATTATAGTTGTGTGCTTGTTTCTGCTAACTATCAAACATATTTTGCTAAAATTTTTTTGCGCATTTTATGTGATAATTAGAATATTTCCTAAAATTTTCGAAACAATTTGTGAATTTTAACTTTGCTTGAAAAATGTTCGAAAAATTAAGTCTCTTAGTATTCAATGTATGCCATTTTTTCAACCCGGGTTCAATCCGAAACCTACCTTTGATGCCGTCACTTAGGGTGGAGTATGAGAAACTCCAATAGCTTCCAAGTACTAAGGAATAACACTCAACAAATACAACAGTAATTCCCATTTAAATGGATCAAATCCTTAATTTTTTTATATTCCTTGATTAAGTCATAAAATGCAATCATTAAAATTAACTTAGATAAACACACATGTACACATATCAAAATAATTAATATTACATAAGCACATTTATAGGTTATCTTCTAGAAAAGCAAGTATTATTTATTCAGGTTAGAGTTCTCACTCAATTAATGATTATTGCGATCTCTAATGTGTAAGTTCCCTCCGTGACCGATATTAACATGGGATAAATAAAAGATTACCCCAGTTTGCATAGTAACGGTTGAAATCATCAAATCACAGTTCTGTCATACATCTAACTATCACAGATAAATTTGTATAGAGTAATGCGTATTACTGATTCGCATAGTGTATTTTGCGCAGTCCAATTAATACACTTGTATTAGATGCATTGGGACACCGAGAGTGAAGTGGCATTGTCAGATGATCAATATGCAGTTATTAAATTTTCCACTTGTTAATTATCAGAGAACACTCTGTTATTACTCAGCATTTATTACGCTGATAGTGCATATTTGCTAAATACTGTTATTGATGATTTAAATTTGATCACTGATGGCACATTTTTGTTTAAGTACGACAGGGTGCGCATCGTGATGCCACCGCATTATTTCGACGTAATCTCGTGGGACAACAGGGTTTGAGTGATACTCTTTTTTACTTGTTTTCTACATTCTGGCTAACCATCGAATCTCTGATGCTTCTCAGACTCTGTGATAACACACTTTTTCATTCCCCCTGTGATGTCAATCAACCTCCTTTGATTTGTTCTTGGTGATGAAGGGGGATGTACGCTGTTTATATATGTATGAGTTCCTATTGGTTCTCGTGATTGCATTATTACTTTCCTTATATACATAATGTATAAGGAAAGTATTGTGACTGGGTCGAAAACTCGAAGGGAGAGCACGTTTCAAGCATTCCTGATCACAAATCGAACATTTTTGAGGGGATGTCTGTGTGTGTGTGTGTGTGTGTGTCTGTCTGTGTGTGTCAGTGAGTCTGTGGAGACGATATCTCACGAAGGAATGGAGCAATTTGAATGAATGAAATTTGGTACAAAAATCACAATCCGTGAATACTGGAAGCCTATTGTTTTAAAATACAATCGAATGTTCAGAACCCCCCTAAATTTTCGAGTGAAATTTTGAAAAAATCATCAAAAAAACAAAACCTTTAATAAAGTTACGCAAATAGACTTTTCTTATGTAATTTTTCCTTAGAAAACGATTGACGTAAACTTTGGAACGCTAGAATGAACCGTTCTCGAGATATTGCACATTTTTCAAATAAATTTATCAAAAAATCCCATAAATTAAAAAAAATATTAATTGTTAAGAAAGATGTTCACTTTTCATATGTAATATCATAAGCTAAATTAGGTGACATCATTCTCGTGGATCTAACTCGGTCCATTCACGAGAAAAGATACTTTGAGTAATACTTTTGTATTTGAACGTCAATAGTCATTTATCTGCTGCAAGAATAACATATTTCTCTGTCCATAACGCTTGGCAAGATTTTGGCGACGAATTTGGCTGATTGTTGCCAATTTGGCGATTTTTTGAAATGTTGCAAAATTAACGAAAATGTCGCTAAATGGATAAAAATGACGCTAAATCCATAAAAATGACGACTAATTGAAGAAAATTCAATATCTTCGAAAGAATATTGAGAAGAATATTGAATTTATGAAAAGAGTTTGCATTAATACATAAAAATTATTTACTTAGAAATGCCTATGAGTGAAATAATCCAAAATGATGATAAATCTGTGACATTTTTCCTTTGTAAATATCTAATAATAAAAAGAAGTATGTGACACATTCTTATTTAATTGAATATTTAATAATAAAGTTCAAGTCTTGAAAATATAATTTGTTAAAATTTCGAGATAACATGAAGCCATGTTATCTCACATGTCTACTGTCCCATAATAATGGCTAGAGGGCGATGTCACTTAAATTTTTCATAGAAGGGTCAATGCACTGAAAATAAGATACTACAGACTGGTTTATTACGCTATATTAAAAAATCTGATGTGGGCAACACATGACTTTCTGTATATAATGCAATGAATTTACTACTTTTACAGTTAAAAAAATGTTATTCTTATAGTAGATACTTATATTCTTTTAAAGATATTGAATTTTCTTCAATTAATCGTCATTTTCATTGATTTAGAGTCATTTTTATCCATTTGGCGAGATTTTCGTTAATTCGGTAACATTCCGCCAAATTCGTCGCCAAAATCTCGCCAAGCGTTATGGACGGAGAGATAAGTTATTCTTACAGCAGATAAATGACTATTGGCGTTCAAATACAAAAGGATTACTCAAAGTATCTTCTTTCGTGAATGGACCGAGTTAGATCCACGAGAATGATGTCACCCAATTTATTGCATGATATTACATATGAGAAGTGAACATGTTTCTGAACAGTTAATATTTTTTTTAATTTCTGGGACTTTTTGATAAATTTATTTGAAAAATGTGCAATGTCTCGAGAACGGTTCATGCTAGCGTTCTAAAGTGTATGCCAATCGTTTTCTAATGAAAAATTACATAAGAAATGTCTATTTGCGTAACTTTATTAAGGGTTTTGATTTTTTGATAATTTTTTCAAAATTTCACTCGAAAATTTAGGAGGGTTCTGAACACGCGATTGTGTTTTAAAACAATAGGCGTCCAGTATTCATGGATTGTGATTTTTGTACCGAATTTTATTCGAATCGATTCATTCGTTCGTGAGATATCGTCTCCACAGACTCACTGACACACACACACACACACACACACACACACACACACACACACACACACACACACACACACACACACATACTCACACACACACACACAGAGAGAGAGAGAGAGAGACAGACATTACCTCAAAAATGTTTGATTAGTGATCAGGGATGCTTGAAAAGTGCTCTCCCGTCGAATACTCGAATTCGAATTTTCGATCCCGTCACAATACTTTCCTTACACATTATGTATATAAGGAAAGTAAAAATACTGAATATTTCGTTCTGCTGAAATATTTTGAGCACCACTGTAGATTATATACCGTGGCATATTCAATTAGTAACTGTTTTAAGTGTAATCTTATAGTTAATATGTTAAAAAATTGTGCCCTAAACGAGAAACACTGAAATAAATACGAGTATATTGATGCCGTTCATTGTTTTAATGCGATACCGATTTATGTTTTTTAAAAATAAAAGCAAGCCAATAGTCAAATATATATATATATATATATATATATATATATATATATAGTATAACATTTCTAATTAAATCAGTCTAAGTAGAAATTAAAAGTAAATTTTTGTACGATTCGAATAAAACGGAAATGATTTTCATCCAACTTCAGGAGGAAAATTTATTAATAGTACCAAGGGCGTTACATTTTATGACTTCAGAAAAAATCATTTAATATTAATATATTGATGGTTTAAAATTTAATTTCCATTGCTTCTAAAATTCACGAATTCAGGACTCCAAAAGCATATTGATAAGATGTTTTTGTAAAGAGTAGGCCATATCAACGAAATAGAGAAGATATAACAACAAAATATGCGTGACCTTCATTTTACTGCCTTAAATAGAGACAAACCCGAAAGGTTTTTTCCAGTATATATCCTTTATTTATGTAGCATATTGTTGACATACGATATCTTATTATGACAAAATAGTTGGCTGTTGCTTTTTGAATTTTTGAAAATAATTAGCAACTAAATATGATGACCTCCTACGCAAATCAGATGCACATTTATTTACAATAGACTTTATTCCGAGTCTAATGATACTTTTGGTTTGACTACAATTCTATAAGCGAGAATAATGAGCGGTGTTCAGTTTTTTTTAATCGGCTGTATATTGTATTTTAGAAAATTAAATTTAAATATGTCAACGAATATATGTATATATATAATATGGAAATACCGTGAAATATAATATTAAAAATTTATTAGAAATCACACTTAAAAGGCGCAAAGCTGCACTGCCATCCGGCTGCACTGCCATCCAAAGCTGCGCTGCAATGCATCCATCCAGCCTCTTTTCATTTCGAAAATATATATATATATATATATATATATATATATAATATATATATTCATTTTTATTCTAAATTCTTGTTTGGAAAATTGTTCTTTAATACTTTAATATTCTAAAGTATTTGTTTTATCTCTATATTTTCCGCCAATTGTTTATTTAAGTTGTTGAAATTTGTTTTAATGAGATGTGTAAATGTTTAAATGTGAAGTTAAATTTTTAATAAATGTTAGCTTTCTTAGAAACTTAATGCTCATTGTTCTTTAATCTTTAATATGGACTTAAGGGATATTTTTCATAAAAAGTTTCAAGAAATATTACTTCAAATAAAAGTGTGTAAAAAAGTTTTATTTGAGTGAAAACATAAATGTAAAACTAATTTCAAAATGTTTTATGTTTGTCTTTTATTTTATTTATTCTAGATACGGTAATAAGTATAGAATTTTCGCAAGTCTTTCATGTACTTTTTCAGAAGTCTTTCTTCTAAAAGATACCAAACTTAATGAAGGTATCCATCAAACCATGATGCAGCAGCTTGATGAAAATAATAGCGTAACGAATCATCCCCAGGGTAAGTTAGATTTTGAGCTGAAGGTGATACAAAGTACCAAAGTCGTGATATCGTGGTGAATATTTTGCAGTTAAGTGATTCAGAAAATTAAACTCAAAGATAAATAAATCGGAATATCAAGTTTAATTTATCTGATAATCCTTGCGTAAGTTATTAAATTAATATTTTTGTTTAGAAATATAGTAAATTTCTCTGTTTGTAGGACAGGTAAGTTTTCTTAGGAGATCTAGCCTATCGTAAATTAATTAGGCTATTCGTAGATTAGGCACATTTTGGTAAGGGATCTAATGTCTCGTAAATTAATTAGATTTTATTAAGGGATCATAGGTGTTGTAATTAATTCCATTTTGTTAGGAGTTAGTGTATATATATATATATATATATATCGCAATCCACCCCTGCCATTCTATGCAAATCATATGGTCACTCCTGTTCTCGCTTATATTTTCTTCTTGTTTATATCCTTATATGCCACTCTGGATGCAGAGCTGCTAAGCGCCACATCCTCTGTAAGGTTTCTATTACTTAAATAGGTTCCTTTACTTAAATAGGAGTTCCTTTCGTGATATACTTATTTTTATATGTATATATATATATATGGCTCTTGATAACGTACATTGTTTTGGAAATGCTTTTCCCTTTTTTTAATTATATTCATGTTCATAAAAAAATTTTGGGGAGCCAGAAAGGCCTAGCTCCACCAGCAATTTTTTCTGTTAGAAATTTTTCTTTTTATACACTATTCATGCATTTACACCATGTATGTTTATGCAGGGAACAGCGGGATCAGTACCTTAATTACCTGTATTTCATTTATGATTTGTAACATTTAAAGTAAATTTTAATTTAAGGGTGTAGTTAAGGGAATATACTCACCAATTTTTCACCACATGTGATTCTTTTTTCAATTGCTTACCTTATATATGAAACGGGGAAAGAGGGGTATTTCATACCTATTTAGCACCTGTTTTATTTATAATGTTCTATTTATAATTTTCACGAACTTGTCGCACAGTCATTTTTGATTTCAAATTTTCTCTTCACACAATTTTATTTTCACATTTGCTCTACTACGGACCATTTTCAATAAATGATCAATCTCTGATATTTGTAATACAAGTAAATTAAAATTCTTAAGATATATATATATATATATATATATATATCACGAAAATTCAAATATCTAACAGGCTTACGAAATAAAAATATAAATCAACAAATCCTCAAGCAAATGGAATGGCAACAATATATCTTATTCCTTTGTGAATGGCAACACTTGTCACTTCTTTCTGTGTTCCCATGCTTACTAGGTTAGTGTGTTTTTTCAGTCCGTTTTTTGGTATCCATTTTTCCTTTTCTTTTTCTTTTTTATGTATGTCGTCTAAGTAGAAATAGTTTATAGATATAATCTGTCTATTTCTTCAGAAACATACATTTTTGTGTTTGCTTCTACAAAAAACTTGGGCATGAATACGATTTTTGTGGAAGTGAACAATTCATGATTTAGGCTTACAGTAAATATTTAGGCTTACAGTAAAATTAGGTTTACAGTTTATTTACTTTGAAGTATAACTTCAAAATAAATAAACTTCAACATTATTCATCCAATCTATCAAAATCAGTACATAAAAATATTATTAATGATCAGTTATTAAGAATAAAAATGTTAAGTACACCATGTTACTACAAAGAACATCTTATTAAATTCATAAACAACACTATACAAAATACATACCCGCCAAACCTTATTTTTTCATTAATTAAAATACAATGTAATTTTAAATTCAAAACCTTGCTCCAATTACAGCAACATATTGACAGATCAATCTCCACCATTTTTGAATAAAAAATTTTAAACAAATTATCATCTGCATGTTTCACTTCCAACAGTTGCACTCTTAGTCTATCAACTTAACCGTAACCCGTTTTGAGTTAGAAAAAGCTTAGTCAGTATCAATTACTCTCCAATGTTAGCATCACACGGGGTAACTTAATTTATATTATTTTATTATTATTCTTATTCTTATTCTTTTCCATATTATACATAACATTGTATTCTCATATAAATACACAGCCATACGCTAGTATATTTGATTATTTTATTTGATTAATTTTGTATTTATATCTGATCCATTTTCTACTTTCTTCTACGTCGGGCCATGTGTATTATTTCTGCAATACAATTAACAGTAATGCACACAGAAACGAAAAATCAGTATTAACGAACCAGGTATGGGCCTTGACAACGTACATGGATTAGGAAATGATTTCACTTTTTTCAATTTATTTATTTAAAAAAAAAGTTTCTTTTTGGAGGGGGGGGGGGGGGGGCAGCCAGAAAGGCCTAGCTCCAAGTGCAAATAAATTTTTCTGTTTTGCAACTTTTCATCTAATACACTAATCATGCATTTACACCATGAATGTTTATGCAGGGAACAAGGGAATTAGTACCTTACGTACCTGTATTACATATATGATTTATAACAAAATTTAATCTAAGGGTGTAATTAAGGGATTATATTCACCTATCTTTACAAGTAAGTATTTTTCAATTCCATAACTTATGTATAGAGTAAGGAAAAAGGGGTATTTTATACCAATTTAGTACCTGTTTTATGTATAATGTTTTATTTAAAATGTTCTCTTTATCATCTTCACAATCTTGTCGTATAGTCATTATTGATATCAACTATTCACTTCAGACCATCTTTTTTTCATTTTGTGCTATACAGAACAATTTCAATAAATGATCAATCTCTGGAACACAAGTAAATTAAAATTCTTCATATATATATATACCTAATTAAACATGACCTGGTATATTCCATGTGAAATACTTCAGTCCTTTAATTTTGTTATCTTTAACAAAATGGGTGGACTGCTTTCAGTCATTACATTAATGAATCATATTAACGGCTTACTTGTCTTACAAATTAAGTTTCTATGGATTAAATTTGTTAAATGCAAGGATGTTTACAATGAAGTCATAAATCGCTAAAAGTTAAATTAATCAATATTGGTTCGCGGTTTCAGGTTACTTTGCTCGTGTATTACAAGCAAGTGTTAATTGAATCTTTAGTGGCAAGGTTCCATTAATTTGAGAGGGTTATTAAGCTTTACCGAATTAAGATAATATTTTATGCATATTAGAGATGGGTGTTTGAAACAGTGTTGGACACATTTCCCTAAAATAACTTCTGTACTGAAGAGATTACTTTATTTGTAACTCATACTCGGGAAAAGCTGTATGTTAAATATAATCCACGTAATATTGTAACCGTAATACCTACGTCTTAAATAATAAAATTTTACAAATTTCTCTTTAATTGTTTGCATCATTTTTTATTAAGACCTCACTGAAGATAAATGCAATAAAAATTTTGAATTTTCTGCGGTTAGGTAATTGCTCCTGCATTGACACTTAAATACTGCGTGAGGTCATACTAACCTATTTTTTTATTATTTTTCTCATTTGCATTAATATATCATTTTGCTGTAAATTAATAACCTAACAGACTTACGGGTTCAAGGACCAATCACAGCGCCAGCTTGATAGGCATGCGAATTCTATTTGGGATGGTATCCGAGTTCTCTGCAGATCACGTTCTTTAAGGGAATACCAGTAGCTCATTTGAGATAGCCAGTACGAAGATCTATGGTTTGTGTCGTGACTGGGGCAGTCAGATTCGTTACAATGGCATTCAAACAGTTTAACCCTGCAGGTTAGTACAGTAATGTCGAAAGTCTGAAAGCAAACGTAGTACAACTAGCACGGATTCAGTAGATCTGGGACACTGAGCGTCGATTTCAAAGCGGGAACTCCACGACCACCTGGAGGATAAAATATAACACCAGAGAGCTAACTTGAGATAAAAATAGCAGGAGGTGGTCAGTGAGATTCTCAAGATGCACGCCAATCTGACATTAGAGGAAGGAGAATGCATGAGTCCAATTTGACGCTAAGAATTTGCAACTCCATTTCAGTAGCGCGATGGTGAGAACGCAAGCTAGTTAGTGTGCAACGGCTAGTACAGCAAGGTTCTTTACAACTCTTTAAAGTGCTTATTTTTATTTGCGTACAGAATTTTTACATTTTATTATACACAAATGCATGATCAAACTTGCAATTACTAATTATACTCCTTATTCCGGAAAACCAAATGTTTTTAATAAACATTGCATATCCTTATCGATTCGGATGTGACAGTAGGTTGCAAAAATAATCTCAGGCAGGCCATACATTGAGGATTCAGGACGCATTGTACGTCGTGCACTGCGTCTGATATGTTGCTCAAATATGCACTACAAACTGGTTTTTCTAATGTTGTTTTGCGTCTCCAGTGCAGCATGTAGCTATGTGTCTTCAATATGGGGACAACATTGTTCAAAATAAACAGCATTTTGCTCGATGCAGCATGCTTCCTCAATGTGTGACCTCCCTTATCTGACGCTAAAACATGTACTAGCTCCATACATCGACAGACAACCTACGTGTGGTGAGCAATTTGGCTAATTACTGTCAACACTGTATGAGCCTAACAAGAAAGCAATAGCGGCACTAATAAGACTGCATAAAGTGACATAATAACATATTATATTTACGATATAAAGAGAGTCACGAGAAACAACTGCTCAGTTGGAAATTTTTGCATGCAGATTCTACGTTATGTTACGCAATGGGTTCATTAACCAACCAGTCTTGGCTGGCGGTTAATCCATAGCCATCTCTTGTCTTACAGCAAAGTGGGAGGAGATTATGAAGTTCGAGAAAAATTCATGAAAGACAAACAGAGATGAAGAGACGGAGATACACGATGGACATGAGATGGTAAAAAGATCAGTAAAAGCGGAAGGTCATCGGAAATGGTCGAATAAGCTCAAAAGTTTAGTAATGTTGAAAGAAAGAGTGTGAACCCGAGAGTATGTTAAACATTGATCTCACAAATATATGAAGAGAGCGAAAGAGTGGCTAAAATAATGCAAGGTCACGTACAAATTTATCAATCTAAGTTGTGTTGTTCTAATCGGTCGATGAACGTATGAAGTGAGGTAGATGACGGCGAGTTGAGCAGCCCGTTCGAGGAACTCTGAGTCGATTATTTCCAATGTGGATTTCCGAGATAGGAACAACTCACATTACACTATTCTTCTGTAGAGGATAATCAATGAACACGAGCAGGTATGGCAATCAGGGGAGGAGGCGCGAGCTCTCTGCGGGCGTCTTATTTGGAGAAGTTCTGTGGCGACCCAGTACATATTAAATACTAAAAAATAAAGGGGTTTTAGGACGGATGCAACATTCAATATAAATTTAAAAGTACTTCAGAAATCACGATTTTTACACTAAGAAAAAAGATGGATGCCATATTTTATTTTGAAATGTGTCATATGATCTCTTTATAATATGGGTGTAATTATTATTTTAATTTTTATTTAAAAAATTACCCTACATATTTTGATGAATTTTTTTTTATATTTTATGGGATAATTTGAATATTTCTTTAAATGTTCGAACCAATTTGTGAATTTTAATTTCGCTTGAAAAATGTTTGAAGAATTAGGTCCCATAGGGTTCAATGTATTTCACTTTTTCAATCCGGGTTCAATCCAAAACTAATTGGGTGATATTATTCATTTACATTCCCATATGTTCCACATATCGTCTCAACAACATACTGAAATTTCATTTGGATAAAGTCATTTTTACGGTAGTTATCGTGCGAACGGACAGACAGACAGAATGAGCAAAGTCATAAACATTTTTCAACTATGTTGGAAAGTGTTAAAAATATCTCTCTGCCCCCAGGTTTGCTGCAACCAGGCAGGGGAGGCGTCCGTGCAAAGGGCCTTGTTATATTGTAATTTTCAATTCCCAATATAACATTGCTCTTTTGAAAGAGGAAGTGGACCTAAGAAGACGGTCCCTCATGATGTGAGGCAATTTTTGTAACATTCCCTCTAACGCAGCTGCACCGGACATTCATTTCGAAAAGAGAGGGTGCTTCTCAAGTTCATGTCAGCGTTAGGTGTTACAACAAACGGAGGGGGTTGAACTTCTTGACCCCAGAGTCAATTAATATCACTTGAACCTTGGGAAAATTCTCGTGAGAACTTTCAACGATTTTAAAACTGGAGACTGCATATCTCATATTTCAGGGGGACCTTGACCAATAATATAGCCTGAAGGGCGTAGCCCTTAATTTACTTAGCCAATTATGGACAGGGGCGCCTTGTTAAGGGGGTAGAGACAGAGAGCAACTTTGGACTTTGAGTTTTTGAAATCGAGGACTTGAATTTTGTGAGTGGAAAGAAAAGGTCGCAAGAGCGACGGATCTCGGAGAGAGCGAGCCCACGGGACAGAGCCGGAGCGCGCGGTCATAAAGTCCGACATCGGCAGTGATGATCAAGGTAGGACAATTCTACACATATTTTTGCACTTTGATTATTATTATCTCTCTGACCCTCCTAAATAAGGTTAACCTGGGCCATTAAGACGTAGGCTAGTAAGAATAGTGAGTTAATGCACATTAATAGGTTAATAATTGTAATGCTCATATTATGATCATAGAATGAGGAGATTTGATTGTCTTAATGTACTACACTAAAGATGTTGGTATATGAAATTTACCAGATGTTAATAGTTATTAAATAAGGTTTTGTCTTAATGAAATAAATTCTTTGTTATTGTTTAAAATTAAGCCTCTTCATTTTAATTACTGGTATTATGTATTTCTTTATTTACTCCACTTTACGAGATCGGTCTATATAGCGCTAATACCTGGCGTGTGACGACGCACATATCATTTTGGCGCCCGTGACCAGTCGAACCTGGACTCAAAATTATTGCACACATATCATTTTGGCGCCTTCGAACCTGGACTCAAAATTATTGCACCCTTATCATATTGGTGCTCATGAGCAATCAAACCTCGATTCAAAATTATTTAACCCTTCTGGCGACTTTGCTGTTTTAGACCAGTTATATGCCAGAATTTAAATTTTAATGAAGAGAATAAATATATTTGGAATTAATGAGAAATGAAAAGATTGAATAAAAAAATTTTTTTGTGTGTAAAATAAGGATTAAATTAAAGAAAGAATTTTAAAATTAAAATAAATATAAGTAAATTTAAGAAAATTTATTTCACAGTATGAGAAGCAAGCAAATAGTGAATCATTATGTGTTCTTAATGAGACATGCCATATTGTATGTGAAAATATAATTATTAGGGAACTTGAAGCTTTTAAGAAATTTTTGAATTATATAAATATTTGTGTAATATTTTAGGAGTTAATTATGAGGATTGAAGTATTTGCATGCGTAGATAGTGAAATGATTAGAATTATGTTTTTGAATTTATGTGATATTGTATTTAAATATTTTGGGGGAACATTTTGAGGTGTAAAAACAGGAGATAATTTTAGATATAGAATTTTTGCGAGAAAGTGAAATTTAGAATGACGGAAAGCGGAGAAAATCATCCAGCAACGAGGGGCAGGTTACCAGGACTTATACACCTATTAGGGGAATGCAATGGCATAGAGAATGATGTAGAAATTTTTTTTGACCAGATCAAATCTTTAAGCAGCTTGGGGGATTGGTCAGAGGAGGAAAAGTTAGCAATTGTGAAATCGCGGTTAAGAGGGAATGCAAGAAAATTTTATATAGGGTCACAAGAATTAAGAAGGGAAACATCTTTCGAAAAATTTAGGGATAGGTTATTAGAGTTCTTTACAGAAAAACCGAACATTACAACAAATCAGATCCTTTTCACGACCGCAAAACAGACACAGGGAGAAACGATTAAGCAGCTAGCACACAGAATAACAACACTAACTTTAAATTATATTGGCGACACAGAGCACAGTGAAGCGACACAACAGATTATGGATAAATTAAGGTTAAGTAAATTCTTAGAGGCGGTAACACCTGAATTCCAGAAAGAAATAATAAAAACTAATGCACAAAATTTTGAGGAAGCTGTAAAAATAGCCACAAACTTGGAACAGGCAAATTTAGCTGCGATAACGGCAAATGTAAATAGTGCTACATATAGACAAGAAATTGAGACGCTCCGCAAAGAGCAACAGGAATTTAACGCACATATTTTAAATTCAATTACCCAAGAAATAAACACATTAAAAATCCAAGAAAAAGTACAAATTCCCACGACACAAACAAAAAAACCCGTAACATGTCACTACTGTAATAGACAGGGACATTTCATGAGAGAATGCCGAATATACAAAGCGGATCTTTTTAAGCAAACACAGAGTCAAAACATAAACAACGCGAGGACACAGTGGCATAATCAAATACAGTCTCCTCCCCACTCATTTCAAACCCAGCCGTATGATGACCACAGAACTTACTCCTCCCAGCCGGACACATACGATTATAGGCCAAACCACGCCTTTGGAAACTATCAACAGAGCAGAAATTACTATGCAGCACCCCCTCCACAAAGTAGATTTTCTAGGGAACAACGATATAATAGGGACGAGTCAAACCAAAACAGAATCAGAGAATCGGGCGGGCAAAGAAACAATGGGAGAGAGATGAATACAAGATTTGAATACAGAAATTTCCCTAATAGAAGAGATAATTTAAACTAATTGTGGGAGCTTTAAATAATAACTTACAAAGAGAGAAAAATTACAGGGTAAAGTTCCCGAGAAAAATTGAAATTCCTGTACAAACAGAAAATAAGAAATTGGAGATACATAACGATGAAAGTACTGAAAAACATGAGGAAACGATTGCATCGGTAGGAGAACAAATTGAAAAAACAGAATTGCCAACAATAATAGTTCAATTTAAAAATATACAAAGCGAACTCATGATAGACTCTGGAGCGAGCGTTAGTGTATTATCATTAGAATTGTTCAATAAAATTAAAGATAATGTCAAAATTAAATATGTGTCAAGGAGTGTTACAATATCAACTTTAACAGGACATAGTATTGAATATATAAAGACTGTGGAAATTCCATTTAAAATTCAGGAAAAACAGTTCAAACATATTTTTTTTGTCACAACAGCAAGATTTACACAAAAATTTAAGGGAGTATTGGGTTTTGACTTTTTACAGAAAAATCAAGCCATTTTGAATACACAAAAGAACATTCTGAAGATGGGCGACATAGAAATAATTTTAAATTCTGATAGGCAAATTGATAGACAAATAAATGAGATAATACAGGAAAGACCGAATCTAGCCAAAATTTTAAGAAAAGTACAAATCAAACCGAATTCGAGGGAGAATGTTGTAGTATATAGTGAGGAAAGTCTAGAAAATGGAACAGAGGTTTTGTTCGAACCCAAAGAAAAATCATACATTGTAATGAATTATGGAATACACCACATGAATGAGAACAAAATTAAAATTGAAGTTCAGAATAACACGAATGCGACAATTACATTAAATAAAAACATGGCTTTAGGAAACATTACGACAGATTTTACGATACAACAACAGGACATTAAAGAACCAGAAATTAGTGAACGGACACATAAATACGAAGAGATGATAAATTTAATACAGGCTAAACCGGAGATAATTGAAGAAAGAAAAAAAGATTTGAAAACAGAAGATTTTAATACTGACCACATGGACCCAAACATTAAACAAGATTTCCTCAAATTTGTAATGCAATATTCGGACGTTTTTTCAAAATCATTAAAAACTTTAGGAGCGACGGACATCGTAAAACCGGTGATAAAGCTTGCACATGACCACGCAATACGTTCCAGGCCATACGACGTTCCGTACGCACTGCAGGATACCGCAAAAAATCAATTAAAAGAGTTAGAAGAAGCAGGGATAATTGCCAGAACAAAATCAAATTTTGCATCGCCGATGATTTTAGTGCGTAAAACAAGTGGAGAGTACCGCTTATGTTTAGATCTGAGATTAATTAATAACATATCCACTCTTTTTCCTTACAAAATTCCCCGTGTAAATGAAATTATAACTAAATTAGCCGGACATAGATACTATTCGAAACTGGATTTTCATAGTGCATTCAACCAATTGGTTTTACCTGAAGACACAAAAGAATTATTTGCTTTTACAACGCCCTATGGCAACTACCAATTTGAAAGACTCGTTTTTGGACATGTAAGCTCCGCTCCAATTTTTCAACAGGTTATGGACACCATTTTAGCGGACTTAACAGAGGAAAACATACAAGCTTACATCGACGACATAATAATCCCGGCTAACTCTTATTCAGAATTAATACATAAATTAAAATTAGTATTCGATAAATTAAGAAAATACAACCTAACTCTGACACCCAGCAAATGTAAATTTTTTGTAGAAAAAGTAGCATATTTAGGATTTGAAATTAGTCAAAAAGGCATTACACCAACAGATGAAAATATAAACAAAATCACTTCTTTTCCAGTACCAAAAACATTAAGAAAATTAAAAAGATTTTTAGGCATTTGTAATTTTTACAGAAATTCAATAAAAAATTATGCTCAATTAACCGCGGTTTTATCAGACTTAACAAGAAAGGATAATAAATTTAAATGGGATAATAAATGTGAGGAGGCATTTCAGGAACTCCAAGAATGTTTTTTCAAGAAACCTTTACTGATACAGCCAGATTTTGACAAAGACTTTTATCTGAATATCGATGGCAGCATTCAGTCCATAGGAGGCGCTCTTTTACAATACAGAGATGGGATTTTAAAACCGATTGCATATTTTAGCAGGAAATTATCGATACAGGAGCAAAAATACCCGGCCATGAAAATTGAATTACTTGCTATGCATCAGGGAATGAAATTTTTTAGGAATTTTCTTTTCGGACGAAAGTTTTTTGTGCTTTCTGACCATTTACCTTTGGGACAGCATTTAAAAATACAAAACCCTCCCAGCGTATTACAGAGGTGGCTTTTAGAGATATCTGAATATGATTATGAATTTATTCACGTCCCGGGTAAAGATAATTTATTAGCGGATTTTTTAAGTAGAGATGATTTTGAAAGTAAACAAACAGAGCAGAATGAGAGAAAACAAAACATTGAGAATCCAAGGGGAGAAATTAACCTGATAGAACAAATTAAGGGAGAAAACACGGTGAAAAGAAATGGATATGTGAATGAGGATAGTGTCTATATTGCACAGATAAACACAATAACAGAAATCCCGGCATTAGATAGAATTTTAGAGGAACAAATTAAAGATCCAAAATTAAAAATAATCAGAGAAAATTTACAAAACCGGAATTTTAAAGAGGGTAAACATTATGACACATTATATATTGACGAGGAAACTAATTTATTAATGCACGTAGGAAACTGGAAGGACAGACCTTGGAGAGACAATTTGAACAAAACTATAGTTATACCCAGAAATTTACAGAAAGAAATTTTAGCGATTACACATGTAACACATGCAGGGATCGATAAAACTTATAAACTTTTATCGGACAGATATTTTTGGACGGGTATGTACAGTGACACACAAAATTTTATTACATCTTGCGAACAGTGTAGAAAGAAAAAGGGAAAAAATCAGCCCGTTCCCCTGGGAAGAAATCCTATACCTGATGGGCCCGTGCAAATTTTGTCAACAGACATTTGCGGACCGTTTCAAACTAGCACTTCAAATAATAAATATGTGTTATCGGTGGTAGACCATTTCTCCAAACATATACAAATGTTTCCAATCCCGGATATAACGGCCACTACGGTTGCTGATAGACTCTTAAATTACTTTATGAATTGGGGATGTCCTAAGACAGTGTTATCGGACGCAGGCTCTCAATTTACATCTAATATACATCAAATTATGACAGAGAAACTCGGAATAGTTGCCAGAATAGCATCGGTACGTTCGCCATGGGTTAACGGTATAGTGGAGGTTACTAACAAACAATTGAAACACACCTTAGCGACATTAGCGGAGAATTCGCCATACTGGGATACTGCAGTACAATGCCACGTAGCTGTGTACAACGCGACGGTACATTCAAGCACCAAAGAAACACCAAACTTTCTTTTTTTTGGAAGAGACCTTCCAACTTTTTTTTGAAACTAATGTAACAGAAAATAATACAGAAACAACATATCAGGATTATATATCAAAAAAAATAACAGTGATGAATAACGCATTTAAGGAGGCAAATAAAAATTTAATTCTCGCGAAAGAACGCCAAGAAAGTCAACAACTCCAAAGAGCTAAATTCAGGGATTTGGAAATCGGGTCCAGGGTGTTCATGGAAAACAATAATAATAAATATAAAAAGGGGAACCACACGGGACCTTATCGAGTAATTAATAGAATAAATAGATTTATATATGAAATAAAACTGTGTGACAAACCAAATTCTAAAATCATAAAAGCCCACATAAATAGATTAAGGACTCTTCCCGACCGCAAGCCACATCTAAAAATGCCCTACATAAACAAATACAAGTCACCTCTTCTCCCCACTCCTAAAAACGCACAAAACTCTGAACCGAAACCGGAACTAAAGAAAGACCACGGTCAAAATGAGAATATTCCGTTTATCATGTTGGAAGAGGAAATAGCAAACGGACAGTACAGAGAGTCTTGTCAAACCAGTGCACACAACGCGAAACCACACCATACGCACGAAAACACTCTTACTCTTGGATCCGCGAAACCAGTTACCGCACAAGTACAAAACGAAACAACTCAGAGCGCACGAGAGAATGCAATCATCCCTCCAAAAGACTCTCCGAACGCAAACATTCTTTCAGCAGGGGGGGAATCAGGCAGACATAGCACGCTAGAAACACACGAGAATTTGGAACTTTCAGAACAGGGGGACGGTACACGAATTGAAGCAAACACGAATGAAAAGGCGGGAGAAATAGAACGAGATGCGCAAGAGGGACCAACACAAGTGGATGGGGGATGTATACAGATGGAAAACGTTCAGGGGAAAGATGAATCAGCGGGAAATTCACAAGGGGACGATATAAGCAGTACAAATTGTTCACGCACAGTACTTCTTCCAACACCGGTTAGGCCGAAACACAGATATGATTTGAGATCTTTAAAGAATTTAAATTTAAATTGATTCAATTAAAACACGAAAGAAGTTTAAACATAGGTAAGAACGCGGACAAACCGTAATTCAAAATTTTGAAAATATTAGTAACAAAGAAAAATCGCCATTCACAAAATGCAACGCGAAAGATGGAACGCAAATTTTAAATAAATATTGGATGGTAAATAAAGGAAATTTTAAATAAACATGGAATTATAAATTAAAGAAATGTAAATAAATATTACATTAATTAAGAAAGCATAAACAAATTGTGAAATAAAAAAAAAATTTTGAGGAAATCTAAAGCGTACATTAATTAGATGAAAGGAAATGAACAGGAAAGTTTAAATAAATATGGAACTATAAATAATTGGGAATTACGAATAAAAATTGAGATTTAAAAAAAAAATAAATAATTGTTACAAAATAAATAGCAAGTATCGTTGTAGGACAAAAGAAATTTTAGGGATGATAGGTTAAAGATGTGGATATATATTAAATTCAAATTTTGGAAAGAACATAAATAACAGAGAAGATACGTCACATTTCATGAAAAAAAAAAAAAAAGAGCAAAAGGGGGACATCGTTAGAATTCTATAAAAAGTCGTTATAACTCTATAAAAAAGAAGGTTTTTTTTTAAGAGAACTTTGATTTCCAGGCAATAAAAATTTCGATGGATAAGATAATTAGGAATATTAAATAAAGGGATATTTTGAATTTCAAAAAAAAAAAAAAACTCTTTTCAAAGAACAGTGAAATTTTAAAACAAAAGTAAACTTTCTCCACGCGCTCTTCATTTAATTAGCGGATTGATCAACCATTGTTGGATGAATACGCGTGAGGAAATAGGAGTTATAGAATTATAGTTTAAAATGATTAGATAATTGGTAAATATAAAAAAAAAAAAAGAAAAACAAATTTTCTTCTAGTTTAAATAAATAAATAATTCTTAATTAAAAATAAAAATTGGAATTTAAATAAATAAATAATTCATAATTAAAAATCATAATGGCAGTTCAAAGAAAAAAGATAATGGTAATTTAAATAACTAAACAATGGGTAATTAAAAATTAAAATTAGAGTTTAAAATGGATAGAGAATTTTAATTAAAAATCATAATGGCAGTTCAAAGAAAAAAGATAATGGTAATGAAAATTATACACAAATTATAATTTAAAATGAATAGATAATTTTAATAAACATACGCGAATTGTAGATTAAATAAAAAGCATTTGAAAAAAAAAAAAAAGCGTTTTTTTACATATATTTTGATAGGAGCTCACATGGATTGTTTTGAGAGAAGCGAACGTTGTAAAGGGACGTCGGGCGGAGCGTAGTACAGTTGAAGTCGAGGGAAGTCTTGGATTTAGGTTCACTTAACGGGAAATAACAAGATATATAATAATAAAATAGAATGTAAGAACAAAATAACACTAACCGCATTTTTAATTAATCCAGAGAATGAAAGTGAGAATCCTAGAGGTAATCCGTGTAATTCCAGAGTTTTTAATCCATTTGGGGGCCTCGGTAGAGCACTTTCACATCACACAATTCATAAGCCTCTGAACACAACATGGCGGAAACGTAGACGAGAAAATTTGTACCATTTTGCCAAAACGACATCTTCAAAAATTTGTACAGCTAATTGGCCATGGGAAGTTACACGAAGAAATGCCCGTATTAGCCGCAGGCCAGAAAGGGGACCGCTTTCCAGGGAAAATGACACAATGGCAGAAGGACATGTTGACCTTGTATACCACTACTTGATTTTCTCTGGGGACTAGATTTTTCTGTTTGAACAGGGAATTTAGATGCTAGAATATATGTTACACAAAAGTTTGGGAAGTTAAAAAAAGGAAAGAGGAGAAATGAATTAATTCAGGAGACTTTGCATTCAATTACAGGGGATATAAGAAAAGAAAATGTACATTTTGGTATTCAAGTATGGGATTTGAATTGAGTTAGATGGTTTTTGAGAGAAAATTCGTAATTTTGTAGGCATTGAGAGAATTTCAGTGAGTGATAAGATTTACAAAAAATTTAAGTATGGTTTCATTAAGTGGGAAAGTGAATAATGTAAGGAATTCGGGAAATTCCGTATCCAAGTATAAGATTTGGATTAAATCAGGGGATATGTGAAAGAAAATGTATAATTATGGATAGTGTAATATAGAATCGCAGGGGAGTTATAAGATTTTCAGTAGGATAATAATTAAATGATTACATGGGTTTTTTTTTCTGTCATCTCAGTTTGTAGGAAAATTTTAAAGTATTGTGCGGAAATTTTTGAACCTATATAAATCTTATTTTGATAGTATTTGAGAGGATAGTGTAATTGTTTAAGTATTTTATTATAAATATGTACATGAGTTATATTTATGGCATGTCCGGTTCAGAACACATGATGGATTGGATGTTAGATAAGAAGTGTATATAATGTAAAAAAAAAAAAAATATATATATATATATATATATATATACATAAGGTAGAGAAATGTAAAATAAATAAATAGTAGGAATTTGAAAAATTTAAGTTTGAAGAGAGTAGCAAATTTAAGTAAAAAATGTATATAGTATATGGAAGGATTTAAAGTAGATAAAGTGTAGAAATTTCAATGGGGCAATTTTTGAGAGTGTTAACAAATTTAAAAGGAGTTTGAAAAAAAAAAAAAAAGAGAGTTTTTTTTTGTAATGTTTCGTGTGCCGGGTGACAAATTAAAATTATAGAAATTGAATTTATAAAAAAATGATACTTAAGGGAGTTTTAAGAGAAGAGAGTATTTTAATAAGCTTGAGTGTAATGTATATGTATTGATTGTCCTAAACAAAACATGAGACAGCGTACAGATCCGGTTGCCTAACGATTCTCAAATGGCCAGCAATTCCTGTTGATCAGCGATTCCGAGTGCTCAACGATTCCTGGTGCACAAAGATTAGCATTTGGTCAGCGACTCCAGCAGTTCAGCGCCTTACAGTTCAGCGAATTCCAGTTAGACAGCGATCCAGTTCTGCAACGAGTTCCAGCAGTGGAGCGATTTACATTGCAGCGGTTTCCAAGTGTGCAGTGATATCAGTGTTTTTTTTTCCAAAGGAAAGATATTTTACACTTTCCACCATAACTACAAGGGGACAAAGTGATATGATTAGGGACCATATGCGTAAGTCCCTGATCCCAACAATTATCCAAGTGACGGTCAAAGTGACTTTGGTTATCATAAGTGAACAATTTTACAGATATACACCTTGAACTTGTGTGGAACTATATTATTTAAAAAAAAAAACAAAAAAAAGACATATCACCAGTGGACGAACTTGTGCTTACATGAATAGACTTTTAATCGACATTAAGTACAACTGAACGACACAGATATCGTCATTTGCAGACACATTGAGAATTGTATTTTTGTATAGTATTTTCGTGTTCTTTTGATGGCATATAAGAGTATATATATGATAATATGATTTGTGTATATGTGTATATAGTGCATTTTTACAGTAGATACAGATGAGAGCAAGACGAGTTGTTGGACTACACAGTGGACACGCCTGCAGCAACTATGAGCTGGCACTTTGTAATTGGCTTTTTTCCCACCAAATTTTGGGGGGGGAAGAAGGGTAATTGTTATATTGTAATTTTCAATTCCCAATATAACATTGCTCTTTTGAAAGAGGAAGTGGACCTAAGAAGACGGTCCCTCATGATGTGAGGCAATTTTTGTAACATTCCCTCTAACGCAGCTGCACCGGACATTCATTTCGAAAAGAGAGGGTGCTTCTCAAGTTCATGTCAGCGTTAGGTGTTACAACAAACGGAGGGGGTTGAACTTCTTGACCCCAGAGTCAATTAATATCACTTGAACCTTGGGAAAATTCTCGTGAGAACTTTCAACGATTTTGAAACTGGAGACTGCATATCTCATATTTCAGGGGGACCTTGACCAATAATATAGCCTGAAGGGCGTAGCCCTTAATTTACTTAGCCAATTATGGACAGGGGCGCCTTGTTAAGGGGGTAGAGACAGAGAGCAACTTTGGACTTTGAGTTTTTGAAATCGAGGACTTGAATTTTGTGAGTGGAAAGAAAAGGTCGCAAGAGCGACGGATCTCGGAGAGAGCGAGCCCACGGGACAGAGCCGGAGCGCGCGGTCATAAAGTCCGACATCGGCAGTGATGATCAAGGTAGGACAATTCTACACATATTTTTGCACTTTGATTATTATTATCTCTCTGACCCTCCTAAATAAGGTTAACCTGGGCCATTAAGACGTAGGCTAGTAAGAATAGTGAGTTAATGCACATTAATAGGTTAATAATTGTAATGCTCATATTATGATCATAGAATGAGGAGATTTGATTGTCTTAATGTACTACACTAAAGATGTTGGTATATGAAATTTACCAGATGTTAATAGTTATTAAATAAGGTTTTGTCTTAATGAAATAAATTCTTTGTTATTGTTTAAAATTAAGCCTCTTCATTTTAATTACTGGTATTATGTATTTCTTTATTTACTCCACTTTACGAGATCGGTCTATATAGCGCCAATACCTGGCGTGTGACGACGCACATATCAGGCCTCTTCTCATTTGGCAACTTATCAATTTGGAATATTTTTTTTTAGAGATGGAATTTCAACCGAAATCGAAATTAGTTCTTTGCTGAATGATATAGAATGAAATGGAATTTTGACATCATACTTTCGAAAATAGAATTTAGATGAATATTACTTAGAAATGGGGGGAATCAGGATGCAGCAGTGTTAAGATTAATAAAGACAAATAACTTTCTAAGACGCGAGTTACTTCACCATAATTATACTATGTTGCGAAATTTAAGTGTGAATAATGAATACGTTAAATTTAATTATGAGTAATTATTGACCTCCACAATAATGAAAATTTCTGAGAGTTTAGTGCCCCTGGTGTTCTGTACAGCAGCAAAAATATACATGGATTTAATCCAAGACACAACGTAATAAGTAGTGATTAATAACAGGAAATTTCGGCAACTATTTTTCAAAATAAAATAATTTGTAACAATTTGTCTGTATTCAACTTATCAATCAAGCTGTATCATTTTTGACACTACGTGTAGACTAAAAAGTATAAAAATTGTGCAAAGAACGTGACTTTGCGGACAATCGATAATAAATTAGAACACAACATAAATTGCAGCGGTAATAAAGAAAAACATCTGATGTGGACGTCACAGGAGATTCTCTACAGATTCAAATTCATGTTGTCTTTACTTATTTTATTTCATAATTCATTAAATTGAGTAATATTGAACACAATAATACGAATAATTATTTGAAATACGCTGAATTTGCAGTTTTAATTCATTTTTAACACTTTACAACAAAGTTGAAAAGTGTTTATGACTTTGTTCATTCTGACTGTCTGTCTGTCTGTCTGTCTGTCTGTCCGTTAGCACGATAACTGCCGTGAAAATGACTTAATCAGAATGAAATTTTAGTATGTTATTCAGACGGTCTGTAGGACCTATGGGAATATAAATGAATAATATCACCCAATTAGTTTTGGATTGAACCCGGTTTGAAAAAATGAAATACATTGAACCCTACGGGACCTAATTTTTCAAACATGTTTTAAGCGAATTTAAAATTCACAAATTGCTTCGCAAATTTTAGGTAATATTCAAATTGTTCCATAAAATATATAAAAAAAATTCAGTGAAATATATTCAGTAGTGTTTTAAATAAAAATTAAAATAATAATTACACCTCTTATATGAAGGGATCACGTGACCATGATATGAAAAGATCACGTGACCCCACTTCAAAATGATATATGGCACCCATCTTGTCTCAAAATCTTGATTTTTAAAGTTCTTTTTAATTGATATAGAGTGTTGTATCCGTCCTAAAACCACTTTATTTTTACTTAAATTCTGTGCATCTACATACTGAAACAACGCAATTACAATATATTTGTGTTTAAATGCTCATCCAAATTTGCTTATTTCTACAACGAAGCCTATTTTTCATTTATGTAAAATGTAAACAGCAAAATATGTAGAATGAGTTGTATTAAAATTGCTGCATTTCTTTAACACAAAATTATTTAGCTCATGAAGTCTGCATAGCTGATATGAATGAAATATTCATTGATTTTACAAAGAGAAGGACGATGATTCTTTTCGATGAAGTTTTCATAGAGTTTAATTACTTGTAGCTCCATGGTCTTAATTTGTGAATAAAATAAATTATTATAGTATTGTGATGAAAGAAATGAATGGGAAATTGTTTATGAATGAAATGCTGCTTTAATAGAGAGAGCCAGGTGTGTTATTTTTTCTTTAACGTCATTTGAATGAATTTCAGTTGTTTTCGATGCAGTTTTCAAATATAATAAATTATCGTAGTATTATGATAATTCTAAAATTATTACCGAGGAATGTATCGCATTTTAGAGATGTTTAAACCAGGTAATTTATATTTCAATGCCGTCATTTGAATGAAGTTCATTTTTTTTGATGAAGGTTTAAGTTTTCAAATATAATAAATTAATATAGTATTGTGATAAGTTTTAAAATATTACCAAGGAATGTACTGCACATTTTAGACATGTTTAAATAAAATTGCATTGAAGTTGGAAAGTCTTTCATAATCAATGCTTTAAGCATGATTGATCTTTCTTGCTTACTTTCATTTGGCGGTTGGACGTAGTCCGCGCTAGAGTAACCCACGAGTAACTCATGGGCCAAATTTTGTGAAATTTGATCAATTTGTTTTTGTGCTAGAATGGATGACGTCAACTAAAGGAAAATCTGATGTAAGAAGCACGTGACTTTCCCTATAAATCCAAACTCATTTTCTTTCTTATTATTGATGCATTAAATTCAGTTTACTTTCAGAAAATAACATGGATACGTTTTCTAATATCATACCCAATTGGCAGTTTTAATGCAATGGTCGTTTCATTTGGCAACTTAATAGACTTTAAATTCTTCAGTTTTTCATTATTCCGAGAAACTAAAATATCTCGAGAACGGTTCATCCTAGAGTCATGGAGTCAGTTGTATTCGTTGTGTTGTCAAAAATTACATGCAGAATAAGTAATTAATTAATACATTTTAACAATTTTATGTATTTCACATTTTCACGATCTTTGCAGGCCATTCCGAATCATGCCAAATCATTTTTCCGAATCATGCCAAAATCACATCAGTATCAGAATAATCGTCAAGGGATGCGACTCCTAAATTTTAATAAATTTCATTATATAGTTATTTCACTACAGTGAAAAACGTCTTTAATTCTCCTAAATTAAAAAATTAAAATATTTTATTCGTTTCATCGTCAAAAAGTGCGTATAAAACATGTATTTAATTGATACATTTGTAGTATTTTATTTTATTTCTTAAAGATATAAATATTTTATTTATTGCGGTCCATTTTATTAACACTTTACAACATAGTGGAAAAATATTTATGATTTAGTTCATTCTGTCTGTCTGTCTGTCTATCCGTTCACACGATAACTGCCGTGAAAATGACTGTATCAAAATGAAATTTTAGTATGTTGTTGAGACGGTCTGTGGGACATATTGGGAATGTAAATAAAAAATATCACCCAATTAGTTTTGTGCTGAACCCGGATTGAAAAAATGAAATGCCTTGAATCCTATGGGACCTAATTTTTCAAAAATGTTTTTAAGCAAAGTTAAAATGCACAAATTGCTTCGAAAATTTTAGAAAATATTCAAATTATCCCATAAAATATAAAAGAAAAAATTCAGCAAAATTTGTTCGGCAGTTTTTTAAATAAATATTAAAATAATAATTGCACCCATATTATATGAAAAGATCATGCGACTCACTTCAAAATAAAATATGGCGTCCATCTTGTGTCAAAAGCGTGACTTTAAAGGTCCTTTTAATTTATATTTTGTGTTGCATCCGTCCTTAAACCGCTTTATTTCTTATTTTTTGTGTGCATCAATATACTGCTCCAACGTAATTACAATATTTTGGAATTTAAATGATCATCAAACTTTGATCATTTCTACAACTAATCTTAACTTTCACGTATGGAGAATATAAGCACATCAAACTGTAAGATGATTTGTATCAGAATTGCTGAATTTCTTTAACACAAAATTATGTAGCTCTGGAGTCTACAATGTAGCTGATATGAATGAAACATTCATTGAAACCATGGAGAAGCAGACGATTCCACATATTATTGCTTTTTTGATGAAGTTTTAAGCATGGAGTTAGAAAGTAATTTCCCTTCCATGGTTTTACGTTTTTTAGTAAAATCAATTATTGCAGTATTGTGATAATTTTAAAAATATAGCCTCTGAATGAAAGGAATGGAAAAATTTTTATGAATGAAATATTCACTGCTTTTATATGGAGAGCCAGGCGATTTATATTTCGATGACATTATTTGAATAAAATTCATTTGTTTTCTATGAAGTTTTCAAATATAATAAATGATTGTGGTATTGTGATAATTTTAAAAACATCACCGCTGAATGTATCACATTTTAGTGATGTTTAAATGAAACTGCATTTCAGTGGGAAATTGTTTCATAATCAATGCTTTATGCATGATTGATCTTTTTTGTTTTATTTCTTGCGGTTCATTTCGCTAAAGAAGAAGGTTCTTTTGTTCGAATCGTACCAAAATCTAACCAACACCAAGGTAACCCACAAGCAACTTATATACCAAATTTTGTAAAATTTGGTGTATTAGTTTCTCTGCTAGAATAGATACATACAATTTTTGTGGGCCATTTCGCAAAAAAGGCAGGCACTTTAATTCGAATCGTACCAAAATCTAATCAGCAACAGGGTAACCCATAAGTGACTTGTCTAACAAATTTTATAAAATTTGGTTTTGAATTATTATATTATGAATAATTATTGGCCATTAGTTTTTGAATTTGAGTGGATATATAAATTACACAGACAGGCAGACAGACACACACACACAGACGTCATACCAAAAATAGTTGTTTTTTATTCTAGAGATCCCAAAACGTGTATATCCGTCAAAAACTCAAGTTGTGATTTTCGGTATGATTCCAATACTTTCCCTATATATTACCATGTATTGTAAGGAAAGTGAAAAAGCATGCGTACGTTTCAGATGTTAATGGATATCCTTCTTCAATGCAACAAGCCTGGAACAGAACGTCCAAATGAGAGCAGACTAAGGCGGTCAAACAGGAAATGGTTAAACGATAGATCCGAATACAGTAGCGCCACCTAGCTTGGCGGAACGGAAGTAAAACGTGGAAAAAATAGTAAATCAAGGAAAAGTGGATATGAAAAACAAATAATAAGAACAAAATAAAATGCAGAGTATATGAACTCAGCGTACAGGAAAAAGAAAAAAAAGAGAGAAACAAGAATTAAACATGGTCATGACAAAGCTCGGAGAAATAGGGCGTGGTTGACAAATCATAAACCCGTTTGCTGGAATTTTTATTGAAATGAAAATCTTTAAGGAAATCCACATAGAAATCTTAAGTGCACGTTTGAATAATGGCAGCAGAAGAAAATTCAAACCGGTGACTATTCATCCAACTATGATTAGCGATAGGAAAATTTATTTTATTTCTTAGTTTTGAAGGTTTGAAAGAATACACTAGTTTCGTTTTCTTGAAAGAACATCAAAATTGTGTTAAAAACCATGAAATCACAAAGTCTTCTATCGCTAATTAGTGGTGGGTGACTAGTCACCGGTTCGATTTTCTTCTGCTTTCATTACTCAGAAGCAGGAATGGTTAACTTTATGGTCATGAGAATTTGAAAAAGATTGAAATCATGTGATGCTTCGTTCTATATTTTCAGAAATAAGATGCAAGGTCAGCTTCAACGAGAAAAAATTTCAATCTTGTGCCAGTACCTATAAGGTCTGAGCACCGGCTGGCTCAGCGGTCGACAACTTTCGCTATTTTATCACAAGACCCGTCACAATACTATATATATAGGAAAAGTAAAAATGTAATATTATATATATGCATTTCAAGAAACTATTAGGTTTTTTTTAATCACTGCGCAAACATTTTCTAATTAGAATATCATTAAAAGTAAATTGAGATTCCAACTAAACAACGCGAGCCTTTTGCGATAACTGAGAATGAAAATTACAACGTAATCACTTGCATGTTGACAGACTCTCTCAAGAAGTTCAACAGCAAACTAACAAACTTCAAGAGCACTAAAATAATATTTTATATTACAAATATCTACCAAAGAAATATATGTTAATTGATTTTGAACAAATGTTTTGGAATTATAGCAGGAAAATATTTGTTTCATTATTTAGTATTTAGAAAATTTACAGATTATAGGTAGAAAATATCACATAATTCCGTGTGACATGCCAGACGCCTGTGTTTTGTGAGTACAATAACATGTTGCTGGGAAAAGAGGGAATAAATATACTCCTGTTTGTAAAAATGAAAACACCATGAAGGAAGCATCAGAATTGAATGAAATTTATTCTAAAAACGACCTGTATTGATACAAATAAACGATTACATTTACAAAAAAAAATTACATATCGAAAATCAGTATTTGGTAAAGCCACCACGCGCAGCAATAAGTGCTTCTGTACGACGTGGCATCGAATTAAACAGATTTTTAAATTGTATCTGAGGAAGAGCATTCCAGATTGCTTCTATCCGAACCCAAAATTTAGCTGTATTAGCTACGGGGCGAACATCACGAGCTAGACGCCGACCGACAAAATTCCAGACATGTTCAATAGACAATATATCTGGTGAATAAGCAGGCCAAGAAAGAGCTAAAAACTACTTCAGCAGGCCAAGAAAGAGCTAAAAACTACTTCAGCTGGCCAAGAAAGAGCCTGTAACTGTTGTGCAGCGAAGTAGTTTTTAGCATTCCTGGCAACATGTGAACGAGCATTGTCCTGTTGAAATACAGCTCCAGGATTGCGCTGAAAGAAGGGTACGACTTCAGGCTCCAGAACTTCTCTGATGTTCCGGTTGTTTAGATTACCCACATTTCCTAGCAGCTGAGGTCGTCCATGGTACCCAATGGTGGACCATACCATCACGTTTGGCGTTCGTCCAGCATGACGTTGGATAACGCACTCCGGAAGAAGGCGTTTGCCGCTATAGCGACTAGCGTGGATGCGGCCATTATTGTACCCCAAATAACAGCGAGATTCATCGGAAAAGACGACCTCTTGCCAATCAGCACGCCAGTGTCTATATTGATAAGCCCATTGAAGTCTTCGGCGTTGATAATTCTCGCACGCAGTCCATATTGCAGCAGACAATGACACACCTAGGCCCGGCCGTCCAAATAGTTGCTCAAGTCCTTCGGATGAGTCGGACGGTCTGGGTCTTCAACACCTGTAGCAATCTCTATAACGTTCTGCCAACTTTTGAGATGAAGCTGTACGTTCCATCACTGCCATGCTGATGAGGTGTCTATCATCTCATGCTGACGTAACATTTCGTTATACACTGCCGGATTTGCGACTCGTCCGGTTCTTTTATGTCTACTGCTTATACACTAGCATCACTGTCGGGGCATAGCGCCCCATACGAGAGTTGCCATTGCAAGATAAGACGAACCCCTTCACGAAGGCTGATCATTCGCCCCCCCTTCAAACTCTGTAATTTGCTCATACGGCACTCTCTGTTATCATAGAGGCATAGTGACTTCTCATGAAACGTTTACCGTTCGCAGACAACCTTAGACTATTTTCAACGTCACGCTAAAGCTCTCTATTTATACAGCTAAAATAGCAGTTCAGAGGACGCTGCTCAGATCACACATGCGCGGTGATTCTGAAATTCTAATCATATGCACAGCTTATTCTAATTTGTAATTGCTATAAATTTCAGCTCAGTCGCGTGATTCTCTCGTGGTGTTGTAATTTTTACAAACATGAGTTTAATTTAATTACAATATTCATTTTAATACAATTTCTATATTTAGAGTATAAAAACTAAAATATTACTCCAGATGTCACGAACACATTCGCTTTCAAAATGCGTGTGGCTCATTTAACAGCAACTCCTTAAAATATCAAAGAGTGCTCCAGAATAAAAAATAATTTCCTAAACCCATCCGTTGATTAATTATACATTTTTTAATCAAAAGAACTCTTCAAAGTTTTGAATCAGCGGACCTTTCGCCATTGAAGACCGGACACTTTTTCTCCCGACCCCTATTAGCAAATACATTTAATAGCGTGCGTTTTCCGGATAGCGTGAGATTTCGTAGTATTTAGGTAGCGTATTATTTAATTAGCGGGCGTTTATTTAATTGTGGCCTTTTATTTAGGATGTATACAAAATTAGCGAGCGCGTTTTGAAGTACTTATAAAGTGTGGGCGCTTATTTCAGATCCGAGCAACGGCTGGTAATTCCTTTTAGTTGTATTATAAAAATAAATACTTTTAAGAATTAAGTGTAAAATAATTGGAGGGGTAGTTCTCGAATTCCTTCAGAAGTAAAATGTTTTGTAAAAATGAATTCTTCCATAATTTCGTTAATTGCACTTATCGTTCTCTCTTTATAAAAGTAAGTTCTTCACTATATATTATAGTTTTTATTTTTTAATAAGATGAATAACATAGTTAATTTTTTTACTCTAATTTCACATAATGAGTTAAATTTTTCTTTATTGAGTTCATGCATTTTTATTAATAAGCAAAAGCATTTTTGAGTTTTGAGCAATAACAGGATAGAGAAAAGTTAAAATAAAGAATAATATACTGATTAGAAGATTTCGCTATGAAGGATATGAGTACTAATTGCTAAGCCTGTCATGCAGGTACATAAAGTTATGTATTGAGAAGATCCTCTCCCCTTTTATCTCCCCCCAGTATACGACACACTAGACCCCCCCCCCCCCCCAACAAAAGTACCCATCACACGAACAGTGAAACTCACTATGTTATTCAATTTCTAAAAGGTGATAAGGATTATCAAGAACAGTGAACTTAATTTTCCCAGACATTGAATGTTGATGTAGAGACATTTTCGGACAAAAGTCGGATTGGAACAATATATATTACAAGGTTGATAATATTAAACTGGCCTTATAAAAAGTCTTCTAATGATATCCTTGCTGTTTAGATTATGTTTTCACGAAATACCGAATGAACTTTTCCGGACCAGTTTTATTTTGTCAACCCTGTATTTATAAAAGGTGAGTCGGAATTGTTTTTACAAAAGCAGAGGGGTGATAGTACCCCACCAGACGAGCAATCATTACCATGGAACATAGGGTCGCATTGCACTCTGAGAGGCAGAAAAGAGGCACGTCGAACCGCGTCAAGCATGACGCAGTCAGCGCCTCGGACGTCATTGTGTACCTGCCTACGTAGTATCTCCTACGCCTGACACGAACGCAGTTACTTTATGCAAATGTCCAGGGAGCAGAATCAGCATAACTGGCTCCTAGTAGGTTCCGGCGATAGCCAATCAGAGCACACGTTGCCCTTTAAAAACCGGCACAACGTCAACAAGTTATTCCCACTGGACTTTTTCTTCTGGGGCCACAAGGAATCTTAAGTGTACGAGACGCCTGTGGATTCGGCGAAAGATCTCGTCGCACGCATCATTGTTGCAGCAGACCACATTAACACAACACCCGAAATCTTCGAGAGGGTGCGTCAGTCATCCCTTCGCCGGTGTGAACGGTGCAACGACACGCGTGATCGCCACTTTGAGCACTTGCTGTGAGTTTGTCGCTGCACAATAAATCTGTTTGTGCAACGTTTCGTATCGTTCATTCGCTTTCCCAACACTGGTGTACGTGCAGGTTCGTATTCTAATTTTACTCTTTTCTGCCTCTCTGAGTGCAATGCGACCCTATGTTCCATGGTAATTATTGCTCGTCTGGTGGGGTACTATCACCCCTCTGCTTTTGTAAAATCAATTCCGACTCACCCTGTATATACAGGGTTGCTAAAATAAAACTGGCCCGGAAAAGTTTTTCGGAATTTCGTGAAAACGTAACCTAAACAACAAGGAGATCATTAGAAGACTTCCGGGCCAGTTTTATTTTATCAACCCTGTATAACTAAAATATTGTAATTTCTAATAATATATATTTAAAAAAAAAATCCATTTTTATTCAAATTGTTTTGCTCTTGATTTAAACAATTAAAATGTTTTTGTTAATGACTTAGTGTAAGAATCAGATGTTTGGAATTTTATTCTAACCTAGCTATTAAGTTAATTTGAATGTCTGAATTTTGCAACAATTCATTCACATGTTTAGAAAGGTAAATGGATAAATATAATTTTTATTTATTTACATTATTATTTTATTGTTTCATGTGGGGACATAAAATGATAAGTGCAAATTTTGCGTGTGCAAGTGAATCTACAGATGTTAACTTCCCTAATGAATATGGTGTAAAGTTATGCATCAATGATAGCCCAGTGTGCTTACGTATAAACCTGCAAAACAAGGAGTTAGAAAGGAGGAGATAAAACTCCTATGGATGAAACGCTTGAAAATGCCATAATGATTTGAGAATTATATCTAGGTGCCGCTAGTGTTTGTAAAGTAGTTACTACTGTTAGTTGACAGTATAGAAAGGCGTAGTATTTAGTATATGCATTTTTAATAATTTTTAAATTAAAGATTCCTTAATTATGAGTATAATTGACCAGTATTTTTTCATAGTTGAAGGATAGAGTACAGAATATGTGGAGATAAAAATGAATTGGAAAGTAAAATAATTTTGAATACGTAGGTATATTCTTTATTGCTTCAGTTATTTTAATTTTTACAAAATTGACAGTTTAAATAAATATTTTAGGTCTTTCGCCATAGAAATGCATACAATACAGGACTACTTATCTTATCCCAGCGCCACCTGAATTATTGTCTCAAACGATATTGGCGTTTCCTTAGTATGAAGATTTAACTCCTTGCTTTTACCTCCATGCTCCAAAAGATGTAAAAATAATCCGAACTATGATAGCGCCTGATCGGAAAATTTATTAGGGACTTATCATGAAATTGACCCTTATTCCAACAATTGCCAAGAGGGACATGAATACAAACAGCCAAATCGGCGAATGAAGTTGTGGGAACGGAAAAATAAAATAAGCTAAAGTTAAACATTTAAATATTAAATTCATTAAGATTGATATGGCCGTTAATTGTCATATTGGTGGACATAATTGTCATGGCCGTTGTGTGTCATATTTAATCGTACATTGCTAGTTGTGCCGCTATATAAAACCCTCCAATTATTTACCTTTCATGTGAGTCCTGTAAAGGAATAATTAATTATTATAATACTCATTGATTGCACCATTTAAACTTTAACAATAAAACATTTATTAACATCAAATCTAAATTATTTAATTACATCAATTATTCATATTATTAATTATATGCTTAACAACAATTATTCTCGTTAATTATTGCGGCGAAGGGGACATATGTGACCAGTACTATTAAAATTACTATCATGTGTCTATGACCTGTGATTGTTAATGAGCACATACCTTCAAATCTATCTTGGGCTTTGATCATATATCAAATACTTGCATCAGTTATTTGCACCGCCATAACTCTTTGCTGTGTGGCTCCTTCTTGTGCATCTGATTGCACTCCACCCTATATAGATCTAGCCAGTATTTTTGGAGCATTTGCACAAATCTTTAAGTCATGTTGTACAAGCTATACGTGCACAAGTTGCATAAATATGATCACGTCCTTAAGTCAAATCTTCATAATTGTCTTCTCGTTCTAGGGTCATAGGTTGTTGTTCCCTCGTTGGGGGGGGGGGGGTAACTCCCTCTTTTCTTCTATTTGCCGCATTGAGTTTGACGTAACGATCTTCTTCTTTTTATTGATTACTCCTTTAACCAATGGAACGATTCCACATCTCGTAAGGCCCAGGTCTGCCCCTCTGTTCTGGCCCCCTAAATTTATGGTCTTCTGACCTTTAGGTTCACGGAGTGATAAACTCGGTGCCAGCCAGACTACACGTATTGTCCGCCGTTTTGACCGCCATAAATTTATACATAAAACTGTCTCATCAAATGTGAGATCTATTTCTGGTCTCACATATCTCCCCTCGGACAAACACAAGAAAAAAATTCAAAACCAATAGAGTTCGAAACGAAGTCCGAATCACTTGCAACTCTCTAATTGACATTTTTCACTGAACAACAGTTCGTCGAGAATTGCAGTTCAACACAGTCTTGCTGTAAACACAAAAGTTTTTAGCACATCATTATACACTAAATATCAAAGTTATGTACTCATCAAATGCATCAGGTCAAGCTTTCAACTGAAGCACAATTAAATTTTGATTATATTAAAAGATTTTAAAAATATATGCACATTCACTTTGAATCTTTACACACTAACTATTTAACTTTGATATTTTTAACACAATTACACATTTCTTTACACATTACACAGTATATTATTTTTACCACAATTCTTTCCATACTTTATCAATTTTCATAATTGATGACTTCATCAAATATATAATATTTTTGCTTAACCTTTAAACATTGGTACATAATTATTAATACAATCACACATTTTTTTATTCAATCATTGAAAATATACTTTTCATAGAATTAAGTCCCATTACAATTGCATATGGGATTGACAACCACTTGATTTTTCCCCTTTAAATTTTTTTTCTTAACATTGCATGAAAACACAACAAGCACCTCTTGCACTTGATGACAGCTACTGATTGATCATTTGCAAAAAGATCATTAGAGGAACCCTTCTTTAAGACCCTTTTTCCCAGCGGAAGTGAGTCACTGGAAATGTTCCATAACCCTTTCCGAAAATCGGAAGGTGACCAGTCAAATAAAAGACCCTCGAAACGATTCTTCTTCTTTTAATCGTTTTTTGCAACTGACCGATTAGCAGCTACGCTTCCTCTCAACATTTTAAACCATGACAATGCATTCTAAAGTGGACAACGTGCGGCGTGGATTCTCTTCAGAGACAGGGGGCTGACAGGAACAGCTTTTGCATGGCGCGCGCTCTAAAAGCTTGTAACCAAGTATTGTAAACCTTTTATGTAATCCACTTGGCGTATTATATAAACGTCGACTCAGTCTATTAAATATATATTTCCCCCTTATTTAATTATTAATCACATCTGCTAATCAACTTTTTATACTAGAATGCTGCAGATGGGCTTTACATTATTTGCATTGTATAGCTCTTTTTTTTAAACTTAAATGTAACTCGGTTTAAAAGAATAATTTTTTTTTGATAATCCCTTATTTAAATTTATTTAGTTGGTTCCTTTGGGGTGACATGTATTAAATATCAAAGTCATCTCTATGGTGCTTTCTATTACTGCATTCCCATTTTATAATAACATTATTCAACATTTGAAATTATTTTATTGTATTATTTAAATTTCACCCTTCCATTTGTTATTGAGATTCTCTCTTATTTAAATTTTGTTTTCTCTATACCTTCCATATGACTTTATGAATTAAAAAAAATTTTTTTGAATTTTCTTTTCCCTCTTTTTTTTAAATTTTAAACTTTTAAAATTTTTGATATATAATTTGTTTAAATTTTTATTTATTTTAACTCCTTGCTTAATACTTTCATAATTTTTTAAATTTTATAAAACTTTTTTTTTTAAACTGAACTTTAATATTCTTTGTCTGAAAACTTTCATTTATTGACTTATTTATTAACATTTTTTTTTTATTTTTAACGCTTATTTGAAATGACTTCCGTGCATTATTCTACTTATTGGAATATTTATTAATTTATTTATTTATATCTTTAACATCTTATGAATTGAAATCCTTTTTATTTATTTATTTATCCTTTTTAAACGCGGATTTATTTACTCACCGTACCTACAAAATTTATCATATTTATGTATTTCAATTTATTTTAATCCTTATAACTTTGAATACCTGACATTTATAACTATCTATAACGTGCGACTGTTTATCATTCTTAGTTGACTTAATGACACTTTATTACTTCCTTTTTCATCTCTTTTTTCCTTTTCTTCTGGAGTTTAAAGGGAGGAAGCATTTCCTCTCCTGGGTACTCCACTAACCCCGTCCTTGAGACCTTGAGACTGTTTATCATCCTATCGCACCATTATTATTTAGTTATTACTTTCTTTTGACATTTTAGTAACTGCGGCTAACCCCTTTATCGCCGTAATACATATTACCATTTATTTATTTACCACATATGACATTTATTGCATCCTAATTCATTTATATTTATTATGACCTTTCTCAACACCTAATTCAGAATATCCTTTTCCAATTTTTTGCATATTTAAAAATACCTAATCACCATTTTATATGACATTACCAACAGAGTATATATATATATATATATATATATATATATATATATATATAAATATATATATATATATATATATAAATATATACGTAGATTACCGTTTGTTTACAAACACTTTTCAATTGCTACAGTATCTCATCGATAACTTTTAATTTTTATTTACATTCCTCACTGACATCTAAATTATTTATTATTTTATAAAATGTACTTATACTCATTACATATTTATTTCTATTCATTTCATATGTATTTCACATTTATTTATTATCGTACAATTTTCCTCATCAATATTTACATTTTATTTTGATAACCTATTTATTTACATTTTATTTTCATATCCATAATTATTTATACACACATGATAATCGTAACCTTTCCTTCCGTTGTAAATGAACAACAAAAATGCATTATTTCGCACTCAATATTCTTCAATAATTTTTTTATTTTAAACTTTTTTTACACCTTCTGTGAATTTATTCCTTTATTCAATAAACAAAATTTGAACTAAATTTAATTTCATTTATCCTGTTACTTTAGGATTAATTTAGTTATTTAAATTGCTTGTACAATTTATATATTCCTGAAACATTTATTTACTTCAACAATTTTCAATGCATTTCCATATTTGAACATTCCTACACGAGATATCGTGTCCTCGATTACTTTATTGCGACGGGCGATTTACAGCTACTTTAACTGTTCATAGTTTAACATTTTAAATTCAAATTAATTTAAAATTTTCAATTATTTATGCCTTTGTTTACTTTTTGACATAAAATTTATACCATCTATGACTAATCTTTAATATTCTCACTTTCAGCTCATTACTTATTTTTTTTTACTTTACTTAATTATGTTTTACAATTTTGAAGCTTCAAGACTTCCTTGAAAGACTCATCATTTTTGCCTGCCTTTGAAAACAAATTGAAGTGATTGGACTTGCCTTCCACCAACATTCTCCTTGCCTGGATTTGGCTACAGACCTTTCATCTACCCAATTAGGTAACATATTTGATTTTATCTTTAATTTTTGTAGAAATTATTTGCATCAATCATTTTTGCTTAAACTTTCCTATCACATGTAACATTTTGACTTAACATTATAAATTATATTATGATATAATATTATTTTTGAAAAGAACTATATGTCCAATTATTATCAATTTTTGTAAAATTCATACCATGTTCATTTTTAAACCATTCCATGATTATTCATCTTTTTCTTAGAAATTCATACCATTTTCATTCTTAAACAATTCCTTCCTTATTGCTTTTTTAAAAATTTCATATCATTATCCATTTTTTCATTTTTATAATTCATTCATTGCCAGATCATTTTCCATATAATTCATTTTGACTTGTTATTCTCTTATCTCTCTCTCATTTTACAATTCTTTAAATACCAATCATTAGCAAATTTTGAATTTTTAAAAATCTTTGATTTCATGAAAAAATTTTGACCTAGCTTTCTCTCACTTTGTTCATGAATGTTTTCAATTTTATTTGTGTTAAGAATTTCTATTTCATTTAGTAACTATAATTTTTGCCTAACATACTCTTTATATTTGCTTTGACTTTCAATTATTTCTGAATCTACTTTTGGAATATCATTACCTTCATAATCATTGTGATTAATATCCCTTATTATTTTATTATTTTCATTTTGAAAATTTTTACAAACATTTGAATTCTGTATTTCTAGAAAATTATTATTTTCATCAACCAACTCATCCATTACTTTATTTTCAAGTGAATTTTGCTTATCATTACCATGATTTTCATTTTCATTTTCATTTTCTTGAAAATTAACATTTTGACTTTCATTTTCCAAAACAACCATTATTTTAACCTTATTTGAATGTTGCTTCTCATTATCATGATTTTTACTTTCATTTTGGTTTTCTTGAAAATTAATATTTTCATTCTGATTTTGAATATTTTCTTTATTATGACTTTTATTTGTATTTTGAATCTCTTCCAAAACTTTATTTTCATTAACCAAAACATCCGTTATTTTATTCCCATTTAAAATTTGAGTATTTTCATTATCATGATTTTGACTTTCATTTTGAATTTCTTGAAAATTAATATTTTTATTCTGATTTTCATTTTCCAACACATCCATTATTTTAATTTCAAGTGAATTTTGAGTATTTGCCACCTCATGATTTTTGTTTTGACTTTGAATTTCTTCACACCTTTTATTTTCATTTGCATTATGTACTCATTGGAATTTAACATTTTCATTTTGCATATTTGCCTGATCAATATTTTCAACATTCTTATCAACTTTTTAATTTTGCATAATTTTGATATCCGCATTTTCGCTTCTATGCTGAATATTTTCATTCATATTTTGAACATTTTCAATATGTACACTTTGTACAGTACAACATTTTTTTGATTGAATCTCAATTATTTCACCGTTACCGTTATATTTATTTTCACCTTGTACTTTTTGTGCCATATGGCATTTTTTTGCGTGAATCTCATTTATTTCACTGTTTATATCATATTTTTCCATCAATTCTTCCGCACTTTGTACATTTTGTTCGATATAACATTGGGTACCGTGAATTTTAATTGGTTCATCTTTCATGCTATATTTATTTCTAATGGTCAATATATTTTTTTCCAAGTTCTATTACTCGAAACGGTCCCTGAAATCTATTTTGAAGTGTATTGGGTTTATTTTCTTCTTTCAAAAATGCGGTATCTCCGAATTGCATTTCTTCATTAGTAATTGTTTTGAAATTTTTAATCACTCCTACTCTCATATTTTTATTTAACGTAATTTTAACCTTCTTTTGTTTACTAATAACAATATCAATTTTGTTATTTTTTATTACAGTTCGAATTGCACCAAATGGAAAGAGTAATTTAAAGATAACCTCCTTATCCTGAATTTACTGACTTAAATCGAATTTTTCTGCTATCAACTGACTTGGTTGCAAAGAAATTCTGCGTGTGAGCGTGAGATAGACCTGGACGTCAAGATTTGACTTCATTAACACATTCTTTTTCAGCAAAATCATTAACCTTTTCATTTTTAGGAAAATTGGCCTCATCGACCTGTGCGATTTTTTGACTGTCATAATAACTATTTTTAATACTTTCATTAAATTCAAATATGCCTTTTACTTCATCTTGCGTGACAATTGGCTTTTTCGCACTAGTCACAATTTTAAAATCATTCTCTGTATCAACATTTTTATTATTTTCATCACATGAAAAATTATAGTCATTAACATGGCTACCTTCAATAATTTGTGTATCAATTTGCGAAACTTTACAACTAGTTTCCTTAATTTCAATATACTTTTTTTTATTGATCTGAGTCGATTTTGAGTTAATTTCATTTTTGTGCTCTTCATTTAAATTTATTTTTGCATTGCACGCATCACTTGTATTTTTAATAGTTTCTTTAACTCCTGCATGTTCCTTATTTGTAATGTTTTAACCTATATTATTTTCTACACATGTATTTTCCTCAATTTTCTTTTTATTAAAATTTGCCTCACATTTTAGACTTTCGACGAATTGTGCATCGAAGCGAACTCATCCGGGCTGCGCCAAAACAGCTGGAATATCCAACATCTCAACCTTCGGATAAGAGACACGGGTATATTTTTGCATGCTTTCAATATTATTTATTTTTTATTGTCATTTTTATTTTCATGTGTTTTGCTTTGATTTCACTGAAAATTGGGATCTGGGCTTCGCGTGCGAACCTCCCTTTTATCATCTTGCATTTTATTTGCGTCATCATAACTTTTGTAACTCGATATCTTAATTCGCGTTTGCGATTTTTCTCTTCTCGACTGAGACTTTGGTCTATTTTTTACATTTTGACTCGTACAAAGCCCCTCGGTCAGTTTAAAGGCCCGCTACGGTTTCGTTCTTACCCCTAAAATCCTTGTTTCCCAATAGTTTGGGTATTTGGCCGACTATCATTTCTTTCTGTATTTCTTTCTCTGAATCCGCTATTTTGCGTATTACGAAATTCATTACTTTGCCCATTTCTAAATCCGTTACTGTTTTCATTTCTAAATCCGTTATTTTGATCATTTCTAACTCCGTTATTTTGATAATTTCTAAATTCACTTCTTTTATTCCCATATTTATTTCCTCCATAATTTTATTTGTGCGTTTTGGTTGTGCCAACAGGTTGAAAAATAGTGCCCTCTTTTTCCGCATCATATACAATATATAACTTCATTTTTTGATTTTTCATGCCTTTCATATTTTACTTGCTGAGGTTCAAATTTTGAATTTCGTAAATGCCTTTCCATTTGATTATCATTAAATTTTCTGCCATTATTTTCATTGCGATAAATTGCATTAATTTCTGTACGGTCGCAATCCTCCTCCAAAATGTTTTCTAAGAGCTCTGCATATTCCACTGCCTTGTCAAAATTTTGTATGTTCAATTTTTTAATTTCAAATGCCAGATCTTGTCTTAAAGTTTCCGTAAATTTCGCTAACATTAAATTGTTCTTAATTTCACCCATTTCATTATTTACTTAATTTCCTAAAAATTCATTTGTCGAATTTGAAATATTTAGCGCTAAATTCGCAACTTTCATTCATGGAGTCATTTTAATTTTATATAAATTTTTTCTGCTTTTGAAGCATTGTAAGAGATGTTTTAAATTGTTTCAATAATATTTCTTTTATCTATTATTTTCTCTTATTATGATTTTATTTTCTTCCGACCAGTCGGCCATTCCTGCAATATTTTCAGACTGTCCGATAAAAAATTCAATATCCTCGTCTTACCTTCCATTAAAAACTGGCAATACATTAATTAATCCAAACTTCTCCAATTTTACTCTCGGATTTTCAATAATTTCTCTTTGTGATACTTCTGTAGATTTTTTTTCTTCTTTTTAGAAATTCTATTTTCTCTTAAAGCATTTACATAAAATTATCCCTTCCAAAATCCTACTTAAATTTAACAACATAAAATATACTTTAAAAATACTGCACATAAAACACTTCAACATGCAAACTAAATATTCTTAATAATAATCAATTTTTTCAACATTATTTTCAATCATTTCAAATATATTCAAATTATTTTCACTTCCAAAGTGACTGTGCATATTTAATTTAAACAATGCAAAATCTGGTCAACATATGCTCCTCCATTAAATTTATTCATCTCTTTATTTAAATTATTTCTAACCACCTTAGTATTATTTATTAAAATTTTCATTTAAATTGACTCACACAAAAGCGTCATGGAAACCAAATATGGGAACGGAAAAATAAAATAAGCTAAAGTTAAACTTTTAAATATTAAATTCATTAAGATTGACTTGGCCGTTAGTTGTCATATTAGTGGACTTATTATTTAATAGTACATTGCTAGTTGTGCCGCTATATAAAACCCTCCAATTATTTATCTTTCGTGTGAGTCCTGTAAAGGAATAATTAATTATTATAATACTCATTGATTGCACCATTTAAGCTTTAACAATAAAACATTTATTAACATCAAATCTAAATTATTTAATTACATCAATTATTCATATTATTAATTATATGCTTAACAACAATTATTCTCGTTAATTATTGCGGCGGAGGGGACATATGTGACCAGTACTATTAAAATTACTATCTTGTGTCTATGACCTGTGATTGTTAATGAGCACATACCTTCAAATCTATCTTGGGCTTTGATCATATATCAAATACTTGCATCAGTTATTTGCACCGCCATAACTCTTTGCTGTGTGGCTCCTTCTCGTGCATCTGATTGCACTCCACCCTATATAGATCTAGCCAGTACTTTTAGAGCATTTGCACAAATTTTTAAGTCATGTTGTACAAGCTATACGTGCACAAGTTGCACAAATCTGATCACGTCCTTCTTAAGTCAAATCTTCATAATTGTCTTCTCGTTCTCGGGTCACAGGTTGTGGTTCCCTCGTTGGGGGGGGGGGGGGGTAACTCCCTCTTTTCTTCTATTTGCCGCATTGAGTTTGACGTAACGATCTTCTTTTTTTATTGGTTACTCCTTTAACCAATGGAACCATTCCACATCTCGTAAGGCCCAGCTCAGCCCCTCTGTTATGGCCCCCTAAATTTATGGTCTTCTGACCTTTTGGTTCACGGAGTGATAAACTCGGTGCCAGCCAGACTACACGTATTGTCCGCGGTATTGGCCACAATAAATTTATACATAAAACTCTCTCATCAAATGTGAGATCTATTTCTGGTCTCACAGAAGTAGTGCAAGGAAATGATGCAGTTCAGCGATCCAATGGCAACTAATAAGAGGCAATGCTTCTCTGACGGCTAGTGTGGAACAGTGGGACCCCATTAGACTCTAAAAAAAGTTAAGTTCTTCACTCTGTCAGAAAACATCAAGAATAGGCCATGGGAGAAAATAATCCTAATAAAAGGCATTCAACTTGAGCAAAATGGTAAACCATCTCAGTCCAATGCAACAAAAAATGTGGATATGATAATCGTACTTGAACTACCCAGATCATCTGACCTACTCGAAGATGTGAGGTATATGTATATACAGCTCCACCCAATTCATACTAGAACATAAAGATGATCGAAACCAAAATACGATCGTTCTCCTATTCCATCATCTCTCGGAAGGACTTTCAGATCTACAGATTTATCTTACCTATACTCCGCATGGCAACGGAGATAGATGTGGATGCCGGCAATGATCAAACTCGGGTCCTTCTCGTACTAACCTTTCGTCATAACTATTGAGCGATATTAGAACTGAAACCCGAAGTTTTTAACAAATAACTAACGTTTTTAAAGCAGTGATTTTAAAAGGATAGCGAATGAGTTTCAACCAACCCCGCTCAAAAGGAGATCAGATCTTCAATAATGAAGGTATTGCGAATCTATCAAAATACACGAAAGTTTTGAGGATAAAAGTTTTAGGCATTAATAAAAAGCTCTTAAAAATAAATAAATAAAATTTCTATTTCAGGTGATTGTTACGAAAATGCCACCCTATTGATAGTATATGTTAGAACACTTAGAAGTTTCAATGTTTTATTACTTTCCTTATATACATAATGTATAAGGAAAGTATTGTGACGGGGCCGAAAATTCGATTAGAGTTTTCGACGGGAGAGCACGTTTCAAGCATCCCTGATCACGAATCGAACATTTTGAAGTGATGTCTGTGTGTGTGTGTGTGTGAAAGTATGTGTGTGTGTGTGTGTGTGTGTGTCAGTGAGTCTGTGGAGACGATAACTGACGAACGAATGGACCAATTCGAACAAAATTTGCTACAAAAATCACAATCCGTAAATACTGGAAGCCTATTGTTTTTATACGCAATCGAATGTTCAGAACACCCCTAAATTTTCGAATGAAATTTTGAAAAAATCGTCAAAAAATCAAAACCACAAATAAAGTTACGCAAATAGACATTTCTTATGTAATTTTTTATTAGAAAACGATTGACATAACTTTTAGAACGCTAACATGAACCGTTCTCGAGATATTGCACATTTTTCAAAAAAATTATCAAAAAGTCATATTAAAAAAAAAATATTTCCTATTGAGAAACATGTTCACTTTTCATATGTAATACCATGCGATAAATTGGGTGACATCATTCTCGTGGATTTAGCTCGTTCCATTCATGAAAAAAGATACTTTGAGTAATAATTTTGTATTTGAACGCCAATAGTCATTTATCTGCTGTAAGAATAACTTATCTCCTAGTGCATAACGCTTGGCGAGATTTTGGCGGCATGTAGCCAACTTGGCGACATTTTTAATTGTTGCCAAATTTACAAAAATCTCGCCAAATTGATAAAAATGACGACTCATTGAAGAAAATTCAATATCTTGGAAAGCAATATCTTGGAAAGCTTGGCGAGATTTCTATCATCTATCATTTCTATTTCTATCATTTCTAATATCTCAATATCTTGGAAAGCTTGGAGAGATTTTGGCGACAAATTTGACGGTATGTCGCCAACTTGGCGACATTTTTAATTGTTGCCAAATTAACAAAAATCTCGCCAAATTGATAAAAATGACGAATCATTGAAGAAAATTCAATATCTTGGAAAGCATATAAGTATCTTCTAAAAGAATAACATTTTTTTTAACTGTAAAATTAATAAATCCATTGCATTATATAAGGAAAGTCATGTGTTGCCCGCATCAGATTTCTTTTAATTGGGATTTACTGTTTTTGAATATGAAAGAGCAATTGATAAATTGCAGACTTTTATACTGTTTTTTATAGTGATGAATTTAATTATTTTAAATCGCATATTGAGAAGAACAAAATTTTCCTTTTTTAACAACTTTGGATTTCAGCAACTTTTCAGAATGATCCCATAAGATCCTATGTTAACTGCAGAATAGTTAGGCAGGTTTTGTGGAACAACACAGAGCTTTGTACGATGTTATAATGGTAACTAATTTTTAGTTTTACACTTCTGTGCATCAATATCATATAAAGAATAGCGCCTTAGAGTAAAAGTTAAAAGCTTATTTACTAAAATTACCCAAGTTTATCCATTCAGATTCACGTTTCCTTTCATTAAGAAAGGTCTGATTATATATACCAAACTTATTACAAAGAGCGTCTTCAAGTAATTAGTAAAGTCGATCCGTTGTAATTATAAGGTCCTTTTATTTAAGTGCAATGAGGAAGATTCGAATTATCAATAAGAGGAAACTTTGCTGAATATTTATGCGAACATGGACTGTAACTTGGGAAATTGGTAATATTTAACAGAATATTTGAGCAGTAAAGAGACATAAAATGTTTTCTGCTGTAAAATCGGTAGAATTGTGAGCTGATTTGTTGTGGTAAAAAACATTCAATTATATATATATTTTGCAAAGGGATTTTTATAGACTATCTAGATGGCCCACATATAATAACATATATTGACTGATTTAATACATATTATAGTTTATTAATTATAATTTAAATAAGTATAGAAGAACTAAATTAAAATATAATGTTAGTCCTTATTACCCGTAAGACAAGTATTTTTAAACTTATACGCAATTAAGAAAATGATTTTTGATTTTTGAAGCTAGTCTTGGGTCTGTGAGCCAAATTTTGAAATAAAAAATCAATCCTTAAAGATTTTAAAAATTTTATAAACTTTAACAATTTGTAATTAGCATAATTTCATGGACTTATTCCCTGCTTAAATGAAAACTATTCATCCAAATGGCAGAATCTTTGTTTACAGAATAAAACTCATTAACTAAGCTCACATTATTTAACAGGCGTGCCAATAAAAATGTTTTATTGCGACATAAATGTTTTTATTGATGTGATCGTAATTTTAATAGGATTAAAATGCGGCTTCTTTCAAATTATATTCTAAAGTACAAACTAATTTTTAAAACTATTCAAACTATTCATAAAATATGGTTGTCCGGATATTAATAAAAAAACTCACAATTAAACCTTCTATTGAAAGATAGCATTATGCAGACGATATTTTTTCTGCCAATTTAATTGAAGAAAATTAATTATCATGTCACTTAGCAACGATTTTAAATCCATTGTGTGTGTTTGTGCGGCAGACGAGTTTTATTAAATCTTTTATGATTTAAATAATAAAGAAATGTATATAAAATAAATTTTATCGAAATTGCATTTTTGACAGGATTATATCAATTACGGCCTTCAAGTTTAAAGATTAAGGGAGTTATTGATATTTTCAATTTATTACATCACCTGTTTTATTTTTGCAAAGAGTTTTGTAACTCATATTGTAGTAAGGGTATATCTTCTAATCTACGAGAATATAAGTACGGAATTTAAGTTTAAAGATTAAGGGATGTATTACGTCACCTGTCTTATATTGGCAAAGATTTTTGTAACTCATATTGTAGTACGGGCAGTCTTCTGCTAACACACTGATATATCTTCTAATCTACGGGAATATAAGTACTGAATTCAAGTTTAAAGATTGTGGTATTTATTACGTCACCTGTTTTATTTTGGCAAAAATTTTTGTAATTTATATTATAGTTTGGGTAATTTCTACTAATACACGGGTATATCTTCTAATCTATGAGAATATAAGTACGGAATTCAGGTTTAAAGATTATGAGATTTATTACGTTATCTGTTTTATTTTGGCAAATATTTTTGTAACTCATATTATAGTACGGATAATCTTCTACTAATACACGGGTATATATATCTTCTACGCGAATATAAATAATACGGGCATATCTTCCCACACAATTTTAGAGCTTTCGTTTTTGCATACATTGATTCAATTTCATATTTTTTGTAAATTTGTTTCGAAGTGGGGCCAGGATATTTTATTCTTCAAATCTGCCTGTGAAGATTATTTTGTAGAGAACAAACAGGATATTCTTAAACTTCTATTTAGGAGCATTAAATTAAATATTTTAATAAAATGTTTTAAATAACAATGTCATTTAGTATACTATAAGAATGTGCACATGATTGTGAATATAAAGTTTCGTTTATAATGTATATTTCGTTTGAAGAACAGATATACTGTTAGTTCAATATAATATTGGAATAAATTAACTCGCTTAGAACATTAGTTTTAGTTTTTACTTATAGACGTTATGAATGCATAAAAATAAGAACCCTGTTTTCAAGACACCCGCGAAACCAAAACGCTATAAAATCGATCAAAATGATGCGTTTTTGAAAATCACCAAAAATTTTACATAAAAAAAAAAAGACTGTTTTTGTGCGTTTTTTGAAAATTATGGCGACCGAAACGATATAAAATTCATCAAAACCAAGCAATTTTTACCCCCGTTTCAGGAGGGGTAAACATTTATCCTCCTAGAAAATGAAAAACATATAGAAAAAATAAGAAATTAAATTATATAGAAAAAATAATTATATTATATTTGTTCAAAGAAAGATATTTTTTTAAATTTTTTAAAAATTTCTTTTAACATTTTTTTAAAATTTCTTTTAAATTTTTTTTAAATTTTTTTGATAGATTACTACACTTTACAAAAAAGAAAATGCTTCGTAACAGTAGAAATGTAGGAAAATGTCTATCGCAACTGTTTTATAAAGGTTTTTAAAGGCTTGAAGGACTTTTTTTAATCTTGAAGGTCAAGTTTTTTTTGTTCAGACATACTCTGATGCTAGAGTGACTTAATGATATCATTTTGCTAGAGGATATAAAAACATCTATTACCATCAGTCAAGTGCTTGTGTTATTGGTATAAAACAAGCAAAATATTATTACTTTCTCAGAGGTTTATAATACATTCATTTCATTTTTATAATTTATATTATTTGCTTCTAAAAATACTACAAATTTACTTTTTTTATTCTTTAAAAGCGCGATTCCATTTTGGGATCACCTTAAATCATCCATAAATTTTAAGATATTTGGGGTTATTAAAATTTCATTCCCATTATCCAAAGAATTCTAAAAATATTTATTGTCTGATAATTTAAAATTACATGAATAAAATATTTTGAAAGTAATTTTTAATAAGTTAGAATTATTTTTTAAGAGACTTTTCAATACACTTTTTATAAAATAGGCACCTATACATTGAATAACCTAGACCTAATATTTTTACGCAAGGTGATAGCTCTAAATTTATAGTAGGAATTTCTAATTCATCAAAAAATTCTTTTCGTCCGTTATACACAAATTTACCTCCATATATTTCATGTAACTGTTTAATATAATCTTTTACATCCTTATTACTTATCCATAATCCTTTATCATTTGCAAATCTTTTAAATCTTAAACCGAGTATTTCTTTTACACACTTATGAGTAATTTCTGATTCTTGTTTGTTTAATTTACAATCAGGAGCAAAAATAGATATAGTTTCACGTATACCTAGTTTTAAATGAACCCAGCTTATTTCTCTGTATATTATTCTATCTAGAAAAATAAATCCTTGAATATTTATGATAAGTGTTATATCCCCCATATTTAATAGAAAACATTTTTATAAAATACATCATCAGAATCCAAAAGATACAGTGTTATAATTTCTAAAATTCTCCTTTTGTCATACCCAAATATATATCGTTTATTCGTTTCATTCACTTTGATATTTCTGTCTTTTTATCAGAAACTGATTTATTTTCACGTCAATGTAGTTTCTCCTATAATTATTTTAATTCTTTCATCAAAATTGAGTTTAGTTTCACTCTCATAACTCATTTTAAAACCTTTTCCTTTTCCTTGTACAGAACTATCATTTAATATATATCCATTGTGTTTACTTGCACACGAAATCCAAGATTTCATGTATTTATCTTATCCTAATTCATCTGTCCATTCACCTAACATACATCCGGTTTCTATTTTATTTGTACCATTTCAATATAAACAATACTATCTGTAGCATAATACATTACCTTATCTCCTAATGTATCAAGCATTTTATACAATCTTATTCTAGTTGAACTAGTAGTAAATACAGCTATATATACATTAATATTAAAGTTGTTTTCAACGTGTTCAACTTTCATTTTATAATTCATGTCTAGACAATCATCTTTTAAAACAACATATTGAAATCTTTAATAGTGGCATCCAATATAATTCGATAAAAATCTTGCAACTCCATAACCTGTTCTGTTTATTCATATTATTTCTCTCTCCAAACTTACCCCATAATGAATTTAAACAGATTTTAGATATATATCTCATGCCTGGATTTTTCTCGATTTCTTCTCAATTTACATCTAATTTTTCTTTTACGGATCTCTTGCATTCTTTCTCAGTTTTAAATTTTTCAAGCCATTTATCATCTGTTTCTAATATAATTTAAAAATATATTTTGATATACTCTTTGAATAAATTATTTCGTTTTCATTCAAAATGCCAAACTTAAAATATATTTAAAATTTTATATCCTTTTTCTATAGCTAAATTGACTTCATACGTTATCCAAATACCTATAAAACTTCTATTATCGTCTGTATGATTACATTCTTTATTTCTCAATTCATAACAATCTTTACATTTCTTTTGTTCTACAATGGTTTTATAATGTTAACATTTAATAGTTTTTGAGCATGATTAATATAAACTAAATATCTTTTTCTCCTCAATAAGGTAATACAGGATGATATAGTTTTCTAGGAGGGAGTACTTTATATTGTATTAAACCATACCAATTTTCATTATATTTCACAGAATTATAAATCTCTTAAGGATGTCCAATCGGATAATTATCAAAATAATTTAAAGTTGGATAGAGTGAACACACATCTATATATCTACCTTTTCTATCTTGATTCATATCATATTTTAATCTTGTAGGTTCATTTCTACCACCAGAAAAGGGATCTCTAGGATTTAAATGTTCTATAAAATCTTTTTCCATTCTTTTTTCATGTATTTTTTTTATTATTTCTTTATCATTGTCAAAATCACATTCCCAAATTTCCATCAAGTCATACCCTGCTTCTTTTATCTCGTTATTTATCCTTTTAATTTTTTCATATAAATCCTTCATGCATATTTGATTTTTTTTTATTTATAGTAGATTCTCTACAGCATCTAAGACATCCATGCCAAAAACATTCTTGAAATTGATATACTGTAATATTGTAAAAACCGTCTACTTTATATGTTTTATTACCTGAAATCTCTAATTACTTTCCTTATATACATAATGTATAAGGAAAGTATTGTGACGGGGTCGAAAATTCGAATTCGAGTTTTCGACGGGAGAGCACGTTTTAAGCATCCCTGATCACGAATCAAACATTTTTGAAGTGATGTCTGTGTGTGTGTGTGTGAGAAAGTATGTGTGTGTGTGTGTGTGTGTCAGTGAGTCTGAGGAGACGATAACTGACGAACGAATGGACCGATTCGAACCAAATTTGGTACAAAAATCACAATCCATAAACACTGGAATCCTATTGTTTTTATGCGCAATCGAGTGTTCAGAACCCCCTTAAATTTTCGAATGAAATTTTGAAAAAATCGTCAAAAAATCAAAACCACTAATAAAGTTACGTAAATAGACATTTCTTATGTAATTTTTCATTAGAAAACGATTGACATAAATTTTAGAATGCTAACATGAACCGTTCTCGAGATATTGTACATTTTTCAAAAAAAATATCAAAAAGTCACATAAAATAAAAAACAAATATTTTCAATTGAGAAACATGTTCACTTTTCATATGAAATACCATGCGATAAATTGGGTGACATCATTCTCGTGGATCTAGCTCGTTCCATTCATGAAAAAAAGATACTTTGAGTAATACTTCTGTATTTGAACGCCAATCGTCATTTATCTGCTGTAAGAATAACTTATTTCTTAGTGAATAACGCTTGGAGTGCATAACTTACTTCTTAGTGCATAACGATTTTGATGACGAATTTGGCGAAATGTCGCCAACTTGGCGACTTTTTGAAATGTTGCGAAATTAACGAAAATCTCGCCAAATGGATAAAAATAATGCTTAATCATTGAAAATGACGACTAATTGTCGAAAATTCAATATATTGGGAAGAATATTAGTATCTACTATAAGAAAAACCTATTTTTTTTACTGTAAAAGTAGTAAATTCATTACATTATATGAGGAAAGTCATGTGTTGCCCACATCAGATTTTTTTCTAACTACTGTTTAAAGCACGTTGTATATTAATATCGTGTTTTTTAGATAGATAATCTAACCAAAAAATTTATTTTTACTCTAGTGATCTTTTTGAATGATATTATCATCTATAGCAATTGTATCCTTTTTTAAAATTCGACTTCTAAATATAGCCATACGAACACATGCTAAAGTAACGTATTTAACGCTGGAACCGAGGGAACGATCAATTTGACCCAAATCTAATGTCGTTTTCGTTTTTCTAAAAAATTTACAAGCGGAACCAAATACAAATTCTTAACATTTCATAATATTAAGCGAATGATGACCTATAAAAATATTAGTCGTTAGACATTTATTAGTTTCATGTTTTTAACACTTATACCTAAAACCGTGAAATGGGTCATTCTGATCCAAAGACCACCACGAATGCGGAAAATAGGGCACAACTTTTTTTGGAAGCGGAAATGTGCGTTTCTTCCACTTTTTCGGAAAGGGGTGAACAAAAGACCACCTTGATGATCGCCATAAGATAAGGCGATCTTTCTGATAAGACGTTGGAGGGGAGCAACATTTGTTCTTTGTAGAGATGGAACATCAGGCTGCAACGCTAGTGAACAAGTGCCGATAAAGCTTGCTCTCTGAACAACATGTCACAAAAACGTAGTCGTACACTTACTATTAGCGAAGCTTTAGAATACTTGCAACAATGGTCTGAAAATGAGTCCGAACACCGCAGTAGTGAAGAGTTTGTTTTTAGTGATGCGGAATATGTGACTTCAAATAAAGAATATACATCTTTAGATAATGATGATCATGTATCTGATTTTTATGAATTTCCTGTGCCATGTGGTAGTAATGAAAATGTTTATCTTGTCCTTGATTACAAATTGCGAAAGAAACAAAGCATCGGTAAGCGCAAACAAATAAAGTCATCAGACCCCAAGTCTGATCTTATGAAAACAGGAATTTTTGTTGCAAATGACGGAACGCATTGGGGAACCATCTCTTCGCGGAGCAATATTCGTCGAAGAATTGCTGAACACAATGTTTGTGAGGAAGCTTGCGGCCCAAGCCCTTACGCGAAGCGAAGCATTGAGAATGAATATACATCAAGTTCGTGGAGATTACTTATAGATGAATCAATGCTTCAAGAAGCTCACAGGCAACTTGGGAAAAATGAGTGGTCTACAACTTTAGAGGAACTTGACGCTCTTATACTAATTTTGTATGCTTGAGGTATATGCTGTGCAGGAAGTCTCGAACTTGATAGTCTGTGGTCCGCAGATTGGAGTCCTGTGGTACAGCCATATATGTAAACCAGGCCTGGATTGCTTTATCAACAGGATAATGTCAGACCACATACTGCACGGGTAACTATGAATAGTCTACAAGGTTTTGATACCCTGCCATGGCCAACATATTCTCCCGATGTGTCGCCAATTGAGCATATCAAGAACATCATGGGTCGCCGATGAAGAGAATTCCTAATTCCAGCAAACCATGTTCAGTTACAAGCCCAATTTCATGCTGTGTGGAATGACATCCCTCAGCACATCATTGACCATCTCATTGACGGAATGCCTAGTCTTATCTAATCTTGCATAGCCGCTCGCGGTGGGCCTATTCCATATTGATATAATGTCAATAAAGTTCCATGCTTTCATTTTCCAGGTATGATTTTTTGATAATTTGCACACATCCATGTTACAATTATATTCTGTAAATTTCATAAGGATATATCAATTTCTTCATGGTGTTGCGATCTCAGTTGTGAGCCTTGTAGATAAAGCTATAGATCCAACTCTACCATGTTGAAAACCATTAGATTACCTCGTACCCATTTAAACCTCTGTCACCAGTTGAAGCTATGCGAATCTTCTGGTCGACCATCTACAACCCTTAGTGCAGATGTGTTTTTGAAATAATGCTGAATGTTCAACAAGACAACGAAACACCTCATCATTTCCGAATGGCATCCAATTGGAGTATTTGAATGAGTTCTTAGCACTGGAATGTCCCCACTAGTTCCCGATCTCCTCATCTTAATCTCATTAAGAATTTATAGACTGAATTGCAAAGATCTGTTCAAAATCATGATTCTTTACAAGAGACTGTAACTGATCTGACACAAGCATCAGAATTTGGGGCTGCAATACCACCTTCATGTTTTTTAAACCTTGTTGAATCATTGCCAAGACATATAGTATAGGCGTACAGATAGAGCGAATAGATAGATAGAGCGAATAGATAGATAGAGCGAATAGATAGATTGAATGAATGTATAGACAGAGAGAAAGGTGGATCAACACGTGTTTAGTCAAATGCATACATATAATATATTTTCCTGTATTTAAAATACCTCGGAGAGTTGTATATATTTAGACCTGTTGTTAAAAGAGCAAGCACAACACCGAAAATAAGAAAATGCCATAGCATTTCACGAAAGAAATAGATTTTAAGAAATAATAATACACACAAAATACACTCCCTGAGTATTTGGTTTTCCAAATCAAGTAATTCTATCTTAAAAACACGGAAAACGAAATTCTTTCTCGGGTGAACTAGAAATGTTGTTGTTTTAAATGCAAAGAATACAATCAATCAGGGAATTTCACGAAAACTATGTGCTTCTTTGTAGCAAACAAAAAGTTAGGGGGAGGAAACTACTTTACATTCTTTGAAACACAAACTTTCGTGCACTTAATTTTGAAAGTCATTTCAAGAATTTCAGCGAAGAAAACGATGATTAATAAACAGACTGTATATTCTCACTTTAAAGAAAGAGTATTTTTTAGTTTTAGTGTACCTTATAAGAGATTTCTTGAGTTCAGAATGACAATTTGTTTTTCATTTCAGAACCTGATAAAATATGTGGGTGATTTTCTTACTTGAATTTTATACATGAAAATCTGATTTGAATTTAATTTCTCATATAAAAATGTATGAATTTTATTTTATGTTTTATTTGAATTTAATTTTACGTGTAAAACATAATGTGAATTTCATTTTATATACAAAATATGATTTAAATATAATTTTACATGTATAAATATGCTTTGAATTTAATTTTACATATAAAATTTTGATTTCAATTTAACATGATACATAAAAATCTCAGTTGAACTTCATTTTATATATAACAATATTATATGATATAAATTTTAATGTAACAGTTAGATTTAGATTTAGTTTTATATATAAACCTTTTATTTGAATTTATATTTTGTATATAAAAATCTGATTTGAATTTTTAGGTATAAAATCAGAGTTTTGAATTAAATTTTATATATTTAAACCTGATTTGAATTAAATTTTATAGAAGTACGACATGTACAGCACGGGTCTTTTTCCAAGAAAAAAATTTCTATACTATGGGGCCATAGAATTTAGAGCCTTCTAACTCAATCTCGTTTAAATCGATCATCTTATGTTTGTTATTGATTAAAATAAGCATACCCAATTTTAAGGAAATCTCTTGATTATTTCAAGAAATATTTCGATCTCAGTGGGGAAAATACGACTTCTTATATCTCGAGAATGGTAAGTAATAACTTCCAAAATTAATTTTATTCCATTTATGATTAGTGATGTTTATAAAACATTCACTCGTTTAATAATGATCGTTATATTTTGCTTAGATTTAAAAAGAAATATGCAATACATTTTATTGTTTATGCTAGTATCCTAAAAGTGACGTCATTCATTTTTAAAAAGAAAGATCAATCATGCATAAAGCAATGAATATAAAACACTTTCCAACTACAATACAACTGCATTATTTAAACATCTCTAAAATGCGATACATTCAGCGGTAATATTTTTAAAATTATCACAATACTACAATAATTCATTATAGTTGAAAACTTAAAACATCATAAAAAAAATTAACTTTATTCAAACGACGTCATTGAAATATAAATTGCCTGGCTCTATGAAAAAGCAGTAAATATTTCATTCATACACTTTTTTCCATGCCTTTCATCCATCAATAATCTATTTTACTTAAAAACTTAAAACCGTGGAGGTAAAAGTGATTTAACTCTATGTTCAAAACTTCATCGAGAAAGTCTGATAAAATCGTCTGCGGTAAAATTAATAAATGTTTCATTCATATCAGCTATATTGCAGACTCCAGAGCTAAATAATTATACGTTACAGAAATTCAGCAATTCTTATACAACTCATCTTACAGCTTGATGTGTTTACATTCCCCATACGTGGAAATTAAGCTTCATTGTAGAAATAATCAAAGTTTGATTATCATTTACACTCAAATACATTCTAATTGCGTCGTTTTAGAATATAGATGCACAGAAATTAAGCAAAAATAAAGCGGTTTTAGGACGGCTACAACACTAAATGTGAATTAAAAAGAACTTTAAAAATCACGATTTTGACACAAGATGAAAGACATTGATCATTTAAACTCAAATATATTCTAATTGCGTTGTTTCAGAATATAGATGCACAGAAATTATGTAAAACTAAAGCGGTTTTAGGACGAATACAACACTAAATATAAATTAAAAAGAACTTTAAAAATCACGATTTTGACAGAAGATGGCTGTCATATTTATTTTGAAGTGGGTCACGTGATCTCTTCATATGATATGGGTGTATTTTTCTTTATAATTTTTATTTGAGAAACTACTGAATATATTTCGCTGAAAATTTATATATATTTTTTATGGAATAATTTGAATGTTTCTTAAAACTTTCGAAGCAATTTGTGAATTTTAAATTTGCTTAAAATATGCTTGAAAAATTAGGTCCCATAGAATTCAATGTATTTCATTTTTCAACCCGGGTTCAATCCTTAATTAAGTGGGTAATATTATTCATTTATATTTCCATAGGTCCCATAGACCGTCTGAAAACATACTAAAATTTCATTTTGATAAAGTAATTCTTACGGCAGTTATCGTGCGAACGGACAGACAGACAGACAGAATGAACAAGATCAAGTGACTTCGCCACTGATGAAGGACATGGTGATGCCCGAAAGCACTTTGGCTGTGTAAATTTATGTACGTTGAGGAAAGGAGTTTTTATTAAATGACTATTTAACCTATGTTGCTTGTCTTTAATTTTAAAAGTTTATACAGTATCAGTTTAAATCATATTTAAAAGAATTAGAGGACATTATTTTCGGATATTATTACTGATAAATATTAATTTATCCACAGAGAAGTAATGTCAAAAACGAATTAATTGGTTGGATTACGCGATGGGACGGCCCTTAGCTTCTAAAATTCAATTTTGAAGTAGTATTATTAATATTATCCACATAATTTTTAAAACAGTACAGTACCTGATTCCTTGTTCGTTTTACATACCACATTTTAAGAATCAGATCATGCTTAGAATTTTTCCTAGTTCACTATTCATCATCAAGAGTCCTGCGGCTTCCCACAAAGCTGGGAATTTTCTATAGCACTGAATTCCAACTGAACAAATCTACTTGCTCTCAAAAATCTGCACAATTGTCCCCTACTGGGATTATATACATTACGCTTTATTATTTCCTCTTTATGTCTTAATTTATTTTATTTCTTTGTATTTTGTAGAAAATTGGAATAGTGTATTATGAGTTACTACATACATTCTAACATTGGATTTACTAATTTATATTTATATATATATATATATGTATATATATATATATATATATATATATATATATATATATATATATATATATATATATATATATATGTATATATATACATATATATATATATGTATGTATATATATATATATATATATATATATATATATATACATATACATATATGTATATATACATACATATATATATATATAATATATATATATATATATATATATACAAATATATATATATATATATATATATATATATATATATATATATATATATATATACATATATATACATATATATATATACATATTTATATATATATATATATACATATATATATATATATATATATATATATTTATATATATATATATATAATATTGGGTTAGTTAAAGTTAAATACTCAGACCTGAGGAGGAATTTAATTCTGAATAATCATCGAATTTGGGCTGGTGCTGTTTGTTATCTTCTCTTTTCGGCATTATGGCCGTTATTTTTGCTTCTGTGGTGATGTTAATATTACTGGAATTTTTTATTATTACATATTTCTAATATATATATATATATATATATATTAGAAATATATATATATATATATATATACTCTTTTTCCAGAAATTTCTAGCCATTTTTAACTCCCTCCTGGTATCCAGACCTCGCTGTCGCTACTCGGATCCTCCTAATCCGCTACTTTAACGATCTGGGATCCGCTACTTAATCGATCTGTCGATTCGACTAATTAATTAATGTTTTATACTTCTGGCATTAAATAAAGTTTGCCTTTGCAGCGTTGTGTGGCTGAATCTAAATTGTAAATATATATTTTATGCCGGCCATGTGGAAGGAGTGAAATTATCAGTTCGCATAGAAGTTCTCGGAAATTGTGCCTTTTTAAATTTGCGGCTTGTCGCCTATGCAGATATCTTCTATTTCTTGTTGACGAATTCACAGGTGTCTTCCATATCTCTGGTCAGGGCCGATTCTAGGGTGTCGGCCGCCCGCGTGCAAAGACCTAATGTGCCGCCCCTCTAGAGAATTTTTCATATTTTGACTAATACTTAACGTTGACGTTATAAATTCATCTACCTGTATAAGAGTAAAAAGTAAAACATTAATAAAAATGCAAATAAAATTTGAAGTGCAAAACTTTATTTTTGGGCCAGCTAATAGGTTATAATAGCGACAAAATACTTTAACAAAATAATAAACAAACAAAAATATTACCTTTGAAATAAAAATAGACATTTTATAATTAGAAATGCAAAACAACAGTATTTACACAGAAAATATAATCTAATAAAAAAAAGTACTAAAGCATAAATCTCGTGAAACGAAAAGTATATACATCAATCCTTCTACAAAGACTACCTAATAATTAATTATAAAATAACTTTTCTGGCTTTCTGAGAAGCAAATTTGTCAATAATTTCGGTGAAATCAATTTTTTCAGAGATTTCGGATTCAATAGAGATGGTGCCCAAATGTGAACTGTCATATTATTTAAGTAATTTTTAATAATTTTTAATTTACTGAAACTTCTTTCACCTGAAGCCAGAAGAAACAGGTAAGGTTAAAAAAATTCTTATTGCTAGAGCAAAATTTGGAAAACAGGGAATGAGATCATTTTTGACTATAATTTCTAATATCTCAATTGGCTGTTTTTTACCTGGAAAATATCTTTGAATGAAGTTATTTCATTAAAGAGTTGTATACCGTCTATATCTTTCACAATACTTCCTTCCTCCTGTACCTCTAACTTCATATCAAAGTCCATGCAGGCCTTCATGAGATCATCATTAGAAATGTTGTGAAACTCATACAGAAAGCAGAATATTGAATGGCACTCAGATAATAAGGTACATCTTTCATTTACCAAAGAGATCGCGTGATAAAGAATTGCAAAATAGAAAGCAGTCTTAAATTGCTGGAAGGGGTTTGAAACTGGTTCATCACTGCCCTCGTAATCAAATAAACGGACCTTTTTCCTGAGCTTCGGCACGGGAAATTCGGGATCAATACCTAAATCTCTAGCAAGTGTTGTTGCTGAATCGACAAATATTTTAAAATTATCGTCAGATCTTTGGGAAACTAAATATTTTTTAAGATTATCTAAGCCTTTAATGCATTCCGCGATGTTTAATTTAGGATTTTGAAGCATTTTACTCAATACATCAATTCTTGATAATAAATCATCCCAAATTAAAATTGAACACAAAAATTTAAATGTTTCAAGACTTTTAATTATTGATTCAGCACCCATTTTTGTTTTCATGTCTCTGGTGGTATCTTCAATTAAGGCATTTAATGCGGTAATAATGTTTTTTAGGTCTTGTTTTAGAGGTCTAATAGCATTGATACGACTTTCCCACCTTGTTTCACTTAATGGTTTTAAAGTTAGACTTTTCACGTGTTTTTTTAGTAACTCTTGTACCATATCAAAAAAACCAGAAATTTCACCACTGGAGCTGGCAGCGTTATTAACGACGAGATTTAATGTATGAGTCGCATACGGCACGTATAATGCTCTAGGATTGATATCGAGAATCCGTTCCTGAAGCCCTATATTTTCCCCCTTCATGTTCAATCCACTGTCGTAGCCCTGACCCCGTATATCTTTAACTTCGAGCTGCAGACTAGGGAATAGCTTCTCTAATAGAAAATTGCACACACTTTCTCCAGCGGTATAAGTTACTGGAAAAAATTCTAAAATATCTACCTTACACATCTAATTACAAACATTATTTGTTCTGTGTGGCTAATATCTGGTGTAGAGTCGAGAATTATAGTGTAATATTTGGCTTTTTTGACAGTGCGTGTTATCTCATTACGAATAGATTCGGTTAAAATATTAATTATTTCATTTTGAAAATGCTGCCCTAAGTAGTGTGGAATACGTGTTTTGTTATCTTTGTATTTACTGACATTATTAAGGTGTTCTGAAATAACTGGATCAAATTTAGTCAACATCTCCACTGCCCTTAAAAAATTACCATTATCTCTATGATACAACTTCGTACTAGTTCCTCTGAATGCCAAATTTTGCTGGCTAAAAATTGTACTACAGCAATCATTCTTTCAATAATGGCGCGCCACCGCTTTTTGTCTCGATTGTAAACATTTTGTTGTTCCGCGTCAATAGTACAATATTTTTCCAGCCTCGTCTTTATTTCGCACCCCGATCTTATAGAGTTTACGTGTTTTAGAGTGTTTTCATGCTTATTAAGGTAATCCGAACAATGATGCCAATCAGAAAAGCCAGTACTTACAAGTTGTGTTGAATTATCTTTACCAAACAATTTACATGCAAAACAAAAAATACGATTTAGATTTATGGAATATCAGAGCCACGTGCGATTTATTTTCTCCCCGTTCACTAAAGTTTTGTTATAATATGAACAGCTAAATTTTCTGCTACTCTCATCGACCGGAAATTTAAAATTTGCTACTTGTTTGGGACCATGTTCTACCAATAAATCAATATTTTTTTCGTTAAAATGTTAGGCCAAGAATATTACGTTACCTTCATTTTACTCTTGATAGTAATGACCAAAAACTAGATAAATTGAAACCCGTTTTAGATGCATTAGTTTCAAAATTTAAATCTGTATACACTCCTGATAACTGATTTAAATCTATATACACTCCTGATTAACCGATAACTATTTTATTCAAGGTAAGTTATTTTTAATACGCTAAAATTTTTAGTATTTTGATAAAAGAAAATTTGAAAGAAAAATATACATCAAATAGAAAATAAGAATTTTCTTTATTCCTGAAAATAGTAGAATGCTGTGTTGAACGGGTGATTTTTAGAGAATTTTTTTCGAGAGTTAGGCTTAGCGCAATAAAATTGCCGTCTCCTGGGAACAGTTCGAAAAAAAAGCGCTCCGTCCTTTGGGCCGCCGCAGTTCCGGAATGCCGTCGTCGCGAAAGGGTTAACTTTGCCGAAATAATTCAGTTCTAATTTACAAAGGAGACCGCTAAAATAAAGTTTCTTTTGACCATTGATCTGCGAGCCGCGTGCCGACCGTGGTATACATAAATAAGCCGCCGCACAGTGGAACGAAACATCCTTAGGCGTCTCAAAAATATGCCCCTTGGTTATATTTTTAGATATAAATTTAAAATTTGGTATCCTTTTCTATGCCGTATTGCCGGCTCTGCCACGAATTTTGCTATCAAATGAAGGATGTGTGTAAAGAGTAGACATTAATGGACAATGGACCAACACACTGTGCACTAACATTTTATTTTTCTTAAACTATGGGACTTATTTTTATTTTTCAATAACTATTTAAAATTCAGCATATTTATTCGACTTATAATAAGTTTTAAAAAATTTTGCTTGATTGATAGAACTATATGCGGCCTGCGGCCGCCCCTTGTTTTGGCCGCCCGCGTGCGGTGCACGCGCTGCACACCTGCTAGGATCGGCCCTGTCTCTGGTGATGTCGCTTAGAGACGGATTTTGAGTTTTATGAATAGAAAACTTTTTAGAAATAATTTGCAACTTAATTTTTAAAAATGGTAGTTTTCTGCTTTTTGCAGGCTTAAATACTTGCTTATTATAAAAATCAGAATATTTCTAAATCTAATGTTTTAATTTGAATGGTAAGTTTAGGCATACAAATTCTCATACTTCTAAAGGTAGAGTTAGGACAGTCCAGTGTTTAACGCCTGGGGATTGCACTCGAACGACCCGAGTTGGATTCCCGGCTCTGACCGAACTGTCAGATGGCCCTCCCACTGGGTTCCGGTCTAAATTGAGGTCGGTGTCGAAGAAGACGAAAAAGAATGCTTCTAAAGCTGTGCAATATATTTATAACTACAACACTAAGATAATTATATTTACAGGTTTTAAAATTAATAGAGTAGGAATCTGTGAAAAACATGTGCTATAAATAATTATTTCAATTATTAATATTTTCAGGAATTAAGAACATTACGCTCATTTCTTAAGATGACTGGAACTTCACATATTAAGATTTGGTCCTGATTATAAAACACAAAATATGACTATCATTGTTATTTCAATATAAGTTGTAATGAACATCATATGAAATTAACTAATGCATAGCAATTCTAAGGAGTAACGAAATATTTTGAAAATACTGAATGTTTTAAAAATATATAATTTTTTTATTATGGTAGTTGGAAATATTCTTCCATGGAAAGTTAACCATTTGTTTATGGGTGGGATCGCGTGGGTGGCGTCCATGGACGCCAATGTCCGCAAAGGGGGATCGAACTGTTTGGGATAGGGTATGTCAAATATCTGTCTTTTTGAGAGGTTCTTCATTTGGGATTGGCGCTGTCCCACCCGTAAGCAAAAGGTTAATTTTGGACGTCAATGCCTGCAAAGGGGGATCGAACTGTTTGGGATAGGGTATGTCAAATATCTGTCTTTTTGAGAGGTTCTTCATTTGGGATTGGCGCTGTCCCACCCGTAAGCAAAAGGTTAATTTTGGACGTCAATGCCTGCAAAGGGGGATCGAACTGTTTGGGATAGGGTATGTCAAATATCTGTCTTTTTGAGAGGTTCTTCATTTGGGATTGGCGCTGTCCCACCCGTAAGCAAAAGGTTAATTTTGGACGTCAATGCCTGCAAAGGGGGATCGAACTGTTTGTGATAGGGTATGTCAAATATCTGTCTTTTTGAGAGGTTCTTCATTTGGGATTGGCGCTGTCCCACCCGTAAGCAAAAGGTAAATTTTGGACGTCAATGCCTGCAAAGGGGGATCGAACTGTTTGGGATAGGGTATGTCAAATATCTGTCTTTTTGAGAGGTTCTTCATTTGGGATTGGCGCTGTCCCACCCGTAAGCAAAAGGTTAATTTTGGACGTCAATGCCTGAAAAGGGGGATCGAACTGTTTGGGATAGGGTATGTCAAATATCTGTCTTTTTGAGAGGTTCTTCATTTGGGATTGGCGCTGTCCCACCCGTAAGCAAAAGGTTAATTTTGGACGTCAATGCCTGCAAAGGGGGATCGAACTGTTTGGGATAGGGTATGTCAAATATCTGTCTTTTTGAGAGGTTCTTCATTTGGGATTGGCGCTGTCCCACCCGTAAGCAAAAGGTTAATTTTGGACGTCAATGCCTGCAAAGGGGGATCGAACTGTTTGGGATAGGGTATGTCAAATATCTGTCTTTTTGAGAAGTTCTTCATTTGGGATTGGCGCTGTCCCACCCGTAAGCAAAAGGTTAATTTTGGACGTCAATGCCTGCAAAGGGGGATCGAACTGTTTGGGATAGGGTATGTCAAATATCTGTCTTTTTGAGAGGTTCTTCATTTGGGATTGGCGCTGTCCCACCCGTAAGCAAAAGGTTAATTTTGGACATCAATGCCTGCAAAGGGGGATCGAACTGTTTGGGATAGGGTATGTCAAATGCCTGTCGTTTTGAGAGGTTCTCTGTTTGTGATTGACGTTGTCCCACCCGTAAACGAAAGGTTAAAAAACTCTGCAAACCCAATATATGTGGACATCTTAAAAATTGTTTCTTTCCTAAAGATATATCTGCAGGATTCGAAATGAAAGTGACATCTCAAGGCTGAAGACTTTTTATTCATTTTTTGATATTTCGCGCTTCGATAAAAAAGGAAACTTTCTCATTAAATGAGACACGGTTCAGTGTTCAATGTTTAACTTCAAACATTTAACGAGGAATTATCCTACGATTAGCATAGTATTTCGGGTTTCGTTTGCATTAAAATAGGGAATACCATGTATATGTTTTGAATACTTGCAGCGACGTATAATGTCCAAACCCATTACAAGTCACAATGGTTTATGTCGTAACTTTATAGTAGAACATTTTGTTAAAAAACACTGTTGCAAAAAATTTATGCGCCAAATAAGAAATTGAGTTACAGTCGCGAAACTCGGCATGTATGTATCGTTTGAGGAGATATACAAATGATTAGAATTTGAGAGCAAAAAACATTTGTATTAAGAAATAGTGGCAACAAAATGGCATTTTAGTAAGTTTTAAATCCTCCCCTTGCAGTTATACAAGCCAATATATGCGGTGCGGCATAGCTGGAATTAAGGAAGCTTCTGCCACTCCTCTGAGGAAGCTTCTGCCACAAATGTTGCAACTTATTATGTTGCAACTGGTTGCAGCTAATTCAGGGATGGCCATGGAAGGGCGTCAAATCTTTGAAGACCATTGTTGAGAAAGTTGTGCAGTATGTGGTCGAGCGTTGCCTTGTTGGTAAATGTAACCTGGGTGGCTTGAAAGCATAAGCAGAACAATCGACTGCAGAATGTCGTGGAAGTACAAGCGAGGCATCAGATTCGCTTGCAGCACAACTAGAGAAGATCGTCTGTCCTATGATATAGCTTTCAAGACTGTTTATGTCGAGGAATCAGTGGCAGGTGCCTTAATGAACGTCGACACCTAACCCTATCTGCTTCATGTCGTCTCGGAATAATATCCCTTGATACAGGATGTATGATGGAGAATGGCAAACGCGCTCGAAAGGTGATAGGGACGCCATCAGAGTGAACGTGGCTCCTCTTCTGACTGCACGATCCTCACAACCATTTATCTGTTTGGGACATTCTGAGTCTCTGTGACCGTTGCACGTGCCTTATTCAATCCACTGTTGCCAACTTCGAGCGACTACATATCATTTCGACCAAGATGACGATTGATATGTCCGTTGGATCATCTAGCATTCCTTAAGCCTATGATGCAACCGCTCTCTAAATCCGACAATTGCTCGTAGTGCCTTTGAGTCTGAAATTAATAGTATCGACTGTTTCGAAAGCAAAAACAGTCACTTCGTCAGGACACACAAGAAGTAAAGCTTTCACTCGTGAAGGAAAGATCAGTGAATGATGCACAATCAGCAAACGTGACTGAAGCAGGGAAAGATGATTGCCAAGAGAGAAGAAAAATAGTAAAACTACCCAGGAAGAAGAAATAAGAGGAGGGGCATAATGAATTACTCGTAAAAAATATTGAAGAGGAACGTGAAAGTCCAACACAAGATTCAAATCATTTGTTCGGTTGTTCGTAAAAGTCCAAATCAATAAGCCCAATTTTTTGCCTCCATGTTTTTGTAATTTTCATTCTTTCCTTGAATTTTATTTTCGTTGTTCTTGTTGTCGATATTAGCCTCTCAATCGATATTAGTCTCTTTTATCTTCCCAAAACCAATTTTTGTTTCAGATATTTTTTGTATTTCGTTCAGAATCTTTTCCTCCCGTTGGTTTGACAGTATCATATGAATTGGGATTTTATAAGCAACTGAACAAGTGATTTGAATCCTGTGTTGGACGTTCACTTTTCTGTTTGGTATTTTACTGTTCATTCAATGTGTCTAGCCTCTTGTTCCTGCCTCCTGGGTTGTGGTTGTTTTAAAACTTTTTCTTTTCTCGTCGTTGGCAACACATTTCCTCTGCTTCAATCGCGTTTGCTGTTCATGAATCCGTCACCGATCTTTCTCTCACGAGTGAAGTTTACGCTTCTTGGGTATCTTGACGAAGGTGTCTTGTGTGTCGAAACTTGTCGATACTATTAATTTTGTGTTGCATGCTTCTCTTAAATAAGTTATTATAGATGCAATACTGCCATTATTTATAAATTGAATGGTTTGTCATATACACTAAATACAAAGCAGTTTCAATGATCGAAGAGTAAATATTTCCTTTTCTTTTATATATAGAAATATATATTTTTTTATTCTAGCCAGAATACTTTTCCAATGAAAAGTATTCCAAAAGGAGAGTATAGATAGACGTTTGCTGACAGTAGAGATGGATGAAATTCTTCTTGTTTAAAGTTGCGTCTAAGCGATTCAAAATGAATATGACATTTCAAGGATGAAGAATTTTTATTCGCTTCTGCGTCTTTGGCGCTTTAATGCAAAAGAAAGGAGTCAAACAGAAAGAAACGCAGTTCATTGCTGAAACATCGACTATTTAACGATGAATTCTCTCGGTTATTAGCATTATATTGCCGGTTACTTTTACATTTAGAGAAGAAGTAGGTTGACTAAGTTTCGAATACTTGCAGCCAGGTTCTATTAAAGGGGGAATTGCAAGGACATCTCTGTGACACCCTCCAAACTGAGAAGTGCCAGAATGTTCTTTAAAAATGCGTAAAATTGTAGAATTTATAAGACGAAATCTGATGTGGACAGTGCATGACTTTTCCTACGTAATGCAATGAATTTATTCTTTCAATGAAAATTAAGGATGGATAAGATCCAAGGCACAAAATTTTTACTTTCTCATACTGTGTAATATATTGTATAGAGAAAGTATATTGTTTTAACGAAAATTTTCTCTTACTATGTAATATAGTATGGAGCAGCGATCTCCAAACTTTTTTGATTGCGTACCCCCAAGACGAAAATAATTATAAGTTGTACCCCCTATAATGTAATTTAGCATAATATAATATAATATAACATAACATAACATAACATAACATAAGTATATGCATACATATATATATACATATACATATATATATATATACATATATATATATACATATACATAATATATATATATATATACATATACATAATATATATATACATATATATATATATACATATATATATATATATATATATATATACATATATATATATATATATATATATATATATATACATATATATATATATATATATATATATATATATATATATATATATATATATATATATATATATATATATATAAATATATATATATATATATATGTTGCGCATCAGAAGTAGAAGCTCTATCAGAATAATCTTTAACCCGAGGTTTCTTTGCGGGCAAATTTTTTAACCATTCATCCATTTTATGAGGGGTTTAAAAGCAATAGCATTTAAGAGTCAACTAACCATAGTTATTATAATACACACCGCTATCTATATAAGTTCCGTACAGTTCATAAAATTCTCTCGATGATGATACGCGACCTACCAGCCACTTGCACAATCGTGCAGTGAGCGGCCGGGACTTGAAACCAGACACAGTGACCAATGAGAGATCCTCGCACTCACGTGATACACGATCATACACTGGCAAGTGACCGGGAGCCTACTTCTTTGGCGTGCCCCAAGTATCACTTTGCGTACCCCACTTTGGACACCACTAGTATAGAGAATGTATATTGTTTTAACGAAAACTTTTGCATTCAAGATTTTGATGCCAATATATGTTTCAGGACCTCCTGAACAGGTTTTGACCATTTTTGGAGTGATGTCTGTGGCGATTTTTTTGTGTACACGATAACATACACAAATATTAATGGATATTCACGAAACTTTATATCTGTGTAAGAAAAGAATCTGGAACTAAACAGAAATTTTTTTTTAATTCGAGCGAAAATATCGAAATTTATTTGAAATTTTGTGTTTCCGTAACATGGCAGCACAGGACAAAATTTGATATAATCATGCATAAAAGGAATTATTTATGGCTCAATGATCCAGAGACGTAATGGTTTCAATCATTATTGTGAGAAATAGCCGCGATACAATTTTTTTGTTCGTGACGTTATTAGCCCCTTCCTTGGGGGGCAAGTTACTCCCCCCCGGGGGTACATTGTCAAGTATTGTATCAATTGAAAGATGTTTTTTCAAGCCCTTTAACATTTTGCTTACGGGTGGGACCGTGTCCATTCCAAACGAAGAACCTCACACAAAGACAGGTATTTGACATACCCTATTCCAAATAGTTCGATCCCCCTTTGCAGGTATTGGCGCCCGTGGACGTCCATATCAAATACCTGTCTTTTTAAGAGATTCTTTGTTTGGGACGGATGCTGTCTCACCCGTAAGCAAAAGGGTAAAGTGAAGGGTAACGCTCTATATTTGTAATAATTTGGACCCAGGATACTGATTTTTCAAATGTTTTCTTGTTAAATATGAAAAAGAAAATGAATTCTGGTAAGAGAATGAATTCTGGTATGAGAATGCTGGTATGAGAAATTCGAGAAGAGCCACACTCCAATTAATTAATTCTGAAGAGCTTATAAATATTTGGCGTTTTTATGAATAATAACATGTAAAACTATTTCAAAATACGAAATTAACTTATATTTTGCGTAATTTGCCATTTGAGAATATTGTTAGTATTCAAGAAACAATATAGGCCATGCATTAAAAAATTTTAAATATTAATTCATCAATTTGGAGTTATTTTGATGAATTCGTCGCTTCTGCAACATTAGCATCATTTTTGCAAATTTACCATATTTTTGTCAATTCGGCACCATTTTCAAAAAGACGCCAAGTTGACGATATTTCTCTAAATTAGCCGCCAAATCACCAAATTTATCGCCGATTGTTACATATTTGACGCTACTTGCCATTTCTTAATTTTATGTGATGTTCTCGATAAATTAAATTCATTTGAAAAACATACAATATATCTCGAGAGCGGTTTAAGCTGGCGTTGTTAAGTTCATATCAGTCGTTTTATAATGAAAATTTTATATAATATGATTTATTTAATAATATTGAATGTCCTTTTCAAAAATTCATTAAAAAATTTGTAACGCTCGATCGCTTTTCAAATCAATAGAGCTCTAGCATTCACTATAATAATCGTATCAAGCTGTACCTTATTCGTTCGTAATACTCGTATATCGATTCATTGTCCCAGGGATGCACACAATAACATACATGCACGCACACTAACATAGATGCATACACATACATACAAGCATCCATAGGCACACACTAACATCCATAGGCGCACACTAACATAGATGCATACACATACATACTAGCATCCATAGGCACACACTAACATCCATAGGCACACACTAACATAGATGCATACACATACATACTAGCATCCTTAGGCACACACTAACATACTAACATCCATAGGCGCACACTAACATAGATGCATACACATACATACTAGCATCCATAGGCACACACTAACATCCATAGGCGCACACTAACATAGATGCATACACATACATACTAGCATCCATAGGCACACACTAACATCCATAGGCACACACTAACATAGATGCATACACATACATACTAGCATCCATAGGTACACACTAACATCCATAGGCGCACACTAACATAGATGAATACACATACATACTAGCATCCATAGGAACACACTAACATCCATAGGCGCACACTAACATAGATGCATACACATACATACTAGCATCCATAGGCACACACTAACATCCATAGGCACACACTAACATAGATGCATACACATACATACTAGCATCCATAGGCACACACTAACATCCATAGGCGCACACTAACATAGATGCATACACATACATACTAGCATCCATAGGCACACACTAACATCCATAGGCGCACACTAACATAGATGCATACACATACATACTAGCATCCATAGGCACACACTAACATCCATAGGCGCACACTAACATAGATGCATACACATACATACTAGCATCCATAGGAACACACTAACATCCATAGGCACACAGTAACATAGATACACACACACATAATTTTAAAATCGTTCGAATCGAGTTCAGTGATACTTGAAACGCAGTTTTTCGTTGAAAACTCGAATTCGAGTTTTTGATACCGTCGCAATAATTTTCTTATATTCTACTATGTATGTCGAAAAAGTAAAAATGCAAAAAATGTTAAACAAAATTTAATTAATTGCAATTTGCCGTCTGTGTACAAATGTAAGTAATAACAATTATTTTACTATACAAAAAAAAGTTTAATTTTTATTGTTTAGTGCCTTTTAATCAACCTGCTACTACCGAAGTTCTTTGTTAGATGCCAAACATGAGTTGTTGAACTGACACCGAACACGTGGTAACGGTAGGGAACTAACGGTAGCGAAAACGAACTGCGGTAACGGTAGTAAACTAACGGTAGCGAAAAGGATAACAAAGCGAATAAGTTTTAGTTGTGTCATTTATGCAATTACTCATTTATGTGTTACTAAAAAAGTGAAATGCAATTACTTTTATAGCAACTACAGTACATAAACAAAGCACAGATGAATGACAAAGTAGTACAAACCAATGCTATTTGGCGGTATTTTAAAATTTCGGGGAGTACCGTTTTTTGAATCTGGCCACTTTGAAACGGAAATAACTCACTACTAACAGCGGTATAAACGAAAAATTTTAAAATACATTTTGATACAAACCAAGTGCAATCGAATTGTATAATTGAAATTCGGAAATTCGGAGGTGGAGGCTGACGAAATATTATCTCTTCCATTTTAATGGGAATAACTATGCACCGGACATGGTTCAAATGAAAAATTGTGCGGTACAATCCGGTACAAACAAATTACAATCGAGTGAAATACCTGAAAGTAGGATATTTAGAGGGAGGGGCCGATATTTAGAGGGAGAAGCTTTCATTTAAATGGGAGTAACCATATCCCGGAAAATGAAAACTTTTGTGATGCAATCCGGTACAAACGAATTACACCAGCGAAATGTTGAAATTCCAAGGTGGAGGCTGCCCTTTCTTTAGTATACCTCTACGTTAAAATGGGATTAACTGTGCACCGGAGACGGTACAAACGATCATTTTTACGGTACACTCCGGTACAAACGTAGTACAAACGAATGGAGTTGAAATTTGGAAATTCAGAGGTGGGAGCTGACGAAATGGAACTTTTATATTCATCTGGTAGCTACAAGATGGTCGACTATATTTTAACACGTTTCAAGTTTAGATGAGTTTAAAAATTTTATCAAAACTAAGTATATCTATTCACTTAAAGATCCTATTTATGTATTGAATCGTTGGAGTGCTTATTGCATTACATGTGAATGCTGTCTTAGTTATATGGACCAGCAAAAATAACTCTTAAATCTTGTATTAAAGAACACATGAGCCATGTCTATAAACAAGAAATTTCTAAGTCTGAAATTTCTAAACATTATAGAGACTTTAATCAGGTTTTTGGTTTTTTCAGAAGCTAAGATCATTTTTAATACTTTACAGCATAGTTGAAAAGTGTTTATGACTTTGTTCATTCTGCCTGTCTGTCTGTCTGTCCATTCGCATCATAACTGCCATAAAATGACTTTATTAAAATGAAATTTTAGTATATGGTTGCGACGGTCTGTGGGACATATGGGAATGTAAATGAATAATGTCACACAATTAGTTTTGGATTGAACCTGAGTTGAAAAAATGAAATACATTGAACCCTATGGGACCTAATTTTTCAAACATTTTTTAAGAGAATTTAAAATTCACAAATGGCTTCGAAAATTTTACAAAATATTCAAATTATGCCATAAAATATATAAAGAAAATTTCAGCAAATATGTTTGGTACCTTTTTAAATAAAAATTAAAATAATAATTGCACCCATATTATATGAAGAGATCACATGAACCACTTCAAAATAAAATATGGCGTTCATTTTGTATCAAAATCGTGATTTTTATTCTTTTTACTTTATATTTAGTGTTGCATCTGTCCTAAAACCGCTTTATTTTATAATTTTTTCTGTGTATCTATATATGCTGTGTCAACGCAATTACAATATTTTGGAGTTTAAATGATCATCAAACTTTCATTACTTTTACAACGAAGCTTGATTTTTACGTATGGAGAATGTAAACACAGCAAGCTGTAAGATGAGTTGTATAAGAATTTCTGAATTTCTTTACGCAAAATTATTTAGCTCTTGAGTTTGCAATATAGCTGATATGAATGAAAAATTCATTGATTTTACATGGAGACACGGACGACTCTATAGTGTTGCATTTTTCGATGAAGTTTTAAGCAGGGAGTTAGAAAATACTTTTACCTCCATGGTTTTAAGTTTTTGAGTAAAATAATTTATTGTAGTATTGCGATAATTTTAAAAATATCGGCGCTGAATGAAAAGAATGGAAAAAAAGTTTATGAATAAACTATACACTGCTTTTATGTAGAGAGCCAGGCGATTTATATTTCGATGACGTTATTTGAATAATAGTCGTTTGTTTGTTTTCTATTAAGTTTTCAAATATAATAAATTATTGTATAATTGTAATAATTTTAAAAATATCATTGCTGAATGTATCGCATTTTAAAGATGTGTAAATGAAATCGTATTGCAGTTCGAAAGTGTTTCTTAATCAATGCTTTATGCATGATTGATCTTTCTTGTGAGTCTTAATTCCATGTTGAATTGGAATTTATTGACAGTAACTCGGTTGTTTTCAGGTAAATCACCATATTAATGATAATTGTCATTTTTGTCTCATTTGCTTGGGAATTTCTCGTTTAATTTTTCGATTACTTTCTTTTTCTTATTTCCGTAATTTTCATATTTTTTCTCTATCTTTTGCTTTTAAGCTATTTATTGACTATGATAGATGATTAGTTCTTTTAGCTTCCAAAATCATTTTCTGTACTGTTTAATGTCCGTAATTATTTAGAATCTGATATTTTTACAGGTAGCTTAGTAAACTCGTATACCTGATAGTTGGGTTGTTTTGTACGTAGTTTTTTTTACTCACTGAGCAAGTGCTATTAATTCTTAATTGAATGTTCACTTTTATCTTTAGTATTTTCACATCCATTCACTGTGTCCTACCTCTTGTTCGCTCCTCCTTCTTAACACTTTACAACATAGTTGAAAAGTGTTTATGACTTCGTTCATCCATTCTGTCTGTCTGCCTGTGTGTCTGTCCGTTGGCACGATAACTGCCGTAAAAATGACTTTATCAAACTGAAATTTTAGTATGCTGTTCAGACGGTTTATGAGAATATAAATTAATAATATCACTTGGATAGTTTTGGATTGAACCCGGGTTAAAAAATGAAGTACATTGAACCCTATGGGACCTAATTTTTCAAACATTTTTTAAGCGAATTTAAAATTAACAAATTGCTTCGAAAGTTTTAAGAAATATCCAAATTATCCCATAAAATATATAAAAAATTTTCGGCAAAATACATTCAGTAGTTTTTAAATAAAAATTTAAATAATAATCACAGCCTTTATATGAAGAGATCACGTGACCATTATACGAAGAGATCACGTGACCATTATACGAAGAGATCACGTGACCCACTTCAAAATGAAATATGGCATCCATCTTGTGTCAAAATCGCGATTTTTAAAGTTCAAAGTTCTTTTTAATTCATATTTTGTGTTGTACCCGTCCTAAAACCGCTTTATTTTTGCTTAAATTCCGTGCATCGACATTCTGAAACAACGCAATTACAATATATTTGAGTTTAAATGATCATCCAACTTTGATTATTTCTATAACGAAGCCTAATTTTCCCTTATGGAGAATGTAAACACCAAAAGATGTAGAATGAGGTGTATAAGAATTGCTGCATTTCTTTAATGCAGAATTATTTAGCTCATGGAGTCTGCAATATAGCTGATATGAATGAAACATTCATTGATTTTACACAGAGAACCAGACGATTTTTTCGATGAAGTTTTAAGCATAGAGATAAATTTCTTGTACCTCCATGGTTTTAAGTTTTCAAATAAAATAAATTATTGTAGTACTGTGATGATTGAAAGGAATAGAAAAAAGTGCATGAATGAAATGCTGCTTTTATAGAAAGAGCCAGCCGATTTATATTTCGATGACGTCATTTGAATAAAGATCATTTATTTTTTATGAAGTTTTCAAATATAATAAATTGTATTATTGTGATAATTTTAAAAAGTATGACCGCTGAATATATCGTATTTTAGAAATGTTTAAATAAAATTGCATTGCAATTGGAAAGTGTTTCATAATCAATGGCTTATGCATGATTGATCTGTCTTGTTCTTTATTACTTATTCCGTTCAGCTCACTCAAATAGTGTAGAGACGAACTGCCGAAAAAAATACAGAAATAACAAAAATAAAACACAAAAGAAATTGCGAAAGAACAACAATAAGATAACTAATAAATTACAGACACAGAGATGCATACAGCTGGTTACTAGACACATCTCTCCCACATGGAAGAAACAAGGAAATTAAAGATTCCATACGACATAACAAACATATTAAATCCCCACAGGAACAAAAATTAAAAAAAAAATAAAATATAATTATATGATCAACCTAAACCAGCCATAATAGTATAGTTACGAATTCTAGATATAAAAACGATGCTTTTAAGAACTCGAGCAAACCATTTATGCTTATTTACAGTTCTAGACATCTTATCATTCTTAAAAATCCTTCGTATATTTACAAGTAAGGACATAATGATCTAAAGTACTTTTCATTAAACATAAGCAATTTGGAGATGTTTCGATATTGAATTTATATAAATATGCCATAAAAGGACCATGTCCAGTAATAAAATGAATCAAGTTTTTAATTAGAATATTTCGCTTGGCCTTTTTACTCTTGGCACTTTTTCTTGGTCTCTTTACCTCCTTTTACTTTCCCTATAATGTATAAGGAAAGTATTGTGACTGGATTGAAAATTCGAATTCGAATTTTTGACGAAAGAGCACGTTTCATCCTTGAACTCGGATTGATCCTTTTTAAGGTAATGTCTGCGTGCGCGCGTGTGTGTGTGTATGTACGTTTGCATGCCTGAGAGAGAGAGAGAGAGAGAGAGAGAGAAAGAGAACATGAATTAATTGAGTGTATAGTTCTCACGAATGCATGGACGGTTTCGAACGAAATTTGGCACACAAATTACAATCTATGCATACTTGAAGTCTATTAATTTTAAACATAATTGAATGTTCAGAAGACCACCAAAATTTCGAATGAAATTTTTAAATCAATCATCAAAGTATCATAATCGTCAATAATGTTACTTAAATAATTAATTTTTATAAGCGAATAATCACTTTTTCATTAGAAAACGATTGACATAAATTTTAGAACGCTAGCACGAACCCTTCCCGATATATTGCACTTCTTCTAATAAATTTATCAAACGTTTAAAACAAGTTTAACTCTTGTAAAATATTTTCACTTTTATGTAATCTTATGCGATAAATTTGTTAACATAATTTTCCTGGATCTAGTTCATTCCATTCGTGAGAGAAGATACTTTGTGTAATAGTTTTCTATTTGACGCCTGACAATTCGCCAACAGTCATTTATATATGAGAAATGCTTTTCTCTCCATTTGTCTGTAACGCTGAACGGTAAATTTAACGAACTTGGTGACTAATTTAGTCAAATATTAATTACTAATTTAGTCATATATATTTTGCTCCAGATTGACGAAAATATCGTTTGCAAAAATGACGCCAATTTCAGGATTTAATTGTTAAAATGTTCTAATGTATGAACTTTATTGCTTACTGCGGATGCTATCAATATTGATAATTGTCAAAGTTGTGTGAAAAACAAGTTAATTAGGTACTTACATGTTATAATTCGTAAAGCGTCAAATGTACAATTCACCGTTAAAAATATTGCACCGTAGATCTTATACAGATACAATCAACCCTCCGCGGCAACCTGTTGATTTATGCCGACTACTGGGGAGGGAAGCCAGCGGACTATCCGCCACTCAGTGAAACTACGACCAGGTGAGAGTGAATCGGCGAAACCATTCAATGGGCAAGACTAGGAGGTTCCTGCCGAAACTAGACCCCAGTCGCAGTCGGATCTGCAAACAGGCCACAAAAACATGCTCCTCTCCTACTTCAAGGACCACAAGCGCAAGCACCCGGGCATATTCATAAATTGATTCTCCCCCCAGATTAGCAGGACCAGTTCATGAGGATTATAAGGAGCTAAGATCCGTACCCCCCCCCCCCCTGGAATGGGACACCTGAGGTGGAAGTAGATCATATACATCGTTTTCTCACTGTGGAAGAAGTAAATGTATTACATTATAATATATGAAAGTCATATGGTGGCCACATCGAATTTTTTTTCCCTCGCCACTGTTCTCTATTTCTGTCACTTTTGCTGTTTTGCATCAGCCTCCGACCTTTCTCCCACGACTGAGGTCTGCACTTCTTGTCTGTCCTGAGGAGGAAATCTGTTTCTTGCCTCCGAAACTGGTCACCACTATTAATTTTATGCTATATGCTTCTTTTATGCTGAAGTTATCTTGTTTAATTACTGAGCTGTACGTAAAACAAATAATACTTCTTCTATTTTCGGATTTTAAATTTAAATTGTTGGGAAATGTCCAACTTATAAGGAAAGTGTAAACTCAATTGCAAGTATTGTAGGAAATGTAAGCAAAAGAACAAAATGAAAAGGGAGATGTGGAAATTGAATATTTCGAGATGTTGGACTGCATTTGCAGTTTTTATTAAATTAAATACATGCCAGAGAGATACAAAATAATTGTGACATTTTAAGAATAAAAACTTTTTTTATTCTTCTTTTGCACTTTGATAAAAAAGAAAAAACTTTCACAAGAAATGAGATGCAGTTAAATGCTGAAACTTCGAATATTTAACAAGGAGTTCCCTCCAGATTAGCATAATGCATTCTATTTCTTTTACTTTAAGTAGGAATAAATACATTAGATAAGTTTCGGATGCTAAGAATATATGGAAGGGTTGTGTTACATGCCAGAATGATTTATGTTGTATTTCTATAAAAAAAATTGCTTTTTGAACGAATAATATTACTTGAATAAGCTACATGATAATTGAAGGAATCAGTTAAAATTTAAATATCAAAAGCTTTCTGTAGAAGAAATAGAAGGGAATGAGTGATAGAAAGAGATAGATGAGAGATTCTAATCAATTTGACAATAATACAGACTGTAGTGTCTGCTATAACTATTCTGAAACAATTACTGAAATAATTTTGCTAAATGTTGGACTGCGTCATTATTCTGGGAAATTGCGCAAATAACGTTTTGATTATCCTGGTCGGACAAAATTTGTGGAAAAAATGTGCATTAACTCCAGTTCTATGGAGTCGAAAATATATTTCGTCTTATGTACTTATTTAATAAATGTATTTTTTCGGTAAACGAAATATGACTGTGTGCACTTCTGATAATTAAATTTTGTATTTAATTAGCACATTTTAAATTTTGTACTTATTAGCACAATGTATATTTTGTTTTCATTAGCACAAATTTTGTATTTATTAGCACAAATTTCTATTTATTAGCACATTCAAAATTTTTTATTTAATTTTGTACTTTCGTAATTTTTCGGAAAACGAAATACGGGTTATGTGCTTTTTCGGGTTATGTGCTTTTTTGGTTTATGTGCTTTTTCGCCTTATGTGATTTTTCGGCTTATGTGATTTTTCGACTTATGTGATTTTTCGGCTTATGTACTTCTTTGAACTTTCGGCTCGAGTTCAATAGAGCCGAAATGCTCTTTTGCGTGAAGAAAGTGTAAAATAAAACCTTGATATTGTCCAATAAGTTTGTTCGATGTTTCCAGTCACATTTCTTTTGTATAAAACATATAATAGGCTTTTATGGTAACTAAGCTAAAATACACAATTGAAACAATTTAATATGCATGAGATAGATACCTGCGATTGCCACGTCTATACAAGTTTGAATAGTAATCCATACAAATCTATACACTCCGAGTATATACACTTGTAGGACTTTCAAAGGATTACAAAAGTACTCGCCCACAGTTCAGCCAATTTTACTTTTCGAGAAATAAGCATTACAAACTTTAAAAACGAAAAATTTCTAATATTCTTCAATTTGATCAGATGATAGCTTGCAAACTATATGAGCTTTGCAGAAACAACTTATTGATCCAAAACTTTACTACCAAACATTTCTATCGCTTTTTAATGCTATCTATATTTTATAGTTTGGAAGATATTTCGGATGAAATTAAACAGAGTGAAGCAGACGCTCGATAGTACATAAACTTTGCTTAACCCTTTACAACATAGTTGAAAAGTGTTTATGACTTTGTTCATTCTGTCTGTCTGTCTGTCCGTTGACACGATAACTGTTATAAAAATGGCTTTATCAAAATGAAAGTTTGATATGTTATTCAGACGGTCTGTGGGACATATGGGAATGTAACTGAATAATATCACCCAATTAGTTTTGAATTGAACCCGGGTTGAAAAAATGAAATACATTGAACCCTATGGGTACTCATTTTTCAAACAATTTTTACGTGAATTCAAAATTCACAAATTACTTCGAAAGTTTCAGGAAATATTCAAATTATCCCATGAAATATATAAAAAAAAAATTCAGCAAAAGATTTTCGGTAGTTCTTAAATAAAATTTAAAATAATGATTGCACCCATATTATATGAAGAGATCACGTGACCCACTTTAAAATAAAACATGGCAGCCATCTTGTTTCAAAACCGAGATTTTTAAAGTTTTTTAAATTTATATTTAGTGTTGTATCCGTTCTAAAACCGCTTTAATTTTGCGTAATTCATGTGCATCTATATACTGTGTCAACGCAATTACAATATTTTTGAGTTTAAATGATCATCAAGCTGTGATTATTTCTACAACAAAGCCTAATTTTAACGCATGAAGAATGTAAACACATGAAGCTGTAAGATGAGTTTATTTTGAGTAAGATGATTTTATTTTATGATGAGTAATTTTTTAACTCAAAATTATTTAGCTTTGGAGTTCGTAATAAAGCTAATAAGAATGAAATATTCATTGATTTTACACAAAGAAGCAGACGATTTTAATGCATTGTCTTTTTCGATGAAGTTTTAAGCATAGAGTTAGAAAGTACTTTTACCTCCATGGTTTTAAGATTTTAAGTAAAATAAATTATTCTGGTACTGTGATGAATGAAATAAAAATGTGTGAATGAAATATTTACTGCTTTTACATAGAGAGCCAGGCGATTTATATTTCGATGACGTCATTTGAATAAAATTCATTTCTTTCGATGAAATTTTAAGTTTTCAAATATAATAAATTGTTGTGGTGTTGTGATAATTTTAAAAATATCAGCACTGAATTCATCGCATTTTATAGATGTTTAAATAAAATAGCATTGCAATTAGAAAGTGTTTCATAATGAATGTTTTATGCATGATTGATCTTTCTTGTTATCTTTACTTGAAACATAAATTGTCCGAAATAGTATAACAAGAAAGATCAATCATGCTTAAAGCATTGATTATGAAACACTTTCCAACTTCAATGCAATTTTATTTAAACAAGTCCAAAATGCAATACATTCCTCGGTAATATTTTAAAACTTATTACAATATTACATTAATTTATTATATTTGAAAACTTAAACCTTCATCGAAAAAAATGGAATTCATTCGAATGACGGCATTGAAATATAAATTGCCTGGTTTAAACATCTCTAAAATGCGATACATTCCTCGGTAATATTTTTAAAACAATCATAATACTACGACAATTTATTATATTTGAAAACTTCATCAAAAACAACTGAAATTCATCCAAATGACGTCATAGAAAAAATAACACGCCTGGATCTCTCTATAAAAACAGCATTTAATTCATAACATTTTCCCATTCATTTCATTCATTACAATACTACAATAATTCATTTTATTTAAAAATTAAGACCATGGAGCTACAAGTAATTAAACTCTATGCGTGAAACCTCATCGAAAAAAATCGTCGCTCTCTTTCTAAAATCAATGAATATTTCATTCATATCAGCTATGCAGACTCCATGGGCTAAATAATTTTGTGTTAAGGAAATACAGCAATTCTAATACAACTCATTCTACATATTTTTCTGTTTACATTTTACATAAGTGAAAAATAGGCTTCGTTGTAGAAAACATCAAATTTGGATGAGCATTTAAACTCAAATATATTGTAATTGCGTTGTTTCAGTATGTAGATGCACAGAATTTAAGCAAAAATAAAGTGGTTTTAGGACGGATACAACACTCTATATCAATTAAAAAGAACTTTAAAAATCACGATTTTGAGACAAGATGGGTGCCATTTATCATTTTGAAGTGGGTCACGTGATCTTTTCATATCATGGTCACGTGATTACTTCATATAAGAAGTGTAATTATTATTTTAATTTTTATTTAAAAAACTACTGATTATATTTTGCTGAATTTTTTTTATATATTTTATGGAACAATTTGAATATTACCTAAAAATTTCAAACCAATTTGTGAATTTTAAATTCGCTTAAAAAATGTTTGAAAAATTGGGTCCCATAGGGCTCAATGTATTTCATTTTTTCAACCCAGGTTCAATCCAAAACCAGATCCAAAGGTCACTTTATTAAACAATCATCCTACAGATGTACATCAAATACAGCCAAAGCTCTTTTGAACATCCTCATGTTCATCTTCACTGGCGATTTTGATGTACGCTTGCGTAAGCGAGACGATTGATCAATGGCAGAGCAAAAACAAATTTCTCATCTATCGATCAGAGGCAGATATTTGCATATGTATATAAGCTAAGCTGTTTTAATGTTCATTTTGATTGTGCCATTTCACAGTTTTATTCTGTAATTAATCATGTAAAATTTTAAGGTACTTTTCAGGAAGAATATTTTTGAAAAATTGTAAATAAATCTAAAGATAAGAGGCAGATATTATTTGGCTATGATGGATTTCTGCGTTGCGTCATTTGCACTCTTGCAGTAAGCATTTACATTTTAATTTGTGATTAATCCCTCATCAACTTTATTTAAACATATCTCTGGGACTTTTCATGATAAAATGCTGACATTTTGTACATCACCTTATTAGTGTATGGGGCACATTTTACTCATTGGAAATGTGTTTGTACGGGGACCGTACAAAAATTTAAATTTCGTATTTCTTAAAATTTAATCCCCTAAAATTTTTTTATTAATTTCGTAAAATTCTGTACCTTTTTTTATGCAACTCTGTAATTTATTATATATGTCTAAGATCAATATTTAAGGAATAAAAGACGAGGTCAATGTTTTTGAGACACCCTGTATATGACAAGATTTTAGATTCTAGTTAAGCAGGTGGTGTTTTTTAATGAGCTCGATCCAAAATACAATCATATAACACTTGCAGGATTTTTCGAAGAGCTAAAAATTCTTGCTTATTGCTAGCACGTTTACTTTTGACATATAAACATTACAATCTTGGAAATCGGAAGATCTTCTTTAACTGGATAGGAAAAAATTGACATATTTTTGTCGCTTACTGTTTATATCTACCTTTAGTTTCAAAAGTATTTCTGATGAAAGTATGAAAAAAGGAACTAATTCGTACAATGAAAAAATAGCTCGATTCAATTATTTGCACTTGTAGACACAAAAGTATAACGATCCACTATGAATCATTCAAAGATCCACTATAAATAAAAAAATCATTATCTTCGACCCTGACACGATCTTGCGTGCATTCTTAACATTCAAGATACATTTAATGACCTTTTCCTTCTAAATCTACATGAAACAGAAAATATTATGTTAATCTGTGGGGAAGAAAGCCACAGTTAAATATTCAGTATTTCAGCACTGAACTTCACTCTCTTTTGATGTGAAGGTTTTATTTTTTTACTCTTTATTTTTTACAAGAAGAGGAAAAGAATATTCTGAGATTGAATTGTAAGATTTGTTTTGCATGACTCACTTACAACTTTGAGAAAAAAATTCGTCATTGTCGAATGGATGTTTTTCGAATATTCATCTACAAAATATTTATTTCTACATTTTTAGCAATAAAATATATTCTCCCAATTATGATAATAATTAATATATACTGTTGAACAAAATTCTCTTGACATATGTAAAAAATGTGCTGTGCACGAAGTATGTTTTCCAACGAATTTCTGCAATTCAAGATTTGATTTTGGTGTATATCTATTCATCGACTCAAAACAGTTTTTTTTACTTTAAAGTGTTGCGGCAGCAAATACATCTGATCAAAGATGCTTGGAACCTGTACCCGAATTATAAGAACGGAGGAGAAGCTAGCTTTTGCTCAGTGACTATAATGTCGGTCTTGTAAGCAAAGAGTCCCTGGTTCGGGGCCCGGCGACTCCCAATCGCCACAGTGGTTATCCTGGATATGCGAGCACGAAAAAACCTTCTTCTCCAACGATTTTACCTCTCAACACGAGATGGCAGCACCACACGGAGTCAGAAGCCTTACCACTCCTTTCTTTGGTGACCACGACAGACGTTATGCCCGAGACAACACGCCTCCCGGCCTTCAGCCTCTCAACTGCATTTCGGGGGGACACGCGGGGGTTTTCTCAACGACCCCCTCCTCGCCGAAATTAGACCGGGGCCTTCATCAGGTGAGGGAGTGTGCGGCAGCAAAGACATCTGATCAACGATGCTTGGGACCTGTACCCGAATTATAAGAACGGAGGAGAAGCTAGCTTTTGCTCAGTGATTATAATGTCGGTCTTGTAAACAAAGGGTCCCTGGTTCGGCGACTCCCAATCGCCACTGTGTCAATTGGAAAGATTCTTTGAGGTGGCGATTTATAGACCGTTTACAGGGTGGGAAGGGCATAGACATTAATGGACTTGGCAAATTATTTCATAATTAGTTTTATATCATATAAATATTCCAAAATGGGAGACCACAGTGGAGAGCAGAGTGGGAGGAGAGGACTTGCTTCTCCTCCTGAACGCTCAAGGTCACAAAGACGGGCATCAAACTATTCGATGTTGTACGTCATATCCTTGAGTTATATTCCAAAATGGGCGACCACAGGGGAGAGTTGAGTGGGAGGAGAGGACTTGCTTCTCTTCCTGAACGCTCAAGGTCACAAAGACGGGCATCAAACTATTTGATGTTGTACGTCATATCCTTGAGTTATATTCCAAAATGGGCGACCACAGGGGAGAGTTGAGTGGGAGGAGAGGACTTGCTTCTCTTCCTGAACGCTCAAGGTCACAAAGACGGGCATCAAGCTATTCGATGTTGTACGTCATATCCTTGAATTATATTCCACCAAATTCGTCGCCAAATTTTTGCCAAGCGTTATGGACGGAGAAATAGATTATTCTTTTAGTAGATAAATGACTATTGGCGTCTAAATACAAAAATATTACTCAAAGTAGTTTCTCACTTGAATGGGATGAACTAGATCCACAAGAATGATGTTAGCAAATTTAGAACCTCCTCCTCCTCGCTCTCCGCGAAAAAAATTCTATTAGCGCTCATGCCAACGTATGATCTTCCAGTAGAGATCAACTTATTTTGATACTGTGGGAAAATAATAAGAGAAATTAAAGTTTCTTTGCAGCTCAAATTCACTCCGGCAGTTCCTTGCAACTGTTCTATACCTTTTGGGTGAACTGGACGGATAGGGAAATAAAAATAAACTTGAACTCGCTAAATTGATAATTGACCAATTGATATAAATAGGTAAATTTAATTGAAATCGTTTAATTATTTCGAGAAATATCACGATTCTCTTGGAAATAACATTTTCTATATCTCAAGAACAGCTTTTATTTCTGATTAAAAAACTTACAAAAAGCATTTCACAAAATGCATTTCATAAAACTGAGAATCTTTAATTTTTTTTTGTATGAATTCTTAACAGCTTCTAACAGGATTTCTTAACAGTTTTAGCTCTAATCCAGATAATTTATAACGATTTATTTTATTCCCAAAATTGTCATTGTTTTGGGGAGAGATGGGCTTTTATAGTTGAGATGTGCTTTGATATGATGTTTTCATCATTATTAATTTTCCCGAAAATAATTTGTTTTTGATACATTATACTTTTTCTCCGTATAAACTGGTTTATGGTTAGACTATAAAGGAGAAATTCCATATTTTAAAGTTATTTAGCTTTACATATCATTAATTTTTATAATTTGGAGCAGTTTTAACTTTGGCTTTTTGTCGCGAAAAAAAAAATCTGATGTGGGCAACACATGACTTTCCTTATATAATGTAATGAATTTACTACTTTTACAGTAAAAAAATAGGTTTTTCTTATAGTAGATACTAATATTCTTTCCAAGATATTGAATTTTCGACAATTGGTCGTCATTTTCATTGATTTAGCGTCATTTTTATCCATTTGGCGAGATTTTCATTAATTTGGCAACAATTCAAAAAGTCGCCAAGTTGGCGACATTCCACCAAATTCGTAGCCCAAATCTCGCCAAGCGTTATGTACAAAGAAGTAAGTTATTCTTACAGCAGATAAACGACTATTGGCTTTCAAATACAAAAGTATTACTCAAAGTATCTTTTTTCTTGAATGGAACGAGCTAGATCCACGAGAATGATGTCACCCAATTTATCGCATAGTATTATATATGAAAAGTGAACATGTTTCTCAATAGGAAATATTTTTTTTTTATTTTATATGACCTTTTGATAATTTTTTTTAAAAACGAACAATATCTCGAGAACGGTTCATGTTAGCGTTCTAAAATTTATAACAATCGTTTTCCAATGAAAAATTACATAAGAAATGTCTATTTGCGTAACTTTATTAGTGGTTTTGATTTTTTCAAAATTTCATTCGAAAATTTAGGGGGGTTCTGGACATTCGATTGCGTATGAAAACAATAGGCTTCCAGTGTTTACGGATTGTGATTATTGTACCAAATTTGGTTCGAATCGGTCCATTCGTTCGTCAGTTATCGTCTCCACAAACTCATTGTCACACACACACACACTTTCACACACACACACACACTTTCACACACACACACACACATACATACACAGACATCACTTCAAAAATGTTTGATTCGTGATCAGGGATGCTTGAAACGTGCTCTCTCGTCGAAAACTCGAATTCGAATTTTCGCCCCCATCACAATACTTTCCTTATACATTATGTATATAAAGAAAGTAAAAAGTAAATATTTTTAAAACACAAATTAGATGCAATTTAATGTAGGTATCCATTTTATGAGTTAATTTGTCCAATAAAATTAAAACTAATGCAGACAGGGAATGAAAGTAAGGAAAAAGTAAGTTCGAGTCTGTAAGGAATTGTAGACTATTAGATTTTTAGTAGATGTAATGGGAACGGCCTAAAGAAAACATAAATAAGCATGTTTTTGTGTGTATGGAATAAAATATTTAACAATGAAATAATAATTCCCTGAAATCTGTGCTAGAGCAAGTGCATGAAATTCATGCAAAATAAATGTGACATTTCAATGCTTAGACCTAATTATTTTATTTCTGTCATTCTTGCACTTTACTCAAAAACAAAAAAATCTTCGCATCAAAAGATACTTGGTTCAGTGCCGAAACATTGAATATGTAACAATTCCCTTCTTATTTGCATAATGTCTTCTTTTCTTTACTTTTCTTTCAGTGAGATGCGTACATTGAATAAGTTTTCTACATTAAGAATATATGCAAGTGCGTGTAAGCTTATATGTCATAATGATTTATGTCGTAGATCTAGTGAAACGCATTCTCTACAACAAATACCACTTGAATTACACTGCGAATGCCAATGAATTATTCGGCGCTGGTTGAGCTCAGTCAATATATTTAAATTTCAAATCTTCATGCTTGGAGCAATTTGTCTTCAGTTTTATGTAAAGTTATTATATCCATGGTAAGATCTTTTTTATTGCCGGATATCCACATGAAAATAATTGTTCTCTTGCCGCAATAATTGCACGCTTGCTGCAATAATTGCACACGTGCCGCAAAAATTTCACATGTGCCGCAGTAATTGCACACTTGCACAATAATTGCACACGTGCCACAATAATTGCACACGTGCCACAATAATAGCACACGTGCCGCAATAATTGCACACTTGCCGCAATAATTGCACACGTGTCGCAATAATTGCATACTTGCCGCATTAATTGCACAAAATTACAGGGATAATTATTTGAAATTACACAGAATTTGCAGTTTCAATTCAATTTTCGTTTTCGTTTGGCGACTGGACGTATCTTCAAAGGCAACGTGCCAAAAGGAGAAAAAACTAAAATATCTTGAGAACGGTTAGTCCTAGAGTAATATAGAAGGTCTTATTCCTTTGTCGTCAAAAATTAAACGTAAGTGTTGTGAATATAAAACAAGCATTTGATTATTATATTTGAGCCTTTAAGATTTATACGATTTTTGCGCGCCATTTAGCAACAGAAAAAGGCAGGAGATCTTTTGTTTCCGAATCGTTCTAAAATCCAATCAGCACCAGGATAACCCACAAATGTTTAACCTAATACATGTTATGAAATGCAGTCTGGCAGTCTAAGTATTACAGTGGATACATACATTGCACAGACAGACAGACAGGCACACAAACGCACACACAGACCTTATGCTCGAAAAATAGCTTTTTCATATTCTAGAGAGCTCGAAACCTGTAGCTACGTCGAGAACTCAAGTTTTTCATTTTAATTAGGAAAATAACACATTCTAAACGATGTCAAATACTCAAAATTCCTATAACATATTTGCTTCAAAAATTGTTTATCCTAGAGTAATGGAAATTGGTCTTACTTGGTCCGTCATTAAAAATTACGTTTGAAACAAGTATTTAATGAGTACTTTTAAGCATACATAGCCTTTTATTTTAGATTTTGACGGTTTTGCGGGCTATTTTACAGAAAAGAGCAAGTTCTATTTTTCCAAATTGTACCAAAATGTGATTAGCACCAGTGACTTACTTGCTAAATTAAAAACAAATCATCAAATTGTTTTTAACTACAGGCAAGGAACATTGTCAAAAACATCGTCAGCTCCTCAAAATTCCAAAAACCTTACCTCAATAATGGTCCATCCTACAGAAATAAATTTAAACGCATTCATTTTATTACTAAAATTTATGCATAAAACGAGTATTTAATTAATACATTTCAGCATAGACTGTAAAAAATAAAGTACTTAAAAACGAAAACTTCAACGTACTCGCTGTCATTTGAGTACAATGGCACCATAAACGAGTAGATGACATACTGAAGTATAAGTAACCGCACTTGCTTGAAAATGATTACGTCAATATGCTTAAAATTGATATGCTTCAAATATGCTTAAAATTGAATCTCTCATATACTGAAAGATGAGTACATAGTATTTACAATTATGCTTAAAATTGATTCTTCCGTATACTCATAGATGAGTATATAGTATTTACAATTTGAACCTAAATATGCTTAAAATTTAATTCTTTGATATACTCAAAAATGAGTACATGAGTTTTTCACAATTAAAACATGGCTACTCGGAGCTATTATAAGCATGCAAAGTGCTCGAAAATGAGTATATTCTACGTTTTTTTTAATACCATATTTAACAGTGTATTTAGTGTTACATTACATATTCCGATGGTTTTTGTTGGCCATTTAACAAAAGTATGACATATTTTATCTTTTTGAATTGTACTATATTCTATTCAGTACCAGAATAACTCATAAGTGACTAAATTTTGAAAAATTTCATCGAACAGTTTTTTAGCTAGAGTGGATACATACATTACAAAGACAGATAAACACACAGGCTTTACGTTGAAAATAGTTTTTACTTTTCTTATATATATAATGTATAAGGAAAGTATTGTGACGGGGGTCGAAAATTCGAATTCGAGTTTTCGACGGGAGAGCACGTTTCAAGCATCCCTGATCACGAATCGGACATTTTTGAAGTGATATCTGTGTGTGTGTGTGTGTGTGTGTGTGCGTGCGCGCGCGCGTGTGTGTGTGTGTGTGTGTGTGTGCGTGTGCGTGTGTGTGTGTGTGTGTGTGTGCGTGTGTGTGTGTCAGTGAGTCTTTAGAGACGATATCTCACGAACGAATGCAGCGATTCGAATGAAATTTGGTACAAAAATCACAATCCGTGAATACTGGAAACGTATTGTTTTAAAACATTATCGAATGTTCAGAACCCTCTAAATTTGCGAGTGAAATTTTGAAAAAATCATCGAAAAATCAAAACCTTTAATAAAGTTACGCAAATAGATATGTCTCATGTAATTTTTCCTTAGAAACCGATTGACATAAACTTTAGAACGCTAACATGAACAGTTCTCGAGATATTACACATTTTTAAAATAAATTTATCAAAAAAAAATAAATTGAAAAAAAATATTAACTGTTTAGAAACGTATTCACTTTTCATATGTAATATCATGCGATAAATTTGGTGACAACATTCTCCTGGACCTAACTCGTTCTATTCACGAGAAAAGATACTTCGAGTAATACTTTTGTATTTCAACGCCAATAGTCATTTATCTGCTGTAAGAATAACTTATTTCTCCGTCCATAACGCTTGGCGAGATTTTGGCGACGAATTTAGCGGAATGTCGCCAACTTGGCGAAATTTTAAAATGTTGCCAAATTAACGAAAATCTCGCCAAATGGATAAAAATGACGCTAAATCGATGAAAATGACGACTAATTGAAGAAAATTCAATATCTTGGAAAGAATATGAGTATCTACTATAAGAATAACATTTTTTTAACTGTAAAAGCAGTAAATTCATTGCATTATATAAGGAAAGTCATGTGCTGTCTTCTTCAGATTTTTTTGTATGCACTTATTCATTATCATGCATTGTAGTGAAAGTAATAACAATTGGTAATAACAACAAAATAGACTACCAATATTGTCAGGCACAATTCCAATACTGCTTTGGTTATGTAAGGAAATTCCTTAAATTAGTTTAAAAGTTTTCTGAAATTGAACTTTGAAGTTTTCAAGGTATATGAGCAGATTTCAATATTTTTTCTAATTTTACCAGATTATATTAAACTGATGGCTTAATTCTCAGAATAAGTTACACATTGTTAAATGAAAAACTTTTATGCTAAAGCCCCTAAAGTAGTTAGAAATATAGTTGAGAAAATATTTATTTAACTTTTTAATTAAAAATGAAGTTTTTAATTTCACTGGAGATTACTTTAGGTAATTACTATATACTAATTGAAGAAATCTGATGTGGGCAGCACATGGCTTTTCTCACAGGCTCAAACAAATTATTCTTCGCTTCTTTAATATAAACATCTGATGTGGGCAGTACATGACTTTCCCTGCAGACTTATATTCACGTTCTCTTTATTTTACTTAAATGTAATTCACGTTTACTTCAATTTTCGTTCTCATTTGATAACTGAACTTATTTTCAAAGGTGGCGTAGAGAAAATACGAAATAACTAAAATATCTCGAGAACGGCTGGTTCTAGTGTAATGGGATTGGTCTTATTATTTTTTTCGTTAAAAATTACGTGTTAAGCATTTAATGGATGTATTTGAGCATACGTAGTTTTTTATTTTAAATTTTGACGATTTTTGCGGGCCATTCTGCAAAAGAAAGGCAGGTTATTTTTTACCGAATCGTACCAAAATCTAATCAGCACCAAGATGTTTCATAGGTGACTTATCTACCGAATTTTGTGAAATTTGGTCCATTAGTTTTTTAGCTAGAGCGGATACAAACTTTTGAGGGCCATTTCGCAAAATAAGGCGGGTTGTTTAATCCCGAATCGTATCCAAAACTAATCAGCACTAGATTCGCCAACAAGTATCTTACTTACCAAATTTTATGAAATTAGGTCCATTAGTTTCTTAGTTAGTGTGGATACAAAATCTGCACAGACAGACAGTCACACACAGAGACGTCATGCTAAAAATGGTTTTATCGTATTCTAGAGATCCCGAAACGTGTAGATTCGTCGAAACCTCGAGTTGCGATTTTCGTTATGATTCCAATACTTTCCCTATACATTACCATGTATTGCAGGGAAAGTAGTAAGTGATATTTCGAGACAAGGCAATGCATAGCTTGTGTTTAGATAAAAGATACGTGTGTTTTAGAAACAAATATATCGAACAAATGCAAGAGAAGGGCAAGAAACTTTTGAAATCTTCTGCAGATTAGTTAGAGTTAATACAAAATCTGCACAGACAGACAGACACACAGACGGACACACAGACACACATACAGACAGACACACAGACGTCACGCTAAACATTTTTTTTCGTATTCTAGAGGTCTCGAAAGTGTGGATCCGTCGAAAACTCGAGTCGCGATTTTAGGCATGATTCCAATAATTTCCCTATACATTACCACGTATTGCAGGGAAAGTAAAAACATATATGTACCTATAAGAATTTGAAATATATCTGCAAAACTTGGCATGTATTCTATGTAGCATTTGAGACCATATGCAAATGATTAGCATTTAGAAAAAAAAATGGTGGTAAAATGTACAAGGTGGCAAAAGAAAGATGGCCCTTTATTAAGTGGTAAACCCTCCCCTGGAAGCTATAAAGTCGATATTCTCTGCAGCATAGAGTCAATTAATTTGCTGATGTCTGCCACAAATATTCTGCCCACAACATTCTGCCACAAATGTTGCAACTGGTCAGATAAATCAGTGGCATTCTGAGAAGTTTGCAATTGCTATCCCAGTGCGTTCTAGACGTGATCTATTGGTGATAGTCTGAGTACCTGGATGTCCATGAGAGGTTATTAAATCTTCGATGACAGTATTGAGAAAGTCGTGCAGAATGTGATCGAGCGTTATCTTGTTGGTAACAAGCACTTAATTGATATATGTATCAATTATTAAGTGCTTGTTTTTTAAGTAATTTGTGACGATGAAAAGAAAAAGACCAAGACCATTACTCCAAGATGGACCGTTCTCGATATATTAACATTTGTTTTAATTTTGAGTAACGAGAGGGGGGTTCACTGTAGCTTAAAATCCATTTAATAAAATTTCCTAAAATTTAGTAGTTCCTTCATTGTTATCCTGATGCTAATTATATTTTAACATGATTCAGAAATATGTAACTAACCCTCTTTTGAAAATAACTCTCAAAAATCGTGAAGATTTGAAATAAATGACTAAAATTGTTGAAATATATTAATTAAGTATTTATTCTTCATGTAAGTTTTGACAACAAAGCAAATAAGACTGACCCTATGACTCTGAGATGAACTATGCGCGAGGTGTTTTAGTTTTTTGGAATTTTGAGAAGCTGAAGACTTTGAAGTGAATTAAGTTGCCAAATGAAACGAAAAGGACAAATTGGATATAATATCAGAAAAGTATTCACGTTACCTTTTGCAATTAAATTGAGTTTCACGGATCATGAAATAAAAATTAACAAATGAATAGGAGAAGGCATGTGCTGCCTACATCAGATATTACTTTCCTTGCAATACATGGTAATGTATAGGGAAAGTATTGGAATCATGCCGAAAATCGCAACTCGAGTTTTCGACGGATCTACACGTTTCGAGACCTCTAGAATACGAAAAAATTATTTTTAGCATGACGCCTGTATGTCTATGTGTCTGTCTGTGTGTCTGTCTGTGTATCTGTCTGTGCAATGTATGTATCCACTCTAACTCAAAAACTAATGGACCGAATGTCATAAAATTTAGTAGTTAAGTCACTTGTATGTGACTCTGGTGTTGATTAATTTTGGGTACGATTCGGGATAAAAGAACCCGCCTTTTTTTGCGAAATGGCCCGCAAAAACTGCCTGTATCCACTCTAGCTGAAATCTAACGCACCGAATTTCACAAAATTCGGTAGCTAAGTCGCTTGTGGGCCACCCTGGTGCTGATTAGATTTTGGTACGATTCGGAAAAAAATAACCTGCCTTTTTTTGCGAAATGGCCCTCAAAAATCGTCAAAATCTAAAATAAAAAACTACGTATGCTCAAATATATCCATTAGATACTTGTTTTATACGTAATTTTTAACGATAAAAATAATAAGATCAACCCCATTACATTAAGACTAGCCGTTCTCGAGATATTTTAGTTTTTTTTATATTTTCTCCATGCCACCTTTGAAAATAAGTCCAGTTACCAAATGAGAACAAAAATTGAATTAAAAGTGAATTAAATTTAATTAAAATAAAGAGAACGTGGATATAAGTCTGCAGAGAAAGTCATGTGCTGCCCACAACAGATTTTTGTTATACTGTAGGCTTCTGTAGGCAGAAAAATTGTATAGAAAATACTTCTGAATGTAAATACTAAAGAAGATCTTAAAGAAAATATCCAAGAAGAAAGATTAAATCTTTATTCACTAAATGGGATTTAAACGACTGGAGGCAATAAAAGCGAGTTTTGTCTTTTCAATAGATTTAACTCCTCATACTTTCAAAAAATCGATTTTTCAACTTCTAGTTGAAATTTTGCTGTAATTGAAAACATCTTTGCACGAAAGTAAAAATACTGCACGATATATTATAAATCTGCGAGCTTAAAGAGAGGAAGATAAATATGAGCAGTTCTAATAAAACTCTGTATCGATCTTTTAATAATCTTTTCTTTCCTCTTGAAAAAGTTTGCAAGAAGTTCTTGGAGTAGAAAATAGAAAATCGGATTTTAACATTTATAGTGCTTGACTTTTGCATCGACATAGTCGGCAGTGAGGATAGGGATCACAAGAAGAATTCACTTATTTTTTTTATTTACTGTGATGAACTTGCTTATGATGTATTGGAACGAATCACCCGCCGTTGCTTGGATCTTAAACAAGAGCCCACTACTTAAGTAATACAGATACAGATAATACCATACTCAATTTTCAAATCGTTTGTTTTGAAATTAAATTATTTGACGTTTGACGTTGGTGGTGGTGGAAGAATGGTACGGTCCCTACGGATGTCGTTCCACTGGGTTCCGGTCTAAATTGGGTGGTACTCTGGGACGAAAAAGAAAACAAAGAGGAAGTCAGTCATACCATGCAGCCGACGTCCTATTCCAGGCAGTTTCAGCTTAAGCTTTACAAAGCTGCAATGGCCAAGTTTATTGTTACATAAGAACGAAATATATGTTTTTGAGTTTTTTATTTACGCCGTAAATCGAAATAGGGTAATAAGTTTTCCGCGGCGCGAATTTTAGGAGGGTTACCGAAATTTCGCGAACATCAAATATATTCGCGAATTTTACAATTTTTTTTTTATTAATATTTAATTTTCATCATAATTTTATTATTATTCAATTTCTATTACAATTTTATTTTTTCTCGTAAAGCGAATTTTTTCAATTTTTGGGGTTTTCTGAAATTTTGCAAATATCAAAATATTCACGAATTTCAGATTTCTGATGTAGATAATACCTGTGGTATGGACGCTTATACCTCTCGAGCCAAATAGATAAAAATGTAAATAATTTTTCTTGTTTATATTAATTTTTCTTGTAGGAAATAGGTTTTAGATTATAAATATATAATAATAATTTCAATGTTTAAATTTTTTGAACTTTTTTTTTTATCGAATTTTTTTTTAAATAGCTCTTCGACCGAATGTTTTATTTATTTTTCTAAATTTCATTCGAAACATATACTAAACTATAAAGGTAGATATAAATAGTAGCAGACGTCTTGCCAAGTTGAAGAAGTATGAATATTTTACGTTTTTCAAGTTTGTAATGCACATATCTTAAAAACCAAAAGCGATAGCTATAAACAATATTGAAATCCTTATAAGTGTTTGCAATCAGATTTTGGATCGAGTTCTTATTTTTTTCGATATTACAAAAGTTGAGTTTTAATTTATAAAACGTTATTCACCCAGAACCACCTCGACTTTATCGAATTGGAGCGATAGACGATTTTTACTTTCCTTATACATAATGTATAAGGAAAGTATTGTGACGGAGTCGAAAATTCAAATTTGAGTTTTCGACGGGAGAGCGCGTTTCAAGCATGGCTGATCACGAATCAAGCATTTTTGAGGTGATATCTGTGTGTGTGTGTGTGTGTGCGTGTGTCAGTGAGACTGCGGAGACGATATCTCACGAACAAATGGAGCGATTCGAATGAAATTTGGTACAAAAATCCCAATCCGTAAATCCTGGAAGCCTGTTGCTTTTAAATGCATTCGAATGTTCAGAACCCCCTAAATTTTCGAGTGAAATTTTGAAAAAATCGTGAAAAAATCGAAACCTTTAAAAAAGTTACGCAAATAGACATTTCTTAATTTCAAATAGACATTTTATTAATTTTTCCTTAGAAAACGATCGACAAAAAACTGTAGGACGCTAGCATGAATCGTTATCGAGAAATTGCACATTTTTCTAATAAATTTTTCAAAAAATTAAGTAAAGTAAAAAAATATTAACTCTTAAGAAACATCTTCACTTTTCATATGTAATATCATACGATAAATTTGGTGATATCATTCTCGTGGATCTAACTCGTTCCATTCACGAGAAAAGATACTTTGAGTAATACTTTTGTATTTGAACGCCAATAGTCATTTATCTGCTGTAAGAATAACTTATTTCTCCGTCCATAACGTTTGGTGAGATTTTGGCGACTTTTCTAAATGTTGGCAAATCAACGAAAATCTCGCGAAATGGATAAAAATGACGCTACATCAATGAAAATGACGACTAATTGAAGAAAATTCAATATCCTGGAAAGAATATAAGAGTTTGCTATAAGAATAACATTTTTTAACTGTAAAAGTAGTAAATTTATTGCATTATATAAGGAAAGTCATGTGCTGCCCACATCAGATTTTTTCCTATTATTTTCTAATTTCAATTATAATTGTGTTTTTGTTTCACGGAAAAAATTTCTTCCTTTTTTCCTTCGAATTTTTGTGTTTTTTCATAAATTTATGATTATCAAATATATCAAATCCTTAGATCTTTTAGATGAAGATTTGTTAGCATTTACATTCATATAAAGGGAGTGTTAAAGAATTTGGTGTAGCAAAAGTTCGATAGATTTCTAGAATACGAAAAAAAAATTTCTTAGTTACATAAGGTTGTCATCAGTTGTCCATTAATACCCATAAATAGTGTTGATGCTAAACAAACATTTTCTTAGGTAATTGTGTGATAACTTAAGGGAGACGATTATAGCTGGAAAACGCAAGTTCCCTGCAGACGGAGGAAGAGGCATGCATTTCGGAGGAGATTGAAGGAGGAAATGAGTCACACAATTATCTCTCGAAGTCGCAGAGTACAAGGGTGGGTTTTTGAAGGAAATAATGCACTGAGATAATTTTCTTCCATCCTCTGGTCGAAATAAGAGGGTAGGTAGGAAAAGAGTTTCAATCACGTTGTTGAAGTGTGGTTTGACCGATCTCTCATTCTTCTCCCAAAGGAGCCAAAATTCCATTATCCCCTCATCGTGCCCATAAAAAAGTTAGCCAAATTCTTTTTAACCCCGGTTATGCCGTCTAATGGTCATTTGGGAAACTATTTTTTAAGTAATTTGAGAGAGATTTTTTATTACTTTGCGTATTTGCTATTTTGAGATAGAATTTTTTTTCACTGAGCAGAGTTCAATCCGTTGACAACATAAGTCTCACGGGTCTGCTGCTTCACAGAATACTATATTCAGAAGGTGCACTCCCATAGGACCCTATGGCAACATTTTTAACATGGGATGTCGCATAGACACTAGAGCTAGTGAGTTGGACCAACTGAACTACGATGCGTCTGCCAGATTTGGCGCGTTATCGCTCGCTTGGCGATTTTTTTTTTAAACGGGAGGGGAACAAAATGTTGAGGACTGTACTTTTATAATTTTTGAAACTATAGAAAGGATCAGGATTTAAAAATACATTAATCTGCAACATAAATATATTCATTAGTTTAAGAATATTTAAATAAACATAGTTATATATTTAATTCAAATAATCATAAAATAGATTAAAAAATAGACATATTGCATTGTCTCACTATAAAACATAATGCACAAAAAATTACAAGCTAACATACTCAAAAGACTGAAATATTATATAATATTTTCAGTCTAAAAAGTATACTAGCGTGTTGATCGTTAATTACTTGATCCTTAATTTATTCTGGGATAGTAAATATCAAATTTACATAAATACACTATCGAAGTTGTGGAACTCAATCATTAATTACCCGAGGGGGGGGGGGGGGAGTTTTCCACCATAAGGCACTTAATAAAAATTTTACATAAATATATACACATACTATATCACATTCAACTAAGAAAAAGCTATCCAAATATCAATTATTTCACATTTTATAAAAATACGGAAAATATTTTTTAACTAATTATACCACTACCTCTTAAAATTTAGTCTAATCCGGCAGTAATAACAACACAGCACTAATTTCGTATGATGAACACATGTATACTTATATGAACACGTGTATACTTATGAACACGTGTATACTTATAATGAACACGTATGTAGGATAGTGATAACTAAAATTATTTCAATTTTAATAAACATAAATTACATACCCTGTAACGCAACCAGTTTTCTTTTATCAATCCATTTCCATGAAATGATCTAAACACTTAACAAATAATCCTTTTTCACGTTACTCAAACCACGCTAGTCTGTTGTTCTAAGTTTTCGCCGAGCGAAATAGGGTTATAACATTGAAAATCGGCTTGGACTCAAACCAGAGAATCGCCAAGCGCTCGGATCAAACCAGACCATCGCCAAGAGCGCGCCAACCCAATGTTTGGTCTATCTCTAATGGCCGCCGCGAAAACGAAACTATCGAGAGTGACAGGTCTGTATAGTAGTCTGTGTGCTGCTTGTAGCCAGCAGACCCATGGGTTCCTTTTTCAGTACCGATTTGAAATGTTTTAATTCTTGAACGGGAAAAGATAACTGTGGCGGGCGTGACTCCGCTATAATTAGCTGCCTCGTCACAATGTTGGATTAGACAGCCTTAACTGTTATTGAAGGTTGCTTGACGAAACTCCACTACTATCAGAAGTGAGCTTTTACAAAATGAGCAGGCACATTGTAAGAAACTTAAGTTTTTATGTACAAAACACTAAACGATTAAAACCATACATTTACTCATCCAAAATATGTTCAGACTCTGGCTACGAATAACGAGGCACACGGCAAGGCGTCTTTGCCAACTAGCTAGGTACGTGTGGAAAACCCAGGCCGTCCGACTCATCCAGAGGACTTGAGCAACTATTTGGACGACCGGGAAAGCTAGGTACGTGTGTACAATTTTAATAGAAAAAACAGAGATCACCGGGAGTAAAGCTCGCGGTTAAATACCTTCACGTGCCTGGCATCATCAAGCAAGTGATTTATTTGCCAATGACGACAGACACGACTCATACATTATGCAAATCTGAAAACAAATTATTATATACAAGGAAAATAAAGTTTAAAAATTCAAAAATAAAGTTTAAAAATGTGTAAAAGTCAAATGCATTTTAGTCGGCACAGAACATTCATTTATCTCAGAGACTTCAAGGGGCGAACACATGAGATGTTCATTTCTATTAAACTGACGAATAATCTCATGTCGGGTTACAATTAACGGAGAGTATCAAGACTCCAGACAGCCACCAAGTTTCTGTTGGGTCGATGCTCTATATCGTGCTGTTCAAGACAAGGTAAGCGATAAAAATATACAGATGTGACTTCGAGGGGAGGAGTCATACACATTGTACGCACAAGTCTGTCCACAGACGCCTCAAAATGAAACGTGTTAGTTTTATTCGATCGTTCAGCAGTGGTAAGCTGATTTGGTGAATATGTATAATCTACATCATTACAATCACTGTTTTCTCTACAATTTAACGTGCATACATGTTTTATCTAAATATGCATGAGCAATTCCTATGAAATAATAGACAAGGGTAGATATTATGGCAGCTTTTCAGAAAATATTTTCGAAGTATCAACCCAAATTATTGGAAACAGACATGAGTACCGAATTTAAAACTTTAAAATTTTAAAATAGTTTTCAATCCCACCGTTTGGAAATTTTCGCCACTTTTGATGCGACCAAAGCTTTGGTGGTGGAACGATTCAATCGTACAATGAAAACCGAGACGTGGAAATATTTTACATGTCAAAATATGCATTGATATATATACGTATTTGATCAATCTTGGAAAAGTTATAATCATACTCACTATTCCGATATACAGAAAAGCCGACAGAAGTCAACACCGATAATGAAGCAGAAGTTCTGTATCAATTGTACAATGATAAATCTCTCGTTTTCATATGTGTTCTGCCATGAAAGGTTTACATATCGAAACTGGACATTTTAAAAGTGTATAGACCGAATTGGGCGTAGGAACTCTTTTGGGCATAGGAACGAATTGGACTAGGAATTCTCTCAATGAGTGTGTCGAAAGACACTCCACCATATACCAAATATTCGATTTAATGGGCGAATACATACTGGACAGGGCACTTTTTACCACCAAGAGTTCGAAAAAGGGCAAATGAAAGAAAATTTTGCGATAGGGAAGTGATCAAATTTGGTTTTAAGGAAAATCAAATTAAATATTTCGTGAAAATGTGCATATTTCTAGAAAATTTTAATTAGTGAATTTCGGCTTGGAATTAAACTGCACTAAAAAAATCTCATAGTGTATCCCTTGTGCTTTAGTTAACGAAATGCCTTTAAACGTGACGTTGCCCAGAACAACAGCTCTATGAGTTATTTTCTCGGAAATAGAATTTCTAAATTTATTAGAAACCCTTATCATCTAATTTTATTAGAAATCTACTGATCTCCAATGATAATGGGAGACCAGGCATAATATAAATTCTCAAAATACTTTAATAGCATTCGACATTGGCTATGAAAAAATAATTAGCCGTTGCTTGATAGTGAATTTTTAGGAAACGGTGCTAGACATTTAAAAGCGATTGAAATTGCAGATATCACAAAGTTATAATATTAATAAAATATATAAAATATTAAATTTATATATTATTCAAATTTATATATTTTGATTTTAACTCGTGATGACACAGATTCGCATCCACTTGAAGGATCTGTAGATGGTTGTATTGCAGGATATACTTACACAATTGTTACAAAAAACGGAGAGAGGAGCATTTATTATATACTAGACGTTAAAATAGTCATATGATGGAAATAAAAATTTGGAAAACATTACCTCTCATTTACCGTCATTTTTATTAATTTGGTTACATATTTTTCCATTTGGCGACATTTTCGTCATAATTTGGCAACATTTGAAAAATTGCCAAGTTAGCGATATTCCGCCAAATTCGTCGCCAAATATTTCGCCAAGCCTTACGGACCAAATTCTTATAGTCTTTCCAAGATATTGAATTTTCAGCAGTTAGTCGTCATTTTCATTGATTAAACGTTATTTTCATCATTTTGGCGACATTTTCGTGAATTTAGCAACATTAGTAAAAAAGTCGCGAAGTTCGCAATATTCTTCAAATTAGTCGCCAAAATTTCGCCAAGCGTTATGGACGGACAAATTGGTTATTCTTATAATATAAAAATGAGTAATAGCGTCTAAATACAAAAGTATTACCCAAAGTATCTTCTCTCGTAAATGGAATGAGCTAGATCCGCGAGAATGATATTAACAAATTTATCGCGTAATGTTACATATGAAAAGAGAACATATTTCACAATAGTTAATAATTTTTCTAATTTTATATGATTTTTTTTTAAATTTATTTGAAAAATGTGCAATATTTCATAAATGGTTCATGCTAGAGTTCTAAAGTCTGTGTTAATCGATTTCCAATGAAAAATATTATATAACAAATGATTGTTTTCATAACTTTATTGGAATTTTTAATTTTTTGATGATGTTTTAAACATTTGATTGAGTTTAAAAACAATAGGTTTCCAGTATTCAGGAATTGTAATTTTTGTACCAAATTTCATTCAAATCGCTCCAATCTGACGCACACACACAGATATCACCTTAAAATCGTTTCATTCATGTTCAGGAATGCTGAAAAACAAGCTCTCCCGTCAAAAAACCGAATTCGAATTTTCGACCCCGTCTCAATACTTTCCTTATATATTATACTATGCACATGTGGAAAGTAAGACATACACAGTACCAAATTACAACACACAACATTTCAGAGACTTTAATTTAAACATTTTAGATAAGGAAAATTTAGGAAAATAGGAAGTCAACCAACTAACAGCCGTTTAATAGTTTTACATGACTTAAAGAAATCTGTTGTGGGCAGCACATGACTTTCCTTATATAATGCAATAAATTTACTCCTTTTACAGCAAAAATATAATGTATAAGGTCCACGATACTGTGTTTTTAACGTTCAATTCTACATTTGGCGATTTTTCGAATGACAACATGTAAAACTATGTCTAGGTATCCAGTTAACTTGTATTTCGCTTAGTTCTAAATAAACAATTATCAATATTGATATTATCCTCAATTAGCGATATAGTCCATATATTAAAATATTTTAATCAATCAGGCGTCATTTTCATTAATTTAGCGTCCGTTTTGCAATTTTGACGATATTTTCGTGAATCTGGGGTGAAATATTCCCAAGTTGGCCGGACTTTCCTAAATTATTCTCCAAGTTCGCCTAATGCATCATCAAGTGCTACAGACAAACGGAGAGATGAACATTTCTTATATACTAAATGATATGCTCGTAATATGACGGAAATCAGAATTTGCGATACATTACTTCACATTTGGCGATATTTTTATCAATTTGGCGACATTTTTGTCATTATGGCAACATTTAAAATAGTTGTCAAGTTGGCGACGTTCCGCTAAATTTCTCGGCAAACGTTACGGATGGACGGACGGAGAAGTGGGTCATTCTTATAGTCTACTCTTGTGTTCTTTCCAGTGCATTGAACATTCATCAATTAGTCGTCATTTCATTAATTTAGCGTCGGTTTCAACAATTTGGCAAATTTTTGTGAATTAGATTACATTTCCGGCAATTTGGCGGCATTTAAAATGTCAGCAAGTTGTAGATATTCCGATAAATTCGTCACCGAAATTTTGCCAAACGTTACGGACGAAAAAATAGATTATTTTTATAGTAGATTCTTATATTCTTTCCAAGATATTGCATTTTCGTCAATTAGACGGCATGTATCGTTATTTTTATCAATTTGGCGACATTTTCGTTATTTTGACAACATATCTATAAAGCCGCCATGTTCGCAATATTCCTCCAAATTCGTCGCCGAAATATCGCCAAGTGTTATGAATGCAGAAATAAGTTATATAGCAGATAAATGACTATTGGTGTCCAAATACAAAAGTATTACACATAGTATCTTCCCAGGGAGAGGCATCCACAGGGACCGTACCCTCCTTCCCCTACCACCAACCTCTCGAAAGGGGAGGCATCCACAGGGACCGTACCCTCCTTCCCCTACCACCAACCTCTCGAAAGGACTTTCGGACCCACATGTTTAACGTGATCGTACTCCGCATGAACACGGCGGCAGTTTTGGCAGTGGCTGGAATCGAACCCGGGCCTACCGAGTGCAACTCCAGCGCGCTAACCAATGGGCTACCGCGCCCCTGGGAAGATACTATGTTGTTGAGACCCCGGACGGTCTGGGTCTCAACAACATAGTATCTTCCCAGGGGCGCGGTAGCCCATTGGTTAGCGCGCTGGAGTTGCACTCGGTAGGCCCGGGTTCGATTCCAGCCACTGCCAAAACTGCCGCCGTGTTCATGCGGAGTACGATCACGTTAAACATGTGGGTCCGAAAGTCCTTTCGAGAGGTTGGTGGTAGGGGAAGGAGGGTACGGTCCCTGTGGATGCCTCCCCCACTGGGTTCCGGTCTAAATTGGGTGGCACTTCCCGACCGTCTAAACAGTTACCTTACACCTTTCTGGTAGGTCGGACGGTCTGGGTTTCAACAACAACAACATAGTATCTTCCTTTTCCCGGCCGTCCAAATGGTTACTCGAGTCCTTTGGATGAGTCGGACGGTCTGGCCCTTCAACATAGTATCTTCTCTCATGAATGGAACGAACTAGATCCACGAGAATGATGTCACCCAATTTATCGCATGATATTATATAGGAAAAGTGAACATATTTCACAATAGTTAATATTCTTTTTTATTTTATGTAATATTTTAATAAATTTATTTGAAAAATGTAAAATATTTCAAGAAGGGTACATGCTAGCGCTCTAAAATGTACGTCAATCTTTTTCTAATGAAAAATTGCATAAGAAATGGCTATTTGAATAACTTTATTAAAGATTTTCATTTTTGATGATTTTTTTCAAAATTTCACTCCAAAATTTGGGTGGGTTCTGAATATACGATTGCATTTAAAAATAACAAACTTCCAGTATTCACAGATTGTAATTATTGCACCAAATTTCGTTCGAATAACTCGTTCGTGAGATATTGTCTCCACAGACTCACTGACACACACATACACACTTGCACACACACACGCACAGACATCACCTTAGAAACGTAGTATGTATATAAGGAAAGTAAACTTTCCTTATATACATAGTATTATGTATAAAGAAAATATTCTGACGGGGTCGAAAATTCGAATTCCGGTTTTCAACGGAAGATCACGTTTCAAGCGTCCCTGAACATGAATCAGACGTTTTTGTGGAGATGTGCGCGTGTGTGTGTGTGTGTGTATGTGTGTGTGTGTGTGTGTGTAAGTATGTGTGTGTGTGTGTAAGTATGTGTGTGTGTGTGTAAGTATGTGTGTGTGCGTGTAAGTATGTGTGTGTGTCAGTGAGGCTGTGGAAACGATATGTCTCAAACGAATGAAGCGATTCGAACAAAATTTGGTGCAAAAATCACAGACAGTGAATACAGGAAGCCTGTTGTTTTTACACGCAATCAAATGTTCAGAACCCACCTAAATTTTGAAATAAAATTTCGAAAAAATCATCAAAAAATTAAACATTCAATAAATTTGCATAATAAGTAATCGTTTTTATATAATGTTTCATTAGAAAGCGATTGATATAAACTTTAGAAAGCTAACATAAACCGTTCACGAGATATTGCTCATTTTTCAAATAAATTTAGGACAGAATCTCAAATTCATAAAAAGTATCAACTATTGTGAAATCTGTTCATTTTTTATATGTAATATTATGCGATAAATTTATTATCATCATTTCCATAGATATAGCTCGTTCCATTCGTAAGAAAAGACACTTTGGGTAATAGCATTATAATTTGACGCTATTAGTCGTTTATCTACTATAACAATAACCTGTTGCGGCATTCACAATACTTACTAATACTTTGGCGATGAATTTGGCGAAATATCGCCAACTTGTAGAGTTTATAAATGTTGCCAAATTGACGAAAATATCGTCAAATTGATAAAAATGTCACCAAATTGATAAAAATGGCCCTACATTAATGAAAATGAAGACTAATTGATGAAAATGCAATATCTTGGAAAGAATATAAGAATCTAGTATGAGAGAAGATACTTTATGTAATAGTTTTGAATTTGGACGCCATTACGTCGTTTATCAACTTTAAGAATAATCTATTTCTCCCACCATAATACTTGACGAAATTTTGGAGATGAATTTGGAGGAATATCGCCAATTTGGCTAGTATTTTAAATGTCACCAAATTGTTACAAATGTCGTCAATTTGATTAAAAAAAGTGTCACCAAATTGATAAGAATTACGCTAAATTAATGAAAATGACAATTAATTGATGAAAATTCAATATTTTAGAAAGAACATAAGACTAACTTATTTTTCCGTCTGTAACACTTAGCGGAATTCTGGCGACGAATTTTGACGCCATATCGTCAACTGGACGACTTTTTTTAAATGTTGTCAAATTGGCGACATTGTTGCCAAATTCATAAAAATGTTACCAAATTGTTAAAAATGTCGCCAAATTATCGAAACTGTTGCCAAATTCATAGAAATGTTATCAAATTGATAAAAATGTCGCCAAATAATCGAAACTTTTGCCAAATTAATACAAATGTTATCAAATTGATAAAAATGATGCCAAATGGGATGCAATGTTTTGCAAATTTTTAATTTTGTTGTATGATTGATATACCTCTTATTATATAAGAAATGCCCATCGTCAACTTGGTGATATTTAGCCCTACATTGACGAAAATATCGTCCATATTGCAAAAACGGCGCAAAGTTAATTGAAATGACGCCTAATTGACGATTTTATTATTAAATTGTTTAAATATATGGCCTATATTGTTTATTGAAGATGGTATCAATATTGATAATTGTTACTTTAGAGTTGCATTAAACATAAGTTAATTGGGTATGAAATAGATTTATACGTGGTGGCATCCGCAGAACCGCCAAATCTACAATTTAACGTTACAAATACTGTTTCGTAGATCTTTTCATCACTTTTTAACACTTTACATCAAAGTTGAAAAGTGTTTATGACTTTGTTAACACTTTACAACAAAGTTAAAAAGTGTTTATGACTTTGTTCATTCTGTCTGTCTGTCTGTTCGTTAGCACGATAACTGCCGTAAAAATGACTTAATCAAAATGAAATTTTAGTATGTTGTTCAGACGGTCTGTAGGACCTATGGGAATATAAATGAATAATATCACCCAATTAGTTTTGGATTGAATCCGGATAGAAAAAATGAAATACATTGAGCCCTATGGGACTTAATTTTTCAAACATTTTTTAAGCGGATTTAAAATTCACAAATTGCTTCGAAAATTTTAAGTAATATTCAAATTATTTCATAAAATATATAAAAAAAATTCAGCGAAATATATTCAGTAGTTTTTTAAATAAAAATTAAAATAATAATAATACCTCTTATATGAAGCGATCACGTGACCATGATATGAAAAGATCACGTGACTCACTTCAAAATGATATATGGTATCCATCTTGTCTCAAAATCGTGATTTTTGAAGTTCTTTTTAATTCATATTGAGTGTTGCATCCATCCTAAAACCACTTTATTTGTGCTTAAATTCTGTGCATCTACATACTGAAACAACGCAATTACAATATATTTGAGTCTAAATGCTCATCCAAATTTCATTATTTCTACAACGAAGCCTATTTTGCACCTATTTAAAATGTAAACAGCAAAATATGTAGAATTTGTTGTATTAGAATTGCTGTATATCTTTAACACAAAATCATTTAGTTCATAGAGTCTGCATAGCTGATATGAATGAAATATTCATTGATTTTACAAAGAGAAGGACGATTTTTTTCGATGAGGTTTCACGCATAGAGTTTAATTACTTGTAGCTCCATGGTCTTAATTTTTAAATAAAATAAATTATTATAGAATTGTGATGAATGACATGAATGGGAAATTATTTATGAATGAAATGCTGCTTTTATAGAGAGAACCAGGCGTGTTATTTTTTCTATGACGTCATTTGAATGAATTTCAGTTGTTTTTGATGAAGTTTTCAAATATAATAAATTATCGTAGTATTATAATAATTCTAAAATGATTACCGAGGAATGTATCGCATTTTAGAGATGTTTAAACCAGGCAATTTATATTTCAATGCCGTCATTTGAATGAAGTTCAATTTTTCGATGAAGGTTTAAGTTTTCAAATATAATGAATTAATGTAGTATTGTGATAAGTTTTAAAATATTACCGAGGAATGTATTGCATTTTAGAGATGTTTAAATAAAATTGCATTGAAGTGGGAAAGTGTTTCATAATCAATGCTTTAAGCATGATTGATCTTTCTTGTTTATCGTTAAAGAAGTAAATTCATTGCATTATATAAGGAAAGACATTTGCTGCCCACATCAGATTTTTTTTTTGTATTTTAAATATTTTGCGATGATATGAAGTGTTAATGCAGCTCCCTCATACTCAAAATATTTAGAGGGGCGTTGACACTTACTGCAAGGGAACAGGGATCGCAGAAGTGTTGGGAAACTCTGATTAAAGTAACTTTTTAACAAGCACGATTCGCTTGAAATTTATAAACGAAATCCTGCCAGCCTGTTCATTTTTCAAAATATGCATTTATTCACAAATGCAATTTCCATTTTTAGTTGAAAAACAAGTTTTTGTCTATAAAAATGGTTTTATTGAAAAAGAAAGCAAAACATCCTATTCATCTGGATGGTAATCCGGATTATAAATGCCAGGAAAATCCGGAGCCGATGGAATTTGAGGGTACATGGCTGGCACCTGGTAAGCTTCTGAGTGAGTCTCTGGAGGAGGAGCGTGCTCGGCGGCTTTTGAGTTACCACGAAAGGATCTCCTAATTTGAGAGAAAAGAGAGGTCACCCGTGGTTGCTCAGTAGGTGGTTGCTCAGTAGGTGGTTGGACAGTAAGTGTTTGCTCAATAGGTGGTTGGGCAGTAGCTGGTTGCGCAGTAGATGTTTGCGCAGTAGGTGGTTGGACAGTAGGTGGTTGAGCAGTAGATGCCGTGACAGTAGGTTGTGTGGTATGCAATACAGGCAGGGGCTCCTTTTTCCTTTTCACCAGCCCCCGAATGAGAACAGCAACGAAGGCTATAACCACTACCGCCAGAATCACACTCCCTACGATGACTGTGATGATCCACACTTTAGCCGTTTTGGACTCTGGACGTTCAGTACTCTCATCCGTTTCAGCCTCGGTCAATCCTAGTGAAAAATAACGGCATTAAAATGTAAATTTCACTGACATTTTAGTCTTCTTAAATTAGATATCGTTGTCACGGTTTTGAACAACTTTGTAGATGCTTTTTCGAAAACTTTGTGTTTGTGAAGTTTTTGTGATTTTTCTTGAAAATATTGTTTTTTCCGAGACTACAATTTCTTATTAGTAAAGAAAAATGTTTTTATTAAATGGCACAAAGATTTGTGTATTTTGCTTTCAGAAAATTAACCCATTCAAGACGGAAGGAAAAGAAAACCCGATCTCAGTCAATCCTAGCGAAAAATAATGACATTAAAAGGACATGTTTTTAAGTTTATATTTCACCGACATTTTAGTCTTATCTAATTAAATATCGTTACTGAAGTTTTGAAAAACTTTGTAGATGCTTTATCGAAAACTTCGTGTTTGTGAAGTTTTTATGATTTCCCTTGAAAGTTTTGTTTTCCTAGACAAGAATTTCTTATTTATTATTAAAGCCAAATTTCTTTTAAACTGTCACATGGAAATGTATATTTTGCTTTCAGAACCTATTCAAGAGGTAAAGGAAAAGATAATTTACCAATTTAAACCAAGAGAAAAAAAAGAAGAGATAGACAGAATTAACAACTTCAGATACAAAAAGGAAAACCAGTAATGAATATATATCCCGTTTAAAAGATGGTGAGAGGAAAGTTAACGCTCCAAGAAATCCAGTTTCAGGTGAAAAAAAATCAGATTCATAAAGAATTATGATTTAACAAACGAAGGGAAGTAAGTAGCTGAAAAAATATCAATGAAAAATCTGATGAGATTTTGAGGAATGATCAAGTGAAATACGAATAAAAACAAAAGAAAAATTCTAAATAGAAACAGAGAATAAAGGTCTAAAAGTTCCAAATAGAAACAGAGAGTAAAAAAAAAAAACAAAAGACGGAGAAATAAGAAAGCAAATAAAAATATATATATATAAAAAAAATATATAAAAAGAAATGAAAAAGACTGAGAAATAAGAAGATTTTAAATAAAGAATGAGGAGAAATTTTGAAACACAATTTTCAGGAAACTCGAATAGGATGCTCATCGGATAAAATTTTGGAGATACGAATGCTCACATCCTAATGTTTTTTGCTACACGTTGAAAGTAAAGGGGTAAAGCGGAAGAGCCAAGCGTAACCGATAAAAAGCTACATTTAAGATCGGAAAAATACAAAAAATAAACAAAAGACCACAGAGATTTATAGATTATTCATCACAAAGTATGCAATCGAAGAATACAGTGCTGTAGAACCCGCCTTATTTCACTACTCTCAAGTTCGAGTTATTTCTCAAAAACATGCACCTTTTTTCTTATTGTATACCCACAGAAATGTGGGTCTGTGAGATTCAAGACCTAAAAAAATGAAATACATCACGAATGTCATTAATATGCCTTATTTGAGTTTACTAACTTCTCTATTCCTTGAGTTATTCCCAAAAAATGCTTAGGCCGTTAAGGTTTAGAATCTAAATGATCATGTACCAGGAAAATCAAGCGAATATACCTAATTTGAATTTTCTAGCTACTCCGGCTCTGATGCTATTATATAAGTCATGTATTTTCCTATTGCAAGCCTAAGATGCCGATAAGATGTAAAGCTCAATGAATCAAAATATACCACAAAAGATGACGACAAGCCAAATTTCATGTTAAAATAAACAGTGGAACCTGCAGGGAGTTAGAAATCAGGATATAAAACTCCTATGGATGAAACGTTTGAAAATGTCATAATGCTTTGAGAATTATATCTAGGTGTCACTAGTGTTAGTAAAGTAGCTGTTATTGTTGACACGACAGAAAGGCGCAGTAGTTAGTATACGTATTTTGATCATTTTTAATGTAAAGGTTCCCTTATTAGGAGTATAATTAACCAGCATTTTTTCATAGTTGTAAGGTAGAATGCAGAATATATGAAGATAAAAATAAATTGAAAGATAAGATAAATTTAATTTGAATACGTAGGAATATTCTTTATTGTTTCAGTTCAACTTTGCATTGCGTTAATAATTTATTTTTCCAAAATTGAAAGTTAAAAAAATATTTTAGGCCTTTAACCAAAGAAAAGCATACAATGCAGAGCTACTGATCTTATACCAGTGCCACCTGAATTATTGTCGCAAACGATATTGGTGTTTTCTTAATATGAAGTTTTAACTCCTTATTTTTACCTCCATGGAAACCTAGTTAGTTCAGACCTCGAAAATTTAAATGAGACCCATCTGGGTATTAAAAACAGCAAAAATTAACATGTATATTTGATATTTATTGTAGCCCGTGCAGAAAGTGCGTGGAGATTAACCTTTTAGATCTATTTCCAAGTATCTCTCTCGATGTTATTCATGCAACCGGCTTTCGCTCAACAATATCAATGCTAGTCGAAGCACACCTCTATGGCCATCTCAATGTTTTGACACAGGAAACATTTTATATATTTATTTCAAACTAGAAAATGTACTACGCCCGTTTATTGGGAGGCGCGCAATCACGCGTATCATCACACTGTTTTAAATTCCGAGAAACGCCGGTACATTTAACGGGTACATTTTTTACGGGTACATTAACGGTATTACGGGTATTACGGGTACATTTTAAACGGGTACATTTTTTACGCAGTCGAGATCTATTGCTAAAAAGCTATTGCAGTTAAGAACTTTTATAAAAACGTAGCTGTCGTGGCTTAACCGTGTGTGCTTCTATGCAGAGGTCTTTGATTTTTTGTTTTAAGCGGCATTGTTAAAGCCCTCTTTGGGTTTCAAGAATTTAGTGTAAGTCTCTGTGTAATTTTCAACAGAGGTTTGCATCTTGAATCCCGAGCAACGCCGAGTGCATTTTCTAGTTTTAAATAATATTCAAAATGTTATATTCCATAGGAATTTTCCTTTCTATTTTTACTGTCTCAGATATAATATTGAGAAGGTATTGCTTTGAAGAAAATTTTTGATTTCGATATTTTGATGTAAATATATGTTTGAAGACCTCCTAAACACATTTTTATTATTTTTGTTTTCCATCTGTCTGTCTGTTTGTGGTCGATTTGTTGTGTAACGATATCAGACACAAATATTAATGGATTTTCACGAATTTTTATATATGGCTTTATATCTATATTAAAAAAGAGTAATTGACGCCGCCGTCGCTGTTTGACAATTTTTTCGTTTGAGATTATTTGCTTCGTACTGCAAAAACTATTACTTATAAAATAGGAAATTTGGTACACTTGTAGATAAAGCTTTAGGGAATACTCTGAAATAAACCGTTTTTTAATATATATTGCAGTTTAAGAAATATTTAATGTCAAAGTTAAAGACGACATATTTGAGCTGCGAGTTTGCGTCCTGGATAGACCAACAATAGCAAGACCATTTTTGCAAGCAGGTACCTACATGGGTGAATTTTTGCAGAACAGAGCCCTTTTTTAATTTGCTATAGTTTTAGAGATATTTCACTTTTTATGCACGTCTGAAGTGAAAATTTTTTTTCGTATCGGCACGTCTAGCAATTTCTCTGTCTCGTTCCGTAAAAACTATAGCATACAAAAATATAAAATTTGGTACATTTATAGAGAAATAATAGTGCAACACGATGAAATAAACCGTTTATCGATTTAAACTTTAGTTTGGCATGAAATAGCTCGTGATCAAGGAATTCAGTTTTTGGATTCCCTGGGCTAAGAAAGATGCCTGATTTTCCCTCCTGCGGAAAATAGCCAGGGATAGAAAAGCGACTTTTGAAAGTAGAATTTTTAGGAAACATAGATATGAAGCGACCTCTGCGAGCGCAGCGAATAGGAGGCGGAATCTCCCGAAGGAAGTTGTGCTAGCGATGAAAGCAGGGGGCATAGCCCCTAGTGTTATAAAAAAAATCTAAAGCTCGATAGAATGTTTTTAAATTCGAGCGAAAACTTTGAATTTTATTCAAAAATATATATTTTTTAACATGGCGACAGAACAAAATTTGGCATAATTATGCGGTAAAGGGTTTATTCATGTATCGAGAGACTTAATAGTTTCAATCATTGGCTTGAAAAATAATCGCGATACAATATTTTTGTTCGTTACCAGATTAGCCCTTCCTTGGGTGGCAAGTTACTCCCCCCACCCCGGTGGTGTACATTGTCAAGTATGTTATCAATCGAAATATTTTTTGAAGCGCTTTATAGAAGTGAAAAGTAACACGCTATAGTTGTAACCATTGGACCCACTATAACGATTTTTCAAAATTTTTTATGTAAATTTTGATAAAATAATTATTTTGGTATTAAAAAGTCGAGTTGAGCCATGCTGTAGTTAATAATTTCTACTATTTACAATAGTTGACATTGTTTTTTCCAAATAAATTACGCTTGTGCTTATTTTAATATCTCTTGATATATTTCACACTTTACACACAAGATATGAAAGAGGAACATCATTACATATAGAAACTTACCACATTTTTCTTGGTCGCTATTATCACCACAGTGGTTATGATCACCACATGTCAGATCATCCGGAATGCATTTCTTGTTCCTACACTTGAATTCTTGGGCTCTGCAAGGACTATCTGTAAAGGGAAACACGAATTAAGTTTGGTTCTTACTAGGAGATCTCGAACTCTTGCATGCATATTCAACCCCATTCGTTTAAATTGCATATTTCAACACCATTACGTTTGGCGCTTACATTTTCTTAATCCCGAATTCCACTGCCCCGTAAAAAACACTTTACTTTCTTTATTGATGTGTTAAGAAATTTTATATAAATGTTTACCAAAATCATAAAATATAAAGTTTAATTTCAGTTTATTGTAAAAATTGACCGACCCTAAGAATTATCCGACCCTAAGAATGTCCGACCCTAGGATCGTGCTCCCATTGCAAGTACTAGCATTCGCGAACCAGTTTCACATTTTTTTCAACACAGATTAGCCGATATAAGAAAACTTGTTATATGTTGAAATTTACTAATCTCTTTGAAAACTGAAAACAGACAAATTCTTCAGTCTTACTGCACAACCAGCGTTAAATTTAATAGAAATTAGACTCAGATTGCAATGCCCTATTTCATGCTCACAGAACCCGTCTAAAAAGTGTGTTTCTAGAATCACTTTCTTAGGATTCCGTTCTTGGGAGAATGACCTTGCTGCCGTTTCAAGAATCCGCATTTTCGTGCTGAAGAACGCTAACCGATTCATGGATGTATATATACATTGGGAGTGCAATACTAGCTTTGAAATCACATCTTTTAGGTGGATTCTATGAGAAGGAAGTTAAACTGCTCACAACTGAAATCGCAACACCATAAAGTTGTAGATCTAGATTTATGTAAATCAGGCAATGGAAACAACAAGCCCAGATATGCAAATGATCACAGTGTCGTTACGCATAGTGACGTAACACCTTGCCGAGCAGCATAAAAGCGTCAGGTAAAGGAGGAGCGAAATCACAGCTAAATTGGAGCGTCATTGGTTTCAGGTTGTAAAAATCATCACAGTATATGAAGAATACCTCGACGTACGGCATACGTCCAGTTGTCGCCAACGGAATGGAAACAAATCATTGTTTTACATAAGGGTGGAATGAGTCTTCGAAGGATCTCTGAACTATTGGGTCCTGATGTGAACACAGTTCAACTGTGTGTGTTACTGTTCCTGAGAGACAGTAAAATGATAGGAAGATCCGGTATTGGAATTTCCAGGTGTACCACACCACGTGAAGATTGTTTGCTTCTGAGAAGCGCTGCGCGGGAGCCGTTTACCACAGCAACCGTGTTACAACAACATTGATCTCACACTACAGGTAACGTAGTTTCAACGCAAATAATTTGAAACCGTTTGCATGACGCACGACTCCGTGGTAGGGACCTTTTCGACACCTACCGTTTCAACTTCTACACCGGTTGCGTCGCCTTCAGTGGTGTCAAAGGAGACTCAATTGGTCGTCAGAATGGCGAAACACTCTGTTCACGGATGAATCAAGATTCTGTTTTGGCATGCCAGATGGCCATACTCGTGTATGGCGGCGCTTTCAACACCACCACCAGGAAGCTTTTTCTATCAGTCGCCACACAGTCGCCCTAAATGGTACTAAGGTTTAGGCTGGTATAGCATTTGGTGGAAGAACACCTTTGGTCCACGTTTCTGGCAGTATCACGGCACAACGATATGTCTCCGACATTGTGAAAGCTGGGGTACAGCCGTATCTTTAAACCAGACGTGGATTGCGTTTTCTGCAGGATAATGCCAGGTCACATACTGCCAGGGTAACTATGAATAGTCTACAAGATTTTGATATCCTGCCTTGGCCAGCATATTCTCCGGTTTTGTCGTTAATCGAGTATATCTGGATCATCATGGGTCGCCGATTAAGAGAACGCCCAATTCCAGCAAACCATGTTCAGTTACAAGCCCAATTGCATGCTGTGTGGTATGCTATCCCTCAGCACACCATTGACCATCTCATTCACGGGATTCCTTGTCGTATTCAACTCTACATAGCCGCTCGCGGTTGGCCTATTCCATATTGATCTAATGTCAATAAAGTTCCATGCTTTTATTTTCCAGATATGATTTTTGATCATTTGAACATCTCCATATTACAATTATATTTTATAAATTTTATAAGGATACATCAATTTCTTCATTGTGTGGCGATTTCAGTTGTGAGCAGTGTATATTTTACATATTAACGGTAGCATAAATGAATGAGTGTTGTTGTTGAGACCCAGACCGTCCGACCTACCAGAAAGGTGTAAGGTAACTGTTTGGACGGCCGGGAAGTGCCACCCAATTTAGACCGGAACCCAGTGGGGGAGGCATCCACAGGGACCGTACCCTCCTTCCCCTACCACCAACCTCTCGGAAGGACTTACGGACCCACATGTTTAACGTGATCGTACTCCGCATGAACACGGCGGCAGTTCTGGCAGCGGCGAGAATCGCGCGCTAACCACTGGGCTGCCGCGCCCGAAAAGAGCCAACAACACGCGGTGTTCCCAGGTGGTCACCCACCCAAGTACTAACCGTGCCCGATGCTGCCTGACTTCGGTGATCTAACGAGAACCGGTGTTTTCAGCACGGTACGGTCGTTGGCCCTAAATGAATGAGTGTGAAAAAAATAATACTTTGATATATACTTTATTAACCACCTTCGATAACCAGTCCGGTCGCTATTAAAAACAGTTCTCAACTTGCAAATGTTCTTAGATAGCTTCGTGTGTTCATAGCTGACGTGTTAGATGTAGGGCGTCACTATAAGCATGTTCCCAGCCACTCAAATAGCTGCTCGTACTCCAGGGCGAGTCGATTGGTCTGGGTTTTCGACTATATGTATGCTCGTTAAGAGGCAGGTCACGACAAAATAATAGTAATTAAAATTTTTGAAATCTAACCAATAGATCTAAAACTAGATAAGTATACAGACCTCGATATCTGCCGGTGCGGTTGGTGCAAGCGTTTTTAATAAAGAAATAAATATACCTGCTCGTAACGTTGCTATGTCGACCTCAGCACCCGGTGCCTGATTACTACGCGGGTGATAGTCAACGATATACACAAATATTGTTGGAGTAACATCAATAAGGTAGAACAGAATTTAGAAAAAAAATTTCTGGCTGTGAATATGCAGTTAAACACTTATCAGCAGCGGAACGTGAATAAAAAAAAGCTGATCAGCAAATTTGTAATAATCATTTCCAATATTAAACATGTTTTATTTAAATGTTTGCCTAATTCTGTAAACATTAAATTAATATCATCAACTATCTTTTGAAACTATTGAAAACTAATCGCTAAAAATCTTCGGCTCAATCGTACAAACTTAAATTTTTTCAAACGAAACTTTTCAAACGAATTTGTAAGCTGTCATAATAACTAAAACTATAAACTTTTTCTAAAGAGACAGGAAAACAACTCACTTCGAGCCATTGTAAAAGTGAACTGGAACGCCGCTTTCTTGTAAGAAAGAGCAGTGCTCTTCGAGTAATGAATTGTGATGTTGCCATCAGAAACAATAGACTTTCTCTCATCTGGAAAGTGCCCACTGCCAATCAAAGCTATCTTGTGGTGGTCAGAATCCTCGATCTGTAAAGGTATTTCATTTTTCTTAATTAAGGAAGCACATTACCGTCTGCAGAAAATTCAACGTAGATATCATTTTATGCCTCAGTATATACAGTAGTATTGTGACATCATTTTAGAAACAAATAGCAGTCAGATTTAGACCGTCGAAATAAAAAACCCTGGAAATGTGTATTTTTCAAGATCATGTATTTTGGACAAGTTTATGAACTCCTCCCTTCACCACCACGGGAGGATTGATTGGCCGTTCTCCGAGCAAATGACAGGTGGACCACTTTGATATGGAACGTATGCATTAGATAAATTGGTTAAATTTTATTTTAATTGCCAGACACTTGATTGACTAATCATTCGGCCATATAGAGGCCTAATGGTGAACCATTTTGCCGTCACATGACGTTGCCCCATACACACCTTAGGGATCGGAAAACACATTACACACTCTATACCGCTTTTTGTGTGCTCTGTGTTTTAATTGTGTTATTCTATGTGTTATAAGTATCTGTGTAGTTTTCTGTGCTTCTGTGATGTAATTCATTTTAATATATGTACTGTAATCTCTTGAATCAAAAAATAAAGTTCCCGGCCACACATCTTGCTACCATAAGCCTTCGGGTTGGTCGTGTGGTCTGGGTTTTCAACACTCAACACTTTATACTGCGTGGTCGGACGGCCTGGGGTTTTCACACTTTATACCGCAAATGATCCTACGGAGGGATTCTCTAGGATCTACTTTCAATTTAACTTAGACTCTCAAGTCAACAAAAAATACTTTGTCTCTGAAAACCCCAGGCAACTGACCTTGAAAAACTTAAGTCATATACCTAATAACGCCATTAAATTGGTATATGGGTAAAAAGCCGGAATTGACTCTTGACCTCCCGTATGACTGAGGATCCTAGACTGTTCTTTCTAGACTAGCTAGCGGTCACATCAAGTGCCTCCCTTATAATGTGGGCAGGAAGGTTTTGCAGCCTGCACCAAGTGCCACGACCATCAGACTTCTGTAAAGCATATAATGGATTGCATGGGTCTCTCCAGGGAGGAAAGCTATTGCAATCCTCTTCTTGTGCTCGAATTTCTGAGAGTCAACGGACTTATGGATTTTGCCTGACTTCGTCAGACACTGGAGGATAACAACAACAACAACAACACCGCAAATGAGATTCGTACCCACTGGGCTCTCTCAACTCCTAGCAGTTGAGCGAGCACGAGGAAATGCTTGCCTTAGACTGAAAGTGTGGCAATAAGAATTATAAGAGCGTTAGATTTAAGGTTGTATTAATATTAATTGTTAATATATCATTGAAAACATGGCCGTTAAACTCATAACGTGGAATTACATTTAAACGTACATCGCTCGTTGTTGTGCCGCAATAACCCTCCAATTATTTTTACCTTTTGTGTAAGTCCTGAAAAGAATTTATTAATCATTACAAAAAGACTAGCCTATTTAAAACTTAAACAATTTCCTTTATTAACAACATCACTTTATCAAAAGCACTATTTTCAACAATATCAACTTTCAATTATTATCGATTTTCATTTAATATTTTAGTTCGGGGAGATATGACCAGTTAGTTAGATTTCTAAATTGTCTAGGACCGGGAAAATGAGCACATACCTTACAGTTTAGACTTGGGCTCATCATCTCGCTTGCATCGGTCTTAGTGCTGACCGTACTGCCATAACTCTATGGTGTGTGGCTCCTACTCGTACGTTTCACCTCGACTGATACTTATATCTGCAACTGCTAGGTCATGGTCGCTTCGCTCCTTTTGTCAAACTCTTTTCACCAACACTTCGTATCAAAGTTACTTCTACCACCACATTCTGGATCCGAGTTCGTTCTCCAACATTTTGTATCGAAGTCTTGGTTCCTTCGGCGGGGGGGGGGGGGGGAGGTAGCTTCACCCTTCTTCTCCTTGCTGTTCATTGGTTCTTCTGAACCCAATGGCATCACTTGACATTAATCAAGGGCTCTTTCAGCCCCCTTTGGCATGGGACACTCAAATTTATTGTATTTGACCTAAAAGTTCACGTTGTTGTAAACTTCGGTGCCAGCCAGTCTGCACGCTTTGTTCGGTGTTCTGGCTACCATAAATACTGCAATAAACATGCCTCATGTGAGGACATATTTTGGCCTCACAGAAAGGTTACCTGGAAAGTATTTGTTTAAAAATCACCATTTATTACTTGTCCAAATTCAAATTAAAACATATATTATAATTGTTTAACCTTGGATGATTGTATGGTTTTGTAGTGCTTCTTGGAACAACATTTAGAAAGTCATGCCTAACAATAAAGTGTTTATTAACATAAATAAAAATATCTGAGTGAGGTTACATAGAAATGGCATGTCCTGCGACGAAAGAACCATTATGACATTCTACCAGAATCATACTCCTTTCCTCCTGCCATGCCCTTTGTATACCCGGATACGTCGAAGTTCCCAGCTACAATTCTACTTAGTTAAGCATAATTATTCCCAACAATATCAGCTTAAAATGTGACACTGAAGAAACTAATTCAATGATTTAAATCATAAGGTTTTTACAAGTGTTTTAAAAACGTTTCGTTAAAGAATGCTCTAAAAGACTAATGTGTCCAAACTGAACTCTAGAGCTCAGTTTGAAATAAGTCGAGTACAACAAGGTTAACATCTCTAGTAGCATGTCAAAATCGGACCAATATTGGCAACCAATATGGACCTAATATTGGCACAATAGAATAATGTGGATATTTGGACAGTATTGGCTGGCCACTTATAGCCAATATTGGCTTACCGATATATACCCAATATTTAGCTAGAATTGGTTTCCAATTTATTCCAAATATTGGAAATATTTTCAATGTGACACCAATATTGGCGTAATATTGTCCCAATATTGGCATGTAAGTAAGTATATAAATAGTTTCTAATTATGAAATACTATAAATATCAGCCTTTTGAGAAAAAGCTGGAAATAAAAACACTTTCTTATATAATTTTGTATACTTATGTATTCCTTTCATATTACTAATGGATTCAGATGTATACAGACGTGACTTTTTGGGGCATCCATTATATATTAGAATAACGATCTGGTATTTTCGGGTAAAGTATGATATTTCAGCCAATACATGTCTTTAGCATCTAGATTCAAAGGCAATAAATATTTCATCATTGCGATCAGAAAAAATGCCACTGACGAAACAGAAGCTATAAGTTACAGAAGTTCAATATAACATCACTTCTTCACTAAACAAAACCTCAAGGTCACTCAGCAAGATATCAATCTAGAAATAAGAATACGTTTCGTACTTAGTTTCCATTTTAGTACAAACAAAACTATCCAATCCCTTAGCTCCTAAAACTTCGATTATGTCAGCTACCGTAGTTTCCGGACTTAAATGAGAAACAAAAACAGCACATCTGTTTGGCTTCTCGTGCACAGATTTTGATTGGAAGATCCAGTCTGCACTCTTCATTATAATTTTATTTTTTCTGGACATTAATTAAAAGCATATTATCTGGACCAGAAACAGAAAGTAACTTTTGAGCTCTATCCAACATATTAACCAACAGACATCCCCCCCTAACGTAGCATCACTTCCCGATCAGTCATGTTTGCTTAATAGTACAATCGAGAAAAACTTTGCATCACCTGTACCTTGATATGAGGATCCAACTTTTAAGTTGCTTTTAAGTTTATTAAGTCTCCAATTTATAGTTTCATAATAGTGTGTGATCATTTGATCGTTAATAAAGTTGACACGGATATGTAAATTCTCAAGTTTCATATTAGTATCTCTAACCTTATCAGTACCTTGCTTCAAAGACACTTAGATACAATAGCAGATAAAATCGTTGGAGTACTAAGACTGCCAAAAAGAGCCACGTGCCTTTCAGACGATACACTTTCCTCATACAGGCTGGCGAAATCTGCCTAGAAATTTTCAAATAGTTTTTATCATTTGCACTTGAATAGCTGCCAATACAGACTGTAAAATGAGCTTTTAGGTTATCTAAGAACTTATGGAATGTTCTACTTGTACAGACAGCACTGCTCATGACAGGTAAGCCACCACCGGCTACCATTTTGAATGTGCAAGGAAGAACTTTTAATATATAACCCTATATAATATATAGGAGAATAAATAAACCATGATCAATATCAAAATCAGTTTACAAAGAATATAAGAATAAAAGAGAGCTAAACGCACTTAAAACTGAAAATACTTCAATATTGCAAGAGCAATCTCCATTTCTCAACAAATTAAAGTGATGTAAAATAAACTTTTACTTAGTATTAATTATAGAATTTCTGGCTGTTACCCATACGATATGCACACTAGATAAAACTTGATGACATGCACACTAGACAGAACTCAGACAAAAATTTAGTTTAATATCTCTTAATATCTAAAATCTGATGGGGGCAGCACATGACTTTTCTTATTTAATGGAATGAATTTACTACTTTTATAGCAAAAAATAGGTTATTCTTATAGTAGATACTCATTTTCTTTCCAAGAAATTGAATTTTCGTCAATTAGTCGTCATTTTCATTGATTTAGCGTCATTTATATCCATTTGGCGAGGTTTTCGTTAAATTAGCAATATTTAAAAAAGTCGCCAAGCTGGCGACATTCCGCCAAATTCGTCGCCAAAATCTCGCCAAGGTCTATGGACAGAGAAAAAAGTTATTCTTATAGCAGATAAATGACTATTGGCGTTCAAATACAAAAGAATTACTCAAAGTATCATTTCTCATGAATGGAACGAGCTAGATCCACGAGAATGATGACACTGAATTTATCACGTGATATTACATATGAAAAGTAAACATGTTTCTTAACAGTTAATATATATTTTTAATTTATGGGATTTTTGATAAATTTATTTGAAAAATGTACAATATCTCGAGAACGGTTCATGTTAGCGTTCTAAAGTTTATGTCAATCGTTTTCTAAGGAAAAATTACATAAGAAAGGTCTATTTGTCTAAGTTTATTAAAGGTTTTGATTTTTTGATGATTTTTTCAAAATTTCACTCGAAAATTTAGGGTTTTCTGAATATTCGATTGCGTTTAAAAACAATAAGCTTCCAGTATTCACGGATTGTGATTTTTGTACCAAATTTCATTCGAATCGCTCCATTCGTTCGTGAGATATCGTCTCCAGACTCTCACTGACAGACACACACACGTACACACACATACTTTCACACACACACACACACACACACACACACATACTTTCACACACACACACAGACATAAACTTAAAACAGTTTGATTCGTGATCAGGGATGCTTGAAACGTGCTCTCCCGTCGAAAACTCGAATTCGAATTTTCGACCCCATCACAATAATTTCCTTATACATTATGTATATAAAGAAAGTAAAAAGAAGGAAATAATTTTGGCTCTTGTTTTTCTATAAAGTTTTAAATAATTTCTACTGATTGTCCCATTTTATTTTCTTGCCTAGAATTCCATATACCTATTAACAATATTAGGAAAAAAACATTATTTCACAATATTACTGTTAAACACAATTACATAAAGAGTTATTCTATCTATAAATTTTGTTGATATCCATAACAGGCTATTGTGCTGATATTGACATTTTTAATTTGTATCTTGCTCATTTTAAAAAATCTTGTTATAATGCACTTGACATGTATGCTACTTTATATTTTTGTATTTTATTCTCTCTTCCTTTGATGTTTGTGTGGTTACAATAACCTGATTTAATCTGTAGTTACCACGCAAATTGAATGAATAAATAAAAATAAATATTAAACGGCAAATTCACCCAATAACCATATATATGAATGCAATGTATATGTAGTTCGAGTTCTATCACCCCAATTTAAGTTTTATTATCTCAATTTATTTGCATTCATTGCAACAAGAAACTGCTTTGGAACAAAGAGGTAAAGTTTTCTTTTATCACGAAATATGTTTGATAATTCTCCTCTCTTCACTCAGGAAATTTGATAAACTTAGCGATAGTTCTTCATTTCAGTTATTTTTATGTCTGATACATTTTATAACGCTGAAGAACTTGACCTTATATATCTTACAAGCATGTTTCTGATGAGATTCTCTATAATTGCTTATGTGTGTTTATACATATTTCTAAAAGCCGACGCGGTGATCGAACGGTCAAGGCAAGCGTTTCCTAGCGATCGTTCGGTTGCCGGGTTGTGGGTTCGAGTCCCACTGATGTGCCGGGTAACGTGATGTGACGGCTAAAAGGTTCACGGATCTGGCCGGCCGGTGTATAGGCTAATGATGATATATCAAATGCCTGGCCGTTGGAAAAAAAACATATTTCTAAAAAATAAAACTCACAATCAGTTGATCATCATCGTTGAGAGAATACTTGGCAATGCTAAGAATGACAGACTGTCCATTTATGGGTTTCAGGAGAATCTTACACCGGTTTTGCATCTCAGTGGGAAGAGATTTCAAGATACCAGTGCCTTCGAATGCAAGGTAGATGACAGGAGACGGAGATTCCAGGCAGATCTCTTCGGCAAAGACTGAAAGGGAAAAATTTGTTTTAAACAACATTTAAAATAAGATAAAACCATTCTGTGCTGAAACGTATTTCTAGGTTGACCTATCCAATCTCGATATACATTTTTAAAAAATCTGATGTGGGCACCACATGACTTTCCTTATATAATGCTACGAATTTACTACTTTTACATTTAAAAAAAATAGGTTATTCTTATAATAGATACTTATATTCTTTCCAAGATATTGAATATTCGTCAATTAGAATTCATTTTTATCCATTTAGTGCGATTTTCGCTCATTTAGCAACGTTTAAAAAAGTCGCCAAGTTGGCGACATTCCGCCAAAATTTCGCCAAGCGTTATGGGTGGATAAATAAGTTATTCTTATAGCAGATAAATGACTATTGACCTTCAAATACAAGAGTATTACTCAAAGTATCTTTTCTCATGAATGGAACAAGCTAGATCTACTAGAATGACGTCACCCAATTTATCGCATGATATTACATATGAAAAGTGAACATGTTTCTCAACAGTTAATATTTTTATTAATTCATGGAATTTTTTGATAAATTTATATGAAAAATGTGCAATATCTCAACAGTTCATGCTAGCGTTCTAAAGTTTATGTCAATCGTTTTTTAAGGAACATTTACATAAGCAATGTCTATTTGCTTAACTTTATTAAATGATTTGATTTTTTGATGATTTTTTTTTAATTTTCACTCGAAACTGTAGGGGGGTTCTGAACATGCGATTGTGTTTAAAAACAATAGGCTACCAGTAATAACGGATTGTGATTTCTGTACCAAATTTAATTCGAATCGATCCATTCGTTCGTGAGTTATCGTCTCCACACACACACACACACACACACAGATATCACTTCAAAAACGTCTAATTCGTGTTCGGGGATGCTTGAAACGTGCTCTCCCGTGGAAAACTCGAATTCGAATTTTCGACCCCGTCACAATACTTTCCTTATACATTATATGTATAAGGAAAGTAAAAATAGGTTATTCTTATAGTAGATACTTATATTCTTTCCAAGATATTGAATTTTCGCCAATTAGTTATCATTTTCACTGATTTAGCGTCATTTTTATCCATTTTGTTTGATTTTCATTAATTTGGCAACATTTAAAAAACTTGCCAAGTTGGCGACATTCCGCCAAATTCGTCACAAAAATCACCAATCGTTATGGACGTAGAAATAAGTTATTCTTATAGTAGATAAATGATTATTGGCGTTTAAATGCAAAATTATTACTCAAAGAATCTTTTCTCATGAATGGAATGAGCTAGATCCACGAGAATGGTGTCACTAAATTTATCGCATGATATTACATATGAAAAGTGAACATGATTCTCAACAGTCAATATTTTTTTTTAATTTATGGGATATTTTGATAAATTTATTTTAAAAATGTACAATATCTCGAGAACGTTTCGTACTAGCGTTCTAAAGTTTATGTTAATATTTTTCTAAGGAAAAATTACACAAGAAATGTCTATTTGCGTAACTTTAATTAAAGGTTTTAATTTTTTGATGATATTTTCAAAATTTCACTCGAAAATTTAGGGTGTTCTGAACATTCGATTGCGTTTAAAAACAATAGGCTTCCAGTATTCATAGACTGTAATATCTGTACCAAATTTCGTTCGAATTGGTCCATTCGTTCGTCAGTTATCGTCTCCACAGACTCACTGACACACACACGCACACACACATACTTTCACCACACATACAAACACACACACACACACACATACACACAGACACACACATACACACAGACACACACACACGCCCACACACACACGCCCACATACACACGCACACAAACACACGCACATAGACACACACACACACACACACACACAAACACACACACACACACAAACATCACCTCAAAAATGTCAAATTCGTTTTCAACAATGCTTGAAACGTGCTCTCCCGTCTAAAAGTTGAATTCGAATTTTCGAACCCTTTGCTTTCCTTATTCATTATATGTATATAAGGAAAGTAATAAATAACTTGAACTTTTAAATTAAACTACCGACCAATAAATATATAAACTTTGTTTTAGGGTATACTTTTTTACTCATAACTCGCTATGAACAATATAACATGTTAATTTTTTTTTCTTTATTTTTTTCTATATACATATAGAAACGAAGATGAGTATTGGACTCATTTTTACTTTCCCTCCAATACATGGTAATGTATAGGGAAAGTATTGGAATCATACCGAAAATCACAACTCGTGTTTTCGACGGATCTACACGTTTCGAGACCTCTAGAATACGAAAAAACCATTTTTAGCGTGACATCTGTGTGTGTGTCTGTGAATATGTCTGTCTGTCTGCCTGTGTGTCTGTGTGTCTGTCTGTCTGTGCAGATTTTGTATCCACTGTAACTAATGGAACGAATTTCACAAAATTTGGTAGGTAAGTCACTTGTAGGCGAATCTGGTGCTGATTAGTTTTGAGTACGATTCGGGATAAAAGAACCCGCCTATTTTTGCGAAATGGCCCGCAAAAGATTGTATCCACTCTAACTGAAAAACTAATGGACAATTTCACAATATTTGGTAGATGAATCACTTCTGGGTTACTCTGGTACTGATTAGATTTTGGTAAGATTCGGAAAAAAATAACCTGCCTTTATTTGCAAAATGGCCCGCAAAAATCGTCAAAATCTAAACTAAAGAACTAGGTATATTCAAATATATCCAACGAATGCTCGTTTAATACGTACTTTTTAACGACGAAAAGAATAAGACCAACCCCATTACACTAGGACTAGCCGTTCTCGAGATATTTTAGTTTTCCGTATTTTCTCTACCCCACCTTTGAAAATAAGTCCGGTTATCAAATGAGAACGAAAATTGAATTAAACGTGAATTACATTTAATTAAAATAAAGAGAACGTTAATATAAGTCTGCAGGGAAAGTCATGTGCTGCCCACATCAGATTTTTATATTAAAGAAGCGAAGAACAATTTGTTTGACCCTGTGAGAAAAGTCGTGTGCTGCCCACATCAGATTTTTACTTTCCCTGCAATACATGGTAATGTACAGGGAAAATATTGGAATCATGTCGAAAATCGAAAATCGTGTTTTTGATGGATCTACACGTTTCGAGACCTCTAGAGTACGAAAAAACTATATTTAGCGTGACGTCTGTGTGTGTGTGTGTCTGTCTGTCTGTGTGTCTGTGTGTCTGTCTGTGCAATGTATGTATCCACTCTAACTCAAAAACTAATGGACCGAATTTCAAAAAATTTGGTAGGTAAGAATCTTAGGCGTGACCCTGGAGCTGATTATTTTTTGGTATAATTCGGAAAAAAAGAACTCGCATTTTTTTACAAAATGGTCTACAAAAATCTCATGTACCCACTCTAGCTGAAATACTAATTGACCAAATTTCGCAAAATTCGGTGGATAAATCAATTGTGGGATACTCTGATGCTGATTAAATTTTGGTACGATTCGGAAAAGAACAACCTACACTTTTTTACGAAATGGCCCGCAAAAATCGCCAATATAAATAAAAAGGACAACATATGTTCAAATGTATCAATTAAATGTTTGTTTTATACGTAATTTTTCACGAGGAAAAGAATAAGAACAGCTCTATTACTCTAGGACTAACCGTTCTCGAGATATTTGAGATTTTGGGCATTTTTCTTATGCCGCCTTTGGAAAAATGTCCAATTACCAAATAAAAGAGAAAATTGAATTAAAAATGAAAATTTTGTATTATTTTGTACAATTAAACTCAATTTAATGAATTATTAAAAAAATGAAGAAAATATGAATTTAAGTCTGCAGGGAAAGTCATGTGATGCCCAGATCAGACTTTTACTTTCCCTGCAATACATGGTAATGTATAAGGAAAATATTGGAATCATGTCGAAAATCGCAACTCGAGTTTTGGACGGATCTACACGTTTCGAGACCTCTAGAATACGAAAAAACTATTTTTAGCGTGACGTCTATGTGTGTGTCTGTGTGCCTGTCTGTCTGTCTGTCTGTGCAGATTTTGTATCCACTCTAACTAACAAACTAATGAATCGAATTTCATAAAATTTGGTAGGGAAGTCACTTGTGGGTGAGGCTGTTGCTGATTAGTTTTGGGTACGATTCGGGATAAAAGGACCCGCCTTTTTTTGCGAAATGGTCCGCAAAAGTTTGTATCCACTCTATCTGAAAATCTAATGGATGAAATTTCACACAATTTGGTAGATAAGTCGCTCGTGAACCACCCCGGTGCTGATTAGATTTTGGTACAATTCGAAAAAAAGTGACTTGCCTTTTTTGCAAAATGGCCCACAAAAATCGACAAAATCTAAAATAAAAATCTACGTATGCTGAAATATATCCATTAAATGCTTTTTTATGCGTAATTTTTAACGAATATAAGAATAAGACCAACCCCATTACACTAGGACTACCCGTTCTCGGGATATTTTCTTTGTTTCGTTTTTTCTCTACGCCGCCTTTGAAAATGACTCCAGTTACCAAATGAGAACGCAAATTGAATTTATAGTGAATTAAATTTAATTAAAATAAAGATAATGTGTATATAAATCTGCAGGGAAAGTTATGTACTGCCCACATCAGATTTTTACTTTCCCTGCAATGCATGGTAATGTATAGGGCAAGTATTGGAATCATGTCGAAAATCGCAACTCGTGTCGTGAAAAAACTTTTTTTAGCGTGACGTCTGTGTGTGTGTGTCTGTCTGTCTGTCTGACTGTCTGTCTGTCTGTGTGTCCGAGTGTCTGTGCAATGTATGTATCCACTGTAACTCAAAAACTTATGGACCGAATTTCATAAAATTTGGTAGGTAAATCTCTTGGGTATAACCCTGGTGCTGATTACGTTTTGATACGATTCGTAGAAACAGAACCCGTCTTTTTTTGCGAATTGGCCCGTAGAAATTTCATGCATCCACACTAGCTAAAACACTAATTGACCAAATTTCACAAAATTTGGTAGATAAGTTACTTGTACATTACTCTGGTACATATCAGATTTTTACTTTCCCTGCAATACGTGGTAATGTATTGGGAAAGTATTGGAATCATGCCGAAAATCACAGCTCGAGTTTTCGACGGATCTACACGTTTCGAGATCTCTAGAATACGAAAAAACTATTTTTAGCTTGACGTCTGTGTGTGTGTCTGTGTGTCTGTGTGTCTGTCTGTCTGTCTGTCTGTCTGTGCAGATTTTGTATCCACTCTAACTAAAAAACTAATTGACCGATTTTCATAAAATTTGGTAGGTAAGTCAATTGTGGGCGAATCTGATGCTGATTTGTTTTTTGCGGCGAAATGGCCCGCTAAAGCTTGTATCCACTCTAGCTGAAAATCTAATGGACCTAATTTCACAAAATTTGGTAGATAAGTCGTTTGTAGGTCATCCTGGTGCTGATTAGATTTTGGTACGATTCGGAAAAAAATAACCTGCCTTTTTTTGCATAATGGCTCGCAAAAATCTTCAAAATTTAAAATAAAAAACTACGTACGCTCAAATATATCCATTAAAAGCTTGTTTTATACGTAATTTTTAACGACGAAAGGAATAAGACCAACCTCATTACACTAGGACTAGCCGTTCTCGAGATATTTTAGTTTTTTCGTATTTCTCTACGCCACCTTTGAAAATAAGTGCAGTTACCAAATGAGAACGAAAATTGAATTAAAAGTGAATTAAATTTAATTAAAATAAAGAGAACGTGGATATAAGTTTGCAGGGAAAGTCATGTGCTGCCCACATCAGATTTTTATTTTACTGGGAAAAGAACAGCCTGCCTTTTTTTACGAAAGGGGCAGCAAAAATGTCATGTATCCACTCTAGCTAAAATACTAATTGACGAAATTTCACAAAATTTGGTAGATAAGTTACTTGTGGGATACTCTGGTGCTGATTAGATTTTGGTATTATTCGGAAAAGAACAACCTGCCTTTTCTTACGAAATGGCCCCCAAAATTCGCCAAAATCTAAAAAAAAGCTACGTATGTTCAAATATATCTATTAAATGCTTGTTTTATACGTAATTTTTGAAGAAGAAAAGAAAAAGAATAACTCTAGAACTAACCGTTTTCGAGATATTTGAGATTTTTCGCAATTACTTATGCCACTTTTGGAAAGATGTCCAATTGCCAAATAAAACAAAAATTGAATTAAAAATGCAAATTTAGTGTTATATTTGGTTCAATTAAACTCAATCTAATGAATCATTAAAGATATAAAGAACATATGAATTTGAGTTTGCAGGGAAAGTCATATGCTGCCCACATCAGATTTTTAAGTATCTTACAAGAATTTAATTTTTGATTTACATAGAAACGAAGCTGCATATTGAGCTTTTTTATAACTATCTTACAACAATCGGATTATATATTTCTATAGAAGCAGAGGGAGATATGTCGCGGACCATTTAGCTACATAATGCCGGTTTTATATTTTGAGGGTCCACTAACTTTTAATAGATTAAAATGTTCTACTGGACTAAGAATTATTGCACTAGATATATTCAAGAATGTATAATATGCTAGTTTGGCTGCTCTTGTCTTTAGTAGAGTCAGCAGGATATTATCTAAGATAGAATATAATTTTTTAAAGCCTATGTTCATTAGTTTTTAAAGTAGTATAAACTACGTATTGCTGATATATATGAATGATAAATATAATCACCCCAAAAGATTCGAATGTCTCAAAGGATATTCAAAGGCTGCGCGTGTTAGTTTTCGTAGATTTCCGAGAATGTGATATAAAATACTTCCGTTACCATTTTTTTTTTACTTTCCCTGCAATACATGGTAATGCATAGGGAAAATATTGGAACCGAAAATCGCAACTCGAGTTTTCGACGGATCTACACGTTTCGAGACCTCTAGAATACGAAAAAACCATTTTAGCGTGACGTCTGTGTGTGTGTGTCTGTGTGTATGTCTGTGCGTCTGTCTGTCTGCGTGTGTGTGTGTCTGTCTGTCTGTCTGTCTGTGCAGATTTTCTATCCACTCTAACTCAAAAACCAACGGACCGAATTTCACAAAATTTGGTAGGTATGTCACTTGTGGGCGAATCTGGTGCTAATTAGTTTTGGGTATGATTCGTGATAACAGAACCAGCCTTTTTTGCGAAATGGCCCGCAAAAGCTTGTATCCACTCTATCTAGAAAATTAATGGACCGAATGTCGCAAAAATCGGTTGATAAGTCACTTGTGAGATACCCTGGTGCTGATTAGAGTTTGGTACAATTCGGAAAAAAATGACCTGCCTTTTTCTGAGAAATGGCCCCCAAAAATCGTTAAAATCTAAAATAAATACATACGTATACTCAAATATATCCATTAAATGCTTGTTTTATACGTAATTTTTAAAGATGAAAGGAATAAGACCAACCCCACTACACTAGGACTAGCCGTTCTCGAGATATTTTAGTTTTTTTGCATTTTCTCCACGCCACCTTTGAAAATAAGTCCAGTTACCAAATGAGAATGAAAATTGAATTAAAAGTGAATTAAATTTAATTAAGATAAAGAGAAGTGAATATAAGCCTGCAGGGAAAGTCATGTGCTACCCACATCAGATTTTTTCTTTCCCTGCAATACATTGTAATGTATAGGGAAAGTATTGGAATCATGCCGAAAATCGCAACTCGAGTTTTCGACGGATCTACACGTTTCGAGACCTCTAGAATACGAAAACACTATTTTTAGAGTGACGTCTGTGTGTGTGTCTGTGTGTCTGTCTGTCTGTCTGTGTGTCTGTCTGTGCAGATTTTGCATCCACTCTAACTAAAAAAGTAATTGACCGAATTTCATAAAATTTGGTAGCTAAGTCACTTGTGGGAGAATTGGGTGCTGATTAGTTTTGGGTACGATTCGGGATAAAAGAACCCGCCTTTTTTCGCGAAATTGCCCCCAAAAGCTTGTATCCACACTAGCTGAAAAACTAATGGACCGAATTCCACAAAATTTGGTAGGTAAATCACTTGTGGGACACCCTGGTGCTGTTTAGATTTTGGTATGATTCGGAAGAAATAGCCTGCCTTTTTTTGCAAAATGGCCCGCAAAATTCGCTAAAATCTAAAATAAATAACTACGTATGCTCAAATATATCCATGAAATGCTTGTTTAATATGTAATTTTTAACGAAGAAAAGAATAAGATGAACCCCATTACTCTAAGACTAGCCGTTCTCGAGATATTTTAGTTTTTTCGTATTTTCTCTACGCCACCTTTGAAAATAAGTTCAGTTATCAAATGTGAACGAAAATTTACTTAAAAGTGAATTAAATGTAATTAAAATAAAGAGAACGTGAACATAAGTCTGCAGGGAAAGTCATGTGCTGCCCACATCAGATTTTTGCTTTTGTTTTCCTTTTTATTGTTTAATCTACTATTTTTTAGTTCCTTATTTATTTATTTTACTGTTAACTATTTGATTTTCATAGGAGATCACTATAAATCATGTTCTTACTTTCCCTGCAATACATGGTAATGTATGTGGAAAGTATTGGAATCATGTCGAAAATCGCAACTCGAGTTTTCGACGGATCTTTACGTTTCGAGACCTTTAGAATAAGAAAAACTATTTTTGCGTGACGTCTGTGTGTGTGTGTCTGTCTGTCTGTGCAATGTATGTATCCACTCTAACTGAAAAACTAATGGACCGAATTTCATAAAATTTGGTAGGTAAGTCACTTGGATATGACCCTGGAGCTGATTAGTTTTTGGTACAATTCGTAGAAACAGAACCCGCCTTTTTTTGCGAAATGGCCCGTAAAAATTTCATTTATCCGCTCTAGCTAAAATATTAATTGACCAAATTTCACAAAATTTGGTAGATAAGTTACTTATTAGATACTCTGATGCTGATTAGAATTTGGTACTATTTGGAAAAGAAAAATCCGCCTTTTTTTACGAAATGGCCCGTAAAAATTTCATTTATCCGCTCTAGCTAAAATACTAATTGATCAAATTTCACAAAATTTGGTAGATAAGTTACTTGTTAGATACTCTGATGCTGACTAGAATTTGGTACGATTTGGAAAAGAAGAATCCGCCTTTTTTACGAAATGATCCGCAAGAATTTTATGTATCCACTGTATCTAAAATACTAATTGACCAAATTCCACACAATTTGGTAGATATATTGCTCTGTTGCTGATTTGATTTTGGTACAATTCGGAAAAGAACAACCTGCCTTTTATTACGTAATCGCTCGCCAAAATCGCCAAAATCTAAAATAAAATACTAAGTAGTGTATGCTCAAATGTATCAATTAAATTCTTACTTTATGCGCAATTTTTAAAGAGGAGAATAATATAACACACTCCATTATACTTTACGACTGACTATTCTCAAAAGATATTTGAGATTTTTTGCATTTTTGTTACGCCGATTTCGGAAAAATGTCCAATTACCAAGGAAAAACAAAAATTGAATTAAAAATGCAAATTTAGTGTTATTTGGTGCAATTATATATATACTCAATCTAACGAATTATTAATGAAATAAAGTAAACATGAATTTGAGTCTGCAGGGAACGTCATGTGCTGCCCACATCAGATTTTTTTCTTCAAAATCACTTTTGAAATTTCCAGATAAAAGATTGTTCAAGTGCACCAGCTTGCCTCTCGTTGCCCGGGCCATTGTCTGTCTCTCTTATCTTGAAGAAGGCTCGTTTTGCCTCAGAGATTGAATGAGATAAGTCAGTTGATATCTTTTTGCATTTTCGTCTGATGCTGTTTACGAACGAAGATTTTTTCTCGAGTGTTTTTAACAGCAGTTTGTCCATATAATTGTGATAGATGACTTATGTTTCTTGGCGGTTCATAGAATATTGCCATAGAAGATACTTTTACAATAAGCAAATTAGGCACATGCTGGAGATTCAATTTTTCTTTCAATTCTGCAATTTTTAGAATGCCCATTTTCCTTGTCCCACTAATATTTCGGATAATTTTAGAAATAGTTTTTTTTTTCTTCTCCAAGAACATTTCTCTAACAAACAGAAATGGGAACAGTTTTTACCTCTTTGTGCACAGAAACATTTATATTCAATTTTTAATGAGATTTGAATGTTCTGAAAACTCGAAAGAGAACTTCGTAGAATACTGGTAATCCAACTCCCGGACTTTACGACGATGTTACAATTAATTAAACACAATGAAATGATTGATTATATAATCATTTACACAACGAGGTTTTGTTCATATGTTACTAAGTAAAAAAAGCTTGTCTAAAACGTATTCATACTAAGAAATTCCATGACAAGAGGGGAGAGGGTTTCAAATGGATCTGTTATGAAAAGCTTTACAATTTTTAGGCCGAGAGGGTATATTCAGTTAGGGAGTCGAAAAAGCCGCCAAGTTGGCTACATTCCGCCAAATTCGGCGCTAAATTCTCGCCAAGCATTATGGATGGAGAAATAAGTCATTATTATAGCAGATAAATAACTATTAGCATTCAAATACAAAAGTATTACTCCAAGTATCTTTTCTCATGAATGGAGCGAGCTAGATCCACGAGAATGATGCCACCAAATTTATCGCATGATATTACATATGAAAAGTGAACATGTTTCTCAACAGCTAATATATTTTTTTTAATTTATGGGATTTTTTGTTAAATTTATTTTAAAAATGTGCAATATCTCAAGAACAGTTCATGCTAGCGTTCTAAAGTTCTGTCAATCGTTTACTAAGGAAAAAATTACATAAGAAATGTCGATTTGCGTAACTTTATTAAAGATTTTGATTTTTGATGATTTTTTCAAAATTTCACTCGAAAATTTAGGGTAGTTCTGAACATTCGATTACGTTTAAAAGAAATACGCTTCCAGTATTCATGGATTGTGATTTTTGTACCGAATTTCATTGAAATCGCTCTGTTTGTTCGTGAGATATCGACTCCACAGACTCACACAAACACACACTCACACACACATACTTTCACACACACACACAGACATCACCTCAAAAATGTTTGAGTCGTGATCAGGGATGCTTGAAACGTGATCTCCCACCGAAAACTCGAATTTGAATTTTTGACCCTGTCACAATACTTTCTTTATACAAGGTGATTCAAAAGTTCGGAGCAAAAATAAAACGCCATAAAGAAATATCTATGGGTCGGAGAGACATGCGGTTTGCAGATTAATATTCACCGTGGTGGGGGATTTTGTATGGCATGAAAGAAAAACAGTTCAAAATCTCTACACTGGAGGGCGCTGCTCCAAAGAAAACAGCGAGAGGTAATAATTGTGAAATGAGATATTTTATTTCAGCATGATTTACAGCTGTAAGTGCTCAATGTGTCCACCATCCCATTTCAGTACTGAGTGTAGTCTCGGTATTACGTCTGATACAGCATGAAACAGCATATCAACGGGAATGGCTGCTACCTCCTGCCATATGGCGTCTTTCAGTGCTGGTAAGGATTGGGGATTTCCTCTATAGACCCGTGATTTTTGATAGCCCCACAACCAGAAATCACAGGGTGTGAGATCTGGGGATCTCGCAGGTCATTCATGTGTACTATGTCTGCTCAATAGGCGATCGGCGCCGAACGTTGCCCATAGCAACTCCATCACTTGACGTGCCATATGGGGTGGAGCTCCATCGTGCATGAAAACGATATTGTCTAGTTCATTGTGTTCCTGTAGGTTAGGAAGGACAGCGGTATGTAATAAATTTTAATACCGTGCACCTGTTATGGTGCAAGTTTTTAGGCCCGTGGCACAACACTCCTCAAAAACGAAAGGTCCGATCACGAAAGCTGCGGTAAATCAACACCACACAGTGCCTTTTCCTAGCTGCAACGGTGCTTCAACATATTCATGAGGGTTGCTAGTAGCCCAAATGCCGCAATTTTGAGAATGAACACCCCCATCTAGCGAGAAATGTGCCTCATCCGTCCATAAAATGTTAAATAACCTATACTCATCGTTCACCATCTTTGAAAAGGCTCATCGTACAAATGCTTCGCGCTTTGGGGCATCCACCGGCAGTAGTTGCTGAACACGTTGGATTTTATATGGATACCTTCGAAGGCTCTCCAAACTGTAATAACTGGTATGCCTGAGACACGCGAAACTGCACGAGCACTGGCTATTCCATGCAATGATGACTAAGCTTCGTTATCGACATGTTCCTTCACGATTGCGGCCACAATAGTAGAGGTAGGTGGTCGCGCACTGCGTGGCGCATCATGTACAGACCCTGTTGCTTCAAATCGGCGAACTATTCGTAGCAGTCCAAATGGTGGGAGCGGTTCTCTACCCACTTTTCACCCCTTTCATCGACCGAAGCTTTCGTAGCGCGACTGTCGTAGATTCCGAATTCGTATAGTACAGTTAACTAGTAACGCTTTATCTTGAGACGACAACATTACGACTGCGAGTAGTAGCTATGAGTAGCCTGTACGTGACTCTGCTTTTATCAATGAATGCATGATTCACGTCATATCACGCCTGATCACAAATTTGCATATGACATGAATAGGTATTATGTGCATTTTGCAATCACAATTACAACACGAACCATTATTATTATTATTGCACATTAAAAATGTGCATGCAGTATTCAATAATGATTTTGTCTGATCCGAGTTTTGCGTTGCGTAAGCGATATGCATTCGTCACCCCATGGCTTTATCTGCAGCAGCGCCCCGTAGTGTCGAGGTTTTGAACTTTTTTTTCATGCCATACAAAATTCCCCACTACGGTGAATATTAATCTGCAAACCGCATGTCTACCCGACCCATGGATATTTTTTATCGCGTTTTACTTTTGCTCTGAGCTTTTGAATCACCCTGTACATTATGTACATAAGGAAAATAAAATTGGAAATAAACACGCGAATCAGTATTGTTCATTAAGGGCTATTTTTCCACAACTAAAAAAATAAAAGGTGAATTTTTAAAGCACCATTAATATCTATTGACTGAAAGAAAAAAAAAACTTATTTTTCTTTTAGTTTATATGATTACTATTTTTTAAAAATCTATTTAAATATTTAATGTTTTTTATTTTCAATCTAGATATTTTTATTCCTAGTTTCTTATTCAACCAGTTCGAGTTATATTTTTTCTGAATTTAGTTGGGGTCCACCTATCGCTGAAAATTGTTTCAGATGCGTTCTATCACCAAATTTTCACTTTACGCTTTATATGATGCCCCACAAATTTCATACACCACTTTTGTTTGTCTACGAAACGCAAATGCGAATGATGTAATGGGTGGTTATAGTGCCAGAAAAGTAGTTGGTCCCATCACTGTTGGGAAGAACCAAATCTGTTAAAGCATCCGAGTGAAGATAGGCTAAAAGCTGAAAATTTTCCTGATAAAGAAATTGTAAGTTCTGAAAGGAAGGAAACAGTAATTTCGGCAGTCAATTCAAAAATTAAAACTTATGGGTCGTTATCTTATCCGTATATCGCTATGAATGTTATCGTAACTATAATTATATGATCGTTATATTATCCTTATCTTATGAATCGTCGTCGTTAATACAATCGTGAAAGTATTAGCATGGATGTGTAGAATTTTTCATATCTCCAGACTGAATAGAGAAAATATAATTTCAAGTAGTATAATTATTCCGATTCAATGAATTCCGTATTTTGGATTTTAAATTCAAGAAACAGGGGCCACTTTTATCATGAATGAAGTAAAAGAAATTAGATCGCTGAGGCAACCCCAGGAATGAAATCACGTGGAAATCTTATTCAGGCAGAATTATCTTTGGGTGGTTATAGTGCCAGAAAAGTAGTTGGTCCCAGTAGTTGGTCGTTAATACAATCGTGAAAGTATTAGCATAGATGTGTAGAATTTTTCATATCTCCAGACTGAATAGAGAAAATATAATTTCAAGTAGTATAATTATTCCGATTCAATGAATTCCGTATTTTGGATTTTAAATTCAAGAAACAGGGGCCACTTTTATCATGAATGAAGTAAAAGAAATTAGATCGCAGAGGCAACCCCAGGAATGAAATCACGTGGAAATCTTATTCAGGCAGAATTATCTTTGGGTGGTTATAGTGCCAGAAAAGTAGTTGGTCCCAGTAGTTGGTCGTTAATACAATCGTGAAAGTATTAGCATAGATGTGTAGAATTTTTCATATCTCCAGACTGAATAGAGAAAATATAATTTCAAGTAGTATAATTATTCCGATTCAATGAATTCCGTATTTTAGATTTTAAATTCAAGAAACAGGGGCCACTTTTATCATGAATGAAGTAAAAGAAATTAGATCGCTGAGGCAACCCCAGGAATGAAATCACGTGGAAATCTTATTCAGGTAGAATTATCTTTGGGTGGTTATAGTGCCAGAAAAGTAGTTGGTCCCAGTGGTGGGAAAAACCAAATATGTTAAAGCATCCGAGTGAAGATAGGCTAAACGCTGAAAATTTTCCTGATAAAGAAATTCTGAAAAGAAGGAAACAGTAATTTCGGCAGTCGATTCAAAAATTTAAACTTATGGGTCGTTATCTTTTCCTCATATCGCTATGATTGTTATCGTAACTATAATTATATGATCGTTATATTATCCTTATCTTATGAATCGTCGTGGTTAATACAATCGTGAAAGTATTAGCATGGATATGTAGAATTTTTCATATCTCCAGACTGAATTGAGAAAATATAATTTCAAGTAGTATAATTATTCCGATTCAATGAATTCCGTATTTTGGATTTTAAATTCAAGAAACAGGGGCCACTTTTATCATGAATGAAGTAAAAGAAATTAGATCGCTGAGGCAACCCCAGGAATGAAATCACGTGGAAATCTTATTCAGGCAGAATTATCTTTGGGTGGTTATAGTGCCAGAAAAGTAGTTGGTCCCAGTAGTTGGTCGTTAATACAATCGTGAAAGTATTAGCATAGATGTGTAGAATTTTTCATATCTCCAGACTGAATAGAGAAAATATAATTTCAAGTAGTATAATTATTCCGATTCAATGAATTCCGTATTTTGGATTTTAAATTCAAGAAACAGGGGCCACTTTTATCATGAATGAAGTAAAAGAAATTAGATCGCTGAGGCAACCCCAGGAATGAAATCACGTGGAAATCTTATTCAGGCAGAATTATCTTTGGGTGGTTATAGTGCCAGAAAAGTAGTTGGTCCCAGTAGTTGGTCGTTAATACAATCGTGAAAGTATTAGCATAGATGTGTAGAATTTTTCATATCTCCAGACTGAATAGAGAAAATATAATTTCAAGTAGTATAATTATTCCGATTCAATGAATTCCGTATTTTGGATTTTAAATTCAAGAAACAGGGGCCACTTTTATCATGAATGAAGTAAAAGAAATTAGATCGCTGAGGCAACCCCAGGAATGAAATCACGTGGAAATCTTATTCAGGCAGAATTATCTTTGGGTGGTTATAGTGCCAGAAAAGTAGTTGGTCCCATCACTGGTGGGAAGAACCAAATCTGTTAAAGCATCCGAGTGAAGATAGGCTAAAAGCTGAAAATTTTCCTGATAAAGAAATTGTAAGTTCTGAAAAGAAGGAAACAGTAATTTCGGCAGTCAATTCAAAAATTAAAACTTATGGTTCGTTATCTTATCCTCATATCGCTATGATTGTTATCGTAACTATAATTATATGATCGTTATATTATCCTTATCTTATGAAACGTCGTCGTTAATACAATCGTGAAAGTATTAGCATGGATGTGTAGAAATTTTCATATCTCCAGACTGAATAGAAAAAATATAATTTCAAGTAGTATAATTATTCCGATTCAATGAATTCCGTATTTTGGATTATAAATTCAAGAAAAAGGGGCCACTTTTATCATGAATGAAGTAAAAGAAATTAGATCGCTGAGGCAACCCCAGGAATAAAATCACGTGGAAATCTTATTCAGGCAGAATTATCTTTGGGTGGTTATAGTGCCAGAAAAGTAGTTGGTCCCATCACTGGTGGGAAGAACCAAATCTGTTAAAGCATCCGAGTGAAGATAGGCTAAAAGCTGAAAATTTTCCTGATAAAGAAATTCTGAAAAGAAGGAAACAGTAATTTCGGCAGTCGATTCAAAAATTAAAACTTATGGGTCGTTATCTTTTCCTCATATCGCTATGATTGTTATCGTAACTATAATTATATGATCGTTATATTATCCTTATCTTATGAAACGTCGTCGTTAATACAATCGTGAAAGTATTAGCATGGATGTGTAGAATTTTTTCATATCTCCAGACTGAATAGAGAAAATATAATTTCAAATAGTATAATTATTCCGATTCAATGAATTCCGTATTTTGGATTTTAAATTCAAGAAACAGGGGCCACTTTTATCATGAATGAAGTAAAAGAAATTAGATCGCTGAGGCAACCCCAGGAATGAAATCACGTGGAAATCTTATTCAGGTAGAATTATCTTTGGGTGGTTATAGTGCCAGAAAAGTAGTTGGTCCCAGTGGTGGGAAAAACCAAATATGTTAAAGCATCCGAGTGAAGATAGGCTAAACGCTGAAAATTTTCCTGATAAAGAAATTCTGAAAAGAAGGAAACAGTAATTTCGGCAGTCGATTCAAAAATTTAAACTTATGGGTCGTTATCTTTTCCTCATATCGCTATGATTGTTATCGTAACTATAATTATATGATCGTTATATTATCCTTATCTTATGAATCGTCGTGGTTAATACAATCGTGAAAGTATTAGCATGGATATGTAGAATTTTTCATATCTCCAGACTGAATTGAGAAAATATAATTTCAAGTAGTATAATTATTCCGATTCAATGAATTCCGTATTTTGGATTTTAAATTCAAGAAACAGGGGACACTTTTATCATGAATGAAGTAAAAGAAATTAGATCGCTGAGGCAACCCCAGGAATGAAATCACGTGGAAATCTTATTCAGGCAGAATTATCTTTGGGTGGTTATAGTGCCAGAAAAGTAGTTGGTCCCAGTAGTTGGTCGTTAATACAATCGTGAAAGTATTAGCATAGATGTGTAGAATTTTTCATATCTCCAGACTGAATAGAGAAAATATAATTTCAAGTAGTATAATTATTCCGATTCAATGAATTCCGTATTTTGGATTTTAAATTCAAGAAACAGGGGCCACTTTTATCATGAATGAAGTAAAAGAAATTAGATCGCTGAGGCAACCCCAGGAATGAAATCACGTGGAAATCTTATTCAGGCAGAATTATCTTTGGGTGGTTATAGTGCCAGAAAAGTAGTTGGTCCCAGTAGTTGGTCGTTAATACAATCGTGAAAGTATTAGCATAGATGTGTAGAATTTTTCATATCTCCAGACTGAATAGAGAAAATATAATTTCAAGTAGTATAATTATTCCGATTCAATGAATTCCGTATTTTGGATTTTAAATTCAAGAAACAGGGGCCACTTTTATCATGAATGAAGTAAAAGAAATTAGATCGCTGAGGCAACCCCAGGAATGAAATCACGTGGAAATCTTATTCAGGCAGAATTATCTTTGGGTGGTTATAGTGCCAGAAAAGTAGTTGGTCCCAGTGGTGGGAAGAACCAAATATGTTAAAGCATCCGAGTGAAGATAGGCTAAACGCTGAAAATTTTCCTGATAAAGAAATTCTGAAAAGAAGGAAACAGTAATTTCGGCAGTCGATTCAAAAATTTAAACTTATGGGTCGTTATCTTTTCCTCATATCGCTATGATTGTTATCGTAACTATAATTATATGATCGTTATATTATCCTTATCTTATGAATCGTCGTGGTTAATACAATCGTGAAAGTATTAGCATGGATGTGTAGAATTTTTCATATCTCCAGACTGAATTGAGAAAATATAATTTCAAGTAGTATAATTATTCCGATTCAATGAATTCCGTATTTTGGATTTTAAATTCAAGAAACAGGGGCCACTTTTATCATGAATGAAGTAAAAGAAATTAGATCGCTGAGGCAACCCCAGGAATGAAATCACGTGGAAATCTTATTCAGGCAGAATTATCTTTGGGTGGTTATAGTGCCAGAAAAGTAGTTGGTCCCAGTAGTTGGTCGTTAATACAATCGTGAAAGTATTAGCATAGATGTGTAGAATTTTTCATATCTCCAGACTGAATAGAGAAAATATAATTTCAAGTAGTATAATTATTCCGATTCAATGAATTCCGTATTTTGGATTTTAAATTCAAGAAACAGGGGCCACTTTTATCATGAATGAAGTAAAAGAAATTAGATCGCTGAGGCAACCCCAGGAATGAAATCACGTGGAAATCTTATTCAGGCAGAATTATCTTTGGGTGGTTATAGTGCCAGAAAAGTAGTTGGTCCCAGTGGTGGGAAGAACCAAATATGTTAAAGCATCCGAGTGAAGATAGGCTAAACGCTGAAAATTTTCCTGATAAAGAAATTCTGAAAAGAAGGAAACAGTAATTTCGGCAGTCGATTCAAAAATTTAAACTTATAGGTCGTTATCTTTTCCTCATATCGCTATGATTGTTATCGTAACTATAATTATATGATCGTTATATTATCCTTATCTTATGAATCGTCGTGGTTAATACAATCGTGAAAGTATTAGCATATATGTGTAGAATTTTTCATATCTCCAGACTGAATAGAGAAAATATAATTTCAAGTAGTATAATTATTCCGATTCAATGAATTCCGTATTTTGGATTTTAAATTCAAGAAACAGGGGCCACTTTTATCATGAATGAAGTAAAAGAAATTAGATCGCTGAGGCAACCCCAGGAATGAAATCACGTGGAAATCTTATTCAGGCAGAATTATCTTTGGGTGGTTATAGTGCCAGAAAAGTAGTTGGTCCCAGTAGTTGGTCGTTAATACAATCGTGAAAGTATTAGCATAGATGTGTAGAATTTTTCATATCTCCAGACTGAATAGAGAAAATATAATTTCAAGTAGTATAATTATTCCGATTCAATGAATTCCGTATTTTGGATTTTAAATTCAAGAAACAGGGGCCACTTTTATCATGAATGAAGTAAAAGAAATTAGATCGCTGAGGCAACCCCAGGAATGAAATCACGTGGAAATCTTATTCAGGCAGAATTATCTTTGGGTGGTTATAGTGCCAGAAAAGTAGTTGGTCCCAGTAGTTGGTCGTTAATACAATCGTGAAAGTATTAGCATAGATGTGTAGAATTTTTCATATCTCCAGACTGAATAGAGAAAATATAATTTCAAGTAGTATAATTATTCCGATTCAATGAATTCCGTATTTTGGATTTTAAATTCAAGAAACAGGGGCCACTTTTATCATGAATGAAGTAAAAGAAATTAGATCGCTGAGGCAACCCCAGGAATGAAATCACGTGGAAATCTTATTCAGGCAGAATTATCTTTGGGTGGTTATAGTGCCAGAAAAGTAGTTGGTCCCATCACTGGTGGGAAGAACCAAATCTGTTAAAGCATCCGAGTGAAGATAGGCTAAAAGCTGAAAATTTTCCTGATAAAGAAATTGTAAGTTCTGAAAAGAAGGAAACAGTAATTTCGGCAGTCAATTCAAAAATTAAAACTTATGGTTCGTTATCTTATCCTCATATCGCTATGATTGTTATCGTAACTATAATTATATGATCGTTATATTATCCTTATCTTATGAAACGTCGTCGTTAATACAATCGTGAAAGTATTAGCATGGATGTGTAGAAATTTTCATATCTCCAGACTGAATAGAAAAAATATAATTTCAAGTAGTATAATTATTCCGATTCAATGAATTCCGTATTTTGGATTATAAATTCAAGAAAAAGGGGCCACTTTTATCATGAATGAAGTAAAAGAAATTAGATCGCTGAGGCAACCCCAGGAATAAAATCACGTGGAAATCTTATTCAGGCAGAATTATCTTTGGGTGGTTATAGTGCCAGAAAAGTAGTTGGTCCCATCACTGGTGGGAAGAACCAAATCTGTTAAAGCATCCGAGTGAAGATAGGCTAAAAGCTGAAAATTTTCCTGATAAAGAAATTCTGAAAAGAAGGAAACAGTAATTTCGGCAGTCGATTCAAAAATTAAAACTTATGGGTCGTTATCTTTTCCTCATATCGCTATGATTGTTATCGTAACTATAATTATATGATCGTTATATTATCCTTATCTTATGAAACGTCGTCGTTAATACAATCGTGAAAGTATTAGCATGGATGTGTAGAATTTTTCATATCTCCAGACTGAATAGAGAAAATATAATTTCAAATAGTATAATTATTCCGATTCAATGAATTCCGTATTTTGGATTTTAAATTCAAGAAACAGGGGCCACTTTTATCATGAATGAAGTAAAAGAAATTAGATCGCTGAGGCAACCCCAGGAATGAAATCACGTGGAAATCTTATTCAGGCAGAATTATCTTTGGGTGGTTATAGTGCCAGAAAAGTAGTTGGTCCCAGTAGTTGGTCGTTTATACAATCGTGAAAGTATTAGCATAGATGTGTAGAATTTATCATATCTCCAGACTGAATAGAGAAAATATAATTTCAAGTAGTATAATTATTCTGATTCAATGAATTCCGTATTTTGGATTATAAATTCAAGAAACAGGGGCCACTTTTATCATGAATGAAGTAAAAGAAATTAGATCGCTGAGGCAACCCCAGGAATGAAATCACGTGGAAATCTTATTCAGGCAGAATTATCTTTGGGTGGTTATAGTGCCAGAAAAGTAGTTGGTCCCAGTAGTTGGTCGTTAATACAATCGTGAAAGTATTAGCATAGAAGTGTAGAATTTATCATATCTCCAGACTGAATAGAGAAAATATAATTTCAAGTAGTATAATTATTCCGATTCAATGAATTCCGTATTTTGGATTATAAATTCAAGAAACAGGGGCCACTTTTATCATGAATGAAGTAAAAGAAATTAGATCGCTGAGGCAACCCCAGGAATGAAATCACGTGGAAATCTTATTCAGGCAGAATTATCTTTGGGTGGTTATAGTGCCAGGAAAGTAGTTGGTCCCAGTGGTGGGAAGAACCAAATCTGTTAAAGCATCCGAGTGAAGATAGGCTAAAAGCTGAAAATTTTCCTGATAAAGAAATTCTGAAAAGAAGGAAACAGTAATTTTGGCAGTCAATTCAAAAATTAAAACTTATGGGTCGTTATCTTATCCTTATATCGCTATGATTGTTATCGTAACTATAATTATATGATCGTTATATTATCCTTATCTTATGAATCGTCGTCGTTAATACAATCGTGAAAGTATTAGCATGGATGTGTAGAATTTTTCATATCTCCAGACTGAATAGAAAAAATATAATTTCAAGTAATCTCAGTACAACTGAAATTAAAGAAGCTGAAATCGTTTTACTAATACTTGTTCAAAACGAAGTCTTGTTCAGAATCAGATTTAGAATCCTGGAAAGAAAAGATTCTGAAGATTTCCGGTATCCTATAATGCCTATCACTTACCCCTCAATATAGACAGAGCCGTCTAGTTTGGTGGCGATCTCAGTCATCCTGAGCAGTCTATAATTGGAGGCATGGGTTGTCCTTAGAGATGAATCTATCTTCTCTTTTAGTGCTGGTAATCGTCGCATACGTGTTGAAAACTCAGGTCACCATATTCACCCTAGGGTATGACAAGCTCGTTGAATGGCCTGCGTCTCATACGTGTTGTTGTTGTTGAGTACAGGGCCGTCCGACCTACCATCAGACGTATTGTGGCAATCTGGGGACAGCCGATCTTCTCTAGTTGTGCTGCAAGCCAATCTGACGGCTTATTTTTATGTCGACGATATTTTGCAGCCGATTGTTCTGTCTATGCTATTAAGCTACCTAGGTTTCAATTATCAACGAGACAACACACGACCACATACTGCACGATTTTCTTAACAGTATCTTCGAGAATTTAATACCCTCCTATGGCCATCCAGGTTCTCAGAACTATCCCCAACAGAACACGTCTGAGACGACATTTGCAGCCTTCTCAGAATACTACTGAATTAGCTGGCCCGTTGCAACAATTTTGACAGAATCCTCCGCAGAGAGACAGAAGCAAATTCATTGACTCTATGCCGAACCAATTATCGGCTTGTATAGCTGCCATGGGAAGATTTACCACTTACTAAAATGTCATCTTCTTGCTTCCACCATTTTTTCCTTCCAAATATTCACCAAATATCTCAATCAGCACCAAAATATCCCACATGTGACTTATCTACCACATTTTGTGAAAGACGGCCAATTAGTTTTTCAGCTAACGTGGATTTTTTGCGGCTTATTTCGCAAAAAAAGACAAGTTTCTTTTTTCCAATTCATACCAAAATCAGATTAGCAACAGGGAAAGCCACAAGGGACGCATCTACCAAATTTTCTGAAGTTTGGACAATTAGTTTTTCAGCTAGAGTGGATACATACATTGCACTGACAGACAGATGCAAATACATACGTCACGCTAAAAACAGTTTTTTAGAGTGGACGATAAGGTGTAGATCCGTCGAAAACAAAGGTCGCGATTTTCGATGCGATTTCAATACTTTCCCTATACATTACCATATGTTGTAGGGAAAGTATAAAGTTGTTTATAAATATAAAGTATTTTACTTTTCAACTTTCCATTTTCACCACTCTGTATAAAGTGCCCGGTGTCGAAAGCCCAGACCATCCGACTCATCCAAAGACGTAGAGCAATTTGATGGATGGCCGGAAAAAAATGTATTAACTCTAGCTGAAAGACCAATTGACCAAATTTCACAAAATTTGGTAGATTACTTACTTGTAGGTGCCCTGGTTCTGAGTAGATTTTAATTTAATTTTGAAAAAAAGAACCTGCCTTTTTAGGAAATGACCTGCAAAAATTGTATGTCTCCACTTTAGTTGAAAAACTAATGGACCAAATTTCAGAAAATTTGGTAGATAAGTTACCTGTGGAATACCCTGGTACTGATTAGAATTTTGTACGATTTGGAAATAAAGAACCTGCCTTTTTATATGAAATGGTCTGCAAAATTTGTCAAAATCTAAAATAAAAAATTACATATTCTTACGTGTATTAATTAAATGCTTGTTTTACACATAATTTTTGACTATGAAAAGTGCCCGGTGTAAAGCATTTGAAGAAACAATTTCATTTTGTCTTTAAGGAAGATAGTGGTTGCCTCGCGCACCTAGTCTAAGAACTTCAGCACCGAGTCTAAGTACTTCAGTACCGAGTCTAAGTACTTCAACACCGAGTCTAAGTACTTCAGCACCGAGTCTAAGTACTTCAGCACCGTGTCTAACTACTTCAGCACCGAGTCTAAGTACTTCAGCACCGAGTCTAAGTACTTCAGCACCGAGTCTAAGTACTTCAGCACCGAGTCTAAGTACTTCAGCACTGAGTCTAAGTACTTCAGCACCGAGTCTAAGTACTTCAGCAACGAGTCTAAGTACGATTTTAATATTTACTGAGAAAAGAGCTTGTCATTCATCCAACTCCACAGTCCACTATTAGAATGATGGAATACACATTTTTACGTCGGAACTTCGTTGAAGTCTCATTACTCTTTTGTCGACCAACAAACAAAAATAGACAGTGGCTAAAGTGTGATGGAGCCGAAATAGTTTTACCGGGATACCATCATGATTTTAGTGGATGATTTGTCTTCTTCAGACTTTATCAAAACAGTTCAAAATATTAAAATATCAAAATTAGAACCACCTTTTCAAAATATCTCATAACACTAAAATGTCGAAACTAAAATCACTCTGCATTGAAAACACAGATACAGATCAAAAATCCAATTATATATCTTTGGGGCGCGACAGCCCAGTGGATAGCACGCTGTAATTGTACTCCGACGGCCCGGATTCGATTCCCGCCACTGTCAGAACTACCGTCGTGTTCACGCGGAGTGCGATCACGTGAAACATGTGGGTTCGTAAGTCCTTCCGAGAGGTTGGTGATTACGGTTCCTGTGGATGCCTTCCCCACTGGGTCCCGGTCTAAATTGGGCGGCATTTCCCGACAGTCCAAATTGATAACTTATACCTTTCTGATAGTTCGGATGGTCTGGGTCTAAGAAAAATGATTGTATATCCTTGTAGTTCTTTTAAAAGGTTACACATTACTTCTTATAATCCATAGCTAGCACTTTTAGTTTCCGATATATAAGCATTAAAATCTTGAAAAACGGAAAAATTTCAATCTTCTTAAATTTGACAAGACGGTTCCGCGAAAAACTTTAAGAGCTTTGTAAACAGGAAGAACTAGAAACTGGATTCTCTGCTGAACATTTTAGTTGCTTAATATTTATATATCTATCATTTATAGTTTCAACAATATTTCGAGTGAAATTAAGCAAAGTAAGGCAAAAACTATGTCTGGGACAGAACATTTTTGTTTTTATAAAATTGTTCGGAAACAATAAAAATCGTTTATTAACACTTTACAACATAGTTGACTTTATGTGTTTATGACTTTGTTCATTCCGCCTGTCTGTCTGTCCCTTCACACGATAACTGCCGTAAAAATGACTTAATCAAAATGAAATTTTAGTATATTGTTGAGGCGGTCTGTGAGACATATGGGAATGTAAATGAATAATATCACCCAATTATTTTTGGACTGAACACGAGCTGAAAAAATGAAATATGCTGAATCCGATGGGACCTAATTTTTCAAACATTTTTTAAGCGAATTTAAAATTCACAAATTGCTTCAAAAATTTCAGAAAATATTCAAATTACCCCATAAAATATATTAAAAAAATTCAGCAAAATATGTTCGATAGTTTTTAAAATACAAATTAAAATAATAATTGCACCCATTATATGAAGAGATCACGTGACCCATTTCAAAATAAAATATGGCATTCACTTTGTGTCAAAATCGTGATTTTTAAAGTTCCTTTCAATTTATATATAGTGTTGCATACGTCTTGAAACCATTTTATTTTTGATTTTTTCTGTGCTTCTATATACAGCGCCAACGCAATTACAATATTTTGGAGTTTAAATGATCATCAAACTTTGATCATTTCTATAACGAAGCCTAACTTTCACGTATGGAGAATGTAAACACACCAAGCTGTAAGATGAGTTGTATAAGAATTGCTGAACTTCTTTAACGCAAAATTATTTAGCTGTGGAGTCTGCAATATAGCTGATAAGAATGAAACATTGATTGATTTTACATAGAGAAGCAGACGATTCCATATTATTGCTTTTTTTTATGAAGATTTAAGAATGGAGTTATACAGTACTTTTACCTCCATGATTTTAAGTTTTTAAGTAAAATAAATTATTGTTGTATTGTGATAATTTTAAAAATATCGCCTCTGAATGAAAGAAAAGGAAAAAGGTTTATTAATGAAATTTTCACTGTTTTTATATAGAGAGCCAGGAGATTTATATTTCGACGATGTTATTTGAATAAAGTTCATTCATTTTTGATGAAATTTTCAAATATAATAAATTGTAGTATTGTGATAATTTTAAAAATATCACCGCAGAATGTATCGCATTTTAGAGATGTTTAAATAAAATTGCATTTCAGTTGAAAAGTGTTTCATAATCAGTGCTTTACGCATGATTGATCTTTCTTGAATTCATATATATTAAGTTCGTAGATTGTCTCCACAGTGTTTACATTTATCTTAACGCTCCTATTTCTGTTTGATGTGCTACCTAGATCTTAACAATAGATATTATTGAAATATAGTATAGAAAAAAATTGTTTTCGAGAAAAAATTTATATTTCGAGATTTTAATGCCTATCTCTTAGGTCTTAGGACCTCCTGAACACGTTTTCACAATTTTTAGAGTGATATCCGTAAATCTATCTGTCTGTGGTCGATCTCTGGTATACACGATAGCTTCCACAAATATTAATGGATTTTCAGGGAATTTTATATCCCGCTTTTTAAATTAAAAATCTTGAATTAGATTGAATTTTTTTTAAATTCAAGCGAAAACTTTGAAATGTATTCGACATTTCATATTTAGTTACGTTGGTATCATAAGGCTAAATTTTTATATTATTATGCATAAACGGGGCGATTTATGGCTCAATGACCACGAAACTTAACATTCTCAATCAGTAGTGAATATAGTTGAGATATAATTCTTGTGTTCGCAACGTTATTAGTCTGTAGGAATTGATGCTGGTGATCCCGAGCCTGGCCCAAACCCGGGACCCCGTGCTTACAAGACCGACATTATAAGGTTAGAGCAAAAGCTAGCTTCCACTCCGAACTTATAATTCGGGTACAGGTTCCTATCATCTTCGATCGATGTCTTTGGCAGGAGCAGAGTCGGCTGCTGCCACACACTCCACCCCCTGACTAGAAGCCCCGGTCGAACTTCGGCGAGGAGAGGGCCACTCAGAAAACCTCCGCGTGTCCCCATCCGAACCTCAGTTGAGGGGCTGAATAGCCGGGAGATGTGTCGTATCTCAGGCGTGACGTCAGTCGTGGTCAACTAGGAGGGGAGTGATCGGCGTCTCTGGCTCAGCGTGGTGCTGCCATCTCGTGTTGAGATTGTTGGAGAGAGAAGGTGCGTGCTCGTATGTCCAGGGTCATCATTGTAAGAATTTGATGTTGGTGATCCCAAGCCAGGCCCGAATCCGGGACCCCGTGATTACAAGACCGACATTATAAGGTTAGAGCAAAAACTAGCTTCCACCCCGAACTTATAATTTGGGTACAGGTTGCTATCATCTTCGATCGATGTCTTTGGCAGGAACAGAGTCGGTTGCTGCCACCTCAGGGGGAGTTACCCCTGAGGGGGCACATTGTCAAATTCGTATCAGTAGGAAGACTTTATCAAGCTCTTTAAAATGAACAGTATTATTATATAATTCTGATCAATGGGACAAACAATACAGATTTTTCCTACTTTTTCTTGCAAAATTAGCAAAAAAAAAAAAAAAAGTTACACGCCTCTTAAAAGTGTGAATAAAGTGGGATATTTATGGCTTAACACTAGACTTAACACTGTCAATCATTGCAATAAAATATTGCCTCGATATACTTCTTGTATTGATGATATCATTAGACACCTTGGTGATTCATGCTATCCCTCTCTGGAGTACATTGACAAACTTGGTATCAATTGAAAGATGTTTTTAATACCTTTAAAATTAAGGGTAACATACTGTAATTGTGATCATTTGGATAAACGATACAGATATTTATATTTGTTTTTTTTGAAAAATTTGCAAAATTTGAAAGAAAAGAAATTAAAACTACTCAAACATCGATAATAGTATGAGGAAGTCGCTAATTTATATTATTTTGAAGTTTTTAATTTAGTATTTGGTTCTTCTGATTTTTAATTTTTTTATTGTCCTTTTACTTTTTATTTTTGAAGATTTCATTTAATAGTTAGGAATGACTGGACAAATATTCTAATTTTTAACATGAATGTTTGCAAATGAAAATAGTGTGGAAGTGCGTTCTGGTACAATTTTTTTTTATCATGCATATTGATTTTTTCTGTATTTTACTATAGTTAGTCTTATTTAATACTCTTGCAAAGTCTACTTCGACAATAAGAGCTTGTAATTTCGTCTCAGTTGCTCAACGGTAGAGCGTTTTGCTGACAAATTCGAAGATCCAGGGTTCGATTCTCCGTTAGGGCGACAAGGCTCTTTATACTCTTTCGATATATAAGGAGCAGTTTTCCTTTTCTTAAACGTTTTAGGATCTCAATTTTTTCTTTTAAATCAAAAACAAACAGTTTACTTTGCGCAATCATGTTCTGCGTTTAAAAATCTGGAATGAAGGTAACTTCCATACAATGATGTGATCTATGCTAACATAGAGAATGCCCAATCATGCATATCCTAGGTTACATCATCTGCTCTGTAGCAGGGGTGGAGGGAGAGAATCAACCAGGACCGTAATTAGGCTGAGGTCCTAGAAACTGACTCAGCCCACCCTTCCAGCTGGAAAACTGTTTGTTTCAACTTTTAATAGAAGCTGAAAGTTCGAGTTTGAATGTTAGACTCCATCACAATATTTTCCCCTACACATTATACTATGTGTGTATGGAAAATAAAAGTATAATTTTTAAAAACTTTTATTATAATAAACCAATATTGATACATTTTGTACTGTAAAGTGTATAGGCACAAATGCCTGATGAATTAATCAAATCAAATCAACACATTCGTGATGGATTGTTCATCAACAAATGCCTGATGGAGCAGCATTCAAACATTAACAAATTCTTAAAAGAATATTTTAATCAGCTTTCCTACAATTTTCGCACCCCACTACTTCAAGTCTTTTGGCTATGGTCCTGGAATCAAATCAGGAAGTAACCTAAATACTTTGATATACTAAACTAGAGCGAATTACACGGCGTTGTCCGGTTTCTCAATAAGCATCCACTAAGTATAAATAATTAAATAAGCACTCGCTGCTTAAATAATACATTTGAACACAATTTAAAATAGTTTTGTTCCGAAAATTGCACGAAATAAATAGCTCGCACGAATTACAATTAAACGCATATTCAACCGCACATGAAACACACAATTCCGTGGATATCCACATGTACCTTAATAAATATGACACGTCGTCCGTCTGGAATTTTCAGTATCGCGACCGAGTCTCTTGTCTATGATCTTGCCACAGTACCTCCAGTGAAATTCGAGGCACATTTTGCTAAATGCGTTTTATTGAGATTTTAGGAAATTTGAGCCTATAAAATTAATAAAAAACTAGTTAGAAAATTGGAAAAATTTACGCAGAGGTGTACCTATTCGGGTCTTGATGTACCTATGTACCAAATTTCACGGGCATACTCTAATATTTCCCGCTACAGACTGCACAGACAGACAGACACATGCACACGGATAGACAGACATCTTCCTTTATTAAGTAAGATACATTGAATATATACTTAATATATAATTTTTCTAAATAAGTTGAGAAGAAATCATCTGTTTGGAGATAGTAGGATAGGGGAGTACAAAAATAAAAGACTTACGCTCGCCACGTAACTAAAAAAATATGGAGCGAGTGTTAGCGGTTAATCCAATATGGCAGATACACGGAAGTTCATTGTACTTACATAATTTTATGGTTTCACTTGAACCCCAAGTGATGGACATGAGGCCAATGCAGAAAGCTAGACTAAAGGACAAGAATCCCTTCATTTTGCCTTACAAGTGTTTTTTAACTGATCGTTATAAGTAAGGTGGCAGGTGCTCAACTCCGTCCAAGTTCCAAATCTCTTATGAAATAAAAAATAAGTTTATCGGTAAATCGTTATCGACGTTCGGAAAAATCCTCTTATCTTCAGAATGAACTAACCTGTGGAAGATATCCCGCCCAAAGTGAGCACGAAGGGTATGTAAATATCGCAGATAATCAACCCCGTGGAAAATCACTTACTCTCGTTCAATCGCAAGACTTTAGGAAAGAATAAGTAGATGAGAAATTTCATTCAAATGGAAGAGATGTACGAGATAATATCACACTGTGAATAAACTTTTTGGAAATTGGATACGATGCTGATAGAACAGGATGATTCCGATGATTTACTCTGTAAAAATGAAATTAAGCACGTTACATTTTTAGTAGATGCCTAGTAGGTGCCGGTTGGGGGCAGCACATGACTTTCATTATAGTATGCAACGGATTTACATCTTTAACAGTGAAAAAATAATGCATAAGACCCACGACACAGTGTTTCTATAACTTTGAATTGCCCTTTTGATGATTTTCTGGCTGACAACATGTAAAGCTTTTTCGTACCCAATTAACTTATATTGCAGTTTAAAAATAACAATTATTAATATTGATACAATTATCACTACTGATATTGATAGATCAATTAGGCGTCATTTTTGTAGTTTTGAAGACAATTTCTTCAATCTGGTGCTACATATCGCCAAGTTAGTGATATTATGCTGGATTATTCGTCAAGTTCATCATATCTATCGTTAAGTGTTACAAACAAACGGAGAGAAACGCTTTTCTTATATGCTAAAAGGTATGCCGGTCATATAACCAAATTAAAAATTTGCAGAGCTATGTCTCCTATTTAGCATCATTTTTATCAATTTGGCGACATTTTAGTCAATCTGGAAATACTTAAAAGTCGCCAAATTTGGGACATTCCGCCAAATTTTTTATCAAGTATTACGGACGGACGGAGAAATGCGCATATAGTTGTTGACTATGTTTTTTTCCAAAATATTGAATTTTCACCAATGTAACATTTTTATCAACTTAGCGGCATTATCGTCAATTTAGCAACATTTCACTAACATGGCAAGTTGGCGATATGCCGCCAAAATTCATCGTCAAAATTTTGCGATGCCCGTGCGATGCGTTTTGCGATGGAGCGAACTCGATCCACGAAAATGATGATAACTAATTTATCACATAATATTACATATTGTTACGAAACGTATCCTCAAGAATCGTGGGTGCATAGGCAGGATACAAGAACGAGTCCAAGTATGTGTATAGCCTACGTTTATTCACAAGCACAAAGTAAGCAGGAACAATATACAATCAAACAGTGCTTAAATGCTCCACTAATTTCATAAAATAAGCGATAATATTATGAAAATACTGGTGACAATAATTTCACAAAGCAACCGCTACTATTCTCAAAACATTGACTGTAGCTCGTATATTGTCAACTTGTCAACTGAACTCCAACTAAGTGCTGAGTCCTTTTTATAGTCTGTCTATAGAAACTTCTAGATATCTCTCTGTAGAAATTATCTAATATGTCGTAGAATAATCGTTATTTGGCGATGTTTCTCGAAGCTTCGAGGTCGTCAAATGGGCGATAAATCACCAAATCTGGCAACCCTTCTGACTCGACGATTTCTGACTCGAAAGTCTAACAACCATAGAATGCCGTCAAGAAAAGAATGTTCGTACCTCTGTTTTCTGGAGAAAACCCTGCGATGGCATCATTTGGTCTTCGATAGAGACAAAAGACAAGACGGGGCACGCCAGTGAGAAAATATTACACATTTACAACACTTCCTCCTCTTTACAACTACACGTTCCGTGCAGTATCAATCTTCTGTGGTTCGAAATATGGGGCCAATCTGTCGATATGGATGACTTTGGGCTTGGTCGAAGACGATTTCTGGGCTCGATAAACAACACTGTTTATTCTTGTTTTTATGATATAGGATCCTTCCCAATTGTGCTGCAGTTTTGGCGAAAATCCTGGTCGACGCCGAGGGTTGAACAGCCACAATTTGTCGCCTTCCTGGAATCATACTTCGTTAGTTTTGATATCGTACAAAACGACAGTAATAGGTACAGAGTCCGAGGAAACTCCTTAGTTGATGAACATTTCAGGGTCTGCACTTTTCTTTTACAGCATTGCTTTTGTCAGGATCGATTTTTACACACTTTTCAGAAATGATATATCTCAAATATGTGATGTTTTTTGAGAAAGTTTGCATTTTAAAGGATTTAGTTTTATGTTAGCATTCTTTAATTTTTCAAATACCCGCCTAAGGTTTTGTAGATGTTCGTCAAATGACCGTCCAACAATAATTATGTCATCCAAATAGACAAGGCAGGATTCACAAGACAGTCCTTTCAGCAAGGTCTCCACCAGACGTTCAAAAATTGCGGGTGCATTACAGTGTCCAAAAGGCATCGCTTTAAACTGCCAGAGCCCTTGTCCTGTGGTAAAAGCTGTCTTTTTTCTATCGTCAGGATGGATTTCCCCTCGCCAGTAGACACTTTTAAGATCCAGAGTAGAAAACCACTTGCTCCCTGAAATGGTATCTAAAGTATCAATTCTTGGCAGTGGATAGCTGTCTATCTTTATCACAGAGTTGACTATTCTATAGTTAACACATAATCTCGTAGAACCATCTTTCTTTTTCACTAAGATGATTGGCGAGGTCCAGGGACTTGACGATGACTCGATTACACTGCTTTCCTGTATGACTTTTAGAGGCTTATTTACGTCCTTCTTCTTTGCGCGTGGAAGTCTTCGGGGAGATTGTTTCATTAGGAATTGGTTCTATGTTTAGTTAGTCTGGTGCCTCCCATGTCATTTAAAGCAGTCGAGAATATTGCACGGAATTCCAAAATGAGGCTTTTACACGCCTCGTGTTTTATACGATTTAGTCCACCGAGAGTGTTTAGGATGGTGCTTAAATGTTCTAGATTGCTGTCTCCATCTTTTGGACCACCACGCATTACGCTAGAAACCGCAAAGCATGAAGCTAACTGCTCCCCTTTATGAATTATTTTTGACCTGTTGCAGATATTAAATATTCGGACAGGTTCGTAGTCTCTTGAAATATCCACTGGAGCCGCGGCAACAAGAATTCCTTTTTCTTTATAGACCGGAGAAGAAAAATCTGATGTGGGCAGCACATAAGTTTCCCTGCAGACTCAAATTCATATTTTTTCTTTAATAATTCATTTAATTGAGTTTAATTGCACAAAATAACACTGAATTTGCATTTTTAATTCAATTTCTGTTTTTATTTGGTAATTAGACATTTTTCCGAAATCGGCATAACTAAATGCGAAAAATTTCAAATATCTCGAGAATGGTTTGTCCTAGAGTAATAGAGTTGTTCTTATTATTTTCCTCATCAAAAATTACGTATAAAACAAGCATTTAATTGATATATTTAACATACGTAGCTTTTTTTAGAATTTGCGATTTTTGAGGGCCATTTCGTAAAAAAGGCAGGTTGTTCTTTTCCGAATAATACCAAAATCTAATCAGCACCAGAGTATGCCCCAAGTAACTTATCTATCAAATTTTGTGAAATTTGGTCATTTAATATTTTAATTAGAGTGGATACATGACATTTTTGCGGGCCATTTCATAAAAAAAGACAAGTTGTTCTTTTCCGATTAATACCAAAATCTAATCAGCACCAGAGTACGATAACTTATCTACCAAATTTTGTGAAATTTGGTCAATTAGCATTTTAGCTAGAGTGGATACATGAAATTTTTACTGGCCATTTCGCAAAAAAAGGCTGGTTCTGTTTTTACTAATCGTACCCAAAACTAATCAGCACCAGGGTCATACCCAAGTGACTTACCTTCCAAATTTTATGAAATTCGGTCCATTAGTTTTTGAGTTAGAGTGGATAAATACATTTCACAGACAGACACACAGACGTCACGTTAAAAATAGTTTTTTCGTATTCTAGAGGTCTCGAAACGTGTAGATCCGTCGAAAACTCGAGTTGGGATTTTCGGTATGATTCCAATACTTTCCCTATACATTACCATGTATTGCAGGGAAAGTAAAAATCTGTTACTGCCATTCCACGAATGCTTGCGGGCTTTCCCGGATTTCTCTCAGCAGACTTTCGCTTCGTGCGGACAGCAAAACATCTTCGGCAGTCACTATTAAACACTTTCCCGTTTCTGTTACAAAAAAAGAAATCTCTTCGGTGACTGTCTGTATTTTGTTCTTTTTGAAGGCTCGCTCCGACCGAAATTGTAAGTACTATTTTTTCTTGCACATCCGCTGTTTCTCCAGTAACTGTCCACAGAGAGATAGAGGGTGCCGTGTTAAGAAATTGATAGTTAATTCGGCAAACTACTTCTTTTAATGATGGTGACATTCGCACTCGTGTCTAGTAGCATTTGATATTCGATGTTGCTTATATGACCCATGACGTAAAGTCCATTATCTCCTCCGTGCAACGATGATATCTGGAAAGTCTTGGGTGGGATATTTTCTTCATAAGGCAACCTCCACCCCGCAAGATAGCCGCTGATTAGTTTTCCTGTGGTATTTACGAAGGGAGTATCCTATTATTCTCTTGCCCAAATAATGGGGACTTTTTCCTTGCATTTTATCTTTCTCTGCAGGTCCAGCACACTATTTTTTCGCAAACGATCCAGGTGATCGCTTGAATCTATAGTTCATTTGTCTTTGCGGCATGTACTTTATTTCCTTCATGGTAAGGAGCATCTCAGATTCTCAAGAACTATCAGTCACAGCCGCGCCACATACAATTGATCGATGAAGCCCAAGAGATGCTTGTCGAGAGGCGTCAAACTTGCTGGTTAGGGACAATGCGAGTCTCAAATCCTTGCATTCGGCCATGAGAACGGCGTGCTATATTGCAGGGTCACGAATAGCATCTATGAAATACTGACTGCAAGGCTTTCACAAACACCCATAGGGCATTCTGCGAATGATAATTGCGAAAGCCGTTCAATATCCGATGCCAGCTCCTGTAGACTTTCTTCAGATTTTTGTCGACGAGACTTTAACTATACTCTTCTGGTTCCTTTCAAATTATTCTCTCCATAGCGGTGTTCCAGGGCATTCACCAGAGCTATGAAGTCTAGGCATTTCTCGACCGTTAGCGTCTGTAAAATATGAGCTGCAGGACCTCGAAGGGAAGCAGCAAGTATCAGGCTTTTGTCTTTCCATCCCATTCGTTCGCTTCTGCGATGATATCGAATTACTCCCCAAAATTCGTCCAAATGATCGGTCCGTCATATGTAGGAGATTTTACTTTGCATACCGACGGTATACAAACATCCGAATTAGCGATTGGCGATTTTCGCTCAACAGCTAGTAATCTCCTTTCGAGCTTTTTCATCTCTTCTTGCCTCTTGCCTGGCACTAATGTCTTCTTGGACGGATTTCATTTCGCTCTGTATATTTTTGATTTCTTCTTTCATCTCAGATTTAATTTCTTCCTTCATTTCGGCTTGTCTTTCATTCACAGAATTAATCTCTTCCTTCATCGCTTTTTGTCGGGTTTTAATCTCTTGTTTCATCTCGTCTTGTACGACTTTCTTAACTTCTTTTGTACGGCTTTCACAACTTCTTTCATCTCGTCTTTTCCTGTTTTAATCTTTCTTCTATAGCTCCTTGTCCGGCTCCCAAAGCGCCTTGTCTGTCTTTCATCTCGTCTTGTCCGGCTTTCATCTCGTTTTGTCCGGCTTTCATCTAGTTTTGTCCGGGTTTCATTTCATCTTTCATAGCTTTAATGAAAGCCATCAAATCTGATGTGGGCATCACATGACTTTCCTTATATAACGAATAAATTTACTACTTTTACAGTTGAAAAACTGCTATTCTTATATTAGATACTTATACTCTTTCCAAGATATTGAATTTTCTTCAATTAGTCGTGATTTTCATTGATTTAGCGTCATATTTATCCATTTGGCGAGATTTTCATTAATTTTGGCGACATTCCGCTAAATTCATCGCCAAAATAACGCCAAACGTTATAGACGGAGAAATAAGTTATTCTTACAGCAGATAAATGACTACTGTGCGTTCAAATACAAAAGTATTTCTCAAAGTATTTTTTCTCGTGAATGGAACGAGTTACATCCATGAGAATGATGTCATCAAATTTATCGCATGATATTAGATATGAAAATTAAACATATTTCTCAACAGTAAATGTTTTTTTTAATTTATGGGATTTTTTGATAAATTTATTTGAAAAATGTGCGATGTCCCGAGAACTGTTCATGCTAGCGTTCTAAAGTTTATGTCAAACGTTTTCTAAGGAAAAATTACATAAAAAATGTCTATTTGCGTAACTTTATTAAAGGTTTTGATTTTTAATGCTTTTTTCAAAATTTCACTCGAAAATTAAGGGGGGGGGGTAGGTTCTGAACATTCGATTATGTTTTCAAACAATAGGCTTCCGGTATTTATGAATTTTGATTTTTGTACCAAATTTCATTCGAATAGCTCCATTCGTTCGCCAGTTATCGTCTCCACAGTCTCACTGACACACACACACACGCACATACTTTCACACACACACATACTTTTACACACACACACACACACATACTTTCACACACACACACACACACACACACACACACACGCACACACAGCCATCATCTCAAAAATGTTCGATTCGTGATCAGGGATGCTTGAAATGTGCTTTCCCGTCGAAAACTCGAATTCGAATTTTCGACCTCTTCACAATACTTTCCTAATACATTATGCATATAAGGAAAGTAAAAAGGTCCGTCAAATCTCTTGCCAAGCGTTACAGGGACGAACGGACGTTATCATTTATATTTTCGTGGATTGGAAGATTATATACCCTAGTATTAGAAGATATAACAGTACTACACTATATTGATTTAAAAATGCTTCCCCAAAATAAAACACATTGCGTAAGATTTTGAAAATATCAATAATCTAAACTCGTTAAATCCAAAGGCCATAATAATATGATCCAATAAAAAATGCAATTCCAATAAAAATGTCAAATGGTCAGGCACTTGACTTTCACCATTCGCCCATATATCGGCCAGAAACGTGAACCATTTAGCCGTCCTGGGACGTTGCCCCAGGTGCACCAGAGAGGGGGGGGGCGGCGGAACACACTGGGTCCAACAACACAACATCCATGCCTTACATGGGACTCAAACCCACAACACGGCGGCCGAACGTTTGCTTGGAAGTGCTCTTCTTTATCATTCGACCACCGCGTCGGCTGCCATTAAAAATGTATTTATGTAAATATATTTCTTTATTATTTAAATCGAAAAATATTTATTGCTGTAATAGCTCCTTGGGTTTAATTGCGTTTCTTAGCAACATGATACATATATATTTTTTCAAATATAAACTCACTGGGTTTAATTTCGTCGGCAAGCAACATTATTTTTTTAACACTTTACAACAAAGTTGAAAAGTGTTTATGACTTTGTTCATTCTGTCTGTCTGTCTGTCTGTCCGTTAGCACGATAACTGCAGTAAAAATGACTTAATCGAAATGAAATTTTAGTATGTTGTTCAGACGGTCTGTAGGACCTATGGGAATATAAATGACTAATATCACCCAATTAGTTTTTGATTGAAACCGGGTTGAAAAAATGAAATACATTGAGCCCTATGGGACCTAATTTTTCAAACATTTTTTAAGCAAATTTAAAATTTACAAATTGCTTCGAAAATTTTAGGTAATATTTAAACTGCTCCATAAAATATATAAAAAAAAAATTCAACGAAATATATTCAGTAGTTCTTTAAATAAAAATTAAAATAATAATTACACCTCTTATATGAAACGATCACGTGATCATGTCATGAAACGATCACATGACCCACTTCAAAATGATATATGGCATCCATCTTGTTTCAAAATCGCGATTTTTTTAAGTCCTTTTTAATTCATATTGAGTGTTGTATCCGTCCTAAAACTACTTTATTTTTGCTTAAATTCTGTGCTTCTACATACTTAAACAACGCAAATGCAATATATTTGAGTTTAAATGATTATCCAAATATGATTATTTCTACTATTAAGCCTATTTTTCACCAATGTAAAATGTAAACAGCAAAATATGTAGAATGAGTTGTATTAGAATTGCTCTATTTCTTTAAAACAAAATAATTTAGTCCATGGAGTCTGCATGGCTGATATGAATGAAATATTAATTGATTTCATAAAGCTAAGGACGATTTTTTTCGATGAAGTTTTAAGCATCGAGTTTAATTACTTGTAGCTCCATGGTCTTAATTTTTAAATAAAATAAATTATTATAGTATTGTGATGAATGAAATGAATGGGAGAAAGTTATGAATGAAATCCTGTTTTTATAGAGAGATCCAGGAGTGTTATTTTTTCTATGACGTCATTTGAATTAATTTCAGTTGATTTCGGTGAAGTTTTCAAATATAATAAATTATCGTAGTATTATGATAGTTTTAAAAATATTACCGTGGAATGTATCGCATTTTAAAGATATTTAAACCAGGCAATTTATATTTCAATGCCGTCATTTGAATGAAGTTCATTTTTTTCAATGAAGGTTTAAGTTTTCAAATATAATAAAGTAATGTAGCATTGTGATAAGTTTTAAAATATTTCCGAGGAATGTATTGCATTTTCGACTTTTTTAAATAAAATTGCATTGAAGTTGGTAAGTGTTTCATAATCAATGCTTTAAGCATGATTGATCTTTCTTGTTTTCAAATAATTTTGCGGAATAAATATCGTTTGCATAATGCTATCTCAATGGAAGATTTAATAGTGAGTTTTTTATTAATATACCGATAACCCCTGGTTTTAAAAACTCGAAATATGGACTAAATTTTAATTGGTGCTATTCCAAGTCTATCCCGAAATTTTTGTCCAATTCGGTGCAGTCGTTCTCTCGTGGTGATGAGACAAATAAACACACATATATATCCACAAATAAACAGATATATAGATTTTCAATTTTATTTATACAGAATATTAGCAGTATGCCTATTCTTTGAACGGAAAATATAATATAAAGAAACTTAACATTCACAATATGTGTAAATTTCATTAGTATTCAAAATGACTGTTATTCAAAATATTGTATTAAAATATTTAATTTAATTCTTCTAAAAACTGTATAAGAATCTCTGGGCTCGATATATAAAATTATCTTCACAGGTAGATGTGAAAAATAAAGTATCCTGGTCCAGTTTGTTAACAAATTAAAAAAAATATTTTTTAATTCTCACAAAACGAAAGAGATTATCTAGATATTCGTACTTAATTATGCAAAATATTGAATTTTCACCGATTCAGTAATATGTTGATAAATTTCGCGTCATGTAATAAATTTGGCGGCAATTTCGTCAATTTAGAGAAATTATAAAAATCACCAAATTTATCGTCAAGTGGAACTGCAGAACTAACAGTTCCATTTGGTGACAAATTGATGAAACATCATCACGATACTATTCCCTAACAAAACACAAGTAATTTCACTGATTTAGCGCAATTTTATCAATTTCAAGATATTTTTATGGATTTACAAACATTTTTATAAAGTTGGCAACATTTTAAAAATTCGCTAAATATGTTACTAAGATGGTTGGACTGACAGACAAATGCTACCGAAACATCACTTCAGGACTCTCTTCTAACAAAACAAAATTAATTTTATTGAATTAGCATCGTTTTTATCAATTTGGTGACATATCCATCAATTTGGCAACACTTGAATAATTGCCAAGTTAGCGATATCCGGCCAAATTCGTAGTTCTGAATTTGCAGATCTGAAGATTAAAACATCCCAATCCCGTTTATATATACTAAATGAAAATACTAAAATTGTATTAGAAGATATAACCGTTCTACTCTTATTATGTTTCAACAAGCGGCTAAATGAGTTTATTGGCTAAACACAATATATGAGTTTATTGGCTAAACGCAACATATGAGTTTATTGGCTAAACACTATAAGTTTGAAAACTCTTTTCCAAAATAAATGAAAGTGATGTAAGCAGTCCGCAATTAATACAAATAGAAGAAAAATCACACCTTTCATTTATAAAATATATTTTTGTATCAATTTATTATTTTTCAATTAAAAAAAATAGTCATAAAGATATGTATCATGATATAAGAAAGCATCTTCCTCATAAAATGTTGATAATTAAATAACCATTTTGATTCCTTAATACTTTAAAGCCTGTAAAAAATAAATCATGGTAGAGTTTCCATTTAAATTCATGTTTCAAATCTGCGATTTTGAAAAAAGTGGCTAATACGTTCAATAAACTCCCACAAAGCTCAGAGATTTAATTGACTTCGACGGTAAACCGTTAAAACCAACTATTACCAACCTTTTTCGTTTGGAAGAACCAGAGAATTATAGAACTCCTAGGAAAAAGTTTCGTTTCCCATTAATACCAGTAACTCAACAATCCCTGGTTTCAGAAACTCGAAACGTGGACTAAATTTAAGTGGGCTATTTCAAGACGACTCACAGAATTTCATCACATTCGGCTCAGCGGTTCTCTCGTGATGATGAGACAAACAAACAGACAGACAGACAGACTTTCAATTTTATTTATATAGATAAATGAGTAATGGCTTCAAAATACAAAACTATTACCCAAAGCATCTTCTCTCGTGCATGAAATTATCTAAATCCAAGTGAATGATATTAACAAACTTATCGCATAATTTTACATATGAAATATGAACATATTTCAGAATAGTTAATATTTTTTTAAATTTTATATGATTTTTTGATAAATTTATTTGAAAAATTTGCAATATCTTAAGAACAGTTCATACTAGCATTCTAACATCTTAATCAATCGATTTCTAATGAAAATTACATAACAAATTATTATTTGCGTAACTTTACTGGAAGTTTAAATTTTGATGATTTTTAAAAATAGTTACTCTAAAATTTGGGGGGGGGGTCTTCCGAACGTTAGATTGCGTTTAAAAACAGTAAGATTTAGTATTCATGGATTGTAATTTTTGTTCCAAATTTCGTTCCAATTGCTTCATTCGTTCGTGAGATATCGTCTCCACAGACTGTCTAACACATACACACACACACACACCGGTCGTCCAACTTGTTGCTCTAACTCCTCTGGACGAGCAGGACGGCCTGGGGCTTTCACACACACACACACACAGAGAGAGAGAGAGATCAACTCAAAAGCTTTGTTTCGTGTTCAGGAATGGATGAAACGTGCTCTACCGTCGAAAACTCGCCACCGTCACAATACTTTCCTTATACATTACACTATGTATATAAGGAAAGTAAGACATACACAGTACCAAATTATGATACACAACATTTCAGAGACTTTAATTTAAATATTTTAGATAAGAAGAATTTAGGAAAATGATGAAAAATAGGACTGTGAACCGACAGCAGCTTTATAATAGTTTTACATGACTAAAAAAAGTTATTTTGTATTTGAAATATTTTGAGATGATATGAAGTGTTGACACACACAAAAGGCACCGGCCGGCCAAATGGCTACTCATGTCCTTGCTGACGAGTCGGTCGGTCTGGGTCTTCAACACACAAAAGGCAGAGGGTGCGTCGACACTTACTGCAAGAGAACAGTGATCGAAAAATGTTGGAAGACACTGCTTTAAGTAATTTTTAACAAGCACAATCGGCTTGAAAATTTAATAGCATTCAACATTGTCTATCAAAAAATGATTGGCCGTCGCTTGTTACTGAGTTTTCTCGAAACGGTGCCAGATATTTAACAGTGACCGTAAAAATAATGGGAAACACTGTTTTAAGTAATTTTTAACAAGCACAATCGCCTTGAAATGTTATTAACATTCGGCATTGCCTATAAGAAAATAATTGGCCGTCGCTTGTTACTGAGGTTTTACGAAACGGTGCCAGACATTTAACAGTGGCCTTAAAAATGTTGGGAAACACTGTTTTAAGTAATTTTTAACAAGCACAATCGGCTTGAAATTTTAATAGCATTCGACATTGCGTATGAAAAAATAATTGACCGTCGCTTGTTACTGAGTTTTCACGAAACGGTGCCAGACATTTAGCAGTGACCGTAAAAATGTTGGAAAACACTGTTTTAAGTAATTTTTAACAAGCACAATCGGCTTGAAATTTTATTAGCATTCGGCATTCCCTATAAAAAATAATTGGCCGTCGCTTGTTACTGAGTTCTCACGAAACGGTGCCAGACATTTAACAGTGACCGTAAAAATGTTGGGAAACACTTCTTTAAGTAATTCTTAACAAACATAATCTGTTTAAAATTTTATTAGTATTCGACATTGCCTATAAAAAATAATTGGCCGTCGCTTGCTACTGAGTTTTCACGAAACCGTGCCAGACATTTAACAGTGACCGTAAAAATGTTGGGAAACACTGCTTTAAGTAATTTTTAACAAGCACACCGGCTTGAAATATTATTAGCATTCGACGTTGTTTATAAAAAATAATTGGCCGTCGATTGCTACTGAGTTTTCACTAAACGGTGCCAGACATTTAACAGTGACCGTAAAAATGTTGGGAAACACTGCTTTAAGTAATTTTTAACAAGCACAATCGGTTTGAAATATTATTAGCATTCGTCAATGTCTTTAAAAAAATAATTGGAGGTCGCTTGTTACTGAGTTATTGAGTTTTCACGAAACTGTGCGAGACAGTTAACAGTGACCGTAAAAATGTTGGGAGACACTGATGTAAGTAATTTTTAACAAGTACAATCTGCTTGAAATTTATAGACGGATTCCTGCTAGCCTGTGTAGGTTTCAAAATATTCATTTATTCACAAGTGCAAATTTCATTTTCTAGTTGAAAAGCAAGTTTGTCCAAATCTATGAAAAAGGTTTTATTCAAAAAGCACGCAAAACATGTTATTTAAGAAGCACGCGAAACATTTTATTCAAAAAGCACGCGAAACATTTTATTCAAAAAGCACGCGAAGCATTTTATTCAAAAAGCACGCAAAACATTTCATTCATCTCGATGGTATTCCGGATTATGAATGCCAGGAAAATCCGGAGCCGATGGGATTTGAGGGTACATGGATGGCACCTGGTAAGCTTCTAAGCGAGTCTCTGGAGGAGGAGCGTGCTCGGCGGCTTTTGAGTTACCACGAAAGGATGTTCTGATTTGAGCGAAAAGAGAGGTCACCCGTGGTTGCTCAGTAGGTGGTTGCGCAGTAGATGGTTGAGCAGTAGGTGGTTGGAAAGTAGGAGATTGCGCAATAGGTGGTTGGGTAGTAGGTGCTTGCGCGGTAGATGATTGCTCAGTAGATGGTTGCGTAGTAGGTTGTGAGGTGTGGCCTACGGGCAGGAGCTCCTTTTTCATTTTCACCATCATCCAAATGAGAACAGCAACGAAGGCTATAACCACCACCGCCAGGAACACGCTCAGTACGATGACGGTGTTGATACACACTCTAGACTGATTGGACCCTGGACGTTCAGTACTTTCATCCTTTTCAGCCTCGGTCAATCCTAGTGAAAAATAACGATATTAAAAGGATATGCTTTTAAATTTAAATTTCACTGACATTTTAGTCTTCTTAAATTAAATATCGTTGCTGCGGTTTTGAAAAACTTTGTAGATGCTTTTGTGATTTTTCTTGAAGTTTTTGTGATTTTTCTTGAAAATATTGTTTCCCGAGACTATAATTTCTTATTAGTAAATCCAAATGTTTTCATTAAATGGCACAAGGATTGGTGTATTTTGCTTTCAGAAAATTAACCCATTCAAGAGCGAAAGAAAAGAAAACCTACCAATTTAAAGCAAGAGAAGAAAAAAAGAAGAGATAGACAGAATTAGCAGCTTCAGATACAAAATGGAATATCAGTGTTAAAAATATATCCCGTTTAAAAGATTATGAGAAGAAAGTTGCCACTCGAACAAACGTAAGTTCAGGTGAAAATGATTAGATTCATACAGAAATATGATTTAAAAAACGAAGGGAAGGAGATGAAGAAAAATATCAATGAACAATCTGGCTAGAATTTGAGGAATGATCATGTAAAATACGAAGAAAAACAAAGAAAGAAAGACTTCGCAGAAAAATTATTAGTCAAAGGTCTGAATAGAAACAGAGAATAAAAAGAAAAATACGGAGAAATAAGAAAGCAGAGAAAAGATTTAAAAAAAGGAAAGAATGAGAAAAAATCTTGAGAAAATATTTTTCTAAAACTCCTATAGGATGCTCATCTGACGAAGTTTTGGAGATACGAATGCTCACATCCTAGTGTTGCTTCTGCTACAGATTGAATTAAAAGGAGAAAAGCTGGACCGAACAGAAGTGCTAAGCATAACCGACAACAAAAACTACATAGAAGACTTGAAATGTACAAAAAATGAACAAAAGGCTGCAGAGATTTATAAATTATTCATACCAAAGTATACAGTCGGAGGAAATGAAACACCCAGAAATTATTTCAAATGATTCAGGACTGATAATAAAACACTATTTCAAGTAACATTGAAAGGAGGATTTTGTTTGGTGAGATTGTCAATGAGTAAATTCAAACTGGTTGTAAAAAAATAATATTAGTAAAAGAAAAGAAAACTGTAGTAATAGTGTTGACTGGAAAATAATAAAGTACTGATATCTTACGCTTGCAAGGTCCGAGAGTTAAAGATCAAACAAAATTAACAGACCTCATAGGACACAAATTTACGTGTCACCCAGTTAGCTAAAGTCAAGGGTTAGAAAAGCAAAAAATAAATGTTGTGCAGAAGTTTTTGGAATCTTTGTAAGTAGATTTGGAAAAAAAAGAAATCGTAAAAAAAAAACAAAGCAATGTTCTGGAAAGAAAGTAACCATAACTAAAAAGAAAAACAATTTTTGAATATTACCTTACACAACTGAATTAAGATATTTAAAAAGGAAAATTCAATCTTTCAAAACCTAAGCTACGAAACATCTTACCAGTTACTTTCCGGAAATTAATTTTTAGGTTTTTAACATCATCATATTATATTTAAACAAGAAAGATCAATCATGCTTAAAGCATTGATTATGAAACACTTTCCAACATCAAAGCAATTTTATTTAAACATGTCTAATATGCAATACATTCCCCGGTAATATTTTAAAACTTCTCACAATACTACATTGATTTATTATATTTGAAAACTTTAACCTTCATCGAAAAACATGAACTTCATTCTAATGACGGCATTGAAATATAAATTGCCTGGTTTAAACATCTCTAAAATGTGATATATTACTCGGTAATAATTTAAAAATTATCATAATACAACGATAATTTATTATATTTAAAAACTTCATCGAAAACACCTGAAATTCATTCAAATGACGTCATAGAAAAAATAACATGCCTGGCTCTCTCTAAAAAAGCAGCATTTCATTCATGAATAATTTCCCATTCATGTCATTCATCACAATACTATATAATAATTTATTTTATTTAAAAATTAAGACCATGGAGCTACAAGTAATTTAACTCTATGCTTAAAACTTCATCGCAAAAAATCGTCCTTCTCTCGGTAAAGTCAATGTATATTTCTTTCATATCAGCTATGCAGACTCCATGAGCTAAATTCTTTTGCGTTAAAAAAATACAGCAATTCCTATACAACTCATCCTACATATTATGCTGTTTACATTTTGCATAAGTGAAAAATAGGCTTCGTTGTAGAAAAAATCAAATTTGGATGAGCATTTAAACTCATATATATTGTAATTGCGTTGTTTTAGTATGTAGATGCACAGAATTTAAACCAAAATAAAGTGGTTTTAGGACGGATACAACACTCAATATGGAATAAAAAGAACTTTAAAAATCACGATTTTGAGACAAGATGGATGCCATATATCATTTTGAAGTGGATCACGTGATACTTTCATATCATGGTCACGTGATCGTTTCATATAAGAGGGGTTATTATTATTTTAATTTTTATTTAAAAAACTACTGAATATATTTCGCTGAATTTATTTTTATATATTTTATGGAATAATTTGAATATTACTTAAAAATTTCGAAGCAATTTGTGAATTTTAAATCCGCTTAAAAAATGTTTGAAAAATTAGGCCCCATAGGGCTCAATGTATTTCATTTTTTCAACCCGGGTTCAATCCAAAACTAATTGGGTAATATTATTCATTTATATTCCCATAGGTCCTACAGACCGTCTGAACAACATATTAAAATTTCATTTTGATAAAGTCATTTTTACGGCAGTTATCGTGCTAACGGACAGACAGACAGACAGACAGACAGACAGAATGAATGAACAAAGTCATAAACGCTTTTCAACTATGTTGTAAAGTGTTAATAAAAATCTGATGTGGGCAACACATCAGTACGTTATATACAGTGTCAAACTTTTTTTCTGTCACAATTCATTAAATTGAGTTTAATTACTCAAACCAAAATGAATACTCATTTAAAATTTCATTGAATTTGGAATTTTAATTCCATTTACGGTTGCATTGGGCGACTGAATTTATTTTTAAATTCGACGCAACAAAAATGTGAAAAACTGAAATATCTTCAAAATGGCCAGTCTTGGAATAATTTGGTTGGTTTTATTCTTTTCGACGTCAAATATCACGTACATAAACCGTTTCTGAATATAATTTTCCTTCCCCAAACTCATTTGATTATAATTGACCTTTATCTTAAATTCCTTCGGTTAAGCGTCAAATTACTTTTCTTAATTATGATAATTATTTTCTTCACATATGAAATATATGCTAATGAATCTAAAATTTAGGATAAGGTTGGATGTTCGGTGTGCATTTTCAAGCATCAAGAATTGGAAAAAAGTATTTTGTTATAAATTAAACGAATTGGTTATAAATTAAACAGTTTTTCAATCACAAATAATTGCAAAAAATATGCTGTTGACTGGTCTTTTGATAATACATTTCTGTTTAATATCTATACTGAGAGCTTATTCTCAAACTTTGCTTTAAATTCTACAAATCCAATTGTATTGAACGTATCAAAAATTCAATTTATTACAGGAAAAATTATGTCCATATCAGTTGTGTTAAATCGCATGTTGGCCAGGAGGCAGATTAATTTGATGATCACTATACAGAAATTACCTTATCAGAAGGAGAGCCAATTAATTCTCTACTTCCTTACTCCTATTTATCAGAATTTTGCAAAAGTATTTTAATTGACAATTGGCAAGATCTATTTAATACCTGTGTTTCCTTCCGCAAGAATAAAGTAGTTATAATTAAATCTGTCCTTCCCATTGTTAGCTTAGATCTTCAAATGCTCAATAAATATCTTTCTTGCCTTTTAAACAATCATGGCCCATTTTTAAAATACCTCTGTAGATTCCCTATCGAATTATTTGCAGTATTAAATCCACTGAAAAAAAATCTGATGTGGGCTACACATGACTTTCCTTATATAATGTAATTAATTTACTACTTTTACAGTAAAAAAAAGTAGGTTTTTCTTATAGTAGATACTAATATTCTTTCCAAGATATTAAATTTTCGACAATTAGTCGTCATTTTTATCCATTTGGCGAGATTTTCGTTAATTTGGCAACATTTCAAAAAGTCGCCTAGTTGGCGACATTCTGTCAAATTCGCCGCCAAAATCTCGCCAAGCGTTATGCACTAAGAAACAAGTTATTCTTACAGCAGATAAATGACTATTGGCGTTCAAACACAAAAGTATTACTAAAAGTATATTTTTTCATGAATGGAATGAGCTAGTTCCACGAGAATGATGTAACCCAATTTATCGCATGGTATTACATATGAAAAGTGAACATGTTTCTCAATAGGAATTTTTTTTTATATGACTTTTTGATAATTTTTTGAAAAAAAATAAACAATATCTCGAGAACGGTTCATGTTAGCGTTCTAAAATTTATGTCAATCGTTTTCTGATGAAAAATTACATAAGAAATGTCTATTTGCGTAACTTTATTAGTGGTATTGATTATTTGACGATTTTTTCAAAATTTCATTCGAAAATTTAGGGGGTTCTTAACATTCGATTGCATATAAAAGCAATAGGCTTCCAGTGTTTACGGATTGTGATTTTTGTACCAAATTTGGTTCGAATCGGTCCATTCGTTCGTCAGTTATCGTCTCCACAGACTCACTGACACACACACACACACACACACACACATACACACACACAGACATCACTTCAAAAAAGTTTGATTCGTGATCAGGAATGTTTGAAACGTGCTCTCCCGTCGAAAACTCGAATTCGAATTTTCGACTCCGTAACAATACTTTCCTTATACATTATGTATATAACGAAAGTAATAATATATGTAATGCTACGGGTAATGTTGAACATTACACTTTTGATTGTCAATTTTCTAAAAAAATTAACCTTACTAGGCCGACCACCGCAAATCACTCAATTGGTTTTCTAATGTCGGTGAAAATAAAAACTCTATTGAGCGATTAAAAACTCCTGTATATAATAAACTGTATTATAGCTGGCAAAAAAATTTCAGAAAACGTCTCAAGTTGTTTTTACGTACGAATTGGCATTACTTCTGATTTAAAAAGAAAATTCTAGTCACATTTGTTGACATTACTCCAACTGTTTTGATTACTCCAACTGTTTTGTTTCGTTTTGTATTTGAATTATTCGTTTTGTTTGTTTTCTTTATTGAATTTTCAAAAATTTAATATTCTATTTGTCTTTCACTTGATTCGAAATTGCAAGTATTTTCCAATGTAAATTGCAGAGAGTCTATGTATATTGTCTATGTACAATCTCTGTGTTTGCCTATGTGTATTGTTATTTCTACGTTTTTTCGAGCCGTCCGTTGTAAGGGCTGTACAACTTTATGGTGAGCTAGACGGCTAGGGTAATAAAAATAATCTAATGTTGGCAGCACCTAACTTTCCCTACAGAATCAAATTCATTTCCTCTTTCTTTTTAACACTTTACAACAAAGTTGAAAAGTGTTTATGACTTTGTTCATTCTGTCTGTCTGTCTGTCTGTCTATCTGTCTGTCTGTCCGTTAGCACGATAACTGCCGTAAAAATGACTTAATCAAAATGAAATTTTAGTATGTTGTTCAGACGGCCTGTAGGACCTATGGGAATATAAATAAATAATATCACCCAATTAGTTTTGGATTGAACCCGGGTTGAAAAAATGAAATACATTGAACCCTATGGGACCTAATTTTTCAAACATTTTTTAAGCGGATTTAAAATTCACAAATTGCTTCGAAAATTTTAGGTAATATTCAAATTATTCCATAAAATATATAAAAAAAATTCAGCAAAATATAGTCAGTAGTTTTTTAAATAAAAATTAAAATAGTAATTACACCTCTTATATGAAGCGATCACGTGACCATGATATGAAACGATCACGTGACCAACTTCAAAATATAATACGGCATCCCTCTTGTCTCAAAATCGTCATTTTTAAAGTTATTTTTAATTCATATTGAGTGTTGTATTCGTCGTAAAACCTCTTTATTTCCGCTTAAATTCTGTGCATCTACATACTGAAACAAGGCAATGACAATATATTTGAGTTTAAATGACCATCCAACTTTGATTATTTCTATAACGATCACTTATGTGAAATGTAAACAGCAAAATATGCAGGATGAGTTGTATTAGAATTGCTGCATTTTTTTATCGCAAAAGTATTTAGATCATGGAGTCTGCATAGCTGATATGAAAGAAATATTCATAGATTTTATACAGAGAAGGACGATTTTTTTCGAAGAAGTTTTAAGCATAGAGTTTAATAATTTGTAGTTCCATGGTCATAATTTTTAAATAAAATAACATATTATAGTATTGTGATGAATGGGAAAATGTTATGAATGAAATGCTGTTTTTATAGAGAGATCCAGGCGTGTTATTTTTTCTATGACGTCATTTGAATGAATTTCAGTTGTTTTCGATGAAGTTTTCAAATATAATAAATTATCGTAGTATTATGATAGTTTTAAAAATATTACCGAGGAATGCATTGCATTTTAGAGATGTTTAAACCAGGCAATTTATATTTTAATGCCGTCATTTGAATGAAGTTCATTTTTTCCGATGAAGGTTTAAGTTTTCAAATATAATAAATTAATGCAGTATTGTGATAAGTTTTGAAATATTACTTAGGAATGTATTGCATTTTAGAGATGTTTAAATAAAATTGCATTGGAGTTGGAAAGTGTTTCATAATCAATCCTTTAAGCATGATTGATCTTTCTTGTTTAATTCATTAAATAGAGTTTAATAACTGAAAATAGTACGAATAATTATTTGAAACTGTACCAAATTTGCAGTTTTATTTCAGTTTTCATTTACATTTAGTGATTGGGCGTAGTTTCAAAGGCTATGTGGCAAAAATACAGGAACTAAAATATCTCGAATACGGTTAGTCCTAAAGGTATAGAGACGATCGTATTATTTTCATCGTTGAAGATTACATATAAAACAAGTTTTAATTGATACATTTGAGCTTACGCAGTCTTTCATTTTAGGATTTAGCAATTTTTAATGGATCATTTCGCAGACAGAGCAGGCTTTTCCTTTCCGAATCGTACCAAAATCAACACCAGAGTCTCCTATAGATGACTCATCAAATTTCGTGAAATTTCGCCAATTAGTTTTACAGCTAAAGTAGATACATACAATTTTTGCTGGCTATTTTGCAAAAAATTAGATTCTTTTTCCGAACCGGACCAAAATCTAATCAACGCCAGGCGAATCCACAAGTAACTTATCTGCAACTATCAAGTAACTTAGTTGAAATTTGGTCAATAGATTTTTCAATGAGAGGGCATACATACATTGCACAGACACTCACACACAGAGAGAGAGACATCCCGCTAAATTGTCTTTTCGAGTTCTAGAGTGGATGACACATGTAGATCCATCGAGATCCCGAGTTGAGATTTTCTGTAGGATTCCAATACTTTCCCTATGCATCATCATGTACTGTAGGTTAAATAAAAATATATTGCGCATATAAAACAAGCATTAAATTGATATATTCGACCATATGTAGACTTCTATATTAGATTTTGATAATTTTTGCGGGTCATTTTGCATAAAATGTAGTTTTTTTTCTTTAATCATACCAAAATCTAATCAGCAGGAGTATATACCGCAAATGATTATATACCAAATTTTGTAAAATTTGGTCAATAAAATCTTAGCTAGAGTGAATACATACGATTCTCGCGAGTTATTTTGTAGAAAAGGGTAAGTTATTTTTTCTCGAATCGTACCAAAATATAATCAGCACTAGGGTAATCCATAAGTGGCTTGCCTACTAAGTATTATCAAATTTGGCCAGCCAGTTTTTGAGTTAAAGTGGATACATTTATTTCATTAACACACAGACACATACGCAAGAATTGTTTTTCCGAGTTTTAGAGTATTCGACGCGTGTAGGTCCTTCGAAAAGTCGAGTTACGATTTTCGACACGATTCCAGTACTTTTCCTATGCAGTAAAACGTATTGTAGGGAAAGTAAAGATGTTTTAATTAAGTGAGACCTATAATCGTATGCAAATTTTGATTATGTGACATTTTTAAATAAAGAAGTGCAAACTATATCTTTTATACGGGCCCCCAAAAAACAGTTTCAGTTATAAGTAATATTTTCCATGCCCCAATTAGTCATGTTCCATTATCATAAAATGTTCTACTGTCATACGATCAAAATTACCTAAGACATCATTAATTAATATTTTGTACGGATAATTTGGGACTGTAAAAACTTTTTCTAAACATAAGTACATATGTAAGTTTTATAATTCAAATTTTATTTAACGAAATTAATTTGTGTACGACCCCTGAAATCTGTTTTCGCCGTTTCTTTTGATCGCGGTGAAAGTGTTTCAAGTTCTCAATTTTTTATACGGTCAATTTTGCATAATAGAAAACCGGGGTTTTGAAAAACATTTTTCAGGGATTAATGAAAAAAATAGTTAATTGTAACTTCCTCTATAGGGGGCAGAAAGTTTAATTTTGTATGTTTTATCATTAAAGAATATCACGTGACCCAAACTTTCATAGTCTGAACGTCTATCTTATTTGAAAAATTCCTTAAACTGAAATCATAAGTCTTTGACCAGCTGTTTAAGCAATATTCATCGTCGAAAACCCAGACCATCCGACTCACCCTAGGGCACGAGCAGCAATTTGAGTGGCCGGAAGCAATATTCATATCCTGTAAATTGATTTCAATAATAAGGATCTAATATTACTTTCCTTATATACATAATGTATAAGGAAAGTATTGTGACGGGGTCGAAAATTCGAAATCGAGTTTTAGACGGGAGAGCACGTTTCAAGCATCCCTGATCACGAATTAAACATTTTTGAAGTGATGTCTGTGTGTGTGTGTGTGTGTGTGTGTGAAAGTATGCGTGTGTGTGTGTGTGTGTGTGAAAGTATGTGTGTGTGTGTGTGTGTGTGTGTGTGTGTGTCAGTGAGCCTGTGGAGACGATAACTGACGAACGAATGAACCGATTTGAACCAAATTTGGTACAAAAATCACAATCCGTAAACATTGGAAGCTTATTGTTTTTATACGCAATCGAATGTTTAGGAGCCCCCTAAATTTTCGAATAAAATTTTGAAAAAATCGTCAAAAAATCAAAACCACTAATAAAGTTGCGCAAATAGACATTTCTTATGTAATTTTTCATTAGAAAACGATTGACATAAATTTTAGAACGCTAATATGAACCGTTCTCGAGATATTGCACGTTTTTCAAAAAAAATATTAAAAAGTCATATAAAATGAAAAAAAATATATTTCCTATTGAGAAACATGCTCACTTTTCTTATGTAATACCATGCGATAAATTGGGTGACATCATTCTCGTGGATCTAGCTCGTTCCATTCATGAAAAAAAGATACTTTGAGTAATACTTTTGTATATGAACGCCAATAGTCATTTATCTGCTGTAAGAACAACTTATGTCGTCGTCCATAACGCTTGGCGAGATTTTGGCGACGAATTTGGCGGAATGTCGCCAACTTGGCGACTTTTTGAAATGTTGCCAAATTAACGAAAATCTCGCCAAATGGATAAAAATGACGCTAAATCAATGAAAATGACGACTAATTGTCGAAAATTCAATATCTTGGAAGGAATATTAGTATCTACTATAAGAAAAACCTATTTTTTTACTGTAAAAGAAGTAAATTCATTACATTATATAAGGAAAGTCATGTGTTGCACACATCAGATTTTTTTTACTGTAAAGGCAGTAAATTCATTGCATTATATAAGGAAAGTCATGTGCTGCCCAAATCAGATTTTTTTTTCATATAAAATCGGTAGTTTGAGTTCAGTCCTTAAATTCATAAAATTGATACTGCAAATTTTAGTGAAATTATTTATATGTCAATATAATGTTGACTTTTAAAAGTTTATTTTGAAAAGGTACTACTACAACTATCGTTCTTAAAATCGCCAAATGTACATGAAATGTAATAAAAACGCCCCATCACTCTACTGTTGGTGTTGAAATAATATCATGTAAATTGATATTCAAAGCTTTTTTGTTACTTATTTATCCAAACAGAATGCTGATCTAGTTCTATAGTTATTCCACAAAAACATGTACCTTCCTATTGCATACCCAGAGCAAGCTGGGTTAGTAAGATTCAAAATACAACCGGAAAGTTATTAATATGCCTTATTTTAGTTTTCTAACTGCTGTCTTCCTCGAGTTATTCCCAAAATATGTTTACCTTCCTGACCATCCTATGGTGGAACCAAAACAGAACAGGCCGATAAAGTTTAAAATCTAAATTGAAATATACCAGGAAATGCAACTAATACATCTAATTTGAATTTTCTAGATACTCCTGCTTTGAAGCTATTCCTATAAGTCATGTATTTTCCTACTGCAAGCCAAGTACTTGCTGGACCGATAAGATTTAAAATTCAATTAATCAAAATATACCACAAAAAATGACGACAAGCCAAATATCATGTCAAAAGAAATAGTGAAACCTGGTTAGTTAAGACCTCGAATATGAGACCAATGTGGATAATAAAAGAAATCAAATTAAAACATATATTTGATATCTGTTGTACCCCGGATACCTTTCAGATATAGTTCCAAGTATCTCTCTCGATGTTACTCATGAGACTGACGCACGCGCTTCCATGAACAATATAAGTGCTAGTAAAAGCAAACATCTATGGGCATTTCCATGTATATCTCTCGATGTTACTCATGAGACTGGCGCACGCTCTCCCATGAACAATATAAGTGCTAGTAGAAGCAAACATCTATGGACATATCCATGTATTTACATATCCATGTAAAGCATTTTATATATTTATTTCAAACTAGAAAATGTACTACGCCTGCTTATTGGGAGGGTGATAACCAAGCTTATCCTCACGCAGCTGACGACTATGCTGTTTCGAAAAACTGAGTGTATGAATTCAATTAATATCTGCCGCAAATCCCGAGGAACAATGGGTACATTTTTTACTCACTCAAAACTTACTGCAAGAAAGCTATTGCAGCTAAGAACTTTCATAAAAAACGCAGCGGTCACAACGTAATCGTGTGTGCGTTCATGAAGAAGTTTTTGATCGTTCGTCATAAGCAGTATTGTTAAAGCGATCTTTGGCTTTCAAGATATTATTGTAAGTACCGGTATAATTTTAAGTAGAGGCTTGCTTCTTAAATCCTGAGCAACGCAAATACAATTTCCAGTTTTAAATAATATTCAAACATATTCGATAGGAATTTTCCTGGTTTAGAACATTTTTAATTTCTCATACGTAGTATTGAGAAAGTATTGGTTTGAGGAAAATTTTCGACTTCGAGATTTTGATGCCAATATATATTTGAAGACCTTCAGAACACATTTCTACTATTTTTGGAGTGATGTTCGGTGGTGATTTATGGTTAATTTCTTATATAAACGATATCAGTCACAAATATTAAGGGATTTTCACGAAACTTTATATCTGGCTTTGTTATAAAAAAAATCTAGAATTCGATAAAATATTTTTAAATTCAAACGAAAACTTTAAATTTTATTCGAAATTTTATATTTTTTAACATGGAAGCATAGAACAAGATTTGGCATACTTATTCAGAAAAGGGTTTATTCATGAATCGAAAAACTTATCAGTTTCAATCACTGTTGTGAAAAATAAGCGCTATACACATTTTTTTGTTCGTGAAGCTATTAGTTCCTCCTTGGGTGGCAAGTCACCCCCTCCCCCTTTGTCAAGTATGGTATCACTCGAAATATTGTTGGAAGCTCTTTATAAAAGTGAAAACGGTAACACGTTATATAGTTGTAACAATTTGGGTCCACGATACCAAGTTTACAAATTTTTTTCTAGTAAAATTTGAAAAAAAATAATAATTCTGGTATAAAAAATGTCCAGTTGAACCATACTATAGTTAATCATTTCTACCATTTACAATAATTAAGATTGTTTTTTTTACCACATTTTTCTTGCTCGCTATTATCACCACAGTGGTTGTGATCACCACATACCAGATCATCCGGAATGCACTTCTTGTTCCTGCACTGGAATTCTTGAGCTCTGCAAGGACCATCTGTAAAGAGAAACACGAATTATGTCTGGTTCTTACTAGGAGATCGCTAACTTTTGCATGCATGTCCAACCCCAACCCCTTAAATTGCAAATTTTAACATTATTACATTTGGAGTTCATATTTTCCTAATCCCGAATTCCACTACCTCGTAAAAGACATTATATTTTATTGCTGTGTTAAGTAAAATATTTACAAAAATCATAAAATATAAAGTTTTATTTCAGTTTTTTGTGGAAATTGCATGACCCTAAGGATAATGCTCTCATTGCAAGTATCTGCAAGTACCAGTATTCGCGAACCAGTTTCACATGCTTTACAACATGGATTTGCCGATACAAGAAAACTTGTTATATGTTGAAACTTTACGAATCTCCATGAAAACTGAGAACAGAAAAAATGTGTCTCACTACACAACGACATCAAATTAAATAGAAATTAGACTCAGATTGCAATGACCGAATTCATACTCACAGAATCCGCCTAAAAATAGTGTCTCTAGAATCACGTTCTAGGATTACGATCTAAGGAGAATGACCTTGCTGCCTTAGCAAGAATTGGCATTTTCATGCTGAAGAACGCAACCAATTCATGGACGATTATGTATACATTGGGAGTGCAATACTATCTTTGAAAATGCCTTTTTTAGGCGGGTTCTATGAGAACAAAGCTATATTTTACATACTAAGTGTAGCATGAATGAATGAGTGGGAAAAAATTCTGTGGTATATACTTAACGAAACACTCCCGATGACCAGTCCGGTCGGTATTAAAAACAGTTCTCAACTTGCAAATGTTCTGAGATAGCTTCGATATGGGTGCATAGCTGACGTGTTGGACGTGGGGCCTTACTACGTGCATGCTCGTTACGCAGGCGACAAAAGGCAGGTTACGACAAAATGATAACAATTTAAAATATTGAAATCTGACCGATAGATCTAAAACTAGATAAGTATACAGGCCTAGATATCTGCCGGTGCGGCTGGTACATCTGCTGTGAATAAAGAAATCTTGCTCATAATGTTGGTATGTCAACCTCAGCACCCGGTGCCCGATTACTACGCGGGTGATAGTCAACGTTATACACAAAGATTGTTGGAGTCGCACCAATAAGATAGAACAGAATGTAGAAAAATATGTTTCGGGATATGAATATGCAAGAAGACACTTATCAACAGTAGAACGTGAATGAAAAAAGCTGATCAACAAATTAATTACAATCATTTCTAATTTTAAACATGTTTTATTTAAATGTTAGCTAAATACTGTAAATTTTAAATTAATATCATCAACAATCGCTTGTAAGTATTGAAAAATAACCGCTAGAAACCCTCTGCGCAATTGTACAAACTTACATTTTTTTCATGCTCGTGCTTTTCAAACGAATTTGTAAGATGTTGTAATATCTAAAACTGTAAACTTTTCCTAAAGAGATAGGAAAACAACTCACCTCGAGCCTTCGTAAATGTGAACTGGAACATCGCCATGTTGTAAGAATGAGCAGTACTTTTCGAGTAATAGATTGTGATGTTGTCATCGGAAACGATAGATTTTCTCTCATCTAGAAAGAGCCCACTGCCAATCAATGCTATCTTGTGGTGTTCAGAATCTTCGATCTGTAAAGGTATTAAATGTTTACTTTTCTTATATACAAAATGTATAAGAAAAGGTATTGTGACGGGGTCGAGAATTCGAATTCGAATTTTCGACGGGAGAGCACGTTTCAAGCATCCCTGAACGCGAATCAGACGTTTTTGAGATGACTTCTGTGTGTGCGTGTGTGGGTCAATGTGTCTGGTGATAAAACTAAATATGTATACTTAATGCGAGTATTAAAACTTCAAATATTAAATTAATTTTTTCAACTTACTGAACAATTTTAAATTTTATTTAAACTTCAGCAGGGAGTTTTACAGAATTGACTCCCGTTTTCTCAAAATTTCAGAAATCTAGTTTGTTTCCAGATTTAAACTTCAGCTAGTCCATCTACTGATCCTAGACACACAGTCAAATTACAACACACATACACACACATCTGAGACCGAAAATCTCTTGTTCTTTCATTTGTGGTGCGTGAATCTGAAAACAATGAAACCTCTGATATAAAGACTAATTTTGTAGCCATCGCACTTTTAGTTGCACCTTTCTTTCTCCATTCACTTTACGCTCTGTTCAACATTTAGATGTCGTCATGTGTGATTTGCTTGCTCGAATTCGAACTGGATGCTCGTTTATCTCAATCATTAATAGCGATGAAAATTGGGCTGTAAAATTTATTATTCTTTATTTTGTAAACAATATTTCGCTCCACTAAAGTACGTACTGACGTTTTAATACTCATAACCGACTCATTACAACTCAAAAAAATCTGATGTGGGCAGCACATGACTTTCCTTATATAATGCAATGAATTTACCACTTTTACAGTAAAAAAAATCGATTATTTTTAAAATAGTTATTTATATTCTTTGCAAGATATTGAATTTTCGTCAATGAGTCGTCATTGATTTAGCGTCATTTTTATCCATTTGGCGAGTTTTTAGTTAATTTAGCAACATTTGAAAAAGTCGCCAAGTTGGCGACCTTCCACCAAATTTGTCGCCAAAATCTCGCCAAGCGTTATGGACGAAGAAATAAGTTATTCTTACAGCAGATAAATGACTATTGGCTTTCAAATACAAAAGTATTACTCAAAGTATCTTTTTTCATGAATGGAACGAGCTAGATTCACGAAAATGATGTCACCCAATTTATCGCATGGTATTACATATGAAAAGTGAACATGTTTCTCAATAGAAAATATATTTTTTTTTATTTTATATGACTTTTTGATAATTATTTTGACAAATGTGCAATATCTCGAGAACGGTTCATATTAGCGTTCTAAAATTTATGTCAATCGTTTTCTAATGAAAAATTACATAAGAAATGTCTACTTGCTTAACTTTATTAGCGGTTTTGATTTTTTAACGATTTTTTCAAAATTTCACTCGAAAATTTAGGGTGGTTCTGAGCATTCGATTGCGTATAAAAATAATAGGCTTCCAGCGTTTACTTATTGTGATTTTTGTTCCAAATTTCATTCGAATCGGTCCATTCGTTCGTCAGTTATCGTCTCCACAGACTCACTGACACACACACACACATACACACACACACAGACATAACTTCAAAAATGTTTGATTCGAGATCAGGGATGCTTAAAACGTGCTCACCCGTCGAAAAATCGAATTCGAATTTTCGACCCCGTCACAATACTTTCCTTATACATTATGTATATAAGGAAAGTAATATAGCATTGTAAACTATGACACATCTGGTGTTCTTGTGGCTATCCTAGAGTACACGCAACTGATACAAACTGGTAAAACTGTGAGAATGAAACTAAAAAAGATGTAGATGTCGCCAAAATTTCTATGAAGCATTTTTGTAGCAATTAAATTTTTAGTCATGCGATATTTCATGTAGGTTTCTTTAATGAAATTTCACTTGGAAACAAACTTATCCATGAAAATTCGACATTAACTTAATTGTCAGTGTTTTTCAGGCTTTTGAATATACAGCTATGCTACCGCACATAATTTATATAATTTTTTCTATGCAGACAAAATCTCGAAAGCTAATAGGAAAATCTAAAAAGCTAATAGGAAATTATAGCCTCGTCCTTTATGGATCTGCAAATTTAAAGGGATGTTCAATGAGTGAAACGTTAACATCTGAAAGTGAGGTATATTATTGGATTGGACATGAATAGTGAGTAATTGGATGATAATAGAGTAGGGATAAAACTTTTCATATCTAAACGAATAGGGAAAAAATTAGAAGGACACAGACAGTTGGATTATGAGGAGGATTTTGAGACCTTGAATCTAAGAAATTGGAGAATAATTGCATCTAGAAGGGTGACTTGTTAAAGAATCTCACAGAAGGTCAAATCCCATTCTGAACCGTTTAGCCAATGATGATGATTATGATGAAACGTTATTGATGTGCATTGCTCAAGAAGAAACCATTGCCAGCATTACCATCTATTCACGTATATAAGGAAATAAAGTTCGTTTATAACAACATACATACCAATCGTTGATCTCGCTAATATCATGGTTAAAACAATATTACTATATATACGTATATGAATGTTGTTGTTGAGACCCAGACCGTCCGACCTACCAGAAAGTCCGACCTACCAGTGTAAGGTAACACGTATGTGAATGTGTATTTGTATGGGGAAAAATGGCATAAACAGTTGTCGAACTAAAGACGAAATAAGTGATTTTTGTGAGTTATCATCAAAGCATAACAATAACTCAAACAAAGAAATAATCTTGAATCTGATCTTTTTATTTCCCTCAATATTATAAGTCAGAAAAATTAACTACCAAAATAATTGCATTACTTGCCAACTATGATATAAAATTTAAGAAAGCATTTTGTATATCGGGACACAAGGCCTAACAATACTGAAAATATTGTTGGTAAAAGCACTACATTCGGTTTCTGTTCAATTCTCGCAGCTTCATTTCCTGTTTAGAACATTCGAGCCGTGTTAGACAAGGAATGGCATTATAATCCTAAGAACTGCTTTCCATTCCATGCATTAAAACCTTTCGAACGTGGGTTTTAATGTAGGAAAGCCTTGATTGGGTTTAGCAGGATTTTGCGTTTCACAGGAGAAATACGAGACTTAGTGTGACCTCCATGAAATGAAAGACAGTTATGGACTTTGATGTTCACGCTGGGTTACATCTGTATTGGACAAGCACGAAGGTTCTTATGTTTCACCAGTGCTTGTTTGCTTCTAGTACTGGGGAAGATTGTTTGAAATTTGTATAAGGAATAGTGTAGACCCTTTAATGGGAAATGCAAGTAGTCCCCTTACGAAATAATTACGAAATTGAAATAGATTTGTGTCGGTATTTCATAAGTTAAATCTATCCATAAGTTATATGGCTTTTGTATAGATTATAGACCACAGGTCTTTGACCTCAGGTCTGTGTGTCCGAGAGGTCTAGTGGTTAGGGCACTTACCTCATAAGTTAATGCACTGGTGTTTAATACACGAGTTCAGTGACGAACGGTCCCAGTTCACCTATATTGTTGGGGGCTAAAGCCGATCGAGAGTGATACTAGCCACATCACCTCTTGTGTACCGTTGGCTGAAGGAGCCCTAACCTGCTGTTTCCCCAGTCTCATTATACATACATATATATAATATAATATAATATAATATAATATATATATATATGCATGTGAGCTGTTTAGGGAGTGCTTTAGCTTTTTACTTTCCCTGTAATACATGGTAATGTATAGGGAAAGTATTGGAATCATGCCGAAAATCGCAACTCGAGTTTTTGGCGGATCTACACCTTTCGAGACCTCTAGAATACGAAAAAACTATTTTTAGCGTGACGTCTGTGTGTGTGTCTGTGTGTCTGTGTGTCTGTCTGTCTGTCTGTCTGTGCAGATTTTGTATCCACTGTAACTAAAAAAGTAATTGACCGAATTTAATAAAATTTGGTAGGTAAGTCACTTGTGGGCGAATCTGGTGCTGATTAGTTTTGGGCATGATTCGGGATAAAAGAACCCGCCTTTTTTTTTGCGAAATGGCCCGCAAAAGCTTGTATCCACTCTAGCTGAAAATCTAATGGACCGAATTTCACAAAATTCGGTAGATAAGTCGCTTGTGGGTCACCCTGGTGCTGATTAGATTTTGGTACGGTTCGGAAAAAAAATAACCTGCCTTTTTTTGCAAAATGGTCCGCAAAAATTGACAAAATCTAAAATAAAAAACTACGTATGCTGAAATATATCCATTAAATGCTGATTTTATACGTAATTTTTAACGAAGAAAAGAATAAGACCAACCCCATTACACTAAGTCTAGCCGTTCTCGAGATATTTTTGTTTTTTTGTTTTTTCTCTACGCCACCTTTGAAAATGAGTCCAGTTACCAAATGAGAACGAAAATTGAATTAATAGTGAATTAAATTTAATTAGATTGAGAGAATGTATATATAAGTCTGCAGGGAAAGTTATGTGCTGCCCACATCAGATTTTTTATCTTATTTTCTACCCAGACCGAACGTGCTAACATGAAATTTATGAATTTTTTCGGCACATTATACCAATTCATATATATATATAATAAAATAACTTTAGTGAATTTTGTGAATAATATGTAGGTAAGGTAAATGCTCAAAACCTTTTACATCTTCTTTTTAAATTATGAAATATATAATAGTTACCCTACAGAAGTGTTTCTCAACCGCCGGGTCGATACACGATACCAGATCTCGGTATCAATTATACCGGGCCGTGAGAGATTCTCTTAAAAAAATGGTGAAAATGTCGCAAAATCGATAAAAAATGTCGTCAACTTGAAAAGAATGACGCTAAATCAATGAAAATGACAACTGACTGAGGAAAAGTCAATATTATGGAAAGAACATAAGAATAACTTATCTCTCAGTCTAACGCTTGGCGGAATTCTGACTATGAATTTTGGCGACATATCGCTAACTTGGCGACTTTTTTAAGTGTTGCTAAATTGGCGAAACTGTTGCCAAATTGATAAAAATGTTATCAAATTTATAAAAATATTGCCAAATTGATAAAAATGTTATCAAATTGATGAAATTGACGACAAATGGTATGCAATATTTTGTAAATTTTTTATTCCGTCATATGATGGGCATATCTTTTATTACATAAGAAATGCTCTTCTAAATATCGCCAATTTGGCGATATTTAGCCCCACATTGACGAAAATATCGTCAAAATTGCAAAAAATGAAGCCAAGTTAATGAAAATGACGTCTAATTAAATTTATTATTAAAATATTTAAATATGTGGATTATATTGCTTATTCAGGATGATATCAATATTGATAATTGTTAAATTAGAATTGCGTAAAATAAGTTAGTTGGGTACGAAATAGTTTTACATGTTGTCCCACGGAAAAGCTGCAAATGTACAATTTAACTTTACAAACATCATGCCATGGATTTTTTTCATCACTTTCTCACAGTTAAGGAAGTAAATTCATTGCATTATATAAGGAAAGTCATGTGCTGCCCACATCATATTTTTTTACTTCCCTTATACATAGTATAATGTATAAGGGAAGTATTATGACGGGGTCGAAAATTGGAATTCGAGGTTTCGACGGGAGAGTACTTTTCAAGCATCACTACACACGAATCAAACGCTTATGAGGTAATGTCTGTGTGTATGTGTGGAAGTATGTGTGTGTGTGTGTGTGTGTCAATGAGTCTGTGGGGACGATACCGACGATTTAGGACGCAATCAAATGGAGCAATTCGAATGAAATGTCGTACAAAAATTGCAATCCGTGAAAACTGGAAGCCTATTGTTTTTAAGCGTAATCGAATTTAAGAACCCTCCTAAATGTTCCAGTGAAATTAAAAAAAATCATCAAAAAATCCAAATTTTTACACAAATCATCATTCCTCATATAATTTTTCATTAAAAACGATTGACATAAACTTTAGAACGCTAGCGTGAACCCTTCTCGAGATATTGTAAATTTTCCAAATACAAATTTACAAAAACATCATATAAAATAAAAAAAATTCTTAACTTTTGTGAAATATGTTCACTTTTCATATGTAATATAATGCGATAAATTTATTGACATTCTCGTGGATTTTCCGAGTTCCATTCATGAGAAAAGATACTTTGGGTAATAGTTTTGTATTTGGACGCCAATAGTCAATTATCGACTATAGCAATAACTTATTTCTCCATCCATAAAGTTTAGCGATATTTTGGCGACAAATTTGAGGGAATATCGCCAGTTGGCGATTTTTTAAATGTTGCTAACTTAACGAAAATTTCACCAAATTGATAAAAATGATGCTAAATCAAGTGATAAAATTTCAATATCTTTCGCAAGATGTCGCCAACTTGGTGACTTTTTGGATATTGCAAAAGTAACAAAAGGGATGACAAATCTATGAAAATGACGCTGAATGGGAGGTTTTGCGAATTTTTAATACCATATGACGGACACACCATCTAGTATACTCCGATTAGAAAGCTTTTCTCCCCATTTGTCTGCAACACTTGGCGATACATTTAGTGAACTTAGTTAATAATTAAGTGACATATCGCCAACTCATCAATATTTAGCCCCAGATTGACGAAAATATCGTAAAAATTGCAAGCAACGCCAAGTTAATGAAAATAACGCCTAATTGATGAATCTATTATTTACATATTTTAATATATAGACTATATTGCTTATTATGGATGAAATAAATATTGATAATTATTAAGATTTGCACGAAATATAAGTCAATTGCATGCGAAAATTTTTCCATGTTGTCATCCGGAAAATCCACAAATGTACAATTCAACATTAAATACAGTGTGTCATGAATCTTATACATCCATTTCGAGAATAAGAGCTTGCAATTTCGTCCCCACTAGCTCAATGGTACAGCATCGCCTGGCCGGTTCGCAGATCCAGGTTCTATTCCCGGTTGGGGCAAGGTTCTTTATAATCTTATACATCATACTTCACTGTGAAAGAAGTAAATTCATTGCTTTATATAAGGAAAGTCATGTGCTGCCCACATCAGATTTTTTTCAATTATTTTATTACTTTCCTTATCTACATAGTGTAATATATAAGGAAAGTATTGTGACAAGATCGAAAATTCGAATTCGAGTTTTCGACGTAAGAGCACGTTTCAAGCATCCCTGAACACGATTCAGATGGGTTTTTTTTTTGTGTGTGTGTGTCAATGAGTCCGTGGAGACGATATCTGACGAACAAATGGAGTGTTTCGAAACGAAATTTGGTACAAAAATTACAGTCCGTGAATACTGGAAGCCTATTGCTTTTTAACGCAATCGAATGTACAGAATCTCACTAAATTTTCGAATGAAATTTTGAAAAAATTATCAAAAAATCACAATATTTAATAAAGATGCACAAATAGTCATTTCTCATGTAATTTTTTATTTGAAAACGATTGACACAAACTTTGGAACACTAGCATGAATCATTCTCGAGACATTGCACATTTTTTCAAATAAATTTATCAAAAAATTGTATAAAATAAAAAAATATTAACTATTGTGATATATGTTCGCTTTTCATATGTAATATCATGCGATAAATTTGTTGACATCATTTTCGTGGATTTAGCTCGTTCTATTTATGAGAAAAAATACTTTGGGTAATACTTTTAAAGTTTGACGCCAATAGTCATTTTCTGCTATAAGAATAACTAATTTCTTCTTACATAACGCTTGGCGAGATTTTGGCTGCAAATTTGGCGGAATGTCGCCAACTTGACGATTTTTTTAAAAATATTTTCAAATTAACGAAAATGTCGTCAAATTGATAAAAATGACGCCAAATAAATGAATATGGCTTCTAATTTTGAAAAATTCAATATCTTAGAAATAATATAAGAATCTACGAGTACCATAAGAATTACCTATTTTTCCGTCCTTAACGTTTGGATAAAATTTTGCTGACAAATTTTTTGTAATATCTTCAACTTCGTGACTTTTTACATGTTGCCAAATTGATAAAAATGTCACCTAATTGATAAAAATTCGCAGAATTAATGAAACTGACCCTGAATCAATGAAATGACGACTAATGGATGAGAGTTCAGTATCTTGGAAAGAACATAAGAATAGACTATAAAAACAACTCATTTCTCCGTACGTCCATCCGTAATACTTGGCGATAAATTTAGAGGGACGTCGTCAACTTGGCGACTGTTTTAAATGTTGCTAAAGTAACAAAAATATCGTCAAATAGATAAAAATGATGCCAAATGAGATGGAATTGTTTAGCTTTGAATATCTATATCGTTTTGTACTGCTTATTGAAACATCATTTAGAGGGGCATGACTAACAATTTAGTAATTATTAACATAAATAAAAATACCAAAGTGAGGTTACATAGAAATATCATGTCCTGCGACGCAAGAATCATTATGACATTCTATCAGAATCATCCCCCTTTCCTCCTTTGTATACCCGTATGTGCCGAAGTTCCCAGTTACAATTCTACTTACTTAAGCATAATTATTCCCAACAATATCATCTTAAAATGTGGTACTGAAGAACCTAATTTAATGATTTAAATCATAAGGTTTTTACAAGTGTTTTAAAAACGTTTCGTTAAGGAACGTTCTAAACAACCAATTCTTTCAATATTGAACTCAAGAGCTCAGCTTGAGAAAATCCGAGTTAAGTACAAGGAGCGCATCCATAGTAGCATGCTAAAATCGGTCCGATATTGGCAGCCAATATAGTCCTAATATTGGGCCAATAGGATAATGTGTATATTTTGATATTATTGGCTGGCTACTTATAGCCAACATTGGTAAGCAAATATATACCCAATATTTAGTTAGAATTGGTTTCCAATTTATTTCAAGTATTGGAAATAATTTCACTGTCACACCAACATTGCGTAATATTTAATGCCATATGCACACAATGTGGCAGCCAAATTAATCCCAATATTAGAGTTGCATTAAAAATATTTTCATTGAAATGCCAAGATATATAATACTAGCCCAATACTGTCCCGATATTGGTATGGTACTAAGGATGTAAATAATTTTTAAGAATGAAACAATGAAATAAACACGCATCACATCCACAACATCTCTACCGAAACACTCAAATCTGTTGTTGAACACGCTATTTTGCGCTTTCAGCTTGTTTCAGAATGCGAAGGACAGCATATTGAACATTTATTACGTTATTTAGCCAATGAGTAAGTCAACGTTTATTACTTTTGTATTGCATTCTAATGAAGTAAAGCGCCAATTATTCTCCTACCGGCGACTATTTGAATTGCTGTTTTTTCTTCACAAAAAAAAAATTCCATTGCTCTACGAGTGTGTTCACGCAAAATTTCAAATCATTCTGACCAGTGCTTTTTATTTGAGGCCATTTTCAAACCGGGAACATTAAATATAATCATCCTGTATATGCCCAATATTTAGTTAGAGTTGATTTCTAATTTATTTCAAATATTGGAAATATTTTCAATAAATTCAATTGCGTAATATTTAATGCCGTATGTAGCCAATGTGGCAGCCAAATTATTCCCAATATTAGCGTTGCATTAAAAATATTTCCATTTAAATGTCAAGATACAAGATATAATACTGTCCCGATATTGGTATGTTACTAAGGGTGTAAATAGTTTTTAATAATTAAATACTGTAAATTTTGGCCTTTTTAGAAAGGACAGAAAATGAAACACTTTTTTATATAATTTTGTATACTTATGTATTCCTTTTATATTATTAATGGATTCGGATGTATGCAGACTTGGTTTTCTGGGGCATCTAATATATGTTAGAATAAAGATTCGGACCTGGTATTCCCGGGAAAAGTATAATATTTCAGCCAATACATCTCTTTAAGTTCTAGGTTCAAAGAAAATAAATATGTCGTCATTGCGATCAGAAAAGGTGCTACTCAGCAAACAGAAGCTACAAGTTACAGAAGCTCAACATCAGTGTGGTCAATGACCCCCCCCCCCTCCAATAAAAAATACATAGCGATCCTCCCACCAAATAACTTGCTTTAAAAGAATTTCAACTTATTCTTCTCTAAATTAATCCAAAAAACTGTTAGAAATAAACCTTATTGAAAGAATAAAGGTTAAAAAAAATAAAAAATGGTAAATTAACGTTTTGTTTTACTATCAAATTAAATAACACACTAAATCATTAGATAATTACAAATAAACATGATAAAATACAAATTAGATGGTCCTTATAACAAAAAAACTTTTAAAAAAATTGATCAAATTAATAATTTTGTTTTAGTTCTTCACTTGATGATGATATTTTATCTATAATGTTGATTTTACTAATGTTATCAAACAAATCTCTTTCAACATTCATGAGCATGAAAGGTGAAAGTAATTACTGACAAAAAGTAGATCTTAATTTATGCTTAATCAGTTTGAGTTTGGAAAAAATTTGTTCACATATTACTTAATTACATGGGATAGTCATTACAAATTTATAGGCTGAATACAAATTATTTAAATGTCCAGACTGAGATTACAGGTGATGTAAAATATTAAAAGCACAAGACAAAAACGAAGAATATTTTCCCGTGGAAGTGGCACTGGAATAGGGCTTAATTGAGTCCACTTTCTCACCAAAATTACTTTCGCCTTTTCAAGAGACTTTCATCCTGAATTTCGGCGATTTTATCGAAAAATGGTCTTTCTAGTGCCATTTTAAATGTATTGTATTGCCCAACAAACTATTTCAGCTCCAAAATCAATTCACCTCTACTAACTTTTGCCAGCTGTGAAATTGTTGTGAATACATTTTCAGGGAAGTTATCTAATTTCAACATTTCTCCATAATTTCTTGGATCCAACCAGATGCAATCTTCTAATAAATCTTTGCATGGGACAAACAGTTCAGATATACTAATGGCACAGTCTAATATATCAAAATACAAGATTTTGTACTTCTGAAATGGAGTGAAAGATTGATCTTCTTCAACTGGCTGCTCCCCTGGCATTATCTTCCATTTATCAAATCGTTTTTCAGGGAAATCTGTTTCTATTTCATTGTAATCAAAACTCATCAAAGTTCTCATTGTGAACAACTTTAGCTTGTACTTGTTCAGCATACTTTTTGCATTGTTCCTACAGTACATCAAAATTCGTCTCATTTCTTTTATTCTTCATTTGCTCCAACAATGCTCACCAACTTCCATGCCAATGAATAATCTATAGCTTTGCTTTGCAAAAATTTTGATACTGGTGAAGTTACTGAAAATAAGTCTAAAATAATATAAGCCGCAAATAGAGTTTCAAATTTGCACCATTGACTTATTAGAGTCCGGGCCATGAATTTCGTTTTACAATCAAAGTTTCCTTTTGTCACATCTAATAATACACAAAAAGGTTTACTAACTCACCGAACTCAAAATCGCTTTCGTTCAAATTAATACAAAAATCAACAATTGATGAAAGGGCCTTGTATTTGCTACACCACCTTGTTGCGCGAATCTTTTTCAAACGGTTTAGCTTTTTGCATCTACTGTAACGACTTTTGTCTGTTTTTATCCATACTGCCATTCTTTTGTGAGAGTTGCTTAGAAAACAGGATGTCTCTTCTGCTGAGCTGAACAAATTCTCCGCATGGAGACAATTTACTGTAGCGTCAGCCACCACTAACACATGAACCATACAATGAGTATAAATAATATGTGAATTTTCTTTTTTCAGTTTAGCCTGAAGACCATTATAACAGCCTTTCATGTTCACAGCTCCATCAAATGAACAGGCCACAATGCTGGAAATAGATATTGCAAATTGCTTTAATTCTGCCTTTAATTTTTCAAAAAGTGCTTTACCACTAGAGTCTTCTACTATCGATATATCAAGTAGTCTTTCGTATGCCTTTCTTTGCATTACATAACGAAGACAGATGACTAACTGATCCATTACTGCCATGTCCTGTTTACCATTGTCTACTGTCAACCATTGAACTGCACAAATAACGCTATAACTTAAGTCTTTAAAAATCATATTCCGTCTCATGGATCCTATTATTTTTATTAATTTATTGATAAATGCTTTAGATAAAAACGTTACTGCAGATCCACTGCTAATTTTTTTTTCTTTAACTTTCCCGTCATTTCTCGCTTCTTAAGCTCTGCCATCCTCTTTTCTTGCTATCAGCTATGCACTGTTTAACATGAGTCTTTAGAATAACATCGTATTCTAACACCAGCAGAACAAGCTCAAGGACATTTCCATGATTTCCTTTTATACCAAGGGATTAAGCTTCTTATTCTTTTCCCCGGTAAGCTATGCCTTGACTACAGATAAACAGTGTGATATCTTTGAGAAGCTGAAGAACTAATTTGCGTGTTTTAATCTGTTTTTCCCGATATTTTGCTTGGTTAGTATTGAGAAGAGTGTCGATGTCACCATCTTTACATATCTGCGACAATAACTAACGACGATGCCTGGTGATGATGACTACCGTTTCGGCGCATACACAGATGCGCTCGTTCATTCTTCTCAGCCCTACGCCAACCCCTAAAGTTTATGTATCGTGTATAAACATATTACAAACAATTGATTAAGTAAAAATGTAAATGCAGGGTAAAATAATAATTTTCTCTAATTTAGGTTTAATTTAAACGTTTTTAGATACAGCATTTAAACCTTCTGCGACCGATGTGGTGGCCGAGCGGTCAAGGAGGCAGGCGTTTCCTCGTGATGGCTCGGCTGCCAGATTGCGGGCTCGAGTCCCGCCTGCGGGCATGGATGTTGTGACGTCTTATTTGGGGCAGAAGTCAGACTTCTACCTTCGGGTGCCCCGGGTCATTGGACTAAACAGAAGCAGTGCACACATTCTTCCTTAAAAAATGTAATGTTAGAGACACGACAACAACAACAACAAACCTTCTGCGCATCGGCGGATTGTTTTAGGTGTTTTTCTGAATAGCTTTCTGGATTTCCCCCCATAATTTTTATATTGGCTCAATGGGCCCCCATCGAGCCCTCGGCGATCGCCAACCAGATACACTGACCAGACCAACACTGCTCAATATAACATCACTTCTTCACTAAACAAAACCTCAAGGTCACTCAGCAAGATATCAATGTAGAAATAGGAATGAGTGTTGTACTTGGTCTCCATTTTAGAGCAAACAAAACTATCAATCCCTTAGATCTTAAAACTTCGATTATGTTAGCTCTTGTAGCTTCAGAACTTAAATGAAAAACAAAAATCGTACAACTTTTTGGTTTCTCGGGCACAGATTTTGAATGGAAGACCCAGTCTGCACTCTTCATTATAATTGTTTTTCACTGGACATTAATTAAAAGCATATTATCTGAACCAGAAACAAATAGTAACTTTTGAGCTCATATTAATCAACAAACATCCCCCCCTCCTACAACGAAGCATCACTTCCCGATCAGTCATGTTTTCTCAATAGAACATTCGAAAAAAACTTTGCATCACCTGAACTATGATTTAAGGATCCAAATTTTAAGTCACTTTTAAGTTTATTAAGTCTCCAATTAACAGCTTCATAATAGTATGTGCTTATTTTATCGCTAATAAAGTTGACACGAATATGTAAATTGTCAAGTTTCATATTAGCATCACTATCCTTATCAGTAACTTGCTTCAAAGACATTTAGATATAACAGCAGATAAAATCGTTGGAGTACAAAGACTGCCAGAAAGAGCCACGTGCCTTTCAGACAATACACTTTCCTCATACAGACTGGCGAAATCTGCCTAGAAATTTTCAAATAGTTTTTATCATTTGCACTTGAATAACTGGCAGTACAAAATGTAAAACAAGTTTTTAGGTTATACAAGAACTTATTGAATGTTATATTTGCACAGACAGCACTGCTCATGACAGGTAATTCAGCAACGACCACCATTTTGAACGTTCAAGGAAAAACTTTAAATATATAACTTTATATAATATATAGGGGCATGAATGAATCACGATCAATATTAAAATCTATTTATAAAAACTATAAGAATAAAAGAGTGTTAAAAGCACTTAAAACTGAAAATACTTCAATATTGCAAGACCCACAAAAACGAACAATCTATTTATTGGGTCTATGAGCTTCATCTTGCAGTCTGATACAATTTGATGAATTTTATACCAACCGACTGATGCTGTTGTTGTTGTTGTTGAGACCCAGATCCTCTGACCTACCAGAAAGGTGTAAGGTAACAGTTTGGACGACCGGGAAGTGCCACCCAATTTAGACCGGAACTCAGTGGGGGAGACATCCACAGGGACCGTACCCTCCTTTCCCTACCACCAACCTCTCGGAGGGACTTACGGATCCACATGTTTAACGTGATCGTACCCCTCGTGAACATGGCAGCAGTTTTGGCAGTGGCTGGAATCGAACCCGGGGCTACCGAGTGCAATTCCAGCGCGCTAACCACTGGGCTACCGAGCCCCAACCGACTGATGCGACATTTCGATCAGTACACACATTTGAAAATTTTGACTTTTCTATCCGATTGCAACGGTTAATTAATACGTTCTGCAGAACACGTGTTAATGGCAAGAAGTTGCAATTCGAGAGAGAAAAGAAAAATAGTCTACATAAGGAACAGATATGTCATCAAAAATAAACTTGAGATGAAGAACAATAGCCAACTTAACAAATTTCTTGAGTGAAAGGCATCGAGAGAAAAAGTAATTGGATATATTTCATAACTAACTCCAGACTACATAGCAATTCCTCTGGTGAACTTTCTTCAAGGTTCAAATTTGGGCCCACTCCCTTTCTTAATTTTCATTAATGAAATACCCCGAATCTTTAAATCTGCTAAATGTCTTATGTTTGCCGACGATCTAAAACTTTATGTGAAAATCGACTCATTAACTGATTGCTGCATAATGATCTACATAATTTATATAACTGGTCTGTTTAAATAGGCTCCGTTTAAACATTTCTATACGTGTTATGTTATGAGCAATACTAGGATCCATAATATTCTCGACTACAACTACTTTTTAAATAATTTACCTCTATCTCGGTGTACTCGTTTTATTGGTTTGGAAGTCTCTTTTGATCATACATTTAACTTTCAACGGCATATCGATAACACTATTAAAAGAGCCTACCACCGAAAGACTTGGCTTCACCTTATGTTTTTACCAGGACTGATACTATTATTTGTCTGTATAATAAATACCCTTGTTAAACCAATTTTAGAGTATTGTTCAATGTTTTGGCACCCTATTTGCATGCTGCATTTCTCAACAAATTGAAGTCGTGCAAAATAAACTTTTAAGTACTATTAATTATAGAAATTTTGGCTATTGCTCATATGATATGCACACTAGTAAACTCAGATAAAAATTTAGTTTCATGTCTCTTAAAAAAAAAGAAGAAAATGGTACTGCTTCTTTGTTTTACTAAAGTTTTAAATAATGCAATTGATTGCTCCATTTTACTTTTTTGCCTGGAATTTCAAAAACATGTTAATAATTCTAGGAAAGAAAAAGAGTATTTCACAATGCTACTGTTAAACACAATTACATTAAGAGTTATTCTATCTATAAATTTGTTGATCTCCATAATACCTATTGTTCTAATATTGACCTTTATAATTTGACTCCTGGTATTTTATGTTGTGTTCTTTTTATGTTTGTGTGATTACTATCACTGGATTTCATCTTTAGTTGCCACATAAATTGAATAAATAAATAAATAAATAAATACATAAATAATAAACGGCAAATTTACCCAATAGCCATATATAGAAATGCAATATATATGCCGTTGAAGTTTTTTCATCCCAATTCCTTTCAATTTATTTGCATTCATTGCAACAAGAAACTGCTTCTGATTCGGAACGAGGATGTAAAGTCTTCTTTTACCACGAAATATGTCTAATAATTTTCCTCTCTTCACTCATGAAGTTTGATAAACATGGCGATAGTTTTTCATCTCGGTCATTTTCATGCCTGATACTTTTTGTAACGCTAAAGAACTTGACTTTACATCTCTTACAAGTTTGTTTCTGATGAGATTCTCTATAAATGCGTATGTGTGTTTATGCATATTTCTAAAAAAGCGACTCACAATCAGTTGATCATCATCTTTCAGGGAGTACTTAGCAATGCTAAGAATGACAGACTGTCCATATGTGGATTTCAGGAGAATCTTACACCGGTTCGGCATCTCAATGGGAAGAGATTTCAAGATACCAGTATTTTCGAATGCAAGGTAGATGGCAGGTGTCGTGGATTCCAGGCAGAGCTCTTCGGCAAAGACTGAAAGGGAAAATTTTGTTTTAAATAATATTTTGAGGAAGATAAACGATTCTGCGCAGATATATATTTCTAGGTTGGCCTACCCAATTTCGATATACATTTCTTAAAAAAATGCCAAATATTAAATTATTAAAAAAAGGTATATAAACTAATAAAGGTATATAAATTATTAAATAAAAGTATATAAACTAATAAAGGTATATAAATTATTAAATAAAGATATTAAATAAAGATATAGCAATTTCTATTCTTGTCGTACTAAAATTAGATGAGTAGTCCAATTTTAAAGGACAACGAAATAGGAAGAGTGCTATGCGTATTGATTTCAAAAAGTCAATTCCGCCTTGGAAATGTATTCCTGCAACGTCCTTACAAGTTTGTCTTTGTTAAATTAATATGATGCCTCATTTTGAAGTAAAATAAACAACTTGAACTTTTAAATTAAACTAGTAACAAATAAATATATAAACTTCGTTCTGTGGTAAAATTATTCTATCCATAACTCGCCATGAGCAGTATCACGTGTTACATATATATATATGAAAAAATTGAAAGATTTTAAGCGAAAATTACGCATAAACTACTGTATGTACAAAAAAACTCATCACTAGCATATCTGTTACAAATGAGTAACTATAGACCAAGACTAAGGATAAAGATAGAAGGCAACATATCACTACAATGGTAAAGGGGGATGAGAAGAATATTAGGATATAAAATTCACAAGTAAAAGTATATAAATATAAATATAAATAAAAATAAAAATAAAACACGGCAAAAATGAGAAAAGGCAATAATAATTAGCTCAAGATAAAAGATTAAGACATAGAGAACAATCAATTGAAACTACACAAAAATGGCGGTTAGTTCGAAATTGCATTCTCATCAGGACAGTCATACAATTCGAATTAAAACCGATAGAATAGCCAGTTTCTGACAATGGCGATAGTATTTAACTATAGACACCATTGGAACTGTCTACTGGCTAGTGGAAGGAGAAAAATAAATCAATTGAATTACAAATCAGAAAAATAATACTTCCTCCAACAGAAATATGAACTCACAAGCATTGCCACCGCGTGTAAGTTGAACAAGCGACTGAGCATTTCACCTCACTTCGTCAATGTGAGTGGGCACCGGAATGAATACATTTGAACGATACATAATATGTATGGAGACTTACAAAAATAGTAATCAGTATAGGACTCAGGAAAAGTGGAAAACAGTCATTCGAAAATAGTAAACAGTATTAGACTCAGGCCAAGTGGTAAGTTAGGTGATAAGAATGGGTGAATTCTCAAAATTGAGTTATCCAATCAAAGATAAATAATGCATGTGTAAAATGATTACGTGGTATATTTGAAATTATTAATAATATTATTTACAAATACTTCCGGATATTGGCAATTTTGACAAATGCGTTTAAGATTATTGATGTGGAGAAAGTAAAACCGAGGATCAGAAAGTCGATGTATTCGAAATAGCTGGTTTAAAATAATGTTTCTAAACAATTGAATAGAATTACAAGATTGATAGGATAGCAGCTTTATGATAGTGAAGTTGTAAGAATCTTTTTAGTCATATAAATTGGTGATTACATGATTATTGAGGGTATCTAAATTTAGGTCTAAAAAATTTACAGTTTGACTAACGCTAGGCTCATTAGGAATTAATTCTAGGTTAGATGGGTAAAAATCAATATTATTTGGATAGGAATCATCAATGATAATACAAATTAAGTCGTCAACATACCTATATATAATATATGAATTAGAGTTAAAATGACATTCATAATAATAAAGATATAAGTTACCGAGTATACTACTACTACAGCCACCTTGTGGTACACCAGATGTTTGTATATAAATGTTATCACCTTGGATAATATAATTGTTGCATAACACAAAGTGTAAGGGCATAGGAATGTTTTGACATTAAATGCAACATTATTGGCAGATAGATAGTCTTGATAAAGAGAGATAATAACTTTATATAAATCTTTAATGACAATATTATTAAATAGGTCTTTAAAATCAAAAGTATGGAAACCAAGAATTTGTGGAAGCTTGCTAAGGTGATTTTCTAAATCAAAACTATTGTTCAAAATGAAATATCCTGAATTCCTAAATTTAAGAGATTCATTAATTCTATTTAAACAGTTAAGCAAGTATTTACTAGCTGTAGTGGTAAAGGTATTATGTCCACAAGTGACAGTTCTAAAACTGAGAGGTGATTTATGGAATTTAGGAACCAAAGTAACATAAGGAAATTTAAAAAACTTACAATTAATATTTAATTGTGTATATAATTTTAGCATTTTAGTTTTGATTTTGATAGACTGATTATTAATGGGTTATATATATAAATATGGATTCAAATGATTAAGAAATGAAAGAAGTACTAAAGGATGGGGATGCTTACAAGGAAGTTGAACGGCCAAGGGGGATTACGCCCCTTTGTTCCCGGTTGAAGCACGCTTTTAATCCCAGAAAACGTTACCCGGAACCAGACTCGCCTGAAGCAATCCTCCACATACCGACATTGGAAAATTAAAATGGTCAAGTTGGTGACATTCCACCAAATTCGTTGCCAAAATCTCGCCAAGCGTTACGGATGGAGAAAAAAGTTATTCTTGCAGCAGATAAATGACTATTGTGATCAAATACAAAAGTATTACTCTATATGTTTTCATGAATGGAACGAGCTAGATCCACGAGAATGATGTCACCCAATTTATCGCTTGATATTAGATATGAAAAGTGAACATATTTCTCAATAGGTAATATTTTATTTATTTTAAATGATTTTTTGATAATTTTTTTGAAAAATGTGCAATATCTCGAGAACGGTTCATGCTAGCGTTCTAATATTTATGTAAATCGTTTTCTAATGAAAAATTGCATAAGAAATGACTATCTGCGTAACTTTATTAAGGGTTTTGATATTTTGATGATTTTTTTTTCAGAATTTCACTCGAAAATTTAGGGGGGTTCTGAAAATTCGATTGCATATAAAAGGAATTGGCTTCCAGTATGCACGGATTGTAATTTTTGTACCAATTTCGTTCGAGTTGGTCCATTCGTTCGTCAGTTATAGTCTCCACAGACTCACTGATACATATATACACAAACATACACTTTCACACACACACACACACACATACTTTCACACACACATTTTCACACACATATACACACATACTTTCACACACATACACAGACATCACCTCAAAAATGTTGGAATCGTGATCAGGGATGCTTGAAACGTGCTCTCCTGTCGAAAATTCGATTTCGAATTTTCGACCCCGGCACAATACTTTCCTTATGTATTATTGTATCTAAGGAAAGTAATAAAATGGTTGTTCAACTAATTTAGAAATAAGAAAATATTTAAAATGTTATACTTTGTATGTATGTACTTACATAGGTAATATAGTTTAAAATATTGTGCATTTCCTTCACTCCTAACATTTTTATGTTAAATTATTTTATTTTCCTCACCAAGGAAATAAAACTTATTGAAAGTGCACATTTCAATATAAATTCACTTATCATACAAAATCCTTTTCCGAGTTAAAATGACAATCGCATACCCTCCCCTGTCAAGAATATCACAGTACGCTGCTGATGGATACTATGGATGCATTATCATATCTAGGACAATTCTGCTTAAAATAAGTTGTAAAAAATTTAAGGGTACTGGTGATAAGAGCGTATTGGTGATAGTTCGAGTTTATTGGTGATAATTACCAAATAAATCTGCTATGGGTGCCTTGCACTCAATGCAAAATTCAGCACAAATAACTTTTATTGTTGATGAAAATTACTCTATTCCGTTTCAGTTGATACAAGAACAATATTTATAGACACAAATTTCAAAATGCATGTGTTAAATATTTGTATAATATAGAATAAACAAAAGCTTGGCTTGAAAATGTTCAGAAATTTTCATGGATTAAAACTGTTTTTTCTATTTATCTAGTGGCAGCAGTATCCCACAAGAAAATAATAATATTGATAAACCTCTCCATTTCTATAGTACTTGAAAAAGGGTAAATGAAGTTTCCGCATAAAATATCTAAAACATTAGTTATGAAGCTTTTGACATTAGGTAATAATAAGAAAAAAATGTTAGGTCAGAACACCATTTTCTAAATTGGGGAAAATTTCGTAAAAAATGCAAATTTTAAGAACTATAGATTGGTGCATACAGGGATTGGAGTTTGTGCACACGTTATGTAAAATAAATGTTTCATACAGACTTATCACAAAAATATTATGAAAATTGCTGTATTTATTTTAATCTAATTACATACAAATTTGGAATTCTGAATGTCGCGTGTTTGGGAGGGCGGGATGGGGAGACTCACATTTGTCCCTGTTTACTGTAACATTCCAAACACAAAAACTATATCATATAAAATATGTGATTTGGTACACATGTAGAAAAAGCTTTGGAGCACACTCTGAAATAAACCGTTTTCGATATATATTATAGTTTAATAATTATTTAATGTCAAAATCAAAGACAAAATATTTGAGCGAGTTTGCGTCCTGGATAGACTAACGAATTTTTGTCGTCAGGTACCTGCATAGTTGAATTTTTGCTGGACGGAGCCCTTTTTTAATTTCGCTTTAGATTACGAGATGTTTTACCTTTCATGCACTTCTGAAGTGAACAGTTATCTTTCGTATCAGCATGTCTAGCGATATCTATGTGACGTACCGCAAAAATATAGCATATAAAAATATGAAATTTGTTACATTTATACCAAAATAATTGGGTAAGATTTTTATGGGTACATATATTTTTTTTAAACAGAGTGTATATACACTAAAATATTTCTTACTGAAAGACTTTTAACTTACAAAATATTTTTAACAAAATATGTTTAACTTCCAAAATTATAGGCAGTGTGGATGCGAACGCTGCTTCAACAGTATAAACAGGACTAGCTTTAGAGCTTAGAACCGTTTTCTCCTCACTCTCCTATGGGCTTTAGCCAAATAACACTTGAACGCCAGTGTTGGACTCTGAAGCCTCTGACACTCCTCTTCTAAAGCCCATATCATATTCAAGAACTTTTAGAACAACCAACTAGTTCAGAAAACTTTTCCAACACTTTTCTGTCAAAAAGGTTGGTGATAGGGTTGTCGCACAATTGAAGAAGTTGTGCTATATGAAAAACTGCGAGTGAAAGCACTGTATTTTTATCACCTCTTTGGCAAGAAATATACAATTGTGTATTTTGCAACATTGCGGTTAGGGTTAGGGCTGCGTGTTTACTGCTTGACGATTCGTCTGCTTTACATTACATGGATATTATAGATCGATTTTGCATTGAAATATCTAAAATTTTAATTTGGGTTGATTTTTCGTCCACTTCTGGGTTCGGATTATTTTATAGCAGCTATTTAACCATATATACTACAAAGATATTTATATAAATATATAATATACATACGTTATAATTTGAATTACTCGTTGAATGGCTACAAATTAGTTTTTACTGATATTTGACACATTCTATACAGCAAACACTATATCTAGTGGAAACAAATAACCAATTATTCAATATTTATGAAATATTTTAAAGTTGAATGAGCTGCTAAAGTAGTATATATATGTACGTATGAGCGCACATGTACTATATACACTAAAAACTATATTTTATAGCTTATTTTTATCTTTTTTATATATAAAAAAAAGGCATCGATCCATATTAATATTAAAAACATGATTTTATATCTAAATAAGGCCTTTTTTACATTTAGACCAAATTTTAACTTTTTTTTTAGATAAATGCGTGAAAATGATTAAAAGAGCCCCATATATAGGACGGTGAAAAGGATTAAATAAATGCGCTTCTAAATGAATCCTCTAAAAAGATACTATAAATTTGAAGATATTAAAAAATCCATTTTAAATGACGTCAAAAAAATCCTTATATTTTTAATACTATATATTAAAAACATGATTTTATATCAGGCCTTTTTTTTAGATAAATGCGTGAAAAAAGAGATCAAAGATAGGCCGCTCCATTTTGGGGCTCCCTCATACATAGGTAAATGCGCTTCTAAATGAATCCTCTAAGCTTTAAAATAAATGGGGGGACCATAAGTCCCCCCATAAAAGTTAGATCTAAAGATTTTTTAAAACATAATTAAAGACAAAATAAAAAAGTCAGAAAATAAAGTGATTTAACACGATAGGTTTCATAGAATAAATAACTCTCTCATATTTGCCACCACCAGAATATATAAATCTACTTTGAAACACGTCCACAGATAGAAAGGCTCTTTAAGCTTTCTCATATCAGAAGCAAAAAAATAAAAGTGTTTATCGACACAGCGAAGTCTTTTATCTCTCCTAAGTGCAACGTTATGAATGAATGTTGAAGATTTATTTGATAGATGGCAGCACTATCCAATGTACCAATCTAAAATAAAATATAGTAAAATTCAGCAAAAACCCCCTTCCCCCCGTAGACCTTTTCAGATCTTAAATACGTCTCAACACGTTGGGGGTTAGGGTCTACGGGGGGGGGGAAATCCTTTTTTTTTTCTTAGGACTCCTTATCAGCCAGGCTCCTTTTTCAACACAGCCAGGAACTCTCTCCAGAATATCAACACAGCCAGGAACTCTCTCCATATAATTCTATGACTGAAATAGACAAGGAATATACAATTAATATACTATATATATATATATAGACTAATACTAATTAAATCTAATTAATTCTAATAAATAACGTACGGATCATATATTCACAGTGCACATGGAGATTTGAACCAGGATCTTTCTGATAGTAGACTAATGCTTTATCCATTCGGCCAACCCCGGGGCAATAAAACATCTTTTTTTTTAAAATATAAACATGACATAATAATTTTTAGTCGAAAAAAGTTAACATCTAAGACCTTTTCGACTAAAATAGAGTTTATAAATAATATAAAATATAGAAGGAAAGTTTAATATATACACAAAGTACTATAGTTTAATATATATTAAAAGAATTACTAGTGCTGCCATCTATAGATATAATATACACTTAGAAAATCATCACTTTTTCTCAAAATTATAATATGACTAAGTTTTTTAAGACTGCTGTTCCACCGTTTGATTCTCTTTTCTAGAGATTTTTTAACTCTTGAGAGTATTAAGCTTCCTCTAATTCATATTCATATTTATCATTAATCATACCTGAATACTTAAAAATATATCTACCTTTATTGATTTTATATATAGATTCATCAGAAAGAATTCCATGCTTATTCGCTAAGTAATAATACTTTTCTATATTCTCCACATATAACTTAGCGATTACTGTATCTCCATATTTCGTTTTAATTTTTTTCAATGATATCAGATCATATTTTCCAGGATATAAATCATTTAATTTAAACGTCTTAGGATAATCTCTCAGTCTATTGAACTCTTCCATTTATTAGTAAACATTTTTTTATAAATAAAATTACTCCATTGGAAAAATATCTTTTTGATATTCTAAAGGTTTAATTTTATACATTATGGTACAAATCCAGGGGGGGATGACTATCCCCCCCTGAATTATAGAGATATTAAGAAAAATCTTAAAATTTTAGATTATTATAATAAAATATAAAGAAATGAATCAAGTATTTATAAAAAAAAATAGTTATTATAAACAAAAAAAAAATAGTTTTATAAACCCTCTAATATATTAAAAATGCACTGACTTGTGCACTGCAGAGAATTTTATGACATTATTTTTTCCTCTTTAGAAAGCGCGTTGATTGATTTGCGCCGTGTGTGAAAGATAAGGATTGCTCATCTTTGTACTCGCGGCGAACGGTTTTAAGACTTTCTCAGTTACAAAAATGACTCAAGTATCTTATATATAGCGAATCGGCACAATATTTAGTAGGATATAAAACATTTTTTATAAATTCATGACCAATAGAATAAATTCTTTGAAATAACATATAAAACTCCTAATCCTTTCAATTTAATATCTTCATTTTCTTCTTTTTCAATTAATTCAGTCAACCTTTGAAAACTTTCTGATAATAGTTTTTTATCATATTTTATATCATACAATTCATTACAAAGATAAGTCATATAGTAAATTTCTTCAGAATTTGTAAAATTTAAAGCTCGAATATCACCTAAGCACTCATCCATTTATTAGTAAACATTTTTATAGTGTCCTAAAGCTCTAGTATTCATACCATCTTCTAATATAAATCTTTTATCATCTTTTGCTGATAAAGCTATCTTGTTCACTTGAATTGAATACAATTCATGTTTCTTACTTCTAATTAAATTCTGTGTTCTATATTGATCTTTTTTATTTAATAAACAGTCTTTATAATCCTCAAATGATATTCTGCTTTTAACGGTACTAGTCTTAGTACCTTTAGACTTCTTAATCTCAAAATTTTTATCTTCAACACTCTGTTTTTCTAATCTTATTGAATACATTTTACTTCTTAAACCTACAAATTCTTCCATAATCACATCGTTATTTTCATCTTTCATTTTACCTAATACTTTTTTATTACATCTAGGCATATTATACAGATTATTTACTTGATAATCAGATGTATCGAAATAATCAATCATAGACTTCATATCTTCATAAAAGTCATCTGTTTTAATATCATATATAAAACTGTCTGTATCCATATATAATAACTTAATATTATCTTTATATCTCGGTTTCATAACATTATAATGAAAATCATACATTAAATGTTTAGATAAATCTAATATACTCATTCCAACATAAATCGGTTTATTAAAATATAGTTTTGTTTTTTTCATGTGAACAGCTACCAAATTTTCATCAAAAATAGTTCTACATTTGAAATTAGGTTTAGCAATTAATTTTTTAACTTGATCATAATTACAACATAATCTTACATCGATTCGTTTTCTAATATCTTCCATTGTTTTTCCAAATATAGAATTATTCATTAATTTATAAAAATCTTTCTCAAAATCATTAGCAGCTTTCTTTCTCATTTCAGTGTTTAAATCTATATATTTTTTTAACCAATTTGATTGTTTAAATTGCAATACTCTATGTACTCTTACAGCCTTTAAACCCATTTTCAAATATTGTTTTAAACTTCTATAATGAACTACATATTTCTCTTTATCGTGTAAAGTTGTTAATAACTTACCTTGTTTCGAATTTTCGGGAATTCTATTTTCAGGACACAATGGTAAATCTGAATGATAATCATGTAACTCTTTTGGATATCTTAAACTAATTTCAAATATATATCCAATCTCATCTTTTATTTTATTATTATATAATTCAGGTTTAACGTAATTTTTTTCATAATCATTACACCATTTAAATTCTCCATATGGTAAATATTGACTCATAGCCCATCCATATAAATTATTAGCATCTAAATACATTAAATAATTAGATTCTTTACTATTATCATAATTTTTCATATATTTATTATTTGCTTTTCCATATCTATTACAACATTGTGAAACACCTCCTCTTAAACCTTTTTCTATCATGAGAATCATATCATAATCATTTAATAAATCTAATTTAACATTTGTTATTTTTAACATTGCATCCCAAGATAAACCAGGAGCTGTAAAATACCAATCTGGATCTAATTTATAAGTTTTTAAACAAACATCTCTAAAATTTTCAAATACATCTGTTAAAATTAATACATCTGTTTTAACATATAAATCTGTATATTCACCTAAATTTTTTATATTAAATTCTTTCCAAACACGTTGAGCATGTTTATATTCTTCATCAGTTATACTACATTCATTCAATTTATTATAAAATTTATCTTTTGAAGGTAATTCTGTTTCTTTGTATTTATCTCTAGAATCCATATAATCATAAGGATATACACCTTTTCTTGTAATAAGATCTAATTTATCATCAGGAAAATGTAATGATGTCTCTCTAAATTTTGATTTTAAGTATTTAATATATTTCATTTTTCGTATTTTTGGAGGATATCTATTTATTTCATTCTCTGGTCTCAAGTTTTTTGATAAATTATCTAAACTGCAAGACATAAATTTAAATGAATCAATAAATCTCAATTTCATACCTCCTATTTTTTTGCTGAAAGATATATATTTTTCTTCAGTATTAGGTATAGCATCTATTTTTGATTTATCAAATCCAAGTTCTTTTATAAACAAATGAGAATCATAACCTGTTAAATTATGGATTTTTACTGGAATAAATTTTGGTATTTGATAATTTAAATTACAAACATTATGAGCAGGACCCCTATATTTTCCAGTTATATGACAATGATCAATTACTTTTTCATCCTTTAAGATTTGTTTTTCACATATATGACATATATTAGTTCTTTTATAATGATTTTCATCGAACTCTATCATTGATTTGATACTTTCATACTTTTTAGTTTTTTCTTCTATAAATTTTTCAATTTTAAGAGTATCCTCTTTTAACATAGATATAAACTTTTTGATTGTATCAGGTCCTCTATAAACAACAGGAGGTTTAAAGTATTCATTTTCATATTTGATATAATAACAAAATGCATCTGCTACATGTTTTTGATATTTCACAGTATATGATTTAGTTTGATCTTGCTCACGTGTATCAATTTTAGGTAAGAGATATGCAAAATCAGCATATATAGTATATGGTACTCTCATTTTTCTTTCATGATTTTTAAATTGAATAACTTCATCTTTTTTAGGCATATTAATTGTGACAGCATCTTTACAGTATTCCACATGTATCTTTAATCTTTCCTCAGAATAAAAATAATTTAAACATCTATCACATAAAAATATACGATGATTAGTAATTTGTGATCTGATCAAACTATTCATATTTTTATTCCAACAATAATGATCTTTCATATAAAACAAGTTTACATGTTTTTCTAATTTATTGTTAGTTATTCTAAGTGGATAAATTGAACCATCATTACTATAAACATTTACAGATATATTATTTAGTTTTTCAAATTTCTTAATATTGTCTAATGAAACAGGAAAATCAATACCTTTAAAATTTAATTCATCTTTATATTGTTCATATTTTGACACTCTTTGAGGATCTTTTTTTACAGGATGAATTGCTGATAATATTGACCACATAAAACATTTATTATCTTTATTTTTTACATTTATTATGGCTTGTTTAGATTTAATTTTTTCAGGTAAATCAATATAACTTGATCCTCTCAAGGGTTGATACTTATTTATTCTCAATTCCAAAAATTTAATTTCTTCAAGACTCCAACCAGATCCTTTTGATATAAAATCATCAGATTCATTTATTAAGTTGTCAATAACATAATCATAAAAAGTATGTAAATCATTAGATTTTAATATAATTTGATTCTCAGTTTTGAATGTAAATTCTTGAATTTCTTCATTTAATTTATACAAACAAAACAATTTAAAATTTACCTTTATTCCATTAAATTCTTTCATAATATGCTTTATTTTTTCTATTACAACCTTTCTTTTCTCTTCTAAAAATTCTAGAGGGATTTTAATATTATTAAAATTATTAATTCTATATGATCTTAATCTAGATTTATAAGCAGTTTCATATTCCTTAATTTCTACATTACCTTCATCTAATGCTTTTTTATGTTTTCGACTTGATATGTGATTATCTAAATGTTTATAATATATACCGCAAATAATACATTATCTTTTTTGTTTTGATCTTTTAATCATTAAGTCTTTCTTTATATGTTCTTCTTCATCTTCATAATATTTACCACATATACGACATTTTCTATCTTCTGTAAATAATTTTTCAAGATTTTCTTCTACTGTAAATACATTTTCTTCAGGAAAGACAGATTTAAAATCATTTTTATCAAATCTTAAACTAAAAGAATCAAAAATCTTTTTAATTTTTTTACGTTTTTTAGGTTTATCAATAAATATTTTTTTCTTTTTTTCCAAGTATGCTGACAAATCTAAATTTAATAAATCTACTAAAACAGGTTTATATTCACCTGTTTTTCTGATATATTTAGTTAATAATTTAATTAAATCAACCTTCTTACAACCTTTAGGTTGTTTAATATTCAATTGTTTTACTACTTTTCTAAGTTCATTAATAGTCTTTGACTTTAAGTTGAGCTCCATTTATTAGGAAACATTTTTTGTAATACTTTTTCCAAGATGCTTACTATGATAAATACTTTTTAAATGCCTCTTTTTATGTGTATAGGTATATTGCATACCACATTCACATTTAAATTTTTTATATTTGATTATGGAATCACAACATTTGCAATGACTTTGGAAATAAATTTTTTCATTTCTATGATATATGTAAAACTCATTTACTGATTTCATAGTCAAACAGTGTATACACTTTTTTGTAAGCTCCATTTATTAAGAAACATTTTTTGTAATACTTTGTAAGAAATCATTCCATATTTTTTCATATTTCTTTTTAACTTTTTGAACTTTTATATTATTTTCAATATTAAAAATATCACAAATCTTTTTCATAAAATAGTAATAGTTAATTGATTTCTCATAATACATAAAATCTAAAAATTTTAAAAACATATCCTCAACTTCTTGAGAAATATTATATCTCCTTCTTAATCGATTAAAATAACAAACTATACTATTATATCTTTGTTTTAAACCTTCGTAATCGATAACATAAAAATATTCTTCTTCTTCTGAATCATAGATTAATTTCATCTTATTCATTTATACTAATTCAGATGTCCAACTATTAAATTCATCCGGATATCCTAGCCATTTTACAAAATACTTATTTCCTTTCTTTTTTATGATTTTTTCAATTTTATATACATCATCTTTTTTATTATATTTTACCATTTCATTTTCATAAAAAGTTCCTTCAATTTCTTTACTGTTTAAATCTTTTAATCGATAAGTAATTGGATCTGTTTTCAATACTTCAGAAACTATAAAAATCTCTTCAGTGAATGTAGAATCATCTACTTTCCTGAATGTTTTCTTAATTGTAGATATTCTAACACTATCTCCTATCTTAAATTTAGGTTTTTTCATGATCTTTTTAGTATATAAATTTTTATAAACTTGAGATTCATTTCCTCTAGCCTCAACAGGTGTCATTTTTATAGATCTATGATATGAATTGTTATAATTTTTAAGTAATTTGGGTAATACATCAATATATCTTTTAGTATTGTTAGCATGCATATATTTTATAATTTTTTCTCTTACACTTCTATTAAATCTCTCAGCTATTGCAGATTTTATTTCTTTATTTTTAGTTGTAAACCAATGTATATTATTATCTTTAAATAATTTTTGTGTCTGTTTTCCTGTAAATTCAGTACCTTCATCTGTCAATATGAATTTTGGTATTCTTTCTTTAAAAACTTGTTTAAAACCTTGTACAACTTCTTCAGATGTTTTTCTTTTTATAGGAAAAGCTCAAGCATATTTATTAAAAGCATCTATAACCGTTAACAAATAATTAGTTCCATCATTATATTTGCTATAATTTTTTATAAATTACAAATCAGCGTCAAATTGATTATTACTGTTTGGAACATAAACTCTTCTTCTTTTAAATTTACGAATGACAGGTTTATATCTAGTATATACATCTTGTTCATGTAAAAATTCTTCAACATTAGGTAACCCTGTTTTTCTTTTCAATTCATTAATTCCACAATAACCTGTTTCTGGATTATAATATGTCTCTTTTAACTCCCTAAAAAAGTATTCTTTTTACTTCCACAAATAGTACAGATACCTTTACCAACTGGTTTATTATTTTTAGAAGTAGTTTTATGATAATTTTTAGTTGGGGTTTTATCTTTACACTTGACACAATATATAGAAAGACCTAACCCAAAAGTTTTTTTAACTTTAATAATAGGTTTAATAATTCCTCTAGCTAATCTTTCTTGAAATGTTGGATCTTGTATAGCATTTAAATTATCTATTAATTTTTGATCAGCAACATGTCTCAGTTTTGTATCTTTTGTTTTATTGTAATCAATATCATGTTCTTTACATGCTTTATCAACTCTATTTATTCCAGGATCACCTCTTTTTAATCTTTTTTCTAATTTTGTATTTGGACCACAATATTGATATCCTGGTAAATGCATTTCTGGAAGATTTACTTTATCTTGTATCCATCCAACAATATCACCACCTTTCTTTTTTTTACAAACCATTTATTTATTTAGAAATTTATATCCATTCAATTGCATTTGTTTTACGTATTTTTCAACTGGATTAAATTTTAAACTTTTTATGAAATCCTTTTCACACATATAAATTTCTTCTTCTGTCATATCCTTAGCTTTAAACGAATTAATGAGTTCTTTATAAAAATTATAACAATGTCTATATTCTTCTTTCCTTTCTACAATTTTTAATGTAAGATCTATGGCTTTTACTATAACAACTGATAAACTTAAAAATGCAAGAGGTAGAAAGGCTATTGCTGATAAACCTGTTCCACTTAGAATAACCTTACTTACTGATAATGAAATACTTATCTTTTGATATAAATTTCTACTCTTTCTGTAAACATATAATCTTTTTTCGAAATATACATCCATTTATATAGGATTAAATTTTTTCCTGTATCTCATTTCGGGATTCACTAAATCTAACATAAAAAAATCATATTTTTCTTGAACACTTTTATTATACATTTGTTTGAATTCTTCAGTACTTAATAAACCATCTATCTCTCTTATAATCTGTTGAATTTCTTTAGATTGTAGAGTGAAAAATATATCGTAATTACAGTTCCTTCTTATATTGATAGGTGTTAAATAATATGACTGAGTTAAATAAATAAAGGATGCGTTTTTCTTTCTACCTCTAATAAATAATTCTTCGATGTTTTTTTGATCTTTCTCAATCACACAATCATCAAAAATAACTAAATTCTTTAATGTAGGATTTAAATCATCTACAGTAATAAAATTATGATCTGAAGAAAATAATACTTTTTTTTTTAATTTATCATATAATTTTAATAATTTTTGCTTATTCTTTATATTCTTACATTTCAAAATATCTTCTCTTTCTATATCTTCAAACAATGTATATTTTTCTTGTAATTTAGAATATTTAGGTTCGTATAAATCTTTTGCACATATATATAATGTATTAAAAAATAATTAATCATAAATCAAATTTAACAGTAAATTTGTTTTACCTGAACCTGAAGATCTTACTATAAGTAATCTAAATGGATGTTTAGGTAACAAAGGATGTTGTTTAGGATCAGGTAATTCTTCTGGTTCTGTGTAATCTTTAATTTTTATCATAATTTACTAGCAGTAAAAATAAAATTTGCTGCAGTAAAAAAATTAATATTATATAAATGAACTTAGAAAAAGAACGGAAACACAAGTTTTTAAAGCAAATAAAAGATTCAATTAAAATAGTAAAAATAGAAAAAGAAATAAGAAAGAATAATGAAGATCAACTAAAAGAAAAAATAGGTATTCAAAAGACCTTAGAAGAATTTCATAAACCAGTCACTCAAGAAATTGAAAAATATGAAAAATCAAATAAAGAAGTTGTGAAAAGTATTCAAAATGTTGTAGAAAATATTACATTTCCATCTATAGAAGAGCCTATTGAAGCTGTGAAAGAATTAGTATCTTATACTTATGATATCGATCAAAATTTAAATTTAAAATATTTAAAAGAGGAAAAATTATACAGACCGTCAGTATTTTTAAACGATCAAGAAAAATTAGAGGAGATGTATGGAAGAGCTAAACAGTTAAAAGAAGGATTATCTAAGAAAAGAGGCAACTTAAAAAGTACAATTTCTAGGGCTAAAAATTTTTCAGAGGAGGAATTAAACCAGAAAAAGAATGATATAAAAGAAATTAAAAATAAAGAAAATATGTTGCAAAATTATATGCATAGATTAAATATGATTCGAAGTAGTAAAGAAATGAAGGTAGGTAAAGGATTGAATGTATTATCAAATTTAACAGAAAAAATATGTAACGGAAGTAAATCAAAGAAATTGTATAATCAAGCAACTTTATTGTTAGATATGTTATTAAAAAATAAAGAAATGACTTATAATGATGTACAACGATATCATAAACAATTTCTCTGTTAATAAATGATAAAATATAAAGTTTATTTGAGTGAAGGTCAGAAAAATAAACTTAAATCAGCTTTTAAAAATAAAGTAGAAGTAACATTACAAATAGATAAATCTAAAACTCCTAATCATGAGATGTATTTAACTAAAACTCAAATTAATCATATTAATGATAAAAAAAGAATTACAATCAGTAAAACTCAATTAGATAAAAATGGAGGATTTTTACCATTTCTAGCGGCACTTATACCCTCTTTAATAACCGCTGCTAAAATTGCAGTTCCAGCATTAGCAACAGGTGCTTTATCAGGATTAGCTAGTTCAGCTATGCAAAAAAAGGGATCTGGGAAAAAAAAACTTGGAAAGGGAATATATCAACAGTGGGAATTAGCGACAAAATGATTAAAGATAATATGAAAAATGAAAAAGGATTTAGAGGTGTGTTTACCTCTGATTTATTACCTAAAACAATAGGAAAATTTGAAAATGGAATCATTAATTTAGATGTATCAACAGGCCCCAGAACTCATTGGGTTTGTTATTATAATGATCCTAAATATAAATATGTGGAATATTTTGATCCGTTTGGTGAATATGATAATATGAAGAAGGACTATATTCCTAAAAATATTAAATCATTTCTTGTTACATCCAATAAAAAAATAGGTTATAATGATAGTTTTTTACAGAAACCTTCATCTGTGAAATGTGGTATATTTTGTATGAAATATATAAGAGAAAGGAATAAAGGTATATCACCTAAAAATGTTCTCAAATCATTTCCTACACAAAAACCTAGTGATTATAATGAAAATTTTGTTATGTATAAATGATAATATTAAAATCTGAAGGTCATGAGAGATCAGAGGAAGTTACTGTAAATTTTATTACACCTCTTAAAATAAAAAAATTAGCTTTACACTCATTCTCTATGGAAGTTTCCTGGTTTAATATAAGTAAGAATTATGGAAATAACATATTTAGATTGTATACATTAGACACAGATATAACAATTACTATATCAAATGGTAATTATACTATAAGAGGATTAAATGAGTATATGATGAAAATATTCGGTGAGGATCCACCTGTCAAATTTGGTATTATTGAAGCAAGACAAAGAATATCTATTAAACTGAAAAATGGTTGGGTAATTGATTTTACAAAAAGTAACTTTCATAAAATTATAGGCTTTTTAAATCCTACATATGGAAGTTATGATGAAGAAACAGAGGTTGAAGGTGAACATATTGCTGATATATCTAATGGAAATGATAATATTTATATTCACTGTGATGTTGTAAAAGGATCTTTAATAAATCAATATAATTCAGAAGTTATATATTCTTTCACTAATAAAAACCCTCCAGGTAGTATAATTTCAAAAGAATTTAATAATTGGATATTTTTTCCTGTTAAAGTAGATCCTGTTGAAAGAATAAAAATGAGGATTACTAATCAAAAAGGTGAATTAATAGATTTAAATAAAGGAGCTGTAGAATTTAATTTTATTTCTTCTTAAATAAATGAATAAACATAGATTATATAGAAAAAGTAAAAAAATACTAAGATTTTTAAAGGTTTTATTGAAACCTAAGAATAAATTAAATGAAATATTTTCTATGAAAAAGAAAGGAGGTGGTTTAAAAATTCTTCCTAAATAAATGATTTATGATTTAAGTGATACTCGTTATTATTATAATGATCACATTAAAAGTTATGAATTAAGAGAAATTCATCCAAAAGAACATAGTTCAGATGAGAATGCTACCTATGTTTTTCATATTAATGATATTAAAGCAAAAATTTTATATTCTAGAGGATATCCTGAACAAAAATTAAAAATTACAAAAAATGATAAATCATCCATTGGAAACGAAAATGTGAGTCTGGTAAATGGTGGAGGTTTTATCAAAACTTTAAAAGTACATATAGGAGATACTGAAATTGAATCAAATACACAGTCAAATTTTTCAATCATGAATCAGGTTTTAAGATTAATTCATTATACTCCTGATTATGTAACATCACAAGCTCAAAATGAATTTTTTTATCTAGATACATCTGATTCAGCTGACCGTAATGAGTTCAAATATGATGGTACTTTAGAAGATACTACTAAAATAACTGAGTTTTTTAATAATTTGAAAATGAATAAAGATTATAACGAAGGATTCGTAAAGAGATGGGAACTAACGAAAGATAGCAATGTCATTAAAATATGGACACCTTTAAAAGATATAATCGATTTCTTTAGAGAATATGAAAAGATAACTTCAGGTTTTGAAGTGAAAATAGAAATTCAAAGAAATGAAAATAAAAATATGATATATACTAATATAAGAAACGAAAATTATAAGGTAGTAGTTGAAGGTTTAACCTTGCATTTACCTTATATAGAATTAAAAAATTCTGCAGAAAGTTTGTTTCTGGAATCATATCTATCTGATAAAGATATAGAGGTAAATTGGGATCGATATAGATTTAAGATGGTAGGCCCATATAGAAGCAACAGTGGATCTGTGACAGCAACTACAGCGTCAGATGAAGTTTTAGGTGTCTATGTTATTCCTCAATATGTTGAAAGAGATAGTAATTATGAAAAAAATAATATGATATTTGATCATATAGATATGGCAGAATGCTGGTTGATGATTAATAATAAACAAGTTCCTCTTATGCGTTATAAAACAAATTTTGCCAATAAAGATTATGGTAGAGTGTATGAAGGTCTTTTACATGAAGGATTAAACGATAATAATACAGAAACAGGATTTTTGATAAATAAGAAGAATTTTGGTGATCTGTATCTTATTTTTCCTTTTGACTCATCATATCATGAAAACTATACCGATTTAAATAATTTAGATATTGAATTTAATTGGATAACGAATAGTCAAAAGGAATATAAGTTTTATTTTATTTTTAAAGAAAGAAAGAGATGTTTTATAAATTTAAAAAATAAAACTATAACAATGGTTAAGAGTTTAAAATCTTAAAATTAAATAAATGAGTGCTTATTATCCACCTTATGATGATCAAATGAAAGAAGGACCTATTGGACCTCCTGGTATAGGTTTTAAATTAATGAATGATGGAAATTATGATATGGAAAATAGAATTTTAAAAAATTGTGAAAATCCTATAGATGATTTAGATTTAACCACTAAAAGTTTTGTTTTGAATAAAATAGAGAATAATCATCATGAATTGAGAGATCTTATAAAAACTAAATATGATGAGGGTTTTTTAACCTTTACTGAAGAAACAGGCAAGAGAATAAAAGAATTAAATGATACAACTTTACATTCTTTAGAAGAGGCCAACGGCCGTACCGTGCTGAAAACACCAGTTCTCGTTAGATCACCGAAGTCAAGCAGCATCGGGCGCGGTTAGTACTTGGTGGGTGACCACCTCGGAACACCGCGTGCTGTTGGCCATCTCGGGTGCGGTATCCCCGTGGTTTGCGCGCTAGATTTGCACGCTACCACAAATGCCGCCGTGTTCATGCGGAGTACGATCACGTTAAACATGTGGGTCCGTAAGTCCTTCCGAGAGGTTGGTGGTAGGGGAAGGAGGGTACGGTCCATGTGGATGCCTCCCCCACTGGGTTCCGGTCTAAATTGGGTGACACTTCCCGGCCGTCCATACAGTTACCTTACACCTTTCTGGTAGGTCGGACGGTCTGGGTCTCAACAACAACAACATTCTTTAGAAGGAAAAGCTTTTGATGCAAAAGGAAAAAGAATAGGAAATGTTGCAGATCCTAAAGATGAAAAAAATGTTGTGAATAAAAGATATTTTGAAAAAAATTCGTTAATATTACAGAATGATAAATTTGATGCAAAAAATAAAATAATTACGAATGTTTCTGAACCTGAAAATGATAATGATGCTGTCAATAAAATATATTTAGATAATAGAGATATCTGGGTTACTATACTAGATGATTTTCATACAGATGGGGATTATAAAAAAGTAAATTTCAACATGATGAGCTCAAAATTACTAGATCAAGAGATGCGATTATCTACCGATATGTATATGAAAATTTCTATATATATAGATATATATGATACAGTAGAAAGTAAATATGATAAAAGTCCACTGATATCTCTGGAAATCAATGGTAAGGAAATTTTAAATGTTAATAGAGATGTAGTAACCTGTTTTGCTTATGGTAAACGTGATGATATCATCACATTAAAGATAAAATGTGATGGTAACGCTTTAAAACCTTATATGCATATTGAAAAAATTTCTTTCTAATAAATGGATATCGATTGGAATGAATTTTCCAGAAAAAATTTATCTGAAGATGTAATTAGAAATCTGAAAGATTATGTAAATTGGGATTTAGTTTTACAATATTCAACACTGTCTGAATCTTTTATTGAAGAATTTGCTCAACCTGATGATTGGTGTAAAATTTCTAGATATCAAAAATTATCAGAAGATTTTATAGAAAAATGTAAAGATAAAGTAGATTGGGTAAACATATCTCAATATCAAACTTTAAGTAACGAATTTATCGTAAAATTTTCTGATAATTTAGATTTATATAAAGTATCAATATTTCAAAATCTTACAGAAGATACCATGAGAGAATTAAAAGATGATTTAAATTGGTTGTATATAACTAGATATCAAACATTTAGTGAAAATTTTATAGAAGAATTTATGCATAAATTAGATTTTTGTTATTTGATTAAATATAAATTTGAGCTATTACCTGATCACTTTTTTAATGTTCATTGGAAAAAAATACAAACAATACAGATGAGTGAATTAAATAAAAAGTTTGGTCATCACGAAATAGAACCTTACCAAGAGAAAATTTTTGAAGAGATATATGAAGTTAAATCAGTCTTGAGAGAGAGTGTTTATCTTTTGAGACAATTAACTAGCAAAGATGATAAATATATATTTAATAAAAATGTTTCTATATAAATGGATGTTACATATAATAATGGTATGGAAAAAAAACTATGTCTATCTTAAATATAGATAATCCTACTGAAGTGAAATCTATTTTTATATTTGATTCTGTAGGAAATAAATTAAAAAATCTTGAAGGAATAGAAAATTTAACGAATTTAAAAGCATTATATTGTGATTCAAATATATTAACATCCCTTGAAGGAATAGAAAATTTAACTAATTTAGAAACATTAAATTGTTGGGGAAATAAATTAAAATCTCTTGAAGGAATAGAAAATTTAACGAATTTAAAAGCATTATATTGTGATTCAAATATATTAACATCCCTTGAAGGAATAGAAAATTTAACTAATTTAGAAACATTAAATTGTAGGGGAAATAAATTAACATCCCTTGAAGGAATAGAAAATTTAACTAATTTAAAAGTATTATATTGTAGGGGAAATAAATTAAAATCTCTTAAAGGTATAAAAAATTTAACTAATTTAAAAGTATTATATTGTGGAGGAAATAAATTAACATCTCTTGAAGGTATAAAAAATTTAACTAATTTAGAAACATTAAATTGTGGAGGAAATAAAATAACATCTCTTGAAGGTATAAAAAATTTAACTAATTTAGAAACATTAAATTGTAGCGAAAATAAATTAAAATCTCTTGAAGGTATAAAAAATTTAACTAATTTAGAAACATTAAATTGTAGCGAAAATAAATTAAAATCTCTTGAAGGTATAAAAAATTTAACTAATTTAAAAAAATTATATTGTGAGGGAAATAAATTAACATCCCTTGAAGGAATAGAAAATTTAACTAATTTGAAAGAATTAAATTGTAGAGGATATATATTAACACCCTTTGATGGAATAGAAAATTGTAGAGGAAATATATTAACACCCTTTGATAGAATAGAAAATTGTAATAAATTAACATCTCTTGAAGGAATAGAAAATTTAACGAATTTAGAAACATTAAATTGTAGCGAAAATGGTATTACATCTCTTGAAGTTATAAAAAATTTAACTAATTTAGAAACATTAAATTGTAGCGAAAATAAATTAATATCTCTTGAAGGTATAAAAAATTTAACTAATTTAAAAGAATTATATTGTGAGGGAAATAAATTAACATCCCTTGAAGGAATAGAAAATTTAACTAATTTAGAAACATTAAATTGTAGCGAAAATGATATTACATCTCTAAATGAATTAATATTTTTGCCTGGAATATATGAAGTATGCTATGATGTAGATAAAATAAATTTACCACCGATTTTAAGAAGACAATTATTTCATAATAATGTATATAATGACTCTCAAAATGTACATAATACATATATTCAAAAATCTTTGAGAGAAACTATCATAAAATTATTAAATACAGAAATTACATATGATTTAGATGAATGCATTAAAGAATTAGGTATAAATATTAAAAGACACTTACTGGAGGAAGAATTCCATAATATTAAATTTAGAGAGATATTAGTTGTTGTGTTTAATAGAATTTTAAGAAATGAGAATAAAAACGAAATTATAAAAGTGTTAAAATATGAACTTAAAGAGGCTGATGATAAATGTTTTGTTGGGAAAGTAACTAGAATAATTAATGTACTAAATGAATTTGATCCTGATGTTTCTATTACAATATCTGATAATGAACAAAATAATATTATAGCTGAAAAAATATTTAGAGAGTCAAAGTCTGATGAAGAATACAGAGAAAAACTTAAAAAAGAGATGGAAGAAAGAGGTTTTACAGATTATGAAGAATGGATGGATTTATAAAAAAAAAAATGTTTACTAATAAATGGAAGCTAAAATGTTAAATGATTTACGTCCAGGAGAATATGAACTGATATCATTGAGAAAATATGGAGTAATCATAAAGTTAGATGGTGAAGAATAAAACCTTCCAAATGTAAAACCTTCTGATGAATCAATAAATAAAATCAATAAAAGTAGATTTATATATTCTGGTGGTGGCAAATATGAGAGAGTTATTTATGAAACCTATCGTGTTAAATCACTTTATTTTCTGACTTTTTTATTTTGTCTTTAATTATGTTTTAAAAAATCTTTAGATCTAACTTTTATGGGGGGACTTATGGTCCCCCCATTTATTTTAAAGCTTAGAGGATTCATTTAGAAGCGCATTTACCTATGTATGAGGGAGCCCCAAAATGGAGCGGCCTATCTTTGATCTCTTTTTTCACGCATTTATCTAAAAAAAAGGCCTGATCTAAAATCATGTTTTTAATATATAGTATTAAAAATATAAGGATTTTTTTTTGACGTCATTTAAAATGGATTTTTTAATATCTTCAAATTTATAGTATCTTTTTAGAGGATTCATTTAGAAGCGCATTTATTTAATCCTTTTCACCGTTCTATATATGGGGCTCTTTTAATCATTTTCACGCATTTATCTAAAAAAAAAGTTAAAATTTGGTCTAAATGTAAAAAAGGCCTTATTTAGATATAAAATCATGTTTTTAATATTAATATGGATCGATACCTTTTTTTTATATATAAAAAAGATAAAAATAAGCTATAAAATATAGTTTTTAGTGTATATAGTACATGTGCGCTCATACGTACATATATATACTACTTGCTAAATTTATATGAACCATTAAGCTATGGACTAATTTGCTTTCAATTATTATCATTCTTCATAGCTCATGTTATGCAATTAACTACAATAAAATACTTTATTGTGATTAAAATTTTTCTTATGCTTAATTTAAAATTATTTACATTTTAGAATCTTGAACATTTTTTTCAAACATTGTTTACAATTTAAAATTCGATATTTAGACCTTCAAAATATTTTGATCAGTACAGTGTTATGTATTGTCAAATACAAATTTATGATATAAAAATTTAAAAAGCATAAATTTATATATCTAATAAAATCCGAGATACTTTAATTTTCAAAGTTCAAAGTTTTTACATCTATAAAAATAGCACAGGAAGTAAAATTTAAATGTTAAATACTATTCTCAAAATCATCAAAACTTTGTATGTTGCATACATAGGTTTAAAGCTAATAAACAACTGTTTTTGCTTATTAAACTCATTTGTGCCCATACATAAATTATGTTTGTTACATAATGACAGTGCTTTTATATACAGATAATGCTCATATTTTAGTTATTAGTTTTGTAAATAAACGCATAGCTTCAAATAAATTGCAAACATTTTAAAATTACAATTTCGGAAGTCATATGCAAACAAAAATGTAAACAAAATGTTATTCAAAAACAAAAAAATTTAGGAACAATATATGATAATTTCAAACAAACTTTTACTATATAGGGCAATTTCTATAACTGGTTCGGCAATAAAATAGCAAATCTGGTATAATAAACAGATAGGCTGAAATATTACAGTACACGTTAATTTCTCATAAAAGTGCTGTAACTCTGTACTTTTAACATAATCCCAGAAGCGTTCAATATCGTGAATATAAGTGTCATTAATATGTCATACGTCAAATGTCATTAATATGTCATAAGTCATATGATCAGGCAACAAAATATAACCAACAAATATACAAGACATACCTGTTTAAAAGTGTATTCCAAATGCTCATCCTTAAAACTTTTAATAGATAAAATATTACTTGGATAAGCGAAGCAAGATCGGCTTACTTCTTGCTACAATGTTGGCAAACTTGTTGAATACTCTTCTTCCAGGAAAGAAATATAAAGAATTCCATCTTAAATAGTATACATTTATCTGAAAGTATTGGAAGATTCAGAAATTTCCACGTTCTTGTTTGGCCATGTTGCTCGTAGATTTCACGGCATGAACCAGCTGTAGCAACCTATTCTATATACGCTGTCTCTCCGCTACCCATCGCTCGACTGTTGAAAAATTGTCCCAAATGAACAACTTTTCTACTCGGTCCACAAGAAGTTGTTCAGAGCTGTCCCAACTTTTTGAGCTTATCACACAAGTGTTTTCCACCAACTCGGTGTAAAAGTTGTTCAAAAAGTTGGCTGTCCGAAAAATTGCCTGAAAAGTTCATGAATGTTATACGTCCTTAACGGGATATACAAATCGTGGGATTTCCCCCTGGGTGTAGTATCATGGGATTCATAAACCGACTATTCCAAGTGGGGAAGAGAATCTGCGTCTTTGTGAGTTTCTGCGTCTTGCAGTTTCCAGACCGGTCGATGACTGGGGTCGAGACTCAGCCGATTGCATTTCCGAACTCGCACCGTAGGCGATTCGACCGGTTTGAGCTGAATCAAGATATACATAGTATAATGTATAGGGAAAGTATTGTGACGGGTCAAAATTTTGAACTCTACCTTTGGACGGACAAGCAATTTTTAAGAATCCGTGAACTCGACTCAAATGTTGTGTGCATTTCCATGAGTCTGTGCAAACGATATCGATCAATGATTACTGGAAGCTTATTGATTTTTAATGCTGTCGATTGTACGAAACACTCCCGAATTTTCAAACAGAATTTTGAAAAATATTTCAAAAAATCCAAAAGTTCAATAATGTTGCGCAAATAATTATTTCTTTTGAGATTTTCTTTAGAAAACGATTGACACCTATTTTAGAACGCTAGCGTAAACCATTCTGGAGATATTGTACTTTTGCAAATAAATTTATAAAAAAAATTCATAAAATTAAAAAATTATAAAATATTGTGAAATACGTTCATTTTCATATATAGTATTATGCAATACATTTGTTAACATTTTTCTTGCGGATCTAGTTTATTCCATTCAAAAGAGAAGATACTTTGGATAATAGTTTTGTATTTTTATGGCTAACAATCCTTCAATAGTCATTTATGTATATGATATGTTCCTCTCTCCGTTTGTCTGTAAGGCTTGTAATAAAGTTGGCAAACTTTTATGACTCATTTTGCGAAATATCACCAACCTGGCGATATTCCGCCCTAGATTGACAAAACTATCGCCACAATTGCAAATATGATGCTAAGTTAAAAATAAGGACACCAGATTGATGAATTAATTATCAAAATATTTTAATATACGGATTGACTCTATTGCTTATTGTGGACTATATCAATATTGGTAATTGTCAGTGAAATATAAATCAATTGGGCACTTTGAAATAGTTTTATATGCCCTCATCCGAACAAAATGTACAAATCAACAATAAAAACATTGTGCCGCAGATCTTGTACATCATTTTTTCACTGTGAAAGAAGCAAATTCATTGCATTTCATAGCGAAAGTTATGTGCTGTCCACATGAGAATATTTAATCAAAATTACGTATAAAATAAGCATTTAATTGATACATATTTGAGCACACGTAATCTTTTATTTTAAATGCTGACAACTTTTGTCCTCCCTATCGCAAAAAAAAGACAGATTCTTTCTTTCTGAATCGTACCGAAATCTAATCAGCACCAAAATATCCCACAGGTGATTTATCTACCAAAATTTGTGAAATAGGGTGTGTTAGATTTTCAGCTAGAGTGGATGAATGCTTTTTCGCGAGGCCAATTAGCAATAAAAATAAATAAATAAACAAATAAAAACCACAAGCTCCATAGAATTATGAATAAAAGGGGATATTTATAGTCCAATGATCATGAAACTTAACAGTTCCAATCCCTGTAGTGAAATATTGTCGCGTTACAATTTATATACCATTTTATATTATATACCATGTTACCCCACCACGAGGGTACATTGACAAACTCGGTACCAATCGAAGTATTTTGTTTAGCACCTTTAAAATTAAGGTTAATATTACTTTCCTTATATACATAATGTATAAGGAAAGTATTGTGACGGGGTCGAAAATTCGAATTCGAGTTTTCGACGGGAGAGCACGTTTCAAGCATCCCTGATCACGAATCAAACATTTTTGAAGTGATGTCTGTGTGTGTGTATGTGTGTGTGTGTGTGTGTGTGTGTGTATGAAAGTATGTGTGTGTGTGTGCGTGTGTGTCAGTGAGTCTGTGGAGACGATAAGTGACGAACGAATGGACCGATTCGAACCAAATTTGGTACAAAAATCACAATCCGTAAACGCTGGAAGCCTATTGTTTTTATACGTAATCGAATGTTCAGAACCGCCCTAAATTTTCGAGTAAAATTCTGAAAAAATCGTCAAAAAACCAAAACCGCTAATAAAGTTACGCAAATAGACATTTCTTATGTAATTTTTCATTAGAAAACGATTGGCATAAATTTTAGAACGCTAACATGAACCGTTCTCGAGATATTGTACATTTTTCAAAAAAATTATGAAAAAGTCACATAAAAAAAAAATTCCTATTGAGAAACATGTTCACTTTTCATGTGTAATACCATGCGATAAATTGAGTGACATCATTCTCGTGGATCTAGCTTGTTCCATTCATGAAAAAATATACTTTGAATAATACTTTTGTATTTAAACGCCAATAGTCATTTATCTGCTGTAAGAATAACTTTTTTCTTAGTGCATTACGCTTGGCGAAATTTTGGCGACGAATTTGGCGGAATGTCGCCAACTTGGCGACTTTTTTGAAATGTTGCCAAATTAATGAAAATCTCGCCAAATGGATAAAAATGATGCTAAATCAATGAAAATGACGACTAATTGTCGAAAATTCAATATCTTGGAAAGAATATTAGTATCTACTATAAGAAAAACCAATTTTTTTACTGTAAAAGTAGTAAATTCATTACATTATATAAGGAAAATCATGTGTTGCCCACATCAGATTTTATTATAATTGTGATCAATTGGACCAATAATATAGAGTTTTCAAATTTTTTCTTGTAAAATTTGCAAAATTTGGAAAAGAAATAACAAGCTAGTCAAAAGTGGATTATGGAATGGGGAAATCGCTAATTTATATTATTTTAAAGTTTTAAATTTAGTATTCGGCTTTTTTGAATTTAAAAAAAATTGTTCTTTTACTTATTATTTTTTAAAAATTTTATTTGATAATTAAAAATGATTGAACAAATATTCTTATTTTTAACATGAATTTTTGAAAATGAAAATAGAATAGAAGGCTGTTATTTGCATGTTATGGTACATTTTTTTGCATGCATTTCGATTTTTTTAGAATCTCTTCTCAAATAAGTTGCTGTAGTCATTCTTATTTAATATTCTTTCGATACATAAGGAGCAGTTTCCCCTTCCCTTAAACGTCTTATGATCGCAAATTTCTCTTTTATATCAAGAACAACTCGAATTCTTTTCGCATTCATTTTGCGCTTTTAAAAATCTAGGTTGAAGTGCACTTCCACACAATGATGTATGTGATCTACGCTAACGCAGAGAATGCCCAATCATGCGCGTCCTTACCTAGGTTGCATCATCTATTCCGCAGCAGCATTGGTGGTAAAGAATCAACTGGACCGTCGATAGGCTGAGGTCCTAGAAACTGACTCAGCCCCCTCCCCCCTGGAAAAATGCTTGTTTCAACTCTTAATAGAAATTGAAAGTTCGAGTTCGAATGTTAGACTCTGTCACAATATTTTAACTACACATTGTACTATTTCTAATAACTTTTAATATAATTTACGGATATTCGTATATTCTGTACTGCAAAGTGTATAGCTGCAAATGCCTGATGGATTAATCATCAACAAATTTCTGATGGATTGGTCATAAACAAATACCCAATGGAGTAACATTCAAACATTAACAAATTCTTAGAAGAAACTTTTAATCAGTTCCCCTACAATTTTCATACTCCCTACCTAAAATCTCCTGGCTATGGTCCTGGACTCTCAAGGAGAAACCTAAATACTCTGATATACTAAACTAGAGTGATTTACCTGGCGTTCTCAGGGTTCTAAATAAGCCACCACTTTGTATAAATAATTAAATAAGCACACGTTGCTTAAATAATACATTTGAACACAATTTAAAATTATTTTGTTCCGAAAATTGCAGGAATCAAATTGTACGCGCTCTCCGCAAAAACAAAAAAATATGAGAATCACAATTGACGCTGTATTCAACCTCTCATGAAACAGGTGATGCCGCGGAAATACACAAGCACCCTAATAAATATAACAAGAGATCCGTCTGGAATTCTCGGTTTCGCGATCGAGACGCTTTTCTATGATCTTGCCACAGTGCCTCAAATGAAATTCGAACCACAGTTTTCTCTATGCGTTTTATTAAGTTTTTAGGAAATTTGAGCCTATGAAATAAATAAAAAATATAATTCAAAATTTAAAAAAATTACGCAGAGGTGTACCTATTCGAGTCCTGAAGTACCTGTCTATCAAGTTTAATGGTCGGACGACGCTTATATTTCCCGCTACGGACTGAACAGACAGACATACAGGCAGTCAGACATCTTCCTTTATTAAGTAAAATACATTCAATATACACTTAATATAATTTTTCTAAATAAGTTAAAAAGAAATCATCTGTTTTGGGAGGATTGTAGGATTGGGGAATGCAAAAACGAAAGAATGACGCTTGCCACGTTACTGAAAAAATATGGAGGGAGTGTTAGCGGTTAACAGAATATGGCGGATGATAGAGTGGCGGATTAATGGGCATTCATTGTACTTACAATATTTTATGGATTCACTTGAACCCCAGGTGATGGATATGATGCCAATCCAGAAAGCTAAACTAAAGGGCAAGAATCCCTTCATTCTGCGTTACAAATGGTTTTCCAATGATCGTTACAGGTAATGCGACAGTTGCTCAACTCCGTCCAAGTTACAAAGCTCTTATGAAATAAAAAATAAGATTATCTGTAAATCGTTATCGACGTTCGTAAAAATCCTCTTATCTTCAGAATGAACTGACCTGTAAAAGATATTACACCGAAAGTGAGCACGAAGGGTATGTAAATATCGTAGATAATCAACCCCGTGGAAAATCACTTACTCTCGTTCAACCGCAAGACTTTAGGAAAAAATAAGTAGATGAGAAATTCCATTCAAATGAAAGAGGTATATAATATCATATGATGATTCATAGTACGGTATCATACGGTGATTAATTCGGTGATTTACTCTCCATGTATGGTAAAAAATAAAATTAAACACATTGCATTTTCAGTAGGTACCTCATATAACAAAATAATTGAAGACAAAAATAAATTACTAAACATTCATTCAAATATATACCCAGCAGAGGCTGCAGGTTTTCTACACGATCAACACTGACAGTAAACAGGATGCCAACACAATGCAGCAAAAGTCGTAATATCACCAACTCAATAGACATGTAAATAACAAATATTGCAACAAACGATATACATGTATAACTCGATATACATGCATAGACATGGAATTTTAAATTTTTATACCAGGGGGATAGAGGTATTATGAGGTGTGCCTTTTTGCTTGATGATTGTCTGGCTTTTGGTCGGGAGTCAATAGCGATGCTCTTGTTGCGTTGTTTACTTGGTCAGCATCTTCATTATCAGACTGGTCTGACATTCGGTCAAGGAGATTCACAATTTCCACACTGTCCTCGCAGTCTTTATTTCGAGAATATGTATTCCTAAATGACTTCCTTCGTTGAGTGCTTATCTTCTCTCTTTTGCCGATAGAACCTTCCCAGTTAGAGATTTTCGTGGTGTCAAGAGGGATTCGATGTTTGGAAAGGTTCTTCTCAACAGTAATGTTCCATTGTTATTGACAGATATCAGTCTTGATTGACTCGCTGTGGAGTCACCAGGTCCATGTATGGTTTAAGGGGAGTCCGGGTGAATGTCATTAGATGGAATGTAGTAAGTGTCATTAATGGCTCTGCACGTCTTGTTAGTTGATCTATCTGTAGCTGTAAAGGTTCTCGTTTTAGTGGAGCAGCTTGGTAGCTTATTGGTGGTGTTGTTTCTATAGTCGCTTGGCTTAGGATTAAATTTCTTTGCACATTCAGTCTTCTTGTGCTGGGCAAAATGGCCCCGCTATGCCCCTCTGCTTGGGAGTATCCGGCTGCAGGTTACACACGAGAATTCGAGCGTTTCCATGATCGGTATTACTGTGTTCGTATTTTTATTAACACTTTACAACAAAGTTGAAAAGTGTTTATGACTTTGTTCATTCTGTCTGTCCGTTAGCACGATAACTGCCGTAAAAATGACTTTATCAAAATGAAATTTTAGTATGTTTTTCAGACGGTCTGTGGGACCTATGGGAATATAAATAAATAATATCACCCAATTAGTTTTTTATTGAACCAGGGTTAAAAAAATGAAATACATTGAACCCTATGGGACCTAGTTTTTCAAACATTTTTTATGTAAATTTAAAATTCACGAATTGCTTCGAAATTTTTAGAAGATATCCACATTATCCCATAGAATATATAAAAAAAAAATTCAGTAAAATATGTTAAGTAGTTTTTTAATTAAAAATTATTTAATATAGGGAAAAAAACAAATTCAATTAAATTCTGACTTTGGGATATCCTCCAGAAAGAAAAGAGAGATATATTTTATAATAAATATATTTCCAAATGCTTAATCATTTTGCATATGAAAGAGGCTTCACATTTTAAAATAAATTTGGTAGATAACAATTTTTCGTTTTTTTAAAATTTTATATAACTCTTCATGATATACTTATTTGATGGCATTTTATAAGCACTTTCCTACGTCCTAGAGAGTTAAAATTTGGTACACAGCTTAAATTTGTTGAACATTTTATTCGACAAAAATTTGATGGATCTTTAAATATAGATCATACATTTTTTTCGAAATGGCCTGAAAAAAATCCCCGTTCACTTCTATAAATCATTGTTGTAATATTGTTAAAAATTCTGATGTGTACAGCACATGTCTTTCCCTGCAGACTCATATTCGTCTTTCCCTGCAGACTCATATCAGACTCATATTCAGACTCATATTCCCTGCAGACTCATCTTTATTTCTTCAATAATAATTTGAGTTTATCTGCACAAAATAACAACCATAAGTATTTTAAATGACATTGAATTTGCACGTTAAACTTAAATTTGGTTCTCATTTGATAGCTGGACTTATTGTCAAAGGTGGCGTAGCGAAAACGCGAAAAAACTAGAATGTCTCAAGAACGGCTAGTCCTAGAGTAATGGGGTTAGTCTTATTCTTTTTGTTGTCAAAAATCACGTATAAAATAGGAATTTAATTGATATAATTGAGCACACGTAGTCTGTTATTTTCATATATAACGATTTTTGCGGGCCATTTCGCAAAAATAGCCCGTTCCTTTCTCCCGAATCGTACTAGAATAACCTACAAATGATTTATATAAAACATTTGTTAAATTTGGTATATAAATCACTTGTAGGTTATGGAAATATTATACATCAAATTTTGTTAAATTTGTTCCATTAGTTTTTAGCTAGAGTGGATAAAGGCAATTTCTGCGGCCATTTCGCAAAGAAGGCAGATTCTTTTATTACGAATCGTATTATAATCTAATGAACATCAGGATTTCCCACAAAAAACATACCTACCAAATTGTATGAAATTCGGTCCATTAGTTTTTCAATTAGAGTGGATGTAATATCCTCACAGACACGCAGAAACATACACAGATACACCCTTACACACACAGACGTTTTCCTAAAAATAGTATTTTCGTGTTCTAGAAGTCCCAGAACGTGTAGATCCTTTGAAAATTCGAGTTCCGATCTTCGGCACGATTCCAATACTTTGAGTACATACACATACACACATATATTATCTGTGTTTCTAAATTCCTATTCTCTGTTTCTATTATCTGTGTATCTAAATTCCGTGCCTATGCAATTACAATAGTAGTGATTTTAAATGATCCCTAAACATTTATTATTTGTCAACGAAGCCTAATTTTAACATATGCAGAATGCAAATATCTCAAGCGATTTTAAGATGAATTACATAAAAATTGCTGAATTTTTTTCACACAAAATTATTTAGCTCTGGAGTCTGGAATACAAGTTATATGAATGAAATATTCATTGATTTTGCATAAAGAATCAGATGATTTATATTTCGATACAGTTTTAAATATTTAAGTATAATAAATTACTGTAGTACTGTGATAATGTAAAAATATCACCACTGAATGTATCACATTTTAGAAATTTTTAAATGAAATTACAATTCAGTTGGAAAGTGTTTCATAATCAATGCTTATGCATGATTGATCTTTCTTGTTCAGGCATCTATGCATTTTGATTTTTCTTGCGATTTTCTGCTCGCAGAAAGTGCACCATTTTTGCGCATTCTCATCGTTGAGCGGGATGTTGTAAAATCTCTTCAGATGTCTTGTTAGCGAGAAATTGTTGGTGTACCAGTAGAGGTTCCTAAATTTTATGTTGCAGTCCTTCCATGGACAGGTGATCAGTTTACTAACGGGAAAGGTATGGTGTATGTTCTTGCGTCATAGTAGATGTTCTCAGGGCACCGAGTGATTCCTGGGCCAGACACTTTGGATGGAGTTTGTACTTGCGTTGTTCGTTTGCCCGAGAGGCTGGAGGTGTTTGTACTAGGAGCGGGATTAGACTTCAGTGGTTGGGAATATGGAGTTATTCTCCGACTCGCAATGTTCTTTATTCGACCGTCCTTGTCCAGATATGTCCTCTTCAATACTTCAACATTTGAGTCACCTGGCATACGACCTCGAGGCACGTGGTTGGCGCTCTTTCGTTTGACAATTCTATTCCTTACTGTTTCGTCTCCAATGACCAAATCTTTAACCGTGAGAATGATTTTCGGTAATTGTATGTGGGACGACAATGCAGGAAACTCTTCTGTCTAGCTTCACTTGATAAATCTGACACTCCTGTGGGTATAGTGGTTCTACAGTTGCTATTATGTAGGTAAGTGCCGCAGTGCTTCTTCCACCATCGGGTGCTTTTCACCGCTGTTTTACTCTTCTTCTGCCTGTGGGCAATCTTCGAGGTAGTAGTAGTCATTGTAGGTTCGTGGTCACCGTGAGTGACAACTGGTTCGGACCAGGGAAATATTGGAGAGGTCCTGCTTGTAGAGGAGGAGGTGCATTCTTCTTGTAACTTGGTCCTAGGAGATCCTATAGCTTCTTCGTTTACTTGACTAGGGCTTTCTGGAGTGCATTGTGGTAAACTCTCGATTATTTTAGTAGTCACTTCTATGAGCTGAGGCCAGTGTACTACATTGCTAGATTTCGCTGAAGTGTGGTTACTGCAGTCGGCTTGTGCACGATTCTTAGAGATTATCTTTCTAAGAACGATTGTTAGAGAACAAGTCTCGATCCTTGGTTATCGAAGCGCTCTTGGATTAGTTCGTTTCCTTTTTTTAGAAGAGACTTTTCTTCCATTCTTTTATTAATGAGTATTTCGAGTCTATCCAGGGGGAGATTTTTAGTTTAGCTTTTGTTTTAGTACTTAAAGTGTTTTGGTTGTTTACTATCGATTTCCTTTTTTGGTTGGTGAGACTGATTAGTTCGCAGAGTGTGTCATTCGATTTGCATTCCTGTTTTAGGATTATATTATCTACTTGACTTCCACTGAGGTCAATGATTTGTTCGTTGCTCGAGCTTGAGTTTGTTTTGTTGAGAGTCAAGATTTCGCTCTGTGAGCTCACGAGGTCGTTGGATTCATTGAGGTGTTGAAATGTTGAAAACCCAGACCACACGACAGACGGATTCATTGAGGTGTGTCGATTGTTCGATTTGAGCTTTCTCAAAATTAGCTACAATAGTGGCTTTGGAAGTACTTTACTGGGCACCTTCCTGCTCATTATGCGAATTTTCACCAAAATCGCTCAGTACAATGAAGGGTTTCGGGACGTCAACAACGATTTTGGTAACGTCAGCAGCAGCAGTAAGTTTGCTTTAAATTTCCTCGTTATGATTCTGTCTACCACATTCATTCGAGGCCACAGGGGCCTTATATGGGAGTTCAGATTTCTTGGTGTCAGTGGATTTGCAGTTTTCTGTGTCATAAAATTCGAACTTCGGAATTGTGCCTGTTTGAGAGCATAAAGTTAGCTTAAGTTTGTTGCTTTCCCTTAACGCTTTTACTGTTTCTTTTTTCCTATTCCCTGGGACACCACCTTTCCTAACTTTCACCCAATCATAGTATTTAATTTTATCCTTTTTCTTGGATTCTTGACTCTCCAAGTGAATGGGACTGCCTAAAGTGGGGGTCTGAGTTGTCTCCTGAAGTCTGATCGGATGTCGTGTGTACAGGCTTATCAGTGCAAATTACTGTGTCCAAATTGAGGGCAATAAGTTTCAAAGTTTCAGCTTGACACTTTTTATAAAGCACATTTTTACTTGGTTCAGCACTGGATGGACTGGTACTGCAACTTGATTTGTTCAAATTATTTTTATCTATTTCTGCGTCGTCTCCATATGTGAAGCACCAGATGCTGTCGTTTGACCCATCTTTATCATTGTGGGCGGGGCTAACTGGTGTTTCCTGCTTTTCACTCACGGTGTTATTTCTTTTTATCTCGATCAGCGATAGACTAAGTTCTTCAAACCAGATTCGCTGTACGATTGACTTCATCTCCAGTTTTGTTTCTTTCCTTGTTTCAACTTATCGGTAGCGTCTCGCCTTTTATGTGGGAGGAGTTTTGCTTTGGCTGGGGAGAGTTGCATTTCGTTGGTGGGGTTATTACATTACAATCTATTGTTAATTTCTTACCCGTCAGATCCAATTTTGATCTTGTCTATATGATGATTTAGGAGGATTGATCTTCTAGGTTCTCGACGAGGAATTGTTTGAGAGTGAGTCTTGTTTTCCATATGAATTCCGCCTGAATCTTTCTTGCTGAGAGATTTCGGTTTCGATTTGTCCACAGGGATTCTTAGCAGTTGTGAGTGCGGTTTGAAGGGCTGACAATTCTCTCCCTTTGTGGCGGTCTTTTGGTAATCCGGCGAACTGGGGAATTTCAAATGAGGTGTTTGTTCTTCTTTTGTCACTTGTACCTTTATTATTTCCATCCTAATTGCTTATTTTTCCAGAGAATATGTACATTAGATTTGTGATGCGATATTTTTATGAATGGGACCTATTGATATTGCCTATTTATTCATTATACATATACACATTTGACTATTTCCGTTTTAAATGCATGTATTTATCTGAAACTATATGTACTTATCATGAAAGTTTAGTAAAGTTTATAGTTGGGTAGAAAAGTTTAAATAATTTCGCTATTCTCAATCTACTCAAGCTCAATCAGATATCCAAGTTCCACTCGAGCGCTAATTGGATGCAATCGTACATTACACACCTTATTTTTTTTCATTCATTATTCTCATGCACTTATCTACCAATATTTCCAATATTTCCATGATCTATATAAATAAAATTGAAAATCTGTCTGTCTGTCTGTCTGTCTCATCATCACGGGAGAACGGCTGAACCGAATTTGATGAAATTTGGTGGGTAGCCCAGAAATAGCCCCACTTAAAATTTAGTCCGTGTTTTGAGTTTCTACGACCAGTGGTTCTCGAGATATTAGTAAAAAACGAAATTTTCGTTTGTCTCATCATCACGGAAAAACGGCTGAACCGAATTTATTGAAATTTTGTGGATAGCCTTGAAATAGCCCCCCATAAATTTAGTCCAAGTTTTAAGTTTCTAAGTCCAGGGGTTGTCGAGATATTAATGAAAAACGGAACTTTTTCCTACGAGTTATACTCTCCAACTCCGTGGTTTATTCAAACGGAAAGGATGAAAATCGTTTGTTTAAAACGGCAAAATGAAATAAAACTTTATTTACGAGTTTGGTGCAGGATTTTTGCATTAATTAGTCATTTTAGGAAAGCATGAATTGTTTGAAACATGAATTTAAATGGAAAAATCTACCTCCATGGTTCATCTTTCACAAATTTTTACTCAACGATGAAAAGTATAAAGAAATCAAAATGGCTATTTAATTTCACATTTTATGAGGAAGATTCCATCTTATATCATGTTGTTCGGCAATGGAATGAAATTAAATGTGTTGGTAATATTTATTATTATTTTTTCTATTTGTATAATAAATAAATGGATGTAAAAATATATTTTATAAATGAACGGTTTGATTGTTATTTTAATTATATATATTGCGGACTGCGTACATCACTTTCATTTATTTAAGCAAAGAGGTTTCAAGCTCATATATTGTGTTTAGCTAATAAACTCATATATTGTGTTTACCCAATAAATTCATTTAGCCGACTGTTGAAGCAGAAAAAGAGTAGAACGGGTGTATGTATCTTCTAATACAATTTTAGTGTTTTCATTTAGTATATACAAACGGGATCAGGATATTTTATTCTTCAGATCTGCAAATTCAGAGCTACGAATTTAGCGGAATATCTCTAAATAACTTGGTAACTTTTCTTAAACTTTATCAAATTAGTGGAAATGTCTCCAAATTCATAAAAATGGCCCAAATCAATGAAATTAAATTTGTTTTTTTTAGAATAGAGTACTGAAATGATGTTTCTGTAGCATTTGTCGGTCAGTCCATCTATCCTATTTAGTAACACATTTAAGGAATCATTTTAATATCACCAAATTGGTAAATATATTTTTAAATCCATAAAAATATCATGAAATTGATAAAATCGCGCTTAATAAATGAAATGAATTGTGTTTTGTTAGGGGATAGTATTGTTGTTGAGACTCAGACCGTCCGACCTACCAGAAAGGTGTAAAGTAACTGTTTGGACGGCCGGGAAGTAGGGGATAGTATTGTGATGATGTTTCGTCAATTTGTCGCAAAATGGGACTATCTACAGTCCCACTTGGCGATAAATTTGCCGATTTTTTAAGTTATCGCTAAATTGACGAAAATGTCGCCAAACCTTCCATGGAGATTGCATTATTCAGATGATATGATTTCTATCAATTTATTTGAAGCAAATGATATCATGTCGCTTAGCAACGGACCCAATATGTTATGCGGCATACGATTGTTATTAAATCTTTTCCGATTTGAATAATAAAAATATGTATATAAAATAAATTTTATTGACATTGCATTTTTGACTGGATAATATCAATTACGGTCTTCAGATTTTAACATCATTATTATTGGTATTTTCGGGGACTGTTGATTCAGGGATTATTGATATTTTCAAATTATTATGGAATTGTTTTATTATGACAAAAATTGTTGAAACCCATATATAGTACGTTGTACGAGTAATCTTCTACAAATGCATGAGTATATCTTCTAATCTACGAGAATATAAGTAGGACAGGTATATTGGCATATGTTTCGATATATATTGGCATATATATTGGAATCAATTACGACCTTCTGGTATTAAGATTACGGGGATTTTTGATACTTTCAATTTATTACGTCATCTTTTTTAATTTGGTAAATATTTTTGAAACTCATATTGCAATACGGGTAAGCTTCTACTAACACACTGACATATTTTCTAATCGGCGACAATATAAGTAGTACGGGGTTGCATATATCGATTCAATTCCTTTTTTTTTTGTAAATTTACTTACAAAAGGGGCCAGGATGTTTTATTCTTCAGATCTGCCCGTGAATATAATTTTGCATAGTGAGAACAGATATTCTTAAACTTCTCTTTATTAGCAATAAATTTAATATTTTAACAGAATTTGCACATGATTGCGAATTATAAATTTCTTTATATTATATACTCCGTACGAAGAACGGGTATGCTGCTAGTCTACCAATATTTGTACACTAAGAAAGCTAAATACTTAATACTTTTTCTCTGTAAAGCCAAAACAGAGAAAAGCAAAAAAAAAGTACAATTGATAGGGTAACACCTGAGAAAAAAAACACTATAAAATATAACTTTTTACGATAGCCGTTCCGACATTTTGGATCGATTTTCATGAATGATGGCTCGTTTTGTGTGTTATGGTGGGAAATGCATACTTTTCTTTTAAAACCAAAAGATAAATTTGATTTGAAAATTCGAAAATTAAAATAAACTTAAATTGTGCTCAACCTGAAAGTATAATTTAAGAAGCTATATTTTTATTATATAACTAAGTTGAAAAATCATTTTGTTTTTGGCACGTGACCAAAGAAAATTAAAAAGTTCTATAGATGAAACAAATTAATCCTCAGGCGCAGTGATAAATATTTGTGCTTTTAAAATTATTTTATAGTCCCGAACTAGGTTTTCGTAACTTCACCCAGAAAAGCGAACAATAAATGAATCTTAAAATTTCGCTACGCTATACAATATAATTTTCAATTTAGTAACGATCGTAATCTAGTTTGATATGGTGACACTGGAGTGTGAAATACTAATATTAACTGCTATATATTTATTTTCCGATCGTAATTGTCATAGTCCCCTGTCATTTGACGGACTATATAGCCAAATCCGTTTTTTGCCATACGCAATGGAGTTTATCACCGTGTGGTGACCGGAGTCGAATAGTTCCACTGCAGCCCTTGCATGTCGTAAAAAGCGACTAAAAAAGGCACCCAGTGTCCGGGGGTATTGCCGGGCACCCTGCCCCTGGGGATTATATCACGGGACTGGTCCTCCAGGTTGGGGGTTGGGCGAAGGGCTAATCACCCCTCCTCGTAAAACAATTCTGATTACGGAAGCCCAAAGCTTAAACAATTTTCTCTTGGCGGTCGGTGTCGCAACTTGCGAGATCCCAGACGATGGCTATCTTGACTGGTCCATGGAGAACCCAGATATGACGCTTCAGAGGGAAAGCCCTCGGGAGTTTTTGAGGCTGATGGAGTCGTTGCCATCGCCTAAGCAAACGTTGAAGATTAGTACTTGGAATGTTAGGACGATGTACCAGGTTGGAAAGACTAGGCAGGTGACTAGTGAAGTGGATAATTATGGACTGGGCATCTTAGGTGTCAGCGAAGTAAGGTGGACCGGTTTGGAAGAATGAGGGCAAATGACAACAAGACTATTTTGTTTTCCGGAATGGACGACAAACATAAAAGAGGGGTCGCCCTTATTTTAAGTGAAGCCGCTGCAAAAAGCCTTATCGAATGGGAACCTATTAATAAAAGAATCATTCGAGCTAGATTATATTCTAAGCATATTAAAATGAGCATCATACAGGTATATGCACCAACTAATGATGCCAACGAAGACGAGAAAACCCTTTTTTATGATCATTTGCAAAAAGTGTTGAACATTATTGCAAAGCATGATCTCATCCTTGCTATAGGAGATATGAATGCAAAGGTTGGAAAAAAAACGTGTAATGAAGAAAGGGCAATGGGAAATGAAGCATGTGGGGTCAGGAATGAAAACGGAGAATTATTTGTTTCCTTTTGTGAACTTAACAATCTTTTTATTGGAGGTAGCAAGTTCAAATATAAAGATATAAGTTAACATGGATATCTCCTGATGGAAATACCAAGAACCAAATTGACCACATTGCTATAAATGGAAAATTTGCTAGGTCTATGATGGACGTTAGAGCAAAAAGAGGAGCAGATGTTTAAACTGACCATTATATGCTAATAACACTATTAAGGTTAAAATTACAGAAATGTTGGAGGAAAAATCAGAAAAGAAGAGGTACTGGTTTCGATGTTGCAAAATTAAGGGACAGAAAAATTAGAGGAAAGTTTAGAGCTGAAGTGAGAGAAAAACTTACAGCCCCGGAGTGCGATGCTGTGACACATGAAAACGAATCTAACAGTGTTGAAAATAGATGGTATGATTTTGTGACAATATTTAATGAAGCTGCCGAAAATACAATCGGAAGAAAGGGAAGGTCAAAAAGCAAAGAATGGATAACTGGAGAGTTTTGGAAGCTTATTGAACATAGAAGAAGGATAAAAATTTTGTTGGATAGTACTAGATCAAAAAGACTTTACCACAGGTATAAAGACACATATAGTGTGGCGGACAAAAATGTCAAGAAAAGTATCAGAAAGGACAAGAGAAAATATTTTGATGGGATTGCTGGAGAGGCCCAACATGCGGCTGAAGTAGGCCAAATGATAACAGTGTACAAGTTGGTTAAACATATTAGTGGAGTTTATAGGAAACCTGAATGTGCAATCAGAGGCAAAAATGGTAAACTTCTGACTACGGATGCTGAGATCGGGGCCAGGTGGAGAGAGCACTTCATGGAGACCTTAAATGCAAACTGTGAAGATCAGGCTGAGCTATGTGTGGAGACATGTAATGTACCACCTATCATTAACATCTCCACGGAAGAAATTCCGCTGTGCGAAATTAAAAACGCCTTGAAGGTGTTGAAGTCTGGTAAAGCCTGTGGAGGTGATCTTATTGCTGCTGAAATGCTGAAAGTAGACGTGGAGGTAACAGCAGAGTGTTTGAAAACCCTGTTTAATGAAATTTGGGAAACCGAAAGAGTCCAGGAAAAATGGAAGGAAAGTACCATTATCAAGTTACCAAAAAAGGGGACCTATCGGTGTGAGATAATTGGAGAGGAATCAGTTTGATGTCTATACCTGCAAAGGTTTTTGGAAGAGTTCTTATCAACAGGCTAAAAGGTGAAGTTGAGGGTATGTTGAAAGAAGAACAGACTGGATTTAGGAGAGGTGTTGGAGCAACACAACAAATTTTCACCTTAAGAAATATTATTGAACAAAGCATTGAATTCAATGCTTCTCTGTACCTGAATTTCATTGATTTTCGCAAAGCGTTTGATTCAATCAATAAAAAAACGCTGTGGAAAATTTTAGGGATTTATGGTAACCCTCAAAAATTTATTAATTTTATCATTGAACTATATAAAAACAGCAAATGCTGTGTAGAAGTGAACGGATACCTAACAGAAACTTTTTTAATTGAGACTGGTGTTAAACAGGGATACGTGATGTCAGGGCTATTATTTATAATAGTAATTGACTAGATCATGAAAAGAACTATCAGAAATAAGAGGCGAGGCATCAGATGGAACTTCACATCAGTATTGGAAGATCTAGATTTTGTTGATGATATTGTCTTGATGTCCTCTAGTTCAGATGACTTATAGCATTGCTGAACATGCTAAAGAGGTTGGTCTTCATATCAACATGAATAAAACTAAAGTTTTGAGATTAAAGGAAAAATCATTAAACAGAATTGTTTTATATAATGACCCCATTGAAGATGTGGATACGTTTACCTATCTTGGTGTCATGGTGGGAAAAACGGGTGGAGCTGATGAGGAGATCATGATTAGAATTGCTAAGGCCCAAAATTGTTTTCGTGGGTTCAACAAAGTGTGGAGAGCTTCGGAGATAAAGCTCAAGACTAAACTAAAGTTGTTTAATACCTTGGTGAAGAGTGTACTGTTATATGGAGCAGAAACGTGGAAAGTGACTACATCTCAAAGTGCCAAATTTAATGCCTGGCAGGGCAAGTGCCTTAGGAAAATTCTGGGAATATTTTGGCCTAACACAATATCAAATGAGGACTTATATAAAAGGACCGATTTAAAGCCCATTGAATATGACATCAAATATCGAAGATGGAAATGGGTAGGCCATGTTTTGAGAATGCCATTGGAAAGCCAGCATTCCCGCCGTTGGCCTGGACTGGGCACCTGAAGGCAGACGGACAAGAGGTAGACCGAAGTTAACTTGGAGACGGTTGGTGGAGAGTGAGAGAAACCAGGCGGGATGGGCGAGCTGGACTGAAGCGAGAGCTTCTGCACGCGATCGTCGTGTTTGGAAATCTAAACTGAAGACCTTAAGTTCCACTTAGGCACGAAGAGAATGATGATGATGATGAACAGAGGTAAATGCTGTGAGTTTCAATTTTCAGAAATTCATTTCTTCATGTCATCAACATAAGTGATAAGATTTCTTATGGTTGGAATTCTCTAAATTTTATGCAGCATCTATTTGGGGCCAGAATTGCACATTTGTCATCTTTTTCATTTGAAATATTATTTTAGGAACGCAGCAGCGTTCCATCTCGCCAAATCATCATGTGTAACAAATCATCGTCATCCAGAAAAGCGAACAATAAATTAATCTCAAAATGGCTTTAATGCCTCACGTTATTAGATGTCATTTTAATTTATTAGAAATCATAATAACTAGTTTCAAATCGTGAAATTGGAGTGTGAAATACCAATTTTAACTGCTATATGTTTATTTTCCCTTGTCATTTGTAGAGCCAGAGCCGTTTTTTACCATACGCAAAGAGGGCAAATGTTGGGAGTCGCAATTATTCAGGGGTCCATTTCCTTTATCTTATCAACATTTCGTATAATTTTTTGAAATAGATTTTATTACTCCTTTGCGTCACTTTTAGACTTAGCTTATCCTTCTGAACAGAAAAACATATAGAAATTTAAATGAGTTTTGAATATTTTAGAGCCGATACAATCATATCAGAAATTATTAAACAAGTGAAAAATCCTGATAATTATGTTTTATTATAAAGAAAAACATTAGTTAACATATATCAAGGAGATGTAATTATAAAATGTGGTCCAACGTGTGTTTGGCCACGCCCATTTTTTTCATCCAGCCTTCTCTTTAGGTATTGAAATCATGCTTATTTTCAATAAATATAAAAGTGGGGAGTGTGTAAAATTTTAATTACATTATTTCGTTACGAATTACTATTTCAGTAAAAAAGTGATCGGTAAGAATTTCCAAAACCGAATTAACTTTTCGGTGTGGATTTCATATTGATATTAAATCTGCTATATCAAGTTTAAATTTTCATTTCATTTTATTTATAGTCGAAGAGTCATTCGTCAATTTTTAACACTTTACAACAAAGTTGAAAAGTGTTTATAACTTTGTTCATTCTGTCTGTCTGTCTGTCTGTTCGTTAGCATGATAACTGCCGTAAAAATGACTTAATCAAAATAAAATTTTAGTATGTTGTTCAGACGGTCTGTAGGACCTACGGGAATATAAATGAATAATATCACCCAATTAGTTTTGGATTGAACTCGGGTTGGAAAAATGAAATACATTGAGCCCTATGGGAGCTAATTTTTCAAACATTTTTTAAGCGGATTTAAAATTCACAAATTGCTTCGAAAATTTTAGGTAATATTCAAATTGTTCCATAAAATATATAAAAAAAAATTCAGCGAAATATATTCAGTAGTTTTTAAATAAAAATTAAAATAATAATAAAACCTCTTATATGAAGCGATCACATGACCATGATATGAAAAGATCACGTGTCCCACTTCAAAATGATATATGGCATCCGTCTTGCCTCAAAATCGTGATTTTTAAAGTTGTTTTTATTTCATATTGAGTATTGTATCCGTCCTAAAACTACTTTATTTTTGCTTAAATTCTATGCATCTACATACTAAAACAACGCAATTACAATATATTTGAGTTTAAATGCTCATCCAAATTTGATTATTTCTACAACGAAGCATATTTTTCACCTATGTAAAATGTAAACAGCAAAATATGCAGAATAAGTTGTATTACAATTGCTGTATTTCTTTAACACAAAATCATTTAGTTCATGGAGTCTGCATAGATGATATGAATGAAATATTCACTAATTTTAAAAAGAGAAGGACGATTTTTTTCGATGAAGTTTTACGCATAGAGTTTAATTACTTGTAGCTCCATGGTCTTAATTTTTAAATAAAATAAATTATTGTAGTATTGTGATGAATGACATGAATGGGAAATTATTTATGAATGAAATGTTACTTTTTCTATGACGTCATTCGAGTGAATTTCAGTTGTTTTCGATGAAGTTTTCAAATATAATAAATTATCGTAGTATTATGATAATTATAAAATTATTACCGAAGAATATATCACATTTTAGAGATATTTAAACCAGGTAATCTATATTTCAATGCCGTCATTTAAATGAAGTTCATTTTTTCGATGAAGGTTTAAGTTTTTAAATATAATAAATTAATATAGCATTGTGATAAGTTTTAAAATATTACCAAGGAATGTATTGCATTTTAAACATGTTTAAATAAAATTGCATTGAAGTTGGAAAGTGTTTCATAATCAATGCTTTAAGCATGATTGAACCTTCTTGTTCAAAGTGCAATCGTCTAGATAGTCCTTTGTTAAGTCCTAAATAGATGACAGTTATCGTCCGACAAGTCATGACATTGCTAAATGTAACAAACGAGATATTTATGCGGTCCGTTAATATGTATCGATAATATTTTATTGATATATTTTATATTATAAATTCTTTCGCTTTAAATAATATGACTTTTCCTATCATTTTCCTCCTCGAGAACACTGTACCAAATAGAGAGTGCAGTTAGTTAAAATAAGCAGAAAATTTATATTCGGAATATCTATGAGTAAATATTTAAATGCAATTAATCAAAAATAAATAAACAAACTGCTTCAAGGATACATTTGTCGTGTTGAATTTATATTTTAAACTCAACACAACACATTTTTACTTTTTTTTTAAATGTGTACCTAAATCATATTTTTCGCTATGTGAAGAACTTCTCCATTTCAAAAAAAAATGTTTCTCACATTTCCGTGAGATGTCGTATAGTACAAGATAAAAGCAAAAAACAAAAGCACTTGATCCTTATCACATTTTGTATTCCCATCTTATGGCTCTATAGCTATAAGGCACAAAGAATATTCTAAGAATTTGAAGGCCTTACACACAGGCAGTCTTTCAGGACATTTTGGCCGAGGGGGGGGGGGGGAGGGGGTGAATAAAACGGGCAAGTTTTCTATTTGCTCTATATAAATATACCTAAATGCTGTCATATAAATAGAAATTAAGTTAATATAAAATGCATGCCTGAAATAAGCACTGCTCAAATATATTCTTTCCAATTGAGAATATCTTTACCACTGCAAAGTCATTTCTATGTCCATGTAGCAGTTTAGATTATTTCTCTGTCATCATTTATAAGACGAGTTACACCTTCTTTTCTATCCTACACTCCTTCAACTAGTTTTTTATTTTTTGTTTAAAAGATCCATTTCAGCTATTCCTAGAAATTTTGCAATATCCCCGGAGAAGTCGCAGGAATTTTAACCCTTCTTCTATTTGGCTGGATAAATATACTTCAACGGTTTGAAAACCAATAGCAGAGCCAAATGACATGCCCCCTTATCCAGCTTTCCTTGCGATGAGAGATATGAGTTGGCAACAGTACCATTTTATTAGTTCGTAAAAACTTTTGATCTGAGTAGTAGGTGACCAGTATCTATAGTGTACCTCCCTCCTATGTGTGTGGGTGAGAGCGCTTTATGAGTTATACTTTTTTAAAAATTAATCGAAGAATTTGAATAAATGTGTGTGCAACTATTAATGAGTGTGAAGATAACAACCTAGGATGTGTTAGACTATTGATTTATTTGTTGTAAATAGGACTTATTATAATTTCATAAAATAAATGCAGAATCGAATTTGCAACCATTTTCTGAGGAATCTGTTTTTTTGTAAGGTGTGTGTGTGTCTTAAATTACATCTCTGATGAAACAGCCAGAGTACGGCTTTATAAAACGGCGTATAAGGACGTTAATGTTGTCTTGTGGTGAAGAACGATGCCAGTGTAGGGGATCTCCTATCCTGGACCTCAATGGATATAAAGCAGTGGCTAACAGCAGGTCATGTCAAGAAAATTTTACATAATTTGTTTCATGTCTGCTTGAAGGCATATATAGAAATATCTATGATTTTTAATAATCCCAGTTGGCACAATGCGTAAGCTGAATATAGTTGAAACAATTTACCATCATGATATAAGCAGAAAGCAACATTTTTAGTATTAGACATATTGTATATACATATGTCAAACAATTGTCATTTTTTACATTTTATCATGCAAGTTTGAGCTATTTTTAATAGTATATATTTCTTATTTTGACTTTCTTTCTGAGTATCAATTTTAATTATCCCTTATGAGAATTTGAGTATAAAATATGATTATAATTATTTATAATAAGGCTAATTTTATGTTTTGCACAAAAAGGTAACAATTAAATGATTAATGTACTATTATAATTTCATAAAAGTAGAATAATGTACTTATGCCTCCACAAGAATATAGTGAATTATTTTAATAATCAAATATGAAAATTTATTTCTTATCTGAGAATTTCTGTCTTTAGATATTTTAGGTTCTCATGTTTATCTTGAATGCACTATACGAAATTCTATGAAAAAATTAGATATCTTCATTCGGCTAATTTAGTTTTTAATGATTGGCCGATAATTCAATCGGTGTAAATATGGCGCAGTTGTTTTTTTCTAAATGATATAATTACTTCTTGATTTTAATTTTTAGGCTTTTAAGCCATTTTTCTTTATTTTTAATTTTACTCTAGTCCGAGGAGACCTTACATCATGTTTATCACATTAGATCGCATTTTTCTTTATTTGTTTATGAGGATACGCGTTTTTGCATATGTAGCCCGCGAGCCTGTGACTGGCTTAAATGCAACCCATGGCTTAAAAATGGTAAGACTAATAATATGAACTACTTTACTCAGAATTTTGTTCATCCTTTCGCAGATTAGATAAGATTTTTGCCTCATTCCAGAACGGAATTCTATTTTGGAATATTAGAATTTCTTCCAACATTTGAATAGCTAATCCATAACAAAATACGGCAATAGAGAAAATACAATCTATCCACTTTATCTAAAAAAATCTGATATGGGTAACACATGACTTTTTTTATATAATGCAATGAATTTACTACTTTTACAGTAAAAAAAAGGTTATCTTATAGATACTTATATTCTTTCTAAGATGTTGAATTTCGTCAATTAGTCGTCATTCTCATTGATTTAGCATCACTTTTATCCATTTGACAAGATTTTCGTTGATTTGCCAACATTTAAAAAGTCGCCAAGTTGGCGACATTCCGCCAAATTCGTAGCCAAAATCTCGTTAAGCGTTCTGGATGGAGAAGTAAATTATTCTTACAGCAGATAAATGACTATTGGTGTTTAAATACAAAAGAATTACTCAAAGTATCTTTTTTCATGATTGGAACGAGCTAGATCCATGAGAATGATGTCGCCCAATTTATCGCATGATATTACATATGAAAAGTGAACATGTTTCTCAACAGTTAATTTTTTTTTTAATTTATGGAATTCTTTGAAAAATGTATTTGAGAAATGTGCAATATATCGAGAACGGTTCGTGATAGCGTTCTAAAATTTATGGTAACCGTTTTCTAAGGGAAAATTTCATAAGAAATGTCTATTTGTGTAACTTTATTGAAGGTTTTGATTTTTGATGATTTTTTCAAAATTTCTCTCGAAAATTTAGGGGGATTCTGAACATTCGATTGTGCTTAATAACAATAGGCTTCCAGCATTCACGAATTATCATTTTTGCACCAAATGTCATTCGAATCGTTCCATACGTCTGTGCGCTATCGTCTCCACAAACTCATTGACACACACACACACTTTCACACACACACATACTTTCACACACACACACGTACTTTCACACACACACACACGTACTTTCACACGCACACACACACACACACACACACACATACTTTCACACACACACACGTACTTTCACACACACACACGTACTTTCACACGCACACACACACACACACACACATACACATACACACTCACAGACATCACCTCAATGTTTGATTCGTGATCAGGGATGCTTGAAACGTGCTCTCCCGTCGAAAACTCGAATTCGAATTTTCGACCCCGTCACAATACTTTTCTTATTCATTATATTATGTATATAAGAAAAGTAATAATTTGCGATGAATTATTTTGTTTAATGAGTCAAAATGTATGTTCATTGATGAGGAAATGAAAATGGCTGAGTGTTTTATTTTATCTGAGGATTCAATATTTAATAAAAAAAACTTGGTATAGTACAAATGCAACTTTGAATTATCTAAATCATACTTGTAATATTGATTTTTCAAAGTGTAGAGGTCAATAGTATGCAATGCTGTTAGTATATTAGACCGCTATCGAGTAGTACAGGAAAAATATTTAGAAGTGAATAAATATGCAGTATTTATAGCATCTGCTGTTTACTGTCTAAATCTGATATGTATTAATGCTTTTGATAGTAGAAGTTACTTTTGTTTTCAACTTTCCAGCTATTCTATGTACGCATATTATCTACATACACATATTCATGGGCAACGCTTCAAATTTCACTTAGGCAACGATAGTGTTATAAAAACCTTATTTGATACTCACTGGGAAGCTCATGAAAACGAAAGTGCTACATCAGAGATTTCCACAAAGATATTAAGTGCGTTATGAACAATAACTAAAGATAAGACATAGGAAGCTTAAATAATTTGAAAATCCGAAACCATTGCAAACAAAGCGGGAGAACAGGAGTTTGTTTTCACATTGAAAGTATGGAATGCAATTTTCAGCTATTTCCATGAGAGATTTCATTAGGTAAAACTACATTTTAAAACGTGCTCATATCAGTTCCTAACATGCCGTATGATCGTTTCAAGAAATGATTTCAAAATTTTTGAAAGTTTGTCGGAAAATATGTTACATGAGGTGCCCTATAATGAAAACCAGTATCACAAAAACTTTTAAGAAAAAATCTGATGTGGGCAGCACATGACTTTCCTTATACAATGCAATAACTTTACTACTTTCACAGTTAAAAAAATGTTATTCCGATAGTAGATTCATCTTTCAAAGATATTGAATTTTCTTCCATTAGACGTCATTTTCATTGATTTAGCGTCATGTTTATCCATTTGGCGAGATTTTTGTTAATTTGACAACATTTCTAAAGTAGCCAAGTTGACGACATTCCGCCAAAATTGCGCGAAGCTTATGGGCGGAGAAATAAGGTATTCTTATAGCAGATAAATGATTATTGGCGTTCAAATACAAAAGTATTACTCAAAGTGTCTTTTCTCATGAATGGAACGAGCTAGATCCACAAGAATGATATCCCCAAATTCATCGTATGATATTGCATTTGAAAAGTGAATATGTTTCACAAAAGTTAATATTTTCTTTTAATTTTTAGAATTTTTTGATAAATTCATTTGAAAAATGTGCAATATCTCGAGAACGGTTGATGCTAGCGTTCTAAAAGTTATATCAATCGTTTTCTAAGGAAAAATTACATAAGAAATGTTTATTTGTGTAAATTTATTAAAGGTTTTGATTTTTTGATGATTTTTTCAAAATTTCACCACAAAATGTAGGGGAGTTCTGAACACTCGATTATGTTTAAAAACAATTGGCTTCCAATATTCAAGGATTGTGATTTTTGTACCAAATTTCATTCGAATCGTTCCATTCATTCGTGAGATATCGTATCTAAAGACTCACTGACACACACACATATACTTTCACACACACACACACACACAGACATCACCTCAAAAATGTTCGATTCGTGATCAGGGATGCTTGAAACGTGCTCTCCCGTCGAAAATTCGAATTCGAATTCGAATTTTCGACCCCCGTCACAATACTTTCCTTATACATTATGTATATAAGGAAAGTAATAAAACCTGTGTGAAAACAAACAATTACATTTTATTTTAACTGTGTAAAATACTAGCTTGCAATAATACTCTGTGAAATAATATTCTGTATAAAATAATTCACTTGCAATAATACTCTTTATAGCATACATTTATTTTCTGGCAGCTCATGTAAAGCAATTGTTATATGTTGTTGCCATTCGGAAAAGATAAATGCTGTACAAATTAGAAAAACATATCGAGTTTGGATTTAAAAGTAAATATACCATACACAACGGCAATGTAACATTGATTATGCAATAGAATCCTAGAATTTCACTTATATTTTAGAAGATACGCATGACCCATATCATCTTACTCTGTTCTTTTAGGGAGAAGGTACTGAATATCTTGGCACTCACTTTCGTCTGTGTTCACACACAAGGACCCCATAACTATTTGTATGATTTCGGAAACGTAGTATCAAACATTTTTTTGGTATTCTCTTCAAAGTTTTATCATTTTACGGCATACCGAAATTTAATTATGATTTAAAGGTAATTTTAAGGAACAGTTCTTCGGGCCGTGGCATAGAAGCATTTCGATAAAGATATCTAGGAGCATAGGCTTTGCCAAGATCTCTGAAAAGGACATTCGATGATCAAATGGGAATGTTTATTTGATAATATGGATCTTATGAAGAACTAATGACATTTCTGTTGTCAATGAAGGAATTATCAGCTCCTCAGGCTAGGGGCACCAAAATTATCTGTAGTTAGGTCCCCAAAGAGTCTTAACCAGCCCTGGATGCACTTTAACCTCCATGTTGCTTTCAAGTGCGTATGATCAGGTTATCAATTGCGTTGCACGAAAAAGAGGCTGAATTATCGTTTCCTGAATGGCAACGATTTTATCCACAATTACATTTTTTAGAAACGTACTCAGAGTTAGAGTCTCTTTACTCCCATGTTAATATCTCAAATATTTATTGATTTCCTCAGGCTTTTGTCGAACAGTTGCAAGGGTCTAACTGAAATTTTTGAGATACGGCTAAGTAGTACACGTTAAACTTACCAACTCTTAGGAGTGTTCAAAGTACTCCCCTCCAAGACTGTTGTAGGTGAATTTTCCAAAGATTAAATGCTTTAAGCCATCCATCACTTGGAATCGATGAAAAATATGCTTTTATAGCCTCATAAATCTCATCTTTGGAATGCAGGTGACGCCCACGTAATTTTATTTAGATTAAAAAATAGCCAATAGTCACACATAGCAAAATCAGGGGAATAGGGTGGATGTTCTATCACTTTGATGCTTTATTGTTCAAGAAAATTGGAATGGCAAAGCATGTGTCCCCTAACATTCTCTTTCTGAAGAATTTCTGGAAGACACCAGTTAGCTGTAACTGTCTTCTGTCCCTCTAGCTTTATCGCTTTGACCAGACCTGTACTTCTGAAGAACACGGCATACATTATTTTTTTTCATTGCTCGTTGTCTTTTCGCCATTGTTGGTTTGGAGTCATCTTCAAAAACCCATACTTTACTTTCTTGACGTATTGGAACGTCAAAAAACGGTATGTACATTTCATCACCCGTTATGATTTTAGAAATAATGCGGTGTCCACCATCATTAAGTAATTTTAGGGTTTCTTTACTGATTCTGATACTCTCCGCTTTTTGGTGTTCTCTTAAAGGGGCACCGAACGACAAACTAAGTTTTTCATATACAGTTAGTTCTTCATGAATAATTTTATGTATAGCTGCGGATCTAATGTTAAGTTCCTACTGTATCATTTAGTAGGTACAACGATTATCAGCGATTAACATACATTTTTGGGGATTACAGCTAACAAAGCCATTCCTTTATGTTCTTCATCCAGGAGAGAATTTCTACCTCTTCTAAACTTTGTAAGCCATCTGAATACAGTGGCACGAGATGGATCATTTCTATATGCTAATTGTAGACGTTGAAGGCATTCTTCTTGATTTAGCCCCACTTTAAAATCCTAGAAAATCATAACTCAATAATGCTCTCACGCCAACTCCCTTTTCTGTTCTTTCAAAATTTATTCTACTGTAGCTAAATTGTAATTTTTGCCACAAATTAACGTCTGCGGACATAAAAGAATTCAAATTTAAATTTAGACCAATATTTTTTTTTCTAGCGCATATCGTGTGCCCCTGTCTCAAAAATTTCAGTGTGACCTTCGTATTATCACTTTCTTCGAGCTTTTGCTCAACAATAAAAAATGCGTGAAAATAGTTAGTTTTTGCATTATTAAAATAGTAAATTACTCTCATTCACAATTACATTCTTTAAGGAGCTGCTCTTATATATGGAACTTTCTAAACATGCTTAATTCACAAAGTAATGTAGTTGCATAGCCGATTTTTAACCACAAGTACGAGTTTAGCCTTCATGTAAATACGCGCGTGACGCAAAAATTTGGTTCTGCCAGGCTTATGCAGCACTTGCATTTTTTTTAAATGTTAATAACATCTTTATTTGTGGTTTCTGTGGCGGAAATCGGAGCGTTACAGACAAGTGTAAGCACTTTGAACGCTTGTACTTCCAAACTTAATAGATAAAAATGCAAATAGTTTTTCGTGTATTCACTAATTATATTTAGTCTAAGCATCATTAAAAGTATTTGTAAACATCAATAGTTGTAAAGATGGGGAAATGAACACGCAGGCATCCTTGATAAAAACAAGTTTATTCTTAAAACTGCAAGAAAACATAAAATAAACGCCAATTAATGTAATTTACAAATAATGAATCAGAACGTACGTGATCCATCCTTTGTCCAACCTCTTTACTTTCCATTGTCGGCTGCAGCTACACATGCCACGTTCCAAATACCATCGCGTGCTTTGCATATCGTATCTTTTAAACCTGATTGCCAGTTTCACCTGCCGTCCGCAATCTGTGTGGCTGCTATTAAATTTACAATCTTCTCTCCCCGGGAAAAACACTGCTTGAAAAATAATAAGTCAAGAATAGAAATAGTTAATCCTTAGATTGTTTGCCTGCCCATTTGTCACGTATATTTCAAGCACTTCCCGAAACTTACAATTTTTTAAACGGGTCAATTGTTCGATAAAACCCTATCTGAAAGACGAATTTTTCGGGATACTCCACATTAAAATGTTCGAAATACGAAATGATAGAAATATATACTTCGCGACGAGATAGAGATTTTAAGTTTGGTGCAAGGATAAATTGTTCAGAAGGAAGAAAGTGTATGATTTCAGTTTTCTAATATTTACTATTTTAAAGGTAATGTACACTAAAATGTTAGACTTGTTGAATAAAAAAGAAACATCGTCTTTTAAGTGAGATAGAGGTTTCATATTTGATGCCCAAGCCAATTGTTCGATGAAACCTCCTAGAAACATCAATTTTTTTCTATAATATTCATTAGGGGGGGGGACTCTACACCAAAACGTTCGAATAGTGAAAGGATAGAAAAAACTACTTTGTGAGGATACATAATCTTGAATCTGATGTAAGGGTAAATGTATCAAAAGGAAGAAAATGCACCATTTTAGATTTTTAATATTTGCTACTTGTTCGATTTACCAAATGATTATACAGGATGTCCCATAGAAAGTGAACAGTGGAAGATGTTTTGAACCGTTGGTTGGAGATTCATAATTCCAATTGCAAAAATACTTTAAATAAGGCACGGAGTTATGACATATAGTAATTTAAGTGCTGTACCTTATTTTTGCAAAAAATTAAGAAAATTAGCTTTTATAGTCCCTCTATCAAAAAAGGTCAAATTACAAAAATGTTATCAATGCTTCATTTAGTCCCACATATGAAAAATTTGGTTCTTAAAAGCTCAAATTTAGGACGAAACAAAATTCCTGACTTACACCACTTTCTCACGACTTTTCGGTACTCTTTTAATCATCAAAATTCTTGAATCCAGGGGGCTTTCACAAATTGAATTGATGCACAGAAATCCTTTGGCGGGGTTTTAAAACAATTTTTTCCATGGTCTGTTTGTGAAATTATTAAAAACAAGCAGACGATACTGATTAAAAGTTATTTTAACACTTAAATAAGGTAAATAAAACAGATTACTGTGACTTTGACTGCCTGTGATATATTTTATTAACAAAATCTATGGAAAAAATAAGCATGCCTTTTAAGTTTTGAAATCAACTAGGATTATTTAAATCCATTGTTTTCAGTGGACTGGGTAATAAGTTTCTAATGCATTTTTGTCACTGCACTTTTCCCACCAAAATGAGAGCTCTTGCAGACGAATCGGTAAGAACAATTGCATGAGGTACAGCAGTTGGCCGGTTCAAGCAGACTGGTGGCGGGTTGGGGTAGACCAAGGGAGATGTTGTTCATTATTTACGGACATATGGACAGGACGAGAAATAGGCTAAATTATATTTTCTTCATTTTCCATTAGTACTCATTGTCTTTCTGAACCATAACAGCGATTAAACGAACCTGCTGATTGTAATCGACATAGCAGCCGCAGAATAAAAAACTCTAGAAGGATGCCTGCTTTACGGAAGCGACGATAGCATTTCCTCACTGTACCTCTATGCAATCGGTTGCATTCGCCGTAAATTAAAACCATCTCAGAGTTCGGCATTACTGCAAGGCTCATTATTAAATCAGTTAGCAGAGTTACTCGAACGCTTAAATACAAAGTATGAATCGACATAATAGTGGCATAATAGCTTTATCTGCATAAAATAAATTTGTAGAAGTGGTAAAAGTTTTAATATTTATTTGCAACCGAAGTTGATTTGTAGATGTCCCCTTATTTCCTAATGCAATTTTTAATCAGTGACAACTATGTCAAATTGGATCGTATTACAGCCAATATTTTTTTTCAGTTAAACTAAATACGGTATGGTTAACAATTTTGTAATTTAACTTTTTTCGATAGAGAGACTGTATAAAATGCCAGTTTTGTTAACTTTCTACAAAAATGTGGTACATCATTTAAATTACTATTTCCTAACTTCCGACCTTATTTCAAGCATTTTTCCAATTGAAACTATGGGTCTACAACCAACGATTCAAAAAATCTCCAGCTGTTCACTTTCTATGCGACACCCTGCATACGCCTTCTTCCAAGTGAGATAAAAGGAGGGAGGGAGCGTGATCTAAACTAAAACATGCGAAATTCGAAATAATAGAAAAACGCACTTCGCGATGAAATACAGACCTTAAATTTGATGTAAGGGTAGATAGTTCAAAAAGAAGAAAATATACAATTTTACTTTTCCAACATTTGCTACTTACTGGATTTACCAAATAATTGCAAAAGCCTTCTTTTAAGTGAGACTAAAGTGTGTGCTAAATACTAAAACGTTTAAAATGCGAAATCACAGAAAAACGTACTTCGCGATGAGATACAGAACTGATAGTCCAAAAGGAAGAAAATGTACGATTTCAGTTTTCTAATGTTTGCTATTTGTTCGATTTATCAAATAAAACGCCTTCTTTTAAGTGAGATATAGAGATATCCTATTTATTATACGGGTCAATCGTTTTCATAAATTGTTGGTGCTTATAGATATTATTGTTCCTTTATAGATATTATTGTATAAATAAACTACTCACGAAAAGCTTTAAAGGAATCGGATTACATTTAGGACTGCCTCACCGTCTTTCTTTTGACATTATTTAACTAGAATAGAATATTAATTTCAGCCACCAGTTTTTTCTCAAAACTTTTATTTACTTGAGAAATGCAGCTAATCAGTTTCTGAATCTGTACAAGTATTGCCACGCTATGTTGAAGCTAACCTCTCATTGGAAAGTTTTAGTAGCGGTGTGTCACCAATGGGTCTTGAAGTTTTGTGAATCAACTGTAATTATCACATTAAGTAAAAATCTGATGTGGGCAGCACATGACTTTCCTTATATATTTCAATGAATTTACTACTTTTACAGTTAAAAAAAATGTTATTCTTATACTAGATACATAAATTCGTTCCAAGATATTGAATTGTCTTCAATTAGTCGTCAATTTTATCCATTTGGCGAGATTTTCGTTAATTTGTTGGCGACATTCCGCCAAAATCTATCTCGCCAAGAGTTATGGACGGAGAAATAAGTTACTCTTACAGCAGATAAATGACTATTGGCGTTCAAATACAAAAGTATTACTCAAAGTATCTTTTCTCGTGAATGGAACGAGTTAGATCCAAGAGAATGATGTTACCAAATTTATCGCATGATATTACAAAGTGAACATATTTCTTAACAGTTAATATTTTTTTTGATTTATGGGATTTTTTGATACACTTATTTTATGTGTTTATACATTTATTAAATGTGCAATATCTCAAGAACGGTTCATGCTAGCGTTCTAAAATTTATGTCAATCGTTTTCTAAGGAAAAATTACACAAGAAATATCTATTTGCCTAACTTTATTAAAGGTTTTGATTTTTGATGATTTTTTCAAAATTTCACGCCAAAATTTAGGGGGGGGGGGGTGAATATTCGATTGTGTTTTAAACCAATAGGCTTCCAGTATACACGGATTGTGATTTTTGTACCATATTTCATTTGAATCGCTCCATTCGTTCGTGAGGTATCGTCTCCACAGACCCACTGACACACACACTCACACAGACACGACCTCAAAAATGTTCGATTCCTGATCAGGGATGTTTGAAACGTGCTCTCCCGTCGAAAACTCGAACTCGAATTTTCGATCCCGTCACAATACTTTCCTTATACTCTATGCATATAAGGAAAGTAAAAATATGACTAAAAAGGATATAGTGAAAACTGTTGTGCAGGAGATCTGTGAGATTTGATGAAACAAAGCAAGGATTCCAATTTCTGGGGAGAGAAATATTGTCCGGAAAATAAATTCATAATTTATTACTGAAAAAGTATGGAAACATTTGCCGTAACAAAAATCATTGAAGATCTGGAAGTTCAGCCCAGATTGCCAGACAGGATGATTTTGTGGAGTCAATCAATTTCCTCTTTGACATGGCGCACTATGGTGCCTAACACTTGATAAAAATTGAACGAGATAAAAACTTCTTTTAGAAAGGGTCGGAACGAAAGTATGCCATTGGCAGGGTGGACATGAATTTAAATAAGAAGGAACATAGAAAGGTAAGGGAATTGTCATAAAGTAAATTGTCCTTGCCCAAATTTTACTCTGCAAGGACTTACCTTTGATGCCTTCACTTTGGGTGGAGTATGAAAACTCCAGTTCATGAGCATAGGAGAATAACACTCAAGACATAAAATAAGAATTCTGATTTAAATTGATCAATTATTTAATTATATATATATATATATATATATATGTATAATTAAATAATTGACCGGGGGTACCCGGAGTGACCGGGTGAGGGGGTCACAACTCCCCCCGGCCATCTTTTGGTATATTGTTTCCATCCATACCTCTTTTCTTTTTGAAAATATTTTTAATCCTCTTTTTAGTGCAGCTTAGCGCCTCTTAAGTGTGATTTCTGATGATTTTATAATATTATATTTCACGGTATTTTCATATTATATATATATATATATATATATATATATATTTTATATATATATATATATATATATAACATTAAGAACAACAAGTGAGTTTCAAATTCGAAATTATCACTTACTCTAAGCGACGACAGAAATCAAAATACCACTCAGGGACAGGCGCAAAGCTGCTCACATCTCCAGAGTAGAAAATATCCGAGTGAAAAGGAAGAAACGTCAAAACTTTGAAACGGGAGATCCAAATGCGTTGCATATAATGGCAGGGGAGGGTGGCGACTCCCCTTCCCGTTTAAAGCAGCTTTTACAGCCCGGGCAACGCTCACGGAACCAATACAATACAATGGACAGTCCCGTACATGTGCATAGACAAAGGCACCCGTATACATAAAGAGCAAGAACAACATCGACGCAGAAGGAATGGACGCAAAATGAAAAACGACCCAAGTACCAGAGCCTATATATCAACACTTACGCATGCGTGCCAACACACCTGTATCGCATAAATCATAAAATTCCAACCAATTCCCGATGGAAACGGCTAAAGTTTTCTTTATTACCGAAAAAGGAATTATAGCATGCCCGCAAGAAATAAATAGGATAGTGTTTTTTTAAAGCTTCGGTTACAATTTTTTGATTACATTTATTGCAATCCCTTTTGAAAGTGTTATAAGCCAGATTTCTCTTGAAATGGCCGACAAGGATGTTTCTGAAGACATTCTTAGTAAGGTTTGTCCTCCAATCTATAAGATGGCCAATCTTGATTTTGTAAAAATCGCGTTTGTCGTATAAAGTTGTATAAGTACCATATCGTTGATGTCTATTTATTGATATGTCCAAAAAATTAACTGCACCATTCTCGTCAACTTGGTTTTCGATCAGTTCCAATTCTCCTGGATAAAAGGTGAAATCGAAGTTAGTTGTGTCCTCAAAACACCCCAAAAGCACGTCGTCCACATAACGGAAATATGGCATTTCATAAAGAATATGGGTGCCTTTTTCATAAGTAGATAGATAAATATCAGCCAGAATGGACGAACAAGCTCCCCCCATGGGTATTCCTTTAATTTGTTGGTAATAGCCATTTCCGTCATGTAAAATATTCTCTTTTAGCACTAATTCCACGAGATCCAAGTATCTACGAAATGTGATAAACACCTTTAGGTCATATTCTTCATGTAAATTCTTCAGTATTAGGTACAGCTGTGTTAAGTCAATATTGTTAAACAAATCTCGAAAGTCATAGCTTTTAAATCTGGTGTCCTTGTGACAAAATTTGAGGCGATTTATGACCTCTTGTCCGTTTTTAATCATAACAGTATTTTGTTTATTAAGATTAAACATAACATGTTTAAGGATATTCAAAAGCTTCAGATTTGCTTGCGCTAGGTAAGTTCCACATCCAACAGTGACTGTTCGGAATTTGACCGGTACTTTGTGCAATTTAGGGATAAGAATTAAATATGGAAACTTGACAGATTTCAATTCTATTCCTATACGTTTGTATAATGCCCTTATCCTGTTAGACAAAACACTACCGTTATTGGACAATTGAGTATACATGGTGCGATCTTGGTAACACATTTGTAAAGTGTCCACATAATATTTTCTACAAGTAACTACAAGTTTCTACAAGTTTACTTGTAGAAAATATTATGTGGACACTTTACAAATGTGTTACCAAGATCGCACCATGTATACTCAATTGTCCAATAACGGTAGTGTTTTGTCTAACAGGATAAGGGCATTATACAAACGTATAGGAATAGAATTGAAATCTGTCAAGTTTCCATATTTAATTCTTATCCCTAAATTGCACAAAGTACCGGTCAAATTCCGAACAGTCACTGTTGGATGTGGAACTTACCTAGCGCAAGCAAATCTGAAGCTTTTGAATATCCTTAAACATGTTATGTTTAATCTTAATAAACAAAATACTGTTATGATTAAAAACGGACAAGAGGTCATAAATCGCCTCAAATTTTGTCACAAGGACACCAGATTTAAAAGCTATGACTTTCGAGATTTGTTTAACAATATTGACTTAACACAGCTGTACCTAATACTGAAGAATTTACATGAAGAATATGACCTAAAGGTGTTTATCACATTTCGTAGATACTTGGATCTCGTGGAATTAGTGCTAAAAGAGAATATTTTACATGACGGAAATGGCTATTACCAACAAATTAAAGGAATACCCATGGGGGGAGCTTGTTCGTCCATTCTGGCTGATATTTATCTATCTACTTATGAAAAAGGCACCCATATTCTTTATGAAATGCCATATTTCCGTTATGTGGACGACGTGCTTTTGGGGTGTTTTGAGGACACAACTAACTTCGATTTCACCTTTTATCCAGGAGAATTGGAACTGATCGAAAACCAAGTTGACGAGAATGGTGCAGTTAATTTTTTGGACATATCAATAAATAGACATCAACGATATGGTACTTATACAACTTTATACGACAAACGCGATTTTTACAAAATCAAGATTGGCCATCTTATAGATTGGAGGACAAACCTTACTAAGAATGTCTTCAGAAACATCCTTGTCGGCCATTTCAAGAGAAATCTGGCTTATAACACTTTCAAAAGGGATTGCAATAAATGTAATCAAAAAATTGTAACCGAAGCTTTAAAAAAACACTATCCTATTTATTTCTTGCGGGCATGCTATAATTCCTTTTTCGGTAATAAAGAAAACTTTAGCCGTTTCCATCGGGAATTGGTTGGAATTTTATGATTTATGCGATACAGGTGTGTTGGCACGCATGCGTAAGTGTTGATATATAGGCTCTGGTACTTGGATCGTTTTTCATTTTGCGTCCATTCCTTCTGCGTCGATGTTGTTCTTGCTCTTTATGTATACGGGTGCCTTTGTCTATGCACATGTACGGGACTGTCCATTGTATTGTATTGGTTCCGTGAGCGTTGCCCGGGCTGTAAAAGCTGCTTTAAACGGGAAGGGGAGTCGCCACCCTCCCCTGCCATTATATGCAACGCATTTGGATCTCCCGTTTCAAAGTTTTGACGTTTCTTCCTTTTCACTCGGATATATATATATATATATATATATATATATATATATCTTGATTAATTGATAAAGTTTACTCATAAAATCATTTTAAGTAACACATACATCTATAACACATTGTTACTATTATACCAAAAATATATACAGTTTCTTTTTTTTTTAAAACAAATGTTCTAAGATTTGAGTTCTTACTCAAGTACTTCTAAATAATCGATATATGGTACGTGCCCTCCGTGATCATTATTAACATATAAAATTTGCATAAATGCCTCATTTTTTTTGCACTTTGTCATTTAATCGAGAACACACTTTGCTGGATGCCTACGTAAACTTGATACGCCACTTGTATTCACTATCCACATACTCATCACATTGATGATCCACGTTTTCTTTGTGCGATCGCAGGAGATTTTGATCCTCCTAAATTGACGTGCTTTTAGGATGCAGTCGAACATTGAATCTGCCGACGCTTCTCGAAATCTCTGGAACCACTTTTTTCTTTCCCCCTGTGGTTTCATATCACCTTCTCTTATTTGTTGTTGGTGATGGAGGGGATGCACACTGTTTAACTATGTGTGACTTCCAATTGGTTCTTGTAGATGCATTTAAAGTGCTATTTAGCCTGATTGACATCTGTATTCGAAATGTCAACATGTCGTGCGACAGAAATCTTTAAAGAGGAAAAAATATAGTAATGTTACAAACAAAGCACGATAGTTTAATTTCGTCATCATTACGGGTATTTAAAATTTGAATACCAGGAGAACAAACACCTGAGAATCCACCCCGAACTTTAAAGAAACTTTTTCATTGATTTTCCTCACAGATGTCATCGTTGAATTTATTTTCCAGATAATGGAGGAACAAACTATCATTCAAAATTTCTAATATTCAAAAAACGGTAATTACTAAGAAAGAAGTACTATGAAAAATAATTGTTTCAGTAAATTTGCGCTTTATACAGCCTAAATGATAAAATTATGGTTCATATAACATGCGATGACCATAATGGTGACACTTTCAACATATATTTATCGCTGTCTGGGACATTCTTCGAATTTGTTTTGCAAAGAGGATATGAAAGAACCTTTAAGAGTATTAAGGACGGTTGATGCAAATCCTGCGCCAGATGCTGAGAATTATGGAAATTTCTGCATAATTGCATCTGCTTTGGTTGCCTCTATTAAGAATTTTAGATTTAGAGTGCAAGATATTTTCGGGGAAGACAATATAATACCTTCATTTTAGGAAATTTGAAGTTTTCCTTTAAGATCTTTAATAAGAGAAAATTAAGTGGCATAAATTAAAAAAATTTCTTTCATTTACAATTTTATAGAGAAAGCTTTATTCTAATACTAGAATAAATTACCCAACATAGCATATATCTAAATCAGCGTCTTAAAGAATGCAGATATTTAAATAATGAAGATGCAGATAGCCCTAATAAATTTCCAAATTACCAGTTTTAAACTAAACTCATTCTTCCTCTCCGTTGTGTCTCTGCGCAACCATTCCAACGTGTTCCAACGTTCCAAAGTGCGCAATTGTACAACGTGTATGTAATACGCCCTAAATAAACCCCTTTGAGACATAAAGAAGCTTGCTACAGTTCGTCATGTATACACACAAGCATCTGGCTCGTCAAATATACCAACTAGCGATATTTTTGTATCGTTCTGGTAACTATCTGTGATCACTGGCAGAACAACACAAAAGTATCTCATATGCTTTTACAAGCTATATCTTTTAAATTTACGAAGTTATAAAACCAATATTTCAGAAGTGATACTTTTAAATTCATTAAAACAACACTAATAAATGAAAATAATTCGCAAAACAGCAAAAGTGTGCCTTTACCCAGAAGTGAAATTTAATATATAATATTTTAAATTAAATACAATTAGAACGAAATCGTTAAAATTTGCAAGAAAACTGAGAAATTTAATCCACTTCGTTTGAAGCAGCTGATTTTTTGTTTAGACAAAATGTATGCCATGTTTTCAAAATACATGCTTTCTTATCTTATATTCGAATATCGTATGCCTAGAATAAAACTGATTTTGAAGTAAACATTTTGAAGGCGTTTCGGCTTTAAATGTTCATAACATTTTAAATTATTCAAATTTTAATAACTCGCCGAATCGTATTTTCCAGTGACCTAAAGTACCTCTGTACCGAATTTTGCCGCTGTTTGAAGGTTTGATTTTCTGCACCAGAGGATACAAACAGAAAGACAGATAGACAGAAAGACACACAGATATGTTTTGATTTGTGTATTCAATATTTTGACAAAACGCGCCTTTGAGGAACTCTATACATTTTGAACGCTTTATAAGGTATATTTATTTTTCAGTTCATTTCGGTTATTTCATTTTCCGTAACCGGTTATTTCCTTTAATCGTAATTACTCAATTTCATGATTTAGTTTTATAATTTGTTTTCTGTAATCGAGTATTTTCTTAATGTTTAACTTCTCTGTTTTTCCTTTTTGATGCAGTTAACTAGTTTATTTCCCAAAACGAACCTTTCCCGTTTTTACTTGTCGGTTTTCTCGTAACGGTTGAAGGTAAACCCATTCTGAAACTAACTGTTTCCTTTAATTTTGTATTATCTATCAATAGTATGTATGCCTGTTATATGACGGAATTAAAAATTTGCAAAGCATTGCCTCCCATTTAGCGTTATTTTTTTATCAATTTGACGACATTTTCATCAATTTGGCAATATTTAAAACAGTCGCCAAGTTTGCGACATCCCGCCAAATTTTCGTCAAGCATTATGGACGGGAGGAAAAATGGTCTATTCATATAATCGTTTGTTATATTGTTTCCAAGTTATTGAATATTCATCAATTAGTCGTCATTTTTATTGGTTTAGCTTCAATTTTATCAATTGGGCGACATTTTCGTCAATTTAGCAGCATTTAAAAAGACTCACTAAGTTGGCATTATGCCGCCAAAATTCGTCGCCAGAATTTCGCCAAGCGTTACAGAAGGGGAAATAGGTTATTCTTATAGTAGATTCTTATATTTTTCCCAAGATATTAGATTTTCATCAATTAGTCGTCATTTTTACAAATTTGGCGACATATTCGTCAATTTGGCAACATTTAAAAAGTCTTACCAAGTTGGCTATATTCCGTCAACTTCGACGTCAAAATTTCGCCAAGGGTTACCCAGAGATAGATAGATAAACAGACAAATAAATCAAGGTGTTTATATTATTAATTTCCTTTTCTGATGATGTATCTATTTTATTTCCTGAAACCGGTGATATTTCCTTAATATAACTCTGTTATGTGCCACTATATTTCGTAATTTTGTATATTTGTTAATTATTTTAGTGTTTTGAGCATTTTTTTTTTGCATTATTCAATGGAGATATTAATTTCACTCTGCATTTCGTTTCATACCTACTTGGCATTTTTCATTTAACTATTATACTTTCGGATTGGCGACTCCTATCTTCATAGATAGCATGGTCTTTATTGTCAAGAATATCCATACCCATGCTGCAGTGGCTGCTCTGTGTTATTTATCTTGATTTTTTAAGAAGGATTTTTCGGCTTTTAATTATTGGCGTATGTTGTTACAAACAAAATAATTTCAATTTCAGATTCACTTATTCAGTAATTCTAGTATTACCTTAAAAAATCAAAATATTGCATGTACTAAAAAGTGCCATCCACTTGTAGAAATAAAACAATTTGGCTTGAAATTATGATGATTAATAAAAATTCTATTAATTGCAATGCAATTGTATACTTAAAGCGAGTGAAATTTTTGATCATATAACGTAAATTTTATCAAATATCTATATATGTCTCTTTGCTATTAATCAACTTTTTTCATTTTTAACTAAACTACATAATTTTATTTTCGACTAGAAAATGTACCCAGCGTTACCCTAGATTTAAGTTACAAAACTTTGATAAAATCTACATCGAAACTCGCTGTGAATTTTCAATAATACAACTGCCATTCTTTCAGCTTGGTATTAATATCTGTAATGATAATATGCAGTGTGTGCGCTTAATTATTTAAATTTTAAAACGATGTTATTTAGACTTCAGTATTTGAAATTTTGAAATGCTTTGTTTGCGTTTAAATATACGAGAGGTAGACATTTTTGTTTGCTTTAAAATAATTAAAATTTTGCTCTAAAACAATTTTTAAATTCGTTTTTTAATATATTGTGGTACAGGTTAGCCGTGAAGAACGGGAACTTTTTCAAACTTTTTCGACTTTTCGAATATTAAAAATTAGCAATACATTTATAATTTATAAAAATTATAATTAGTGAACGAATGGCACCAAAGATCTTTTTGTTTTAGAGCTGTGTTGAATATTCAAAGGGACTGATATAAAATTAAAAAAAATTGGATTGCAAGTCAATTGTTTTGTATATCAATTTAAAAATCGGGGACGTTTCCAACACATGAAAGTATATATTTTTTAAATTCACACACAAATTAATCGCATGGATTGCTTTGAAAAAATAATTTTTCGATCCGAAAGTGACCCCAGTACAAATAGCACGGATTCAGTGGACTCTGAGATATGGAGTGCCGATTTCAAAAGCAAGAGGATAACGACCACACAGGATACTAACCTGGGGAAAATAGTACTATCAGAAGGCTAATCTGAGGTAAAAATTAGTAGAAGGCTGTCGGTCAGTTTGTCAGTTGCTCGCCAATCTGATATTAGAGGGTGGAGAATGCAGAGTCCACTTCAAAGATAAGAGCTCGCAATTTCGTCCCAGTAGCTCAACGGAACACGCTTCGGCTGGCCAGTTTGGAGATCCAGGGTTAGATTCGCGGTTGAGGCAACAAGGCTTTTTACAACTTGTGTACCAAATTGTATAGCCGAAAGACGCTTAGATTTCCCGTTACAGACCGTGCGTACACATACACACACACACAAAGAAATAAACAGATAAACATCTTACATAGGATTATTTTAATATTGCTACCATTATTTATATTTTTACATAAATACTATATATATTTGTTACCCAATTTCAGTTAGAAGTGTCCGTTTTGAAATTCTCCTTATGTTACTTTATGTTCATTATGCTTCTTGGAACAATTTTTACTTTTCTTATATACATAATGTATAAGGAAAGTATTGTGACGGGGTCGAAAATTCGAATTCGAGTTTTCGACGGGAGAGAACGTTTCAAGCATCCTTGATCACGAATCAAACATTTTTGGAGTGATGTCTGTGTGTGTGTGTGTGTGTGAAAGTATGTGTGTGTGTGTGTGTGAAAGTATGTGTGTGTGTGTGTGTGTGTGTGTCAGTGAGTCTGTGGAGACGATAACTGACGAACGAATGGACCGATTTGAACGAAATTTGGTACAAAAATCACAATCCATAAACACTGGAAGCCTATTGTTTTTATACGCAATCGAATGTTCAGAACCCCCCTAAATTTTCGAATGAAATTTTGAAAAAATCGTCAAAAAATCAAAACCGCTCATAAAGTTACGCAAATAGGCATTTCTTATGTAATTTTTCATTAGAAAACGATTGGCATAAGTTTTAGAACGCTAACATGAACCATTCTCGAGATATTGCACATTTTTAAAAAAAATTATGAAGAAGTCATATAAAATGAAAAAATATATATATTTCCCATTGAGAAACATGTTCACTTTTCATATGTAATACCATGCGATACATTGGGTGACATCATTCTCGTGGATCTAGCTCGTTCAATTCATGAAAAAATATACTTTGTGTAACACTTTTGTATTTGAACGCCAATAGTCATTTATCTGCTGTAAGAATAACTTATTTCTCCGTTCATAACGCTTGGCGAGATTTTGGCAACGAATTTGACGGAATGTCGCCAACTTGGCGACATTTTAAATAGTTGCTAAATTAACAAAAATCTCGCCAAATTGATAAAAATAACGCTAAATCAATGAAAATGACGTCTAATTGAAGAAAATTCAATATCATGGAAAGAATATAAGTATCTACTGCAAGAATAACTTTGTTTTTTAGTTGTAAAAGTAGTAAATTCATTGCATTATATAAGGAAAGTCATGTGTTGCCCACATCAGATTTTTTTTTATGTATTCACATTTGGTATAACAATTTACTTCCTTAGGGCTGAGATATAGTCTTCTCCGGACCAATCCATCTACCACAATGGAAGAAGATTCCTGCGTCTGTGCATCATGGAACATCCAAGCTATTGGAAACCTCGAAATTGGGTACACGGGTAGCAAGGCTCGTGTGATGATGCCCTTAAGCGAGGTATTTTTTTTAATTCAGAATAATTTAAACATTTGAATGCTTAAATCCGAAATTGGAAAAAATTGCTTCGTTATCTAATTAATTTATTACTAGCAGAAGATTATATCAAGAATCAGAGTGCAACCATCAAACGATCTGCGCCACATAAACAGATGATACACTATGAGTTAAAATACAAAATTCTAACATCATGAATGTCAGTGATATCATATCAATTTTTTTAATGAACAATTATTTTGTAATTATAAGTATTACGATAGAAAATACCTTTAATAGCACAAAATTCTTCAGAGATAACACTTAATTTTCTATTATCACATGTTGCCATTTATTCCATGAAAACAAAGCAGACGGAAACTATATTTTTTCGCGTGTCTGTCGACCCGATCACTTTGAAGAACTATTTCCCAGTCAATATCTAAATGTGATGTGGGTTAAATAAAAAAAAATTAGTGAATTTCGAAGATACTATTGTAACCATGGATGTAAAAGTAAGAAGTTAAATCTTCATATTAAGAAAACGCCAATATCGTTTGAGACAATAATTCAGGTGGCGCTGGGATATGTTAAGAAGTCCTAAATCATGAACATTTCCATGGCGAAAGGTCTAAAATATTTATCTAAACTACCAATTTTGTAAAAATAAATTATTAGCGCAATGCAAAGTAGAACTGAAACAATAAAGAATATTTTTCCGAATTCAAAATTATTTTACCTTTCAATTTATTTTTATATTTTTATATTCTGTGCTCTATTCTGCAACTATGAAAAAATACTGGTTAAATATACTCATAATTAGTGAACCCTTAATTTAAAAATAATCAAGAATACGTATACTAAATACTACGCCTTTCTGTTGTGTCAACTAACAATAGCAGCTACTTGACTAACACCAGCGACACCTGGATATAATTCTCAAAGCATCGTGGTATTTTCAAGTGTTTCATCCATAGGAGTTGTATCTCCTTTTTTCTAACTCCATGATTGTAGCATACAAAAACTGTAACATACTGCGTTACATTTAAAATGTGGATTGTGTGACAATTCTGCATTTCTTCCTTGGTGAAACAATTAATGCTCATGCAAGAGATATTATGTTTTATTTCTAAAAGAAGTTAGAAAGAGCAGTGAACTGAGAGGTTTTTTTTCTGTAAATTGTTTTTGAAGTTTAAGGATGGGATATGATGGACGAGAATGGATGTTTTAGTTGTATGCCGTCAGACAAATTAACAAAATAATTTTGTGTTATCCTTTGTCTTACTACGCTGCACTATTTAGATTTTTTTAAACATAACAATTATTTTATTGTTTTAAATATACCATGAAAAAGTATCTCGAATCAGAAAACAATTATCATGATTCCGATTATTGCCCCTTAGTTGCTTACCTATTACTTTCCTTATATACATAATGTATAAGGAAAGTATTGTGACGGAGTCGAAAATTCGAATTCGAGTTTTCGACGGGAGAGCACGTTTCAAGCATCCCTGATCACGAATCAAACATTTTTGAAGTGATGTCTGTGTGTGTGTGTGTGTGTGTGTGAAAGTATGTGTGTGTGTATGTGTGTGTGTGTGTGTGTGTGTCAGTGGGTCTGTGGAGACGATAACTGACGAACGAATGGACCGATTCGATCCAAATTTGGTACAAAAATCACAATCTGTAAACACTGGAAGCCTATTGTTTTTATACGCAATCGAATGTTCAGAACCCCCCTAAATTTTCGAATGAAATTTTGAAAAAATCGTCAAAAAATCAAAACCAATAATAAAGTTACGTAAATAGACATTCCTTATGTAATTTTTCATTAGAAAACGATTGACATAAATTTTAGAACGCTAACATGAACCGTTCTCGAGATATTGCACATTTTTCAAAAAAATTATCAAAAAGTCAAATAAAATAGAAAAAAAATATTTCCTATTGAGAAACATGTTCACTTTTCATATATAATATCATGCGATAAATTGGGTGACATCATTCTCGTGGATCTAGCTCGTTCCATTCATGAAAAAAGATACTTTGAGTAATACATTTGCATTTGAACGCCAATTTATCTGCTGTAAGAATAACTTATTTCTTCGTTCATAACGCTTGGCGAGATTTTGGCGACGAAATTGGCGGAATGTCGCCAACTTGGCGACTTTTTGAAATGTTGCCAAATTAACGAAAATCTCGCCAAATGGATAAAAATGACGCTAAATCAATGAAAATGACGACTAATTGTGGAAAATTCAATATCTAATAAGTTATATAATATATAAATATATAATAATAGTTATATAATATATGTCGAAAATTCAATATCTAATAAGTTATATATATATATATATATATATATATATATATAACTTATTTCTTTGTCCATAACGCTTGGCGAGATTTTGGCGACAAAATTGGCGGAATGTCGCCAACTTGGCGACTTTTTGAAATGTTGCCAAATTAACGAAAATCTCGCCAAATGGATAAAAATGACGATAATCAATGAAAATGACGACTAATTGTCGAAAAGTCAATATCTTGGAAAGGATATTAGTATCTGCTAGAAGAAAAACCTATTTATTTTACTGTAAAAGTAGTAAATTCATTTCATTATATAAGGAAAGTCATGTGTTGCCCACATCAGATTTTTTTTTTAATAGAGAGAAAATCTAAAACATTTTTGTCCCAGCAAGATTTTGATTCACTTCGACCGCTTTCACTCGAAATAACTTCGAAACTATAAAAGGTATGTAAACTATAAAAAGAATACTAGAAATTATAAAATCTACTAGAAATTATAAAAGATACTTGGAATTATAAAAGATACTAGAAATTGTAAAAGATTTTTGAAATTATAAAAGATACTAGAAATTATAAAATCTACTAGAAATTATAAAAGATACTTGAAATTACAAAAGATACTTGAAATTACAAAAGATACTTGAAATTGTAAAAGAAATTAGAAATTATAAAATATAAGTAAATTTTAAAAGGTACTAAAAATTATATAAAATACGTGAATTGTTCAGTAAGAAATCTAATTTCTAGATTAAGGAGTTGCTTTTACGAAACTCTTATAGTTTTTGAGCAATCGTCTTGTCATTTTGAAGAAGATTGAAAATTTTCAGTTTTTAAAGTTTGTCATGCTTTATTTCCAAAACAAGTAGTGGTGGCTATAAATAGCGGATTTGAAGAGAAAAGTTTTCAGGGAATCTAAATATTAAGGAAATTTCAAAAACGATTTTTTTACTTTCCTTATATACATAATGTATAAGGAAAGTATTGTGACGGGGTCGAAAATTCGAATTCGAGTTTTCGACGGGAGAGCACGTTTCAAGCATCCCTGATCACGAATCAAACATTTTTGAAGTGATGTCTGTGTGTGTGTGTGTGAAAGTATGTGTGTGTCAGTGAGTCTGTGGAGACGATAACTGACGAACGAATGGACAGATTTGAACCAAATTTGGTACAAAAATCACAATCTGTAAACACTGGAAGCCTATTGTTTTTATACGCAATCGAATGTTCAGAACCCCCCCTAAATTTTCGAATGAAATTTTGAAAAAATCTTCAAAAAATCAAAACCTCTAATAAAGTTACGTAAATAGACATTTCTTATGTAATTTTTCATTAGAAAACGATTGACATAAATTTTAGAACGTTAACATGAACCGTTCTGGAGATATTGCATATTTTTCAAAAGCATTATCTAAAACTCATATAAAATAAAAAAAAATATTTCTTATTGAGAAACATGTTCACTTTTCATATATAATACCATGCGGTAAATTGGATGACATCATTCTCGTGGATCTAGCTCGTGCTATTCATGAAAAAAGATACTTTGAGTAATACTTTTGTATTTGAACGCCAATAGTTATTTATCTGCTGTAAGAATAAGTTATTTCTTTGTCCATAACGCTTGGCGAGATTTTGGCGACGAATTTGGCGGAATATCGCCTACTTGGCGACTTTTTGGAATGTAGCCAAATTAACGAAAATCTCGCCAAATGGATAAAATAACGCTAAATTAATGAAAATGGCGACTCATTGTGGAAAATTCAATATCTTGGAAAGAATATTAGTATCTACTATAAGAAAAACCTATTTATTTTACTGCAAAAGTAGTAAATTTATTACATTATATAAGGAAAGTCATGTGTTGCCCACATCAGATTTTTTTATATTCTGAAAATGTTACAGCCTACAGCGCAATGGACGAAGACATGCTTAAGCATTTGTTTAGGGCATAGTTTGCTTTCTTAATGGCCAGAATGGATGAGATTATACCTCCATAACTTGAATTATTGCCGAAAAAGACTTATTGCAAAATGTGGAAGGGTCTGGTTTTTATAATCTCTTATCCAGCAAAGCCGTATCATCGGTCACGTGGTCGACCGAATCATTAACCGGACAGGGTCCGACGAACTCTCGCCAATTCAAGACCCCCAATCGCAGACGATTTTCATCTGAGACTACAATTTGATCAGTCCAACCACTCCACCTGGTTTTCTTTCTAGTCCGGGGAATTCGATCGGATAAACCGAAGAATCCACCAACACACCACTTCTCAAAGTTATATGCTCCTTAGGAGTAGTGACCCCATCCGCCTTGAAGAAAAAAGCCTCCTCCTGAGTACCGCTTTGAAGGCAGATACACAGTGTGCATACGCCCGAGCAGCGGACAAAGGCGCAGTCAGACCAGCCTCGTACCTAAGAATTTTAGTCCCTTAAACGAAATATATAAGGTCCTCCAAAATGAAAAGAGCCCTACAAATCGTTAAATTGACTATATTTCCTTAGATTTTTGGTCATATGATATGTGACTTCATGAAATGCAGGATAACCACATAATTGGACGTTATGCACGATGCAATCAGGAGAATCATTCGTGAAAACAAAAACTTCCATAACTGAAAGTTGGAAACTTAGTAGAATATTTTCTTATATTCGGTTATTCTTTCCCTAGATTCTTAAAAATTTCAGAATTTCCCCTAAATTGGGGAAAACTGTTGTGAAGTGAAGGTAATTGAGAAGTATCATACGCACCATAAAAATTAGTTTAATTAGTCATAAATAACTTAATAATAACAATAAAATACTTTTACTTTTGAATACATTTTTTGGGGGAAAAATGTTCTGTCGGGGAAAAAGGGCCTAGAATTCAGGACGTAGTTTCCTTATTGAGTCGTAGCGGCACGAAAGAGCCGAATGTGCGAATGCTTGGAGTAGTAAGGGCTTTTTAAAACATTGACCAAACGGGTCACCAAAGACTGCTTGTAAACAAAGAAATTCGAACATAAAGGTAAAATATCCTGTTTTTAAAATAAAGTAAATGAAATTCTAATTCCGCAAGATCTCGTTATTAAAAAAATTCCACATACAGAAATCCCGAAATTGTTAAAATGTCCGGTATTGTAATCCCTACAAATGATACATTTTTGCTTTGCATACAATAAGTGAAACTTGAAGTATTTTAGATGCATTTTTGATATCGATTCATATTGCTGTACACTCAGAAAAGCTATCGGATTTCAGTATGTAGGATTTTTGGAACTCTATCGATCTTTATTTTTAATTTACTTTAACTGGGACCTCTTTAACATGGCTATTATAACTAGGACCTGCTATTATAGGGATACTTTGACTGGGACTTACTTTGATAGGGTTACTTCGACGGGGCTACTTTAATTGGGACCTAATTTAACAGGGCTACTTCAGCAGGGCTCCTTTGATTGGGACCTAATTTAACAGGACTACTTTAACTTGGATCTACTTTGATAGTGCTGCTTTGCCTGGGACCTACCTCTACAGGACCACTTTGACTCCTTCACGTTCGTACTTTTAAGCTGCTTTATACTCTCCCGAGTGACTAGTATGGATTGGGTTCACAGGGCTACTTTGTCTGGGACCAATTTCGATAGGGCTATTTTGATTGGGACCTACGTCGACAGGGCTACTTTTATCTTCTCGACCGTGTAAATTTTTGCAACTCTAAACTAATAGGTGAGTCGCATGGTCTGATTTCTTCAGGACTAATTTTACTGGGTTCTACTTCGAGAGGGCTAATCTAACTAGGATCTACTTTGATAGGACTATTGTGACTAGGATCTACTTTTATAGGGCTACTTTAACTGGGACCTGCTTCGACAGGTCTACTTTGACTGAGACCTACTTTGATAGGACTACTTCGACAGAGACCTACTTTTATAGGGCTACTTTAACTCGACAGGGTGGGACTTACTTCGACAGGTCTACTTTGACTGAGATCTAAAGTTTAATATAGATTGCAAAAAGTTGCAGAAACGTATACAGGGACAGCGTTCTCTACCAACACTCGGAAATTAAACCCGATTTCTATGAAAGCTAGAAAGTGAAAAGTTTGCTCACAGGTAAGACTTGCAGTTTGCGGAAAAGAATATGTGTGTTTGGGACTTAGGAAATCTCTTGGGAAGAATTTTCTTGACTCGGAAATCATTGTGTTTTCTAAAAGAGCACATCCAATCCTTTCTTTCTCAGAAAAGAAATTTGAAAGAGATGTTACACAGTGTAAATTTCCCCGGCCGCCCAAATTGCTGCTCTATGTCCTCGGATAAGCCGGACGGCCTGGGCTTTCGACAGTGTAAATTTCAAGGCGAATAAGTAGCATTCAAGACGAGAAATACTTTATTCACATTATGCATACAATAACGATAAAAACATATAAATATACATATTCATCTTTTTCAAGAATTAAAATGAAGATGCAAAATACAAAATATATTTATTATATTTAACTAAGAGTATCAAAGAGACACCAGATGGCAACAAATTGTATAAGCAGACTAGCCTTAATATGAAAATTATTTCTACAAAGCACATTCATGCACTCTACAAAAGGTAGCTTTGGAAATACATGAAACAACAATTGCACTGTCAATTAAAATTTACCCTTGTACAACACAGTACCGTAAAACCGGATCACTTTGGAGCGTTTTTAGCACATTTTTGCCAATTCTCAGTTCATTTTTAAACATTTTTTCTTGAATTTCTAGTATGATAGGCAGTGTTTTACTTCTACATGTAACCCTTAAATATCAATAAGTTCGAGTATATGTAATATAACAAGAAATAATGGATATATTAAAATCACCCCACGTCTGAGTTGACATTAATATATCCATAATATATCCGACAGTTGTGAATTTCGTTATATATTTCTCATTTTTAATGGTTTAGTGTCTCTTCTATATCCTGTATCAATGTAGTCTGCGATATAAATAGGCTCGTTAAATTTACATTCCCTATTATCACTTTTTTTATAAAACCGTTCAAAAACTCTTGTCCTGATAGATCGACATTGAATATTCTAATGCTTACACTTTTTTCTCCACGTTCGTTTTCATCATCATTCTTCGTTAGCAGAAACACCCACTCAGCTACAACTACTAAAGTTTATGTTATTGTCTGCTCTTCTTCACCAATCAACGCTGTTATCCCACCGGGAGAACTTTCAAATCTTCCCACAGACTTCGATAGAAAAGTATTGAGTAAAATTAAAAGAAAATCCGACGGTTTTTTTTTCTCATGCCATTAGTGACGTCCAGTGTCAATTTCAAATTCTCTATAGAATAAATAATTTAAGCAAATCCCTAGATTCAGATATTCGAATATACTTTCTTAGCATTTTTTATCTTCTACGCGCAAGTAAAAAAAGAAACACAGTAGCATATATATATATATATATATATATATAGTAGAAGTTAAATCGGAAAGATGAAAAAAATTGGTATAAGGTCACCCCCGAAATGTCAAAGTAAACCGTTTTACGGTAACTCTAGTTTGCAGAAACGGTACAGCAACCACAACAAAACAAAACATGGAATGTTTTTTAATGATACATGAAAAGCAATTATTCCTTTACAGTTTTCCAAACAATAAATCATTATCAGCTAGCATAAAACTAAATGTACACATTTATTTAATGCTTATTATGTTAATTATATTTGTGCTTAATTTCATTTAGAATTTTAGTAAGTTCTTATTCTTATCTGATTTAGTTGGGTATTTTTGTTCAGCATAAAATAGATATGGAACGCACAAAGCCAGACCTCACAAAAAATTCTTGCTTTAGGTGTTCCATATCTATCTATTCCATTGTTTGTCTGCCTTCCACCTTGTAGTTCTTCTTTAATGGTTGATTAGAGAATACGCTGTTTTTTGGCGCGAAGAAGGGGGCTATAAAACGCCTTAAAAATTGTAGTTACTTAATTTTCACATGCTTGTTTTTTTTAAGGAAATATTGAAAATTTTATTCCTGGCTTTTATTGTTTGACATAATAGAGAGTTCCTTCTTGGTATATAATTTTTGTTAATTTTTTAAGTACCTTAATTATGAGTAGAAGTATTTTTTTCCTAATTGTAGAACAGGGTTCAGAATATATAGAGGCAAAAATAAATTGAAAAGTAAAATAAATTTGAATACGTAGGAATATTTTTTATTTAGTTAAAATTTGCATTGAATTGATAATTAATTTATTTCTGCGAAATTAGCAGTTTAAATACATAATATTTATTTCGATGCGAGCTTTTCAGCATAGGAATGCATTATGGGGTTTATCTTACCCCAGTGTCACCTGAATAAATGTCTAAAGGGATTTTAGCGTTTTTCCAACAAGAAATTTTAATTCATTCCCTTTATCGCCATGGCTTACAATATTTTACTAAAACAATTGGTAATGTTTACACGCATTGTGGTGTTTCTCTGTTGGTACCAAAATACAGTAATTACAGTTATTAAGTAAACTTAATTACAGTAAATACAGTAATTAAATTTTCAATTTTTGCATAATTATAATGTAAACCGAGGACTGTTATTTGTTTGCAAAGAGATACGTCATAAAATTTCATGAAGCCCATATTAGGTTAAAATACTCAAAACTGTTATTTGCTATTATCTTTTACAATAAAAGTTTTCTACTGTTGACGTTTTTTATTTATATGTAAAAGTACTTTTTTAAAGTGTGCAGTGAAAATTTCTAAGCAAGAAAGTGCAGTAACTAAAACTTCATATTACTTATGATTATATATTAGATGAAGTTTGTACATATGGCCTTCTTATATATATGTATATATGTATATATATATATAAACATATTTTGTCGGTACAAATAATATACAACATTTATTCACAATACTTCACAATATCAAGAATCAATTAGTAGTTCATCACATTGTAGCTTACAATAGAACTAAATTCATTAAAAGTACTAAGTAGTTCCTCATCAGTTGGCAGTAAACAAAAAATGACGTTTTAAAATATGTATAAACACAAGAGAGAAAAAAGTTCAGAAAACACATCACCGTAATATTTTAAAAATATGACTTCTTGAATATATTTTTTCATTTAACTAAAATACTGCACGTTGCACTGTATTTTTATCATAATAAATTGAATAAATAACAACATAGGTGAGCTTCTAACTGGTTTAGAACAATTATTTCACTTGAAATCACAAAATGAAAGCATATAAGGAAAACTATTGTTCATTTTCCGGGTTTTATTTTTACATTTGATTTGAATTTTAGCATAGTAACATTTAGTTGCGTGAAAAGTATATATAACTTTTAGTTCCGGAAAGAAGTACACCGCTATTGAAAATTTGTATACATTTTAAAATATCAGTTTCAAAATAAATTTAATAAAGCATAATTAGATGCAACTTCTTGAGTGCAATTTTACTTGTAACTTGCGCACTGTACCAGATGATTCACAACTGGCTTAATCATAGAGTTAGAGAGATGGGGATAACACTCCGATGGATGAAAAACTTGGAAAATGCTTTAAAAATTATATGTAGGTATCGCTAGTGTTATTTGCGTTCCACTCTTTTGCGTTCACTCATTTGCGTTCCACTCTGATACAACAGTAAAGCGTAATACAGAGAGTTGGAAAGAAGGATATAAAACTCCTATGGATGAACCGCTTGAAAATACCATAATTCTTTCAAAATTATATCTAGATGTTGCTAGTGTTAGTAAAGAAGCTGCTTTATTAGTTTACACAACAGAAAGGCATAGTATTTAGTATACAGGGTGTGTATAAACTGATGGTCAGAACTATAAGGGGATATAGAACTGACCAAAACAAACAACTTTCACCATACAATGTGGGGTGGGAAAGCAACCGGCGAGCCGTGAGAGGGCGCTTTTTCTAGGAGTGTATGAAACGTCGCGTCAAAATGGAGTGAAGTGAAGACGAATACAGTGAAGACGAATAATGGAAATTTATTGACAAAATGTTTAGAACAAATGCTCAAATGAACGACCACCAACTACGAGACAGGCGTCACAGCGGCGACCGAGTGAATCGCGTACACTTTGGAAGATTCCTAGCATTTCACAAACGTCTGCAGCTGCGACGCTAATTCGGGTGACAAGGTCCTCTGGTGCCTCGATGGGCGTCTCATAAACGGCGCTTTTTAGCTGTCTCCAGAGGAAAGAATTCCAGTCAAAACAGATCGGGAGATCTGGGAAGCCACGCGACGGAATCACTACGGCCAATCCATCTGTTCGGAAAGGCAATGTCCAGATAGTTCCGCACAATCCTGGTGTAATGTGCTGGCGCTCCGTCGTGCTGAAACCACATAATCACTCGATGATTTGCTGATACAACACGTAGTAAATCTGGCAGCACCTGCTGGAGGAAGGTGAGGTATTTCTGTCCGTCCATGCTGTCTGGTAACAGATACGAGCCAATTAATTGGTCATGGAAAATCTTTGCCCACACATTCACGGATAATCTTTGCTGGTGGCATCTGGAACGTGTAGCATGCGGGTTTACTGTGGACTTTACTCCATTTGGACGCGACGTTTCATCCACTCCAGAGAAAGCGTCCTCTCGCGGACTCGCCGATTGCTTTCCGACCCCACATTGTATTGTGAAATTTGTTTGTTTTGGCGAGTTCGATAACTCCTTACAGTTCTGACCATCAGTTTATATACAACCTGTATGTATTTCTTTATTAATTTTAAATTAAAACTTCCCTAATTATGGGTATAATTAACCAGTATTTTTTTCATAGTTGTAGGATAGAGTACAGAATATATGGAGATAAAATGAAGTTGAAAGGTAAAATAATTTTGAATACGTGGAAATATTAGTTATTGTTTCAGTTCTAACTTGCGTTGTACCAATAATTTATTTTTACAAAATTGATCATTTAAAAAAATATTTAGGTCTTTCACCATAAAAATGCATAATGCAGGACTACTTATTGTATACCAGCGGCGCCTGAATTACTGTCTCACAAAGTGCTGGTGATTTCTTAAAGTTTTACTCCTTACTTTAAACCTCCATGACGTAGTATTTAGTACATATATTTTTGATTAATTTCACTTAAAATTCCATACTTATGAGCAGAAGTATCTTTTCCTAGCTCTAGAACAGGATACAGAATATAGGGATAAAAAAATAAATGAAAAGGTGAATTAATTTTGAATATGTAGGAATATTCTATTTTATTTGAAATCTAATTTGTCTTGCACTTATAATGTTTTCTGCAAATTTAACAGTTTAAATAAATATTATTTAATTCGATATGAGCTTTTGGCCACCAAAATACACACAATATGGTGGGACTTATTTTGTCACAGCGACATCTAAATAATGGTCTCAAACGATTTTTGTGTTTTTCTGACATAGTTCTTAACACTTTCCAACATAGTTGAAAAGTGTTTATGACTTTGGTCAATCTGTCTGTATGTTCGCACGATAATGGATTTAATATGTTGTTCAGACGGTCTGTGGAACATTTGGGTATATAAATAAATAATATCACCCAATTAGTTTTGGATTTAACTCAGGTTGAAAAAGTGAAATACATTGAACCCTATGAGATCTAATTTTTCAAACATTTTTAAGCTAAGTTAAAATTCACAAATTGCTTTGAAAACGTTAGGAAATACTCATGTTACCCCATAAAATATATAAAAAAAATTGAGCACAATATGTTCCGTAGTTTTTTAAATAAAAATTCAAATATTAATTACACCCATATTATATGAAGAGATCACGTGACTCACTTCAAAATAAAATATGGCATCCATATTTTTTCCCAGTGTCAAAATCGTGATATTTAAAGTTCTTGTAAATTTATATTTAGCGTTGCATCTGTCCTAAAACCGCTTTATTTTTGCGTATTTTCTGTGCATCTATATTCTGCGCTGACGCAATTACAATATTTTTTAGTTTACATGATCATCAAACTTTGACTATTTTTACAACGAAGCCCAATTTTAACGTAAGCAGAATGTAAACAAATCAAGCTGTAAGATGAGTTGTATAAGAATTGCTGAATTTTTTTAACGCAAAATTATATAGTCTCGAATATAAGTGATATAAATGGAGTATTCATTGATTTTACTTAGAGAAGCAAACGATTTTATAATATTGCTTTTTTCGGTGAAGTTTTAAGCATGAAGTTGGAAAGTACTTTTACCATGGTTTTAAGTTTTTAAGTAAAATAAATTATTGTAGTACTGTGATAATTTTTAAAATATCACCGCTGAATATATTGCATGGTAGAGACGTTTAAATAAAATTGCTTTGCAGTTGGAAAGTGTCTCATAATCAATGCTTTATGCATGATTGTTCTTTCTTGTAATTTCTTTCCTTTACAGCCATGGAATTAACACTCAAAAGATACTCATATTACAACAGATGATTTTCGGTGCTTCAACTTTCCCCTCGTGTTCTTCTCCAAATTAAGAACTTAAAAAAAACCGCAGCGTAAATATGTTAACATTTTTCGAATTAATGTACACTTCAACGTAAGAGCTTGCAATTCCGCCCTAGCAGCTCAACTGTAGAAAGTCGGCTGGACAGTTCGAAGATCCAAGGTTCGATTCCCGGTTGGGGCAGTTAGGTTTTCTACAATAGCACCCAAACAAATCAACTCTGTAAGTTAGTGCAAAGATGTAGGTGGTCTGAAGACCCCAGACTGTGCGACTCACATAGTGGGTTTAGAGTAGCTAACTGCACGGCCGGGAAATGATACCTCCTGCACTCAGGAGGCACCCAAGGTCTACCATCCCCCCCAAACGAACTTTTATTTAGGTCTAAAAATATAACAAATGATGAAAAATATTGTGATTAAACAGACAGTTTTACAATATTTGAACTTGACAAGTACGTCCGTTTTCCAAAAATGGGAAAAGGGTTGTTGCAAATATAGATTAAAAGATCATTGGAAAATAAAATTTAGAGTGAAGTATAATAACATAATGAAAAATAGATTAAAATTAAGGAAAATAATAAAATTTTAAAAGTAAAATTTAGAAAATACATGAAAAGAAAATATATGAAAAGGAAAAAAAATTAGACACATGAAAAACAAAAACCGAAATTTAGAATAAAATTTAGAAAAGAAAAATTAGAAAAAATACAAATAAAAATGATCAAAAGAAAAGTCTGAAGGTGACTCTAGTACGACTGAAACGGATTCAGTGGACTCTGGGATATTGATTTCAAATCGGAACGATAATGAAGACGCAGGAACCTAACCTGACTGATTAAAATATCATCAGGAGGCTTACCTGAGGTAAAAATAGCAGGAGGGGGTCAATCGATTGTTAGTTGCACACCAATCTGACATTAGATGGTGGAGAATGCAAAGTGCACTTCAACGACAAGAGCTTGCAATTCCGTCTCAGTAGCTCAACGCTAAAGCGTCGGCTGGTTCAATGATCCAGGGTAAGGATTCCCGGTTGGGGCAATAAGGCTCTTTACAAATATTTTACTAAGGCATTCCTTTTAGTGACAAACAAATATGTACAAACTTATATGTAAAGAAATGTTTTTCCTTCTGAAAAATAATTTCATAGAATAAATATTTAATTCTTAGAATTATGCTCCCAATACGTGAACAATCATTAGTAGGCAGATTTTGCTTGTTAGAATCCATAACCAACATCAAGTAATTGTTAACTTCACGGTCAAAAAAACAAACTTAGTTGCATTAATAGCAAGTTAAGTGCTTGACTGCTTGATGCTGCTGATGATTACCTCCAAATGTACAGCAATTCACATTTATCGTGACCAACACAGTAAGTCTAATCCCGTCATCCTCATTAAATTTATAGAAGATTAATATCAGACTGCACGAAAGAATATACTAAGATCATCAGATTAAGATATGGAACGCCACTAACTGCGAGTTTGTGACTCTGATTATTCAGAATACTACTTCTATCTAAATGGATAAAATTGAAAATCTTTCTGTATGAATGTATGTGTGTATGTATGTTTGCTTCATCATCAAGGGAGAACGAACGGGAGAATCGAATTTCATGAAATTTTGTGGATAGATTCGGAATAACCCCACTTGAAATTTAGTTTATGTTTCGAGTTTCTAAGACTATGGTTTATAGAGATATTCATGAAAAAACACACAATTAAACCTTCCGTAGAAATAGCATTATGCAGACGATATTTTTTCTGCAAATTTATTTGAAGAGAATTATATCATGTTAGTTAGCAACGCGATTAAATCAAAGATGTTTATACAGCAGACGATTTTTATTATTTTTTTCTGATTGAAATAATAAAGAAATAGATATAAATTTTATAAATGAACGGTATTGCATTTTTTTTGACTGGGTTATAATAATTGCAGCCTTCAAGTTACCATAATTAAGATTACCATAAGTATTGATATTTTCATTTTCTTTTGTCATCTCTTTTATTTAGGGAAATATATTTCAAACTCATATATTGCTTTTAGCCAGTTGTTGAAATAGAATAAAAATGGTACAGGTATATTTTATAATACCATTTTAGTCCTTCCTTTGTGGCATACATTCGTCCAATTTCACCTTTATTGCAATTTTGCTTACAAACTGGACAAGGATGTTTTATTCTTCAGATCTACCTGTGAAGATAATTTTGTATAGCGAGAACAAAGATTCCTATACTTCTTTTTAGGATAATTAAATTAAATACTTTAATAGAAGGTTTTGAATAACAATGTCAGTTAGAATACTATAGGAATTTGCATATAATTGTGAATTTTAAATTTTTTATATGTAGATATTCCGTACGAAGAACGGGTATACTGCTAGCATGAAAATAAATCATAAGAATCTTGTGCGAAACAATTGAAATATATTTTAGCTGTCATTGTAGGGCTGTGAACTTCAATTTAAATTGAAGGAACATTATTAAAATAGATAATTGCATGAAAACAAAGAAATGTTCATTACAAGTTTGGCTATATTGTTTTATACACCTTAAAACAACACATTACTTAATATGGTACTTTAAGCAATTCAGAATATAAAAGCCAAGAAATTCAAACAAAACACATATTAAGTAGTAAAAAAAAGACATTTGAAAATACATATGAACATGATATTTTTTTACAAAAAATGAAATTTATTACAATAGTTACAAATATTTAAGCAATGTAAATAAACAGAAACACTGCGTGACAAACATGATCAATATGCACATAGAAAAACTTTACTAAATATAAAGATACATTTGACTTAGTTCTATATTTACAATGCCTAGCACACAACTAAGATTTTATTGTAAAGCTCTTAGTATTAAATACTTATAATATTTATACATCTTGGAATGTAAAAATTGATCTATACGTATAAAATGACAGTTTATTCCGCTAGGCATAAGAATCAAAAAGCATGGAACATATATATTTTACAGTGAGAGTTGATAATAAGGGAGTGTCGACAATCATTAAGAATTGTCTGTGATATTAAAATTGAAAACTTTCATTCAAATTACGAATTCTCAGAATAGATGGAGGACAAACGGTGGCTAAATAACAACATTATTTTATCTAAGAAATTGTAGAATCCACTTCGACGATAAGATTTTGCAATTCTGTCCCAGTAGTTCAACGGTAGAGCGTCGGCTGACCAATACGAAGGTCCATTTTTCGATTCCCGGTTGGGTCAGAAAGGTTCTTTACAACGGCGCCCGAACAAATCAACCCTGTAGGTTAGTGCAAAGATGTCGGAGATCTGAAAGTGAGCCTAGTACGGCTAACCGGCATGCGATGGACTCTGGAATTATTTAGCTCCGATTTCAAATCTGGAGGACAACGACCACTCAAGGAGCTAACCGGTAGGATAAATAAAGCATCAGAAGGCTAACCTGAGATAAAAATAGCAGAAGGTGGTCAGACAGATTGTCAGTTGTACGCCAATCTGACATTTGAGGGTGGAGAATGCAGAATCCACTTCGACTACAAGAGTTTGCAATCCCGTCCAAGTATCTCAACGGTAGAGTGTCAGTTTGTCAGTAAGAAGATCGGTATTTTGATTCTCGGTTGGGGCAGCAAGGTTCTTTACAAAGCAAAGCACTTTATTGCAAGATTTATAGTAAGTAATGGGGGCTGCAACGATGGATGTCAGACACCCAGCACCTCCAGCGAAAAAGCGAAATCTTCTCAGATCCAATCAGCAGCCAGTGCTGGAGGCTGACCAACTGCAATGTTAACATTCTCTGACCAATCTCAGAGAGGGAGTCGAGTTAATCTTACCCAACATGGGCCAGAAGTATTATCAAAATAACCCAGACTTGACATCTAGGAGCTTTTGGTGTGAACCAAGGAGTGCCTTAGTCCTTGGAGACAAGAAAGCAATCCTTTTGCCAAGTGTTCGATGAATGAGTACACGCAATGGCATGCCCGTGTGGAAATTCCAAGTCCACGATTTCTATTTTACTTAAGTCTTGTGAGACTATTGTCATTATATCTCCCATTAAAGTTAATAAGACATGTATCCGGTCTTACCCCTCTGGACTAATTGAATCAAGAACTAGTAGGTTTGACCTATGATAATATTGTCAGAAAAATAATGAGTAGCTATGGTAAGAAGGCCCGCATGTAAACGATTCCGATATGCCTAAATTTAATGGCTTTGTAAATATAATGTATATTTTGTATTTTACTGTAAATAAAATTACTCATTTGAACCAGATCAATACAGTGTCGTGTATGCGTTGAAGTTCCACGCATCTTAATTTTGTACGATTACATGCATGTATATTTTCAGCAATCACAACAGGTGAGTGGGAATGTAACACAACACTGTTGACACTCTTGGAGTAATGAAAGTTGTCAATAGTCAAAAGAATTAGCTTTCCCTAGTAATTGTCGCCAATCCCGAACTTAAGACAGCGAGTACAGATAACGATTGTAAGTATGAACTATTCCCTAAGATATATTGAGACTTTCAAAAGTTTGGCATATTTTCCTTCCGCGAACGGGTAACTCAATCAACGTTTAGTCAGGTCAAGGATATTTTAAGTGCAGTTGCCATACGAAATAGCTAGGTAAGTGCAAAGTAGTATATACACTTTAGGGAAATTGCAAAAAAAACAATATATAATGCAACTAAAAGTATCACAGCTCATTACCATGTAATAGTAAATAAGCAATCATTATTTCAAAATTGAATAAATATTTTCTAATTATATTTGAGTAACAATTTTCATTACATTTAAATATATATAATTTCCAGATGTTACAGCTGAACTATTTGCCCAATGAACTAATTATTGAACCTCATTCAACTCTTCTGAGTTAGGGGCAGGGATTGCCGATAATCCCTAGTTACTATTAACAATCACCAGTGAGAGTTGATTACAAACTACGATCTCAGCTCATGAATCAACTTTTACTAACATCGCTAGTGAATGTCAACAGCTGCTAGTGATTATCGACAACAGCGATTGTCGAAATATCAACTCTCACTGTAATTATATATATATATATATATATATATATATATATATATATATATATATATATATATATATATATATATATATATATATATATAAACACCTACCGTCACCTACAAAATACTTGCAAATGGAAAGGATGCAATGCGCCATTGAATGATATTACCATTATGCAATAGGTGAAGATACCTGTTGTGCTGTACTATCAATTGTAGAAATAAACAAAAAAGGGTTCCAAAAAGTCCTTTCATAGGTAAGATATGCATTATTTTCTTCTTTTATCTGAACATAGAGTTTTGGAGATTTTTATTATTATATGTGGGCAGATTTGAAATGTCGTGCGATTCTCCATATTTACTTCGAAATAAATGCTCTTTTCCTTATGCATATCGGTTTTAAATTTGTGTTTTATTTTGCTGAATATACATTAACTTAAAGCCATATATCTATGTGTTTTATATATTTAACAGAGGTGAATCTGAAGAAATTATCAAGTTTGCATTCAATCAAGTTTTAAAATTGTTTGTAAAGGATTACGATTCTCATTACTAAATATGTTTAATTTATTTTTTATTTTCGTAGAATTTTGAAGAATTATCGCAGCATGTAAATTGTATGTTTTCTTCAAATGCGAATACAAACATGTCGAAAAATTACATAACAACTGTCAACATTTTCCATATATGTCATGAAACATATAACTTTTCTTTCATATGATATTAAGGAATTTCAATCTGTTGATGCATCTACTCAGCAGATTTTTATAATTTTATTTTTAGGCAAAATGTCTAGAACTTATAAGCTGATAATTTTTCCTACCTGCAAGGCATATTTAAGTTTGAAATATGAGTATATCTAATATTTTTAGTTTTTAAGCGACTTTATTATATACGGTTCCATTGTAAACGTATACATTTATTTTTCAAATTGATAGTTACTCAATTTACATACAGAGGAATATAATCTTAGCATTGTCTTGTGACCCCTCAATAAGACAGTAAAAATAAATTATTTTTTAGACTGTATCGAATATTTTGAACCCTATATCGCAGAAAGTTTTATAACTTTAATCTAAAAGTTAAAATATATCAATTAAATATAAATTAAGAAATGATTAATTTTTCATGTAAAACGTGCAATGCAGCTGACACTGCTTTATGTGATCACATCAATTATCATACATCTGTTTAACACAAATATATTAATAAGCTTGGAAAGCGTAATGTAAAACTTTTACATTTTTAAAAATAATGTAATAGAAATGAATAAAAAAGTATTTATAATAAAATATCGGACGTGATTAACTTCAGTACTTATACATATTTTTAAATAAAACCCTATTCTATACATATATATAAATACACACACACACACACACACACACACACACATATATATATATATATATATATATATATATATATATATATATATATACATGCAATATTTTTTTATAATATATAAATATTTAACATTTGTGATATAATGTATGCAGGTAACATATTGTTTTAACTATACATTGAGGACATTGTATTATAATACAAATAACACACACAAGTACCTGACTCAGAAAATATGTATAAGTCATCTGTAAAAAAATTACACATCTCAATTTCTGAATATTCTAAACGGGCTTATAGTATATAGATATTGGAAACTATTTCAAATATCATTTCATAATTTCATTTCATGATATGTTGATATTTACATGAAATACTGAGTCTCCATTTATTTGGCCTTGTGCAATGATTCTTCATTCATAAGACATGTAGAATATAAAATCGGACATCTTGTCCTAAATATCCATTTTCTGGTCTACTTGGTTAAACAGTTTGTTACAAGGAACACGTGACTTGGACGATTAATATTTGTTCTTTAATGGGGTTATTCAAATTCTTGGATGAAGACGAGTGATTCAAGTTCATAAACTTCTATACTTCTGTTTTACCGTATGCCACTAAAAGTTTTAATTTGCGAGACACTAGAAAATATTTCTACATAGAGATGAATGAGTAAAGATAAACTCACCTTTGATTCACTATTTCACAATGTACTCCATCTTTAGGTAGATGATATTTCTAGCTCTTCGCACCTGTTACAAGTCGCTTTCTTCTCTAAGAAAATGTAGCAAACTGACTCTTTATCGAAATCCATTAAAATAACCGCAATGTGAAGTCCACTATTTAGCCAACCTTTTAGCTATTTTCTTTAATATTACCAATGAATTTAATGCTTTTCCTATATTGACTTCATTTTGGAGAAACTTTCAATTCTTGATCATTTTTGCACCAGATAACTTAAAACAGTATCTAATGATGGGTAAATATCGGGAAAATATTTTTTATTAGTATTTGCTACATAATTGTCAATATTGCTGTATTGTGGCAAAAGAAAATTAAATACTAGAAAAAAAAATTGAATACATCGCTTCGACATCTATGACTGTTTAGAAATATGGGTAAAATATCCCACAAGTTAATATTGTTGACAAAATATTATGTAACATAAATTTACCACTGAGGTCAAGGGTTTGAAAACAATATGAAATAAGAATATATTAAATTTAAAGTGCGATTTTTGATGGACCACTGACTTCACTTTTAGCATAACTTTCTGGTTACTTTACTTTTAACATCCAAAGTAACATTCTTCTAAGTTAGGCAGAAGACATTGTATCAGTGTAAACGCAAAATATTGTAATTGAGTCATACCTTCACGTACACAAAACACACATTTTTATATTGACACGTTATTTTACATTTCATTGAATAGAATTCTGAAACAGCTATATATAACAGCAGTTAGTATGTATCTTGAGAGGTTTCACCTATCATATATATTCATAGAAACAAGACGAAGCAATTTACGACAGGTTCCAAATGACGGATATATATTCTTAAAACTTGCAATTATTATTATATTTACACACTAATGGCAGATTTCCTGGAAGAAATTGTATCCAGAATTGTTCCATTGCTTCCAGATTGAAACACCGTGTAGCCAATACGTCTTGACCAAATTATGTTGTCACAAATTTTTACAATAGTACAAACCTCATAAATTGGACAGAATTGATCAGCAATAGTTAAAAGTGATCTTTATGACTATAGATTTTTTGATGAATTCCATTACACCCTTAAATGCAGTGAAAATACCTTCTAAAGCAACAGCAATAAAGGGTGAGATCGATCATTTCAATATTGCCCATATTTCACGAGAGACTAGGGGGATATGTCTGAGCGGGAGTGACAGCGGTTCAATGGACCAAGTCTGGCTAAATTTACATCTTGGTCTCTCCCTTCCCAGTGGGCATTCGATTGGACACCCCCTTCAGCCATCATGTAATCATAGTAGACCGGGCAAAACTGACGGACGTGGTTCCGGTACGACTGAAGTTCCCGTCTTCTCTTATCCTTTGTCTTTTCCCACAGATGCAAGTGCAGAGAGCGGCTTTGAAACTATTCCGAAAATTTGCGCTTAGGAAACCATAGATACAAGGGTTGATGCAGCTGTTGAAATAGGACATCAGATGAAAAGCTGTGCGCATTGGTTTCAAGTAGCCGTAATTTAGACGTTCCAGGACGTCAAAAGCTGTCAACACATTTGTGATAAGAATAGGTCCCCAGCAAATGATGAAAAGAACCACAACAGCAACCAGCATCTTTATAACCTAGATAAAAAAAACTTACATAAGTATTTTCATTGATGTGTAATACAAAGACATAAAAGATCTAAACGAATGAGTTCATTTTGCACATCTCTAAAATATCCATTCTTGATATCTTAAGTTTGGATAATACGGTACAAATTCTTTCACATACATTCCTGTTTTTTTTCTTCACTGAATATACCACTGATGATCCAAAACATTATTACCACATTTTAAGGGTCTTTTCTATACACTACACAGTTCAGTTGGAGTACATGCAAATGGTTTGTCACCACGCGACCGAGCGTTCACTACAAGAAAAAATTAAATTATGAATCGGAATGAATGCAATGAAAGACTTTAAAGTGTGTCGCGTGCGTTTCAATAAGTAAGGAAACGTCATTAGTTATTCAAATAGAAGGAACAGCAGACACACGACGACACATGTTGGCGACATTAACCGGTGTCAAGATCAGTAGCAGAACTATGTATTATCAAATAATGCGTGATACACTGGTAATCACTATTGAATTTGTTCTCCAATGGAAAAGGCGACTGAAATAAACGATTTTGAAAATGGCCAAATAGTTATGGCCAGAAGATTGAGTCATAGCATTTCTTAAATGACAAGGCTTGAATGCTAACTATTAACCATGGTAATTAGTTACCGACAGAGGTCCAGGGGAAGAAAACACGGACCGCTAACAGGATATTGGTTGATCAAATCTCATCCATGTAATAGGTCAATAGAGTCTATCCCGTCTGGTCTGAATCAAAGCGATTGTGATGCAAATCGAAGATAATTTAATGCTGGTGCTGGTAGTAATGTGTCTGTTACGACAAGCAGTGCGTTGAACCTTGTTACATATAGGGCTGTGTAATCGTAGGCCAGTCTAAGTGTTAACGCTAGTCAAACATAGAAGTGGCAGGCGAGCATCGGGACTGTACGTTATATAAATGGAAGATTACCTGGTTGATGGATTCTGTTATCTGATGTACCATGTGGACGGTTAAGAATGTGTTTGTCATTTACCTGATCGCCCAGAAAAATAGTGACACCAGTGCTTACTGTGCGACGAAAATAACCCGGTGATATGTGTGATGCTTTAGGCAATGTTGAACTGGGAATGTCCCATAAAGGTTATCCACAATGAATAAAATATATGTTCATAAATTAAACCTAAATGTATTCTAAAATTAACTGATGCTAATCTTTAAAGTTAATATAACACTTCATGGAACACGATACGTATGGCAATTGGAACCTGATTTTTCAAACAATATTGTTCTTATAATTGCAAATAAATTTGAGAGTGAAATATGACCAGCAAAAAATTCTAAATGAAAATTTGACCCGCTGACTTGCAGAAGCTGAAGGTATTTAAAATCCATTCCTCAGATCCATAAAAATTTAAGCAGTTGAACACATAATGACATTAAAAGCAGGCATAGAATTGCATCGCCTATTCCATGGTAAACTCATCGTCTACCCCTTGGTCATCCATCTCATCACCTGCCTCTTGTTAGGATGTGCAAAGCACTTCTGCAATCTCATATTGCTTTATACGGCTAAAGACCGAAAAAAAAACTTTTCTTGAAGATTAACTGTTGCATGAGCAGATGACTGCGCTTTAAAACTTGCTCACGTATGGTTAGCCTTTTGGAATTGCTGGAATCATACGAATGTTATTTTCACATTTCTAGTCATGAAGTAAACGTACAGAAAATAATCTCTATTATTAATGCACAGCAGACAAACGAATTTGAATATGAACTCTATGATGAGTATAATACACTCGTGAAAAGTGAAATTGTATTTGCATAAAGGAATGCACGTAGCCATATGCAAATCACAGTATCGGTAGCGCATCATATGCAAATGATTAAAAGAACAAACAAAGATATGCAAAATAAACCTGTTTATTCAGTAAAGAATGTGGCCTTCACGGGCAGTTATACAGGCTGCTAAACCGCGAGGCATACCATCGATGAGGCTATTAATGGTTGCTTGAGGTAATCCTTTCCAAGCACGGTCCACTGCAGAAAGCAGTTCGTCCATAGTATGTACCTGTGCTCCCCGATGCACTTGATATCCGATGAGGGTCCACACGTGTTTAATGTAAGAGAGATCCGGCGAGGCTGCCCGCCAGGAAAGGATGTGAATTCCGTTCAGACTGTTGGGAGTTTGCCTTGCGGTGTGTGGTGTGGCATTGTCTTGTCTGAACACCCATACCAGGACAGCCTGAACTAGTGGCCGAACCACGGACATCACAACTTATGTGACGTACAGGTCCGCTGTCAGATGATCTGCAATGTGCACCAATGCCATTTGCTGATCGAACATAATACTGCCCCAAACCATGATGCCCGGCATGGGGCCGGGTGTGAAGCTCGGTGATATGGGCTGGAAAGTGGCATTCTCGGGGAAGTCACCACACCCGTCCACGACTGTCATTCCTCCATAGGCAGAAGCGAGATTCATTCGTAAACAATATCCGATGCCATTCATTGGTCCCGTTCCGATGACGAAGACACCACGCCAGACGAGCATCCTTGTGTCGAAGGCTTAATAGCACCCCAGTGGCAGGTCGTCATTCGTGCAGCTGTACTTCTGCTGCGAATGGTTTCGGTGCACGCAGGTGCAACCGTTGATGATGGCCGGTTGTTTCGGATGTCACTTGCCGTTGCGAACGGGTCTCGAAGAGTCGTTCGGCGATTCTGTCGGTCTATGCTCTCTGCGTACGCCTGTTCGATCCACTCACTTTTCGGTGTGTTCTCTGATGTTCTTACGTGCATCGTGTCACACATCTCTGGATGGCCGGCCGTCCAAATAGTTGCTCTTAGTCCTCTGGACGAGTCGGACGGTTTGGGTCTTCTACATCTCTGGATGGTACGCACGTCGTGCTCAACACGTCTGGAAATTGCACGCATCGACAAAAACGCGTCACGCAGCCCCAGGATACGGTCTCATTCCCCAGTAGTTAACTGCTGATATACAGCTCGCTGAAGTCTTCGAGGCATTGCTTCTTCTCTTTTTCAAAAGTTCGGCTGCTGCAAATAGTCGCTAGTATCATTTCCGGGACTTGCAGTCTGCTGATCTTTATAGCCCGAAACTGTGTGTCACGCGATCCGATACGTACGAAAACTTAATCATTGGAATATGATTCGCTCTTCTACCAGTACTGCGATTTGCACATGACTATGTTCAATCCTTCATGGTGTTGCAATTTCACTTGTGTTGAGTGTAGTTACCCAATAATCAGTAAATTGTTCCCGATGGTACATTCTGTTTTGTAGTGTTAGAATTCTATAAGCAGTATACTGTTCCAAATAACACATCCCATTCTGCACAAGTACAATAAACTAATCGGTGAATTCTTCCAGTTGCCCCTGTATCTGTATCTATCCTTTGAAGGGAACAAAAGATAAAATATTCAAAATTGAACTCTTGCTATTAAAATTTTTGCTATTTATACCACCTTCATTTTCAATAAATATTGTTAAAATTTCAGCAAAAATAACCAAAATTTTAGCTTGATTCTTTGCATCTGGATTGCTTCGCCTCTACAAAATTAGAAATACATCTACTGTCCATTAGAGAGACACTCTAATTGGATAGGTAACAGTAGTTTGATTTCTTCAAAGGGTCGACGAGAGAAAAAAGCCGAAGCTGGAGCCCTAGGGCCAGACCTACTCAAGACGGTCCCGATCAAATCCTCCAAAAAATATTTCTAATGCTATTGACAAGGGCATATTGAATTTTTCAAAAATGTAGCCTTATTAAACAAAATTATTCTGGTGATTAACAAGACTTGTACTCAAATCAGATTTAACCCTAGTCAAACGTCAAGAGGTAAAATAAAAATGTACATACAATCCTTGTAATTATTCAATTATTTTGCTGTAAAATAAAAAACAACTCGGTTTAAATCCCTTATCGTTATCATATCCTTTTCCTATACACCGCATTTCCACAATTTATTTATACAATTAATTAGCTATGTTTGATATCGTGCGAAATCATAAAGTTAATGTCCTATATTTTGTTACGAATACATTTTTAGCTGTTATTAGAGATTAAACCTAGGGCCTATATCCTATATCAATTAGAAATATTAGAATTTAAAATTAAGTGATATACGATAACTAACCATATGGGTTGAAAGATAAATTTCTTGTAAGTAATTATTAATCACTATTAAAAAACGAGAATGAAACTTGGGAACAATCAGGAGGAGAAGGAGCTCGGAGAGGTCCTAACGATAGGGCCATGGAGGTGAAAATAAAGAGTTGAAACTTCTTAAAAAGCGCCAATATCGTTTGAGACAATCATTCAGGTGGCGCTGGCATAAGATAAGTAGTCCTGAATTGTATGCATTTCTATGGCGAAAGGCCTAAAATATTTATTTAAACCGTCAATTTTGTTGAAATAAATTGTTAGGACAATGCTGAACTGAAACAATATAGAACATTCCTACCTATTCAAATTTATTTTACCTTTCAATTTATTTTTTATCTAAATGTATTCTGTACCCTATCCTACAACTATGCAAAAATACTGGTTAATTATACTCATAATTAAGGAACTTTTAATTTAAAAATGATCAAAAATACATTTACTAAATACTACGCCTTTCTGCTGTGTCAACTAATAATAGCAGCTACTTTACTAACACTAGCGACACCTAGTTATAATTGTTAAATCATTGTGGCATTTTAAGCTTTTCATCCATAGGAGTTTTATCTCCTTCTTTCTCACTCCATGGACAGGACTCCGATCGCTTTCCACGAGCCTGTGAAAGCACTGAATAGTGATATTAAATAACTGTTCAAAATTCACCTGCTTCACTGTCGCATTATCGCTTTCCAACTTCTGAAAAGAGGCCTTTGACTTGTATCCTGTGCTGTTACCGGTCGCGTAGGTGTTTCGTGGATGTGTCTCCTTTAAAGCTATTTCAGTACCTGGCCTGAAAAATAAAATATTGTTAAATTTAATTAAAGCGGATGCAATTGTGAGAATTATTAAATCAGTATTCCAGGTAAGTGACATTTGCCCTATAACTGGGTTCCCCCACAGGCAGTGTTTCTTTCAGGCCTTTTTGCCTGGGGGGGCGAATGAAATTTTAAGGGGGGCAAGTTTTCTATTTCCCCAATATATATTTATCACATAAATAGAAACTAAATTAATATAAAATGTCTTCGGGAGGGCGATGCCCCCCCCTGACGGTATGCCTGAAAGAAACACTGCTCACAGGGGGCCCGTTACAAGATGGCGGTGTATAAATCTTATCTTCCTCATAGCCCTGATCCTCCTTTTACCTGTGGGGTACATCAATCTGTGGATAGTCCGTCTGCTAACGTGGTTTGGTTCCAGGTTGTGGAGAGGAGCTAACCTGTGTTTATGGACCTGTTTTTATAGCCTGTTTTCAGACCAGTCGGCATTTGGGGTCCTGACTCGATGGCTTGCCTTCGCCCTGCCCGGTACATGGTTTCGCCGACTCTAGCTCTCCCAGTTGTTCGTCTCGCTGGATGGAGGATGTCACTCTTTACCGCCCTCCTCGTAGTGGCGTAAACTACTTAAGGTCGCCACGGGAGTTGGTCTTAATCTGCCCTATAACTGGGTGTTGCGTATAAACAATAGTTGTATGCTATCTGGTCATCGTGGGAGTTATTGGGAAGAGAGAAAATCCGATGGTGTCAAGACGAAAACTACACTCGGGGTGTAGCGCTCACTGAGGGTGAGACAGCTCAGTGCTTAGAGGGCGGGAATTGCACTCGGACGACCCGAGTTCGATTTCCGGCCCTCCTAAACGGTCTCCGTGTTCACGCGGAGTACAGTCGCGTAAAATATGTGGTTGGTGGTAGGGAAAGGAGGGTACGGTCTCTGCTGAGCCACCCCCGTTGGGTTCCGGTCTTCCCAGCCATCCAGACAGATACCTTACACCTTTAGGTAGATCCAACGGTCTGGATCGAAGAAGAAGCTTGCGCATTGTTAAAACGTTCTTTGGCTTTCGAAAATTCGCTGAAAGTTCCGTTGCAGATTTTATCAGAGATTTGCATCTCCTAAAATGCAGGGTAAACGCCGAAACGTTTCAGAAAATATACTCTGAGTTGCCAGGGATTTAAGATGCAAACCTTTGACTACAATCACACCGGAACTCACAGCGAATTCCCCAAAACCAAAGAACGCCTTAACAACACATCCGCTTGTAACAACAACAACAAAAATATCCGCTACGCCAGTGGTATTAAGAGAAAAATTCTGCGAGAATATTCCGCGTACCTCTAATATCTCGGGAGATTACGTCATTAACACACAAAAAAGTATATTATTTTAAATTTACGAAAATTCGTCTATTAATAGAATAGATTCCGTTTAAATTAATCCGAAAGATAATTTTTCGATCTTTCCAATGGTGTCAAGATGGAAATTTCGATAACATTTTCAGTCGCTATAAGGAACCGATTTTTGTGAAAATTGCTTAACATCGAGCTAAGACATAAAATAATTCAAAAACTAATTCGAAGTTTTAAAAAATCTCACAGAGGTGCACCTTTCCGGGTTCTGAAATATCTTTGTACCAAATTTCAGGGTCAAACGTCGCTTAGATTTTTCGCAACAGATGGCACGGACGAGCAAACAGACAGACATCTTCCTTGTACCAAATGAGAAGAAAAAAACAGTCAGCAAACATTTTTATCAAATGCAAAATTGGATTTTATTCTAACATTGTTTTAATTAAGCGTTTTTCTTTTAAAGTTATTTCTCTGTCATAATTGGGCTAACAGGGCTGAAATTATTTTCAAATGTTAATCAAACATATATAAATAAGTATATATTACATATGTTTGGTTACCCGTTAACATATATAAATATGTATGGATTTTTCTATGAGTAGAATGACTTTAAAAAATTAAAATAATAAAAACTAATTATAGAAGATATACTCATAATCGCTAGAAAAAAGTCTAGTCACATTAATAGTATTTGAAAACGTAGTAGGCTTTAGAGGTAATTATAATATGAAAAAACAGAAATAGAAGAAAATGAACTTTGAAGTATTTACCCTGAAATTATTAAATACTATTTATTTGGATTTTAGTAAAAAGTAAACCACATATTGTTCATATCTTTCACATTAGTTTTGCAGTCGCCTGAACTTTAATCTAAACCTGATTTTTTTCAAGCGTAATTTTTTTATTAGAAAACGCATGAATAAAACACCCGAAAGGTAGTATGAACCGTTCTGGTTATATTGCACAATTTTCGAGTAAAATTTTTAAAATCAGAATCTTGAATACTGAAGCAAAAACCCATCATTTCATACGGAATTCTTCATTAGAAAACGAATGACATATACTTTAACTCTAACCCATTCTCTATTGCCCGATTATTATTAATTATAAAAACATATAAAAATAAAATAACATACAATTAAACAAAAACTACATAAAATTAAACAGGGATGACAAACTATACATAAAATTTAACAAAAACTACATAAAATTAAACAAAACTACATTAAATTAAAAATTACATAAAAAATTTCAGAAGAAAGTGTAATTTTGCAATTGTTTGGCATTGTGACATTCAACGGTTTGTCAATAGTCAATTATTTTATCGGATATTAATTAAATATCCATTGCATTTTGATGACGGTTTGCCACAGCAGTATGGAAAACTTATTCTGTTTGAGCTAGTGAGCTCACATAGTAATTCCCCCTGTGTGAGCCCAATTTCAATTTACATGGTGTTAATTCAATGCCAAAAGCATTGTACTGTAGGGCTTATACACCATTTCTCTGCCGTGAAATGAGTGCAGACATTGCGTTATGTAGGAGAAGCCATGTGCTGCCCACATCACATTTTTTCATAGTATAAAAATATCACCCTAACAAAGGTAAAAGTAACACATACAGCAGTCTTTGTGAAGTAAAAGAAAAAAAGAGAGAAAATAAGAACATGCTCTGTATAACAAAGCAAAAAAATCAAAAGTTTAAGGGAAATGTAGTTTGCCAAGAATACATACTAGTGTAATATATTTTATTAAATGTTAGTTTTCGGAGACAACAGTTAGACATCTGTGTTTTATTGCAGTATATAAACAGCCATCTTGCTTGCTTTCTTGCCAAAACACAAAGACCGTTTTAAATGCAGTTTTATCCAAGTATTTCACATAAAAAAGACATTTTTAGTTAAAATAATTAAACATTTTGCCTTTTCTTTTTTTCGCAAACTTTGTGCTAGTCAAATCAGCTTCAGTATTCTAAATGTAGATTTTCTTTTCGAAGTCTTTTGAAATTTCAGAATTTTAAATACAACGTATTTGTACGAATTTCCAAACAGGAAGAATATCTACTTTAATTGTTTTAAGCATCATTAAAGCCTTTTTTAAATGATATTTGCCAATTATTGTTCCAAGAATTCAATAGAGTAATTTTTATTTGAATCTTAATTGTTGTATTCAAAATTAGCATTGCTAAGCATGTGAGTAAATATAAGTGATAAATATTTATATCTATACAAACATTATCTCTAAAATTAACATACACGTCTGATGTGAATTCTGATGCGGATGTGTAATATTCCACACCGGAGTTTTTTCTTTTGCGGAACACCAGACGAAGAAAACATCCGTACAGGCTTTCCTATGATGTGAACTTTTGGTTTCCAGAATTCCGGAGTACGAAGGAGGGTTGCCACATTTGGCAACTTCCGAATCTTCGAGAAGCGCCTCGAAGTAACGATTATTCTACGTGATATGAGAGATTTCCAGAAGTTTCTATATCGAGTCTATAAAAGGACTCATCTTTCAATCGGAAAGCAGTTGACGAGATACACGCTACATTGAACTGTGACTTTCGTCAATATTTTGAGAAAAGTAGCCGCTGTTTTGCGAAATTACTTTCGTCAATGTTTTGAGAATAATATCAGCTGTTTTGTAAAATTAGGGAAGCATTTAAGTCCTTTTTTACTATATATTTTTCCAGTTTAAGCTGTGCTTGTGAATAAACGTGTTTGTTATCCAGAATTTTGGACTCATTCTTGTATCCTGATAGCACAACTACGATTTTAAAGGATACATCGTAACAATAATATATATGGTTAGAGTGTCTCTGGTTAAAATCGAGCTTTACAAGACATGCAAGCACTTTGGACGCTTATATCTCCGAATCTAATAAATAAAATTGCAAATAAATCTTACTTGTTTTGTCGAAAATAAGATTCTATTTATTAATATATCAAAATAATTTCAATGTCTTAATATTTTAAGCTTTCTTTCGATAAATCTACATTTCTTCGAGAGACTCTTTGCTTAATTTCACTGGAAATATCTTCTAAACTGTAAAAAATAGATAAACACAGTAAGTAAATTGTTCAGTAATACATCCACCTTCTAGATCAATAATTTGTTTTTCACTTAGGCTTTTTACTTTCCTTATATACATATAATGTATAAGGAAGGTATTGTGACGGGGTCGAAAATTCGAATTCGAGTTTTCGTTAGGAGAGCACGTTTCAAGAATCCCCGAACACGAATCAAACGTTTTTAAGATGATGTCTGTGTGTGTGTGTCAGTGAATATAGGGAGACGATATCTCACGAAGGAATGTAGAGATTCGAATGCAATTTGGTACAAAAATTACAATCCGTAAATACTACTCTCTCCCGGCCACACATTAAGCTACCATAAACCTTCGGGTTGGTCGTGTGGCCAGGGTCTTCATTCATTCATTCAATCCGTAAATACTGGAAGCCTATTGTTTTTATACGCAATCGAATGTTCAGAACACCTCTAAATTTTGAGTGAAATTTTGAAAAAATCACCAAAAATCAAAACCCTTAATAAAGTTATGTAAATAGTCATTTCTTATGTAGTTTTTCATTAGAAACGACCGACACAAATTTTAGAAAGCTAGCATGAATCGTTCTCGAGATATTGTGCATTTGTCAAAACAAATTATCAAAAAATGGTATAAAATTTAAAAAAAGTATTAACTATTGTGACATATGTTCACTTTTCATAAGTAATGTCATGCGATAAATTTGGTGTCATCATTCTCGTGGATCTAGCTCGTTTCATTCACGAGAAAAAATACTTTGGGTAATACTTTTGTATTGGGACGCCAATAGTCATTTATCTGCTATAAGAATAACTTATTTCTCCGTCCATAACGTTTGGCGAGATTTCAGCGGAATTTCGCCAACTTTGCGACTTTCTTATATGTTGCCAATTCGATTAATTAACAAAATTAACAAAAATGTCGCCAAATCGATAAAAATGACGCTAAATCAATGTAAATGCCGACTAGATGATGAAAGTTCAGTATCTTGGGAAGAGCATAACAGTAGACTATAAAAATAACCCATTCTTCGTCCGTCCGGCCATCCGTAATGCTTAGCGAGAAATTTAGCGGGACGTCGCCAACTTGGCAAGTATTTTAAATGTTACCAAATTGACAAAATGTCGCCAAATTGATAAAAATGTCACCAAATGGAAGTAATGTTTTGTAAATTTTGATTTCAGTCATATGGCAGGCATAACTTCTAGTATATAAGAAATACTCTTCTCTCCGTTTGTCTGTAACACTCGGTGATGCCTTTGGCGAACTTCGCAAATAATCTAGCAAAGCATCATCAACTTGGCGATATTTCGCTCCAGATTGACAAAAATATAGTCAAAATTGCAAAAATGACACTAAAATATTGAAAATAACTCCTAATTGATGAATTAAGTATTAAACTATTAATATATGGCTTATATCTCTTATTGAGGATGCTATCAATATGGATGATTGTTTATTTATGGTTGCGCGAAATATAAGTTAATTGGTTATTTTGAAATAGTTTTACATGTTTTCATCCGGAAAATCGTCAAATGTACAAATCAATGATAAAAGCACAGTACCATGGATCTTATACATTATTTTTTTTACTGTAAAACTGCTAAATTCATTACATTATATATAAGGAAAGTCATGTGCTGCCCACATCAGATTTAGTTTTCAAGAACTCGTTTTATCAAGTTAAAAAAGATTGAAAATTTTCCGTTTTTAAAAATTTGATGCCTATATCTCAAAACGAGAAAGTGCTAACTCTAAACCATAAGTAATTTGCAGCCCATTAAAAGTCCTACAGCGATAAATAATTTGATTTTATATTAGACTCTTATTTTTTTTTAAATATAATGATTAACACCCCCCCCCCCATACATGCACACACTTTCTTCGGTCTACTTCTAGGCGTCGTTCACATCCTATTTTTCGTCTTTTTGGGGTCTCATTTAATCTTGTTTTGACTTGGCTCCTCATGCAGGGATATTCCTGATGTGTTTTGGTGAAAGCCAATCTTGTGTAGATACTTCTCGTTTCTTATTGGCTGGACTTCATGCTGCTTTCTGGTTGGCGCTCTCTTAATCCAGGTCTTAGATATATAATGCCTCCTGTTTCTTTCTTTCGCGCCAAACAGGCACGAAACTTCAGCACCTACCAGATCGGTGCAAGAGCAGGCCACAAACCTTCGACCTCCAGAGAATTGACTCTGGAGGAAGTTAGAGCAGCTACAGCTGCAATTAAAAGAAGATCGGAGGCAGAAAAAGCCAGACAGGCAAAAGAGGCAAAGGATAGACTGGATAGCAAAGTTAAGGAATGGAAAGAAACTAAACGAGTCAGGGAGGGAGAAGAGCTCGCGCAAACCCAGCCGTTAGCTAAAACGGGTGAAAAAAAACAAAAAACTATCGAGTTCCAAAAGGACACTCACAAAAAAGTGCAAACCGCGGTTGAGGCTGAGGAAATGGAAGCGGAGACTGAACAGGCTGATAAATCTGATGCTGAAAAGATGGAGGATATCCTCAACCTCATCAGAGGGTTTATCAGCATGTTTAATCTAGACGACATAAAACGTCTGTTGATGCAGTTCGCAGAGTTGGTACAAAAAAAGAGCGATCCAATGGTAATGGTCTTTGAGGCCCTTAAAATAATCGCGGACTTTAAAAGTAACAGTGAGAATCAAACCCGTCATGGCTAGGTCCCAAAAGGAGTCAATAAAAATAATATTTTGGAATGCGAACGGCATATATCCAAGAATAAATGAACTTAGGAACTATGTAAATGAAAATGACGTAGACGCCTTACTAATTCAGGAAACTAGAGTTAGAGAAAGTAAAAAACTAAACATAGCCAACTACTCAGGTTATCATAATCTTAGCTCAAATACTAATGCTAGAACGCCCCATGGAGGAACAGCAATATACATTAAAAGAAATATTCCCCACGAGGAACTAAAAAGCATAAATCTTCAAAGTATAGAAAATACTAGCATAAAAATTAAAATTCATAATACTAGCCCATTTATCCTAACCTCAACATATGTCAAAAATATGAGTAGAGTAGACGTAGCTGCGCAGCTGGAACTGCTTTTCTCGCGATATCCCAACACGATACTCGCAGGCGACTTCAACGCACATCACCGAGCGTGGGGTTGTAGGAGAGCCAATGCACGCGGTACACAGATACATAGACTGCTGAACACCACAAATACTAACATTATTGTTCCGTCGACACCAACCTGCTTCTCAGGCGCCAGAGGCCCATTCATAGACTTTGTCCTAACGCGAAACATAGACTACGATCACACTATTAGTACCCTGGTGAATTCGACTCGGATCATCTACCGGTACTGGTGACATTTGACCTGAACACACCTCTTCCAGCCTCTCTGGGACAAGAGAGGGTCAACTGGGAAGTATTCAAAAGAGCACTCTTCGAGCCGCATTTAGCAGTACCTAACATTATGAGCACGGCGGATATTGACTCTGCCACGCACACACTCACAACAGAAATCAAGAGAGCAATTGCCTCTGCCACAACACATCGTGAGTCTCCAAAATTACCCACACTTTCCCACCATGTCAAACAATTAGTCAGGCAAAGGAATAGAATGCGTGAGACATGGCAGGCTAACAGAGATCCCGCCCTTAAAAGGGAGCTTAACAGACTCACGAGCAAAGTCAGGGGGAAAATTGTCGCAGAAAAGCAGCAACAGTATAAAGAATTAATCGAATCCCTTAGCCCAGAAGATGTATCGCTCTGGCAATTCGCAAAAAGACTCAGGAAACCTCAAATTAAGCTTCCGCCACTAATGGATGGCGCTAAAATCGCGTACTCAGACGAGGAAAAAGCCGAGGCGCTCGCAAGCCATTATGAAAAACAATTCCAACCAAACCACGATCTAATGTGTCAGGATACCCTAAGAATGGTTAGCCAAACTTTAAATAACTTCAGGAATTCCCCGGTAACGGCTGAGATTAACCCAGCCACCCCGCAGGAGATATTAGAAATTATCAAAAATCTCAAAAATCGTAAAAGCCCAGAGCACGACAAAATCAGAAATATTGCGGTTAAAAACCTACCCCTAAACGTAATATGTTACTTGACTATCTTAATAAATAAAATATTAAAACTAAACTACTTTCCCAAAGAATGGAAGGAAGCGATAATCATAACAATCCCCAAGCCAGGTGAGGATGCCACAATTCCAGCCAACTACAGACCAATTAGCTTGCTACCGACACTTAGTAAAATTACTGAGAAAATAATTCTTAAGAGACTGAACACGCACCTTAGTGAGAATGACATCCTCATTCCGGAGCAGTTTGGATTTCGGCCAAAGCACTCCACCACTCATCAATTGCTGAGAGTGGTAGAGTACATATCTTCTGGACTTAATAGTAAGACACCCACAGCTGCGATTTTTCTGGACATACAAAAAGCCTTTGATAAAGTGTGGCATTGTGGATTAGCGTACAAATTGATCACTTTAAAAGTCCCTGACGCTCTTGTCAAACTTTTAATCTCATACTTAAATAACAGACACTTTCAAGTCAGAGTAGGAGGTAACTTATCAACACCCAAGCTCATTAAAAGTAGTGTACCGCAAGGTTCTATCCTGGGCCCGACACTCTTTAACATATACCTGAATGACATCCCCAGGACTCCAAACACAGAGCTGGCACTTTATGCAGACGACAGTGCGATACTTGCAAAACACCCATATGTCTCAGTAATGCACAGACAGCTACAACAACACTTAGACATACTCCAAACATGGCTGGAAAAATGGCGAATAAAATTAAACCCCAACAAATGTCATTGGATTTATTTCTCGAGGAAAAACAAACCGCCGCCGCCACTGTATATAAACAATCATGCCTTACGCGCGGAAAAAACTACTAAATACCTAGGTGTAACGATAGATTCCCACCTAACCTGGAAACAGCACGTAACGAACTTAATCAAAAAAGCGTATATAACTACAGGAGCCTTATATCCAATGATAGGAAACGGGAAATCTCAGTCATGAAAACAAACTGCTAATTTATAAATCGGTCATCCGCCCGGGAATGCTGTATGCAGCACCCGTATGGGGATATGCCTGTAAAACTACGATAGACCTCCTAGAGACAAAACAAAACAAAATCCTACGGATTATCAGGAAAGCTCCCAGGTATTTAAGGAACTCGGTAATTAGGAATGACTTCAAAATAAAGACTGTTAGAGCCCAAATTAAAAAGCTAGCGCTTAAATTTTACAAAAATTTGCCATCCGTTCCAAATGAACTGTTATTCAATTTGCATGACTATGATCATCGCAAGGCCAAATCTCGTAAGAGACCCCGCGCTGTTCTAAACATCGATAATCGGAATTAAAAGATCCCACCTCAAACATCTGATATCAAATTAAACTCGCGACTAGTGTTCAAAACTCTAAGCTGTTAAAATGCTAGGTAACCCTCAGATCTGCATCAACCCCCCAAACTGCTTAAACTCTAAATGTGCAACAAACTGCCACAATAGGAGCTAGGATAAATAATAAAAAAAGTAGTAAATAAAAACCTCGAACCTCCCATTAGGGTCACTGAATTAATGTCACAGTTTGACGATAAGAACCACATATTGAAATTGGAGATTAAAGGCGCTTCGCACCTGGTGCTCTGTTCTGTACGACACTCGACTTTCTTTCGCGCCCATTCCCCTTTTGGACTCCGTGTGTATTGGCTCTCTTGCACTGACGAAGGGGGACCCAGCGTATTCTCGAAACAGCTGTACGCTGCATTATTGTTGTTACTTGTGCTTTTATACGTTGCTCAAGTTCTCCTTATAATGGTTATAATATCGATATTTTAAAATAACTAAAGGAAACAATTCACTTACAGAGAAAGGTGTTATAAAGGGATCAAAATTCCATCTCCGTCGACCTGGAGTCACTACCTATTTTTTTAAATGCATTGTATCCGAAAAAAAATCAAGTTCTAGAGTACTCCGGACTCTAGAAGGTGTCACCGGGATCCGAGTTCCAAGTCACCCACGATCCTGTGCAATGCATATTTTTGCCACTCTGTCGGCGCCCCTGTGTGTGTGTGTGTTTGTGTGCCTGTCTGTAAATCTATGAAAAAGTCTTCATTTGTCTCATGAACGAATCAAGTGTTTCGAATGGAATTTCCTTCGACTTTCACACGATATGGGAATTGGAACTATTGCGATCAAATGTACAAAAATCCCCCAAATCTTTGAATGTTTTCTTTTTAAATCAGAGCATTTAATCATATAAATAAACCATTTTTTAACACGTACTTTGATAATAGAAAGCGAATAGGAGCTCATTCTTAAAAGAAAATATCAATTCTTCTCGAGTTTTTGCACATTATTTTAATAAATGTATGCTAAAAATTATATTATATTAAAGTGAATTGTGTATCGTTAATTACATTGATATATGTTGGGTTGCTTTAGAATTTAGGTAATTTGGGGATTTGAAAATTTACTTTTATTTCTTTTTCCCTGGCTCAATATTCTTAATTTGGTAATATTTAAATAATATTTATTGGCTTTTTCATTTATTCTTTAATTAGAATATTTTTAATCTTCTAAATTAACTTTCTTTATAATATTCTTAATTAAAAATGTTCCATTCCTTGAATTAATATTACTTTTGATTGGTAAATTTTAAAAATTATTTATTTATTTGATTCCCCTTAAAATTCCCTTTAATTTGATGTCCCATTTTCCCATTTTGGTTAGAAATTCCGTTTGTTCTTCAGTTTCAAGTTATTTCCATGTCTCACTGCAATTCAAAAATTTCAGTTGCGGCCATTTTCGGAATTCTGTTTTGCGGGCTTTTTACTGCGATTAATGCGCCACCTAAGCGTTTTCGCGCCTCTTTGGAATTCGTGATTTATTTTAATTGGTTCGCGTTTTTACGGATCGTCTGCTCTCGGAATTATGAGTATTATTTTGGCAATTCTAATTTCGGTAAGCGAATTTTAATTGCTGCCGTTTATCTAAACTCCGCCCTTTTTGCCGCACGTATAAATACGCGCGCAGAAGTTTTCAGTTTCAGTTTTTTGTTGAAATCCTTCGTCGTGTGTTAGCGCGAGAAGCGCGTTGTTGATTTTCGAATGGAACTTATGTTCCACGCGAGCTTTTTTATGGAACGTTAAGTTCCTCGCGTTATTCTTTTTTTACATTAGTTGTTTTAATTTAAATGATGGATTTTTCAAGCTTTTATCGCGAAATTCACGAAGTAGCTCTCCGGAAAAGTGTGTATTAAAATTCCTTGTACGAGTTATGTGAACGGAGCGTCTGACGATGACGTCTGAGTTTTAAGAAGATCCTAGTTATCCAGAAGTAGTTGTTAAGCCTCTGCTGATGAATTCTCTCCTGATCTCCAGTAAACCAGTCTACAAAATTTGTCTCCACTTATTGGAACTTCCCCCCCTGTCTGATGACCCATCCGGGTGAATACAGATGTTTTATTTAAACTCTTAATTTCTTTAATTCTGTTAATTCTGAATATGATTTCTTAATATTTTTTTAAATGCATTTAATTAAATTTTATTCTGTAAAATTAAAACTCTAAAACTTCATTCTGAGAGCAAATTTCCAAACCTTCATAAATTTCTAAGAGCCTGGGTAAATTCTAAAATTCTTTAAATTTAATATTTTTGTTAATGATTTTCTGATGGAATTTAAAATAGATTGTTTTGAGTAAAGTTTTTATGCTAATTCCTTAATTTTAACTAAGTTGATAAAATTCTAAAATTCTAATGTTAATTCTTACTGAGTTGCCTGCCTGTGAGCAGTGTTTATGTATTTGTTAATTTAAATTAATTTGAAGTTACAATTTAATAAACTAATTGTCTTTAAACTAAATACGAGTATTATGTCTTCCTTTATCTCTTTTAAACACAGCAGGTTTTATTCTATCTTTCAAACACAACATATATAACGATGAGTGAGAGCTCTGGAGACAGCGGAGGCCAAGGAAGCCCTTGGATACCGTGCAAGGCTTGTCTGCTGATAGTTGCCGTGTGCGGTCGCGTGTCATCTTGCTGAAAACAGCATTTTGCAACCCCTGAATGTAGGGCAGTACAACCGACCGCAACACCTCATTCACATATCGTAGTGCCGCCATTGTGCTCCTGATACGAACCAGAAGTGACCGGCTATCAAAGTCAATGGCACCCCAAACCGTGATGCCGCGTTGACTAGCAGTGTAGCGTTAAACAGTCACAGCAGATTGAATTTGTTTTCACGTCGCCTCAAAACTCTCACACGGCGACTGTCATTCGACAAATAAAACCGAGACTTGTCGCTGAACACTACCCTGTCCCATTCAGTCGTCCAAGAGGCTCAGGCTCGACACTATTTCAATCTCTCACGTCGGTGTCTTGTCGTCAATGACAGTCTTCGTAAAGGACGTTTTGAGTGCAAGCCATTTTCGGCCAATCGTCGAGAAATTGTTCTCGCTAATATTGGAACATCCAATGTACCCTGCAGAATGTCGACAGTCGTCGTTTGTGGGGCCGCCACCGCATGTTTTCGAATGCGTCGATCAACGCCTACTGACGTACGTCTGGATGGACCTGCACCACTGCGACGATTCATTTGCCCTTCTTCAATCCATATTCTCCAAATCCTTTGCACAGTGGACGCATTTACGTTTGTTTCAGCAGCGACACGTCGGTATGACCACCCAGCTATACGTAGGCCTAAACTGAATCCACTCGCACGATCAACCAAATGCTGAAATGGAATTCGGTGTCATCGGTCAGGCATCTCTTCAATAACACGTGTGTTCTGAAACGGAAACGGGTTTTCGCAGGCGACAGACAATAACAAGTGTTGGTACATCTGCCATTTCCATCCGTTTTATCTCGCGCTGTAATCACGTACTTGCATATCAGATCATTAGCATGCATCGACCAACTGCGTTTGTCTCGCAATTTGCATAATTATACCGCCAAAGTTTCATGGTGGTGCATTTTCTATGTCGGATAGTGTACATTTAAAAATTGTAATTCATACTATCAGTTTTATACAGCAAAATTTTCATTTCATGACGTTTAATACTTGAACTGTATTACTTAACAAAGTACCATAGTTTTCGGTATAGCTCTTCGACTGTACTTCTCTAAAATTAGCTTTGAGAGAAGTATAAATTAATTTCAACACTCTACAAACAATCAAAATATAATCAAGTTAATCACCAAATTTCAATAGCAGAAATATTGCGCCAAATATATTGCGCATATGAAAGAAGATTTCAATTTATTAAGAAAGAAGATTTAAAGTTATTGATTATGAAAGAAGATTTAAAGTTATTGATTATGAAAGAAGATTTAAGGTTATTAATTATGAAAGAATATTTCATGTTATTGATTAAGAAAGAAGATTTAAAATTATTGATTATGAAAGATGATTTCAAGTTATTGATTAAGAAAAAATATTTAAAGTTATTGATTATGAAACAATATTTCAAGTTATTGATTATGTAACAATATTTCAAGTTATTGATTATGAAAGAGGATTTAAAGTTATTGATTAAGAAATAAGATTTACATTTATTGATTATGAAAGAAGATTTAAATTTATTGATTAAGAAGATTTCATGTTATTGATTATGAAAGAGGATTTAAAGTTATTATGAAAGGATATTTCAATTTATTGATTAAGAAAGAAGATTTAAAGTTATTGAATATGAAAGAGGATTTAAAGTTATTGATTATAAAAGAAGATTTAAAGTTATTAATTTTGAAAAAAGATTTCAAGTTATTGATTACGAAAGAGGATTTAAAGTTATTGATTATAAAAGAAGATTTAAAGTCATTAATTATGAAAGAAGATTTCAAGTTATTGATTAAGAAAGAAGATTTCAAGTTATTGATTATGAAAGAAGATTCAAAATTATTGATTATGAAAGAAGATTTCAAGTTATTTATTAAGAAAGAAGATTTCAAGTTATTGATTACGTACCAAAGATATAAAATTATTGATTACGCACTGAAGTTTTAAAGTTACTGATTAAGTAGAGAAGATTTAAAGTTATTGATTTCATAGAGAAGATTTAAATTTATTGATTAAGGAACGATTTAAATTTTTTTATTACATAGAGAAAACCATACACTTCCCATATCATATTTTTTAAAGAAATAAGTCAATTTTCATTCAATACCTCAAAATAATCTCAAACCGATAGAGACCGCTATTGTTACAAAATCAATGTTCAAAAAAAATTTCATCATATACTCCTTGAATGCGTTTTAGACAAATTGAAAGAAGGATCTAAAAGATTATACCTATCAAAACTTTTTTCTTCAAAGGTTATAAACTTTTCGACCGTATACAAGTCGTATCCTGTTCTAATGATTTTTCATTGAAAATCTGATAACTGGAGATACTAAATAAATAACAGATTGTTTGGTTGAAAGCCGCAAGTTATACACTGCTTTGTCCTAAGGGAAACTACTATGATCTTATCCGTTTTGTATAGCAAAAAATATTTAACTGAATCAATATTTTTATGAAAGGTGGGTGGTAGATGATTTTTCTAAAATATATCGAATTTAGTTGCTTCCTCTAAACATTTTATAGGATAAACTTAGGTAATTGTGTGATGATTTAAGTAAAGTATATTCCCGAAGATAATTGTACTATGAAATCAATTTTTGTATGTGGACATATTCTAGTATTCTTGTACTATACAAGTATCCGTTTAAAATTTATTTCGTACTGAAAAATGTACTCGGCGCAAAAGTAGGAATGCAATGGTGAATTTGAAGTAGAAATTCTATGATGAATAAAAACTGTTTAGGGTGTTTCCTGGAACTAAAAATCTACGTACTAATCGAATAATTAAATAATAACACTATTGAACCGATTTTTGAAGCACTTTAGAAAATTTTGAGATAATCTTTCAGACTGAATAAAACCAAGTGTAGGTCTTGAGAAAATCCTTTAGAATGAGTAGAAATATGTGCAATAGAGTAGAGGCCATAAAGACAGTAAATTTTCTTTCTTGTTAGCGTTTGATTTAAAAATCGCAACTATTATAAACCCACTTAAAAAATCCTTGAAATTTCAAAAATAGAGTAATTAAAAAAATATATATTAGAATTAAAAAATATAATAGCATATTCATGTCAAAAATTGGAATCGTGTGAAACTTTAATTTGACGATGAAATAAAATATGAATGAAATGTCCTAACACACATGAGTTTTGATGTACTTTCAAACACTTCCCGTTAGAAAGAGATCGATTTTTTCAATGATGTCAAGATAAAAATTCTGTAAAAAAAATTTCGGTTGCTTAAGATGCGATTTGTATTAAAATTGCTTAATATTGAGCTTCAACATAACTAAAAACACTAAATCGAATTTAATAAAATATATCTCCAAAGTATCTCAGGGACGTGACCTAAACTATCACAGTACCGAATTTTTTAGCTGTGAATTTTTTAATTTATCGCTACGCCGCCGAGAGGAAATAGATAAACATATATTTTATTTTATTAGCATCGATTAGTCAATTTTCTCCATGAAGCTTTTCAGCATAGAATATTAGATACCTGCAATCATAGCCTACCAAGCTTCGTGTATAAAATTCAAACTTCTAATATCTCCAAAATGGTTTGTGATAACACCTAAACAATATGTCCATTTCTTCAGGTTAAAAGGACTTACAAGAATCACTCGTTTGATAATAATGAGTATATTTATTTATTTTAGAATATTTTCCTTTTTATATTAAAATTGTAAAATATCTGTAGAACGGTCCATTTCCATAAATAATAACATTCGCTTTTCATTCTAAAATCATACCTTTTCTGTAATATTTTAAAACAAAATTGCGTTTTATAACTTTTTTCTGATTTTCGAAAAAGAGTTACGAAATTTGACACCTTTCCCGGTTTCGACCACCCCCGAGAATCAATGGCCCTGTGACGTTCATTGATTAAAATAATCGTACCAGATATTATTCTACATGCTTAATGTGTTTAAAATCGTGGTCACACACAAATATCATGAAAAAATGTTCGATATTTATTTCGAGATTCTCAAAACATGTAAATGAGAGATGGACGAGTAATTCGAATTCGGATATATTCGATATTCGATATTCGACATTTGAATCCGATATTCGATATTCGTATTTGTATACGAATACGAATACTAAACAGATCTCAAATATTCGAATATCACGAATAGTTATTTCAAATTGTTAATAACTAATATTTGCATTTATTAAATATTATTAATTATTAGTAAATGAATTAATATAGTAAAATAAAAAAGTAAAATGTGTCATAGGATAACATTAATTAAAAATCAAACTTTTATTTCGAATTTTAATTATTTTATTCTCTTTTAACTTAGGTACTCATAACTAGGATATTATTTGGTGACGCGAGTTTCTGCGAATTTTAGGGAGTACTAGGCACAGCAAAAGAAAAAAAACACAAGTTTTGTCTACCGCCGTTTAAAATCTTTATTGTTAATTTTAGAAGTTATTATAGTAGAAACGTTTATTTTTCAGACAATGCTTATAACAAACATTAAAATCTTATACCTCAAAATTCAACTTTCTATCCGTAAAACCCGTAATTTTAAATATCGGAATTTAAAATCCCACTACCGAAGCTGTAGCTGTCTGGGATTCCCGGTTTCGCGAGCGACGTGCTTATCTATGATCTTATCGCCGTGGCTCAAATGAAATTGGAGTCGCATTTGTCTCCATGTTAAGGCGTTTTTAGCAATCGCAAAAGAAATTCGAGCCTATATAATAAGTAAAATATAATTCGAAATTTGAAACAATAATATCGAGGTGCACCTTCTCGGGTCTTTAAGTACCTGTGTACCAAATTTTGAGGACGTACGACGCTGAGATTTATCGCTGCAGACTGCACACACACACACATGGACATCTTCCTCTATTAAACTATTTAGTGTACCCTGCGTTGCCCCAGATTTAAAACAGCGATTAATTAAATACATTAAATTTTTCGAAAGGTTTTGTCGCCTGCTGCGTGAGCACATGCTTAAATTACAAAACACACGCGAGCATATGCTCGCTCTAAATAAACACCTAATCACACCTTAGATTGCTGCTCGGATATGTAATACGTCTCTGTCCCTGAGCTGAGCACATCAATACTTTCTATTCTTGTTACAGCTCGCAAACTAAATAAATCCCTAATCAGATGACGTCAGTTTCGGCAGATGACGCATCTGTCCTTCCTAGAGCGTTCTAGATCTCCGCTTTTTACACACCATACTAAGAATAACTGGTAGAAAAGTTCCTTTCCCCATACGTGGGAGTGCAACAGATCCGGTGGTATCCACTACTTGCTAGGTTTGTTCATAAGATTTAGGACTTGCTTCGGATAAAAAAATTATAATTAATCAACGGATAGGGGTATGAAATTATTTTTTGCTGGAGTAATGTGTGATATATTTTGGAGCGTTTGAAAAAAAAATGAACGTCAGATGGAACGTAAATATTTTAGCATATCGTATTATAAATATCGGAGAAGTTGAAAACGCACAAAAAGTATATATACTTTTTAATTCAGTAAAATTTGTCCATTCATCGTATGGACTCCATTCAAATTTTGTTTGAAAGAGATGATGTCAAGTATTTACGATGATGTCAAGTTGGACACTCTGATAATATTTTAATTCGCTGAGAAATCGAATTTTGTGAATATAGCTCAATATCGCCCTAAAACATAAAATTATTTAAAAACTAATTCGAAATTAAAAAAGAAAAAAAATAGCGCAGAGATGCACCTGTGTACGCCGAGAAGTATCTGTGCACACACAGAGACATACAGACAGACATATAAAGACATCTTCCTTTATTATATTAGAAGAAAATAAAAACGCCATTTTTCAGAAATTGAAATTAACCGTAAGGCATTTCTGAAGAAAGAATTTGATGCACATTCCCAAAATTATTACAGCTCTATAGGAGCACATTGCCGTTCTTGTTATAAAATCAATCTGGAAAATGTTCTGCCCTATTTCTTCAAATACTTCATTTTTACTTTAATACTTTTATTTCTTTTCAGATAAGCTGAAAAAAATATTGAAAAGATTATACCTATCAACTATTTTTTTATATATACAAAAAGTAATTTTTTCTGCTGGGTGTACAAATTGTATTCTATTTCTCAGCTTACTTTTCATCGTAAATCCAATAACTTGCGAGACAAACTAAACAACGATTATTTGATCAAAGACCACAAGAGAAATCTTGCTTTGTCCTAAGGGAAAATATGTCCTTACCTTCTTTGTAGAAAAAAAAAATAATATGTGACTGTTTTTCGCTGTGATTGTTTTTCGTAAATATCTTAGAAAGTTCATTAAAATCGCGTTTTTCATTTATAAATTTTAGATTTCGTTGTCTCACCTAAACAGACAAATCAAAAAAACATTTATTTTTGTTTCACAATGTGGTATATTAAGGTTGAAGACCCAGACCGTCCGGCTCGTCCTGAGGACTTGAGCATCTATTTGGACGGCCGGGGTATATTAAGTATATGTAGTATGTTAAGTATATGTAGTATATTAAGTATATGTACCGGGGTATATGTAGTTTTACGTTTAAATTGGTAGCACATATAGTACTTAAATATTTGTAAAGAAAATTAAACTTTCATCGGATGTTTCTGATTTTTAAATATAAAATTTATAATGATACATTAACTGAACGTTTAAAATGCTAAACGATATCTCTAAAACTCAAGAAATTAGAATGATGGATATTAAAGTCCAGTATCTGCCTCCAACTGTTGTGACATATTTGTCGATCCCCGTTCGTATCTCTTGCGCTCATCAGAAAAACATGAGCACGATAAATTTGATTTTAAAATTTCAGCAAAATTTCAGCTGAATTTCGACTTTTTTAAGTTCATAAGTTTTAAGCGTATTTGAAAATTAAAAAAATTCCCGATTAGGCGTATCTTTCCGGGAGTACAACTTGCAGAGTGCACTTCGACAATAAGAGCTTCCAATTTTGTCCCAGTAGCTCAACGGTAGAGCGTCGGCTGATCAGTTCAGAGATCCAGGGTTCGATTCTCGGTTGAGGCAGCAAGGTTCTTTAGAATGGCGCCCGAACAAATCAACATTATAGGTTAGTGCAAAGATGTCGGAGGTCTGAAGATCCCAGACCGTGCGACTCACATAGTGGGTTTAGGTCTTGCCCTTTAAAATGAAGGGTAACACATTACAATTGCGACCATTTTGACCAACAATACAGATTTTTTCAATTTTTAACATTTTCCAATATAGTTGAAAAGTCTTTATGACTTTGTTCATTCTGTCTGTCTGTCTGTTCGCACGATAACTGCGGTAAAAAGGACTTTATCAAAATCAAATTTCACTATGTTGTTCAGACGGTCTGTAGTACATATGGGAATGTAAATGACTACTATCACCTAATTAGTTTCGGATTGAACCCGGGTTGAAAAAGTGAAATACATTGAACCCAATGGGACCTAATTTTTTAAAAATTTTTAAAACGAAGTTAAACCTCGAAAATTGCTTTGAAAATTTTAGGAAATATTCAAATTATTCCATAAAATATAAAAAAAAATTGAGAAAAATATGTTCCGTAGTTTTTTAAATAAGAATTAAAATAATAATTACATTCTTATTATCGGACGAGATCACGTGATCCATTTCACAATAAAATATGGCATCCATATTTTTCTCAATGTCAAAATTATGATTCTCAAAGTTCTTTTAAACTTACATTTAGTGTTGCATCCGTCCAAAATCCACGTTATTTTTGCCTATATTCTGTGCATCTATATTCTGCGACAATGCAATTACAATATTTTTAAGTTAAATGATCTTCAAACTTTTATTATTTCTACAACGAAGACCAATTTTAATGTATGCAGAATGTAAACAAATCAAGTTGTAAGAGGAGTTGTATAAAAAGTATCCATGGTTTTAAGTTTTTAAGTAAAATCAATTATTGTAGTACTGAGATAATTTTAAAAGCATCACGGCTGAATGTATCGCATTGTAGAGATGTTCAAGTAAAATTGAATTTCAGTTAGAAAGTGTTTCATAATTAGTGCTTTATGCATGATTGATCTTTCTTGTTTTTTCTTGTAAAATTTACTGAAAAAACCTGATACTTCAAAATAGATTCTGATATAAGAAAGTCGAGTTGAACCACATTCCACTTAATTACGTGAAAACGTTTCTTATTTATTTTTCTCTTTTAATGCCTAAAGTTAAATATTTTCTCAGCATCTTTTAAGAATAAAATCATCATTTAAAGTAAGAAAGTATTTTCCCTTTCACATTTTTACAAGAAATAAAATTATTCAGCCCTAAAGCATTTTAACAACAAACTACCGCAGATAAAAGAAACTAGAAAGTTCTGCATTTAACATCCGCCTCATCGTATAAAAAAGGAAACTTCAGTACATAAAATAAATTTGAGAGAGAAAGAATTTAAATAATTTTCTCCATTACGCATATATACATTTGAAGTCAAAGTCCGCAATTTCATGGTAGTACGAAATTTTAAAATATGCTTGCAATGACATTTCCTGAACAAATTCTATTTAAATTTACAACTCTGGAAAATTTGATGTAAGCATTTCTTTCAATGACATTAACTTAGTAAGATAACTTGTAAACTAAAATGAAATTTAGCATTAAATCAAACAACATAATTTTGAGTGTGAGTAATTGACGCCTGTTATTATCGTCTGTTGAGTGACATCAAGCATATAAACAATGCATATGTTCTACGATTTTTGCTTGTTTATGTTATTCAAAGTAATTCGAAGTAGTTTGAATTTTAAATTATTCAAAGTAAGAAATTACGTTATTTTAAAATATATTTCAGCACGGATCATACCTCTTCAGCAAGAAGCATCAGTGTAGATAGTATTTAAGCTTGTTGGTACGATTTTCATATAATGCCACTGAGGAAGGGTATATTAATGCCCGAACGCGCTCTGACGCGTTACAGCGTACACATAGATTAAACGCGCCCAAAACGCCGAACGCGCCCGACGCATAGATTAAACGCGCTTAGACGCACACATAGATTAAACGCGCCCGAACGCGCTTTTAATCTATGTGTGCGTCTATAGGATGTTTATTAAATGACTTTTAAAATCTAAAGATTTCGTTTTTAATTTATTTAAATCGATTTCATTTGTAGTGATACATAAAATACATTTCAAACATAAACCTATCAAACCATTTTATCATCATATGAGTACATGTATTTTAAATAAAAGTCAGGAATGGCACGGTCTCATTCACTTTGAATGTATATGATTGTAATGACATTTCAGGGAAAAAATTCAATTTGCTTTTATAACGTAAAGAAGTCTTGATATGGAATATATTCGAATGGTATTACCATATCATAGAAATGTGTAAAAAAATTGTGCTATAATTTAAAGTTCAAATGGTGCAGACGAAAACATACAAAGACATCAATATCTTTAAAAAATATGTTTAATGGAAGTGTCCTCCATATCTTGAAAAGAGTTTATGCTAGATCGGGGGGGGGGGGGCTTTTTTATGTTTGACGGCCACATTGAAGCAAAATCCTCCTCATTTCAACCAAATCTTACCGTCATTTATCCTTACTTTTTTTTCCTATTCATCTGACTTTATAAATCTGCTCACATATTCACAGTACTTTCACCCTCAGCATACAAAATGGCCAATGGTTTCATCAGCATTACTCGTCATGTACTTCTATACAAAACGTAATTGCTTTTTGAGTGCCCTATATGTAATTTCTTTGTTCTACATGTTTAGTAGTAATTAAACTTCCTAGGAGATCCTTCAAAGGTTTAGAGGCTTGTGTGCATTGAAGGCCCCAATATGCTTGAAGAACAGCAAAGTAATACTCGTTAATTAATTATCGACATAAGTTTAATTATTCCATTTTACAGCTTTAGATATCGTTGCCCCCGCCGCCCTTTCATCACCGACGACCAAATTTCCGCAGACTTAGCCGCTTTCGGTTTTTATAGCCGCAAACCCACAATGAATCGGCTTTTACGTTCTCCATAATCAAATAATCAAATCAAAACTCTTTGTCATCAAAAATAACGTATGAAACAAGCTTTTAATCGATACATTTATAACATAAATACCTTGATTTAACTGTTTGTTTATCTATTTATCTCTGAATAACGCTTGGCGAAATTTTGGTGTCGAAATTGGCGGAATAACGTCAACTTGGCAAGATTTTTTAAATGTCGCCAAATGGACAAAAATGTTGCCAAATTAATAAAAATGTCGCCAAATTGATAAAAATATAGCCAAATTGTAGAAATGAAGACTGATGAAAATTCAATATCTTGGAAGAAATATAATTATCTACTATAAGAATAACCGATTTCTTCGACTGTAACACTTGGCGAAATTCTGGAGACGGCTTTTGGCGGCATATCACCAACTTGGCAGGGCTTATTAAATGTTGCTAAATTGACAAAAATGTCGCCAAATTGATAAAATTGTCGCCAAACCAGTGATAGTGACGCGACTAATTGATAAAAATTCAATATCTTGGAAATAACATAACAAGCGACTATATAAATAACCCATTTCTCCGCCAGTCCGTAATGCTTTCGAAAATTTTGGCTTAAAATCGCAAACTTGGCGACTTTTTTTAATATTGCCAAAATGACGAAAATGTCGCCAAATTGATAAAAATGGCACCAAATTGATAAAAAATAACGCTGAATAGGACATATATATTGCCTTCACTATTGAAAGGCTGGCAGTCCGCCTGCGGAGTCCGAGGCAATGCTTTACAAATTTTACTTTTCCTGCAATGCATGGTAATGTATAGGGAAAGTATTGGAATCATGCAGAAAACCACAACTCGAGTTTTCGACGGATCTACACGTTTCTAGACCTCTAGAATTCGAAAAATCTCTTTTTAGCGTGATGTTTATGTGTGTGTGTCTGTGTGTCTGTCTGTGCAATGTATGTATCCACTCTAACTAAAAAACTAATAGACCGAGTTTCATAAAATTTGTTACGTAAGTTACTTGGGTGCGACCCTGGTGTTGATTAGTTTTTGGTAGGATTCGTAAAAACAAAATCCGCTTTTTTTGCTAAATGGCCCGTAAAAATTTAATGTATCCAGTCTAGCTAAAATACTAATTGACCAAATTTCACAAAATTTGGTAGATAAGTTATTACTAGGATACTCTGGTGCTGATTAGATTTTGGTATGATCCGGAAAAGAACAACCTGCCTTTTTTAGGAAATGGCCCGCAAAAATGTCATATATCCACCCTAGCTAAAGTACTAATTGACCAAATTTCACAAAATTTGGTAGATAAGTTACTTGTGGGATACTCTGGTGCTGAGTAGATTTTGGTATGATTCGGAAAAGAACAACTTGCCTTTTTTTACGACATGTCCCGCAAAAAACGCCAAAATCTAAAAAAAAAATAAGACTACGTACACTCAAATGTATCAATTAAATTCTTGGTTTATACGCAATTTTTGGCGAGAAAAATAACATAACACACTCCATTATACTTTAGGACTAATCGTTCTCAAGATATTTGAGATTTCTTGCATTTTTGTAACGCCGATTTCGGAAAAATGTCCAATTACCAATAAAAAACAAAAATTGAATTAAAAATGCAAATTTGGTGTTATTTGATGCAATTAAACTCAATCTAATAAATTATTAAAGAAATAAAAATATATGAATTTGAGTCTACAGGGAAAGTCGTGTGCTGCCCACATCAGATTTTTTACTTTCTCTGTAATACATGGTAAAGTATAGGGAAAGTATTGGAATCATACTGAAAATCTCAACTCGAGTTTTCGATGGACTACCCGTTTCGGGACCTCTAGAATACGACGAAACCATTTTTAGCGTGACGTCTGTGTGTGTGTCTGTGAGTCTGTCTGTCTGTCTGTAAAAAAATAACCTTCTTTTTTTTGCAAAATGGCCCGCAAAATTCGTCAAACTCTAAAATAACAAACTACATATGCTCAAATATATCCATTAAATGCTTGTTTTATACGTAATTTTTAACGAAGAATATAATAAGACCAACCCCATTACACTAGGACTAGTCGTTCTCGAGATATTTTAGTTTTTTCGTATTTTATCTACACCACCTTTGAAAATAAGTCCAGTTACAAATTGAGAACGAAAATTGAATTAAAAGTGAATAAAATTTAATTAAAATGAAGAGAATGTGGATATAAGTTTTTTACTTTCCCTGCAATACATGATAATGTATAGGAAATGTATTGGAATCATGCCAAAAATCGCAACTCGAATTTTCGACGGATTTACACGTTTTGAGACCTCTAGAATACGAAAATACTATATTTAGCGTGACGCTGTGCGTATGTGTCTGTCTGTCTGTGCAATGTATGTATCTACTCTAATTCAAAAACTTATAGATCGAATTTCATAAAATTTGGTAGGTAAGTCGCTTGGGTGCGACCCTGGTGCTGATTAGTTTTGGATGCGATTTGGAAAAAAAGAACTCACCTTTTTTTTGCGAAATGACCCGCAAAAATCTCATGTATCCATCTGAAATACTAATTGACCACATTTCACAAAATTTGATAAATAAGTTACTTGTAGGATACTCTGGTGCTGATTAGATTTTGGTACGATTTGGAAAAGAACAACCTGCCTTTATTTACGAAATGGCCCGCAAAAATCGCGAACATTTAAAAAAAAGACTACATATGTTCAAATGTATCATTTAAATGCCTATTTTATACTTAATTTTTGACGAGTAAAAGAATAAGAATAACTCTATTACTCTAGGACTAAAACCGTTCTCGAGATATTTCAGATTTTTCGCGTTTTTGTTATGCCGCCTTTTGGAAAATGTCCAATTACCAAATAAAAACAGAAATTGAATTAAAAATACAAATTTAGTGTTATTTTGCGCAATGAAATTCAATTTAATGAACTATTAAGGAAGTAAAGAAAACATGAATTTGAGTCTGCAGGGAAAGTCATGTGTTGCCCATATCAGACTTTTAATTCCGTCATATGATATATGATAATATTATGTATGCAATAATATGTCTTTTATTCCATACTTTGTCTATTTTGGCGACGATTTCGAAAATAAAATCATTGCTATATTTTCCAAATTTTGAACAAAATATAAATCAACATCAAAATAACCCATAAGCCACTTATCTACCAAATTCTGTAAAATTTCTTCAAATAGTTTATGAGTTAGAGTAAATACCTACTTTGCCCAGACAAGTACACATATAGACAGACACATGTCAGGCTAAAAATGGTGGATTCGTGCTAACGTCCAAAAGGTGTAAATGTGACGAAAACTTGAGTTCTGATTCTTGAGCCAATACTTTCCCTATACATTACTATATATTGTAGAGAAAGTAAAAGGTTCCGAAATTTTATCAAAATATGTAATTTTTAAAAATATATTGTATCACCAACACGTAAATATAACAATTTCATTATTTTTTTCTTTGAAAACATAAACAAAATCCTGATGCGTTCAAATATTTTTCCCTCAAAATGTACTCAATGTCAGTAAAAAAGTCGATATTATGTTACAAAAAACTCCAGGTACTTGCATGCCACAATCTTTTGTTCATGCCACAATCATATTGTTAACAATTTAAAAAATCTGATGTGTACAGCACATGTCTTTCCCTGCAGACTCATATTTACGTTCTCTTTATTTCTTCAATGATTCATTGAATCGAGTTTAATTGCAAAAAGTAACACCCAAATTTATTTTATATTACACTTAATTTGCACTTATTATTCAATTTTCGTTTACATTTGATAACTGGACTTATTTTCAAAGGTGGCGTAGCGAAAATGCGAAAAAAATAAAATATCCCGATAACATGTAGCCCTGCAGCAATGGGGTTGGTCTTCGTCAAAAATTACGTATTAAATAGGCATTTAATTAATATAGAGCATATGTAGCTTCTTTATTTTTAGATAGTATAGTTTATTTTTAGATTGAAAGATTTTTGCGGGCCATTTTGCAAAAACAGGGAGGTTCTTTGTTTCCGAATTGTACCAAAATATCATCAGCACCGTAGACCTATGAAATTTGTATATGAAGTTTTGAATAATAGACTAAATTTTGTGAAATTTGGTCTATTAGTTTTTCAACTAGCGTGAATACAGGCAATTTTTGCACGCCATTTCGCAAAAAAGGTGGAATCTTTTATCTGGATTCGTACCAAAATTTAATCAGCAGCAGGGTCACCCACAAGTGACGTATCCACCAAATTTTATGAAATTGGATCTATTAGATTTTCGGCTAGGGTACATACAGACATTTTTTGCGGGCCATCTCGCAAAAAAAAGACATAATTGTACCGAATTTTACCAACATCTAATCAGCACCACGGTACCCCATACGTGACTTACCTAAAAAATGTTATGATATTCGGTCCATTAGTCTTTGAGTTAAAGTGGATGCAAAATCTGCACAGACAGACAAACACACATACACACACGAACACACACAGACAGGCAGACGTCACATTAAAAATAGTGTTTTCGTGTTCTAGAGGTCTCAAAACTTGCAGATCCGTCGAAAACTCGAGCTGCAATTTTCGATACGATTCCAATACTTTCCCTATACATTACCATGATTGTATGGAAGGTAAAAAGGAAAACAAATAATATCACGAGAATGGCTCATCATCACTCTAAGGGGTAATTTCAATTAAATTTTAGGTTTGAAAATACTTGCAAATTAAATACTTATTTGATATCAATGATCCAAAGAAGGAGGTCATTTTGTGATGATGAAACAAATCGATACACTACTACTCTTCCTATACATATACGTAGTGTAATGTACAGGGAAAGTAAAAGTGACGGAATCGAAAATTTGAATTCGAGCTTTTGACGAATTTACATGTTTTAAGCATCTCGGAAGGCGCATTAAACGTTTTTGATGTGATGTATGTGTGTCGGGGGGGGGGGCGAGTCTGTGAAAATGATAACTCATGGGCGGAAACGGATATTTACTACAATTTTTATAACCAGTTAATACTGGAACCCTATTAATTTTAATTCGATCGAACGTTCTTCGGACCTTTAAATTTTCGAAAGAATATTCGAAAATAATCGTTTAAAAATCAAAACCTTCAATAATGATAAATAAATATTAATTTTATTTCTAATTTTTTAATATAAAACGAATTGCACAAAATTTAGAAAACAAGTATGAGTCATTCACGAGATATTGCACATTTTTCAAACAAATTGACCAAAAAATTACGTAAAATTAAAAAAGTAATTTAAATAAGTTCACTTTCCATACGCAGTATTATACTGCGGATCGATTAACATCAATTTTGTGGATCTAGCTCATTCTATTCACGAGAAAATATAACTTTTGTTATAGTTTTACATTTCGCCGCCAATCAATTTGCCAATTGTCATTTATTTCAAGGACTATTGTTTAAATTTCAATTGCATTTTAATGTGGATTTTATATGTGAGTATGAATAAGCTATTATGTTTTGATCCATAAGGTTACCAAAGTGCCAAAATCCAATTTTAAATTGTTAGTTCTGGCTGCGAAAAGAAGTATCCCTAAAAAAGGCTCCTCTAAGTATATGAGAGCTAAAACATCACCGCTAACTATGGGTGTCAGAATATAGATCTAACAAAAACATACTTGTGCAAAACAAAAAATAAAATAAAAGCCAAGTTCTTCAGCTTTACAAAAAGTGTTAATCATAAAAATTGTAAAGAACCCTGCTGGCTCAACAGGGAATCGAACTCTGGGTCTTCAAACTGGCCAGCCGACGCTCTACCATTGAGCTACTGGGATGAAATTGCAAACTTTCATTGTCAAAGTGGACTCTTCAATATGATTGAGATGAAAATCTGTTGCCAAGTTTATCGAACTTCATGAATTGTAATTATATAGATAAAACGCAATTGGATGTATTTTGAAATAAACTTGGCAAATTTACCTCCTAACGATATACCTCCTAACGATATCCACACGAACTCCTTTCAATTCATCCCAGTTCATTGCAGCAAAAAATTACTTTGGATCAAAGAGGTAAGTTTGCCAAGTTTGTTAAGAAATGCATCCAAAAACTTTTACACTCAAATACGTTTTACTTGTGAAAATTGGCGATAGTTCTTCCTCTAAAACATTTTTACGGCTGTCATTTTTTGTAAAGCTAAAAACTTGGCTTTTTACCATGTTCCAACATAGTTGTAAAGTGTTTATGACTTTGTTCATTCTGTCTGTCTACCTGTCTGTCCGTTCGGACGACAACGGCGTAAAAATAACTTCAATCAAAATGAAATGTTAGTATGTTGTTAAGACGGTCTGTGGGACATATGGGAATGTAAATGAATAATATAACCCAATTAGTTTTGGATTGAACCCGAATTGAAAAAGTTAAATTCCTTGAACTCTATAGGACCTAATTTTTCAAACATCTTTTAGAGAAGTTAAAATTCATAAATTGCTTGAAGATTTTTGGAAATATTCAAATTATCCCTCAAAATATATAAATAATTTTTAGCAAAATAGGTTCGGCAGTTTTTTAAATAAAAATTAAAATAATAATTACATACTTACCCATATAAAGAGATCACTTGACCCACTTCAAAATAAAATATAACATCCATATTTTTCCCAGTGTAAAAATAATCGTGAATTTTAAAGTTCTTTGAAATTTATATAGTGTTGCATTCGTCCTAAAACCGCTATATTTTTTAGTATTTTCTGTACATCTATATTCTGTGCCAACGCAATTACAATATTTTTGAGTTTAAATGATCATCACACTTCAATTAATTCTACAACGAAGCCTAATTTTAGTGGATGCAGAATGTAAACAAGTGATTTTAAGATGAGTTGTATAAGAATTGAATTCTTTTAACCCAAAATTATTTAGGTCTGGAGACTGGAATATAAGTGATATGAATGAAATATTCATTGATTTTACATAGAGAAGCAGAACCCATTGCCTTTTCAGATGAAGTTTTAAGTTTTCAAGTAAAATGAATTATTGTAGTACTGTGATAATTGTAAAAATATACCCGCTGAATGTATCGCATTGTAGAGATATTTGAATAAAATTGCCTTTCAGTTGGAAAGTGTTTCATAATCAATGTTTTTTGCCTGATAAATATTTCTCGTTTTATCTTGCAAGTTTGTGTTTCATTGGATATCAGTCCTTTTATAGTTTTTGTTTCCAGTCATTCTTATTGTTGACATATTTTGTAAAACCGACGAACATGGCTTTTATTTATTTATGTTATTTTTATCTATTTATCTATTTTTTTTTTTTTGCAAGATCAGTCCTTTTTGTAGATTTTTTCTCTCTTCAACACACGTGCAGCAGTCACTCAACATATCAAATTATAACTATCTGACTTTAATGAGTGTTCGACAGAACTTTGCTTGACGGTGTCCTCTCTTACAAATATAAAAAATCTGAAGTGGACAACACATGACTTTCCCTGCAGACTTATATCCACGTTATCTTTATTTTAATTACATTTAATTAACTTTTAATTCAATTTTCGTTCTCATTTCGTAACTGGACTTACTTTCATAGGTGGCGTGGAGAAAATACGAAATAACTAAAATATCTCGAGAACGGCTAGTCCTAGTGCAATGGGGTTGGTCTTATTCCTTTCATCTCTAAAAATTACGTTTAAAACAATTATTTAATGGATATAAACAAAGGCGGGTCCTTTATCCCGAATCGTACCCAAAACTAATCAGCGCCAGATTCGTCCACAAGTGACTTACCTACCAAATTTTATAAAATTCGGTCAATTATTTTTTTAGTTAGAGTGAATACAAAATCTGCACAGACAGACACACAGACACACAGACACACGGACACACAGAAACACACACAGACGTCACGCTAAAAATGGTTTTTTCGTATTCTAGAGGTCTTGAAACGTGTAGATCCGTCGAAAACTCGAGTTGCGATTTTCGACATGATTCCAATACTTTCTATATACATTACCATGTATTGCAGGGACAGTAAAAAATCTGATGTGGGCAGCACATGGCTTTCCCTGCAGACTTATATTCACGTTCTATTTATTTAAATTAAATTTAATTCACTTTTAATTCAATTTTCGTTCTCATTTGAAAACTGGACTTATTTTCAAAAATGGTGCAGGAAAAATACGGAAAACTAAAATATCTCGAGAACGGCTAGTCCTAGTGTAATGGGGTTGGTCTTATTCTTTTCTTCGCTAAAAATTATGTATTAAACAAGCATTTAATGGCTATATTTGAGCATACGTAAATCTTAAGTTTAGATTTCTGATTTTTGCGGGCCATTTTGCAAAAAAAGGCAGGTTATTTTTTTCCGAATTATACCAAAATCTAATCAGCACCAGGGTGGCCTACAGGCGACTTATCTACCAAATTTTGTGAAATTCGGTCCATTAGTTTTTCAGTTAGAGTGGATAAAAGCTTTTGCGGGCTATTTCGCAAGAAAAGGCGGGTTCTTTTAACACGAGTCACACCCAAAACTAATCAGCACCAGATTCGTGTACAAGTGACTTACCAACCAAATTTTATGAAATTCGATCAATTAGTTTTTTAGTTAGAGTGGATACAAACACTGCACAGACAGACACACAGACAGACACAAAGACACACACACAGACGTCACGCTGAAAATAGTTTTTTCATATTCTAGAAGTCTCGAAACGTGTAGATCCGTCGAAAACTCGAGTTGCGATTTTCGGCATGATTCCAATACTTTCCCTATACATTACCATGTATTGCAGGGAAAGTAAAAATCTGATGTGGGCAGCACATGACTTTCCCTGTAGACTTATATACACATTCTCTTTATTTTAATTAAATTTAATTCACTATTAATTCAATTTTCGTTCTCATTTGGTAACTGGACTCATTTTCAAAGGTGGCGTAGAGAAAAAACGAATAAACTAAAATATCTCGAGAACGGCTAGTCCTAGTGTAATGAAATTGATCTTATTCTTTTCTTCGTTAAAAATTACGTACAAAACAAGCATTTAATGAATATATTTGAGAATACGTAGTTTTTTAGTTTACATTTTGACGATTTTTGCTGGCCATTTTGCAAAAAAAAGGCAGGTTATTTTTTCCCGAATCATACCAAAATATAATCAGCACCAGGGTACCCCACAAGTGAGTCATCTACTGAATTTTGTGAAATTCGGTCCATTAGTTTTACAGTTAGAGTGGATACAAGCTTTTGCGGGCCATTTCGCAAAAAAAACGGCGGGTACTTTTATTCCGAATCGTACCCAACACTAATCAGCACCAGATTCGCCCACAAGTGACTTACCTACCAAATTTTATGAAATTCGGTCAATTAGTTTTTTAGTTAGAGTAGATACAAAATCTGCACAGACAGACACACAAACAGACACACAGACAGGCACACAGACACACACACAGACGTCACGCTAAAAATGGTTTTTTCGTATTCTAGAGGTCTCGAAACGTGTAGATCCGTCGAAAACTCGAGTTGCGATTTTCGACATGATTCCAATACTTTCCCTATACATTATCATGTATTGCAGGGAAAGTAAAAATTGATTAAGATTTTGACCTGTCATTAAGTTACCTTAGAATTTGCAATCTTCAGATTTTGCAACCTTTCTTTTAACGGAATCTACAGAAGAATCAGCATAGAATTTCAAATGTCAACTTAAACACATTTCCTCTGGAATTTTGAGGAATACTGATGTATTTTACGAAAATGTAGATTTTGACCAATCATTAGATTACATAAAAATTTAAAAAAATCGAATAGTGTAATTTTTCCTTTAACTATTATTGCAGAACGCACAGCACATGAAATTTCAACAGCGAATCTGAAACAGATGTCCAGTTGAATTTTGATTATTAGTCACATTTTCCATAGGAAATTAACTTGACTGTCGCTCAACTCGACTTTTTCACACCAGAATTAATTTTGTTTTTCAAGTTTTACAAGACAAAATCTGATCTGGGCAGCACATGACTTTCCTTCATATAATGCAATGAATTTACTACTTTAACAGTAAAAACAATAGGTTATTCTTAAAGTAGATATATTCTTTCCAAGATATTGAATTTTCGTCAATTTGTCGGCATTTTCATTGATTCCTCATTTTTATGAATTGTACATTGTACGATTTTCAGGATAACAGCATGTCAAACTATTTCAAAATACTCAATTAACTTATACTTCGCGCAACTCTAAACAATCAACAATATAAATAGCATCCTCAATAAGCGATATAGTACATATATTAAAATACTTTAATAATTACTTCATTATCCAGTCGTCATTTTCATTAATTTAGCGTCATTTCCATCAATTTGCGGACATTTTCGTTAATTTGGCAACATTTAAAAAGTCGCCAAATTGGCGACATTTCACCAAAATCTCGCCAAGCGTTATGGACGGAGAAAAAAGTTATACTTGTAGCAGATAGCTGACTATTGGTATTCAAATACAAAAGTATTACGTAAAGTATATTTTCTCATGAATGGAACTAGCTAGATCCAAGAGAATGATGTCACCCAATTTATCGCATGATATTACTTATGAAAAGTTAATATATTTCAACAATAGGTAATATATTTTTTTAATTTTACATGATTTTTTGATAATTTTTTTGAAAAATGTACAATATCTGAAGAACGGTTCATGCTAGAGTTCTAAAATTTGATTTAATCGTTTTCTAATGAAATATTACATAAGAAATGACTATTTTTGTAACTTTATTAAAGGTTTTTATTTTTGAGGGGATTTTCAAAATTTCACTCGAAAATTTAAGGGGGTTCTGAACATGCGATTGCCTATAAAAACAATAAGCTTCCAGTATTCATGGATTGTAATTTTTGTACCAAATTTCGTTCGAATCGGTCCATTCGTTCGACAGTTATTGTCTCCACAGACTCACTGACACACACACACACATACTTTCACACAGAAATAGACTTCATCTCAAAAACGTCTGATTCGTGTTCAGAGATGCTTGAAACGTGCTCTGCCGTCGAAAACTCGAATTCGAATTTTCGACCCCGTCACAATACTTTCCTTATTTTTTCCTTATATGTATATAAGGAAAGTAAAAATGTGAGAAATTGGTATCGTGGATCCAAATGACTACGACTATAGCGCATTATCCTTCACTTTAAAAGGCTTGAAAAAACAATGCGATTGATACCATACATGACACTACAGCCCCCAAAGGGAACTTGCCCCACAAGGGGATATTGACGTCACGAACAAAATAAATTATATCGCTGCTATTTTTCACACCAATGATTGAAACTATTAAGTTTCGTAATCATCGAGCCATAAATAAACCTTTTTATGCACGTTTATACCAAATTTTGTCCTATACCATCATGTTAAAAAAATCTGATGTGGGCAACACATGACTTTCCTTATATAATGTAATGAATTTACTACTTTTAGAGTAAAATAAATAGGTTTTCTTATAGTAGATACTAATATCCTTTCCAAGATATTGAATTTTCGACAATGAGTCGTCATTTTCATTGATTTAGCGTCATTTTTATCCATTTGACGAGACTTTCGTTAATTTGGCAACATTTCAAAAAGTCGCCAAGTTGGCGACATTCCGCCAAATTCGTCGCCAAAATCTCGCCAAGCGTTATAGACGAAGAAATAAGTTATTCTTACAGCAGATAAATGACTATTGGCGTTCAAATACAAAAGTATTACTCAAATAACCTTTTTTCTGGAATGGAACGAGTTAGATCCACGAGAATGATGTCATCCAATTTATCACATGGTGTTACATATGAAAAGTGAACATGTTTCTCAATAGGAAATATTTTTTTTATTTTATATGACTTTCTGATAATTTTTTTGAAAAATGTGCAATATCTCGAGAACGGTTCGTGTTAGCATTCTAAAATTTATGTCAATCGTTTTCTAATGAAAAATTACGTAAGAAATGTCTATTTGCGTAAATTTATTTGTGGTTTTGATATTTTGACGATTTTTTCAAAATTTCATTCGAAAATTTAGGGGGGTTCTGAACATTCTATTGCGTATAAAAACAATAGGCTTCCAGTGTTTATGGAATGTGATTTTTGTACAAAATTTGGTTCGAATCAGTCCATTTGTTCGTCAGTTATTGTCCCCACAGACTCACTGACACACACACACGGACATCACTTCAAAAATGTTTGATTCGTGATCAGGGATGCTTGAAACGTGCTCTCCCGTCGAAAACTCGAATTCGAATTTTCGACCCCGTCACAATATTTTCCTTATACATTATGTATATAATGAAAGTAAAAATAAAACAATTCGAATAAAATTCAAAGTTTTCGCTCGAATTTAAAAAAATTATATCTAGTTCTAGATTTTTAAAGCCGGATATAAAAATTCATGAAAGCCATTAATATTTGTAACTGCTATCAAGTACACAAGAATTCGACCACAGACATTAAACAGACAGACAGACCGACATCACGTCAAAAATAGTGAAAACGTGTTCAAGAGGTCTTAAAACATATATTGACATTAAAATCTCGAAATCGAAAATTTTCGTGAAAATAATACTTTCTCAATACTACGTATGAGAAAGTAAAAATGATAAATACAACATTTGCGAGGTTTCGAATAGTCAGTCATCAATGTTCTTAAATATTGAAAATTTAAAATTTGAACTTTTAATTTTTCCTTTATATATTGGTACAATATATACAGGGGTTGGACAAAATAATATGAACACCTGTGTAATAACAATACTCGAGGGAAACATGTCGTATACTCCCGCCCTCTAGTGTTGAAGCGTGCCACTTAGCGACCGAGAATGTACACACACCAATATGTGAGTACCAGTGTCAGAGGTCGGATGCAAAATATATTGCGGCGTTAAAATTTCGTTATGGCTGACCTGTCAGATTTCAAAAGAGGAATGATTGTTGGGGCCCGGAGCTCCAGTAACGAAAACGGCCACCCTTGTAGGTGTGGAGAGAAGTATCACCGTCTACTGTAATGACAGCCTATATCAAACAGGGAAAGACATCATCTGCCAAGCACAACAGTAGCCGATGGTCGAAGCTGACTGATAGAGACAGAAGGACTTTGAAGCGGATTGTGGCCAGAAAGCACAAGACAACAGCATCCCAGGTAACATCTGAGATGAACACACATCTACAGGAAGCTGTATCATCAAAGACTATCCGGCGTGAACTGCATGCGGCACACATTCACGGTAGAGCGGCAATTTCAAAACCATTTGTTACACCATGAAATGCCTTGAAACGGCGAAAATGGTGTCACGAGTATAAACATTGGACACAACAACAATGGGAGAATGTCATCTGGTCAGACGAATCGTCGTTCACATTATTCCAGACCAACGGACGTGTTTACATTTAGAAAACTCCAGCAGAAGCCTATCATGTTAATCGTCTCCTTCCTACTGTTCAGCATGGAGGGGGATCAGTGATGCTGTGGAGCGCGATGTTGTACTGTGGTCTCGGCCCACTTGTTGTCCTGCATTGGGGGGGGGGGTTGCAGCACGGGATTATGTCAGTATTCTAACCGATCATCTTCATCCAATGGTGCAAACTTTGTTTCCTGATAAACGACCTGTGTACGAAACGGATAATGCTCCCATCCACACTGCTGGAATTGTCCGAGACTGGCTCACGATGATGACTGAACACGATGATGAAGTATAACACCTCGTGTGGCCCCCTCAGTCCCCTGATCTTAATATAATTGAGCCCCTGTGGGGTATTACGGAGGGCAAACTGCGCAATCGGTTTCCACCTCCAAAGACACTTTCTGAATTAGCGAATTTTTTGCAGGAGGAGTGGCTACGTATCCCTGTGACTCTTGTGCATGACTAGTATTGGTCCATCCCAAGTCGGATGCAAACTGTAATTCATGCAAAAGGAGGGGCTTCAGCCTATTAATAATGATTTTTCTCTTTACACAGGTGTTCATATTATTTTGTCCAACCCCTGTATATATATATATATATTATATATATATATATATATATATATATATATATATATATATAATTTTTCTTTATATATATATTGCTACAGTATACTTAGCTCACCGAATTTGGACTGCGTATCTTAAATACTTAAATAGACTTTTTGCAGAAATTTACGTAATCCTCCTTGAGAAAAAACTAAAAATACTGATACACATGACATTTGCAAATTTTAAATAGTCATTACGGTTATTTAAAGTTTAATAAGTGGAAATGTTTTGTGTTTCTCCTTAAGAATAGCAGTGGAATTCTCAACATGATGAATATGAAACTTTTAGCTTTATTATTCTAACTTTAACACTATACGTTAAAAACTTGTCTGGTACTTTGCCGCGCACCTTAATATGAAACAAATCATTAAAGATTGCATTCCAGGCCTACTTTCATACAGAGCGAGACAGGGGTGTAAGCTAAGTAAGCGATCGCATGAGGCACCAAAAAGTTGAACGGCGCCAGTAACGTAATTTCGAAACTTGCAATAATTACGGTAAATACTTTTGTTATTCATAATAATTATATTTATGCAAAATGAGTGTTCAAAAATATATCCCCTATCCTCTTTAATAATATGGATTCCAGTTATGAATTGGGTAAATTGTAAAAAACAATATACAACCTGTTGCAAAAGAATTATATGCACCCATAAAAATATGGCTACAGCCGGTAAAATTGAGCCGCGAAACTTGGCATACAAATATCGTTTTAAGAATTGTGCAATTGTTCAAACTGTTAGCGCCAATGGTGTTATAGGATTCATGCAAGGCGCATGAGAACGACGCATTATACAGTGCTTAAATCAACCTACTCGGGCAACTGAGAACTGGATTTTCTGCTTTAATGCTGAAAGATGTGTACAAAGATACGCTTTGAACACGGATTTAGAGAGAGCTCACATTATAGGCCTAAGGGAAGCTGGTTGGTCCAGCAGACGTATCAGTTGCCATATTGATTGCGATGTCGTAGTTGCTCGGTGTGGACGGCAGTGGATCAAAGAAGGCACATGCAACCGTCGCAGATGCTCAGACGCCACAGGCAGACAACTGCTCGATAGGCTCGTGCAGTCAGGAGAGGAGCCACGTCCACAACAATGGCATCGCTACCAGCCATTCGAAAGCATTTGCCATCCTCCATGCATCCTGTATCAAGGGATACTATTCGGAGACGACTGGCAGAAGGTGGAATCAGGTGTAGACGTCTATTAAGGCGCCTACCACTGAATTCCCAACATAGGCAGAGCCGTCTGTAGTGGTGCCGAGCTCGGTCATCCTGGACAGTGTCCGATTGGCGGAATGTTGTCTTTAGCGCCGAATCCCGCTTCTGCCATTGCAGATGACCACCGCATCTGAGGGGAGAAGGAATTGCTTGCGTTGCGATTCCGCATCATTTGTCGAGCGGCACAGCCCATCACAAGTGGTGTGACAATCTGGGGAGCCATCTCGTGGGAAAACCGATCTCCTCTAGTTGTGCTGCAAGCCAATCTGACAGCTCATTTGTACTTCGACGATATTATGCAGTTTACCGTTCTGCCTATGCTGTCAATCCGCCCATGTTCCATTTACCAACAAGACAACGCTAGACCACATACTGCACAAAGTTCTTAACAATATCAAGGATTTAATACCCCCATTATGATCATCTAGAACCTCAGACTTATCAGCAATAGAACATGTCTGGGACATACTGAAACGACAATTGCAATCTTTTAAGATTACCACTAAATTAGCTGACCAGTTACAACATTTGTGGCAATATCTTTCGCAAAAGACATAAACATTTTAATTGACTCTATACCGCATCGAATATCGGCTTTATATCTGCTAAGGAAGGATTTATCACTTACTAAAATGCCACCTTTTCGTTGCAACCATTTCTTAATAAAACGCTTTCTTTTCCCAAATTCTAATCATGTGCATATCTCCTTAAACGATACATGCCGAGTAGCTCATGCCTATAGCTTAATTTCTTAAGGTCTTATATATATTTTTGCAACGGAGTGTATTTGTATTAGACTGTGCTTCCAACGGATTCGCCACCCATTTATATAAAGAATCATGATCTTTGCGGAAAAATCAACCAAATACTTAGGTGTAACTTTAAACTACCACCTTACATGGAATTTGCATATAAATAATATCATCAAAGAAGCCCATATGGCTACAAGTACGCTCTACCCTCTTATAGGAAATGGATGTACACTGGCGGAAAATAAAATCCTAAAGCCAAGAAGAAATTAGTTTAGAGGAATGAAATTTAGGAAAAGCAATTGTGTAGGTAACATATTTATTTGATTAAAGTTTCAAGATCACAGGTTAAAGTATGCGCAAGAAGAGCCATTTCAAATGTGAAGTGGTGGTACATTAATAACCGCTGTAGTCGCTACGATTTTGAACGTAGTGCAAACGTGCATGCATTGCATCATACAGGTGCCGTATGTCATTTTAAGGGATGGAGTTTGATGCCTGTTGCACTTGGTCAGTCAAATCAGCAACGGTTAATGCTGGTTGTGGATGGGGCTGGATTTGTCTTTCAATAATGTCCCATACGTGCTCGATGGGAGAAAGATCTGGTGATTTCGCAGGCCAAGGCAACGTAGACACTCTATAGAGCACGTTGGCTGACAGTAGCGGTATGAGGACGAGCGTTATCTAGTTAGAAAACACCATCTTGAATACTGCTCATGAATGGTAACACAACCGGTTCAATCACCAGTCTAGTTTTACAAATCTAGGTTTGGTGCTGGGAAGCTAGTTTTTAATTTTAAAAAACAGTTGCATAGGTTAAAATGTTTAATGGGTAAAATTGGTAATAGGGAAAAACTTGATGTTTTTACCGACGAATTATTAAATACAGTGATTGGGGTGGCTAACTGTAGTTGCAGGAAAAAGAAAGTTTCTACTAATAGGGGTTTTTCCTGGTGGAGTGCGGAGCTTGCAAGTTTTCGCAATTATTTGACAGCTCTTTCCCGGAAGATTAGGTGTCTTATAAGGGATTCTGCCGGTGCAGAAGTTATTAGAGTGACTAGAATACTGTACAATTCTAAAAGGGCTGAATTTCGTAGGACTATAAATGAATCCAAGGTTAATGCCTGGAAGAGGTACTGTAACAAACATGTGGACAAATTCGGATCGGTTTATAGGATAGCTCGGGGGAAGGGTACTAGAGGTAGAGAACTTCTAGTACAGTTTAATGATGAACCCAATTTAAATTTTAATGAAAAAGTATATAAAATGTTAGAATATTGTTTTCCAGCTTGTAATCATATAGTTGATTTTGAAGAAAATGTTAATTCATCTCCTGTTTTTGAAGAAGATATAGAGGCATCAGAATTAAAAATAGTTTTTAAAAGTTTGGGCAACGGTAAGGCTCCGGGTTTAGATAAAATTGATTATAAAATATGGCAGGTTTTATTTACAGTTGATGCTTCTTTATTTATTAAATTTATTAATTTATGTTTTAAATTTGCTTACTTCCCACGGCCCCTAAGGAACGCTGAAGTGTTTTTTCTACTGAAGCTAGGTAAGGATCCTGCTTCTGTTGGCTCTTATCGGCCAATCTGTTTATTGCCAACTCTGGGAAAGATTTTAGAACGAGCATTTGTTAATAGGCTAAACCGGTGGTTAGAAGAAAACAATATAATTCACCCTTTACAATATGGGTTTAGAGAATTGTTAAGTACTGAGGATGCCTGCTACGATTTGTTACAACATATACAAGGTTTTAGGAAGCGGGAACATTGTGCTGTTTCTTTTGTTGATATCAGGGCAGCATTTGATAGGATGGACTGGAGTGTGTTAGGGTCTGTAATGGAGGGATACTCCATTCCTCTGTTTTATAAGAATTTCGTGTTTTCCTACCTGCGGGATCGCACAGTTAATTACAAAGTTCATGGTGAACTTGTAACGCGCGGAGTCACCATGGGTTCCCCACAGGGATCTGTCGTGGCTCCGATTTTATGGATTATTTATTTTAATCGTGTTCTCTCTCTAAATGATGACTCGTGCCGTCTGCAGGCCTTTGCGGATGACCTAGCGGTTTTTGTCTCTGGGAAAACCCGCAGGGACCTGGAAGCCGCCATGTGTCGTACTTTGGAGAGAGTTTCTTTGGTACTTTCGGATCTCGGCCTGGAGGTTTCTGTTTCTAAAACTGAGGCTTTGGTTTTTTCGAAAGTGGGGACTATGGCCAGGAAACCTTCTTTTAAATTAAATGGAAATTCCATTAGGGTAGTTAATAAGACAAGGTACCTAGGATTAATGTTTTCTGCAAAGGGTAAGTGGTTTGCTCACATTGATTATCTGGCACCTAAGTGTGCGCAGATTGTTATGGGTTTTGGTAGGGTGGTGGGAGCTGGGTGGGGGGTGGATAGGAGGCTATTGAAGTTGTGGTATCGTACCGTGGTGGAGAAGGTTATTATATATTGCGCTGGAGCCTGGGCTGGGGATCTGACATAAGCTCAGATCCGGAAGCTCCTAACCCTGCAGAGGAGTTTCCTCTTGAGGGTTGCCGGCGGTTACCGGACCACTTCCTACGGTGCGTTATTTACTCTTCTTGGCATCCCCCCTATTCACCTTGCTCTCATCAGTGCCCGGGATAAGTTTTTATTTTGGAGGAGGAGGGGGGATGTCCTTAATATTGAGGGTCTCCCCCCTCCGTCCGATTTTGACTTTTTTGTTAGGTCTTCCACTCTTTCTCCTGGTATTAGGGTTATTGATTTTGATGGTGATCTTGGTCCCGTCGGTGTACATATCTACACCGACGGTTCTAAGATGGGGAATGATGTGGGCTTTGCCGTATGTTGCTTTGTTGGGGGATCGTTGGTCCACCTGGTCCAAAGGAAACTTCGTTCCTTTAATTCAGTCTTTCAGGCCAAGATCTTGGCTATCAAGTTTGCATGTGACTGGATCCTGCAGGAGGATAGGCGTGCTATTATATTTACAGACACTTTATCGTCACTTGCTGCTCTGGAATCTATTTCTAATAAGTCAAAATTTTTGGCCGAATTAAAAATTTGTATTTTTAGAGCCCGACATGTGGTTAAGCTAGTCTGGGTTCGGGCACATACTGGAATTCTAGGAAATGAGTTGGCAGATAAGTATGCAAAGGTAGCGGCCCTGGAGGGAGAGCTGTTGGTGGTTCCTGCCCCGCGCTCCTATCTAACTCGCAAATTGCGCGAGAAGGTGGTGAGTGATTGGGAGGGTCTTCGGCGGCTCCCTCACCGGCGGGCTGCGTGCTCGTGTGTTCTTTCCGGTGGTTGGTGAGAAGCTGCAGATTACCAATCGGTATCTGTTTTTTTTTCTCTCTGGCCATGGTCCCTTCCCCCAGCTACCTGCACAGGTTTAAGGTATGGGAATCCCCGGCCTGCCCTTGTGGCGGCTTGGGTGACTCTGACCATTACGTCTTTGAAAGCAGGTTTAACGAGGAACACCATTTGGCCCGACCGCTGGAGGAACACAGAGCAGCTTGGGTTAATAGGGTTATTGCTCGCCCTCGCTCCATCAGGAAAATAGTTAATTGTGTTCTAGTTGCCAAAAATATTACAGATGATTTTAACAGGTTTTTGGAATTATAGGTTAGATGGTTTTTCAGTGATTAAATTTTAAATGTTGTTAAATTTTATGATGATTGTATTTTTGTTCCTCTTATAGTGTTTTGGAAATGTGTATTTTGTGTCACTGTGTGTTTGAATCACTGTGGTTGATATATGGTTGGCTCCGATGTGGGAGTTGTATTTTTACGATAGTTTGGAATTATTATTAATTATTTTTATTTATTTATATTCCCCGCCTGTGCGGAAGATTTTTTGTAGAAGTCTCTCATGTGGAGCCTTGTTGAACTTGTTTACTATAATAAATCCCTTGGTGTTTGTGGTTGTGCGTGTGCCGCTTGGGGGAGTCGGCGGCTTCCCTTGTCCGTTGGGTTCGGGTTGCCCGTTGGCTCTTCTTTTTGTTGGGGATCGTCTTTTTCCCGGCCCGAGATTTAAGATGCTCGGCCATATTTCAGCGAGCCCTCGGGTCTGGGCCGCGGTAATCACCAGTCTGATGTACAAATTTGCTGCAAGGTGCTTGGGATAACGACGATGTGCTTCTGCTGTCATAGGAAATAACTCTCCAGATCATAACTCCTGGTGCAGGTCCAGTGTGTCTCCAAGCGCTCACCTGGCCTCCTTCTTACCAGCATACGACAATCACTGGCACCAAGACAGAAACGGCTCTCATCTGGGAATACAACAGATCTCCTCTCGCCCTCCAATGAGCTCTAGCTTGATACCACTGACGTTGCAGATGAGAGTGATTCGGAGTCAGTGGCATGAACGCTACAGGTCGTCTGGCTCGGAGCTGACCCTCAAGTAATCGATTTCTTACAGTTCGCTGTGCCACTCTAGGGCCAACAGAAGCTTTAGTTGCTGCTGCAGATGCAGTACGATCCGCTACAGTCATGCGGCGAATAGGGCGGCCTTCCCTCTCAGTAGTGGCCCGTGCGGGGCCGGACACCGGTCTTCTTGAGACAGTGCCTTCCCGTGACCACTGTTGCCAACAATCATTCACAGTGTCTTTCTGCAATATCGCGGAAAGAAAATCCACCTTCTCGTAGCCCTATTATACGGGCTCGTTCAAACTCAGTAAGCTGCTGATACTGCCTTCTTAGTCTCCTTAAAGGCATTCTTGACTCAAACCTAGCTCACAACGTCCAATCCGGAAGATAAATAACGTTCACGAAGTTTACATCGCGTATTTAAATCAACCGTGATTTGCATGACCATAGTGGCGCTATTAGCGCCACTCTTATTCGTCTAACGCGAAATTTGAATAGGAGTCATCTTTCATGTGCAAAAACGCGCCTTCCCAAATTTCGCTTATCTAGCGTAACTCCTTCTTGGTGTTGGGATTTTATTTTCCGCTAGTGTATAAGCTATCAAAACAAAGTATTACTTTACAAATCGGCCATTCGACCTATACTGCTATAAGCCTCACCGGTCGGGTGATATGTCTGTAAAACTCAAATAGATTCCCTAGAAACAAGGTAAAATGGGATTCTTAGGACGATTAAGAAAGCCCCTAGATATTTAAAGAACTCGAAAAGAAATGATTTTAAAATTAAAACCACGAGAACTCAAATAAAAATGACGTGTTTTCGTAAATTCCCAACTGTTGTTCCCAGTGCGCTAATTTTTAACTTACATGATTATGTAATCAAACGACTAAGTGTCGCAAGAGACCCCGTAAGTTCGAAACTTGGAATAACTAATATACCCTCCTTTTTATGCACGTTGTTGTTAATGTTGCCTTCTGTAAGTTACCCTGCAGAATATTTAAGCTACATCACAATAAACAGCTTTATGAACACCTTCCCCAATGTTTTCGTATTGCTACGAATTTTGATATATTACCAATTCCTATTGTAAGTGGAGAAAGAAATCTTTTAAACTCAAGTTAATTAAAACTTTTTTAAAATCCACTGTTTCTTAATATCGTTTATGTGGCTAGCCAACATGTTTAATCAGACAACGTTATTATCCAATGGATACTGTTAGCATTTTAAAAGAATTTGCAAAAATAAAAGCAAAAAAAATTGAGCTTAAAAAAGTTTTTATAACTAAATGTAAACTTTTTACGTTACTGTATACGTATACATCATTGGGAAATTATTGTACTGTAAGTTCTGGTGAGGCCTGTAGGGCGTAAAGTTTCTAGTACCTAATATCTGTTGTTTATATTTTGTTATAGCGCGCAATTCATTAAATCTATAGATAAAACATCTTTGAACATATCATAATTATTAATATAGCCATATCGCAGTGTAATCTTAAGATATATTTTTTAACTTGATTAAATATCGTTTAAATTACAGATGCCAACAAAGACTCCAGGATTGGCTTCATCATAGCCATAATACCTTTGGTAGTGGGGATGCGAAGATTATTCTCTGCTTATAAGCAAAAATTTTACCTTATGTTCGCCTCTGCATTCCTGCCACAATGCAATTGAAACGCAGATAGCATTTCACATTCCAGATCATTGTCACAGTTAAACTCTTCTTCCACATCCACTTCTGTAACATCACTATAGCCTACTTGCACCAACGAATATCTGGAGATCCCGCGACAAAATAAAATTTCCATTGGAAGAGGAGTTGTTTTACAAAGGATGATTTTTAACTTTTACAGATCAAATTAAAGCCTGTTATCCAGAGAGGCAGTTAAACGGAGGGCTGTTAAGAGGTCTTTGTTTAACTACCTCTATAACTGCCACGACTACGGAGGGTATTATCACTCTACATTCTCGACCCTTAACGGCCCAAAACCTTCTCAGCGAAAAGAAATATTACCCACCATAACAAAAGGTTCGGTAAAGGCCTTGGCTTGAATCCGTGCAGATCTCCACCCTATGATTCCAGGCCACTCAACCAGCTGCTCATCCCCTAGGGTGAGTCGGGTGGCCTGGGTCTTTCACCCTATGATTCCCTTCCTGATCGCCCTACAGAAACTTATTATGAAAAACCCTTGTATGTGTCATATACAAATCGTTTCACCCTAATTTGTATAATCCATGCAGATCTGTAATGTGAGCATTGCATTAGAAAGTTTTCCAATAATTATAATTTTACGCTTACATTTCACCGGCAGCCATGTTCGCTCTGTCCTTCACGACGACCCACAGTTGGTGACAGATGTTGGAATAAGCAAATCCCATGACTAAGGAGGGTATTATCAAGATGAGGAGGAGCATGTACATTTCATAGGATCGCCAAAGCCACGGGAGCAGCCAATTCCGGACGCACCAGTACGCTCTGTATCGCTCACCAACTTGAAGATGGATCTAAAAGAGAAAAATTCAATAATATTACGAAAGTAAGCTAAGAAATTCGTCTAAAATAAAATCAGGCAAAATTTGGGAAGGTAGCAGACTTTCAAAACACATCATTAGACAGAAAAATGTAGGCCTATCTTACATTATGTACTTTGTTATGGAGATATCAGTTTCCATAGCTTGCTGGCGTAAGCACCATTATTTACATTTTGTCGAAGAGCAATGGCGATTTTGCTTTCAAACAATCGAGGTAGCAGATTAGCGTCTAATTTTGGCTAATTCCATCTACTTGCATCTATTACACAGAAGCTGAAAAAGCAGATTCGATCGAAACGGGTACGGTAGTGAGGGATTGAACTCCGCTATATACGAAATCACACGAAACTAGATCTTCATTTCTTGGGCTTTCAATCTCTGCGGGAAATTTTTCACTTGCATGCAATCACAGTGCATGCATGTCAACTGGCACAATGGAAGACATTACGTAGCTATCTAGCCAATCTATAGCAAAGTTTGGTGAGGGTGAATTTAATACATCTGCAATAATACCTGTTGATTTCGTACCATCTAGGACAGGAACTGACGAATCCATAGCATTTTCCGTAAAAATGCTCCGGACCAATAATGTTTTTAGATTTCTGGAATGTAGATGGTTGTATTTTGTCTTTTTGTTCTTTTATAAGCTAATACATAATAATATTGACTGTCCGGACTTGCAAAGTGAAATTAATATCTATGTATCTGCTTATAGGACAAGAAATAGATGAGCACTCTTTGAAGAGTTTCAAGTTAAAAAAATTTTTAAAAATCAACCTATAGCGCAGTTTGTCAGAGCGGTCAATTGGGTTACCTTTCAGTCTTGACATTTTTAGTAATTCGTCGAAGGCTTTTAGATCTTGTATAATGTAAATTTTAATTATGTGTTAATGTAAAAGTTATTCATTTGTGTACTTTTTATGTGTATTTGCAGGTATACGTGTTGTTTTTTACCCTTCTCTGCAGTTGGGTGTGTTGTGCCTGTTGAGATGTAAATAAATAAATAAATAAATAAATAAAAATTAACTGTTCGAGTGTAGACATACTTTTAATTTAGACATATTTTGAGGAATGGATACATTTAAGTGCCACGTTTGCAGTATAAGGATACATTTAAGTGCCACGTTTGCAGTATTTTTAAAAGTTCTAGAACTTAAAACAATATAAATTTTCTCACAACTATGAAGCAACGTAAAAGTCAGAAATATCTTACCGTTTGATGTCATAGATAGATATATTCACGTGATTAAAATCGAGTACCGAGTGCAAAATGATGACGTCAAATCAGATAAGAACTGTGTTGTGGCTTACACGCCAAAGGTCTTACACTGTTAATTATAATGTCCATGGTTTATATCGTATAACCATAAATTTGTTGTAATCTGAAAACAGATGCGCACGCATTTCGGTTTCTCGAGTTCACGTGGCAACGTGAGTATGTTTTGATGTTTTTAGTCGAAAGCAACAGCAATTGTACCCTCTGCACCACCTGTCAAGTTGCTGATACTGTCGACCACCTTCTGTTGGAGTGCAGAAAGTTCAAACTCCAACGGGAAAGTTTGTTCCATGACCTGGGGATCGGCCCCTCTGCCCCCTTTTCTTTCTCTTCCCTGTATGATTTTTCATCCAACGGTTTCTTCCGGGCGTCCTGTCTTGCCCCGTTCCTCCTTGGTTGCTTGCGGTGAATAGGAGGTCTTATGTTTTTTCTTTTGGCTTTCCGTTGGCAACGGTTCCCCCCCTGCTTTCTGATTTTGTGTCGGATGTGCTACGGTTTTATACTTTGCTGTTGTGTTATTTTTGCATATTCGGGCTGTGACGCGCTGTGTTTGGTGCTTCGAAGATGCTAATTTTGTGTGTTTAGTCTCTTGCTGCCAGGGCGGCATGTTGCGTATTTAGTTGCGGAGCGCAAAACCGTTCTTGCGAAAGTTGTTATATGCTCCAGGAGCCCAAAGCGGGCGACCACCACCACAGCAATTGTAGTTCGAAACGTCCGCAATAGACGCATGTATAATTTTGGACTTGTAAATTGAAAAGTCTTCAACGGACGTTTGTATTAGTTTGTTATAGTTTAGTAGTTAATAAATACAGTCCACATTTAGAAGAATCATAGTTTTCTTGATTTAGTTTTGGTTCACGGCAATCACGCCAAAACAAACTGGTTAGATCTTCCTATTTTCCTCCGAATTTTGCAACATTAGATCTTGTAATGTAATACATGATTTTTGATTTAATTTGATAAATGTAATACATGATTTTTGCCCACACATGAGAAAATTAATTCATCGTTAATTTGTTCATGAGTTAATTTTTTCATCGTTAAAAGTCATAAAAACGAAAATTTTGACCAAACTTAATTAAAGTTCATAATTTTTACTCATTGCGAGAATTAGGAAAATTTAGTATATTTTTATAAATTTTGGGGGGGGGACGCGAAAACACCTTACAGAATGTGGTTTTCACCAACATGTATCCAAGCTAGAAATGGGCGACACACACAGTAACAAAACTAAAATAACAAGATCTTATCGGTTATTAGCTGATCTGACGTTATCATTTCTTATGTAATCTGATATCATCAGTAAGTTTATCCAAGCGTTGCCATCTTTCTTTCTAAAATATGCTTATATTGTAATCCACCAACACATTTTTAAGTACTAGTTCAAAATTGTTTTAATTTGCTTAGTTAAAACTGATTAATATTTTATTTTATTATTTATTATATATATATACACTATATAGGATATGAACTTTTGTACTGCTGAGAAAATAAAATACTCATTTTTTGTTATTCGAGCATTATATACCATAGAGCAAATTTTGAGATACCATTCGATTAGAAATAACGTCCTCTACAAATTATTGTGCATGAAATTTCCATAAATGGCCGTCTTCTTATACAAACGCACTCAAACTTTGAAATTTTCAATGGCAACAAAGTTTGACAACATATTTCAAATGTAGAGCAAAATTCAACTTTTGGTACCAAATTTCAAGTCATTTGGATGAAGCTTTTCCGAGTTATGAGTAAGTAAAATTTTGAGCTCCTAATGTTAAACCATTTTCGCAAACTTTTATTCATATCTTCTGTAATTAATTATCTTCTCACGCTGATGTTTTGTATTACGTTACTACTAAACAACCCACACACAATTTACGTGATTATTTTTTAAATAATTATTTGTATGAAATATGAATTATGAAATTAATATAGCAATATATGAATGGGAACCTAGATATATTTTAATGGAAATTGATTCATAATGACATTTTATATGAGTATGCAACATTTCAGCTGTTTTCCCCTTGTAGTTATTTCGCTATGTTTAAAATACTCATCATCAGGATGATTTTAGGGGTCGTATATTAGTTGAAAAGAAATGGCTAATTTGAAAAAGTTATATTAATTTTAATTTAATCTTTATTTTATTCAACGAACTTTTTTTACACAGTTTTAATAAAGCTTCGTATAAAATGTGTAGCAAAGATGCAACCTAATCAACGTAAGTATGCAACGGTATCCAAACGTTAAGGAAGGGGTGGATGGTTGAAACTTGTATTGGTAGAAATGGGACTTTATAGGCCATCCAATGATATATTATTAATTATTCTACGATTAATATGCAGATTCGATAATATCCCGGAGTGAATGCAACTAATACTCGGTCAGAAAATTAAGTGATAATTTATGATAAAAAATGTTTATAAAAAACAAGTAATAAATATATAAAAATTTATATTAAAAATATAATAAATAAAATAATTATATTTGCTAATTAGTGTAAGACGTAGCTTTAAGTGAAAAGACTAATTTGCATATTTGCTGTTTAGTATGATAATTATTGCAACAACCTAAAAATCGTTGGACATTATTAAAATATCTATTCGATATCTCACGACCTTGAAATATTCGAATGATATTACAATATGCTGATTCCATCATTTGCATAATTCGTCCATTAATTTTACCAGTTTAAAACCCCATAAGATGATTATAGAAGAAAGTTTCAAGATGAGATATCAGAACAAACCAGTGACGTATTTCAGTAGCATAGCAAATGACCCACTTTAGTTGAACTGTTGTGGTAAATTAACGAAATCTCGTCCTTCAAATTGCAATTTTCAATATGGAGTTGATCCCTGAAAATTGTACATTTCGGAATATTAAATATATCTGTATATAAAGATAGGAATTGCGCGAAAATTTATATTTAGAATAATTTAGGAGTCTAAAATTTGTTTATGACGTCAAAATCAGGCGTTGCCATTTTAAATTTCGAAGTTTGTGTGCATTTAGATATGAAGACGGCATTATGCAATTTCAATGCAAATGAATTTATAAAGGACGTTATTTCTAGTTGAATGGTATTGTTTAAATTTGCTTAACGATTAACAATGCTATAATAACAAGGGGTGGGCCATTTTTCCCGCAGCTATACCTTGAATATCCATTCAAGCCATCTTAGGAATTCTTTTCTTACTGAATTGTGGGTCATAAAATTACACAATTCGATGTTATTGGTGTTAGTTTTGCACATTACTTTTTCTTCAAATGTGTGGATTTAAAAAATGGATTTAAAAAATCTTTATATATAAAAACTTGCTTTTTCATATTTTTTTTTTAAAAATTGCGATCCATTTTAAAAAGTTTCACTCATATTTACACTTGTAAAAATTCCTCATAGCTATTAATAAAAATATTAAATTAGCTTTTGGAAAAATCACTAACTTTGTGAAACATCGAAGTCTTTCGGCTTTTTCTAAATTTAAAAATTTCCAAGTCACACATAAAGTAAGATAATTTCATGTATGTCACTGCTTTCAAGTAAAAGCGCGGCTTAAAGAATGTTTTCAGTTTTTTCAATTTGCAAAACACTATTCTTTTTCTTTTTCTTAACATGTAAAAAAACTACCAAACCCTAATATTCTATGCTGATAGTATGTAGGATTAAAACAATTCTCTCATTATTCTTATGCTAGTACGATCGTTGAGAATTTTAACACTTTTCTTTTTAAATTGGTTGAAAACATGATTTTTCTTCGAAAAATCGCAGACAGCTTAGTTCGGAAATCGCAACATGTAGACATACGTGACGTTTCGCATTATAGATTCAATTTTTGATCCACTTGCCATACTTTTATTACGAATATAAACTTTGTATTTGTTAATCATCCAAATAATAAACATTCACCATACAATTAACCTTAGAAAGTATTGTTTTCATTACAACATAACTTTCATATTCAAAACATTTTTATTTCACATAAGATTATTTTTTTTTATACTTTATTAAAAAGAAAATTTTTTTAAATGTTCATTAGAAGGGGGTGCTCCATACCGAAATGTTTGAATTGAAAAAAAATTATTGAAAAACATACTTAACAATGAGATAGAGATTTACATTTGGTATAAGGGTAAACAGTTTGAGAGGAAAGGAAAGTATAAAATTGAATTTTCCTATATGTGCTACTTTAGGGATGCTACATACCAAAATATTAAAATTTCCAAATAAGGTAGAAAACTTTCCCTTAAAAAGAGATAGATACTTTCAATTTAGTATATGGGTCAATTGTTCGATAAGACCGCCAAGAAAATCAAAAATTTCAAACATTTTTTGTGGAGGGGTGCTGTACGCCAAACCGTTCAAAAGGTTAACTAATAGGAAAACATGCTTCACAATGAGACAGAGACTTTGAATTTAATGTAATGGTAGGTTATTCTAAAGAAAATGTATACAGTTTTTGTTTTAATATTCGTTATTTGAGGGGTGCCGCACCCTAAAATGTTCGATTTGTACGACACTGTAATTTTATACATATAAAATTTTATACATATAAAATATGTTATTTTATACATATAAAATTTTATACATATAAAATATGTTATTTTATACATATAAAATATGTTATTTTATACATATAAAATATAATTACTTATCCATAGTGGCACGTCAGCTCAGCTCAGACAATGATAATGGTGCTAATAAATTCACTCGGTACACTGCAGTTTGTTTAGAAATCGTTAGATAATTTTGTGGCTACTAATTTTTATTAACATACATATTAAGAATATCAAATCACATTAAACATTACATACATAAACGAACACCTACATTGACTTTAAAGGGACCGTGAGGTCAAAACTGATATTTATTGGTCTAAGGTTTGTCTTATTATCCAAAATTAATATCCAAAATTAAAATTTACTTAAATTTGGCATTCGCACATATATTTAAGTAGGACCTTAATTTACACAAGATATAAAATAACCAGTTAAAATCCCAATATCTCCATCACTCTGTCACTAAGAAAAGTGCACTGTCTTTAGCAGAGCTACTTCAAGAGTTCCCAGAGGACTTCGTTTGAAGTAGAGTCTTCATCAGGATTATGATTATATAGAATCAGGCTTGACAGAATTTCGGCATAAGACTGGTTGGTTAAATTCGCAGGTCAACGGAGCTGTGGATAGGACATGCTGCCATGGTGGTCATAAGAGGTCAGGGCTCGTGAAGGATCATCGGAGCTGGTGCAACAGCTATACCGCCATGATGGTTTAGAGAGGTCCGAGCTGATCAGTGAATGATGATATATTATATAGCTTAAAGAAGCGATGGCGGTTTCGTCTTGAGCTGCAGCTTATGTGCTGCGTAGAGGTCTAAGGTTTAGAATCTCGCAATCATGGCACCAGTACAGAGCTGTCTTGACACTCTGTCATGGAACGCTGAGAGATAAACAGATTTCTTCAAATAGTGCAGTTCACAACAATTGTCGCGGGTTAGCTGTGTTGCAGAGGGTCCAACTAGTGGTCTAGTAAACACGCCGTCTATATTCAGAGTTCTGTGGCATTGTGTAATTTATGGAGATAAGACCTAGCTGCTTTCGATGACAGCCTCCTCCCGAAGATTTCAATTATTTCTCTAGATTTTCAATTCTGTCCTGGATTATCTCGCTCAACTTGCGTAAAGCCAGTTATAGACATTGGGTTTGTATTTACGCTCGTGGAGTTGACCGGACTATACAGACGAGATTCGATAGCGTAATCAAATTTACCTATTCCTTCTGTAGGGCACTTAACGACCGCTACAGATAAGCAGTGGAGTTTAAGCTCTCCTATGAAGGTGTAAAATACATATTAGGACGCAAGCTTGGATCTGTTTTTGGATCAAGCGAGATGTGTTTATATGTAAGCGTGCATTTTCCACTTCTTGATAGTCTTTATTTCGTTTCTTGATCCCCAACTACCGGGACGTCTTTCTCTAATTTCACGTAATTGCTTTACTGCTTGACATGAACCAAAATTTTCGAGAGATTTGTCGTTCCAATGCTGTCATTTTTTTTTTTGGACGTCTCATTGTCGAATTGTGTGATTATCCTTCATTGACAACATATCCTTCCGTAAAATGGGAGGAGTTATCGTAATAGCAATACAAATACAAAAGTAACATTTAACTTAAGCTGAGTGTTCCAACTCGTGATAAATATTGCGTTATGCAGTATAACAATTTACATTACAGAATGTGAAACACTTGAATTTTAAGGAGATATAGACGTAAAATTTGGCACACACGGGTTCACAATTTACTACGACACATTGGGAAAAATAATTATTCCAAAAACATATATTTGAAGAGCAGAGGATGGCCCACATGGAAGACATTTAGGCCATCAAAATATGAACTGTTTGGAAAATGCACTAACATGTAAGACAGAAGCTTGAATTTTGGTAATAGGTATGTATTACCAAAATTCTATTTTCCATCATAGGTAGTATGACGGAAAATAGGAATTTTGGTAATAGGTATTTATTACCAATACCTTATTTTCCATCATAGGTAGTATGATGGAAAATAGGAAGAAAATTATTGTGTTGCAATATTTTGTATTTTAGGAGTTTCACACTCTGACATGTCTCCAGCCGGCCAAATGGCTACTCATGTCCTTGTTGACGAGTCGGTCGGTCTGGGTCTTCAACACTCTGACATGTCCGCGCGCTGGAGTTGACCTCGGTAGGCCCGGGTTCGATTCCAGCCACTGCCAAAACTGCCGCCGTGTTCACGCGGAGTACGATCACGTTAAACATGTGGGTCCGTAAGTCCTTCCGAGAGGTTGGTGGTAGGGGAAGGAGGGTACGGTCCCTGTGGATGCCTCCCCCACTGGGTTCCGGTCTAAATTGGGTGGCACTTCCCGGCCGTCCAAACAGTTGCCTTACACCTTTCTGGTAGGTCGGACGGTCTGGGTCTCAACAACAACAACACTCTGACATGTCCGGCCGTCCAATTAGTTGCTCATGTCCACTGGATGAGTCGGACGGTCTGGGTCTTCAACACTCTGACATGTTCGATTGGCTGAATTAATGAAAAATACTCTGTGTTAAGGAAGATAGGAAAAGTTAAGTGAAGATAGGAAGGAGATTGGAAATTGGGGCATGGGTGAACTGTTTATAAAATCGTTCTTTAAAAATATAATTATTTAAAAAGTCCCTATCTTTGGAATGTGCATATTTTGAGGACGTTGATTTTCTACGGGTATCCGGAAAGAATCTTATCATTTCTCTTACTTTTGTAGAAAATGATGGAACAAGCAATTCCAAACATCGCCATTTGTTTCTCACTGTATAGAAAAAGTATCCTGTCCCAGTCTCGTCTAAGAACCCCAACCTCGTCTATGTGGAATAGTGAAGAGGGATGAAAGTGTCGGAAAAAGAGGAGTAATGAAAGAGTGTCCTGGAAAAGTATCGAAATTAAGAATACCAATTACTACACTTCCATTTTCCATGCAGACAAGAGTGAAGCCCCAAATATCGAAAAGTTCTAATCAAAAAGCCAAAAATATAGAAAAGTTCTAATCAAAAAGCCTCAAATATCAAATGGAAAGCAGAATCTGCAAAAATAAGAAATGAGCTTACCTGTGCAAATATGATGGGGATGGCAGTCACTAAGGAAAGACACCAAATAACGATGATGACACGTCTCGCTTGGCTCATAGTACACTGGTAGCGCGATTTAACCGGGTGCATAATGGCGTAGTACCTGGAAAGAGGAAATGGAAGAACATAATAAGAAATCGTTACGGAATCATCATAGACAAAACAAAAGAAAAAAAAATCGGCGGTGGGACCATTCCGATGGAGCCGAAATAATCTTGTGTGAATAACATTTTGTAAAATAAAACTCAACTTTTGTAAAATCGAAAAAAAAATTGACTTGATCCAAAATCTGATTATGTACACTTATATGTTTCTCAAAGAGTTACAAATTCTGGCTTATTGTTTATAACTATCACTTTTAGTTTCTAAAATATATAAGCATTACAAGCTTCAAAACACGTAACATTTTCATACTTCTTCAACTTATATGACTATTACTCAAAAACTATAAGAGCTTTTTAAAATAAATATAGATTTAAAAACTAAATTAACTCATACATATATTTGAATGATATTTTATAATTTCAAAGACATTTTGTGTGAAAATAAAGAGAAACGAAAAAAACTCGTATTCTGTAAAATACTAATATTTGTACTAATTATTTGTACTAATATATGTAATAATATTTTGTAAAATAAAACTCAACTTTTGTAATATCGAAATAAAGAACTTGATCCAAAATCCAATTACATGCACTTGTAGGGCTTTCAAAAAAATCTCGCTGTTGAAATTTCCAGAATTATCTAATACTTCCTATACTAATCGTTATTTCGTAAAGTTTCTGGAACATTCCGGAAGTCGCCAAGTGTCGCCAAAATGCCGATAAATCGCAAAATCTGGAAACCCTTCTTCTGACTAGCAACCGTAGAGTGACGTCAGGGAAAGAAGTTCGTACTGTTGTCTTCTGGAGAAAACGAAACGCTGGCACCGCTTGGTCTGCGATCGAAAAGAAATACAAGACGTGAGACGCCAGTAAGAGATTATTATACGTTCGTAAATTTATTATGGAAGAAGTTTTCAAATATAATTGTTTTGATAGAATCCATTTTAGAAAGTTCTGTCCCAGCATCCAAAGTTAAAGAGACACACGATTAAATGATACTTTATTATATGTTAACAAAATAGAACAGTTTTTGAATATATTTCAAACTGATTATGCAACTTTTTTTAAATAGAGATTAATGTGTTTTTAACTATCTCAGCTTCAGCGGTATCAGTCTTTATTGTGATAGGCTAAAAATATTCAAATACCACCAGAGTGTCTTTATACAGCGTAGATTACGTCATAATTAATGGATTTAAAGTAATTTAAAAAACATTAGCACAGCGATGGATTTTGTCGTGTTCATCATTCAGTGAATATATTATGTAAAACCATGAAAAAGCGTGTTTCACATTTTATAAATTTATATCTCTGCTGGGCTAACAAGATTATAGATAAATTACAGTCTTTGTGAAGTAAAAATAAACAAATTATCCAAGTAATAGTTGCATGAAAGGAAACTTTATTTAGTATACAAATAGAGCTTAACTGCAGAGTATTCTTTTAAAAAATCTGATGTGGGCAGTACTCAACTTCCCCCACCTCCAGACTCAAATTCAGTTCTTTCTTTCTTGTATAATTCATTAAATTTTGTTTCATTGCACAAAGTAACATGGATATATATTCAAAACGCCACTGAATTTGAAGTATTATTTAATTTCTCATTTTCATTTGGCGGCTGAAAACATTTCCAAAAGCGACGAGGCAAAAATACGGAAAAACTAAAATATATCAAGAACGATTTGTCCTAGAGTTATAAGGTTGGTCGTATTTTTTCGTCGTTACAAATTACGTTTAAAACAAGAATTTAATTGATATATTTGAGTACACGTGATCTTTTACATTAATTTTGATAATTTTGCGTGCCATTTTACACAAAAAGACAGGTTATTTATTTCTCTCCGAATCGTGCAAAAATCTTATCTGCACCAAAGTATCCCACAGATGATTTACATACTAAATTTTGGGAAATTCGGTCAATCAGTTTTTTATCTAGAGTATATAACAACTGATTTGGGAAACGTTTCGCAGAAAAAGGCAGGTTCTTTTTTTTCCGAATCGTATCAAATTTTAATCAGCACCAGGATAACCCACAAGTGACTTATCTACCAAATTTTGTGAAATTTGGTCAATTAGTTTTACAGACATTACGCTAAATATAGTTTGTTCGGTGTCTAGAGTACTCGAAGCATGTAGATGCGTGGAAGACTCGAGTTACGATTTTCGACATGATTCCATTAATTTCCCTATATATTACCATGTATTGTAGGAAAAGTAAAATTTTGGTCAATAAGTTTTTCAACTACAGTGGATACATAAATTGCACAGAAACACACAAAAACGTCACACTAAAAATAGTTTGTTCGGTGTCTAGAGTACTCGAAGCGTGTAGATCCGTCGAAAACGCGAGTTGCGATTTTCGACATGATTCTAACCCTTTTAATATACATTACCATGTATTGTAGGGAATGTTAAAATTTGGTCAGTCAATTAGTTTTTCAGCTAGAATGGATATATACATTGCACAGACAGTATACAGATGCGCAGACAGAAACACATACAGAGAGAGACAGACATACACATAGACGTTATGCTAAAATTATTTTTTGATTTATAGTGTGCTCGAAACATTTAGATCCGCCGAAAACAAGAGTTGCGATTTTCGACATGATTCCATTACTTCCCCTATACATTACCATGTACTGTAGGGAAAGTAAAAATTTGGTCACTTAGTTTTTCAGCTGGAGTTGATACATACATTGCACAGACAGATACACAGATAGACTGTTATTATGCATAACTTATATTAGGCACTCAAGTGCAAGTATGTTTCATGCCCCTGAGTAACCCCAGGAATGAAAGGGGGCGGGAGTAGCAATGACTCAAAATAATTAATGTGTATGGTATATGTCTGTACCGATGCCTCCTCACAGACAGGATGGGACTGTGTGGCGCCATGGTTTGAAAGCACATTTCAGTGGTTGCTGTTGTTGTTGAGACCCAGACCGTCCGACCTACCAGAAAGGTGTAAGGTAACAGACATGACAGTGGTTGTAAATGTTCATAAAAGAGAACTTGTAATAAATGTCAAAGTGCAAAACTACACATCTCTCGAAATTTATAGCCCTGTCAGGTGTGGCTCACACCGTGGCCCGGTCCAGGACCTCCCGGCTGTGGGAACCCCTCCAGTCTTCATTTTCTATTGAGACGCATAAGAAATGAGCGTCACTTCGCAGGCCAGTAAAATTAGTCGAAATTGAACCGCCCTTTTCTGGCACAGTAGTGAGATATCGAATAAGAAGACGAGGTGACTTCCACCCTAATTTTTGTTCCCCCCCCCGTTTCAAAATCTGAAAGGACTCGATTTTAAAATGTAAAATGAGACTCCATTTCTGATCTCGTGAGAGTAGGTCTCCAAGTGCATGTGCACTTGTTTTCGAAGCCCGATCCGATATGCATTTTGATGCAGTTTTAGGCACGGTGTTCGCTGCCCCTCTCTAGCGGCAGCCAGATGCATACAGCAAGGAACCAAAGCCTTTCTTTACCCATTGCAACCACGTACGCTCAGGTGTAGCTTGTAGTCCAAAGCAACCTTTCAGCCAACCAAGTTCAAGGCCGCTCTAAGCCAAATCGGGCTAGGTCAGAACCAGATCGAGAGTTGCTTTCATCGGGCCGCGGTGGTCATAAGAACAACGAGGACTTCGCCACTTTTTGAAATGCAGTACCACACAGATCTTGGGGCGCGGTAGCCCATTGGTTAGCGCGCTGGAGTTGCACTCGGTAGGCCCGGGTTCGATTCCAGCCACTGCCAAAACTGCCGCCGTGTTCACGCGGAGTACGATCACGTTAAACATGTGGGTCCGTAAGTCCTTCCGAGAGGTTGGTGGTAGGGGAAGGAGGGTACGGTTCCTGTGGATGCCTCCCCCACTGGGTTCCGGTCTAAATTGGGTGGCACTTCCCGGCCGTCCAAACACTTGCCTTACACCTTTCTGGTAGGTCGGACGGTCTGGGTCTCAACAACAACAACACAGATCTGAAAATAGACGGCGTAGTGTGGGCTACCCTTTTGAATCCTCATACTACATTTAAGCCGTGACAATTGTGTGCACTGCAAGAACGGTACTCGGCAGCAGTGTTGATCTCACTTCACGACCGAGTCGACATGAGCGGAGCGTTTGCGAGGTTCCAACCTTGGGCCTCTATGCAGCACGCGTCACCTGTCAGCTGAGAGCTACAACCGTCATCGGTACGGCATGTGTGAGGAATGCCACCGTAAAGTTCATGCGGAATGCGACCCAACCAGCATCGGCATGTACGTAGTTCCCGATTCTTCAGGAATCGCTGGGCCAAACCGACAATTGGGAGGAGGAGAGTGTAGCGAACTGTGATCACCGATTCCGTGATAATTCACGATGATATCCAGAATTCAGCGACATCTGCAATAAACCGTGCATTCTTACGAACTGTGTTTTAATTGAATAACCGAGACGTCTTTATCAGGATCTGTGAATTATCCCATGTTAAATTACTAGGCATTTCATCTGGGAGGAGGTATCGTAATAAATTCAATTGTTATGTAATGTGTTATTAGTGTGTTAATATAATCAAAGTGTTAGTGCAAATTTTAAGCTGTGCAAATTGCATTTAAAAAAAACCGATGTGGGCAACACATGACTTTCCTTATATAATATCCCTTACACATGATATTCCTTATATAATCCTTAAATAATCCTTATCCAAGATATTGAATTTTCTTCAATTAGTCTCCATTTTCATTGATTTAGCGTCATTTTTATCCATTTGGCGAGATTTTCGTTAATTTGGCAACATTTCAAAAAGTCGCCAAGTTGGCGACATTCCGCCAAATTCGTCTCCAAAATCTCGCCAAGCGTTATGCACTAAGAAATAAGTTATTCTTACAGCAGCTAAATGACTATTGGCGTTCAAATACAAAAGTATTACTCGAAGTATCTTTTCTCATGAATGGAACGAGCTAGTTCCACGAGAATGATGCCAACAAATTTATCGCATGGTATTACATATGAAAAGTGAACATGTTTCTCAATAGGAAATTTTTTTTTATTTTATATGACTTGTTGATATTTTTTTTTAAAAATATGCAATATCTCGAGAACAGTTCATGTTAGCGTTCTAAAATTTATGTCCATCGTTTTCTAATGAAAAAATACATAAGAAATGCCTATTTGCGTAATTTAGCGCAACAATTAGCGGTTTTGATTTTTTGACGATTTTTTCAAAATTACACTCGAATATTTAGGAGGGTTCTGAACATTCGATTGCGTATAAAAACAATAGGCTTCCAGTGTTTACGGATTGTGATTTTTGTACCCAACTTTCGTTCGAATCGGTCCATTCGTTCGTCAGTTATCGTCTCCACAGTCTCACTGACACATACACACACACACAAATACTTTCACACACACACACACACATACTTTCACACGCACACACACATACTTTCACACACACACACACAGACTTCACTTCAAAAATGTTTGATTCGTGATCTGGGATGCTTGAAACATGCTCTCCCGTCGAAAACTCGAATTCGAATTTTCGACCCCGTCACAATACTTTCCTTATACATTATGTATATAAGGAAAGTAAAAATTAATGAGAAATTTAATAGCAAATATATTAATTAGCCCGTACACCCCGAGGTCAAGATTGGTAAAATTGAGTGTAGTACAACTGTGTTATTATATTATTATTATCAATGTTGAATATTTTATGTGCTAAATAAATGTGTTAGTGGCCATAAAATCGACTCGTTATTTTAGTGAAACGCAAGTGTACTTTGATCCTTTCAGATCCCTCTATACTTCATAGAGTTTCGTCCAGAACAGAGCACCAGGCGCGAAGCGCCTTTAATCTCCAATCTCTAGGTGTGGTTCTTATCTTCATACTGTGACATTATTTCATTGGTCCATAGTTGGAGGTTCGAGGTTTTTGATTTACTGTTTTTATTATTTGTCCTAGCTCCTAGTGTGGCAGTTTGTTGCACATTAAGAGTTTAAGCAGTTTGGGGGGGTTGATGCAGATCTGAGGGTAACCTAGCATTTTAGCAGTTTAGGATTTTAAACATTTTGTAGAAAACCAAAGATCGCGAGTTTTCTTTAATATCAACTGATTAAGGTGGGACGTTCCTAGTACCGAATATCAAAGTTAAGTACCGAGCGGGGTCTCTTACGAGATTTAGCCTTGCGATGATCATAGTCATGCAGATTAAATAATAGTTCATTTGAGACAGATGGCAGATTTTTGTAGAATTTAAGCGCTAGCTTTTTGATTTGGGCTCTAACAGTTTTTATTTTGAAGTCTTTCCTAATTACCGAGTTTCTTAAGTATCTAGGGGCTTTCCTTATAATCCTTAGGGTTTTGTTTTGTCTTGTCTCTAATAAATCTATGGTAGTTTTACAGGCATATCCCCATACGGGTGCTGCATACAGCATTCCCGGGCAGATGACCGATTTATAAATTAGGAGTTTATTTTGATAACTTAGATTTCCGTTTCCTATCATTGGGTATAAGGCTCCTATGGTTATATACGCTTTTTTGATTATGTTCGTTACGTGCAGTTTCCAAGTTAGGTGGGAGTCTATCGTTACACCTAGGTATTTAGTAGATTTTTCCGCTTTTAGGGCATGGTTGTTTATGTACAGAGGAGGCGGAGGTTTACGTTTTCTTGAGAAATAAATCCAATGACATTTATTGGGATTTAATTTTATTCGCCATTTTTCCAGCCATGTTTGGAGTATGTCTAAGTGTTGTTGTAGCTGTCTGTGCATTACTGAGACGTAAGGGTGTTTTGCAAGTATCGCGCTGTCGTCTGCATAGAGTGCCAGCTCCGTGTCTAGGGTCCTGGGAATGTCATTTAGATATATGTTAAAGAGTGTCGGGCCCAGGATACTATTACAGGTACTCTATACTATTACAGGTTCAACTGGGGGACACTATGGGTAAGTAGTAGTAGTGTATTTATGTAAATTTCACCTCACCACACACGGGGAGGGTCAGAGATCTAAAAACCGGAATGCCGCTGTTGACAATATTCTAGAGGGTGGACGTTATCGCCATTCGTGACGTCACTGAGTTAGAAGGGGAAATACCCTTTTCTCCGAGTAGTATTCAGTTCTATGAGAAAACATAAGACTGCCAGTCGTTTTAATATAATTTGTAGTTTTATCGTAAAAGTGAAGTTTAAGTGTAAATTTGCGAATTATAGATGTATATAGTAGTATTTTCGTGCATATAAAGTATAATTTTGATTAATCGTTGCATATAAATTCTGTTTTGTGAGCGCTAAAGTGAATAACTGCGCGGTTGCTTTGTGTTCAAATTATTATAAGAAGTCAATGGGATATATCAGTTTTCATAGATTTCCAAAAGACCCTACACTCCAAAAATTCGTGAAGTGCAAAAGAGAGAATAAAATAACCATCACTAACGCAAATGTCTGTTCGAGTCACTTTTCTGATGAAGATTTTAAAGAAGATTTTCAGAGCTAAATTTTTTAATTTGAAGCCGGTTAAAAAATTGAAACAAGGAGTTAGTTGTTCCTCATCTTAATCTGCCATGATCTGTAAATAATCAAAGTGTGAAAAGTTATAGTTGAAAAAGATACAGTTGAAAAGGAGGGTTTGCGTTATATTGCAGGATACATTGCAAAAAAAAAGCGGACAAATCGTTGGGAGAAATAGCGAAATTTGTGACAGAAAATGAAAATGGTTGAATTGAGGATTTGTCAAAAGGCGGTCTTTTAAAGCCAACGGCACATTTTTCAGAAGAAATAAAAAAGTGGGATAATGCTTTCTTAGAAATGCATGGCGCATATATATCAAAAGAGAAAGGCGCCATGAAGGACTTGCAGGCAAAGTTAGCAAACATTTCACCTTCTATATCACTTAAAGCCATAACTTCGTTTTCGCGAACCAGAATCTTCATTCGCATTAAACACTTAAATAAGATTTTCATGCAACAATTAGTAGACAGAAAAAAGCAAAGAAAAGCCTCTAAATGATGTAAAAGCAGTATCATGGAATAAAAATGGTATGTATTGATTTATTATTTATGATCCATGTGAACATTGCTTTAAAACTTTAAAACTCTACATAGTTTATATATTTAAAACTCTATAAAGTTTATTAACATCAATTTTGCATGCTTAAAATATATTTTTGAAAACTGACATATCCAGTGGCTTAGCCAAGAGTAATAATCTTCTACTAGCTTGCAAAATCCATCGTGATCATTGGGTAAATAAAATAAATCTACTGCCATTGATCATCCATTCGACCGTCAACTCCCCCCTTTTCCCGAGATCCGAACTACGCTATAATGATGTAGTTATGTAACTATTAGATTGATGATATTTCATAGTCATTAATATATTTTATATGTATGTAAGATTTTTTTACGCAATTAGATAATTTTGAAATACATATTTATATTACATGTAGAAAGTATTATCAATATTTAAGATAATGGATATTATATTTTTAAAAATCCGATGATTAGATAGATATTTATTCATATCTGTATTAAAACACTTGAAATGTAATTTTTACATTTACTACACTTTTCACGATATATTTCAGCTTTTATTATAAATAATATATGTATTATAATATTTTAATGATAGTCCTATGCATGTATGAGTGCGATCATTTAATTCCATTCTTCTGAAATTTTATTAAGAATGATCTTATCTTCTTTTCGAATTATAAACGCGAACTTTCTAAACTTTATACACGCATCTCTATGTTCCCTATTTTTGACTTCTAACTCAGTGACGTCACGCTTCAAGTTGCTCTCCAGGTCGAAAAGCAACCCCCTCTCTCTGACCTACCTTTTGTTTAAAGTACCTTCCACTACACAGACAAGCGCGCGCGCACGCGCGCACACACACACACACAGAAAGAGAGAGAGAGAGAAACGGCATGCTTAAAATAGTTTTTCCGAAAATGCTCGAAATGTGTAGATTCATCGTAAACGTGAGTTGCGATTTTCGGCTGGATTCCAATACTGTCCAATACTCCAGTTCCACAATTCTTTGTGATGCCTTAAACACATCAAAAGAAAACAGAAATTGCTCCATTAAATGTTTTCTTTTTATTTGTCACTAGAAAATGTACTCGACGTTATCCGGGATCTAAAATGAGCGGTCGCGGCGTAGCCGTGTGTGCATCCATGCAGCACAATTTTATTTTATTTTTGATATAAGTAAACATGTTCTTAAAACGTTATTTGGTTGTTAGGAATTCGCTTTGAGTTCAGATGAAGTATTTATTAGAGGTCTGCCTCTTAAATACGGGGTACATTTTCTATTAATAAATAATACAAATGAGGATGGAAATAACAAAAACCAATTTCTGAAATTCATGTTTTAAACAATAATCGTTTTGGCACTCATTTTTCCCTTTCGCAACCAAACCAATTGTATAGCGCAATTTGATAATGGCTATATGAATAGTTTACTGCTTACTGAAAATCCGATGTGCTTGCTCCGTATTTAAAATGTAAAAAAAAAAAACTGACGGCACCCGATGTCGTTATTAACAATTGTGCAATAGAATTTCCCGTTCACGGACAAATCTGCTGCAAATGGCAAATTTTTTTCGACTTAAAATATCTAAAACATTGATTCGAATTTTAAAAAATTCTCACCGAGTCGTATCGTTCCGGATCCTGAAGTACCTATAAACCAAATTTCATGTACGTACGGCAATTAGATTTCCCGCTACAAACGACTTAGATATCTGCATCAATATATACATGTATCAATATTAGACTATGACAAAGACTTTATTCATAGTAAATTCAGAAATTCTAGGATTGTTGGAAGCCAACGATGATCTATAAATTAAGATTTTAATAGTTAAGGAAGCAAGTGAAAAGCGGCCACGTTTTTATTTTTAATGATACGTGTATGAAAATATTTTAGGTGTTGAAGAAAAATTTATTTTCTACTCTGCAGTGAAATTTAAAATAAAAGCGTGTTTTTAAAAAGTTTTTTTTTATATAATTTTTAGTCTTTAAGAAGCAGAGGATTATGAACTGGCGCTAAATGAAGCAGAAGTACTATAATTAATTAATGTGAATGGTTAATGTGAATGGTTAATGTGAATTAAAGGAATGTGAATTCAATGAATGTACCACATGTACAAAATATTCAAGAAATGTACAATAATCCATCCTAATATGAAGATAAAAAATAAAGGTCATAAGTAGAAAGGTAGAATCAGAAAAATAATTCTACACCGGGATCACCTATTTACTCCCTAAGGTCAGAAATCCCAAAGACTTTAGACCAACAGTGCGCCTGACCAACTTTTTTAATTTATTGCCCAGGCCGTCCAGCTCACTCAAAGGGCAGTTACAGGGTACGGTCGACAAAAACACAGAAATAACAATACACAAACAAATAAAGACAATATACATAGAAATACAATACAGACAGAAAACAACACAAAAGAAAACATACAAAGAAAAAAAACACATTGAAAAACAGTTGGGATTGATATGAAAAATGAGGTAAATCCAAATAATTCAAAATCCCCATTGCAAGGAAAATTCGTTTTAAATAAAGAAAAGCAGATACTTTTAAAACTTCTTTTAAATAGCATATTGCGATCGAATTAAAGACACCAAAATACTATTAAACTCATTAACAAAAAACATAAAATATAACAGTAGAAAAATTTACAGAAACAGCCTAAAACCAGAAAAAGAAAGTACGTTCATTAAGTAGTTGACAATTTGATCATGATTAATCAGCAGCAAAGAGATCTAATAATTTCGGACAGATGTATTAAGGGGAAATGTCGCATAAAATTTGGAACAGTGTAATATTTTATTGACCATATAATTTAAAGCAGTAGTCAACACATTACTAAAGAACCTTCTCAGAAATACTTTTGGCAATATGAACACAGTTTTTAACTCTTTACAACATAGTGAAAAGTGTTTATGACTTTGTTCATTCTATCTGTCTGTCGGTCTGTCTGTCTGTCCGTTAGCACGATAACTGCCGTAAAAATGACTTAATCAAAATGAAATTTTAGTATGTTATTCAGACGGTCTGTGGGACCTAAGGGCATATAAATGAATAATATCACCCAATTAGTTTTGGATTGAACCCGGATTGAAATAATGAAATACATTGAACCCCATGGGACCTAATTTTTCAAACATTGTTTAAGCGGATTTAAAATTTATAAATTGCTTCGAAAGTTTTAGAAAATATTCAAATAATACCATAAAATATAAAAAAATTTAAGCAAAATATATTCAGCAGTTTTTTAGATAAAAATTAAAATAAAAATTGCACCCTTTATATGAAGAGATCACATGACCATTATATAAAGAGATCACGTGACCATTATATGAAGAGATCACTTGACCCATTTCAAAATAAGATCTGGCATCCATCTTGTGTTAACATCCTGATTTTTAAAGTTCTTTTTAATTCATGTTTAGTATTGTATCCGTCCTAAAACCGCTTTATTTTTGCTTAAATTCTGTGCATCTACATACTGAAACAATGCAATTATAATATATTTGAATTTAAATGATCATCAAACTTTGATTATTTCTACAACGAAGCCTAATTTTCACTCATGGAGAATGTAAATACCAATAGATGTATAAGAATTGCTGCATTTCTTTAACGCAAAATTATTTAGCTCTGGAGTCCGCAATATAGTAGCTGATATGAATGAAATATTTATTGATTTTACACAGAAAAGCAGACGATTGATTTTTTCGATGAAGTTTTAAGCATAGACTTTAATTACTTGTACCTCCATAGTCATAAGTTTTTAAATAAAATAAATTATTGTAGTATTGTGATGAATGTAATGAATGGAAAAAAGTGTACGAATGAATTGCTGCTTTTATAGAGAGAGCCAGGCGATTTATATTTCGATGATGTCACTTGAATAAAGTTCATTTTTTTTCGATGAAGTTTTCAAATATAATAAATTATTGTAGTATTATCATAATTTTTAAAAGATTACCGAGAAATGTATCGCATTTTAGAGATGTTTAAACCAGACAATTCATATTTCAATACCGTCATTTGAATAAAGTTCATTTTTTCGATGAAGTTTTAAGTTTTCAAATGTGATAAATTAATGTAGTATTACGATAATTCTAAAAACATTACCGAGGAATGTATAGCATATTAGAGATGCTTAAATAATATTGCATTGAATTTAGAAAGTGTTTTATAATCAATGCTTAATGCATGATAGATCTTTCTTCTTTAATTTATTACCCAGGCCGTGCAGCTCACTCAAAGGGTATGGAGCAGTTACAGGGTACGGTCGGGAAAAACACAGAAATAACAATACACCAACAAATAAAGACATTATACATAGAAATACAATACAGACAGAAAACAACACAAAAAAACATACAAAGTAAAAAAAAATGCATTGAAAAACAGTTGTGATTGATATAAAAAATGAGGTAAATTCAAATAATTTAAAATCCCCATTGCAAGGAAAATTCGTATTAAATAAAGACAAGAAAGATCAATCATGCTTAAAGCATTAATTATGAAACACTTTCCAACTTCAATGCAATTTTATTTAAACATGTCTAAAATGCAATACATTCCTCGGTAATATTTTAAAACTTATTACAATACTACATTAATTTATTATATTTGAAACCTTAAACCTTCATCGAAAAAAAATAACTTCATTCAAATGACGGCATTAAAGTAAAAATTGCCTGGTTTAAACATCTCTTAAATGTGATACATTCCTCGGTAATAATTTTAGAATTATCATAATACTACGATAATTTATTATATTTGAAAACTTCATAGAAAACAACTGAAATTCATTCAAATGACGTCATAAAAAAATAACACGCCTGACTCTCTCTATAAAAGCAACATTTCATTCATAAATAATTCCCCCATTCATGTCATTCATCACAATACTATAATAATTTATTTTATTTAAAAATTAAGACCATTGAGCTACAAGCAAGTAAACTCTATGCGTAAAACTTCATCGAAAAATATCGTCCGTCTCTTTCTAAAATCAATGAATATTTCATTCACATCAGCTAAGCAGACTCCATGGACTAAATGATTTTGTGTTAAAGAATTACAGCGATTCTAATACAACTCATTCTACATATTTTGCTGTTTACATTTTACATAGGTGAAAAATAGGCTTAATAGTAGAAATAATCAAATTTGGAAGAGCATTTAAACTGAAATATATTGTCATTGCGTTGTGTCAGTATGTAGATGCACAGAATTTAGGCAAAAATAAAGTAGTTTTAGGACGGATACAACACTCAATATGAATTAAAAAGAACTTTAAAAATCACGATTTTGACACAAGATGGATGCCATATATCATTTTGACGTGGGTCATGTGATCGTTTCATATCATGGACACGTGATCGCTTCATATAAGAGGTGTTATTATTATTTTAATTTTTATTTAAAAAACAACTGAATATATTTCGCTGAATTTTTTTTTATATATTTTATGGAACAATTTAAATATTGCCTAAAATTTTCGAAGCAATTTGTGAATTTTAAATCCGCTTAAAAAATGCTTGAAAAATTAGGTCCCATAGGGCTCAATGTATTCCATTTTTCACAACCCGGGTTCAATCCAAAACTAATTGGGTGATATTATTCATTTATATTCCCATAGGTCCTATAGACCGTCTGAACAACATACTAAAATTTCATTTTGATTAAGTCATTTTTACGGCAGTTATCGTGCTAACGGACAGGCAGACAGACAGACAGACAGACAGACAGACAGACAGACAGACAGACAGACAGAATGAACAAAGTCATAAACACTTTTCAACTTTGTTGTAAAGTGTTAAAAAGCAGAAATTTTTAAAACTTCTTTTAAATAATTAATTACGATCAAATTAAAGACACCAAAATACTATTAAACTCATTAAATAAAACATAAAATATAACAATAGAAAAATTTATAGCAACAGCCTAAAACCCAAAAAATAAAGTACGTTCATTAAGTAATTGTAAATTTGAACATGATTAATTTGCAGGAAAGAGATCAAATAATTTCAGACAGATGTATCAAGGGGATATGTCGCATAATATTTGGAACAGTGTAATATTTTATTGACCATATAGTTTAAAGCAGTAGCCAAGAAATTATTAAGGAATCTTCTCAGAAATACTTTTGGTAATAAGAACACAGTTTTTAACACTTTACAACATAGTTGAAAAGTGTTTATGACTTTGTTCATTCTATCTATCTGTCTGTCTGTCTGTCTGTTAGCACGATAACTGCCGTAAAAATGACTTAATCAAAATGAAATTTTAGTATGTTATTCAGACGGTCTGTGGGACCTATTGGGATATAAATGAATAATATCACTCAATTAGTTTTGGATTGAACCCGGGTTGAAACAATGAAATACATTGAACCCTATGGGACCTCATTTTTCAAACATTGATTAAGCGGATTTAAAATTCGCAAATTACTTCGAAAGTGTTAGAAAATATTCAAATTATCCGATAAAATATATAAAAAAAATTTCAGCAAAATATATTCAGTAGTTTTTTAAATAAAAATTAAAATAAAAATTACACCCTTTATATGAAGAGATCACGTGACCATTATATGAAGAGATCACTTGACCCACTTCAAAATCAAATGTGGCATCCATCTTGCGTCAAAATCGTGAATTTTTAAGTTCTGTATCTGTCCTAAAACCGCTTTATTTTTGCTTAAATTCTGTGCATCTACATACTGAAACAACGCAATTACAATATATTTGAGTTTAAATGATTATCAAAATTTGATTATTTCTACAACGAAGCCTAATTTTTTCTTATGGAGAATGTAAATACCAAAAGTTGTAGAATGAGTTGTATAAGAATTGCTGCATTTTTTTAACGCAAAATTATTTAGCTCTAGAGTCCGCAATATAGCTGATATGAATGAAGTATTTATTGATTTTACACAGAGAAGCAAGTTTTTTCCATGAAGTTTTAAGCATAGAGTTTAATTACTTGTACCTCCATGGTCTTAAGTTTTTAAATAAAATAAATTATTGTGGTATTGGGATGAATGAAATGAAAGGAAAAAAGTGGCTGAATGAAATGCTGCTTTTATAGAGAGAACCAGGCGATATATATTTCGATGACGTCATTTGAATAAAGTTCATTTGTTTTCGATGAAGTTTTCAAATATAATAAATTATTGCAGTATTATGATGATTTTTAAAATATTACCAAGGAATGTATCGCATTTTAGTGATAATTAAAACAGGCAATTTATATTTCAATGCCCTCATTTGAATAAAGTTCATTTTTTATGAAGGTTTAAGTTTTAAAATATAATAAATTAATGTAGTATTGCGATAATTTTAAAAGTATTACCGAGGAATGTATCGCATTTTAGAGATGTTTAGAAAATATTGCATTGAAGTTGGAAAGTGTTTCGTAATGAATGCTTTATGCGTGATTGATCTTTCTTGTTGATATTTTCAATATAACGAGAATTTTTACAAATATTTGCAAACCGTATGGGTTGATTGATTGAAGAAGGTTTATAGAAAGATGAAACATTTTTTTATAAGGACATGAAAAAACATAATGATCCACATCTTCGACTCGCATGACCAACTTGTATAACCTCATGACATAGTTTGTCACAAGACATGCAAGCTGTGTTAAAACATGCAATCTAAGAACAAACAAGAAAGATCAATTATGCTTAAAGCATTGATTATGAAAGACTTTCCAACTTCAATGCAATTTTATTTAAACATGTCTAAAATGCAATACATTCCTCGGTAATATTTTGAAACTTATCACAATACTACATTAATTTATTATATTTGAAAACTTAAACCTTCATCTTAAAAAATGAACTTCATTCAAATGACGGCATTCAAATATAAATTGCCTGGTTCAAACATCTCTAAAATGTGATTCCTAAAATTCCTCGGTAATAATTTTAGAATTATCATAATACTATGATAATTTATTATATTTGAAAACTTCATCGAAAACAACTGAAATTCATTCAAATAACGTCATAGAAAAAATAACACGCCTCGCTCTCTCTATAAAAGCAGCATTTCATTCATAAATAATTTCCCATTCATGTCATTCATCGCAATACTATAATAATTTATTTTATTTAAAAATTGAGACCATGGAGCTACAAGTAATTAAACTCTATGCGTAAAACTTCATCGAAAAAAATCGTCCTTCTCTTTGTAAAATCAATGAATATTTCATTCATATCAGCTACGCAGACTCCATGAACTAAACGATTTTGTGTTAAAGAAATACAGCAATTCTAATACAGCTCATTCAATATATTTTGCTGTTTACATTTTACATAGGTGAAAAATAGGCTTCGTTGTAGAAATAATCAAATTTGGATAAGCATTTAAACTCAAATATATTGTAATTGCTCTGCTTCAGTATGTAGATGCACAGAATTTAAGAAAAATAAAGTGGTTTTAGGACGGATACAACACTCAATATGAATTAAAAAGAACTTTAAAAATCACGATTTTGAGACAAGATTGATGCCATATATCATTTTGAAGTGAGTCACGTGATCTTTTCATATCGTGGTCAATCGCTTCATATAAGAGGTGTTATTATTATTTTAATTTTTATTTATAAAACTACTGAATATATTTCGCTGAATTTTTTTTTATATATTTTATGGAACAATTTGAATATTACCTAAAAATTTCGAAGCAATTTGTAAATTTTAAATCCGCTTAAAAAATGTTTGAAAAATTAGGTCCCATGGGGCTCAATGTATTTCATTTTTTCAACCCGGGTTCAATCCAAAACTAATTGAGTGATATTATTCATTTATATTCCAATAGGTCCTACAGACCGTCTGAACAATATACTAAAATTTCATTTTGATTAAGTCATTTTTACAGCAGTTATCGTGTTAACGGACAGACAGACAGACAGACAGACAGAATGAACAAAGTCATAAACACTTTTCAACTTTGTTGTAAAGTGTTAAAAACGAAAAATTGTCAATAATGTTTAGCTTGGCATGTCTGAAATTGTACGAGCTTTGTAAAAACAAATTATTAATCTAGAAACTGCATTGACTACTGACGATTTTAAATCACTTACTGTTTACATCTATCTTTTATAGATTAGAAAATATTTCGAACTAACATAAGCGTGGAGCAAAAACTCAATCGAACAAATACTTTTAAATTAAAAAAAAATTTCAAAAAATTAAAAAATTGAAATTATTTTTATATTCAGAAATAGTATCCATTTCAGGGAAATGAGTATAAATTGTTTATATTTTTATTTATTAGGTTCGGAGCTAAAGCGTCTAGAGTGTTTCGTTACACTCCGATTTCAGCGCGATACCACGACAATAGACGTTACTTACGTTAAAATAATAAATATTTCCCGCATCTACAACAAAGAGTACTTACCGCTCAACACTCATGGACGTGAGTGTCAGCACGGAACAAATCGCAGAGACGTTCTGGACGTAGTGGACGAACTTGCAGCTGAATTCTCCCAACGTCCAAGAATAGGAAAACAGTTGCCCAAACTGCAGAATACAAGGAAGTATATATTAATGAATGGGAATCTGGCTTGAAAGCTTGATAAAATATGCTTTGAATACTAGTCTACATAAAATAGTTTTAATCAGTGCTTGCCAGCAATTTTTCCATTACAGCATACGGAGCAAATACACACTAAAAAATTTGATGTGGGCAGCCATGACTTTCCTTTTATAATGCAATGAATTTACTACTTTTACAGTAAAAATAAAATAGTTTATTCTTATAGTAGATACTTGTATTCTTTCCAAGATATTGAATTTTCGTCAATGAGTCGTCATTTTTATAAATTTAGCGTCATTTTTAATCATTTGGCGAGATTTTCTTTAATTTGGCAACATTTAAAAAAGTCGCCAATTTGGCGACATTCCTCCAAATTCGTCGCCAAAATCTCACCAAGCGTTATGGACGGAGAAATAAGCTATTCTTATAGTAGATAAATGACTATTGGAGTTCAAATACAAAAGTATTACTAAGTAACTTTTCTCATGAATGGAACGAGCTAGATCCATGGGACTGATCTCACCAAATTTATCGCATGATATTACATATGACAAGTGAACAAACAACATGCTTCTCAACAGTTATTATTTTTTTAATTTATGGGATTTGTTGATAATTTTTTTTTAAAAATGTGCAATATCTCAAGAACGGTTCATGCTAGCATTATAAAGTTTATGTCAATCGTTTTCTAACGAAAAATTACATAAGAAATGTCTATTTGTGTAACTTTATTAAAAGTTTTGATTTTTGATGATTTTTTCAAAATTTCACTCGATAATTTAGGGAAGTTCTGAACATTCGATTACGTTTAAACACAATAGGCTTCCAGTATTCAGGATTGCAATTTTTGTACCAAATTTCATTCTAATTACTGCATTCATTCGTGAGATATCGTCTCCACAGACTCACACACACACAAACACACACATAGACATCACCTCAAAAATGTTCGATTCGTGATCAAGGATGCTTGAAACGTGCTCTCCCGACCAAAACTCGAATTCAAATTATGGACCCTGTCACAATATTGCTCTTATACATAATGCTATGTATATAAGGAAAGTAAAAGATGTGGGTAAAAACACACAAACTGGGTTTACTGCCACTAGAATGACATTTTTAAACAGGTAAACTTCAAGTTACACACTTAAATTTAACTATACAGGGTGTCCCAAAAAGATTGAAACGCGCTTTAATTCTTTGCCTGTTAAAGATACGTGGACAATGTAAATTGCAAAAATGTTGAAAGTAAGGTAGGAAATAAGACTACGTTAATGAAGTTCTCCCATTAATTCTCAAAAAGTTACACTTTTTAAATTTTTATACGACCCCCTTATACAAATTGGATCAATCAGAAAATTTTTATTTTTAATGCAACAAGATCATTAAAAAAAACCGCATATCTGCATCTTTAAAATTGAGCGAGTTATATTTAATTGAATTTTGAATATTGTGAATGGGGACCCTATATCAAATTAGAAATGTAAATTTGTGACATATCACAAAAAGATAAAACTGGATGATAATACATAGGATACCCAACCGCGTAGTGAGTACCACTGCTTTATATGATCTCTGTCTGTGTAATGCTTTATTTAGATGCATTTGTGATAAAATTTTCTGACACATATTAACATATTTTTGATCTAAACAATTTCTATCGTCAATTTGTTTATAATCCCTATTTTCACTGATGAAACAGCCTTTCACATTGTAAGCAAAAGTGCCATAAGTTAGATTTTTTCCTTTATCATAATTCAGTTGATTTTAAAGATACAGATATGCGGTTTTTTAATGATCTTGTTGCATTAAAAATAAAAATTTTCCGATTGACCCAATTTGTCTAAGGGGGTCGTATAAAAATTTAACAGTGTAACTTTTTGAAAATTAATGGGGGGACTATTTCATTAACGTAGTCTAATTTCCTACCTTACTTTCAACATTTTTGCAATTTACATTGCCCACTTATCTCCAACTGTTAAAGAATTAAAGCCCGTTTCAATCTTTTTGGGACACCCTGTATATGCATATGGGTGTTTTATTTTATTCTTTTATGTAAGAATTGCACTAAATAATGGATATATTATATTTTACACTGAAAAGACCGTTTTAAACAGGTGAAAAAGTAGCATGAGACGTTCGTTTTATGTATCTGTGGTTTTACCCAGATTTATAGTGTGTATTCGTATGGCGTGGAAAACGTTAAAATTCAGGGATCTGGGATGTTCCATACTGGGAGGTGTTCTTGCCATTCAAAATAGTCAACGTGCCATCTGTTATTAAGAATTTTATCTCTAATCACTTTCCTTTTCATAAATTACACCTGGAATACTTAGAATATCAGTTGCAACAGATGTTTTAGAAATTAATTGCAGATTAGGGTTCCCGGATTAAAATCTACCTGCCTTGAGAAATATGGGAATAAGATTTTTGGAGATGCTAATTGAAAAGCTGCACTAAGTCCAATCCGACACGTGAGCTTAAACGCATTAAAGTCAGACCATACTTGAGCACTGTTTTTCAAAACTAAGATTGGGCCGGACCAGAAGTATTCAATGTCTGGAATATATATATAAATAAATATTTAATGGAATACACCAATTCATTTTGTTTGGTGTCAGCTATGTTAATTAAACGTTAAATAAAAAATTTTACATTAATTCGGCGCGTAGAATTTAAATAAATGGTCGTGTCAGACACAATTGGATAAACACCGTTTTGGACTCGTACATAAATTCAAGTATCTTTAGTTCAAGGATCAAGGATTTTTAGGCTCCGGCTCTGCATGTTAAAGTGTATTCGGGCTCGAGCACTTTACAGATGAGTAGGGGCAGGCAAATAGTCTAAAATTTTGGAGCGTGAAGACCGCTACTGTGTGCATGTCATATATTATTTTAATAGAATAACATCTGATGTAAGCAGCACGTGACGTTACCTATGCGCCTGATCACTTACTATAAATTTAGAAAACATTTATTTTCACTCATCTATATACTCACCTTCAAAACCCAACTTGATGAAAGGCCTAATACAAAATATTTTATGTCAAGCGAAAAACCTGTAATTGGCAGAACACCGGTTAAATTTAACCTCTTGTCGATTGAGCTCGGCGATCTTAATTTAAGCTATTTAAAAGAAATCGAATCAATTGTAAATTTTGCATTATTTTCAAATAACTCTGAACAAATTATCAGTGAAAGACAGTAGCGGATCGTGACTTCAGGAATGGATGAAGCGGATTCAGTGGCGGGATTCTCCCGCGAACATCATCAGGACAACGAACATCATCAGAGCATATTACGTTACTGACATAAGTGCTGTCAGATATTATTCAAAAATTGCCAAGAGTCTAAAAAATTCGCGAAATAATAATAATAATAACCCCATTTAGCCGATAACTTTAAGTGAAGCAGCGCTTATCCTGTGTCACCTACTTCACCTCACGAGCCGCCACTGATGAAATAAATCTTCTCAAAAACAGCCACTCACTTTAACAGGAACGCAAATCAGCACCACTAGCAAGTCTGCCGTCGCCAATGATGCCAGGAAGACGTTGCTGATGGTCCTCATTCTCCTGAAGCTCATGACGGTGTAGATGATAAGCAAGTTTCCGATGAGGCCCACCACCAAGGTGATCCCGTAGATGACAGCAACTGGTATCAGCTCGTCCAAGAAGTAAGACGCGAAGGACTTGTCTAGATCATAATCGGGGTATAAGCTCGAATTCCAGTCACTCGTGTTCTCCATAATGCTCATATTGATGTCCACTGAAACGTTTAATCATACTATTAAACTTATTGACAAAATAAAAATAAAAGTCAACAATATTTATCGAGGCTACGTAAAAGCTTCGCATTAATCTATGAAAATGTTTTAGAGATAATGCTATTATACTTTGCAGTTAATTTGTACCACCAAAGCAAAATAATTGTGGTACGTTCATATGATGACTTCAATTGACATTGTCATTTTTCACAGAGGTTCCTAAAAGTACGACACGTACCAAGTTTTCGGGTTTCCAGTGCAGTAATTGACTAGTCGGTGATAAAGAACGATGAAAAGTTCAACACCGACCTTTGAACTCTCGAAGCTTGTAGTTGTACTCCAATCACAATTTATGAAATGCCACCTATCGGAGGATTTTTTGACTATAACTAAACATTAAAGGGAAAAGTTGCAATATAGGAATCGCTATAACTATTGAGACATGCTAGATCCACCTAGTGGTGGCTCAGTTACATTACGTGTATATATATGTATTATTGTCTCCTGACAAAACAGCCACTGATGGTGGTGGATGACACTGAGGATAGAGGACAGAATTTTCTTTCGCAAATGTTACAAATTTTTTTTTAAAAATACATATCTATTTTTACTTTCCCTGCAATACATGGTAATGTATAGGGAAAGTATTGGAATCATGCCGAAAATCACAACTCGAGTTTTCGACGGATCTACACGTTTCATGACCTCTAGAATACGAAAAAACCATTTTTAGCGTGACGTCTGTGTGTGTGTCTGTCTGTGTGTCTGTGTGTTTGTGTGTCTGTGTGTCTGTCTGTGCAGATATTGTATCCACTCTAACTAAAAAACTAATGGACCGAATTTCACAAAATTTTGTAAGTAAGTCACTTGTGGGAGGGGCTGGTGCTGATTAGTTTTGGGTACGATTCAGAATGAAAGAACCCGCCTTTCTTGTGAAATGGCCCGCAAAAGCTTGTATCCACTGTAGCTAAAAAACTAATGGACCGAATTTCACAAAATTCGGTAGATGAGTTACGTATAGGTCACCCTGGTGCTGATTAGATTTCGGTACGATTCAGAAAAAAATAACCTGCCTCTTTTTGCAAAATGGCCCGCAAAAATTGCCAAAATCTAAAATAAAAAACTGGGTATAATCAAATATATCCATTAAATGCTGATTTAATACGTAATTTTTAACGATGAAAAGAATAAGACCAACCCCATTACACTAGGACTAGTCGTTCTCGAGATATATTAGTTTTTTTCGTATTTTTCCTACACCATTTTTGAAAATAAGTCCAGTTATCAAATGAGAACGAAAATTGAATTAAAAGTGAATTAAATTTAATTGAAATAAATAGAACGTGGATATAAGTTTGCAGGCAAAGTCATGTGCTGCCCACATCAGATTTTACTTTCCCTGCAATGCATGGTAATTTATAGAGAAAGTATTGGAATCATGCCGAATATCGCAACTCGAGTTTTCGGCGAAACTACACGTTTCGAGACCTCTAGAATACGAAAAAACTATTTTTAGCGTGACATCTGTGTGTGTGTGTCTGTCTGCGTGTCTGCGTGTCTGTCTGCGCAGATTTTGTATCCACTCTAACTAAAAAACTAGTGGACCGAATTTCATAAAATTTGGTTGGTATGTCACTTGTGGGCGAATCTGTTGCTGATTAGATTTGGGTACGATTCGGGATAAAAGAACCCGCCTTTTTGCGAAAGGGTCTGCAAGAGCTTGTGTCCACTCTAGCTGAAAAACTAATGGACCGAATTTCACAAAATTCGGCAGATACGTCACTTATGAGGCATTCTGGTGCTAATTAGATTTCGGTATGATTCGGAAAAAGTAACTTGTCTTTTTTTTGCAAAATGGCCCTCAAAAATCGCCGAAATCTGAAATAGAAAACTACGTATGCTCAAATCTATTAATTAAATGCTTGTTTAATACGTAATTATTAACGAAGGAAAATAATAAAACCAACCCCATTACACTAGGACTAGCCGTTTTCGAGATATTTTCGTTGTTTCGTATTTTTTCTATGCCACCTTTGAAAATAAGTCCAGTTATCAAATGAGAATGAAAATTGAATTAAAAGTGAATTAATTTTAATTAAAATAAAGAGAACGTGAATATAAGTCTGCAGGGAAAGTCATGTGCTGCCCACATCAGACTTTTGCATTTTAAAGTGCCATAGCGCTTTCATACATCATAATGTCCATCATCAGTGGCAATGTTAATTTTAAATTTTAAATTATTATGTAATTTTTTTTTCATCATTGGCAATGTTAACATTGCCACTGATTATGAACATTATGATCTCTGAAAGGGCTGTAGCACTTTAAAATGTAAAAATTTCTTGTACGTCAAGGTGGTGGTTTTGAGTAAAGACAGTTTACACATCTTGAAGTCGCCCGGACGACCATCTTGCTGCTCATGTCCTCGGATGAGTCGGTCGTTCTGGGCTTTCGACATCTTGAAGTCATTGATTGAATATACCAATTGGAGATGTTAAACAAAACTGTTTAAAGTCCACAGTGCACATAATATCCTGATAAAACCAAGACACAGCCAGTTCCCAATAAATTGAAGCAAGCTGCAGCATGTCCAAACTTCTTACAATTTTATTAAATGTGTTTATTTACGTATAAGAGTACAGAACAGATCACGGATCCAGATGAGTGACTCTCACGAATAAAACCACAGCACATTTCAGAAATAACATATGACCACAAGTTTTACATTATTTAAACTTTGACAAACATACTTTTTCAATTGTGAAATTGGCATGTTAGAAACATCAATATTTCTGGCATGCTAATTAATAAGGCTACAGAACTCAAAAATCTGATGTGGGCAGCACATGACTTTCCCTGCAGACTTATACCCACGCTGTCTTTATTTTAATTAAATTTAATTCCCTTTTAATTCAATTTTCGTTCTCATTTGGTAAATGGACTTATTTTCAAAGGCGGCGTAGAGAAAATATCAAAAAACTAAAATATCTCGAGAACGGCTAGTCCTAGTGTAATGGGGCTTTTCTTATTCTTTCTTTCGTTAAAAATTATGTATAAAACAAGCATTTAATGGATATATTTGAGCATACGTAATTTTTTATTTTAGATTTTAATGATTTTTGCGGGCCATTTTGAATAAAAGGCAGGTTATTTTTTTTTTCGAATCGTACCAAAATCTATTCAGCGCCAGAGTATTCCACAAGTAACTTATCTACCAAATTTTGTGAAATTTTGTGAAATTTTGACCATTAGTATTTTAGTTAGAGTGGATACATGACATTTTTGTGGACCATTTCGTAAAAAAAAGAAGGGTGCTCTTTTCCGATTAATACCAAAATGTAATCAGCACCAGAGTATCATACAAGTAACTTATCCACCAAGTTTTGTGAAATTTGGTCAATTAGTATCTTAGCTAGTGTGGGTACATCAAATTTTTACCGGTCATTTCGCAGAAAAAGGCGGGTTCTGTTTTTACGAATCGTACCAAAAACTAATCAGTATCAAGGTCACACCCAAGTGACTTACCTACCAAATTTTATGAAATTTGGTCCATTACTTTTTGAGTTAGAGTGGATACATACATTGCACAGACAGACAGATACACAGACACACTGACAGACAGACACACAGACACACAGACCGACAGACAGACAGACACACACACACACACACACACACACACAGACGTCACGCTAAAAATATTTTTTTCGTATTCTAGAGGTCTCTAAACGTGTAGTTCCGTCGAAAACCCGAGTTGTGATTTTCGGCATGATTCCTATACTTTCCCTATACGTTACCATGTATTGCAGGGAAAGTAACACTAGAATTCGAGCTTAACAAATAATCTTTAACATTTGCTTTTGGGTGATTATCTAGGATGAAGAGCTGGATTTTATTCCAGAGGTCATGTTATGTTCTTCAGGTATGAATTTTAAGCAACCCTATCTAGCATTTCTTTATCAATTTCATAAACTCCATCTCCACACACCGTGAAGGATTAGAAGAAGCCCTGTTGAATTGGAACATACAACGATCTGTTCCATAAAATCGAATCAATGTGATTAGCTCAGAAGTTTCATGAGTAATAAAAAAATTCTCACATTCTAGGAGCTGCAATCACATAATTCAACATAGCTAGCGCCATACAACTGATAAAAGCATTCCTTGATTTACAAATCCATATTATGTGAATTCGAAGTGTACAAATACATTTAAAAATATAGTGTATAACGTATGGCTAATCTTATCACAATCAGTATGTGAATTGTGTTAAAATTGTATTTTATACATACATTTCAAACAGTCTGCTGAAGTAAACGGTATATAACTATTTATATTTTATTATTTATATAATCAAACTTTAAAATTGTATAACACAGAATTTGTGATTATCTAATTCTGAATATCAATAGCGTTAGTACAATTCATTTCTATACAAAAATATAATATTTAAATTGTTTAATAATTTTTAAAATACTTAAAGCAATATATTTAAAGCTAATCTAATAATAAAATAGGATTCATGGTTCTTCAAAGCAATATCTAACGTAACTTAAAAGACATTCAGAAATCTCAAGTTGCTAAAAAAGCAGTTGAAGTAGTAACGATATATAAATAATAAATCTCTATTTCAATGAATTCTGTATTTTGAAATAGAATTTCAAAATTTTCAAAGAGAAACATAGATGTGCATTTGAATAAATAAGTGAAAGTAAATGAAAGTATATTGTAAGTGCAAAGTGAGCTATTCTAAAAGAAGCGACAATAAAGGCGTAATATTGATATAAATCTGAGAGCAGTTTAAAAGTATTTGAATATGTCTTCTGTGTAGATGAAGTTATAAAAAAAATTACACGTGATGATTTATATGTCAGAATTTAAAAAATTCAGCATTGTATAAAATGGATTTCATAGCAGCAGCAAAGAATCTGAGAATGCAGGAATTGTATTGAAAGCTATTTGTTAAAGTGAGTAGCGTTTATCAAATAATATCGAAATGAAGTAGTACATAAGACAAATTTAAAATTTTTGGATTGTACTTGTTAAATAAGTTATTTCACGTTGGATAGAATACTGTAAAAGCTGTACTGTAAAGTACTGTAGAGAGAGTGCACAGTAGATCACAGATGAAGTAGAACATAAGAAAAAATTAAGTAGTACATAAGAAAAATTAAAAAAATTATTAGATTTTACTTATTAAATAATATATTTCACGTTGGCTAGAATACTGTAAAAGCTGTACTGTAAAATACTGTATAAGGGTAGACAGTAGATCCCGGATACAGATGAGTGAATCTCACGAGCAAAAACACAGTACATTTCAGAAATAACAAATGACCACAAGTTACCACCACATAAACAGACATAGTCACAGAATTCTCATATAACAGATGCTAACAAATTTTCCTGTGTGGCGTCGTTATGAGAATATGTCTGATGACAGACATAATTATTCATACCACACAGTCAGTTTCAAATTTAAAGATTGATATCAGCATACATTATTAAGTTTATCGTCACAGAACTCAATTATTGAAAGTGTTCTCAAAACTAGGAACAGAGCTTCTGACAAAAATACCTGGATCAGCTTTGCGTATTTCAATAATCTTCAGTACTAAATCATCAGTAACTGTCCCTTAACGACAAAAACAAATCCATGGGATGTGATATAATAAGTGTCAAAGATATAGTAATAAAAACTGTTTTATTATTAAATAGTAGTTATTAATAGTGTAGTGGCAAAATATACTTTGCGATAAGCTACTAATAATTAAATAATAAACTACCAATTAAATTTCCCATATATATTACAAAGTTTTAATAAAATGAATTGTGATTTAAAAATAATAAATACACTAAAACCAACCTTTTACATGCTGGGATACTAATAGATGCTACCTAAATGTTGCTGAAAGGCAATATGTTAATTTCTATGAGAATTAAACAACGGTAATTTTTATTCCATAAGATATTATTTATTTCTTAACACATTGTCAAAGCTTATATTCATTATAAAAAATAATTTACAGCATCCACTAACTTTAGATTTTTGAGAGAAGACTATATGATGATGCGAGAGTAGCTTTCATTAACCTTTGTCACTGAATTTTTAGATAGTAAAATGTTCCTCATACCATATAATATTACTGCACCTGTTACATGTCGACTACATAAGGTCTTAGAGTGCTTGAACTCGTAATTTATTTTATACGGAACCTGAACATTTACAAATAATTTATTGACAATCTCTTTCTGATACACGTTCAATCTTTCACGAAATCTAAAACAGCATATTCATTCACCAAAATGTTAGAAACAATTTACATTGCTGGAATCTAAAAGCATTTTTACCTTGGTTTCTGTGACACGAGAAGATAACATGAAATTCCGTACTCTTATAGTTTACAGATATAGTTTTACACTTACTACTTTTTAATGTATGATTTATTTTGCTGCGTTTTAGGTTGTACGTGCTCGTTGAATGAATTTGTATTTCATTGTTATTTTCTTGCATCACATGATTTCTGATACCCATCGTTTTTACTTTACCTGCAATACATGGTAATGTATAGGGAAAGTATTGGAATCATGTCGAAAATCGCAACGCGAGTTTTCGACGGATCTACACGTTTCGAGACCTCTAGAATGCGAAAAAACTATTTTTAGCGTGACGTCTGTGTGTGTGTCTGTGTGTCTGTCTGTCTGTGTGTCTGTCTGTGCAGATTTTGTATCCACTCTAACTGAAAAAGTAATTAACCGAATTTCACAAAATTTGGAAGGTAAGTCACTTGTGGACAAGTCTGGTGCTGATTAGTTTTGGGTTCGATTCGTTATAAAGGAACCCGCCTTTTTTTGCGAAATGTTCCGCAAAAGTTTGTATCCACTCTACCTAAAAAACTAATGGACCGAATTTCATAAAATTCGGTAGATGGGTCACTTATAGGTCACCCTTTTGCTGATTAGATTTTTGTACGATTCGGAAAAAATAACCTGCCTTTTCTTGCAAAATGGACCGCAAAAATTGTCAAAATCCAAACTAAAAAGCTACGTATGCTTAAATATATCCATTAAATGCGTGTTTAATACGTAATTTTTAACGATGAAAATAATAAGACCAGCCCCATTACAGTAGGACTAGCCGTTCTCGAGATATTTTAGTTTTTTTGTTTTTTCGCTACGCCACCTTTAAAAATGAGTCCAGTTAGCAAACGAGAAAGAAAATTGAATTAAAAGTGAATTAAATGTAATTAAAATAAAGAGAAAGTGAATATAAGTCTGCAGGGAAAGTCATGTGCTGCCCACATCAGATTTTTACTTTCCCTGCAATACATGGTAATGTATAGGGAAAGTATTGGAATCATGCCGAAAATCGCAACTCGAGTTTTCGACGGATCTACACGTTTCGAGACCTCTAGAATACGAAAAAACCATTTTTAGCGTGACGTCTGTGTGTGTGTCTGTCTGTCTGTGTGTCTGTGTGTCTGTCTGTGCAGATATTGTATCCACTCTAACTAAAAAACTAATGGACCGAATTTCACAAAATTGTGTAGGTAAGTCACTTGTGGGCGGGGCTGGTGCTGATTAGTTTTGGGTACGATTTGGAATAAAAGAACCCGCATTTTTTGTGAAATGGCCCGCAAAAGCTTGTATCCACTGTAGCTGAAAAACTAATGGACCGAATTTCACAAAATTCGGTAGATAAATCACGCATAGGTCACCCTGGTGCTGATTAGATTTTGGTACGATTCAGAAAAAAATAACCTGCCTTTTTTTGCAAAATGGCACGCAAAAATTGCCAAAATCTAAAATGAAAAAACTGGGTATACTCAAATATATCCATTAAATGCTGATTTAATACGTAATTTTTAACGACGAAAAGAATAAGACCAACCCCATTACACTAGGACTAGCCGTTCTCGAGATATTTTAGTTTTTCCTACTTTCCCTACGCCACCTTTGAAAATAAGTCCGGTTATCGAATGAGAACGAAAATTGAATTAAAAGTGAATTAAATTTAATGAAAATAAAGAAAACGTTAATATAAGTCTGCAGAGAAAGTCATGTGCTGCTCACATCAGATTTTTTACTCTCCCTGCAATACATGGTAATGTATAGGGAAAGTATTGGAATCATGCCGAAAATCACAACTCGAGTTTTCAACGGATCTACACGTTTCGAGACCTCTAGAATACGAAAAAACCATTTTTAGCGTGACGTCTGTGTGTGTGTCTGTCTGTCTGTGCAGATTTTGAATCCATTCTAACTAAAAAACTAATGGACCGAATTTCACAAAATTTTGTAGGTAAGTCACTTGTGGCCGGAGCAGGTGCTAATTAGTTTTGGGTACGATTCGGAATAAAAGAACCCGCCTTTTTTGTGAAATGGCCCGCAAAAGCTTGTATCCACTCTAGCTGAAAAACTAATGGACCAAATTTCACAAAATTTGGTAGATAAGTCGCTTGTAAGCCACCCTGGTGCTGATTAGATTTTGGTATAATTCGAAAAAAAATAACCTGCCTTTTTTTGCAAAATGGCCCGCAAAAATCATCAAAATCTAAACATAAGAACTACGTATGCTCAAATATAGCCATTAAATGCTTGTTTAATACGTAATTTTTAGCGAAGAAAAGAATAAGACCAACCCCATTACACTAGGACTAGCCGTTCTCGAGATATTTTAGTTTTTCGTATTTTTCCTACAGCATTTTTGAAAATAATTCCAGTTTTCAAATGAGAACGAAAATTGAATTAAAAATTAATTAAATTTAATTTAAATAAATAGAACGTGAATATAAATCTGCAGGGAAAGTCATGTGCTGCCCACATCAGATTTTTACTTTCCGTGCAGTACATGGTAATGTATAGGGAAAGTATTGGAATCATACCGAAAATCGCAACTCGAGTTTTCGACGGATCTACGCGTTTCGAGACCTCCACAATACGAAAAAACCATTTTTAGCGAGCCGTCTGTGTGTGTGTCTGTACAATGTATGTATCCACTCTAACTCAAAAACTAATGGGCCGAATTTCATAAAATTTGTTAGGTAAGTCACTTGGATGTGACCCTGGTGCTGATTAGGTTTTGGTATGATTCGTAAAAGCAGAACCCGCCTTTTTTTTGCGAAATGGCCCATAAAAATTTAATTTATCGGCTCTAGTTAAAATACTAATTTACCAAATTTCACAAAATTTGGTAGATATGTTACTTGTTAGATACTCTGGGGTTGATTAGAATTGGGTACGATTCGGAAAAAAAGAACCCGTCTTTTTTTACGAAATGGCACACAAAAATTTCATGTATCCATCCTAGCAAAATTACTAATTGACTAAATTTCACAATATTTGGTACATAAGTTACTTGTGGGACACTCTGGTGCTGATTAGATTTTGGTACGATTCGGAAAATAACAACCTACCTTTTTTTACGAAATGGTCCGCAAAAATCTAAAAAAATACTACGTATGCTGAAATGTATCAATTAAATTCTCGTTTTATACGCAATTTTTGACGTGGAAAAGAATATAACACACTCCATTAAACTTTAGGACTAATCGATCTCAAGATATTTGAGATTTCTTACATTTTTGTTATGCTGCTATCGGAAAAATGTCCAATTACCAAATAAAAACAAAAATTGAATTAAAAATACAAATGTAGTGCCATTTGTCGCAATTAAACTCAATCTAATGAATTGTTAAAGAAATAAAGGAAATATGAATATAAGTCTGCAAGGAAAGGCATGTATTGCCCACAGCAGATTTTTTTTTATTTACAATGGAGTTGAGATAGCTTAATTAAATTTATGCTTTTAAATAACTGTACTTAACCTCACTGTCTCATACCTAATTATTGCAATAAATTTGACATTTGAAATATTTCTTGACTTGCTTCAATTTTCTGTTTGGTACTTTGCACATACAAAAACAAAAGGTTGCATAAAACAGGTATGTTATTTATTACCCACATAATCACCACCATTTTGCTTTGCTTTTCAGTCTTAAAAAACCCTTCTCGCATAATTCCTACCTTCTGCTTTGTTCTATTTCCCACCAACTTAAATTTATTAATTACGCTTTCTGGTTTACGGAAATACTGTAAACAAAATTTGAAATTTATAAATTTGCATCCTAAAATGTATTTTCTTATACAGTGAAACTTGTTTATAACGGAATTCTAAGGGTACGGGATAATACAATAAACAGGGCTGAATTTTATAAGGGAGGTATTTAATATGGGTGTAACATTATTTTTAACAATATGTTAAACTTAACTTTTAAATAAGATTTGGAATGTAATATGAACATAAATCATAAGAAAAAAATCTAATTTCAGTTCGGAAGTTTAACACGTACATTTTAACTATAATTTTACTAAGCAAAAAATGCATATATGTCAAAATGTATGGAATTTGGTTTTTTATTTAACAATAAAATTGCATTAATACATAGAAACAGAAACAATATAACTTATACAATAACTTATACTTAACAACAGAACTTAAACAATATAACTAATAACAAATTATACAGTATGTATAACTTGATTATACATACTGTATAACCAACGTGAAACAGAATCTGGAACATTAAACATGTACCACAAAAAATTAGTTTCAATTAACAAGGAAAATATTTGAATAATTTTGTCTGCTTGTATGTTGCAGAGAATAAATACATCCATCATATACATTTTTCAAACCATCAACGGAATTTAAATATACATCTGGGGCATTCGGTAGAATAGGAATGAAACTCTGTTTCGATTAATGTAACAATATCTACACTCGTTAAGTTCTTCTTTACGTGACCCAGACCGTCCGACCTACTCGAAGGTGTAAGGTTACGCCCGTTAAGTTGTAGGATGATTTCGTAGGACTGAATACCTTTAGATACGATATTCTTCAGCATTAATGAATTGTTAATGCATGCTTTGAATACTATGCTCTGCTTGGGGCCCTGCTGGTGGGGCTTCAGTCGAAGAGAGTTCTGTCTCACAAACAGAATTGGACACAGTACTACACACAGTACTACACACAGTACTACACAGTACTACAGTAATTTCTGTCTCACAAACAGAATTGGTCACTAGAGAGTTCTGTCTCACAAACAGAATTGGACACTTTGAATTCTAAGGCACCACCTTCTTTTATATTACCACCAAACCAACACGAACGAACATGAAAAACGGAAGCAAAAAAAAACTGAAACATAACAACGATTCAGAAAAAGAGAATAAACAAAGAACAAATTAATTAGATTTTAAACGAAATATTTGCAATTTCTTGCATGAGAAAATTTTCGCTGTGAAAAAAATGTCAGCGTTTTTATTTCGAATTTTACGAAAAGTTATTAACTTTCACAGCAAATAATTCAAGTTAGAGGGGATTAATTAAAAAAATATCTTTTACGTTGCATTTAGCCTCAATTTATACTTACCAGCTTCAACCATTTTCGATTCCAAATAGATTTTCAAAATACTTTATTTTGTGGCTTCATTTGTTCGCCTGAAAATAAAGTAAAAAAATACTTAAAATTGTCTACATAATAATGCGCATTTTTTAAAACAACAAGATTTTCAAGTTCAAATTTTTATATTTTTGAATTAATATATGCAGCAAAGTACACTACAACAATGTCGAAAAAGCACATGACTCATTGTTTCTCTAATATCTCAAATTGCCTAATTTGGATTATTTTACCGCTTCAGGAATGTTATTTAGGATAAACGTTGAAAAGACGGGCCTTCCCCGCATTATTTCGTGTACTAATAACATATTCCTTTTTCATAACCTTTTATTTAACTCGATCTGGTGTTTGATTGTCACTGTGAGTCACATTTTTGAGGTCCTAACTAATGAAGTTTCCTTAATCATACAGAGGCGTGTAATTGACGTATTTGTACAAAGAAGTGTAATTGACAGATAAATTTAATTTAATTGACATATAATGAGCTAACTTAAGATCCTAGGAAAATTTTAATGTGCAAAATAAATTTTTAAACTAAGCTACAGATGGGGGTAATTAACGGATTTATTTTTATTTTAGAATTAATTTAACTGACAGATAATTCGGTAACTTAAAATCCTTCATAAGTTTAAATTTCATAAAGCTACATTTTTACTTTCCCTGCAATACATGGTTATGTATAGGGAAAGTATTGGAATCATGCCTAAAATCACAACTCGAGTTTTCGACGGATCTACACGTTTCGAGACCTCTAGAATACGAAAAAACCATTTTTAGCGTGACGTTGGTGTGTGTGTCTGTCTGTCTGTGTGTCTGTCTGTGTGTGTGTCTGTCTGTCTGTCTGCCTGTGCAGATTTTGTATCCACCCTAACTAAAAAACTAATGGACCGAATTTCACAAAATTTTGTAGGTAAGTCACTTGTGGGCGGGGCTGGTGCTGATTAGTTTTGGGTACGATTCGGAATAAAAAAACCCGCCTTTTTTTGCGAAATGGCCCGCAAAAGCTTGTATCCACTCTAGCTGAAAAACTAATGAACCGAATTTCATAAAATTCGGTAGATAAGTCACTTATAGGTCACCCTGGTGCTGATTAGATTTTGGTATGATTCAGAAAATAATAACCTGCCTTTTTTTGTAGAATGGCCCGCAAAAATTTCCAAATCTAAACTAAAGAGCTACGTATGCTCAAATATATCCATTAAATGCTTGTTTAGTGCGTAACTTTTAACGAAGAAAAGAATAAGACCAACCCCATTACACTAGGACTAGCCGTTCTCGAGATATATTAGTTTTTGTCGTATTTTTCCACCCCACCTTTGAAAATAAGTCCAGTTTTCAAATGAGAAAGAAAATTGAATTAATAGTGAATTACATTTAATTGAAATAAATAGAACGTGGATATAAGTCTGCAGGGAAAGTCATGTGCTGCCCACATCAGATTTTTATTTTCCCTGCAATACATGATAATGTATAGGGAAAGTATTGGAATCATGCCGAAAATCGCAACTCGAGTTTTCGACGGATCTACACGTTTCGAGACCTCAAGAATACGAAAAAACTATTTTTAGCGTGACGTCTGTGTGTGTGTCTGTGTGTCTGTCTGTGTGTCTGTGTGTCTGTCTGTCTGTGCAGATTTTGTATTCACTCTAACTAAAAAACTAATGGACCGAATTTCACAAAATTTGGTAGGTAAGTTACTTGTGAGCGAGTCTGGTACTGATTAGTTTTGGGTACGATTCGGAATAAAAGAACCCGCCTTTTTTTGCGAAATGGCCCGCAAAAATTTGTATCCACTCTAACTGAAAAATTGATGGACCGAATTTCACAAAATTCGGTAGATGAGTCACTTGTGGGTTACCTTGGTGCTGATTAGATTTTGGTACGATTCGGAAAAAAATGACCTGCCTTTTTTTGCAAAATGGCCCGCAAAAATCGTCCAAATCTAAGCTAAAGAACTGGGTATACTCAAATATATCCATTAAATGCTGATTTAATACGTAATTTTTAACGACGAAAAGAATAAGACCAACCCCATTACACTAGGACTAGCCGTTCTCGAGATATTTTAGTTTTTCGTACTTTCCCTACGCCACCTTGGAAAATAAACCCGGTTGCCGAATGAGAACGAAAATTGAATTAAAAGTGAAATAAATTTAGTTAAAATAAAGAGAACGTTAATATAAGTCTGCAGGGAAAGTCATGTGCTGCCCACATCAGATTTTTTATTTTTAATTACCAAAAACCAATAGTATAATAATAGTTATTTAAAAAAAAAATCTGATGTAACCAGCACATGACTTTCCTTATATAATGCAATGCATTTACTACTTTTACAGTAAAAACAAAATAGGTTATTCTTATAGTAGATACTTATATTTTATCCAAGATATTGAATTTTCATCAATTAGTCGTCATTTTCATTGATTTAGCGTCATTTTTATAAATTTAGCGAGATTTTCTTTAATTTGGCAACATTTAAAAGAGTCGCCGAGTTGGCGACATTCCACCAAATTCGTCGCCAAACTCTCGCCGAGCGTTATGGATGGAGAAATAATTTATTCTTATAGCAGATAAATGACTATTGGCGTTCAAATACAAAAGTATTACTCAAAGTATCTTTTTTCATGAATGGAACGAGCTAGATCCACGAGAATGATGTCACAAAATATATCGCATGATATTACATGTGAAACGTGAACATATTTCTTAATAGGAATTATTTTTTTTTATTTTATATAATTTTTTGATAATTTTTTTGAAAAATGTACAATATCTCGAGAACGGTTCATACTAGCGTTCTAAAGTTTATGTTAATCGTTTTCTAATTAAACATTAATAAGAAATGTGTATATGCGTAACTTTAGTAAAGGTTTCGATTTTATGATTATTTTTTCAAAATTTCATTCGAAAATTTAGGGGGGGGGGGGATTCTGAACATTCGGTTGTGTTTAAAAACAATAGGCTTCTAGTATTCATGGATTGTAATTTTTGTACCAAATTTCATTCGAATCGCTCCATTCGTCCGTGAGTGAGATATCGTATTTACAGACTCACTGAAACACACACACACACACTTTCATAAACACACACACACACACTTTCATAAACACACACACACAGACATCATCTCAAAAATGTTCGATTCGTGGTCAGGGATGCTTGGAACGTGCTCTCCCGTCGAAAACTCGAATTCGAATTTTCGACCCCGTCACAATGCTTTCCTTATACATTATTGTATATAAGGAAAGTAAAAAGATGAAAGATTATCCCCCTCCTCCCCTGCGTAATGCGGGAAAATACGAAAATTTACTCACAGAGCGGAAAATAACTATTACATCGCTAACTTAAATTATTTGTCAAAAATTTAAAAATAGGCCCACAAACTAGCAGTCAAGTGTGTGATTACCAGAAACCATAGACATTTTATAGTGTATGAATATTTCATTTGTAAAATAGAACGATCGTGAAGAATGGCAATTTCAAAATAAAATTTCATTTTTACACGATGAAAATGAGGTTTTTTTTTAATCGGTACAAAGCATTTATGCATTTGTATATAGTATATTTAAGTATTTTACTATTTTTACTTTCCTTTTAAACATAGTATAATGCATAGGAGAAATATTATGACGCAGCCGAAAATTCGAATTCGAGTTTTGGACGGAAGAGCACATTTCAAGCATTCCCAAACTTAAATAGAATGTTTTCGAGGTGATGTCTATGTTTAAGTGTGTGTTTATAAGTGTTAGTGTGTGTGTCCAGGAGTCTATGGAAGCGATACCTAACGAACGGATAGAGCGTTTCAAAAGTAATTTGGTACGATTATTACAATCCGTGAATAGTGGAGGTCTATTTATTTTAAACGTGATCGAACGTTCGGAATACCCCTCACCTCACATCTTCGAATGATTTTTTGAAAAAGTAATGAAAAGATCAAGATGAATATTCAATAATATTAAATAAATAACTATTTTATATGTAATTTGTTATTTTAAAACAAATAACACAAACTTTAGACAACTTGCTTAAAGCGTTCTGGAGGTATTGTACGTTTTTCAAATAAATGTATGTAAAAATTACATAAAAAAAGAACAGTAGTAACTACCTAAGTAGTAAACATTTAACAGTTGGCGACAAATCTACCGACTCATTTGGCGAAATATTGTCAACTTGGCGACTTTTTAATGTAGTGCCAAATTGACGAAAATGTCGCCAACTTGGCAAAATTAACGCTAAACGGATGAATTAATAATAATAATCGTATTTTAATATAATATAATGGAGTGCATTGCTTAGCAGACGTCAGCAAAATTTTCAATTGTTAAGTTAGATTTGCGGGAAATATAAGTTCTTTTGGTAATTTAAAATAATTTTACATGTTGTCATCCAGAAAATCGTCCAATGCCAGTGTAATTTCCAACTTTAAAAACATTATGCCGTAAGTACTGTCCATCCTTATTTTGCATTGAAAGAAGTAAAGTACTTGCATTATGCAAGGAAAGTCTCGTGCTGCCCACATCAGATTTAGAATGTAAGATTGTAGGGAAAGTAAAAAATATATTCACATTATACGAATGTGCATGTAAATACGTATATTCTTTTAAATATTTCATTTGGAGTCTGTTCAGAGTTTGTGGAAATTGAAGAATATGCACTCTTTGAGCACTGCAGTAATTCGTCATGCAAGGTTGACACTTCACTACGGTGACAGTGGGTGTTGACTGACGTCCAGTAATGGTGATCGATGATCGAAATTTAGACGAATAACTAAGGTTTATTCGTCTAAATTTAGGCTGCGAACATCATACACAAGAAAGCTGTCATTAACTAAAATAATATGGAAACGCGTCAACTGATTAATACATTAAAATCAAAGACAACAAAAATAAAATCTGATGTGGGCAACACATGACTTTCCTTATATAATGTAATTAATTTACTACTTTTACAGTAAAAAAAAAGTAGGTTTTTCTTATAGTAGATACTAATATTCTTTCCAAGATATTAAATTTTCGACAATTAGTCGTCATTTTTATCCATTTGGAGAGATTTTCGTTAATTTGGCAACATTTCAAAAAGTCGCCAAGTTGGCGACATTCCGCCAAATTCGTCGCCGAAATCTCGCCTAGCGTTATGCACTAAGAAATAAGTTATTCTTACAGCAGATAAATGACTATTGGCGTTCAAACACAAAAGTATTACTAAAAGTATATTTTTTCATGAATGGAATGAGCTAGTTCCACGAGAATGATGTCACCCAATTTATCGCATGGTATTACATATGAAAAGTGAACATGTTTCTCAACAGGAATTTTTTTTTATATGACTTTTTGATAATTTTTTTTAAAAAATGAACAATATCTCGAGAACGGTTCATGTTAGCGTTCTAAAATTTATGTCAATCGTTTTCTAATGAAAAATTACATAAGAAATGTCTATTTGCGTAACTTTATTAGTGGTTTTGATTTTTTGACGATTTTTTCAAAATTTCATTCGAAAATTTAGGGGGGGGGTTCTTAACATTCGATTGCATATAAAAGCAATAGGCTTCCAGTGTTTACCGATTATGATTTTTGTACCAAATTTGGTTCGAATCGGTCCATTCGTTCGTCAGTTATCGTCTCCACAGACTCACTGACACACACACACACACACATACTTTCACACACACACACACATACTTTCACACACACACACACAGACATCACTTCAAAAATGTTTGATTCGTGATCAGGGATGCTTGAAACGTGCTCTCCCGTCGAAAACTCGAATTCGAATTTTCGACCCCGTCACAATACTTTCCTTATACATTATGTATATAAGGAAAGTAATAGGTTTAAAAGTATTTTATTGAAATCTCCTTTTTTATGACATATAAAATCACACTGACGTATAAATCACAATATTATGCCCTTCATCAGTGGCGAAATCGCGGTTCGAAGGCAAGAAACAGCCTTCTTCGTCAGGATACACAAGAACGCAAATATAACTATGTAATTCTTCGTGCTGCTAAAACAGCAATTGTGATTAAAGTAGGGAAAGGGACATGGCAACGACGAGAGGAAAAAAATCTGATGTGAGCAGTACATGACTTTCTCTATAGACTCAAATGCATATTCTCTGTCTTTCTTTCATAATTCATTGAACTGAGTTTAATTGCACAAAAAAAAACACGAATATTTAGTAGAAAAGACACTGGACCTGCAGTTTTAATTCAATTTTCGTTTTCATTTGCCAACTGAACACATTTTCAAAAACGACGTGGCAGAAATACAAAAAACTAAAATATATATAGAATAGTTAATTTTAGAGATATGGGATTCGTCTTATTCTTTATGCCATCAAAAATTACGTATAAAATAAACATTTTATTGATACTTTTGATTGACACATTTAATTGATAAGTCTGAACGTATTTATCTTTTATTTTAGATTTTGACGATTTTTGATCACCATTTCGCAAAAAAAAAAAAGTTCTTTTTTTTCTCACAAAGGTATCCAAATCTAATCAGCACCAAGGTGACCCACAAGGGGCTCTTGTGAAATTTGGTTAATTAGTTTGTTCAATTAGAGAGAGGATACATACGATTTTTGCAGGACATTTCGCAAAAAATAGCAAGTTTTCTCTACTAATCCTACAAAAGAAATAACATCAGGGTAACCCATAAGTGACTCATGCACCAAATTTTGTGAAATTCCTTCGAATAGTTTTTCAACTAGCGTGGATATATACATTGTACAGACACACACACACACAGAGACGTCATGCTGAAAATAGTTTTTTAGGATTCGAGAGTGCTCTAAATGTTGTTGTTGTTGAGACCCAGACAGTCCGACCTGCCAGAAAGGTGTAAGGTAACTGTTTGGACGGCCGGGAAGTGCCACCCAATTTAGACCGGAACCCAGTGGGGGAGGCATCCACAGGGACCGTACCTTCCTTCCCCTACCACCAACCTATCGGAAGGACTTTCAGACCCACATGTTTAACGTGATCGTACTCCGCATGAACACGGCGACAGTTGTGGCAGCGTGCAAATCCAGCGCGCAAACCACCGGGCTACCGCGCCCGAAATAGGCCAACAGCACGCAGTGTTCCCAGGTGGTCACTCACCCAAGTACTAAACGCGCCCGATACTGCTTGACTTCGGTGATCTAATGAGAACCAGTGTTTTCAGCACGGTACGGCTGTTGGCCTCGAGTGCTCTAAATGTTGGATGTTGGAAACCCAGACCACACGACAGACCCGAAGGTTTACTGTAGCTAAGTGTGTGGCCGGGAACTTTATTATAGATTCAAGTAATTACAACACAAATTAAAATTGAATCACAGAATGCTCTAAATGTGTAAAACCAGTCACAAACTGGATTTTCGGCACAATACCAATATTTCCCCTACACATTACCATGTATTTTAGGGAAAGTGAAAAGAGGTGAAAGAGATAAAGAAAAATAACTATAGAGACTCTTCCTCCTTGGTTTTTCACCTCTCTTTTCTTCTCCCTCCGTTAGTAATCGACTTTCCCTGCTTCAAACATGTCTATATACTATTCTAATATGTTGCCGGAATGATGGACTTATGTTAAGGAGTGAAGGTTGCCCTTCTTTACTGTCCTGACGAAGAAAGTTCTGTTTTGCCTTTGTTACCGGTCGACAAAATTTGTTTTATGTTGTATGTTGCTTTAAACAAAATTTTTATAGTGTGGTTACAATTTCAGCAATTTGAGCTTAACGCAAAATTATGTAATTTGACAGTATCCATTACTATCGTCCAATATTTTAATTGGTGGGTGCATATATCCCTATTACTTTCCCTGCAATGCATGGTAATGAATAGGGAAAGTATTGGAATCGTCTTGAAAATAGCAACTCGAGTTTTCGACGGATCTACAAGTTTTCGAACCTCAAGAACATGACAAAACTATTTTAGTCTGACGTCTGTGTGTGTGTGTGTCTCTGTGTGTGTGAGTGTGTGTGTGTGTCTACATGTCTTCACAATATATTTAGGTACACTAACTCAAAAACTAATGAACCAAATTTCATAATGTTTTATAGATTTCATAATGTTTTATAGATCACTTGTGTGTGACCCTGGTGCTGATTAGATTTTAGTATGATTTGGGATAAAAGAACCCGCCTTTTTATGCGAAATAGCCCGCAAAAATCTCATGTATCCACACTAGCTGAAAAACTAATTGACCATAATTTCACATAATTTGATTGATGTGTCCCTTGTGGGTTACCCTTGTGTTGATTAAATTTTGATATGATTAAAAAAACAGAACCTGCTTTTTTTACGAAATGACCTGCAACAATCGCCAAAATCTAAAGTAAGAGACTATATATGCCCAAATGTATCAATTAAATGCTTGTGTCACACGTAATTTTCAACGAGGAAAAAAATAAGACCAAATCCGTTACTTTAGGATTAACCGTTTGAAAGATATTTGAATTTTTTCACATTTTTGTTACGCTGGCTTTGAAAAAGTGGCCAATTACCAAATAAAATTAAAAATCTGACGTGAGAAGCATATGTCTTTCCCTGCAGACTCAAATTCTTTGTCTCTTTATTTAATTAATAATTCATTACGTTTAGTTTAATTACACTAAATAACATGGAGGCGTGGAAGCCCAGTGGTTAGCGCGCGGGATTTGCACTCGGTAGACCCGGGTTCAATTCCCTCCACTGCCAAAACTTCCGTCGTGTTCACGTGAAGTACGATCACGTTAAACATGTGGGTCTGTAAGTCCTTCCGAGAGGTTGATGGTAGGGGAAGGAGGGTACGGTCCGTGTGGATGCCTCCCCCACTGGGTTCCGGTCTAAATTGGGTGGCTCTTCCTGGCCGTCCAACAGTAACCTTACACCTTTCTAGTAGGTCGGACGGTCTGGGTCTCAACAACAACAACACTAAATAACATGCATAATTAATTGAAAATACACTGAATTTACGCTGTTAATTCAACTTCCGTTTTCATTTGGTAACTGCGGACTTATTCTCAAAACCGGCATAGCAAAAATGCGAAAAATCTCAAATACCTCGAGAACGCCTAGTCCTAGTGTAATGGGGTTAGTCTTATTTTTATCGTTATCAAAAATTACATATAGCACAAGCATTTAATAAATGCATTTGACGCATCACACTCTATTCGTTCTTTCATGGTGTTGCATTTTCTTTGTCGGGCAGTGCATTTTTCTTCTTGAAATTCAATCAGAGAAATAAGTCTGTTGCTATTGTTACAATCAAATTTCTACACTACGCCACCAAATGTCGGCTTATATAGTTAGGAATGTTATTCATATTGAACTAACATCACGTAATATGAAATTTGAAGTTTTTGATGACTTTTTGATGATAAATATTGTGCGATTTTGGGATTTTGGATGCTGCAGAATATTTTTAACAATACATTTCAAGGAGTGAGAGTGACACACAATAAACTATAATGTGCTTCCGAAAAATGGGAATATATACAGTGTGTCCCATAAAAATTGAAACGAGCTTTAATTCTTTACCTGTTGGAGATAAATGGGCAATGTAAATTGCAAAAATGTTGAAAGTAAGGTAGCAAATAAGATTACGTTAATGAAATAGTCCTCCCATTAATTTTCAAAAAGTTACATTTTAAAATTTTATACGACCCCTTAGACAAATTAGGTCAATTAGAAAAATTTTTATTTTTAATTCAACAAGATCATTAAAAAACCCCGCATATCTGTATCTTTAAAATTGAGCGAGTTATATTTAATTGAAAATTCAATATTGTGAATGGGGACCCTATATCAAATAAGAAATGTAAATTTGTGACATATCACAAAAAATAAAACTGGATGATAATACATAGGATACCCAACCGCGTAGTGAGTACCACTGCCTTATATGATCTCTGTCTATGTAATGATTTATTTAGATGCATTTGTCATAAAATTTTCTGACACATATTAACGTATTTTTGATCCAAAGAATTTCCATCGCCAATTTGTTTATGATCCCTATCTTCACTGATGAAACAGACTTTCACGTCGTACGGAAAAGTGGCATAAGTAAGATCATTTCCTGTATCATAATTCAGTTGATTTTAAAGATATAGATATGCGGTTTTTTTAATGATCTTGTTGCATTAAAAATAAAAAATTTCTGATTGACCAAATTTGTCTAAGGAGGTCGTATAAAAATTTAAAAAGTGTAACTTTTTGAAAATTAATGGGAGGACTATTTCATTAACGTAGTCTTATTTCCTTCCTTACATTCACCATTTTTGCAATTTGCATTGCTAACTTATCTCCAACAGGTAAAGAATTAAAGCGCATTTCAATATTTTGGGGACACCCTGTGTATATATATATATATATTGATGTTGATCGTGTATACACGTGGTAGGAGAAGAAGGGTTCATGCCGCATGGTAATACAATTTTCTTAATGTATCCTTTTTTCATTTTTTCATTTTTTGATGCCTGTAGTCTGAGTTTAAGCATTTATAGTAATGTACTATTGCTTAATCTGAAACAGGCATTTGTTTGGGTTAATTAGAATTAAATACTCAGACCTGAAGATGAATTTTATTCTAATTAATCATCGAATTTGGGATGGTTCTGTTCTTTTCTCTTATCGGCATTATGGCCGTGAATTTGCTTCTATGGTGATGTTAATATTACTTGATATGTATTTTTATTTTATTTTTTTATTTTATTTTTTATTTTTACATAATTCTTATTATTACATTTCAAATATATATATATATATATATATATATAAAGCATCTAAAAGAGATATCTAAAAAGCAAATGAAACAAAAACTGGCTACGGCTCTAAAAAACAGTGTTATCCATACTTTAAATGTTTTCGATCGTACTGGTCACTTCTCGGTTAGTTTCTGAACCTTTGGGTTTGTCTCACCGAAAATATATACAACTACTTCCACTCTCTTTGGTCTAGTGCATTCTATCGCGGTATTTCGCGTGGTAAGCATTCAAGCTGGATCACGTGGTGGACTCCCATGAAGATTATTCACGCCGGCGGCTTTCAGACTTGTAAGTTGCCCTTTTTTTTTGCATGTTTGTGCATTTGTGCGGAATATTTTTCATGATTATGTGGTATTTTATGTTTTTAAGTTAAATTTTGTCCTCTTTGGTTTTTTTTTCTGTTAATCTCGTTTATTCAGTTGTTAGGCACAGATTGCATAAATTTTAACCACGTGTTTTTATGCAATCATAGAAACAACGGATTTTAGTATATCTGTCTAGAATGTGCCCCTGAAGACGTTTCTGGCAGATATACTATTCATTGATTTATTTTCCTTCTCCTGGCCTTTCCGTGCTCTACTTTTCCAGCCCTTCCTCGTTACTTTTTACTTTCTATTATTAAATACACGTTATTATATTGCCCGCGGCTTGATACTGTGCTTACTGATTTGCAGTCCTGCACTTTCGTTTTTATTATTTTAATATATATATATATATATATATGACACCCTATATATATATATATATATATATACAATATATATATATATATATACGATATATATATATAGATATATAAATATTCCAGTAAGATTATACTTATTCTATAAAAGTTTACTTGGAGCATAGTATTATTTCGAGCTAAGCAAGATTGTCTCGTTCCTACAGTGCTGACAGTGGGTGTAGATAGAATCCAAATAACCGTGATGGATGACCGAACTTTAGATGATCCAATAACTAGGGTTCGACGAACGAGAAGGACATTCGTGAGAAACTTATTATGATCGGTGGCATCCTATGATTGAAACAAATAAATGCATAAGAATGAAGTTAAAACAATTGTTTCACTATAGATATAGTGAGTCACTACCAGAAATATCCAGCGTTACCCGAAACAACACGGAACAATATCGATTAAATCAATTTTTATTTATTAGTCACTAGTATTTAAGTCTACCACAGACTGGGAAATTAACACTCATTAATTACAAAACCGTAGGGACTGGATAGTTTGTAAGTTTTATTTTGTTTAACAATGTATGGAGCGTTAGGTTGTACCTCGTTGTCGATATTATAAGTGTAGTAAGTTTCAGACATGTATGTCTCCGGGGAAGATTCTGCAAGGGTTGGAAGGACTTTTCAAAGTCTTCTATTTTATCTGAATTTTTGTATTCGTAACACACACATACAAACACACAGAATATAGTATCCTCTCAGAATTCCTCAATCACAAAAACATGTAAAATTAGATGCAAATAAAATAAAATGTAGGATTCTTCAAAGTACTCATGCGTAGTTTTGGTATCCAAGTCTATGACAAGTGTATTTTCTACAAATAGGCATCTTTACAATGCTGTTGCTAAATATCTATCTCAAAGGTCAACTCTTGGAAGTCTAAAAAACATCATACGAACAAGGGATTCACCTTGAATCTGGAAATTAATATTAAAAAAACACGTTGAAAAGTCAAGTAGCAACTTTGCCACAACCTATAACGTAGAATTACGTCAATTGTAACTATTTCACTAGTTCTAAGTCCTTAAAGTATTCAGTGAAGAACAGATGACGTAGTCCTATACGTTGTAGATGGCGGCGTAATTGCTACTGTGCTCCTTTGATTTATTTTTTTTTCAAATTTGAACATTTAAAGAAATAAATCGAAAGAAATATTTTACTTTGTTTATATAAAATCAACTTATACTATACACAATTGAGATAATACTCATAATAGACCAGAAATTTTTGTCTTAGATAAGAGGAAACAAGGTAACAATTATAGAAGCGGTAATAACAAATCCGGATCTTGTTAGCGTTACAGAGAATGAAAAGACAAGAAAATACGATATATTAGCTCAATCTGTACAGTTGAAATGGATGGTTGTGATTCTATAGCTTCGAACTCTGGTGGAACTCTTTCTGGAGCGGACATTTAATCAGTGTTTCTTTCGTGTATACATTCCAGGGGGCGGGCGCGCCCCCCGGTATCGATTATTCCCTCCACCGGAAACATTATATGTTAGCATAGTTTCTATTTATTTGACATAATTTTGATATATAGGTCAAATAAAAAACTTGCCCCCTAAAGTTTCATCGCCCCCACCCCCACCCCACGGCCAAAAGAGTCATGAAATGAACATTGCTTTTAATGATCCCTACATTCCCTCGACCTTTCAGTGAACTTAGCGGGATTTTTCGGATTTCTCTCTCCTCTAGTTGTTTCTTGTTTCTTCAACTTTCATCAAATCCTTTATTTGAATGTAAATAAATAAATAAATTTTAAGAACCCCCCCCCCCCTCTTATTTGGATTCATCATTAGCTTGGACTGTCAGATACATAATTATGAGCTAAAATCATCTCTACCATTGTCTATTTACTAGTTATCCTTCAAATGGCGTGGATTGAACCAAAAGCATGCAAAATATGGCTTAAATTTTTAACGCTACTGTATTAAAAAGTTAAGGGGTTGAGTGTTGAAAAATATCCTGTTATAAATGAGGCTCTATAAAATATATAATTATGTATTATTTGTCATTATATCATTCTACGATTATTAATTTCGAAGATACAAGCGTTCAAAGTGTGGCATGTTTTCGTTGCATCCAAGACTCCTGATGTTACCCCCTACCCAGCGCGGAGGAAGTCGTGGTTCTACATCAAAATTTGTTTAGAAACGTAGGAAAACGTTTCAAATCCTGAAATGTATTTCAGGCAGGGATTGGAGGGCGGGATTTATTCTTACACTTTTAGAACCACTTATCACTTATTTGACCTATCCTTGAGTATCGCTACCAAATTTATCTAGGTACTTCTGAAACAAGCTTAATGAAACGTGAAAGATTCCAACTTGCTGGAATCATAACGGGACTGCATAACAGTTGTTCTAAAAAGAAAAGTTCTTTTTGAAGCAAATATAAAGGCCTTATCGTTTAGGCAATTTTATATAATAGCCAAATATGTTAACAAACTAAAAAACCTGGGATCTCAAAATAGAGCAGCAGATTTTGTTACGAGATGGACTAACAACCAAATATTTTAAAAGGACAGTCCACTTGGTTTCGATTTGAAACTTGGCTTAATAGAGTTCGAGGTGGAACTTTCAGTTCTTAGTAGTTGCCTGAAACCAACATAATCGCTTACTTAATCGCTCAATTATCACTTACTAACTCTATTCAAGTACTAGTAAAAGACCTCCAACACCCCGAGCTGCTCAAACAGCTTGCTCTTCAAGTCATTCAAAACATTCCCAGTAGTGCACTTAAAATTTATACTGATGGCGGAAAATATGATTCTGCTAGAAACGGCAGTGATATTTTTATCAAAAACTCAACGTGTTCACTAATCTCAAAATTAGAAACTACGTTCACTGCTCGATATTTTGATTTGAACTATTGGATGTTAGAGAAGCGTTGAGCTATGTCGATTCACCAGTAATGGCATAATTTGGATTCTGACTGACAGCAAACGCTCCATTCAACATCTTAAAGACTGACAAGGTACTACAGACAAAACAATCCGTGATATCACCATCCTACTGTCTAAATTGACGACTTCTAAATCAATAATTTTCCAGTAGATTTCTTCTTATGTTGGTTTGTCCAGCCGAAGAAACCGCTGAATGAAACCGCTGAATCACTTGCCAATTAGGGTTGTAAGAAAAATATTCCACCGGACAATATGCTCGCTGCTTCTGAAATTAAGCCCATGATAAAGCCAAAAAGACCATCTCTCAAATTTAGTGGGCACAGACTATTAGACTGCTTCAGCGAAGCTCAGGAGTGGACACAGCAAAAGTTTTAAATTAACGTTCTTCCATCTTGCTCTTGCTCAATTCAAAGGCGACTCATTTTCACATCCTCGGCCGTATCGGTGCTTCCTCGGATTTGCCTGTTGAGGACCAGTAGGAGACAGCTTCTTGACTTCTCAAGCGACAAGGTATTTTGGATTTCTAGCATTTTCTACACCAAGGAGTTTAGTAACAACTTTTTCGTAATCAGCATTCCTTAAAGCGTCTAGATTTGCTAGAAATTACTTTTGGCAAAAAATGTATATTTCTTATTCATTACAGAATGCGACCTTGTGCGTGAACTATAAATAACTAGATTACAACGTCAAATTCTGTGCAAATAAAGTGTCTTTAGCAAACGATGTTTTCGAAAATAATGTATTTTATTCCTTAGTATAAGCAAGCCTAAAGCTGATCAAAATGAGAGCTTAACCATGCCGTGTAATAGCAAATCTGCCGATCCTAATGCGGTAAGGACATAACTAGTGTGACGAAAGAGAAGTAAAAAAGAAAAACAATAAATTGTTGAAATTATGAGCAATGTACGGGGCAGAGAAGATTGAGACAGAGAAAGAAATAATTAAACAATTACAGAATCTACTTTCGGGATACGTTCCCAAAATTATGACCACGCTTCAATTGCAGATAATGGTATTATGGAACACTCTCGTGTGAAACCGGTCAGTGGATGCTGATATCTGCAATAGGAGCGTGTACAAATAATTAAATGTTTTTCTGGGTTCATTTTTCTTTCGTTACACTACATAGCGATAACCGGTTCTTCAGTATAACCATTTTATTAGCGCTGCAAGGTAAATTTTTTCAGTTTTGGGCTTGTTCGCACTGAAAAAAAAATCTGATGTGGGCAACACATGACTTTCCTTATACAATGCAATGAATTTACTACTTTTACAGTAAAAAAAATAGGTTTTTCTTATAGTAGATACTTTCCAAGATATTCTTTCCAAGATATTGAATTTTCGACAATTAGTCGTCATAGATTCAGCGTCATTTTTATCCAAATGGCGAGATTTTAGTTAATTTGGTAACATTTCAAAAAGTCTCCAAGTTGGCGACATTCCGCCAAATTCATCGCCAAAATCTCGCCAAGCGTTATGGACGAAGAAATAAGTTATTCTTATTACAGATAAATGACTATTGGCGTTCAAATACAAAAGTATTACTCAAAGTATTTTTTCTCATGAATGGAACGAGCTAGATCCACCAGAATCATGTCACCAAATTTATCGCATGATATTACATATGAAAAGCGAACATGTTTCTCAACAGTTAATATTTTTTTCAATTTATGGGATTTTTTGAAAAAATTTATTTGAAAAATGTGTAATATCTCGAGAACGGTTCATGCTAGCATTCTAAAGTTTATGTCAATAGTTTTCTAAGGAAAAATTTTATAAGAAATGTCTATTTGCGTAACTATATTAGCTGTTTTGATTTTTTAACGATTTTTTCAAAATTTCACTCGAAAATTTAGATGAGTTCTGAACATTCGATTGTGTATAAAAACAATAGAATTGCGTATAAAAACAATTCTAGTGTTTATGAATTGTGATTTTTTTACCAAATTTCGTTCGATTCGGTCCATTCGTTCGTAAGTTATCGTCTCCACAGACTCACTGACACACACACACATACTTTCACACGCACACACACACACATACTTTCACACACACACACATACTTTCACACACACACACACACATACTTTCACACACCCACACACACACACACACATACTTTCACACACACACATACTTTCACACACACACACACACCCGGCCGGCTAATCGGTTGCTCATGTCCCTGTTGACGAGCCGGTCGGTCTGGGTCTTCAACACACACACACACACACACACACACACACACACTTTCACACACACACACACACACAGAGACAGACATCACCTCAAAAATGTTTAATTCGTGATCAGGGATGCTCGAAAAACAAACAGGGATGCTCGTGCTCTCTGGTCGAAAACTCGAATTCGAATTTTCGACTCTGTCACAATACTTTCCTTATACATTATGTATATAAGGAAAGTAAAATATTTCCGAAATAATAGTTTATATTCTACAATAGCTCAAAAACTATATGACAAAATTTCAGGAAATATGGGATGTAAGTCGCTTATAGGTTTCCCTGGTGCTAATTAGATTTTGGTACGATTCGGAAAATAATGACCTGCCATTTTTGCGAAATGGCCCGCAAAAATCATCAAAATTTGTGATACGAAACTAAATGCGCTTAACTGTATTAATTAAATATTTGTGTCATACTTAATTTTTGACGATTAAAACAATATGACCAACCCCTTCCTGTAAAATCAATCGTTCGCGATATACTTAATTAGCTTCGTAATTTTTACAAGATGGTGACGTTCGACAATGCGATAAGTTGCCAGATGAAAAGAAAAAGTTTTAAAACTGTATATTTAATTGAATATAATTTCAAATAAATACACTTATATCATTTTGTTCAACCAAACAGAATTCAATGGATTATGAAAGAAGGGAAGAATAAATGAGTTTGAGCTTATAGCAAAAGTCCTTTACTGTCCACATAAGATTTTTTTTGTTTACTTCAAGTACAACGTCGCTCAAGTAAGCCAGAGTGACATATTTCCACTGCGTCGACAGCGAGTGTCGGCTGAATTCCAGTAATCGTGATGGATGATGATCGAACTTCTTAAGTTCAAATAACTAGGGATTCACAGTCTAAGGCTGCCGAAAGAATAGTAGGTTGGCCTGTTGTGTGACCTCGAAGTCTGCGACACAAATTAAAAAATCTGATGTGGGCAGCACATGACTTTCCCTACAGACTCAAATTCATTTTTTCTTTATTTCTTTAATACGAGTAATTCACTAAATTGAGTTTAATTGCACAAAATAACACTAAATTTGCACTTTTAATTCAATTTTTGTTTTTGTTCGGTAATTTGACATTTTTTCAAAGGCGACGTAGCAAAAATGCGAAAAATTTCAAATATCTCGTTAATCCTAGAGTAATGAAGTTGGTCTTATTCTTTTAGATTTTAGCGATTTTTGCGGGCCACTTCGTAAAAAAAGGCAGGTTGTTCTTTTCCTAATTGCAGCAAAAACTAATCAGAACCAGGGTCATACACAATTGACTTACCTACCAAATTTTAGGAAATTTGGTCCATTAGTTTTTGAATTAGAATGGATACATACATTGCACAAACAGACACACATACAGACGTCACGCTAAAAGTAATTTTTTCATGTTCTAGAGGTCCTAAAACATGTAGATCCGTCGAAAACTCGAATAGCGATTTTCGACACGATTCCAACACTTTTCCTTTACCGTGTATTGCAGGGAAAGTAAAATATATGATGTAAGCAGCACATGAGTTTTGCTATATAATGCAATTAATTTACTTCTTTCACAGTTGTTGTTGTTGAGACCCAGACCGTCCGACCTACCAGAAAGGACTTCTTTCACAGTGGACAAATGATGTATAATATCTATGGCGCTATGTTTTAACGTTGAATTGGACATTTGGCGCTTTTCCAGATGACGACATATAAAACGATTTTAAAGTACCCAATTAACGTACATGTCGCGCAACTCTAAAACTGAGCATTAATAATATTGATAGCATTCTCAATAAGCGATACAGTCCATATATTAAAATATTATAACAATTAATTTATCAAATTGGTGTCATTTACATCACTTTGGCGTCATTTTTGCAATTCTGACGATCTTTTCGTTAATCTGTGGCGATATAAGGCCGAGTTGGCGATATTTCGCTAAATGAGTTACCAAGTTAGCTGAATTGATCGCTATAAGCGTTACCCACAGACGGAGATAATATATTTTTATATAAATAACTATTGGAGGATTGTTGGTCGTAAAAATACAAAATTATGGCGCAAGAATCCTTTATCGTAAATGGAAAGAGCTATATACACACGAATGATGTTAAGTTTGTCGTATAATATTGCATGAAAAGTGAACATGTTTTACTGCAGTTAATACTTCTTTTAAATTGTATGCAGTATTTTTGATAAATTTATTAGAAAAACGTCTAACATCATGAGAAAGGTTTATGCACGTGTTCTAAAGTTTGTGTCATGCGTTTTCTAATGACAAATTGCATGAGAAAATGATCATTTACGTAACATTATGAAAGGGAATTTTGAACTAAAATTTGGGCAAAATGATGACTCTTTCGAATGTTTTTCCGAACATTCGATGGCGTTTAAACCAATAGTCTTGCAGTATTCACCAATTGTAATACCTGTACCAAATTTCGTTCGTAACGCCTCATTAATTCGTGAGATATCACTTCCACAGACTCACGGACACACACACTAATACACACTAACACGCACACACACTAACACTAACACACACACTAACACTAACACTAACACTAACACACCGTAACAGTAACACCCACTAACACTAACGCACGCACACTAACACACACACGCACACATAAACCACCTCAAAAACGTTCGATTCGAGTTCAAGGATGTTTAAAACGTGCTCTTTATTCGAAAACTCGAATTCGAATTTTCGATACCCGTCACAATACTTTCCTTATACGTTATATTATGTATATAGAAAAAGTAACAAATACTTAGGAGTTCCGAAAGTAAACTTTATGGCAAGGCTATCGGTAAGGAGTAATTATTATGTACACTACATATACACTATCTCACTAAATAGTAAAATATCACGTTATTTTCGGATAGAAACAATTGGATAGACTTCCCAAAATAGGAACATTTACTTCCGAAAATCAGAAGCAACACCTGAACACTGTTTAAAGCATTGCATATTTTTGTATTCTAACAAGTATATAATTTTTCGAATTATTTTTAATTTGAGAGAAATGAAATTTGTTCCTTCTGAAAACGTTTTGGCCACTTTTAAACGGCTATTCGTTTATGTGTGTATGTTCTAATGCGTCCTTGTCTCCCAGGTTCGTAGGTACACTGTTGGCGCCCTGGAGGAAATAATTTAAGGGCACCTTTCCCCATAATGCATAATCTTTGGCCCTTAAACCAATGCCCTTAAGCTATCCATCGAGGCCGAGTTATCCAATGTCCTTAAGCTGCCTCTTCTTGTTCAGCGACCTGGAGTAATCGCTCCGTCCCGCTACATTACGATACGTCACTGCATTTTCTACGAGCCGTAACGGGAGCGATTAGAAAACTAGAAACAACCCGAGGATGACACATAAATTGAGGTGGATATCCCGATGTATTTTTGCTATAAATGGATATTGAAAGATTAATAACTCAAAATAATCTACATCCAAAGGAATGAAGACAAAGAGCTTCAATTTAAACAGTGGCAATGCGTGATAAAATAATTTGGGAAGACCAAAATTTGCAAATGAATTTTCAGGCTATATATTTTAACTAGGTTGCGAATAAAATAGAATATACAGCAAAGTTCCGATAATCTGACCCGTTCAGGCCTTCAATGGTGCCGGATTAATAAACATGCCGGATTATTGAATGTCGAACAAAAATGGGGTAAAAGAAATGAGGAAAATTAATTTAAAACAAAATAATGGACAAAAAATGCGACATATTTTGCCTAAAGCATTACACAGACTAAATTACACTATGCAGTATGTGAAAAAACACTTCAATGAATATAAATTTGCATATAAAAGCATTTAATTTATCACAGTAAATGTACCTCAGTACAGCCGAATGGACAGTGCAGAATTTTTGGATCCTTATAACACAAATGCATGTCCCCTACTACCCCCTATTTTACACATTATTAAACTTTTTTTCCTAAACTGCTTCAACGTACCGGGGCCCAAAGCCTCCCGGACCCCTAACTAAAGCATCACTCCCCCCCTGCTCTGGACTCCAATGCAGTCATGAGGCTTGACAGACTACTGGACGTTCCGAAACATTAGATACCGGATATACCACTGTTTATCCGGTAAGTTTACTCTAATAACCGAATTACATTAAAAATAAATTAATGACATTTTGCAATTTTGTTACAGTAGAACCCCGTCTGTGCTGACCCCAGACATACGAACAGACAGACAGACGGGCATCACTCCAAAAATAGTCAAAACGTGTTCAGGAGATCTTAAAACATATATTGGCATTGAAATCTCGAATTCGAAAATTTTCGTGAAAACAGTACTTTCTGTATACAATATTGCATAGTATGAGACATTAAAAATTAAGGAAAGCATGTTTGAAAATAGATACACCACTCATCAAGCTTTACATTTTCACTTGTTAAACATTTTATTTCTGATTCACATAGAAAAATTACAAACGTATTAAAAATGTGTACCTGCATATCACATTAACGACTGGTTCGGTATCGACAAAAACTTTTTTCCTTGCCCTTAATACCCAGACTCGTAAATTTCTGGGCTATAGCCAGACACGTTGCCAGAAAAACTTTGAAAGGGGGCACAATTTCTGATAAAAACGTAACAATATGTTTAAAATAAAACACATTTATAATTGATCAATAGTTATATTCTGTAAATGCGTATGCACAATACATTTATAAATATATTAAATGGCTAAAGTTGGAAAAGCATGTTATTTTAGGAGATGATCAAAAAACATATATAAAGAAGCTAAATTTCATGAGTGAGAGCGAGCTCCTCTGGCTACAACTCAGACAAATACAATACCCTACATAGAAAATGTAACACCATGAAGCTTTGGCCTTATAATTTTGCAAATTGAGAGAGACACACGCAGCTGGCCGATGTATGCAAATGATCTGAAATGAAAATAGGGATAAGAGGAATGGCAACGGCAAATGAGCCAACAGTTCTTACTTTCTGTCGCCTACGTAACCCCGTTTTCTGAGCTGTTTTTCATTTCAGAAGACACGTGCTATTGAAGACATACATGCCTGGTCGACGCCGCCGAAGTCCGTTTCATCATGTGGACGATCGTGCGAGTCGACTCATTTTAAGCCTACGTACAACTGGGCGGTCGTACAGGCGTATCGCCGCTGAAACACGTGTAGACGCGTCCACTGTGCAAAGGATTTAGAGAAAATGGATTGAAGACGGGCATGTGAATCATCGAGATGGTCCAAGTCCATCTATACGTACGTCTGCACGCGTTGATCGACGCATTCGAAAACATGCGGTGGCGGCCCCACAAAAGACAACTGTCGATATTTTGCAGAATTTGTAGGGTACATTGGACGTTCCAATATCAGCGAGAGAACAGTTTCTCGACGATTGGCCGAAAGTGGATTGTACGCAAACTGTCCTTAACGAAGACTACCATTGATGACTAGACACCGACGTGAAAGATTGCAATGGTGTCAGGCCCGATCCTCTTGGACGACTGAATGGGACAGGGTAGTATTCAGCGACGAGTCTCGGTTCTGTTTGTCAAATGACAGTCACTGTGTGAGAGTCTGGAGAGACGTGGAAACAGATCCAATCCTACTCCGACTGTTGAACGTCATACTGCTCGACAACGCGGTATTATGGATTGTGGTACCATCCGCTTTGATAGCCGGTCACCTCTGACTCGTATCAGAAGTACAATGAGAGCAAGGCGATATGTGAATGAGGTGCTGCGGCCAGTTGCACTGTCCAACCTCCAGTGGTTTCAAAATGCGGTTTCCAACAAGATAACGCGCGACCACACACTGCAACCATCAGCAGACAAACCTTTTAAAGTATCCAGGTGCTTCCTTGACCTCCGCTGTTTCCAGATATCTCACCTATCGAACATGTATTGGACGTGATTGGTCATCGTTTGACTGCCTTGCCCCTGCCTCAAATAGAGGACGACCTGTGGCGGATGGTTGAAGGCATATGGTCATCCATCCCTCAGGAAACTACCAGCACGCTCATTGCATTTATTGCTCAAAGGGTTGCTGCTTGTATCACCGCAAAATTTGGTCCTACAGCCTACTGATCACCCTGTCTATGCCATTACTGTATTGCATTATCCGTTTGGAATTAACATCACTTATTTATATATGCCGTATTTGTATGTGTTGAAGACCCAGACCGTCCGACTCATCCTGAGGACTTGAGCAACTATTTGACCGGCCGGCATCTTTGTATGTGTGTTCTTTATGATCCCACTCTATTCACTCCTTCATGGTGATGCATTTCTGCGTCGGATAGTGTTATCGAGACCGTATGACATCAAAACCCTATAATTCTTGCGATTTTCGAAATCAAATTTCCTATTAACTTTTTAAATTACTCTCCCGATGACTCAGACAATAAATACTATATTTTCGAGAAAAATAAAATAAAGAAAAACAGCCCCTTCCTTCTTGTAGCTTATACATGTGTCTATCCTTCCGATTACATTACGAATGGAATATTTGTTGACGTGGGTAGTTGAGAAAAATTCGTCTATCCTGAAAACCCCGACTAACGCTTAGGAAACAAGTAAGGCGCCGGCATTGAGCTCTATCAAAAGTACTTTGTTTATTTTCACATAAAATATTTTATCCCTTTATTTCCTATAATATATGTAATTAAAATAAAAGTTGCTTGATCGCGAATTACTTGGATAGACGCTACCTTCCTTGCCTCCCCTGACGTTTCGCTACTGAATTTATATAGAATTATTCTCCCTTTTTTTCCAGCAGCCACTGTCATAATAAAACTTTGATTTTCCGCTACCCGCGACACATAGACTGATATTCTCTTTGATTATTATGGACTAGAAAATAAACCCGGCGTTTCTTGGAAGTTAAAGAAGTTTATTTACATAAAAGACCGAAATAAATAAATTTTATTCGTATACCAGTATAAATTTTATTCGTATTGCAGTGAAAATTACGCATTCAATCTGTGTACATCTGCATAATGGGCGTGATAGGAACTCCCCCCCCCCTCCCTCAACTCACAAAACAATGACAATCACTTTCGGAGACTCTACGTTCACTTTAAAATCTACAAACAGACGAAGTTTGAATCTAAATTTCAACAATTTCAGCAGAATTAGACTGACTTATGTATTGGCACAGTGTTTCTTTCATACATACCTCTAAGGTGGGGGGGAGGCATTTTATGTTAATCTAGTTTCTATTTATGTAACACAGTATTTAGATATATTTATATAGGGCAAATACAAAACTTGTCCCTCCCCGCTAAAATTTCATCCCCCCCGACCTAAAAGTCCTGAAAGAAACACTAATTGGCTATATCTTCCGCAAACAACACAATTTTTATATTTCCAATTAAAGCACGAAACGGAAAGAAAGTTCACTTTCCAAATCAGTTTCAATTCCCCTCAATTTGACTCTAAATTTCCACGAATTGCGAAATCAGTTTAAGCGCATTACAAGCGCGTTCAAACGTTGAAAGAAAAAAAATTAAAATAAATGTACAGTGCAAGAGACATTTCTGTATTTTCCCATAAATACACTAGATGGCAGCACTGAAACATACTATTGAACATTTGTTTTGTTTACAAGATAGTCGAGTTCGAGAATGGCGTTCGAAGCATAGTTGTTAATGTGTTGTAAGATATAGGTAATCCTAGCTATGCTATGTAAAAGAGTTGCAATTTTTTGTATAATTAAATGTTGCGACGTTTTGTGGAATCCTAATTGGCTATTGAGTATTTTCCTAACATCAACACCAGAAAAAGGCTTATAACAGGAGGTAAGGCGTGTCTTTAAAGGTGTCTGCACAGAATTATTTCTTTGGGGGAGAGCATTAAATGCATGCACAGGTCGCCTACAATCGTTGCCATCAAGGGAGAGGTAACGTTATACTGAAGAGGGAAAAGATGATATGCACGACATCGAAAATTTTAACAGTTGGCTTGCTTAAAGAATGTATAATTATGCTGGCTTCAGGAAACTATTTTTTGGAACAGTGGGTAATATTTAAAGAAACGACTGGCTGTTAAAGTATAAACATCGGATTGCCCGTCAATTTTTTTTATATCGAAATTTAAAAATCCAACACATTTTTAAACACATGAAAAATAAAAAAATTTTTAAACATTCACGGAATTTTTTTCTAGTATTCATATGGATTCCGTTCACAGTTTGTTCGAAAGAAAATGTTTTGATTTTTCCGATAGTGTCAAGATGAAAACTTTGATCACTCAAATCCGGTCTAAATCGTTCTAAATCAAAATGTAACTAAAAAACTAATTCAAATCAAAGAAAAAAGACATGGAGGTGCACTTTTCCAGAACCTGACCTGACGTACATGTGTACCAAATTTCATGGCTGTACGACGCTTAGATTTCCCGTTACAGTGTGAACACACACACACACGGAAACATAAACATTTTTCTTCATTACGTGAGATGTTACATTCTGAGAAAAATCCAATGATTTATTAGTTTCCAGAATATTGGTGCTTTCTTACACTGAAGCTCAAACTCAGCGCAAAGAAAAATAAGCAGAACTATCGACATTTTTCTATAAGCTCTTTTATAAATGTCAGCTTGTCAGATGTTTGACAGTAAGCGTGTGGTGTTGTCAGTAATTGCAACAAACGATCGGATAAAGTCAAATGCAGTAAGACTAAAAATAAAAAAAGTCGGCAGAGAACACAGTTTTCCCTATTTTATGACAATATCATTTGACGTAAAGAGATTTAAAGTAGGATATTTTTGAAATATAGAAAAGCGCTAATTAAAACTAATATAAATTTCGTTTTTCTTATCTTTATTTATTCTGAAACTAATAAATTCTAAAATTTTAAGCCTGTCAGAGACAGGGGGACTAAAACTGTTAAAAAGTAAGTTGCAACGTTTTGTAATATGTTTTATTTTAACAATTAGGGGACTCCGCCCCCTTCTCGCTACGCTCGTCAAACCCCGTAAAGCTCTTCGCGGGCACTTTAGTGCCACCTGCTACGCAGGCGGAATGCACCCATTGAGGCAGGCATAATATGCCCGTTGGTCTCCGTCCCCAGTTCGCTACGCTCGCCAACCCTGGTAACTCGCATTTTAATAAGAAAAAAAAATTTCCTATTGAGAAACATATTCACTTTTCATATATAATATCATGCGATAAATTGGGTGACATCATTCTCGTGGATCTAGCTCGTTCCATTCATGAAAAAAGATACTTTGAGTAATACTTTTGCATTTGAACGCTAATTTATCTGCTGTAAGAATGACTTATTTCTTCGTCCATAACCTTAGCGAGATTTTGGCGACGAAATTGGCGGAATGTTGCCAACTTGGCGACTTTTTGAAATGTTGCCAAATTAACGAAAATCTCGCCAAATGGATAAAAATGACGATAAATCAATGAAAATAACGACAAATTGTCGACAATTCAATATCTTGGAAAGGATATTAGTATCTACTTGAAGAAAAACCTATTTATTTTACTGTAAAAGTAGTAAATTCATTTCATTATATAAGGAAAGTCATGTGTTGCCCACATCAGATTTTTCTTATAGTAGATACTTATATTTTTTCCAAGATATTGAATTTCTTTCAATTAGTCGTCATTTTTATCCATTTGGCGAGATTTTTGTTAATTTGGCAACAATTAAAAATGTCGCCAAGTTGGCGACATTCCGCCAAATTCTCACCAAGCGTTATGGACGGAGAAATAAGTTATTCTTACAGCACATAAAGGACTATTGACGTTCAAATACAAAAGTATTACTCAAATTATCTTTTTTCATGAATGGAACGAGCTAGATCTACGAGAATGATGTCACCCAATTTATCGCATGGTATTACATATGAAAAGTGAACATGTTTCTCAATAGAAAATATTTTTTTTTATTTAATATAAGTTTTTTATAATTTTATTGAAAAATGTGCAATAACTCGGGAACGGTTCGTGTTAGCGTTCTAAAATTTATGTCAATCGTTTTCTAATGGAAACTTACATACCAAATGTCTATTTGCGTATCTTTATTAGCGATTTTTAATTTTTGACGATTTTTTCAAAATTTCATTCGAAAATTTAGGGGGGTTCTGTACATTCGATTGCGTATAAAAACAATAGGCTTCCAGTGTTTACGAATTGTGATTTTTGTACCGAATTTCGTTTGAATCGATCTATTCGTTCATCAGTTATCGTCTCCACAGACTCACTGATACACATACACATACTTTCACACGCACACACACACACACACACACACACATACTTTCACACACACACACACACATCACCTCAAAAATGTTCGATTCGTGATCAGGATACTTGAAACGCGCTTTCCCGTCGAAAACTCGAATCCGAATTTTCGACCTCGTCACAATACTTTCCTTATACATTATGTATATAAGGAAAGTAATAATATCTTCTGCATTCAACAAAAAATTGTAACACTTTGCTTGGAAAATTTGAATTAGGTGTATCCATCTGTAAGCTAAAGAAACAGTTTATCAACGACTTCATGCATGCCCTTCAGCCCCTATCACCCTTTCAACAAAGCGGAGAAAGCGATGATCTATTGCAAGGAAGGTGACGGAGTTATCGCCAAACCTCCGCTCAAATTAGTGTTTCTGCGCATGTGGCTCTACGACGAGGGAATGTGCAATCCAGCATCCAGCGCTTGGCAAGGTACCAGGTCATACGGCCGAATTTTCGCCCTACCGAATCTCTGAGTAGAACTTTCCAGGTCATAGCTGGGCATTGGTCGTGTTCCTGAGTAAATATATTTTGCAGCTTTGCAATATTCTTTGCTATACCGTCATTTTAGTGATAGAAACTGACTTAATTTTTACCTTTTCATACTATGTAATATACTAGTAAAGAGAAAGTATTGTTTTCAAGAAAATTTTCGAACACGTTTTGACTATTTTTTAGTGATGTCCGTCTGTGGTCGATTTCTTGCGTACACAATAGCCGCCACAAATATTAATGGATTTACAAGAAACTTTATATCCGACTTTTTTATCAAAAAATCTAGAACTAGATAGAATTTTTTTTAAAGTCAAGCGAAAACTTCGAAATGTATTTGAAATTTTATATTTTTTTTAATATTGCAGCATGGGACAGAATTTGACATTATCATGCATAAAAGGTTTATTTATGGCCCAATGATCACCAAACCTAATTAATTTCAATCATTGTTGTTAAAAATAGCGGCGATACATTTTTTTTTGTTTGCGACGTCATTAGCTCCCCTCCCCCTAGGTAACATGTTCCCTCCCAGGAGGGGGGGGGGCGTACATTGTCAAGTACAGTATCAATCGAAATACTTTTTTTTCAAGTTCTTTAAAGTGAAGGTACACACGCTATAATTGGCAAACGTGCCTACCGTGCAGTAAACACCGGTTCCAGTTAGATCACCGAAGTCATGCAGCATCGGGCACGGTTAGTACTTGGGTGGGTGACCACCTGGGAACACCGCGTGCTGTTGGCACTTTTCGGGCGCGGTAACCAGGTGGTTTGCGCGCTGGATTTGCACGCTGCCACAAATGCCGCCGTGTTCATGCGGAGTACGATCACGTTAAACATGTGGGTCCGTAAGTCCTTCCGAGAGGTTGGTGGTAGGGGAAGGAGGGTACGGTCCCTGTGGATGCCTCCCCCACTGGGTTCCGGTTACCTTACACCTTTCTTGTAGGTCGGACGGTTTAGGTCTCAACAACAACAACACGCTATAATTATATTCATTCAGGCTCACAACACCGATTTTTCAATATTTTTCTTGTAAAATTTGAAAATAAAAGAAAAGTTACTGAAAAAAGGTATCTGGCATGAGAAAGTCAGGTTGAGCCACTCTACAGTTAATTTTCCTATTTTTATAGCTCTTTAACTGTAAAATGGAATTGTGCTAGATCGATAAATGTATTATGTCATAAGGTAAAATTGTCCTTATCAAAAATTACCAGTATAGGACTTACCTATGATGCCGCCACTAAGGGTGGAGCATGTAAGCTCCCGGTTCTCAAGCTCGGAATACGAACACACAAAACATAAAGAAATACACATGCTTAATTGCTCAATTTATTTTAATATTTTACTTAATAGATATCTATTGTATCTGGAGTAACTATGCTATAATTAAATCAATTATTAAAAGACACATAATACTGACAATATTGCATTAATATATATATATATTTACACACATAATAACTTTGACTTAAATTTCTTAAAACAGTTTCCTTTAAACAATCGATAAAGAATAGTTCTTATAGTTCAATATTTACGAACTCGTTCATATGGTCTACTCATACGAACTGGTAGTCAATTATTTTAATAATCGTTAAAGGTGTGCCTTCCGTGCTAATAGTGACAATTGAAAGTTGGTTACCTTTTCTCTTTGTGTTACGTGCATATTCGTGCTATTTCAATGATGTAGGAAAACCGTTACACATCTAACTGCACTCGCTACCATTTTGTTGCTCACATTCTATAGACACTTTTCACAAACCCAAGAAACATGATGCTGACTCGTTCGAAAGTTTTTAGTCCACTGGAGTTTTTTTGAATACGGCATTGGGGCGCTTTTTCTTTCCCCCATTCATTCCCTACCACATCTACCATTCGCTGTTGCTGCAGACGGGGATGACCACTGTTTATATATGCATTTGTTGTGATTGGCTCCCTCTGCAGCATTTAGATAGTTCATTATTTTGGTTGGCATTTGTAATTGGGGTGGCAACATGTAATACAAATATTGTGTTACATGATATCCCCCCTTGCAGAGAGAAAACTTCAACACACGGTAAACATCGCACTGAACACATATGTGTACACATTGCGGCCACTGTGGAAATGTTGCTTTGATCCACTGTACATAATCTGTCACAGAAATGCAGATCACCGCATGTAAGACACACTATATTGTAACATTGACATACATATATCGGTGCATTACAACCGACATGTCACTAAAATGAAGGAACTCACTGTTCGGAAGATACACCATATCGTACTTGGTAACACATATACTGCTGCACATGAAGAAATTATCACTGTTCGGAAGGCACACTATATCGTCACATGGAATTATCATGAGCACGGAAGACACCTTATTGTCACATGTAATTATCATGAGCACGGAAGACACCTTATTGTCACATGGAATTATCATGAGCACGGAAGACACCTTATTGTCACATGGAATTATCATGAGCACGGAAGAATGAGTCACCATCCTGTGACTTAACTTTCAAAGTTCCGGTACTTCAATATTTATATTTTCATTATGTTGCTTAGTACAGTCTATTGTACACTTCAAATGAAGACTATATCATAATTGTTATTTGCATTTCTATTTATATACAAGTTCACAACATTACATTAAACTATACGCAATTCATTACCTTGATTTCTCATTTTCACAGACGTAAATAATTTTTAGACAATTTTTTAGCTGTATATATTTCTTATTTGTTATAATGAATAACATGTTATATATTTTTGTGTGTATAAATCATGGCTATTTTGAACCCCATATTTATATCATATTACATCGCGGCATTTAAATATCAAATATATACTCATTTCGCAACTCCAAAATACTGTGCATCTCACAATACGCACTTTAAATTTCCTCTTCCGCTGCCCTTTCGTGTGTAACAACTGCGCGGGAGGAAGGGAGAAAAGAAAAAAAGAAAAAATTCGCTTGACCCGTAGCTTTCCTCTGTTCCCCTCAACGCGTTTCCATGCCAACTGCGAATCTGTTGACCCCCACGGCGTCCCTGAATGAGTGTCTTCATTGTTTGCAGAGCGCAAACTTACGTAAAAGGGATTTTAACTGCCTTTTGCATGTATCGATAAAGATTTAATCGTTATCGTGCAACTTTGGCGGTATCCTCTTCTCAAGCGCGGGCTTTTGACTTTGTATGCTCTACATTGAAGTGAGAGGTTTTACGTGTATCCTTTTGAGGAATTTACTTACAGTTATATTTTATGTGTATCATATTATATATTTATTTTACATATGTTGTTATTAATTCTATTTAATTTAACATATATATATATATTTCATTATTATTATCTTATGACCTTAACACAGATCTGACTGTTAACTACCCATGATTTTAATTTCATGTACTCTTAATTCATTGGATTTATTTATCCCTTGTTGCAACAACGCGTGATATATTTTTTTATGTGTAGTATTATGAATATACCATGCTTTTGTTATGTTATTGATATAACTGACTTTATGTTCCCGTTTCAGCATAACTTTACATATTTATTTATTTAAATATAATTCTTTCATATTTAATTTTATCTGTTATTTCTTTTTATTTCCAGTGATGCTTAATTAATGCAATAATTTATTAATAATACTCAATCATTTATCATTTACATACAAATCAATGTCTTTTCCTAATGTATTTTATTTTTATATACCGGCCGGTATTTTTAACTAACTATAATTGCCTGCAATTATAATTTTAAATTTTGATACATTGATTGTATGCTTACAATAGAACCCTTTTGTATTATACTCGTACTATGCAGGGGAGATTTTCTCCGATGTTTATTTTTAGCCTGTCTATTTATTTTGAAGGTGACTAGCTGACTGTGAAGGCTGGGAAATTAATCCTACTCATTCAAGTTTTATTAATCCATATATGTAATTAACTTTTATTTTGTTTTTTAGATTGCGTGTTTTCGTAAAAGGTCTGTATAAACTATTTATGCCATATATATTTATTAATTTACTAATTATTATTTACATCAGCTGTGAGTGTTTATTTTGACTTCACACTTTTATTTATTTATTTATTTATGATTTTGCTTTTATTCTGTCAGCTTTTTATGAGGTATTAATTAATACTTTTATGATTTTGAATATTATATACTTGCATTTACCATGTTCCATGACTTTATTTTGAATTTTATTAATTATGTTATACTATTTTTTCAAAACCCGCATAAGAAAAGGAAAAAAAAGAAAAGATATCGTGAAGAATTCCATCCCACACATCTTTATCATTGGAATGTCTACCTTGCTCTTAAGCATCTATCATTGGAAGACTTGTATTTTTGATGCCCACTACTGTTATTCCATTTTTTTGTTTTTCAAGCAAGACAAATTGCAAGTAAGTGACATTTAATTATCTCTCTCCTTCTTTCTTCTAACACCTTAGTTTATTTTATTTTAGAACATTGAGGGGTATTGTATGTATTATTTATCACTTCTACATATTTTTTCCGAAATTTATTGCTCTATTCATACGTTATGTATCCATACATAAATGTTCATTTATTACCTATATTTTTTGTTTTAAACTCTTATTTACAAAATCCTCATATTTATTTTACAAAAATATTATCCTCATATTAATTTTACAAATATATTATCCTCATATTTATTTTACAAAAATATTATCCTCATATTTATTTTACAAAAATATTATCCTCATATTTATTTTACAAAACTACCTTTATTTAATTATTCAATTTTTAAAATTATACATTTAATGCCTTCATTACCGTTACACTAATATAACATATTTTGCGTTTTCGCACATAAAATTTTCATATTACATTTTTATAATTATATATTATTTTGCTTTCGAATACTATTTTTTGCGTGTCCTCAGATTATAACGTCTAAGACTCCTATTATTTGGCTTATTGGCGTTATATTCTTTGTTTACCTGCGATTGACTTCTGTCAACAGTTCGCCGTGTTTGTTTACTTTGTAAATACTTTTTACGCGGCTCTGCTTTATATAATTTATTCGCGTGAACAACTATCCATTTTTTATTTGGATCGTACATAGGCGTGATAGCGTAATTATTGTTACGGATCACCTTTACGATGCGAAATGGTCCTTGAAATTTTTTTTGTAATGCTGTGGTGGGTCTCAGGTTTTTTAAGTACACAATTTGTCCTTTTAATAATTTCTGCTGTCTAACTCTTTTAAAAATTCTTTCTTGGCGACTTTGGGCTTGAATTTGTTTTCGTTTTGTATATCTATTAATTTTTTCCGCTAAAGTAAGTGCTTCACTGACCTCATTATCATATTCAGTTTGAGTTAAAATCGGACTGTCATCAGGGTCCGCTATTTCCAGATTATTTTCTCCGGGTAATTTCAAATCTCTGGTAAGAAACAAAATTGCGGGACTGTGGTCTATATTTGCGCTGGGTGTTGCATTATGAAATAATTTTACATATGGCAAGACTTTGTGCCAATTAAATGTTTGGTCAGCCATTGCTGCCAAAGAATTTTTTATTCCCAAGTGGCTTCTTTCTAAAATTGCATTTGAGCTGGGTTTGTAAATTGATGTATATTTGAGTTTTATACCATGTTGCTCTGCGAATTTTTTAAATTCCTCGCTTTTCAGTTGCCTCGCGTTATCTGTCAGCAGCCACATAGGAACTCCATTTTGTGAAATCCAATTCGTTAGGACCTGTAATACACTCGCAGTTGTAATATTTCTCACGGGTACTGCCTCCAGGAATCTCGAGTAATGGTCTATCATCGTTATGATGTACTCGTGCTGTCCGTTACTTCTCGGTAGCTTCCCTACAATATCTAATGCCACCGTGTGATTTTGTTTACATGGACGTGGCACACGTTGTAATGCCATAGGTCTTATAGCCTTATTTTTGTAACATAAACATGCATCACATGATGCGCAAAAATTCTTTACATCACTGTATGCCCCTTTCCAGTAATATTTTCTATTCAGAATTTGATAGGTTTTTTCTACTCCAAAATGTGGTGTATGAGCTAACTCAATAACTGCAAATTTTAGACTGTGAGGTATTAGAATTCTGTCGTTTTGCATAGGATTCCTGATATATCTAGCAGTCTTTATCATAATTAATCCCGTATTTACATCTTTATAGTATTTATTTACATATTTTGGCTGCTTAGATTTTGCATTCAGTCCGTTAATAATTTTCTTTATCTCTCTATCTTTTGCTTGCTCTTCTAAAATTTTGGCTATTGTTATAGCGCTGTCATTAGCAATAATATTATTTATTAATTTAGTCTTAGTTTGTTCAGAAAAAATTTGTCGCGACATAAAATCACTGGGATTATCTTGTCCTTTAATGTATTTTATGTCAAAAGAATATTGTTGTAAATTTAATAACCATCTTGCGATTAAATCAGAATTTTGATTTTCTAAGTGTATGTAGTGCGTTAAAGCTTTAGAGTCGGTCAAAATCGTAAAGTGCGTACCATATAAAAAATCTTTGAAATGTATTATAGCGTCGTGAATTGCTAGCAATTCTAGTTTCATGCTCGGATATTTCTTTTCACTGTCTGAAAGTTTCCTGCTATAATACTCTATAGGATGAAAATTTCCATTCACTGATTGAAGTAAAATTCCTGACGCGGCTACTTTTGAACAGTCAGTCGACAAAAAGAACGGCTTTGACATATCAGCTGCCCTGACTACCGGTTTCGATAAAATCGCGTTTTGCAATGTTACAAACGCTTCATCGCATTTCTCCGTCCATATAAATTTCTTATCTTTCTTTGTTAACTCAATTAATGGATTGCATATTTCAGAAAAATTTGGTATGATCTGCCTGAAGTAATTACATAAACCTAAAAATGATTTTACTTTTTTTACTGTCGTTGGCACAGGGAAATTCGTTATTTTTTGTACATTATCATCTGAAGGTGTTATGCCCTCCTTACTTATCTTAAATCCTAGAAATTTAATGTTCTCTTTACACATTTGTAATTTTGAAGGGTCAATGGTTAAACCAAATTTACCTAATCTCGAAAATACCGTTTTTAATTTCTCCAACATTTTCTCGAATGAATTTGCGGGAATTACAATATCATCTAAATAAAATTCAATTTTCTGATCTTTTAAGTCTCCTAAGCATTTCATCATTAATAAAGAGAAATATGCTGATGAGTTTTTTGCCCCAAAAGGTAATCTATTAGGTCTATACGAGCCATCATTTGTTATGATATTTAATCGGAAACTGTCCTCAGGTTTGATTTTTATTTGAAAAAACGCGGACTTTAAGTCTATCACCGTGTACAATTTGTGGCCTGCGATGTTGTGCAGAATGTCGCTAATTTTACCAATATTTATGGGCAGTAATTCGGTAATCTGATTCAGCAATCTATAATCAACGGCTAAACGATACTTCTGTACTTTATCTGTATGACTATTATTAAAATTATTTTTTTTTCTTAATTAGTAGGCATGGGAAGGCGTAGTTACTGGTAGACTTTTCAATTATTCCTGCTTCACACAACTGTTTTATTTCACTTTCGAGTACAGGTTTTAACATTTTTGGCAAGGGATAAGGTTTACACTGTATTGGGTACTGGTGTAGTAAATTAAATTCCGGTACTATTTCTTCCGTCATTCCCAGCGTTTTGTATGATTTCGAAAATACATCATAATTTTGTAACAGTAATTTTAGCAATATATGTTTTTCATTTTCTTGTAAGTGATCTAGTTTAAAATCTTGCGGTGTTAATTCCGCTTTTCGTAAAGCTGAAATGTCCATTTTTTGTGGGTTATTTAAACTCTCTATATTATTGACCTGTAAAATTTTATCATCATTATGTTTTTCTTCAAAAATTTCAAATTGCGGTGTTACAGTTCCGACAATCATATTTTTATTAAGTTGAATTTCTTCTTCTGTTTTGTTTGTTAAAAGAGTAGAAATAAATTTTCTATTATTTACATAATGTAAAGAATACTCGGCGTGTAAATCTTTTAACGAATTTGTAATATTTAACAATACCTCCTTATCCTCAAAATAGTTTTCATTTAATTTTAATTTTATTGATTTTATTTCTTGAGGGAGTAATTTAATTTTATGCGCTAAGCTTGCATTTAAGCATTGAATATGTTCAACTCTTGTATAATTATTTTCTGGTTCCTTTGCTTTTTTCTGATTTTTGTCTTGAAATGGTATAGATATGGATTCTTTGACAAACTTTAATATTAATTTATTTGTGTCAATTATGGCATGATGATTTTTGAGAAAGTCAAATCCTAAAATTATTTCATAAGGTGTGTTGTTTAATTGTTTAGTTATAAAAAATGAATTTTTGCATCTTTTGTTTTCAATTTTAAAGCTGAAGCTTATGCATTTTGAGAATTGGATGTTTTCCTTGGTCATGGTTTGGATTTTAACTTGTCTAGATAAATAGTTAATTTTTATTTTATTTTTGATTTTTTGAAAAATTATATCTGATAATAAACTGACACTTGCGCCACTATCTATGAGAGCCACTGTTTTTATGTTCTCTAAATGTACGTTGATCATTGGCAGTGCGTCACTCTGTCCATACGTTGAATTCAGTAAATGTTCATTTAAATTCTGTGCATCCTTATTAATTTTGCTTGCAATTTTATGGGATCTCGAATCCTTATTTGATGCCTTATAACTTCCTATTTGTCTTTTATTTCGAGGTCCCTTTCTTAGTTTAAATATTCATTATTCTGATATTGCCTATGATTGCTTTCATAATGTGGTCCATTATTCTGATATGATCTTCTGTTATTACTTTGAAATTGTCTGTTGTTATTTCCTGCACGCCGCAGTATTCCCCGGTTATTTATGAAATTTCCTCTTCTGAAATTTGATCTACTATAGTGTGCATAATTATTTTGATTAGTGGGTCTTTGTTGATAATTGTTGGTTTCTTGACTGCTGTTTTCATTTGTGAATGCCCTTTTTAAATTATTTTGTACTTTTTGAAGCGTAAAGCATTCTGACATCCAGTGATTGTTGCGACCGCACGCTATACAAAATTTCTGTGGCGGCTTTTCTGCATTATTTTCAGTTTTTACATGATTTATTTCCACATTCTCAATTATTTTATTTTCTACTTCAATATTATTTACATAATCACTATCTTCCTCAAATGCGGATTCTATTACCTCAGCTATTTTCACTGCTTCGTCAAAGGTTTTCGGGTCATTTTTTTTTATTTCTGTTCTTAAATCTTCTCTGACTATCTGTAAAAATTTGGTCAGTTTAATTTTTTCTATAATTTTTGTACATTTGCATCCATTGTTCCGTCTATCTCTAAAAATATTATCGCCTGGTTTTCGATTTCTTGTGCAAGCTCCTTAATTGTCATATTTGGTAAATGTTTCAGATTGTTAAAATTGTTGTGTTTTTGCACTAATGTTTGTTTCCTTTCAAATTTGTTTTTTAATAACTCCATGAATTTTTCATATGATTTTTCCTTTTGCAGAGCAATATTTTCTGCTAGAAATTGTTGAGCCTTTCCCCTTAATCTAGATTTGACAATTATAATTTTCTCTTGTTCGGACCATGATGTTAAATCCGCTATTTCCTTAAATTGTATGATAAAGAAATTGACATTATTTTCCTTTTGTCCATCAAATGATGGCAACATTTGCATAATTGGCAACGATGTATTTTGCTGCGTTTGATTTGTGGGCATTTGCACATGGACTGCGTTATTTGTTACAGCCGAATTATCTGTTATACTGCTATTTACATTTACCTCCTGCTGCATATTGTTAATCGGAGGATCTTGCCTCGCTCTTTTATTTGATTGCCTAGTTTTATTCGGCGCCATGATTTAATACACTGTACACTTCTGACTATATACTAAATATCTATACTAATATACACATATATACACAATAATACAATACATATTTAAATTATCATTTTCATGCATTTTCCTATCATTATACTGAGTTACATCTCATTATTGAACTCATTATTAAATTCATTATTAAATTCACTATTATATTCAAACTCATTATTAAATTTAATTTTGTCTTTTATTTATATTTTTACTTTCTCTTATTAACATTATAATTCTCTCCGAGCTTGACCACATACGGCACCAATTCGCGCGGCGACATCATGTCATAAGGTAAAATTGTCCTTATCAAAAATTACCAGTATAGGACTTACCTATGATGCCGCCACTAAGGGTGGAGCATGTAAGCTCCCGGTTCTCAAGCTCGGAATACGAACACACAAAACATAAAGAAATACACATGCTTAATTGCTCAATTTATTTTAATATTTTACTTAATAGATATCTATTGTATCTGGAGTAACTATGCTATAATTAAATCAATTATTAAAAGACACATAATACTGACAATATTACATTAATATATATATATATTTACACACATAATAACTTTGACTTAAATTTCTTAAAACAGTTTCCTTTAAACAATCGATAAAGAATAGTTCTTATAGTTCAATATTTACGAACTCGTTCATATGGTCTACTCATACGAACTGGTAGTCAATTATTTTAATAATCGTTAAAGGTGTGCCTTCCGTGCTAATAGTGACAATTGAAAGTTGGTTACCTTTTCTCTTTGTGTTACGTGCATATTCGTGCTATTTCAATGATGTAGGAAAACCGTTACACATCTAACTGCACTCGCTACCATTTTGTTGCTCACATTCTATAGACACTTTTCACAAACCCAAGAAACATGATGCTGACTCGTTCGAAAGTTTTTAGTCCACTGGAGTTTTTTTGAATACGGCATTGGGGCGCTTTTTCTTTCCCCCATTCATTCCCTACCACATCTACCATTCGCTGTTGCTGCAGACGGGGATGACCACTGTTTATATATGCATTTGTTGTGATTGGCTCCCTCTGCAGCATTTAGATAGTTCAATATTTTGGTTGGCATTTGTAATTGGGGTGGCAACATGTAATACAAATATTGTGTTACATATTATTCAATTTTGTTTAATTGCAATTTTATTTAAACATGTCTAAAATGCAATACATTCGTCGGTAATACTTTAAAACTTATCACAATACAACATTAATTTATTATATTTGAAAACTTAAACCTTTATCGAAAAAAATGAACTTCATTCAAATGACGGCATTGAAATATAAATTGCCTGGTTTAAACATCTCTAAAATGTGATACATTCTTCGGTAATAATTTTAGAATTATCATAATACTACGATAATTTATTATATTTGAAAACTTCATCGAAAACAACTGAAATTCATTCAAATGACGTCATAAAAAAATAACACGCCTGACTCTCTCTATAAAAGCAGCATTTCATTCATAAATAATTTCCCATTCATGTCATTCATCACCATACTATAATAATTTATATTATTTAAAAATTAAGACGATGGAGCTACAAATAATTAAACTCTGTGCGTAAAACTTCATAGAAAAAAATCATCCTTCTTTTTGTAAAATCAATGAATATTTCATTCATATCAGCTACGCAGACTCCATGAACTAAATAATTTTGTGTTAAAGAAATACAGCAATTCTAATACAACTCATTCTACATATTTTGCACTTTACATTTTACATAGGTAAAAAATAGGCTTCGTTGTAGAAATAATCAAATTTGGATGAGCATTTAAACTCAAATATATTGTATATTGTAATGTTGTTGTTTCAGTATGTAGATGCACAGAATTTAAGCAAAAATAAAGTGGTTTTAGGACGGATACAACACTCAATATGAATTAAAAAAACTTTAAAAATCACGATTTTGAGACAAAATGGATGCCATATGTCATTTTGAAGTGGGTCACGTGATCTTTTCATATCATGGTCACGTGATCGCTTCATATAAGAGGTGTAATTATTATTTTAATTTTTATTTAAAAAACTACTGAATATATTTCGCTGAATTTTTTTTTATATATTTTATGGAAAAATTTGAATATTACCTAAAATTTTCGAAGCAATTTGTGAATTTTAAATCCGCTTAAAAAATGTTTAAAAAATTAGGTCCCAAAGGGCTCAATGTATTTCTTTTTTCAACCCGGGATCAATCCAAAAACTAATTGGGTGCTATTATTCATTTATCTTCCCATAGGTCCTATAGACCGTCTGAACAACATACTAAAATTTCATTTTGATTAAGTCATTTTTACGGCAGTTATCGTGCTAACGGACAGACAGACAGACAGAATGAACAAAGTCATAAACACTTTTCAACTTTGTTGTAAAGTGTTAAAAATACGTCATATCATCAACTGTAAAGCCAAACACACACACACAGAGAGAGAGAGACATCACCTCAAAAATGTTTGATTCGTGATCAGGGATGCTTGAAACGTGCTCTCCCTTCGAAAACTCGAATTTGAATTTTCGACCCCATCACAATACTTTCCTTATATATTATGTATATAAGGAAAGTAATAAAAAGCTTTAAGTTACATGTAATGCTTAATGAGCTATCTATAAAAGATCATATAAAATTCTTAGTTTTCTAGGTTTTCTAATACATGTAAGTTCTGAAAGTATCCAAACCTTATGAGACTGCACAACAAATGCATTTTCATTCCAATTAAATTAAGATTAACTTGAATTCGTGATGCATTTTAAGGAAGCAGCTCCCTATTTTGAAATTACAAGATATATATTTAAATTAAACTCTCATCGCGTTTTACAAAAATAATTTGCTACATGGTAAAACGTGTGTTCGCGTTTTAATTTAATCTTAAATGTAGAAGATGCAATCAGCATTTGTTTAAATATGCTTCTCTTAGTTTAAATATGCTTCTCTTATGTGATATGTTAAATGAACTTTTATCAAAAAATTCATTTGCCGATATATTACTTTCCTTATATACATAATGTATAAGGAAAGTATTGTGACGGGGTCGAAAATTCGAATTCGAGTTTTCGACCAGAGAGCACGTTTCAAGCATCCCTGATCAAACATTTTTTAAGTGATGTCTGTGTGTGTGTGTGTGTGTGTGTGTGTGAAAGTATGTGTGTGTCAGTGAGTCTGTGGAGACGATAACTGACCAACGAATGAACCGATTCGAACGAAATTTGGTACAAAAATCACAATCCATAAACACTGGAAGCCTATTGTTTTTATATACAATCGAATGTTCAGAATCCCCTAAATTTTCGAGTGAAATTTTGAAAAAATCGTCAAAAAATCAAAACCGCTAATAAAGTTACTCAAATAAACATTTCTTATGTAATTTTTCATTAGAAAACGATTGACATAAATTTTAGAACGCTAACATGAACCCTTCTCGAGATATTGCAAATTTTTCAAAAAAATTATCAAAAAGTCATATAAAATTAAAAAAAATATTTCCTATTGAGAAACATGTTCACTTTTCATATGTAATACTATGCGATAAATTGGGTGACATCATTCTCGTGGATCTAGCTCGTTCCATTCATGAAAAAAGATACTTTGAGTAATGCTTTTGTATTTGAACGCCAATAGTCATTTAACTGCTGTAAGAATAAATTATTTCTCCATCCATAAGGCTTGGCGAGATTTTGGCGACGAATTTGGCGGAATGTCGCCAATTTGGCGACATTTTAAACTGTTGCAAAATTAACAAAAATCTCGCCAAATGAAAAAAAATGACACTAAATTAATGAAAAAGACGACTAATTCAAGAAAATTCAATATCTTGGAAAAAATATAAGTATCTACTATAAGAATAACATTTTTTTAACCTGTAAAAGTAGTAAATTCATTGCATTATATAAGGAAAGTCATATGTTGCCCACATCAGATTTTTTAATATATGGACTATGCATTGCTTAGCAGCTGGTAGCAATATTTCTATGTGATTTAATTTAGTGTAGTGTTCCATGCAGTTGGAGGTATGTGCTGATTTCAGTATGCTCATATGACGAGTATAGAATTATTTTAAGATTCGCGTTAACAAGGGTGATCACCACTCTGGTCTCGAAATAATAAATAAAGCTGTGGTCTCACAAATATAAGAGAAGACATTCCATTGTTAGAAGTTAATGGAATAATTTTGTATTAGATAACGGTAATGTTTGTAAACACTAAAGTAAATTCTAATATAATTAAATAAAGAATGTATGTGTAAAAATTACTATATTGTCTTTAATGACTAGACAAATTATATCTTCTTTGCAGCAAAGGTAATTAGTCTCTCACTGAAGAAAATAGGAGGGTTTAGGGTTAACAAATTAATACCCTAGATTCTACTATACGCAAAATTAATAATTTAATACAACATACGACACCAAAAATTCTACTTCACAGATTATTGCACCCAAACCCTCAATTTCAAAATGCACAAAATATAATAGTACATAGACAATACTGACTGCATATGCATCGTGTACTTGAATACTAAAGCAGCAAAGGTAAATAGTCTCTCACTGAAGAAAATGGAAAGGTTTAAAGATTAAAAATACAATTTGTCGGATATTTTACTATACGCAAAATTAATGCGCCAAAAAATTCTACTTCACTGATTATTGCTTCCAAATGCTCAATTTCAAAATATAAAAATACATAGACAATATTGACTGCCGATGCAGTGCGTACTAGAATACTCAAGCAGCAAAGGTAAGTAGTCTCTCACTAAAGACAATTGGAGAGTTTTAGGGTTGAAAAAACGTAATGCCCGATATCCTACTACACGCAAAATTAATAAATCAATATAACATACTACACCACAAAATTTCACATTGATTATTGCATCCAAATGCTCAATTTCAAAATGCAAAAAATATAACAATACATAGACAATACTGACACTGTCTATGCATTGCGTACTTGAATACTCAAGTACTAGAAGAGTCTTTCCACTTGCCTCTACAATCTTTCTATGCGTTTTCATCTCCATTTCAATCTTATTTGAACCTACATCAATTATAAACACTGATAATAGTTTCCATTTCGGGAACACATAGAAGAGAACTCTTCCCCTAATTTCCTTGGAATAATGTCGGCGGGGGCACTACCATCCTATAGAACTAGGGTGGGGGCCTGTCATGCAATTCCCAGTCGATTCTTGGAATCAAGTTTCAGCCTCTAATAGGAGTTGATCGTTGTCGGAATATATAACATAGTTGTCGCGTTTAAAAAATATTGTGGTAGAAAATAATTTAATCATTTTTGATTCAGGATATTCTTCTTATCAGTTCATTTTACAACAATGAATATATGTAGTAATAACTGTAAGTAGCAATCTCCTCTGTCTTAATAATACATATATATTTTAATATTAATTGTCTAGTATATAATTTTATCGTTTACTATTTACATCTGTCTTTTATTGTTTACTATATATTTCTCGTGAAATTTAGAAAAATGAAAAAACACTACTACTGAGCTACTTTTTTTAAAGTTTTTTTCGAAAGAAAAAAAACATAAAATATTAAAATATTGAAATTATTTTTATATAATCATAATCTAGACCCTATTTCAGATAAAACAAGAAACATTATTTGCGTTTTTAACACTTTACAACAAAGTTGAAAAGTGTTTATGACTTTGTTCATTCTGTCTGTCTGTCTGTCTGTCCGTTAGCACGATAACTGCCGTAAAAATGACTTAATCAAAATGACATTTTAGTATGTTGTTCAGACGGTCTGTAGGACCTATGGGAATATAAATGAATAATATCACACAATTAGTTTTGGATTGAACCCGGGTCGAAAAAATGAAATACATTGAGCCCTATGGGACCTAATTTTTCTAACATTTTTTAATCGGATTTAAAATTCACAAATTGCTTCGAAAATTTTAGGTAATAGTCAAATTGTTCCATAAAATATATAAAAAAAAATTCAGCTAAATATATTCAGTAGTTTTTTAAATAAAAATTAAAATAATAATTACACATTTTATATGAAACGATCACGTGACCATGGTATGAAACGATCACATGACCCACTTCAAAATGATATATGGCATCCATCTTGTTTCAAATTCGTGATTTTTTAAAGTTCTTTTTAATTCATATTGAGTGTTGTATCCATCCTAAAACTACTTTATTTCAGCTTAAATTCTGTGCATCTACATACTAAAACAACACAATGACAATATATTTGAGTTTAAATTCTCATTCAAATTTGATTATTTCTACAACTAAGCCTATTTTTCACCTATGTAAAATGTAAACAGCAAAATATGTAGAATGAGTTGTATTAGAATTACTGTATTTCTTTAACACAAAATAATTCAGTCCATGGAGTCTGTATGGCTGATATGAATGAAATATTAATTGAATTTATAAACAGAAGGACGATTTTTTTCGATGAAGTTTTAAGCATAAAGTTTGTGAATTGTAGCTCCATGGTCTTAATTTTTAAATAAAATAAATTATTATAGTATTGTGATGAATGAAATGGAGAAAGTTATGAATGAAATCCTGCTTTTATAGAGAGATCCAGGCGTGTTATTTTTTCTATGACGTCATTTGAATTAATTTCAGTTGTTTTCGATAAAGTTTTCAAATATAATAAATTATCGTAGTATTATGATAGATTTAAAAATATTACCGTGGAATGTATTGCATTTTAGAGATATTTAAACCACGCAATTTATATTTCAATGCCGTCATTTGAATGAAGTTCATTTTTTTCGATAAAGGTTTAAGTTTTCAAATATAATAAATCAATGTAGTATTGTGATAAGTTTTAAAATATTACCGAGGAATGTATTGCATTTTCGACTTTTTTAAATAAAATTGCATTGAAGTTGGAAAGTGTTTCATAATCAATGCTATAAGCATGATTGATCTTTCTTGTTTTCTATTAGTTCAGAGGTATAAACGTCTAAAGTGTTTACATATTTCTTCATGCTCCGTTTTTCCTTAGAAGTAACCCCAACCATAGATGTTATTTATATCAAACATACTTCTGTAGCAGAAAATTTAATTATTTTGCTTTATTTTTCTATTTAAATAAAATGCTAAAATGAACAACAATTAAATGCTCATGAAACTAATGTGCATTCTATTCAAAATGCCCTTTGTCAGCAGCAATACACATTTGAATTCGGAAAAAAAATATTCCTTCTTTATTTGACACGCATTGCAGGTGTTAGCGTGTCAAAGCATCTCGCAAATATGATTTTATTGTTTTTCATATTATTTTTTATTGCTTTTCCTATACGGGTTTCGTGCGTAACTAGTGTCGATTTCGACTCATTAGAGAAATCTCTACAATTTTGTAATTGACTTTTTTCGTCCATCTCGCTTTCTTGCCACGTTCGTTTCCGAAACTTTAAATTATTCGTCAGGGGTGTTTCAACCACTTTTATGCAATTGACTATAATCACTTTATTATAGTTAGACCTAACGTGTACATTAGTGGAACTTTCTTCACAAAGTTATTAGAGAGCTTAGGGGATTCCATATATTTCCTGTATATTTCAGGTACGATTTAGTTTTTTTGTGCTCTACCTTCTGATTAGAATTTTAAATATGTCTACCGTAATTAAATCCATCGTTCAATAAATGTATTTTAACTTTCCTTATATGCATAATGTATAAGGAAAGTATTGTGACGGGGTTGAAAATTCGAATTCGAGTTTTCGTCGGGAGAGCACGTTTCAAGCATCCCTGATCACGAATCAAACATTTTTGATGTGATGTCTGTGTGTGCGTGTGAAATGTGAAAGTATATGTGTGTGTGTGAAAGTATGTGTGTGTGTGTGAAAGTATGTGTGTGTGTGTGTGCGTGCGTCAGTGAGATTGTGGAGACGATAACTGGCCAACTAATGAGCCGATTCGAACGAAATTTAGAACAAAAATCACAATCCGTAAACACTGGAAACCTGTTGTTTTTATATACAATTGAATGTTCAGAACCCTTCTAAATTTTCGAGTGAAATTTTGATAAATGGATAAAAATGACGCTAAATCAATGAAAATGACGACTCATTGTCGACAATTCAATATTTTAGAAAGAATATAAGCATCTACTATAAGAAAAAAGTATTTCTTTTACTGTAAAAGTAGTAAATTCATCGCATTATATAAGGAAAGTCATGTGTTGCCCACATCAGATTTTTTTATTGATATTACTATCTTATTACGATGCATTTGGCATTTTTCTCTTCCAATATTATTTGGTGTGTTTCAAATTAATTTCGGTGGCTAACAGTGCTTCTTTCAAGCATAGACCTGGGAGAGAAGCTCCTCCCCCCCCCCCCATACACGATTATTTGTACCCCATGCTCCGGAGATATTCACATTAATCTAGTTTATATTTATGTGACAGCATTTAGATATATGTATGTAGGGCAAATAGAAAAATCCCCCTCTAACATTTCATCCCCCCCCCTTGGCAAAGACCTGAAAAAAACACTGGTAGCTAAATGTGTCGAATGCAAGCATTCTGTTTATAAGACTGATCAGAAATTAAAAAAAAATCTGATGTAGGCAGCACATGACTTTCCCTATATAATTCAATGAATTTACTACTTTTACAGTAAAAAAAATAGATTAATCTTATAGTAGATATTTATATCCTTTTAAAGATATTGAATTTTTGTCAATTGGTTGTCATTTTATTGATTTAGCGCACTTTTGGCATCCATTTGGCTAGTTTTTCATTAATTTAACAGCATTTAAAAAAAGTCGCCAAGTAGGCGACATTCCACCAAATTTGTCTCCAAAATCTCGCGAAGAGTTATGGATGTAGAAATAAGTTATTCTTACAGCAGATAAATGACTATTGGCGTTTAAATACAAAAATATTACTCAAAGTATCTTTTTTCACGAATGGAACGATCTAGATCCACTAGAATGATGTCACCAAAATTTATCGCATATTATTACATATGAAAAGCGAACATGTTTCTCAATAGGAAATATTTTTTTTTATTTTATATGAATTTTTGAAATTTTTTTTTGAAAAATGCACAATATCTCGAGAACGGTTCATGCTAGCATTTTAAAACTTATATCAATCGTTTTCTAATGAAACATTATATAAGCAATGTCTATTTGCGCAATTATATTAGAGGTTTTGAGTTTTTGGTGAATTTTTCAACATTTCACTCGAAAATCTAGGGGGTTCTGAACATTCGATTGCGTTTAAAAACAATAGGCTTCCAGTATTCACGGATTGTAATGTTTATACCAAATTTCGTTCGAATCGCTCCATTCGTTCGTGAGATATAGTCTCCACAGACTCACTGACACACACACACACAGACATCACCTCAAAAATGTTCGATTCGTGATCAGGGATCCCTAAAACGTGCTCTCCCGTTAGAAACCTCGAATTCGAATTTTCGACCCCGTCACAATACTTTCCTTATACATTATTTTATATAAGGAAAGTAATATACACAAGCGTCCTAAGAATGACCTTGAGCACTCAAATAAATTTGTAAAGAAAGGCCCATGAAGTTCTATAATAAGAGCTATAACAGGTCTTATAAGTGTTCTGATAAATTCTTTTAAGAGTAAAATCGCTCCACCTACGCTGATTGTTGCAGAAGAAAGCAGATAACGTTAATTGAATTTCGTTCTGAGCAATCTTTATATGAAACTTCACTGCATTAAAAATGCCGTATACTTTAAACATTTATTTCAATTCCTGTGATCAAATTTGCAACACGAATTCCTCATATCTTCCAGCAACACATGTACATTTCCCAACTTACTATCCAAATAGAAACCTGTAGCTACTAGTCATGAAAACTTTGTAGAGAGTGTGACAGATGACCCAACTCAGAATACTAAAGTATGCCTGTCACTCGTTCAGAATGAAAAATGAATAGAAACTTTTGAGCCTATTTCAAGCCAGATTAAAGCGGATGCCGGACCTGACATTCTCAACCAGTGTTTCACGGCATATAAAAGTATTTCGCGACACAAGATTAGAAAAATCTGATGTGGGCAGCGCATGACTTTCCTTATATAAAGCAATGAATTTACTACTTTTACAGCAATAAAAATAGGTTATTCTTATAGTAGATACTTATATTTTTTCCAAGATATTTAATTTTTGTCAATGAGTCGTCATTTTCATTGATTTAGAGTCATTTTTATCCATTTTGGAGATTTTCGTTAATTTGGCAACATTTAAAAAAGTCGCCAAGTTGGCGACATTTCGCCAAATTCGTCGCCAAAATCTGGCCAAGCGTTATGAACGAAGAAATAAGTTATCTTTATAGCAGATAAATGACTATTGGCGTTCAGATACAAAAGTATTACTCAAAGTATCTTTTCTCATGAATGGAACGAGCTAGATCCACGAGAATGATGTCATCTAATTTATCGCACGATATTAGATAGGAAAAGTGAACATGTTTCTCAACAATTAATATATTATTTTTTAATTATTTTTTAATTTATGGGATTTTTTTGATAAATTTATTTGGAAAATGTGCAATATCTCGAGAACGGTTCATGCTAGCGTTCTAAAGTTTATGTCAATCGTTTTCTAAGGAAAAATTACATAAGAAATATCTATTTGCGTAACTTTAAAGGTTTTGATTTTCTGATGATTTTTTCGAAATTTCACTCCAAAAATTTGGGAGGTTCTGAACATTCAATTGCGTTTTAAAACAATAGGCTTCCACTATTCACGGATTGTGATTTTTGTACCAAATTTCATTCGAATCGCTCCATTCGTTCGTGAGATATCGTCTCCACAGATTCACTGACACACACACACACACATACTTTCACACACACACAAACATCACCTCAAAAATGTTTGATTCGTGATCGGGGATTCTTGGATCGTGCTCTCCCGTTGAAAACTCGAATTCGAATTTTCGACCCCGTCACAATACTTTCCTTATACATTATGTATATAAGGAAAGTAAAAATAGGAGAAAAAAGAATTGTATTTTAAAAAGTTTCTTATTGTTTCCCCTATATATATTAATGTAATGCATAGAGAAAATATTGTGACGGGGTAGAAAATTAGAATTTGAAGTTCCGACGGAAGAGCACGTTTCAAATATCTCTGAACTCGAATCGAACGTTTTTAAGATGATGTGTGTGTGTGTGTGTGTGCGTGTTAAAGGTCTGCACTAACTCCGGGCTGACCCACAAGACTAGGCTCGGCACTACCCGTGGACCGGTCCTGAGTTTCTGAACACTCTGCTTCGGGCCGGGCTCGGGTATAGTAGTCGAGTACAGTCGGGCCAAACCTATTTCATTTTCAAAAAATGTAAAATAAATTTTAATTGAGTTTATTTCAGCTATGTAAAGATATATTTTATAGGAACAAAAGTTTATCTTCAATCTTCGTACAAAAGTTTCACAAATTCATGTTTAGGACGCGGTAGCCCAGTAGTTAACGCGCGGGATTTACACTCTGTACGCCCGGGTTCGATTCCCGCCATTGCCAAAACTGCCACCGTGTTCACGCGGAGTACGATCACGTTAAACATGTGGGTCCGTCAGTCCTTTTGAGAGGTTGGTGTAGGGGAAGGAGGGTACGGTCCCAGTAGATGCCTCCTCCACTGGATTTCGGTCTAAATTGGGTGGCACTTCCCGGCCGTCCAAACAGTTACCTTACACCTTTCTGGTAGATCCGACGGTCTGGGTTTCAACAACAACAAATTCATGTTTTAAACACATTTGAATACAAATTATTCTGGGCAGGATCGGATTCGATATTCGTAAATTTCTTCTGATTCGGGTCGGGTTTGAGCACTGGTACTGCCGGAGCAGGCCATGGGAAAGCCTGAAATTTCGGCCAGTGTGTGTGTTTCCGCTCTAGTGTGTGTGTATTCCCCTCTAGAGTGTGTGTGTGTGTCCGTGAGTCTGTGCACGCGATATCTCACAAACGAATGAAGCAGGGTTTTTTTTTTCTTTGAAAAATCTGTACAAAAATTTGAAAAATCGGTATAAATCAAGAATGAGCATTGCTATATAAAATGAGTTTTTATTTATCATTTAGGTTTTGAAAAAATCAGAGATTAAATGAGCAATTAAAATTGAATAATTTTTAATTTAAAGTTTAAGATGTTTAGAATACAAATATAAATAAATTCAAGGACAATAATTCGTCATATCCATATATTAATTTAAAATTATAACAGTTTGCTCAAATAAATTTTCATTCAATATTTGTTATCAGAAAGAAATTGACGGAATTGTATTTTAATTGAATTATCAAGGCAAGCAAAATATTGCAGTTTAACTTCATTGTAAGTAACTTAATATAAAGTTACTACATGAAAGCTATCTCACTTCTTGAAGTTTCTTAATTAATATCCCTTTTTGAACGGAAATTTCCAGAAATTTCCAGATTCTGTGCACCCATGAGGACCCAAATCTTGTTTGTGGATCTCTAAAAACTAATTGTAAGCAATTCCTACTTTTTCTTAATATGCTTAATTATGCTTTACTGAATATGCTACGTTTGCTTAATTAATGCTTTAGAGGCAAATATCTAATGCGTATAATGATAAGAAGGTAATATTAGTGTAGCAAGACTTCATTGTATAATTACGTTCAGTAACAAATAAAGCTTTATTATTCAAACACTTATTATGTTTGAAAATTAAAATCTTCGTCAATACAGCGTATAGTAGATAAAATGTATCAACCGGTTTCGGAAGCAAAATTCGCTTACTTTTTCAGGACAAAATACCGCACTACCGCATCAGCCAAAGGAAGAGAAGTTTCTGTTGTTAGAGAATTACAAGAAGCTGAAGTAGCCGCGCTCTCCTGTCCTCCTGAAAAAGAAAACAAAATTACCTCAGAAACTGATTCATACATTTAATTAATTATAGGCTGCACGAACTATATATTGTACAACTACATGCTGAACAAATTATACTGTGAACAAACTAAGTGCTGCATATAACAACGTTTACAATGTTCAGTTTATTACTTTCCTTATATACATAATGTATAAGGAAAGTATTGGGACGGGGTCGAAAATTCGAATTCGAGTTTTCGACGGGAGAGAACGTTTGAAGCATCCCGGATCACGAATCAAACATTTTTGAAGTGATGTCTGTGTGTGTGTGTGTGTGTGTGTGTATGTGTGTGTGTGTGTGTGTGTGTGTGTGTCAGTGAGTCTTTGGAGACTATAACTGACGAACGAATGGACCGATTCGAACCAAATTTGGTACAAAAATCACAATAAGTAAACACTGGAAGCCTATTGTTTTTATACGTAATCGAATGTTCAGAACCCCCCTAAATTTTCGAATAAAATTTTGAAAAAATCGTCAAAAAATCAAAACAGCCAATAAGTTACGCAAATAGACATTTCTTATGTAATTTTTCATTAGAAAACGATTGGCATAAATTTTAGAAAGCTAACATGAACTGTTCTCGAGATATTGTACATTTTTCAAAAAAATTATGAAAAAGTCACATAAAAAAAATAAAATTCCTATTGAGAAACATGTTCACTTTTCATATGTAATACCATGCGATAAATTGAGTGACATCTTTCGCGTGGATCTAGCTTGTTCCATTCATGAAAAAATATACTTTGAATAATACTTTTGTATTTAAACGCCAATAGTCATTTATCTGCTGTAAGAATAACTTTTTTCTTAGTGCATAACGCTTGGCGAGATTTTGGCGACGAATTTGGCGGAATGTCGCCAACTTGGCGACTTTTTTGAAATGTTGCCAAATTAATGAAAATCTCGCCAAATGGATAAAAATGATGCTAAATCAATGAAAATCATGACTAATTGTCGAAAATTCAATATCTTGGAAAGAATATTAGTATCTACTATAAGAAAAACCTATTTTTTTACTGTAAAAGTAGTAAAGTCATTACATTATATAAGGAAAGTCATGTGTTGCCCACATCAGATTTTTTTTTTTAACATTCAGGAGTGAAATAATTTATACTTATTTTTATGTTTTAATGTAATTCAAGCTACTTGATTTACCATAACGTATCAGCATACGTTTACTCACACTCCATGTGTTTAATTATCATACGTTACATTGAGTTTTACGTATACTCACCAGGCGTTATCCAATCATGAGTTTGCTAACTCTGCGTTGATCATCGTACTCGTCGTACATTTTCTGACGCACATTTACTCATCGTACGTTACATCACACCATACGTTTATTCCTACTCCATAAGTTTAATAATACGTAATGCTTTTACTCATTATACGTTACATCACATCATACATTTACTCACTATATATTATATCGCATCATACGTTTACTTACCATAAGTTTACTCATACATTATACGTTTACACACTATACGTTTACTCCCTATTCTTTTACGCACAATACGTTTACTCCCTATTCTTTTACGCACAATACGTTCACTCATACGTCATACGTTTAACCATGCGTCATACATTTGCTCACAATACCTTTACACATACGTCATACATTTACTCACCATACGTTTCCCCATACATCATATATTTGCTATCACACCATACACGTTACATTACGTCCAACGTTAATTCATCAGAATTTCCATACGGGGAAAAATGTTTACTTAATTAGCATAGCTTTTCTGCGTTTACTGGAAAGCTATTTGGGATCCAGTAATCTAAGTTTTAACACGAAATTCATTTAACATTTCACTTATTTCATCAACAAAACTGTTATAAAAGTTATATCGCGATGCATGCACAGTTTTAGTTAAAAGCCAGGACTCCAGTGATGGATGATCTATTTTAGAATCTGACGCCATCGTTTGACTGACACTTCCTCACAATGAACAAGGAAGATCAATCATGCATAATACATCGATTATGAAACACTATCCAACTGAAATGCGAATTTATTTAAACATCTCAAAAATGCGATTTATTCGGCATTGATATTTTTACTTTCCTTATATACATAATGTAAAAGGAAAGTATTGTGACGGGGTCGAAAATTCGAATTTGAGCTTTCGACGGGAGAGCACGCTTCAAGCATCCCTGATCACGAATCGAACATTTTTAAAGTGATGTCTGTGTGTGTGTGTGTGTGTGTGTCAGTGAGTCTGTGGAGACGATAACTGACGAACGAATGGACCGATTCGAACGAAATTTGGTACAAAAATCACAATCCGTAAACACTGGAAGCCTATTGTTTTTATACGCAATCGAATGTACAGAACCCCCCTAAATTTTCGAGTGAAATTTTGAAAAAATTGTCAAAAAAATCAAAACCGCTAATAAAGTTACGCAAATAGACATTTATTATGTAATTTTTCGTTAGAAAACGATTGACATAAATTTTAGAACGCTAACATGAGCCGTTCTTGAGATATTGTACATTTTTCAAAAAGTTATATAAAATTAAAAAAAAATATTTCCTATTGAGAAACACATGTTCACTTTTCATATGTAATACCATGCGATAAATTGGGTGACATCATTCTCGTGGATCTAGCTCGTTCCATTCATGAAAAAAGGTACTTTGAGTAATATTCTTGTATTTGAACGCCAATAGTCATTTATCTGCTGTAATAATAACTTATTTCTCCGTCCATAACGCTTGGCGAGATTTTGGTGACGAATTTGGCGGAATGCCGCCAACTTGGCGACATTTTTAATTGTTGCCAAATTAACAAAAATCTCGCCAAATTGATAAAAATGACACTAAATCAATGAAAATTACGACTAATTGAAGAAAATTCAATATTTTGGAAAGAATATAAGTATCTACTATAAGAATAATATTTTTTTTAACTGTAAAAGTAGTAAATTCATTGCAATATATAAGAAAAGTCATGTGTTGCCCACATAAGATTTTTTAAATTATCACAGCACTACAATAATTTATTATGCAAACTTAAATGTTCATTAAAAAAGCCAATGCTAAAAATCGTCTACTTCTCTATGTAAAATTAAAGAATGTTTCATTTATGTACACTTATATTCCAGACTCCAGAGTTAAATAATTTTACATGGAAAAAATTAGCAATTCTTATACAACTCATCTTACAATCACTTGATTTATTTACATTTTCCATGCTATACATATAGGAATAGGCTTCGTTGTAGGAATAATCGGAGTTTAGTGATCATTTAAAATACAGAATATTATAATTGGGTTGGCACATAATTTAGATGCGCAGATAATATGAAAATAATGCGTATTTAGGACGGATACAACACTAAATATTAATTTAAACGATTTTTCAACATCACGATTTTTTCACAGGGGGGAAAAATGGATGCCATATTTTATTTTGAAATGAGTCACGTGATCTCTTCATGTAATATCGGTGTAATTATTTTAATTTAACTAATTCACCCGAGTCTGGCCCGTCACTAATCCAGTCAAAGCTAGTATCAAATCGACCCGACGCGATCCAAATTTTTGGCACTACATTCAAGCCTGCTGCCTCGCATGATGGTACAAATTTGCAATCTAAGCAATTAACCTTTTGCTTACGTGTGGGACAGCGTCAGTTCCAAACGAAGAACCTTTCAAAAAGACAGGTATTTGGCATACGCTGTCCCATACAGTTCGATCCCCCTTTGCAAACATTGGCGTCCATGGACGGCAATGTCTGCAAAGGGGAATCGAACTGTTTCGGATAGGGTATGTCAAATACCTGTCTTTTTGAGAGGTTCTTCGTCTGGGATGGACGCTGTTCCACCCGTAAGCAAAAGGTTAAAGAATTCTGCAAACACAGTATTGTTGTGGTACTTGTTATGGCACCACTTGTTGCGGCTCGTGTCGTGGCGGTTCCCGCAGGTCAAGGGAATTACAACCGGCAAAGGTCGGAAGGAGTGGTCGTAGGGTGGTGATGAAGCATGACTGACCTTCTTTTGCGTTGTGTGGTATATTCTTAAGTCGAAAACTACGAGAAGTATTCAGACACTTCGGGATGGAGGATTATTCATGGAATTGGAGATAGTCGACGAGAAAACACTTTTGATGAATACCTCGGGATGCTGGTGATAGAATGCATTTGAAGAATAAGACGAAACAATCTTGACTTTTAAACTTCAATAGATTTATTTATTTCAAACATAATTCACTTCATAATAGAAACATATTCTCTGGTCGATCGAACATATGAAGTCAGACTTTACGACAAACAATTTAACGTTAAAAACCAAAGTCGTTGACAAAACTTCATAGAATCAAATTATTGATAAATATTCTTCAACGATCATCTCACCTCCGAAATAGATCTACTTGATAAAATCTTAATTACATTTAATTTAATTTAAAATATCTTATAACTTTAGAATTCTCATTCTGTTGCCTCCGTAGGCAAAGCGCGTCTTACCCCGTCCGCGTCACATCGCCAATTAAATTTATTCACCGAAAACAGACTTAAGCTTCTTTAATGTTATTACGCGTTCATGACGCAAAGAAAAAGAGTTCCAATGTTAAGGAATATGAAATGCAAATACGAAGTACATGTACTAAAGCGCGTGACAAATTACTACGTCAAGGTTTACCGAAACTGGCGGGAAATATCCAAAAGGCCGAAATACAGAAATGGCGGTTTATCAATTTGGAATAAATTTCTAAGAACAAGTTTTAGAATCGAAAGTGAATTTGCGGGCAGTTAAATTTTGAAAGAAAATAATTATTAAACAAGGCAAGCATTTCATAACAGTATATGTGGGCATCTGAAAAATTGTGGGACAGCCTGTAAGCAAAAGGTTAAACGCAAGTTATATTGCATATAGTAATGCATAAAAAATTACTCAAATTTAAAAAAATTTGTACAAATCAGGAATGAGCATTACTATATAAAGCAAGTTTTTAACACTTTCCAACATAGTTGAAAAGTGTTTATGACTTTCGTCATCCTGTCTGTCTGACTGTCTGTCTGCCTGTCTGTCCGTTCGCAGGATAACTGCCGTAAAAGTGACTTTATCAAAATGAAATTTTAGTATGTTGGTGAGACGGTCTGTGGGTTACATGGGAATGTAAATAAATAATATCACTCAATTATTTTCGGATGAAACCCGGGTTGAAAAAATGAAATACATTCAACACTATGGGACCTAATCTTTCTACCATTTTTTAAGCAAAGTTAAAATTCACAAATTGCTTCGAAAATTTTAGAAAATATTCAAAATATCCGTTGTTATGTATAAAAAAAAATGCCAGTAAAATTTGTTCGGTAGTCTTTTAATTGAAAATTAATATAGTAATCACACCTATGACATATAAAAAGATCACATAACTCTTTGCAAAATAAAAAAATCTGATGTGGGCAACACATGACTTTCCTTATATAATGTAATGAATTTACTACTTTTACAGTAAAAATATAGGATTTTCTTAGAGTAGATACTAATATTCCTTCCAAGATATTGAATTTTCGACAATTAGTCGTCATTTTCATTGATTTAGCGTCAATTTTATCCATTTGGCGAGATTTTCGTTTATTTGGCAACATTTCAAAAAAGTCGCCAAGTTGGCGACATTCCGCCAAATTTGTCGCCAAAAGCTCGCCAAGCGTTATGCACTAAGTAATAAGTTTTTCTTAAAGCAGATAAATGACTATTGGCGTTCAAATACAAAAGTATTATTCAAAGTATCTTTTTTCATGAATGGAACGAACTAGATCCACGAGAAGGATGTCACTCAATTTATGGCATGGTATTACATATGAAAAGTAAACATGTTTCTCAATAGGAAATATTTTTCTTTTTATTTTATATGACTTTTTGATAATTTTTTTTAAAAATGTACAATATCTCGAGAACGGTTCACGTTAGCGTTCTAAAATTTATGTCAATCGTTTTCTAATGAAAAATTACATAAGAAATGTCTATTTGCGTAACTTTATTAGCGGTTTTGACGATTTTTTCAAAATTTCATTCGAAAATTTAGGAGAGTTCTGAACATTCGATTGCGTATAAAAGCAATAGGCTTCCAGTGTTTACGGATTGTGATTTTTGTACCAAATTTGGTTCGAATCGGTCCATTCGTTTGTCAGTTATCGTCTCCACAGACTCACTGACACACACACACACACACACACACACACAGAGACATCACTTCAAAAATGTTTTATTCGTGGTCAGGGCTGCTTGAAACGTGCTCTCCCATCGAAAACTCGAATTCGAATTTTCGACCCCGTCACAATACTTTCCTTATACATTATGTATATAAGGAAAGTAATATGGCATCCATTTTGTGTCAAAATCCTGATTTTTCAAGACCCTTTAAATTTATATTTAATGTTCCATCCGTCCTAAAACTGCTTTATTTTTGCGTATTATCTGTGTATCTAGATCCCGTGCCTACACAATTTCAATATTTTTCTGTTTAAATGATCCTCAAACTGTGATTATTTCTACAACGAAGCGTACTTTTAATGGATGCAGAAAGCAAGCAAATTAATTGTAAGATGAGTTGTATAGGAATTGGTGATTTTTTTTCACGCAATATTATTTAGTTCTGGAGTTTGGAATGCAAGTGATATGAATAAAATATTCATTGATTTTACATATGATTTATATTTCAATGACGTCATTTGAATAAAGTTTGAACGAGGTTTTAAGCATGCAGTTAGAAAGTACGTTTACCTCCATGATATTAATTTTCCAAGTAAAATAAATTATTGTAGTTCTGTGATAATTAATAAAATATCGCCGCTCAAGGTATCGTATTTTAGGGATGTTTAAATAAAATTACAGTTGAAAAGTGTTTCATAAGCAATGCTTATCAATGCTTTGTGCATGATTGATTTTGTTATTTATCATCTTTCTTTGAAAACATTATAGATTAAAAAAGCAATTAAAATTGAATAATTTACATTAAAAGTGGTAGATGTTTAGAATATAAATAAATTTAAGAACAATAATTCGTCTTATCCATACATTAATTCTAAATTATAACAGTTTGCTCAAGTAAATTTTCATTCAATATTTGTTATCGGAAAGAAATCGACGGAACTGTATTACTTTCCTTGGTCGAAATGCTAATACGAGTTTTTGACGGGAGAGTACGTTCCAATCATCTCTGAACACGAATCAGACGTTTTTGAGGTGATGTGTGTGTGTGTGTGTGTGGAGACGATATTTCACGAAAGAATGGAGCGATTCTAATGAAATTTGGTACAAAAATTACAATAAGCGAACACTGGAAGCTTATTGTTTTTAAACACAATCGAATGTTCAGAACCCCTTTAAATTTTCAGGTGAAATTTTGAAAAAATCATCAAAAAATCAAAACCTTCAATAAAATTACGTAAATAATCATTTCTTATGTAATTATTTATCAAAAAACGATTAACACAAATTTAACCATTCGAGATATTGCACATTTTTCAAATAAATTTATCAAAAAATCACATAAAATAAAAAATATATTAACTATTATGAAATATATTCACTTTTCATACGTAACATTATGTTATAAAATTGTTATCATCATTCTAGTGGATCTAACTCGTTCCATTCATGAGAGAAATAACGAGTTAGATCGCCCCGTTCCGTTTGGGTAATAGCTTAGTATTTAGAGCCCATTAGTCGTTTATCTACTATAAGAATAACCAATTTCTTCGCCCATAACACTTGGCGAAATTTTGGCGAGGTACTTGGCGGAATATCGCCAACTTGGCGAGTTTTTTAAATGTTGCCAAATTGACGAAAATATTTCAAAATTAATAAAAATGTCGCCATATTGATAAAAATAACGTTAAATCAATGAAAATTACGACTAATTAATGAAAATTCAATATCTTGGAAAGAATATAAGAATCTGCTGTAAGAGAATATACTTTGGTTAATAGTTATAGTTTTGTATTTGGACGACGTTAGTCGTTTATCTTCTATAAGAATAACCAATTACTCCGTCCATAATGCTTGACGAAATTTTGGCGTCCGATTTGACGAAATATCGACAACTAGGCTAATTTTTTTTTAAATGTTGCCAAATTGACGAAAATGTCGCCAAATTGATCAAAATGTCACCAAATTGATAAATATGTCGACAAATTTATAAAAATGACGCTAAATCAATAAAAATGACGACTAATTAATGAAAATTCAATATCTTGGGGGAAAAAATAAGTATAAGAATAACCTATTTCTGTGTCTGTAACGCCTGGCGAAATTCTGGCGACGAATTTTGGCGGCATATCGCCAACTTGCCGAACTCTTTAAATGGTGTCAAATTGACGAAAGTGTCACCACATTGATAAAATTGACGATAAATCAATGAAATGACGACTAATTAATGAAAATTCAATATCTTGGAAAGAACATAGCAAACGATTATAAGAATAACTCATTTCTTCGCCCGTCCGTAATACTTGGCGAAAAATTTAGCGAAATGTTGCTAAGTTGGCGACTTTTTAAATATTACCAAATTAACAAAAATGTCGCCAAATTGATAAAAGTGTCATCAAATGGATCAAAATGACTCTAAATAGGAGGCAATGCTTTGCAAATTTTTAAATTCCGTGATATGACGGGTATACCTTCTAGTGTATAAGAAATGCGCTTCTCTCCATTTGATTGTAACACTTAACGATACATATATGGAGTACTTGGTGAATAATGTAGCAATATATCTCCAACTTAGCGATATTTAGCCGCAGATGAACGAAAATATCATCAAAATGACGCCAAGTTAATAAAAATGACGCTTAATTTGGTACGAAATAGCTTTACATGTTGTGATCCGGAAAAGCGTCAAATGTACATTTCAACGTTAAACCCGCTGTGCCCTGGATCTCATGCATAATTTTTTTACTGTGAAAGAAGTAAATTCATTGCATTATATTAGGAATGTCATATGCTGCCCACATTAGATTTTTTTTAATTAAAGAATAGAATTTATTTAATTTTGATAATTTAGAAACATTCGGAATCTAATAATTGAAATTAAAATCACAGAATAAATTGAAAATAAAATATCAGTGTTCTATTTTAGAGTAAACAATACCTATTGGATTTCATATTTTCATCACCAGTCAAGCAATCACAGTACAAAAGCGATTAAACTTTTTTGCGATAAATTTCAAAATAGAACAAATTGCCACCATCCAGTTCCAATTTACCCATCTGCGTCCTCAGTCTGCAGAACAATCTTTTATTACTTAATATGGGACAAGAAGACTTGCATCCACTAATTAGGAATTTTGTTTCATGTGTAATTTAAAATTTACTTGTTTCAATTTTGATCATTTTTAACATTTTTTATTTATTTTGATCCAGCCTAGCCTAACTCGAATTTAATGAAACGTGGTCCAATCTCGACCCGTGGGCCAAGTCAGGCCTAAGCCCATAGACCAGACCCGAGCCCGTGCAGACGTCTAACTTAGATACCTTGAGATTGATATTTAAAACTGACCCCCATCGCCACCCCTACAACCGCAATTGAATTTCAAAATACGCCACTCTGTACACAAGCAGAATCACCGCAATCAAACTTGAGCGTTGCAAAAATTAATCGGGCAACGGTCTTCCATACGCTTTCCTTATGAAACTAACAAGCCGGGGTTTTAGAATTACTTCAAATAACATAACATAAAAGGGTTAATATACCAAAGTTGACAACAAACACTAATTTTAATGCAGTGCAAAGAAACCTAAATCAACTTGTTTTAAATGCCATCGAATACTTTCGAAGTTAGGTGTTGGCAGTCTGTATACGGAGATTTATTACTTTCCCTATATACATTGTAAAAAAAATCTGATGTGGGCAGCACATGACTTTCCTTATATAATGTAATGAATTTACTACTTTTACAGTAAAAGAAAATATGTTATTCTTATAGTGGATACTTATACTCTTTACAAGATGTTGATATTTCATCAATTAGTCGTCATTTTCATTGATTTAGTGTCATTTTTATCCATTTGGCGAGATTTTCGTTAATTTGACACCATTTAAAAAGTCGCCAAATTGGCGACATTCCGCCAAACTCGTCGCTAAAATATCGCCAAGCGTTATGGACGAAGAAATAAGTTATTCTTATAGCAGTTTAACGTTCAAATACAAAAGTATTACTCAAAGTGTATTTTCTCGTAAATGGAACGAGCTAGATCCACCAGAATGACGTCACCCAATTTATCGCATGATATTACATATGAAAAGTGAACATGTTTCTCAACAGTTAATATTCTTTTTAATTTAGGGGATTTATTTATAATTTTTTTTTAAAAATGTGCAATATCTCGAGAACGGTTCTTGTTAACGTTCTAAAGTTTATGTCAATCGTTTTCCAAGGAAAAATTACATAAAAAATGTCTATTTGCGTAACTGTATTAAAGGTTTTGATTTTTTGATGAATTTTTCAAAATTTCATTCGAAAAATTAGGGGAATTCTGAACATTCGATTGTGTTTAAAAACAATAGGCTGCCAGAATTCGCGGATTGTAATTTTTGTACCAAATTTCATTCGAATCGCTCCATTTGTTGTGAGTATGTTCGCTCCATTTGTTGTGAGTATGTGAGCTATCGTCTCCACATACTCACTGATGCACACACAATAGATTACGATTCCAGCTAGAGTGGACTTCATATAGGCTCGACGAGTCAGCTCGTTCGTGTACCGGATGTGGCATAGAAAGTCAACAGTGGAAAATTTTTTGAACCGTTGGTCGTAGACCTATAGTTCCAATTACAAAAATGCTTTAACTAAAGTAGGAAGTTATGAAATAGTGCTTTAAATGTTGTATCGTATTTTTGTAGAAAGTTGAGAAGATTAAGTTTTTATACAGCCCCCTCAATCGAAACAAGCCAAATTACAAAATTGTTACCCATACCGTATTTAGTGTAACTGAAAAAAATTTGGTCTTAATACGATCCAATTTGACATAGTTATTATTGATTAAAATTCTCATGGGAAAATAAGGGCACATCCATAAATCAACTTCGGTTGTAAATAGTTACTAAAACTTTTACCACTTCTTTAAATTTATTTTATACAGATAAAGCTCATTATTATGTCTATTTAACAGCTTGTATTTAAGCATTCAAGTAACTCTTTTATCTAACTATAATTTGAATGATGGCGCTGTTCAGTAATGCCGAACACTATGAGATGATTTTGATTTACGCAAATACAATCCAGCTTCTAGGGATACAGTGGAGAAATACTATCGTTATTATATCTTTAATTATATCTTTTCTGTAAAGCCAGAATCCTTGAGTTCTTCTGTTGCGACTGATATATCGATTGCAATCAACAGGTTCTTTTCATCGTCAATATGGTTCAGTAAGACAGCGAGTAGTAATGGTAAATGGTGATATGGAGATTCAGCCCATTTATCGTCTTATGCATATACGAGTGCCCGGGCCCTAAGTACTGAACAACATCTTCCTCCGTCTATCTGTACTCGTCACCAGTCTAGTCGAACCCGTCACCTGTTGTACCGCATGCAAGAGTTCTTACCGATTCGTTTATAAGGTCTTTCATTCTGGTGGAAAAATTGGAGTGACAAAACGGTGTTAAAGACTTATTGAGTCTGCTGAAAAGAGGGGTTTTAAATGATCATACTTGATTTAAAAACTTAAAAGACATGCTTATTACTTTCCTTATATACAATAATGTAAAAGGAAAGTATTGTGACGGGTCAAAAATTCGAATTCGAGTTTTCGACGGGAGAGCACGTTTCAAGCAACCCTGATCACGAATCTAATATTTTTGAAGTGCTATCTGTGTGTGTGTGTGTGTGTGTGTGTGCGTCAGTGAGTCAGTCTGTGGAAATGATAACTGACGAACGAATGGACCGATTTGAACGACATTTGGTGCAAAAATTACAATCCGTAAACACTAGAAGCCTATTGTTTTTATACGCAATCGAATGTTCAGACCCCCCCCCCCCCTAAATTTTCGAGTAAAATTTTGAAAAAATCGTTAAAAAATCAAAACCTCTAATAAAGTTACACAAATAGATATTTCTTATGTAATTTTTCATTAGAAAACGATTAACATAAATTTTAGAACGCTAACACGAACCGTTCTCGATATATTGCATATTTTTCAAAAAAATTATCGAAAAATCATATAAAATAAAAAAAAATATTTCTTGTTGAGAAACATGTTCACTTTTCATATGTAATACCATGCGATAAATTGGATGACATCATTCTTGTGGATCTAGCTCGTTCCATTCATGAAAAAAGGTACTTTGAGTAATACTTTTGTATTTGAACACCAATAGTCATTTCTCTGCTGTAATAATAACTTATTCGTCCGTCCATAACGCTTGGCGAGATTTTGGCGACGAATTTGGTGGAATGTCGCCAACTTGGCGATTTTTTTTAAATGTTACTAAATTAACGAAAAACTCGCCAAATGGATAAAAATAAAGCTAAACCAATGAAGATGACGACTCATTGACGAAAATTCAGTATCTTGGAAAGAATATAAATATCTTACTATAAAAATAATCTTTTTTTTTTTACTGTAAAAGTAGTAAATTCATTGCATTATATAAGGAAAGTTATGTGCTGCTCACATCAGATTTTTTTTCCCATAGATTTTGTACGGAAAATATCTGACAGGCCGGCAAAATCGCAATAATCAGGTTTATTTATTTTATTAAAGTATTAAAAGACTTTTTAACCAGTCTAGTCTGCCTGTCTTTAATAGTTTCAAAAAGAAACCATGGAAAAAATTGATTTAAATTTCCACTCAATGATTACCGTGCAGCCATTCAATTTGTGAATGGCCCATGGATGACTGAATTTTGATGATTGAAAGAATATCGAAAAATTAAGAGAAAGTGGTGTAAGTGAGGAAGTTTGACAATTTATTTCGTCCAAAATTTGAAGTTTTACGAACCAAATGTTTCCCTAGTTTAACTAAATTAAGCACTTATAACACATTTGTAATTTCACTTTTTTTTTTTATAGAGGGTCTGTATAAAAACTTAATTTTCCTAACTTTCTACAAAAATATGGTACAGCATTTCCATTACTATTCCATAACGTCTTATCTTATTTAGAGCATTTTTGAAACTATGAAACTATGGGTCTACGACCAACGGTTCAAAGAATCTTCCGTTGTTCTCTTTCTATGGGACACCCTGTACATAAAGCGTATCGCCATCACGAGCACATACATCAATTTAGTGCATAGAAAGTAAAAGTTTCCGAAGGTTAATATAAATTAAAAAATCTGATGTGGGCATCACATGACTTTCCTTATATAATGCAATGAATTTACTACTTTTACAGCAAAAAAATAGCTTATTCTTATAGTAGATACTTATATTCTTTTCAAGATATTGAATTTTCGTCCATTAGTTGTCATTTTTATTGATTTAACGTTATTTTTAACCATTTGGCGAGATTTTCGTTAATTTGGCAACATATCAAGAATGTGGAAAGAGAAATAAGTTATGGAAAGAGAAATAAGTTATAGCAGATAAATGACTATTGGTGTTCAAATACAAAATATTACTCAACAAAGTATCTTTTCTCATAAATGGCACGAGCTAGATCCGCGAAAATGATGTCACCCAATTTATCGCATGATATTACATATAAAAAGTGAATACGTTTCTCAACAGTTAATATATTTTTTTTTAATTTATGGGATTTTTTGATAAATTTATTTGAAAAATGTGCAATTTCTCGGGAACGGTTCATACTAGTCTTCCAAAGTTTATGTCAATCGTTTTCTAAGGAAAAATTACATAAGAAATGTCTGTTTGCGTAACTATATTAAAGGTTGTGATATTTTGATGATTTTTTTCAAAATTTCACTCGAAAATTTAAGAGGGGTTTCTGTACATTCAATTGCGTTTAAAAGCAATAGGCTTCCAGTATTCACGGATTGTGATTTTTGTACCAAATTTCATTCAAATCGCTCCATTCGTTCGTCAGTTATCGTCTCCACAGACTCACTGACACACACACACACACACAAATATCATCTCAAAAATATTCGATTCGTGATCAGGGATGCTTGACACGTGCTCTCCCGTCGAAAACTCGAATTCTCGACCCCGTCACAGTACTTTCCTTATACATTATGTATATAAGGAAAGTAATAAGGCTAATATGTAAAAGTAGCAACCGCTTTCAGGGGCAAGGTGTATGTTTCGTCAGTAGAAATAAGACATCGATCATTTCAAAATCATAATCATTTCATTTCTGCTCAATGGTGAAAGAGAAGTGCTGCCAAAATAAAAGCAACAGAACATAAACAAATAAACCAAAGATATACTAAACAGAGTGACATACTGCAAAAAATCCACTCAAACAGCAGTCAAATGTGAGCAAATGTCAATTGCGTCAAACAAATGCCGATTGGGAACACGGACTGACTGGGCAGAGACCCGACCGATTTCAATAACTGAATTAAGATGATATGGTTATTTTTAAGTTTTCGTATCATCACATTTATAAAAAATTTGATGTGGGCAACACATGACTTTCCTTATATAATGGAATGAATTTACTACTTTTACAGTAACAAACACAGGTTTTTCTTATAGTAGATACTAATATTCTTTCCAAGACATTTAATTTTCGACAATTAGTCGTCATTTTCATTGATTTAGCGTCATTTTTATCCATTTGGCGAGATTTTCGTTAATTTGGCAACATTTCAAAAAGTCGCCAAGTTGGCGACATTCCGCCAAATTCGTCGCCAAGCGTTATGCACTAAGAAATAAGTTATTCTTACAGCAGATAAATGACTATTGGCGTTCAAATACAAAAGTATTACTCAGAGTATCTTTTTTCATGAATGGAACGAGCTACATCCACGAGAATGATGTCACCCAATTTATCGCATGGTATTACATATGAAAAGTGAACATGTTTATCAATAGGAAATATTTTTTTTTTATTTTATATGACTTTTTGATATTTTTTTTTTTTTAAATGTACAATATCTCGAGAACGGCTCCTGTTAGCGTTCTAAAAGTTATGTCAATCGTTTTCTAATGAAAAATTACATAAGAAATGTCTATTTGCGTAACTTTATTAATGGTTTTGATTTTTTGACGATTTTTCAAAATTTCATTCGAAAATTTAGGGGTGTTCTGAACATTCGATTGCGTATAAAAACAATAGGCTTCCAGTGTTTATGGATTGTGATTCTTGCACCAAATTTGGTTCAAATCGGTCCATTCGTTCGTCAGTTATCGTCTCCACAGACCCACTGACACACACACACACACATACTTTCACACACACACACACAGACATCACTTCAAAAATGTTTGATTCGTGATCAGGGATGCTTGAAACGTGCTCTCCCGTCGAAAACTCGAATTCGAATTTTCGACCCCGTCACATTACTTTCCTTATACATTATGTATATAAGAAAAGTAATAAAAATAACAAGCTATCTAGCAGTTTAAAATCACTGATCCGGTACACTGTTGCCAGTCCACCCCTATTTGAATACTCGCACATGAGACTGCAAAATTTGGTAACGCCTAACAAATGGTTAAGGGAACTAAATTGCACTATTTTAAACGGATAAGAAAACAGCACTTACAAGTAATAGTAACAACCAATTTCTAAAATCCAATGAGATACTTCATCATAAAAATTTTCGCAACTAACTTTTTTTAAATTGTCTTACTATATTTTTATGATATATTTTTCAAGTTGGCAACAGGTCATACCTGCCAATGAGTTGGATGAACTATGCTGATTTGTTTTAGTGCATGTTAATTTAATAACATTTTACATTGAGTAATACAGAATATAAATTTCCCATACTTGTAGAGGCCACCAAAAAGGGCCATTCTCAAACTTAGAATCGCGCTCCCTTTGCCAATAACAGCATCCATGGGCCGGTTTCTCACTGTTTATTCGCTCATCAGCATGGAATAGGCGATACTTGCAATGCTGGGAAAAAAATGTTCTATATGCTACAGTTTTGCGATATTAAATAAAAATCTACAATTTTTAAGAAAGTTATTTTCTAATCAAGTGAATTACAAAGGATTGTGTTCAGCTTCAGTTTTTTGAATAATGTATTGCACATAAAATTTTCAATGTGTTACGTGCATTCCTCTGTGTTTTATTATATTAACACATCTCAGACAAACACCCTCCTCGTTTTAAGTGTTTAAGCATAATAAAGCTGTTCTGAAACGTACTATACCTTAAAAATCTTGAAAATTTTTCAGGTACTAAACAATACTTTATCTTTGCACTAGCATAAGAAAATATAAGTTGATATATCAGATAAAATTCACCAAAGCGTAAAACCAGTGCTTTCATTCTACACTATAAAATATTTGTTTGAACATCTTGTAATCGAACTGTAAAAGATTCAAAAATAGAACGTATTTGTCATAGTGAGAAAGTCGCCAAAACGATTTTGGCGTGAGAAAGTACAGCAACCCCAGAGAAAAATGTCTGCTTGTAAGCTACTGTGAAAATGAAGTTTGCAACTATATTTTCAATGAAAACAAATTAAGGAAAGATGTATTCAATATAGAATTATCTCAACACGCCACCGTATGTGTTATAGACATGATTTCATAAAGGTAAGAAGTTTACATGTCTTGCAGATTTCTTACAATTTAAATGCAATGTTTTAACCCTAATCAATGGATGCCTACAATTTGGATTTTATAAGCAGGTGAAATATCATTTATTTTTTTCCAGAAATGTTCTGTGTTTACATTATAGTCGATGTAATAGTTGTATATTTGCGAGATTATTCATCGCCAAAATGAGTCGTGATTTGTTTGTTTATTATATTTTTACTGTTTCTGCGATTATTGTGAATCGTTAAGCCATTGATTGGTGTTACAAATATTGGTGGATTAGTTTGATCGAAAAGCCGCAGACATCAAATTTTAAAAGCATATAATGTACTAAGAAATTGATATACTAGAATTGTTTTCCTGTTAGGTGGCCATAATATATCAGAAATATCGTCTGCTGTTTATAATATGTAAGAACGATAATACAGATAGTATCTCTTTTTATCAATCAAAACACATGGCGTTTTCCTAGAGTGAATAATTTTATTTTAGTGCAATATTTCTCTAGCCATTATGAGAGTGATATTGAAAAGTTTCAGAGGAGTTTAGTAGAATTTCAGCAAACCAGTATCTATGTCAGACGGTTTATCCTGAGTTAAAATGGAATATCTGCCGTCTGAAATTTTTTAGTTACACTCTCATAAGAATGGCTAGGGAAATATTGCTCTAAAAATTCTTTCACTTTGGGAAAACGTCATATTCTTCGAATGATAAAAAGTGAGATAATAAGATAATAATTAGAAACAGCAGACTATATTTCTGATATATTTTTAGGGTATATTAGCACCAATTAACGGGAAAGAAATGTATTATTTCGATTTCTGGGCACATTATCCATATAAATAAAATTGAAAATCTGTCCATACATGTGTTTGTGTGTGTGTGTGTTTGTCAAATCATCACGGGAAAACGGCTGCATCAAATTCTGTGAAATTTTCGGGACTTGGATAGAGTTGGAATAGCCCTAATTAAAATGAAGTACATGTTTTCGAGTTTCTAGGATCAGCCGTTATCAAGATATTAATAATAAACACACAATTAACCCTCCCATAGAAACAGTAGTATTATGCGGACGATATTTTTTTCCGCAAATTTATAAGAAAACTGTATGTCGCTAAGCAACGGTATTAAACCCGTTGAGTTTATACAGCAAGCGATTGAATCTTTTTATTAAATCTTTTTCAATCTAAATAATAAAGAAATGTATTTAAATACATTTTACCAAAATTGCAGTTTTGACTGGATTATATTTATTATGGCTTTTGGGTTAAAGGATTACGAGGATTGATATTTGCAATTTCTTGTGTCATCTGTTTCATTTTGGTGAAATATTTTTCAAATCCATATATTGTAGTACGGGTCTATCTTCAAATACACGGTTACAATCTTCTAATCTACGAAAATATAAGTAGTATGAGTATATATTCTAATCCACGAGAATATAAGTAGTACGGGTATATCTTCTAATACAGTTTTCGAGCTTTCATTTTAGCATATATTAATCCAATTTCGCACATTCTGTAAATTTGTTTACAAACGGGATCAGGCTGTTTTATTCTTCAGATCTGCCTTAAAGATAGTTTGGTATGGCAAGAGCAGAGATTCTTAAACTTTTTTAGGAACATAATTTAAATATTTTAATGGAATGTTTTGAATAACAATATCATTTAGAATACTATAGGAATTTGCATATGATTGTGAATCAAGTTTTTTTATATTATATACTAACGGTATACTCGTCCTTTGGAATAAACAATATGACATACACTTTACCGTTCTTAAGAGAGAAAATATACTTGTGTTTTTGTATTTTTACGACCAACAGTTCACCAATAGCCATTTTTATATAAGAGAAGTTCTTCTCTCCGTCTGTGTGTAATACTTGGCGATAAATTTGGCAAACTTTGTAACTAATTTATCGAAATATTGCCAGATTGGCGATATGTCGCCCCATATCGACGGCAAAAATGACGCTAAATTAACGGAAATAATGCCAAATCGATGAATTAACTATTAAAATATTTTAATCTATTAACAATATTGCTTATGGCGAATTTTATCCATAATTATCGATTTAGAGTAGCGCGAAATAAGTTAATTGGGTACTTCGTAATAGTCTTACTACAAGTTGTCACCCGAAAAAGAACAAAATTGTACGATTTAACCTTAAAAACAGGTTGCCGTGGCTGTTATACATCGTTACTTCATTGTGAAAGAAATAAATTCATTGCATTATATAGGGAAAGTTATGTGCTGCCTATATCAGCTTATTTTTCCCATCTTTTACCTACGAGAGAATATCATGTCTATACAATTTTGATCTCACGTTGTAGATTATACAGGATCTGATGCAAGCTTTGAGTTGAACATCGTCGAAATAAAAGTCAAATAACTTTACATGTTTTTGTTACTAAATGTGTACATTAAAACCTCTAACTATAACTTTCCTTATATACATAATGTATAAGGAAAGTATTGTGACGGGGTCGAAAATTCGAATTCGAGTTTTCGACGGGAGAGCACGTTTCAAACATCCCTGATCTCGAATCCAACATTTTTGAAGTGATGTCTGTGTGTGTGTGTGTGAAAGTAAGTGTGTGTGTTTGAAAGTATGTGTGTGTGTGTGTGTGTGTGTGTGTGAAAGTAGTGTGTGTCTGTATGTGAAAGTATGTGTGTGTGTGTGTGAAAGTATGTGTGTGTGTGTGTGTCAGTGAGTCTGTGGAGACGATAACTGACGACCGAATGGACCGATTCGAACGAAATTTGCTACAAAAATTACAATTTGTAAACGCTGGAAGTGTATTGTTTTTATACGCAATCGAATGTTCAGACCCCCCCCCCTAAATTTTCGAGTGAAATTTTGAAAACATCCGTCAAAAAATCAAAACCTTTAATAAAGTTACACAAATAGACATTTCTTATGTAATTTTCCATTAGAAAACTATTGCCATAAATTTTAGAACGCTAACATGAACCGTTCTCGAGATATTGCACATTTTTTAAACAAATTATCAAAAAATCATATAAAATAAAAAAATATTTCCTATTGAGAAATATGTTCACATTTCATATGTAATACCATGCGATAAGTTTGGTGACATCATTCTCGTTGATCTAGCTCGTTCATTCATGGAAAAAGAGACTTTGAGTAATACTTTTGTATTTGAACGCCAATACTCATTTATCTGCTGTAAGAATAACCTATTCCTCCGTCCATAAGGCTTGGCGATATTTTGGCGACGAATTTGGTGGAATGTCGCCATCTTGGCGACATTTTAAACGTTGCAAAATTAAATCCGCCAAATTGATAAAAATAACGCTAAATCAATGAAAATGACGACTCATTGACGAACATTCAATATCTTGGAAAGAATATAAATATCTACTATAAAAATAATCTATTTTTTTTTACTGTAAAAGTAAGTAGTAAATTCATTGCATTATATAAGGAAAGTCATGTGCTGCCCACATCAGATTTTTATTTATTGGGTTTGGAGGTAAAAGCATCCAAACTGTTTACCCTTTTCTTAACGCCACGATTACCGTCACAGAAACCCCAAGCTTAAATGTTATTCGCATGAAAAAAAATATTTTAAAACCTAATATAATTTGAAATAAATATACGCGTTATTTTGCACAATTCAACTAAACTTCAATGGATTGTGAAAGAAGTGGGGAAACAATAACGTTGCAAAATTAGTACTGATGCACACATTCTTCCCGCATTGAAATCTGCAAAATAACTAAAACAGGCCATTTTATGAATCTGCAAGTAACAGTGGGAAAAGACGTTGGAAAACACGTGGAGATATCTTATTATCCGTGTGCAAGCATACCTTGTTGCTGAAGGTGAACAATGTGTATCTATATATATAAAGAAGAAAAGTATGTATGTATGTATGATCCAATATGAAGATAGAACTGCTGAACCGAATTTGATGAAATTTGGTGGGTAGCTTTGAAATAGCCCCACTTAAAATTTAGTCCATATTTCGAGTTTCTATCACCAGGGGTTGTTGCAATATTAATGAAAAACGAAACTTTCGTTTGTCTCATCATCACGTGAGAACAGCACCGAATTTAATGAAATTTTATGGGTAGCTTTGAAATAGCCCTCCACAAATTTAGTTCAAGTTTCGAGTTTCTAAGACCATGTGTTCTCGAGATATTAATGGAAAACGAAACTATTTCCTAGGAGTTCTACTCTCTAACTCCCTGATTCCCAACGAAAGAGGTTGGAAATCTTTGGTTTAAAACGTGAAAGTCAATTAAATCTCTGAGTTTTGTGGGAGTGTACTAAACGTATTAGTCACTTTTGAAAATCGCAGGTTTGAAATATGAATTTAAATGGAAACTCTGTCACCATGGTATATTTTTCACAGGCTTACTCAACAAATTTTATTAATTTGAATAATAAATAAATGAATATAAAAATATCTATCTATCTATCAAAATATATATATATATAAAGAAGAAAAGTATGTATATATAAACCAATGGATCTGATTGGCCAAAGAGTGGCCAATCAGATCCATTTTTTTTCTCACGTAATGCAATGAATTTACTTCTTTCAGAATGAAAAAACAATGTATAAGATCCACGGCCCTATAAGTTCCGGTGTAATTTTTATCAGAGTTTTCCCTCGTAAATCCCGAGCAACGCCGGGTAATCGCTGCTAGTTTTTTTTTTTATAATAAAGTCTATTTTATTCTACCGCATTGTCTAAATGTACGATTTTGTAGTCCGGAGTCTAAGATTGTAAACTCTAGTGTTTAGGGTTGCTTTCGATCTTTTGTGGGGAGTGAACGAAAATGCTTATAGTATTAATCTTTCAACGCTCTACAACTTTGATTTTTCCCGCTATCTTTAACGGGAAAGGAAATATAGTCCCTGCACCCTCTAAACGGTGTCAACTCATGCTCTTAAAATATATATGCATAAAAAATGAACAAGAAAGATTAATCATGCATAAAGCATGGATTAGGAAACATTTTCCAACTAAAATGCAATTTTATGTGAACATCTGTAAAATGCGGTACATTCTGCGCTGATATATTTTAAATTGTCACAGTACTACAATAATTTATTATATTTGAAACCTTAAAACTCCATTGAAAAAAATGAACTTTATTCGAATGACGTCATCTAAACATAAGTCTTCTGGCTGGCTCTATATATAAAAGCAATGAATATTTCATTCATATTACTTTCATTCCAGACTTCAGAGCTAAATAATTTGGCATGAAAAAAATTCAGTAATTCTTATACAACTCATCTTAGAATCACTTGATTACATTCTGCATCCATTAAAATTAGGATTCGTTGTAGAAATAATCAAAGTTTGATAATCATTTAAACTAAAAAATATTGTATTTGAGTTGGCTAGGAATATAGATGCACAGAAAATACGCCAAAATAAAATGGTTTTAGGACGGATGCAACACTAAATATATATTTAAAAGAACTTTAAAAATCACAATTTTTACACTGAAAAAAAAAAGATAAATGCCATATTTTATTTTGTAGTGTGTCACGTGATCTCTTCATATAATAGTATGGGTGTCATTATTATTTTTATTTTTATTTAAAAAACTACTAAACATATTTTGCTGAATTTTTCTTATATATCTTATGGGATAATTTGTATATTTCCTAAAATTTTCGAAATAATTTGTGAATTTTAACTTTGCTTTAAAAATGGGTGATATTATTCATAATTCAAATACTCATTGGGTGATATTATTCATTTACATTTCCATATGTCCCACAGACCGTCTGAACAACAAACTAAAATTTCCTCTTAATTTTTAATCATTTTTACTACAGTTATCGTGCGAACGTACGGACAGACAGACAAAATGAACAAAGCCGTAAATACTTTTCAACTATGTTGGAAAGTGTTAAAGTGCATAATATTTCTCGAATTAAACCATTCAACAGTGAAATTTTTACAGAGGTGAAAATATCCGTCTTTTATAGATTTCGGGTCACTGAACACGAAAATTACGCTTAAAATTTCCTCCTGGCTCAGGTTTCTGAGTTTTCACTGTTTACATTTTACATATAAGGCTATGGAAATACAGTAGTACGAATAACAGTTAACAACCTTTCCTTTTTATACAGGTCGTTCTTTTGCCTGTCGCTTGTGGGGAACGTCTGGAGCATTTGTCTGGATCATCCAGCACGTATCGTAATTATGACGTCCCATAGCGTTATATGTAAAATGTAAACAGTTCAATTACTCAAAACTCTGAGCCAGTAGAGAATTTTAAGGGTGATTCTCGTGTTCAACGACCCAAAATTTATAAGAGGTGGCTACTTTCATTTTGGTAAAACACAACTAAAAAATTGTTGAACAGTGCTATTGGCCTAATTCACGACTTTTTTAACACTGTATATTGTAGAAAAGCAACTTATTTATTTCCTAATGCTCATGCACGTGATACATTCAATCATTCGCCTATGTACATCAGTCATTATCGTAAACCCTTTAGCCGCCACAAGACGTTGCCCCTGCGCCCCAGTGAGAGTGGAACACACTACGCCAACAACACAATATCTACGCCCGCAGGTGGAACACGAACCCACAACCCGGCAGTCGGGAAATGAGGAAACGCTTGCCTTGACCGCTCAGCCACCGCGACGACATATTTCTTGTAATTAGTCATGAGCTTTTTTTTGACACAAAAACAGTAGTTTTCAATAAAAAGTAAATGTAATTTAATAAAAAAAATAAATACTTACGTATATTTTTGAATTTAAAAATACAATAAATACCCACACAGTTCCTGAGTATGCATATCTATCTTGTCCAAAACAAAATCCGAAAATTTTAAGTTTTTACGATAAACTTATAAAATATTTTAAACTTCGTATCTTTATATACCATTACTTCAGCTAAATACAGCCTTCCCTCCTAAGCTTCCAAACATTACACAATTTATCAAAGTCTAAAAAATCATATTTCTGCGTGTAAAAAACTCTCTCTTTTCATGAAACCGTCTGGCAAGTTAAAGCCATAGTTATGACAGAAAAGCTCCGAGAGAAATTACGAGTTTGTTTTTCTTATCTCGCATGTGGTAAATTTTGGTGTTAGTCAAGATCAACGGGAGTTTTTCCACGGGCTAGATAATTTTTCAGAGGAAAGGAAAGTTCTAATTTTTCAGGCTCGAAAAATGAATTTTAAGAAAGAAGCAGCACGTTTAATTTTAATAGCTTTCAACGTGGCATGAACTTCCTCAGGCACCTGACTTTCTCATATCAGAATCCATTTTTGATTGTAAATTTTTTTTTTTACTTTCCCTGCAATACATGGTAATGTATAGGGAAAGTATTGGAATCATACCGAAAATCACAACTCGAGTTTTCGACGGATCTACATGTTTCGAGACCTCTAGAATACTAAAAAACCATTTTTAGCATGACGTCTGTCTGTGTCTGTGCAATGAATGTATCTACTCAAACTCAAAAACTAATGGACCGAATTTCATAAAATTTGGTAGGTAAGACCCTTGGGTGTGACCCTGGTGCTGCTTAGCTTTTGGTACAATTCGAAAAAAAAGAACCCGTTTTTTTTTGCGAAATGGCCCGCAAAAATTTCATATATTCACTCTAGCTGAAATACAAATTGACTAAATTTCACAAAACTTGGTAGATAAATCACATGTGGAATTCTCTGGTGCTGATTAGATTTTGATACGATTCGGAAAAGAACAACCTGCCTCTTTTTACGAAATGGCCCGCAAAAATCGCCAATATCTAAAAAGGACTACGTATGTTCAAATGTATCAATTAAATGCTTGTTTTATACGTAATTTTTGACGAGGAAAAGAATAAGAACAACTCTATTACTCTAGGACTAACCGTTCTCGAGATATTTGAGATTTTTTGCATTTTTTTATGCCGCCTTTGAAAAAATGTCCAATTACCAAATACAAACAGGAATTGAAAAAAATGCAAATTTAGTGTCATTTTGTGCCATTAAACTCAATTTAATGAGTTCTAAAAGAATTAAATAAAAAATGAATTTGAGTCTGCAGGGAAAGTCATGTGCTGTCCACATCAGATTAGATTTTTTTCATTTTATTTATTTATTTTTTCCCGCCAAATTTGTAAGAAAAAAAAATGTGAAAACATATATTGTTAGTCCATTGCCAACGGCTGTACCGTGCTGAAAACACCGGTTCCCGTTAGATCACCGAAGTTAAGCAGCATCGGGCGCGGTTAGTACTTGGGTGGGTGACCACTTGGGAACACCGCGTACTGTTGGCGCATTTCAGTCGACGTGGTGGTCGAACGGTCAAGGCGAGCGTTTCCAGCGATTGATCGGCCGCCACGTGGTGGGTTCGAGTACCACGTAAGACGTGGATGTTTGTGCTGTTGAGCGCAATGTGTTCCCACCCCCACTGGTGCGCTGGGGCAACGTCTTTGACGGCTAAGGGGTTCACTGTTTTGGCCGATGTATAGGCGAAGATGAACGAGTCAATGCCTGGCCATTGGAAAAAAATATATATATTGTTAGTGCAAATGATCACAATTATAGCATGTTACCCATCGCTTTATAAGACATGAAAAATATTTCGATTAATGCCGAAGTGGACAAAGCACCCCCTTTTGTGTGTGGGGGGGAGGGGGTAATGACGTCACGAAGACCCAAATGGTATCGCAGCTATTTTTCGCTACCATGATTGAAATCGCTAGGTTTCTTAATCATTGAACCATAAACAAATCCTTTTACAAATAAATATGTCAAATGTTGTCCTATAGGCTTCCATGTTAAAACACGAAATTTCGAATACATTTCAAAGTTTTCTCCCGAATTACAGAAAATTCTATCTAGTTCTGGAGTTCTCGTTAACAAATTCGGATATAAAGTTTCGTGAAAATCCATTAATATTTGTGGCAATCCAAAAATCGACCACAGATGGACATCACTCAAAAATAGCCAAAATGTGTTCAGGAGGAGGTTCAAAAACATAAATTTACATCAAAATCTCGAAAACTAACATTTTTGTGCAATCAATACTATATTCTATAATATGAGAAAATAAAAATCTGATGTGATCACCACATGACTTTCCCTACAGACTCAAATTCATTTTCTCTATTTCTTTCATAATTCATCAAATTAAGTTTAATTGCACAAATTACTCTTATAACTACTTAAAATTACAACTGAATTTGCAGCTTAAACCTTTTGCTTACTGGTGGGACAGCGTTCCCCAAATGAAGAACCTCTCAAAAAGACAGGTATTTGATATACCCTATCCCACAGAATACCATATTCAGAAGGTTCACTCCCATAGGAACCTATGGCAACATTGTTAACATAGGATTTCGCATAGACACTAACGTTCGAGGAGCCAACCATCGCAGCTATGACGTAAAAACGGCTCGACTGCTAGATTTGGCGACTATCGATCAATTGGCGATTTTATGCTAATGCAGCCAAAAGAAAAAAAAACTACTTTTATAAACTGTACTTTTATAATTTTTTTTAAACTATAAACATGATAAGCATTTAAAAATCCTTTTTCTATAATATGTGTAAATTTAAATAAATAAACATAGATATATATTTAATTCATGTAATCATAAATTGAATAAAAAATTGACGCATTACATCACTGTAAATCATTATACACCAAAAATTACAAGCTAACATACCCAAAAGACTGAAATATTATATAATATTTTCAGCCTAAAAAGTATACTAGCGTGTTGCTAAATTGCTGAGTTCTTAATTTATTCTGGGATGCTGTTAATATAATTTTTTTAAATGCACTTATATTCTTATAATAAATAACAAATTTACATAAATGCATTATCAAAGGTATCGAATTTCAATATCAATATCAATTTTTATATATTTTATATAAATGCAGAAAAGGTTTTTTAACTAATAATGCCACAGCTTCTTGATAATACTGCACCATTTTCTTATGATGAACACGCGCATAGGATGAAATATGGAATGCAAAGCAAATAATCTTTTTAATTAAATAAAAATAGATTACATACCTTGTAAACGTAATCCCTCTTCTTTTAGTAATCCATAAAAGATAAAATAATTGATTATAAAATACGAAATAGAAGAGAAATGGTTTACACGTATAAACTTGCGATCGATGACAGAACAAAATTATTCTAAGTGTTTCGTTTAGTGCCAAATAGGGTTAATTAGCAGAACGTCTTGACGAAAACCGCCACAGACCATCGCCAAGCGTGCCAATTTTGATATTTTATTTAACTTTGGTTGGCGGTTGAGGGCGCTGGGGTAGCAGTGAAACATCTGTATATATTAGGCTGTGCCCTATCCCAAACAGTTGGCGCCAATGTCTGCAAAGGTGGATCGAACTCTTTGGGATAGGGTATGTCAAATACCTGTCTTTTTGAGAGGTTCTTCATATGGCACCAATGCCTGCAAAGGCGGATCGAACTGTTTGGGATAGGGTATGTCAAATACCTGTCTTTTTAAGTGGTTCTTCATTTGGGATGGACGCTATTTCACCCCTAAGCAAAAGGTTAAGTTAATTTTCATTTTCATATAACTACTGGACACATTTTCATAGGCGACATTGAGAAAAAGCTGAAATATCTCGAAAATTTTAAGTCCGGGGGTACCGGAATTAGTCTTATTATTTTCATCACTTTGCAAAAAAAGGGTCGGTTATATTTTCCCGAATCATAGAAAAATCTAATCAGCATGAGGTTAACCCTCAACAGAAACTACTACCTCAAAGGAATTAACTACTGAGACATTTCATCAAATAGTTTTTTTAATTGCAGTGAAAAAGTTTTCAGATCCTCCAAATTATAATAACTTAAATATCTTTACGAAACGTATCCTCTAGAATCGTGGGGGTGTACACGCAAGATACAAAAACGAGTGGAAGTTTCTAGATAACTTGCGTTTATTCACAAGCACAAAGTAAACAGAAACATTATACAATTAAACAACATTTAAATTTTCCACTAATTTCACACAATAGGCGATATTATTCTCAAAATAATGCCGAAACTAATTTCACAAAACAACTGTTAGCCAACGGCTGTACCGTGCTGAAAACACCGGTTCTCGTTAGATCACCGAAGTCAAGCAGCATCGGGCGCGGTTAGTACTTGGTGGGTGACCACCTGGGAAATCCGCGTGCTGTTGGCACATCTCGGGTGCGGTATCCCCGTGGTTTGCGCGCTAGATTTGCACGCTGCCACAACTGCCGCCGTGTTCATGCGGAGTACGATCACGTTAAACATGTGGGTCCGTAAGTCTTTCCGAGAGGTTGGTGGTAGGGGAAGGAGGGTACGGTCCCTGTGGATGCCTCCCCCCACTGGGTTCCGGTCTAAATTGGGTGGCACTTCCCGGCCGTCCAAACAGTTACCTTACACCTTTCTGGTAGGTCGCACGGTCTGGGTCTCAACAACAACAAAACAACTGTTAGGCGCGGTAGCCCAGTGGTTAGCGCGCAGGAATTGCACTCGGTACGCCCGGGTGATTCCCTCCGCTGCCAAAACTACCGCCGTGTTCACGCGAAGTACGATCAAGTTAAACATGTAGGTCCTTCCGAGAGGTTGGTGGTAGGGGAAGGAGAGTATGGTCCCTGTGGATGCCTCCCCCATTGGGTTCCGGTCTAAATTGGGTGACTCTTCCCGGCCATCCAAACAGTTACCTTACACCTTTCTGGTAGGTCGAACGTTCTGGGTCTCAACAACAACAAAACAACTGCTACTATTTTCAAAACATTGCCAACACTTAAACTAAACTCCAACGGCGTGATTTAGTCCTTTTAATAGTCTCTCTATAGAAACTTTTGGAAATCTCTTTGAAGAAATTTCCAGAATTATCTAATATTTCCTAGACTAATCGTTATTTTGTGAAGTTTCTGGAACATTCCGGAAGTCGCCAAATGTCTCCAAATTGGCTATAAATCGCCAAATCTGGAAACTCTTCTTCTGGCTCGAAGTTCTAGGAAACATAGATGGAAGTTACGGAAAGAATGCTCGTACCGTTGTCTTCAGGAGATAATACTGCCATGGCACCGTTTGGTCTGCAATAGAGACGAAAGACAAGACGGGGGAAGCCAGTGAGATAATATTACACGTTCGCAACAATATCTTGAGAATGGTCCATTAGACAGTAATGGGGTTGGTTTTATTATTTTCGTTGTCAAAAATTACATATAAAACAAGAATTTAATTAATATATTTAAGCATATATATTCTTTTATTTTAGACTAGCCGCATTCGGCGACCAGTCTGTTCGCTACCCTTGAAAATTCTGACCGTGGCAAACTCACTGGCGCCACAACCCCGTGGAGTTAACGAAGTTTGTTTAGTTTGTCTTCTCTGTACATTAGCGACCTGTCTTTCTTCCAGCTGTTCCTGACTTTCATTGTCCCTAACTGCAGCTCTTTGTGCATCAGCAACCTGTCTTTCTTCCCGCTGTTTCGGGTTTCATTTTCCCTAACTGCAGCCCTTCTCTGTGCATCAGCGAGCCGTCTATTTTGACGCTGTTCCTCACTTTCGGAGGCTTGAGCAGCGGCATACCTTTCGCGGTTTCTTCTTCGACTTGTTCTACTTAAGCAGACTTTTTTTTAGGCATTTTTGTTTTCAATAAAAACACGAAACAACATTATAAACACCCATAATACCCATAGCCAACTCACTGTTAAAATAAACTCTGAACTGAATAGAATGTTTACAAATTAAACAAAAATCTAAATACAATTCCAGAATAAAGTCGAAAATAGTCCCTGTTTAAATAAAAACAATACACTATAAACACAATAAATGAAATACACTATAAGCACGTAAATACACTTAATACGTAATGTTATAAAAAGAGAAAGAGAAGTTTATGTTCTTTAAAGAACAATAATGAAGTAAGTTTCTTGAAACGAATAAGCCGCTTCAATCAAAATCCAACTGCTAACAGGTTTGGGTTGATTTGTTAGAAAGAATGACGTTTATAAAATATTAATAAATGCATTTCAAGCAAATTGAAATTTAAAATGAAAAGTAATTTATTTCGAAAATAATGTTTTATTCCAATAAAATAGATGAATAATTTATTCCAATAAAATGGATGGGTTGTTTTAGTTTAATGACGTTAACACTAATAATTAAATTTTAAGATGAAAAATAATGTATTCCAAAATAAAATTATAAACACCCATAATACCAATAGTCCACTGTTAAAATAAACTCTAAACTGAATAGAATGTTTACAAATTAAACAAAAATCTAAATACAATTCTAGAATAGAAGTCGAAAACCTGTTAAATCGGAGCAATATATAACCCTGTTTAAATCAGAACAATTTTAAAACAATATAAATAAAATACATTATAAACGTGTAAATACACTTAATACGTAATGTTATAAAAAGAGAAAGAGAAGTTTATGTTCTCAAAAGAATAATAATGAAGTAAAATAAATTCTTATCTTGATACGGATAAACCGCTCGAAAGAAACTGCTAACACAGTGAAAGGTTTGGGTTGAGTTGTAAGAAAAAATGACGTTTTTAAAAAATTAATAAATGCATCTCGAGCAAATTGAAATTTAAAATGAAAAGTAATTTATTTCAAAAATAATAATTTATTCCAATAAAATGGATCAATAATTTATTCAAATAAAATGGATGGTTTGTTTTAGTTTAATGACGTACATTCATTATTTGACAGGCACAAATATCGAATGTTCCATTCGATTTCGCAACCTCGTCAGAATTAGAGCTCCTCTACTACAGGCTGACTTATCAAACATATTGAAGCCCATAGGGTTCTATACTACAGTTACAGAAATTATAAAATAAGTGTTTAAAATAAATACTTTATATAAAAAAAGAAGTTTCAATTAGAATATTGTAGAACTTAGTTCGCACAAGTATGCTCCAGTATCGGGTATCCAATTATTTATTAGCCATTGTTTTCTTCTTTCTTCGTTTCTAGGAAAGCGAAATAGCCTAAAACCCTTTTTAAAATGATTAGAGCACTTCGACGCAGAACAACCACCCATAATTATTTCAATTATACTTACTAAATTAAAAATACGAATAGAGCTAATGCTAATGGGTTGCGCATCCAGCTAGGGTGGGCTTCAATATGCTTGATAAGTCAGCTCGTACATAGAGGAGCCTTAGTCAGAACCGTGGCGTCATAACCTCGCCCACCTCCCCTTCATAATAGAAACACCGTGCGTCTGCGCGCTCATGTGGGTGATAAATCGATCACTGCTTTCGTGGTTTGGCCGAGAAATTGAAAATCATTATTTCCTTAAAATCCGGATCGTGCGGCTATTTTTTATTATTTCTTGACCAGATTGGGCTTGTTAGAGCGCCTGATCTTTGAGCTTTCTAAAAATGTGAATTAGTCAAAATTGTCGGTACTTTTTACAACGCGAGGATTTAAATACGAAAGTTCGTCTATTTGAGCCGAAAGTGACTTTTGTTTTAAAATCTTTAAAAAATATTAGAATTTGTCCCTGAGTTTTGAAATTGATATATTTTTACTCGCAATTGTCTGCTCTTTCTGGTGGTGTGATTTGCTTTTTCCACGACGTCTGTATGGTGGAGAAAAAGGGAAAAAAACGGGCGAAATCGCATAAAACATTAAATAACAAAAAACATAATTCAAATTTTAAAAATCGTTCACGCTTCTGGCCGATATATAGGCAATTGATGAAAGTCAAGTGCCTGGCCATTTGATAAAAAAAATTAAAAATCGATTTTCACGTGTCACCCCCCCCCCCGGGTCTCCGATTGCCAAATTTCGTAGCTCTGCGGCGCGCAGTCGCTGAGCCTATAGTGTATAAGACACACACACAGACAGACAGACATTGCCTTTTATTATATAGATGTTGACGACTTTTTGCGGGCTATTTTGCAAAAAAAAGGCAAATCCTTTTTCTCCGAATCGTACCAAAATCTAATCAGTACAATGCAACCTACAAGAGACTTATCTGCCAAATTTTATGAAATTTGGTCAATTAATTTCTCATCTATAGTGTATATATACCATTTTTGCAGGCCATTTCGCAAAAAAAGGCAGATTCCTTTTTTCCCGACCCATACTCAAATTTAATCAGCCCTAAGGTATCTCACCAGTAACTTTATCTTCCAAATTTTATGAAATTTGATTAATTAGTTCTTGAATTAGAATGTATACATACATTGTACATACAGACAAACACAGATGTCACGCTAAAAATAGAATTTTCGTGTTCTAGTGTTCGAAACGTGTCTTATCCGTTGATAACACGAGTTGCGATTTTGGACACAATTCCAATAATTCCCTATACATTACCATTTTTGGTAGGGAAAGTAAAAGAGGGTGCAATTAATATACTGCATATTATTATCCGTATGGTATTACTGTGTAGTACTATTAATATACGTATAGTATTATCAAGGACTTCGATAAGCTGTCCAAAGAAGGCATCTTAATTTTGCTTTACCTTTTTTTTAAATTTTGAAAATATTACTGTGATTTCTCAGTACTTGCAACCAAAGGCCTGCAAAATTATAATCCAGCTCTGACTTAAATGTATTAATATGAAATATCAATGGATAAGGTCATAATTATAATATACACTGCCAAAAGTTATATATGTGGCAGTAAATCCGATATAATTCAAAAGGTTCTACTTTGATTAACTCTAAATTTCAGTAGGAGGTAGTGCATATGCAATATATGAGTATAATATTAAAATTGAAGAAAATTTATTTAGTTATACTTTTACCCTTTAACGACTTACTTCACATTGCTCACTTACATTCAGAAACAGTTTTGTATGTCATACACAAACTAAACAAGCGTCAATATGGAGTGAGATCTCTAAAAGATTTTGACACAAGCAGACATAGACATAGCAGTATCATCCCTTCAGTCAGCTTATCCAACATGGAAAAGGGCAGTAACTCTCATTCCCATAGGAGGACAGTTTTTAACTCTTGGAGAGCAGTTGAAGAGGTTAGACGGGCTAGCTTTTCCAAGAGTTGAGTACCCTTGAAAGGTATTGCTTCCAAGGGCAACCAGGAAGCAATACCTGGGTGTCCTTTGAAGCAATACATTCCAAAGGCACCCAGATTTTAGAGGGGATTGAGGTCTGGAAAACACGATAGTCACTTCATAAGAGCAATACCATCGCTTTCAAGATCCATCTGCCCTGCTGACGAACGTTGCCGTCCGTCAATGGAAATCTGCACCCTCTGCTGCAGCGTAGACTCTCACGAAGGGTTCAGAAACTTGACCTCGATACCTTTCCGTCGTCACAGTACCCCCGCTGTGAACACGGGTAAGTCAGTGCGACATCCCAAAGAAAATCCGCACATACCGACACACTATCACGACTAAAGGCGTGATGTTTATCGATGTTATTGGGCTGATGCACCCCGTTTTCTCCGGACTTTTACACGTATGCTGTTTGAATCTAGGGCCGACCATAACTCATCCGTGAAGGACCTCATTGGACAATTGCGCTTCTGTCCAAGTCGCAAGCTGATGACACCACTTTAATCGTGCTACTATGGCCTTAGCGCTCAAAGGAACACAAAATCGTAGTACACGGGCATAGAGGCATTTAATATGTAGCCTTTGCCTCACTGTACTGGCGGATAGCGACTTTCCTATTGCTATGGTAGCCAAGCTCGGATAGCTAGTGCAATCGCTCAGCTATTGCGCTTGGTCAGTAATGTGATGTAGGGGTCATCAGAGGATGTAGTAGCCTTAAGACGATCTGTAACATGTTTCCGAATAACTATCCTACTTGTTTCTTGGATTTTTATTATTAGTCGGGCCTTCCAGCGTACCCAAAGTGTGTTGAACAGTTACAACGGACGACCAGGTAAAACACAGAAATAACATTAAGAAATACATGAACAATATAAATACAATACACATAGACATATAAAGACAATACACATAGACATATAAAGACAATATACATAGACATATAAAGACACACAAGCATACAAAGACAATACACAAAAGCATACATAAACGATAAACATTTAGTAATAAAAATATTCAGATTCTAATATTGTTAATGAAATTCTGCAGTACAAATAGTATTTAATAAAAGCCAAAAGAAAAACTAACAAATTAGGAAAAAAGAATTCAGAACAGGAAAAGCCGAAAGGAAATAAAAAAAAAACATATAAAAAATAAAAATAAAATGTAAAGGTAAAATAATAAAAGATTCAAAATAGAAAAGAAATAAAACCATAGCGATGCATGCCCACTTGTTTCGAATTGTTTCCATAAACGGGAAATTATGGTCCACAGAAAGTAAATTGGCGACTTTCCAGACTGTCCATCCTCAAGCCTCCCAATAGCACGCCAGCGTTGAGAATCTTCCAAACATATTTTTACTTTCCCTGCAATACATGGTAATGTATAGGGAAAGTATTGGAATCATGCCGAAAATCGCAACTCGAGTTTTCGACGGATCTACACGCTTCGAGACCTCTAGAATACGAAAAAACTATTTTTAGAGTGACGTCTGTGTGTGTGTCTGTCTGTCTGTGTGTCTGTGCAGATTTTCTATCCACTCTAACTAAAAAACTAATGGACCAAATTTCACAAAATTTGGTAGGTAAGTTACTTGTGAGCGAGTCTGGTGCTGATTAGTTTTAGGTACGATTCGGGATAAAAGAACCCGCCTTTTTTTGCGAAATGGCCCGCAAAAGCTTGTATCCACTCTAACTGAAAAACTAATGTACCGAATTTTACAAAATTCGGTAGATGAGTCACTTCTGGATTACCCTGGTGCTGATTAGATTTTGGTATGATTCGGAAAAAATGACCTGCCTTTTTTTGCAAAATGGCCCGCAAAAATCGTCCAAATCTAAACTAAAGAACTGGGTATACTCAAATATATCCATTAAATGCTGATTTAATACGTAATTTTTAACGACGAAAAAAATAAAACCAACCACATTACACTAGGACTAGCCGTTCTCGAGATATTTTAGTTTTCCGTATTTTCTCTACGCCACCTTTGAAAATAAGTCCGGTTACCTAATGAGAACGAAATTGAATTAAAAGTGAAAAAAATTTAATTAAAATAAAGAGAACGTTAATATAAGTCTGCGGGGAAAGTCATGTGCTGCCCACATCAGATTTTTACTTTCCCTGCAATACATGGTAATGTATAGGGAAAGTATTGGAATCATACCGAAAATCACAACTCGAGTTTTCGACGGATCTATACGTTTCGAGACTTCTAGAATACGAAATTCTATTTTTAGCGTGACGTCTGTGTGTGTGTTTCTGTGTGTTTGTCTGTACAGATTTTGTATCCAATATAACTAAAAAAGTAATTGACCGAATTTCATAAAATTTAGTAGGTAAGTCACTTATGGGCGAATCTGGTGCTGATTAGTTTTGGGTACGATTCCGGATAAAAGAACCCGCCTTTTTTTTTGTGAAATGGCCCTCAAAAGTTTGTATCCACTCTAGCTTAAAATTTAATGGACCGAATTTCACAAAATTTGGTAGATAAGTCGCTTGTGGGTTACCCTGGTGCTGATTAGATTTTGGTACGATTTGGAAGAAAATAACCTGCCTTTTTTTGCAAAATGGCCCGCAAAAACGACAAAATCTAAAATAAAAAACTGCGTATGCTGAAATATATACATTAAATGCTTGTTTTGTACGAAATTTTTAACGACGAAAAGAATAAGACCAACCCCATTACACTTGGACTAGCCGTTCTCGAGATATTTTAGTTTTTCGTATTTTCTCTACGGCACCTTTGAAAATAAGTCCGGTTACCGAATGAGGACGAAAATTGAATTAAAAGTGAAATAAATTTAATTAAAATAAAGAGAACGTGAATATAAGTCTGCAAGGAAAGTCATGTGCTGCCCACATCAGGTTTTTTGTATCATAACAAAGCTCATCTATTCCAAAATCCACCCTAACACTCTTTGAAAAAAATTTCTGAGCATTAAAATTAGTGGGAGCAAACGAGTCATATTGTTCGAGAAGAAAATCTCTATTGGACGCATCATTTGATATTTGCATATTCCCATCGACGACAACAGTAAGTTTCACCCAATAAAATCCATGGATTCATTCGCTATTTGAGAATTTATTTCGCGTGCTTAACTTTTGGAAGACTGCGTAGATCAATGCAGGTGTATCGATACGCATATTATCAAATCAAACAAAGAGGTAAACACCAATATGTCATTAGACTTCGGGTATGTTCAATTACTAATATTCTACTAAAAATCATTATTCTTTCTCTCGTATCGAAATCTATGCCGATTCATCTCAATGAAAATCTTTCTCTACTCTCGACACCTGAAGAAAATTGCTGTTTCCATTTGACGTTCAAAGATGGGTTCAGGAAATTAAAAGTTTTGATTTCCTGTATTAAACCGAATTCGGTAGACAATCTTCACTGTAATTAGAAAACTTTTAGCGTGAATTCGTATATTTTAAAGAAATATTTTAAGTTCCCATTGGTAGTTTCGTAGAGGTGCTTTGAGAATTTGACAAGTGATTACGATTAAATATTGAGATCTGTTTGGCATGTGTTTATTTAATATAACTGCTAAATATTACTTACACTATCAAAATATTATAAGAATTTTAGGCAAATTGATTCTATATATATTATATCTCTTCCTCGTATGGTATATCCAAGTGCAAAAAATGACGAATTGTAATGAAACAAAATATTAGTTTTAAGATATGAGTTAATATTTACTTTTTTATACTAATACTAATCAATAAAATAATTTTTTCCCAGAAGCAATTTATTGAATTCGAGAGTCATTTAACTGAGGGACACATTTTAGGACTTTTTAAACCTATTTCCAATACTTTTGGCAATATTTTGGAGGTCTCTCTCTGTGTGTGTGTGTGTGTGTGTTGAAGATCCAGACCGTCCGACTCATCCAGAGGACTTGAGCAACTATTTGGACGGCCGGTGTGTGTGTGTGTATGTGTGTGTCTGTGTATGTATGTGTGTGTCTGCTTGCGTGCATGCGTATTGCGTGGTGGCTTGGTTGGTTGGTTGTATGAAAAACTGGAACTTGATACAATTTTTTGTAATTCTTGAATTATCCAAATTTTAAAATTTCCTTAACATGTCCAATAAAAAGAATGTATGTCTGTGTATATAATAAAAAAGAATGTATGTCTGTGTATCTGTCTGTGTACAGTGTAATTAAAAATGAAAGCGATGTATCGATTTACGAAATTTCTTTCAGTTATACTTCCAGTCAGGTCTCGAGATACCTCAGAGCGATTATTTTTTCAATTCGATTTAATTTTTGAGCTATTTAATGCATAACCGGAATTTTGAGGGATTTTTATACCAACCGGTTTCTTAACGACCATAAATATTATCACAGAACGAAATCTTAACACTATCGTAAAAATCTATCTTTTCAACGAGCTTTGAAAAAAATATGTAACACAAGTTCCCAAATTTTAACGAATCTTTGAAAATTTCCAGCTTCGGGATAGGAAGAAGTAATTGCTTTTAAAAGTCCGACGTAGAGAAATTCATTCACAGTCCGATCTTTACATTTGACCCGTATTAAAATGCATGATTTCACCATCTTTAAATAAATATTTATCTACCGTCATTTGGTGATTTTGGGCAATTAAATTATGAGCCCTATAACATCATTGCATGAGCTCTATAACACCATTGACACTAACAGTTTGATCATTTGCATAACTCTTAAAACGACATCTGCATGCCGAGTTTTGCGGCGGTAGCTCAATTTTTTTACGGGTGCGTACATTTTTTTTATTGTAGAGTTTATTTTATCTTACAAGTTTTGTAGTAATTGAAATCACACTCCGCCAAAAATACAACCTTTAATTTGCCGTTCCAATTTTAAAAATAATAGATTGAGGAATATGTTGTTACGCCCCAAATATGCTAGTCTGTATAAAATGTAAAAAAAAAAATACGCTCAGACTGCTGTAGAAAACCCGAAAAATAAAACTTCAATGAGAACAGCAATTAGTTCAGAAAAAAAATTTATGTGGCATTAACTTATTTAAGTTATTACGCTTTTTAACTTAATTAAGTTATGTGGCACATAACTTCCCTAAAATGCAACCAACGACTTTGCTTCTTTCATTTCGAATAATAGCGTAATATCCACGGCACAGTGTTTTTACCGCTTAAAAGTACACTGACATTAGGCGTTTAGTTGATTGACAGCATGTAAAGTTATTTTGAATCGGTTCATGCCAATCGTTTTCTAGTGAAAAATTACACAAGAAATGACTATCTGCATAACTTTATTAAAAGTTTTGATTTTTTGATGATGTTTTCAAAATTTCACTCAAAAATTTAGTGGGGTTCTGAACATTCGTTTGCTTTTAAAAACAATAGGCATCCAGTATTCACAGATTATAATTTTTGTACCAAATTTTGTTTGAATCGCTCCATTCGTTCGTCAGATGTCTCCACAGACTCACTGACACACACACTGACATCACCTCAAAAACGTTTGATTCGTGTTCAGGAATGCTTGAAACATGCTCTCCCGTCGAAAATTTGAATTCGAATTTTCGACCTCGTCATAATTTTCTTATACATTATACTATGTATATAAGGAAAGTTAAAATTGCGTATAAAATGATTAATTATTTAAAATTATTGAATGCTCGAATTTTTTATACGATTTTTTCAGAAACTCGTGCGAAAACTTCCGGTCTTCCGTACATTCGATTGCTTGTAAAATCAATAAGGTTCCAGTATTTATGGATCGTAATAATCGTACCAAATCACGTTCGGTACACTCCATTCGTTGGTAAGATATCACACTCACGGACACACACACATACATACATACATCATCTCCAAAACATTCGATTCGAGTTCAAAGATGCTTAAAACGTGCTCATCGGTCGAAAACTCGAATTTGAATTTTCAGCCTTATCACAATACTTTCCCTATCCATCATTTTGAATATAAAGAAAGTAATATATCAATCGGTTTTGGAAACAAGAAACCTCCTCCTTTCATTAGCACAAAAAGAGCAAGTAATTGCCACAGCCTGTACAAGGTCACTGGCCTTCCCTGATTATAAACTGGTTAAAAAGCATTTACTTTGTACTTGTATGCCTATGATGAAAGCACCAGGTCAAATTCATGCAATAACGTCCTATATGCTGTAAATAAACATGTATTTAAAAAATTTTTATTAGTAACAATATGAATGGAATAAAAACTCACTCCGAGATCCATCAGAAATATCGAAAAGTATCGTCCAAGTTTCGTAGCTGTATGTTGCTTAGTTTTTCTGCTACGGCGCGCACAAACAGAAAGGCAACAGTGCCTTTTATTATTTAAGATTGGAACGAATTTCTCTCTGTTGTTTGGTCCTACATAACGCCCTTAAATAATACATTTACAGAATCTTTTCTTCAATCGTGCTTTTAAACTAAATCCCCGCGCGTAGGCTCAGCAAACGTGGAAAGCAAAATAAATAAATAATAAATAAGTAAAATAAACGATTATTTCTGTAGAACAGAAAGCGTGGCTTAAAGATCTCCGTGAGTTCCAAGGCAGGCATGCGCAGAAAAGTCCACCAACTGACTGATAGTGAAGCCCTTCCGTGATCGGAATCAAAAATTTCAATTATAATGCATTTGCTTAAATTACAAAACTAAATATTTAATAGTTCAAAAAACATTTATTTTGTTAGAATACGAAGATATAGAGACAACTGACTTTTGGCCAAAAGATAGAATTGTGCTACTCTTCCCTTTTTTGGATACAGTGAAATAAGTATAAGAAAGCAAATAAGAGCGCCTAAAAATGCAAATTTCGATGTATTTAAAAAAATTAATAAATAGGAAGGCATTGGGTTTAATCACACATCATTGGAAAGAACGTTATTCTATCTTACCAATGATGTCAAGATGAAAACTCTATGGTAATATTTTCGGTCCCATAAAAAAACCTATTTGTGAGAACATCGCTCAAAATTATACTAACACATAAAATAACTAAAAAGCTAACTTAAATTTTAAAAAGAAATCTCACCCAGACGTAATTTCTTAGGTTCTGAAGTACCTGTGTATCAAATTTCCTTTCTATCCAATGATTAGATTATCCACTACAGACACTGCAAACACACATACAAGCATCTTCTTTTATTATGTAAGATGCATGTTTTGTGGAGGAAGTAAAAAAAAATGCCTTATTCTATATACACCGATTGTGAGATCTATTTCTGGTCTCACACTATGTGTGAGACCAGAAATAGATCTCACACCAATAAATGGGAATCTGTGAATAGAATAAGAATAGATTTTAAACCATTATATCTTGTCTTATCTTGATCAAAACTTTCCTATAAACTAAAAAGGCGAAAAAATTCCAAATATTTCATATGAAAACATTTATCCTTCAACCGGTTTGGAAATATTTAAATAAAGTTAATATTTTTCTTATTTTATACTTACAGCGAAATTCAATTACATTTGCCTGATTTTAGTCTTACTAGACTTTCAAACACTTGAATCAATATTTACCCAGAATTCCCGAGCGAAACTAATACTCTGGATTAAATTTGAAGAGCAGTGTAAAACTATAAATATAGATTTTCTAGCCCTTATGGTACGTAAAAAGACACATAACTTTTCGCTTTCTATTTATACATAATACTAGTGTTTAAGCCGGTCAAAGACGGGGGATCTCACGAAGACAGAGCCGTAGCAATGTCAAAACACTTTATCAATGTCAAAACAAATGTAGCAATGTCGAAACAAATAACTTTTCGATCATGAAGACGCTCCATCAGGCCGGACAATCAAAGCTATTACTGTCTAGTTTATGGCGTTTAAGAGACGCAGTGCATCGCAAAATGCCAGCATTGCAAGAGAGTGGCAAATGAAAATTGTATCATGACAACGCCCCTGCGCAACTTGTGCAACACTTTCTCGCTAAACACCGCATTCCACAAGTCCGATAGTCGCCTTATTCGCCCTCTGTCATTTTTTAAGATCCTAAAATTGAAGCTCTACTTCAAAAGGAAAATATTTCAGGATATTAAGGAGATTCAAAAGGCTGCGACGAAGCAGATAGTTCGCTATTTCGAAATATGACTTCAAAAATGTTTTGAACAGTGGAAACAGAGCTGTGACTTGGGCTGGAAATCTTTTGAAAAGTGACTAAGTTTCACATCTGTAAGTCGTGTACTTTTTGTTTGTAAAACTAGGAAGTTCCATCCCTTGTTCGCTGACGCTCACTAACCCCAGTAACTTGCTTCGCGAGTCGGGAGGCTTCTCCTCCTACTCGCTGGCTCTCACAGAGCTTGCCTAGCGAGCTCCTTTCCTCCTGCTATGCAGACGTTATACGCCCGTTTGGGCAATTTCTTATTCATTAGTACTCACCAACCCCAGATCTCGCTTCGCGAGTTATACGTTTTGCACCTTGCTCTTTGTACAGTGACAAAAAAATCGCATTCCGTTTGTTTAAATCATTAATTTAAAAATTACTTATTCTGAAATGACAACAGCATTATGCTCGCAAACTCCTGTTCGCAAACTCTTTCTTCACGGTAGCTACGCATGTGTAATAGTCTAGGGTCTCCCACCCCTCACCCCTCCTTGGTGGCTGACGCTCATCAATCCCCGTAATTCGCTTCGCGAGTCGGGAGGCTGTGCCTCCTATTCGTTGGCTGTCGATGAGTTCGCTTCGCGAGCTCTTTGCAACAGATTGCTGCACAGGCGTAATACTACACCCATTGGGACCGCGTAAACACTGAGGCAGTTTTGGTGGTGGCGGGAATCGAACCCGGGCCTACCGAGTGCAATTCCCGCGCGCTTACCACTGGGCTACCGCGTCCTCCGCGACAATCCATATAACTTTCTTTTTATTCACCCGATTTAGACCGGAACCCAGTGAGGGAGGCATCCACAGGGACTGTACCCTCCTTTCTCTACCACCAACCTCTCGGAAGGACTTACGGACCCACATGTTTAACGTGATCGTACTCCGTATGAACACTGAGGCAGTTTTGGTGGTGGCGGGAATCGAACCCGGGCCTACCGAGTGCAATTCCCGCGCGCTTACCACTGGGCTACCGCGCCCTCCGCGACAATCTACATAACTTTCTTTTTATTCCCCCTATTTAGACCGGAACCCAGTGAGGGAGGCATCCACATGGACTGTACCCTCCTTTCTCTACCACCAACCTCTCGGAAGGACTTACGGACCCACATGTTTAACGTGATCGTACTCCGCATGAACACTGAGGCAGTTTTGGTAGTGGCGGGAATCGAACCCGGGCCTACCGAGTGCAATTCTTGCGCGCTAATTTAAATTTTATAATGACCATACATTTAAATTATAATTTGACCATATGCTAAGCTCTTTATTCCATCATTTAAAATATAACGTAATATCATTTAAAATATCCTCATTCCATCGTTCCATCATCTAAAATATCCATAAAATTAAAATATGAAAAATTAAAAATGACCATATGCTAAGCTCTTAATTCCATGGTTTAAAATATCATGTAATTTTCTAACTCGTCTTCATGGAAACATGTGACGTCCCCGGCGAGAAAAAAATCGGATCTTCCCGCAGAATAATCGGCCATTTTTTTATTATTTCTTGACCAGATTGGGCTTGTAGGAAAGCCAGATCTTTGAGCTTTCTAAAAATGTAAATTATTAGTCGAAAATCTCGCTACTTTTCCGGATGCGAGGATTTAAAAACGAAAGTTCGTTTTTTTGAGCCGGAAGTGACTTTTGTTTTAAAATCTTTAAAAAATATTAAAATTTGTCACCGAGATTTAAAATTGATTTAAAATCGAGGCCAAATCTGCAGCCGTGTTCACGCGGAGTACGATCACGTTAACATTTGGACCCATATAAGTCCTTCTGAGAGGTTGGTGGTAGGGGAAGGAGGGTACGGTCCCTGTGGATGTCTCCCCCACTAGGTTCCGGTCTAAATTGAGTGAATAAAAAGAAAGTTATGGAGATTGTCGCGAAGGGCGCGGTAGCCCAGTGGTTAGCGCGCGAGAATTGCACTTGGTAGGTCCGTGGTCGATTCCCGCCACTGCCAAAACGGCAACCGTGTTCACGCGGAGTATGATCGCGTTAAACATGTGGGTCCGTAAGTCCTTCCGAGAGGTTGGTGGTAGGGGAAGGAGGTCACCGTCTCTGTGAATGCCACCCACACTAGGTTCCGGTCTAAAGTGGGTGTCACTTCCTGGCCATCCAAATAGTTACCTTACACTTTTCTGGTAGGTCGCACCAGCGAGTTTGCCACGGTCAGAATTTTCAAGGGTAGCAAACAGGCTGGTCGCCGAAGGCGGCTATTTTTTAAATAATCCAAACCTCACAAAAATGGTTTCTAATTTATTCGAATTTTTACGGACTTCATTTTATATACCCGGTCATTTTATATTTAAACAAAACAAAATCAAACTTACAATTTATTTCAAAGTTATTTTCTTGCAACTGATTTAACACAAAATTATTGTCTAATGCTTTCTCATTTTTTGATTCCGTGGGAACGAGATTACATTTCCTCACCTCGAGATCAATATTTTCGCAAAAGCTTTTGATAATATTTTGCCATAAAAAGTTCTATAATATTTTATCCATGGAGATAGATACAGGAAACTCCATGATATGATTTTTATATTTGTTACCGTCTGCTTCTTCATTTAAGAATATCTAATTATTTTTGTTTAGTAAATTTAGTGGCAATGATAATTTAGTTTCAGGCCACAGTTTGTTTGGTAAGCTGGGTTTATTTTATAAAATGGAATCTTGCAACGTTAATTTAGCGAAGAATGTTTTGTTATAATTTAAAATAAGTTAATTGTGAATAATTTTGATACGCAGTTTGGATTTAGCAATGTCTATTTTCAAGACTACTCGGCGTTTGTGTACATAAAGAACAATTTAAAACAGGTAATAAACATTTTTATTTAAATGTTCTAATCTATGTTCTGCATGGTTATTTACGCACATATTAGTTTTAGCTGCTTATAATTATTAGATTCTAAACTTAAAAAGAAGTTATGTCGTTTCAAATGTTTAAACCTTTAAGCTATTTTTAAAACCAAACTTTTAAAACCAGTGGTAAATGCAATGAGAAACTTGAAATAACGTGTGGAAAAATAGTTCATAATGTATATTTTTAATCGACCATGGCAATCATATAATAAATTGTCTTATGTTTGTTAACTTTAGATATTATTTAATTTTCTAAGTTGTATAAAATTGTTGAACTCGGTAGCGTTTCCAGAAAAAAATTTGAGGTAGGGTTTTTCGATACCAAATATTTTGTTTCCCATTTCCCCAAACATTATTTCTCCGAATTTCAATGGGTTCCTGGATCGGGTTGCGACCCCCATAACTCTTCTTTTGGCGACGCTACTGGCTGAACATGCAATTTTTATGTGAATAAAATAAAACAACATTAAGTAAATCTTGAAATATAAATGTCGTATATGCTTGAAATATAAATGCCCTTATAAATGTCGTTTATTTTGATAAGCATACAGTTTATGCTAATGAATAGAAATGAAAACATGACATTATTAAGGAACAAAAGTGAAACTTTCCAAATTCCACCTTTTCTTGTAAAAAACGAAACACATCACAAACATACATACACTGCATGCAAGTAAACATTGTCTTCAACAGCAAAAACTGTTATCGTTTAGCTATCTTCAACTAATAGCGAAAATTTAAGCAAATATATACTTTACAATTTTGAATTTGAAGTTAAAAAAAACTTGTATAAACCACGGTTAACTTTTAAATAAAATGTTTGTCTACTATCGCGCATTAAAAGGTATATATATATTTAACAAGGTTTAAATGAAATATTTGGCGACAGCCATTACTAATGAGAACTGCCTTGCATTTTGTATCACTGTAGTGGTACCACTGTGTTAAAATACACAAATACAGTGGTTAGAATATACAGTGGTTAAAATACACAAATTCATCAATTATTTAATAATTGATGTATTTTTATTTTTCAAAATTTAATATGTTTTTATACATTAATAACTGCTGATTATAAATGCAAATCCAGAGTGGATACCTTCACCAACTTGACGATACTTGTCGCCATTTTGTTTCTAACTTTTAAATGTCTCCAAATTTGTGCCTTTTTATCCAGTCTCCAGAACGCATTGTATCGGTGGATTTCATGACTGTAAACAGTGACATATTGAGCGGGTGAACTACATGCTTAGTAATTTGTGATTTATACATATTGACTTACACAAATAACTTTCACACATTCTATTGAAATGACTTCCATCTATTTTAGTTTTGATGTGAGTAATGAATTCTGATTTAAAATTAAATCGGATTTTAAGTTTTTTTCATTTTCTTCATCTTGCACTTAAAATTTAGCCTTATCTTTTATTGACGCAAAATAAACAACTAATTCTCCAAAATATTTATATTTTGATATGCTTATCTTAGCATTGTAGACATGCGTTTGTGCTTTTCTTCAAAAATGCAAAATGTAAAACATTAATTTTCAAATTTACTTAATCTACATGGGCGTCCATAGAACTATTTTCAGGAGGTGGTAAACTCAAAGATAAAGCATACAACATCGACTACCCTGATATTTGTAGTTGTGATCTTGAAAGACCAGGGAAAGGCAAATACCTTTCTTACCCTCCCCTATGGGCGCCCATGCTTATCTGAGCGTTTACTTTCCGTACAAACATAGTATTCATTCTGTTTATGGAAAGTATTATGACGCGGTTGAAAATTTAAATTTGAGATTTTGACAGAATAGGACATTTCTAACATCCCTGAACTGGAATGGAACGTTGTATGTGGGGGGGGGGAGAGAAATTCTATTGGGGCAGTTCCATAAAAATTGGGAATAGGTGACCAATTTAAAAAAAAATAAATAAAAAAATTTCTTTTTGCAAAAAATTCATCATTTTAAAGGCTATAAACCAGAGTTGCCGGATTTTAGCCAGACCAAAAAAAGCTAGCCGGCTTTTTTCGGTTTTAAACGCTTAAAAAAGGTGGTTTACAGCCAATTCACATTAAATTTGCATTACTTTATCTTTGATGCACTCTTAAATGTTTTTTACTAAAATGTTTATAAACTTCTATTAAATATTATCAAGTATACAAGATTTTATGACCACTAGAAAAATACTATGAAGGTAATATGTCTAAAAGAAAAAATATATATACAGTGAGGAGGAGAATGCATTAAATTAGACACCAAGATGGTGTTTTGAAAGCCTCTGTTACATAATGCATAGCTCTACATTACATATACTACACATTTCAAAGACTATAATTAATTAAACAGACAAATCCTTCTTTATAAAAAAACTTCCTTACAATTAACCATCTAGCTAGCTAGCTCAAGCACTACATCGCTTTGATCTAAACCAAAACTAAACACATGTTCTTAACTTTATTTCACTTCAGTTTATAAGTAAGAGTGCTTCTTTTTTATTTCATTTCAGTGTGATGTTTTGATTTAGTTTTAATTGGCTGTAAAGATTTGGGGTTGGGATTAAATCATAATATGTTCAATGTTGAAAAAGGAATTTAGAAGATAATATTTGAAGAAAGTGCATCTAAGTTCAGAACAAAAGAGTGAGCAATCGAAAAAGGTTCTCAAATTAAAACTTGTTAAAATAAATTTTTGAAAAGCTTGATGCTATTCAAAAGAGTTGTTTATGCATATGTTATTCCCAATACTGTTTTCAATAGTGATAAATAGTGTTTTTTATTGAATGACTTTATGCATGATTTTAAATATTTATGAGCAAAAATAAGACTCTTACATATCAATAAAGTCCTTAAAATTAGTTAACTAGTAAAATATATCACTAAGCAACTATTGTCCTAAAATAAAATATTTCATTATTTAAAACAATAACATTTTTAAAAAAATGTATTAAAGGCCAATGTAAACCAAGTAAAGCAGTTGGTATACCTTTTTAAAATTTAGCTGACTCTTTTGCAACCAACAAATCACTAGCAGGTATTCCAATATCCATGTTTTCATTATTGAGAAATAATGTTATTTATTAAATTCTAACCCAATAAAATAAAATGCCTTTAAAATTAGTTAGAGAACACTTAAAAATGTTTAACTTAAAATTAAAATCCTTAAGGGGTTTTTTTTAAATAAAAAAGCCAATTTTGGCTAAAAAAATCCAATTTTAGCCCATAAAAGCCGGTTAAAACGAATAACGCCACCGACGTGTCTTTTATTAATTTTAGCCGGCTTTTTTGCAACCCTGATATATACTAAAAGTATGAGAAGATAGAAATAAAACAATGTAAAAAAATTAAATTCAAAGCAATTACAAGGCATTGAGTGAAAGCATTATATGGAAGCTTTCTTGACTTATTTTTAACACAATTTAAGAATTCGTAATTTGGTATGAAATAAGAGTATTTTATATGTTAAGTAGTTCATATATGTGTCAAACCATTGTAAAAAGGGTTTAAAACATAGATATTAAGCTCCAAGTATATATTTTTGGTTTTATAAAAAAAAATTATGAAGTATTCAGCGAATTTACGTCCGACATAAAATTCCTTATGTTCATTATGTGCGCAAAAGAGGTTGAAATATTTAAACAAGAATTTTTTTCTTGCAAATTATGATTTCACTTACTATATTGATAATATGCATTCCATTTTTATTCTAAAAAAATTAGTTAATTTTACTTTCCTTATATACATAATGTATAAGAAAAGTATTGTGAAGGGGTCGAAAATTCAAATTCGAGTTTTCGACGGAAGAGCACGTTTCAAGCATCCCTGATCACGAATCACACATTTTTGAAGTGATGTCTGTGTGTGCGTGTGCGTAAAAGTATGTGTCCGTACGATGTTTATAATTTTCGCTAAAGACGACACAGGCAGTCAAACATCTTCCTTTATTATTATAGATGTTCAGTTTTCGTTTGCAATATTAAGCAACAAATTTGTTAACCTTATTCTATCAAGTGTCAAATTTGTTAACATTATACTAAGGATGTAGTGTGTTCCATTCACGAGAATAGATACTTTTTGTAATAGTTTTATGTTTTGACACCAAAAAATTTGCCAATAGTCATTTATTTTACAGAATATTAATTAAATACAGGCGCAATATGTTAAGGATTTTTCACTTGAGTAAGAATATTTGGATTAATATAATTTGCCAAAAGCGCCCAATTTCACTTTACGTGGCTTTATTTTAATCCCAAAATATTGTACTGTGGGTTTTGACCATCATAATTTCGCTATGAAAGAAGTAAAGTCATTGCATTATGTTGGGAAAGTCATGTTGCCCTCATCAGATTTTTAATCTTTTATTTATTTTTACTTTCTTATGCTATAGAATATAGTATAGAGAAAATTTGTTTTCACGAAAGTTATCTATTTCGAGATTATGAAGCCAATATATATTTTAGGACCGCCTAAACATGTTTGGGCTATTTTTAGAGTGGGATAATATTAATGGATTTTCACGAAGCTTTTTATCTAACTTTGTTAGCGAAAAATCTAGAGAACTTGATAGAATTTTTTGAAATTCGAATGAAACTTCGAAATTTCATATTTTCTTAACATGGCAGTATGAGACAAAATTTGACATAATTATGCAAAAAAAGGGTTATTTATGACTTAATCATCAGAAAATTACAGCTTTAATTAGTGAACAATAGCCGCGATTCAATTCTTATATTCGTGGCATCATTGGCACCTTAAGGATTTTCAAACTTGGTATCAATCGTAAAATTGTTTAAGCCTTTTTAAATAAAGGGTAACATGCTATAATCGTAATCAATTGGATCAACAATAAAGATTTTTCAAAAAATTTCTTGCAAATTTTGTAAAAAGAAATAAAAATCACAAGCTACTTAAAGATGAATTCAGGTATGAGACAGTCGAGTTGAACCATACTTTTACTCCATTTACTTTTTACTGTCCTTATATACAATAATATATAAGGAAAGTATTGTGACGGGGTCGAAAATTCGAATTCGAGTTTTTGACGGGAGAGCACGTTTCAAGCATTCCTGATCACGAATCGGAACATTTTTGAGGTGATGTGTGTGTGGGGGGGGGGGGGATAACTGACGAACGAATGAACGGATTCGAACGAAATTTAGTACAAAAATTACAAACCGTAGACACTGGAAGCCTATTGTTTTTATACTTAATCGAATGTTCAGACCCCCCTCCTAAATTTTCGAGTGAAATTTTGAAAAAATCGTCAAAAAATCAAAACCTCTAATAAAGTTACGCAAATAGGCATTTCTTGTGTACTTTGTCATTAGAAAACGATTAGCATAAATTTTAGAAAGCTAACATGAACCGTTCTCGAGATATTGCACATTTTTCAAAAAAATTATCAAAATATCATCTTAAATAATAAAAGGCAATATCTGTCTGTGTCTTATACACTATAGGTTCAACGACCGCGCGTCGGAGAGCTATGAAATTTGGCAATCGGAGACCCGGGGGGGGGGAGGGAAGGTGACACGTGAAAACCGATTTTTAAAATTTGAATTATTTTTTTTTTTGTTATTTAATGTTTTATGCGATTTCGACCGTTTTTTTCTCTTTTTCCCTCCACCATCCAGACGTCGTAGGAAAAAAACAAATCACACCATCGGAAAGAGCAGACAATTGAGAATAAAAATATATTGATTTCAAATCTCAGGGACAAATTCTAATATACTTTAAAGATTTTAAAACAAAAGTCACTTTCAGCTAAAAAAAACGAACTTTCGTTTTTACTAAATGTACGTTTGTAAAATTACGTTTAATGTACTAATAATTTACATTTTTAGAAAGCTCAAAGATCTTGCATTCTTACAAGTCCAATCCGGTCAAGAAATAATTAAAAATCCCCGCAGGATAGGGATTTTAAAGAAGTAATGATTTTATATTTCTCGGCCAATTCTTAGCGAAGCTCCGATTTTTCCCCCACAACCCCGCACAGAAATGGAGAAGACGTCACGCCGTTGCAACGGGTTAGAATGATATTTTAAATGATGGAATTAAGAGCTTAGCATATGGTCATTATAAAATTTAAATGATTGAATTATGTAGGATTGAATTGTGGTGATGTATTGTATACATCTGGTGAAATTATTATATTTATATTTTAAATCATAGAACAATGTGGATTTTTTAAATGCATATTTTAATTTATGGATATTTTAAATGGATATATGGAAGTATGGAATGAGGATATTTTAAATGATATTAATGAAAAACTTAAACACTGAAGAAAGAAATAAAAAAATAAATAAAAAGAAAAGTATGGAGATTGTCGCGGTGCCTTAAAATGTCATCATTAGTTTAAAAGTCATTACACTAAAACAAACTTTGTAACTCTACGGGGTTGAGGGCACGGTAGCCCAGTGGTTAGCGCACGGGAATGGAACTCGGTAGGCCCGGGTTCGATTCCCGCCACTGCCAAAACTGCCGCCGTGTTCACGCGGAGTACGATCACGTTAAACATGTGGGTTCGTAAATCCTTCTAGATGTTGGTGGTAGGGGAAGGAGGGTACGCTTCCTGTGGATGCCTCCCCCACTGGGTTCCGGTCCAAATTGGGTGAATAAAAAGAAAGTTATTGAGATTGTCGAGGAGGGCGCGTTAGCCCAGTGGTTAGCGCACGGCTATTGCACTCGGTAGGCCCAGGTTCGATTCCCGCCACCGCCAAAACTGCCGCCGTGTTCACGCGGAGTACGATCACGTTAAACATGTGTTTCCGTAAGTCCTTCCGAGAGGTTGGTGATAGGGGAAAGTGGGTACGGTCCCTGTGGATGCCTCCCCCACTGGGTTTCGGTCTAAATTGAGTGGCACTATCTGGCCGTCCAAGTAGTTGATAGGTCGCGCCAGCGAGTTTGCCATGGTCAGAATTTTCAAGGATAGCGAACAGGCTGGTCGCCGAAGGCGGCTAGTATAAAAAAAAAATATTTCCTATTGAGAAACATGTTCACTTTTATATGTAATACCATGCGATAAATTCGGTGACATCATTCTCGTGCATCTCGAGCATCATCTCTCATCTCGAGCATCTAGCTCTTTCCATTCATGAAAAAAGATACTTTGAGTAATACTTTTGCATTTGAACGCCAATAGTCATTTATCTGCTGTAAGAATAACTTATTTCTCCGCCAAATAACTTATTTGGCAACGAATTTTTTGGAATGTCGCAAACTTGGCGACTTTAAATGTTGCTAAATTAACGAAAAACTCGCTAAATGAATAAAAATGACGCTAAATCAATAAAAATGACAACTAATTGACGAAAATTCAATATCTTGGACAGAATATAAATATCTACTATAAAAACAATGTATTTTTTTACTTTAAAAGTAGTAAATTTATTGTATTATATGAGGAAAGTCATGTGCTACCCACATCAGATTTTTTTAGTAGTGATTGAGTAGTTGAGGTACATAATACCCACCCAGAAATTTTAAGAGCTGCATGTAATCGGATGAGGGAATCCTTTATAACTTTATGCTCCCCCTCAAATGACGGGACAATTATCTAGTTTAAACAGATTTTGTTAATATTTCTTGTTTTATGCTGATAATTTTCAACATTTTTTTTAATTGCAGGTTACATCATTGTAAGAAGCAATGACTTACAAACGGCACGATAAATTACAGAGGAAGAACCGTCCTCGCCGCAGTAGGCTGGAACGACGTTATTATGGCCTGAAGACCTACATCACGCACCGCCACACTATTTTCTCTTCCCAGTGTTATGATTTAATTCAATATTTAGAAGTCCGACTCAAGAAACTACAACTAAGAATTCGCAGTTTGAAGCAGTATTTGAAAATTAGGAGATTCGAGCAGTACTTAATTCTATGGAACAAAGAAAAATGTATGAAAGATCAACGAGCCAAGTTGTTCCTCAAAGTTTTAAATTGTACTCAGTTTTAGATACATAATAATGGCCAAGAAGGTAAAAACGACTCATATTTAAAAACATTTTTAAGTCAAAAGTGTCTTAAAGTGGTTTTGTCTTCAAATATATTTTTATTCAAAAAAGTAGAAATTGGTGTTAAGTTTATGTTTTGTGCGTAAACACCAATTAATGCAGTTCCCACATGATAAAGAAGACTGAAGTTTTAGGTTTCTTAAAATCTGTTTCAAATATCCATTAGTAGTAGTATTTGTGGAAAATAATAAAGGTTGTAAATCTGGATGGCTGTTATTGATAAATAAACTAATAGTTTATCTTTTGTAATCTATTTGTACAGTGTTAAATGAAATATGGGCCTTTAAAGTTCGTAAAATTTTAATGCAATCATCACTATATATATAATTGTCTAATGTGTTTTTATCTTTCCCCACACTCCAGAAGTCCTCAGTTATTCAAAAGGCTGAATTTTCGCACACATAGTATCAACTACGGTACAGAACCTAACAGAGCCGGATTTTTTATCTACCCTTTCCAACCCCCCTCCCCCCGGTGGGGCGGTTGAAATGGGGTTTTTGAAAAATCATTCCAAACTCTCAGTTTACCTAGAAAGCTTAATCTTTGCATACCGCTTATGGTATCGACCATCAGACAAAACGAAACGTAATCAAATAGTTGAATTACCCCCCTCGGGAGGGAGAGTGCGGAAATTTTATAAGTCGTTTTAAACCCTCCAAAAAGCTTTACATACTTATAGCATCGGAGAGAATGCAGAGAACCTAATTTTCGAAACCTCTCCCCCAGGGCGGAGATTATGGGGATTGTTTTAAATACCTTTCTAGGCCCTCAAGCAGTCATCCGGTGACTTAGAAGACTGAATTACGAAGAAGACTGAGTAGGCAGAAAGTGATGAAAATCGGCAAACAGAGAAAGACAGCAACGAACAATAAGTGATCTTTATTGCAACACGATACACCTATACACTGAGCGATGACACTGCCTGATCAGTAGATTGTAGGACCTCCGCGGGCGGCGATACAGACAGCAACACGTCTAGGTACAGAGTCAATGAGCGTGAGGATGGTGTCCTGAGGGACTGTTGCCCATTCCCTGTCAACTGTTTGCCAGAGTTCGTCTTCTAAACCACCTCGATGTTCTAAACGCGGCTGCATACAAGCGAGCGACGTCCAATTACGTCCCAGACGTGTTCGATTGATGAGAGATCAGGGGAGACTGGTGGATAGGGAAGCAGAAGAATAAGACTAACCCCATTACTCTAGGACTAACCGTTCTTGAAATATTTTATTTTTTTCGCGTTTTCGCTACACCACCTTTGACCATAAGTACAGCTATCAAATGAGAACCAAATTCAAAGTCATTTAAAATACTTATAGGTGTTATTTTGTGCAGATAAACTCAAATTATTATTGAAGAAATAAAGATCACGTGAATATGAGTCTCCAGGGAAAGTCGTGCTGCCTACATCAGAATTATTAACAATCTTACAACAATGATTCATAGAAGTGAACGGGGATTATTTGCAGGCCATTCCGAGAAATATGCAGGATCTATATTTGAGGATCCACCAAATTTTTGTAGAATAAAATTTTTTACAAATTTAAGCTGTGTACCGAATTTCAACTCTCTAAGACGTAGGAAAGTGCATTAAAAATTCCATCAAATAAGTATATCATGAAGAGTTATAAAAATTTTTAAAAAAATTGAAAAATTGTTATCTACCATATTTATTTTAAAATGTGAAATATAATATATAAAATAATTAAACTCTTGGAAAGATATTTATTATATGATATATCTCTATTTTTTTTTCTGGAGGATATAGCAAGAGTCAGCATTTAATTACATTTGTTTTTCTCCCTATATTAAATAATTTTTATTTAAAAAACCTACCTAACATATTTTACTGAAATTTTTTTATATATTTTATGGGATAATTTAAATATTTCCTAAAAATTTCGAAGCAATTTGTGAATTTTAAATTCGCTTAAAAAATATTTGAAAAATTAGGTCCCATAGGATTCAATGTATTTCATTTTTTCAACCCGGACTCAATCCAAAACTAATTGAGTGATATTATTCATTTATATTCCCATAGGTTCCACAGACCGTCTGAAAAACATACTAAAATTTCATTTTGATAAAATCATTTTTACGACAGTTATGCTAACGGGCAGACAGACAGACAGAATGAACAAGGTTATAAACACTTTTCAACTATGTTGTAAAGTATTAACAAGAAATATCAATCATGCATAAGCATTGATTATGAAACACTTTCCAACTTAAATGCAATTTCATTTAAAAATTTCTAAAATGTGATACATTCAGTGATGATATCTTTTACATTATCACAGTACTAGAGTAATTTATTTTACCTAAATATTTCAAACTTCATCGAAATATAAATCGTCTGATTCTCTATGCAAAATCAATGAATATTTCATTCATATAACTTGTATTCCAGACTCCAGAGCTAAATAATTTTGCGTGAAAAAATTCAGCAATTCTTATATCACTCACCTTACAATCGCTTGAGATATTTTCATTCTGCATAAGTTAAAATTAGGCTTCGTTGTAGAAATAATAAAATTTTAGGGATCATTTAAAATCACAACTATTGTAATTACGTAGGCACGGAATTTAGATACACAGATAATATATGTGTGTATGCATTCAAAATATTGGAATCGTGCCGAAGATCGGAACTCGAATTTTTGAAGGATCTATACGTTTTGGGACTTCTAGAACACGAAAAAATTATTTTTAGGCAGACGTCTGTGTGTGTAAGGGTGTATCTGTGTGTGTTTTTGTGTGTCTGTGAGGATATTGTATCCACTCAAACTGAAAAACTAATGGACCGAATTTCATAAAATTTGGTAGGTAAGTTTTTTGTGGGAAACCCTGATGTTTATTAGATTTTAGTACGATTCGTAATAAAAGAATCTGCCTTCTTTGCGAAAGGGCCGGCAAAAATTGTCTTTATCCACTCTAGCTAAAACTAATGGACCAAAGTTAACAAAATTGGGTATATAAATCACTTGTAGGTTATTTTTGTACGATTCGGGAAAAAGGAACGGGCTGTTTTTGCGAAATGGCCCGCAAAAATCGTTAAATCTAAAAATAAGAAACTACGTGTGCTCAATTATATCAATTGAATGCTTATTTTATACGTGATTTTTGACGACAAAAAGAATAAGACTAGCCCCATTGCTGTAGGACTAGCCGTTCTTGAGATATTTTAGTTTTTTCGCTACGCCGCCTTTGACAATAAATCCAGCTATCAAATGAGAACCAAATTTAAGTTTAACGTGCAAATTCAGTGTCATTTAAAATACTTATGGATGTTATTTTGTGCAGATAAACTCAAATTATTATTGAAGAAATAAAGAGAACGTGAATATGAGTCTGCAGGGAAAGTCATGTGCAGCCTACATCAGAATTTTTAACAATCTTACAACAATGATTCATAGAAGTGAACGGGTATTTTTTGCAGGCCATTTTGAAAAAAATATAGGATTTATATTTGAGGATCCACCCAATTTTTGCAGAATAAAATGTTCTACAAATTTAAGCTGCGTACAAAATTTCAACTCTCTAGGACGTAGGAAAGTGCATTAAAAATGCCATCAAATAAGTATAAAATGACAGACAGACAGACGATCATCAATTATGAAGAGTTATATAAAGTTTAGAAAATTGTTATCCACCACATATATTTTAAAATGTCAAACCTCTCTTATATATAAAATAATTAAACTCTTGGAGAACGATATTTATTATAAAATATATTTCGTTTTTCTTTCTGGAGGATATAGCAAGAGTCAGAAATTTTTCTTTTAGAGCAGTGTTGAAGACCCAGACCGTCCGACTCATCCTGAGGACTTGAGTAACTATTTGGACGGCCGGGTTTTAGAGCAGTGTGGAATGTGGAAGACCCAGGCCGTCCGACTCTTCCGAGGATTTGAGTAGCTGGTTGGACGACCGGGAAAGGAAGCTAGCAGGTGCCGACTTCCAAGGACAGCGACCGCTCTGGAGGTTTATTAAAAATCCAGTTTTTTAAAGTTTAAGAATAAATTCGCAAGACAGACAGTTTTACAGACAAGAAATACGGACATAACGAAGACAGGTACTGTAAACAGACACAAATATGGACACGAAACATTCAGAAAAACATCAAGGATAATAATAATGAGACATTGCACAACATGATATAGATGATGAAGTAAATACAAAATGACATGGGAGGTTGATAATAGAAGATGAAAGTGTTATCAGTTATCATATTTACAATTTAATAAATACAAGTTTGTACAAACAAAAGCAGGAAAAGGGGAACAGCAGAGGAATCTTCATTGATCAGGAAAGTTAAAAGCAGTAAAGCCCGACGAACTTGTCAATTTACTTTATTGGAAATGTCTCTTGCAATGAGGACACAGTTCTTAAGATAAAAAATGGATTGACTGTTGCGGCTGACACTGGAAAACCAAGCCGCTTCATTTCCAGGAGCAGGTTTAGAAAGATGAAATTTCTCAGTTAAGGGGCAAGAGAAAACAAAGTGATCTACGTCGCCAAAAGAGTTGCATAAGCAGTTCGAGGATTTTTTATGTTTAAAATAGTATAAATAATCAAGAAAAGGACCATGACCAGTTAAAAAATAGATTAAGTATTTATTATGAATTTGGGTATTTACGTTAACTTTGGGGAGATAATTTAGAATTCTGGCTGGGTCATGAGTCCTAGGGGAGATATATTCATTAAGATACTTTTGCCAGTTTTGAAGTAAGAGATTTTTGCAAAAATTAGTTAAACGAGAATAGGGGAGAGGAACTGAAAAAGGGAAACCGGAGGAGGATGCTTCTTTAGCGTGGAAGTCCGCGACTTCATTTCCCAGAATGTCAGCATGGGCCTTGACCCAAATAAGATTAAAAAGGTGTTTAGAGCGAGAAGCAGAGTTTTTGATAGAGTTAATGTAGTTAGATTTGTTTTTAATTGATTTAAAGACCAGGATTGATGAAAGGCTATCCGAAAAAATATTTATTTTGGAGAAGTTATCAGTTGCCCAGTTAATGGCCGCGATTTCTGCCTGAAAAACTGTGTTCCCATTGTCAAGTTTGAATTTAAAAACTTCTTCTAATTTATCATGATTAAATAAACAAGCAGAAAAGCCAACATTATCATCAAGTTTGGAGCCGTCAGTATAAAAATTTAGATGGGAGAAAGAGGAAGGATTAAGGGGTTTAAGGAGGACAACGTGGTTTGAGGGGGAAGAATTAGAGAGAGGACGATTAAAGTCGAAAGAAGAGGGGGAGGGAAGGATCAGAGAACGAATTGATACGAAGTTTCCAAAAAAGGAATTTTTTGTGAAGAATATCAATTAAAATGTGAACAGGGGGAATACCGGTAATGGAGAAAAGAGAAATGCTCGAGGTTGTTCTAAATCCGGCAGAGATTTTAAGAAGAAATATCCGTTGTAAAGAAATAAGGTTATTGATTTGAGCCCTAGTGAGAGATCCCCCCCAGATGCCTGACCCGAAAGTAATAATTTTTTCAATAACAGACAGGTACCAGATTTTAAGAAAGGATTTGTTGACCCCCCAGTTGCCCCCCGAAAGTTTCCCAAAAGTAGAAGCAAGCCTAAAGCATTTCTCTTTTAGGTAATCTTCCTCTTTTAGGCTCTTGGGCGCTCCATTTTAAATTATCATCGATGATAAGACCAAGGAATTTAAGGCTTCTACTAAGTTTAATGGGAGAGTTTTGGATTTTGATAGAGGGATTAATTTTCCTTTTTGATCTAGTTTTATTAAAAATGATGCAGTTGGACTTTTCCGCGGAGACCTCAAGTTTAAGAGAGGAAAGGGAGTTTGCAATAGAATTTAATATTGAATTGGTCTTGCGACCAAGAGTAATGATGGAGTTTGAATAGGTAACCACTGCGAGATCATCCGCGAAGGCCTGTAAGTAATATTCATCATTGTTAAGGGAAAGAATTTTATTAAAATAAATATTCCATAGTATGGGGGAAATGACGGAGCCCTGAGGGGCACCTTTTGAAATAAATTTTGAAAAAGTAAAATTGTCCTCTATAAAATTAATTGTTCTTGAGCTGAGATATGAATAAATGAAGGATCTGAAAGTAGAGGGGAGATTAATTGAGTCAAAGGTGAGGGGAAGGATGTTCCAATTCACGTTATCGAAAGCTCCACGGATGTCCACAGTGGTTAAGGAAACATGAGAAGAGGATTTAAATTTATCAATGGTACTGACAAGCTGGTACGTGGCGTCTTCGCAACTGTGGAGCTCCCTAAAGCCATATTGCAGAGGGTGAAGTGAATTTCTAGTCTTCAGCCAGAAGTTCAATTTATTTATAAATATTTTTTCTAATATCTTCCCAAAAGTTGGGAGAAGGCAAATAGGGCGATAGGATGAACATAAAGCGGGATCCTTACCCGGCTTATTGAAGAAGATGATTTTGGCATTTCTAAGGGGAGCAGGGAAATAACAGAATTTGAAGCAGGAATTAATGAGAGAAGATAAAAAGGAGGGGAAATGTTTAAACAGGGTTTTCCATATATTAAAATCTAAAAGGTCTAAACCGGGAGCTTTATTATTTTTTAGGTTGTTGAAGACCAGAAATAATTCTTCCTCAGAAACCGCCCCCAGCCCTTCGGGAGGCAGAACAGTTGCAGGAAAAGAATTAAAAAAGGGGCTTTAGAGCAGTGTGTAATCTTTAAATTAGCTGCTGTTAAATTATAAACAGTGGTGCCAGTCAATTTGTTTCTGTATTACAATATGAAAATCAGGGATGTTTTAAACACACGAAAGTATATATTTTACAAAAATGCACGAAAATTCGTCTATTAGTCATATATATTTAAAATATTTGTTTAAAAGAGAATTTTCCGATCTTTCCCATGGTTTCAAGATGGAAACTCTGGGGTAATAGTTTTTGTCGCTGAAGCACGAATTTGTGTGAATACAACTCAAAATCGGGCTAAAACATAAAATAACTAAAAAAACTAATAGAAAATTTCGAATTAAAAAATAACGCCGAAGCACACCTGTGTAGCTCGAGAAATATCTGTGTACAAAATTTCATGGCAGTAAGACGTTTACATTTAAAAAAAACACCTTTTTAAATTAATTAAAGAAACTGGGTAAAATAAAATATGTGTGTGGAGGGTTAAAATTAAAGAGATATATTTAATGTGGTACATCAAAAATACTTGGAGAAAATACCAAATTTTATAATAAAAAACTCACTAGCTGCTGTCAGAAAGAATCAAAAAATAAAAATTTCATTACAAGTTAATAGGGGGAAAAAGAAAACACAAAATAAAAGCGTTAACTGAACTTCAAAATTTTTTATGCTGTGTTGTAATGATGTTTTTATTTTTAGAAAAAAATTTACTTTTTCGTGCTATTTATTGTATTGGGGTGATGAGAGGGGGGGGGCACCGGCAAGTTCCATTCGTTCGGATTCAAACTCGGGTCCAAGAGCATGGAAATCCCATACTATAACGATTAGATCAAGTCGGATCCGAACGCATACCTGGGACTGTGGTTCGTAGCAGAGAATGGATGACACAAGAACTCGCCCCCACACATTCCCTCCCCTGAAAAGGTGCTCCGTGTCTGTGAGAAAAAGCAAGGGTGCTACCCGTAGAAGACCCACCATTATCTCAGCGCAGAACACAGTCGGGAGCTCAGTTAGTTGAAGGCCATGTGTGATGTGCTTCAATCGTGCGGCTGCAAGGAAGGACGTGGTGTCAGGCGAGAGGAGCCGATTGTTTCTTTCGTGGAACAGGTTCTCTTCGTCCGGGCTCGAACTGGGAACCAAGAGCATGGAAATCCCGTGCTATAATGATTAGACCAAACGATATCCTCTGGTCTGAGCGCATAACTGCGAATGTGATTCCTACGGGAAAGTGACGCAAGAGCGCCAACCCCCACACTATTAAGAAGGTATTGTTTAACCGAAAATTTCCGAATTCGAGATTTAGGCGAATGCAGATTTTAAGGCATCACACTCTTCGTCCGTAAGCACATCACACTCTTCGTCCGGGCTCGAACTGGGAACCAAGAGCATGGAAATCCCGTGCTATAATGATTAGACCAAACGATATCCTCTGGTCTGAGCGCATAACTGCGAATGTGATTCCTACGGTAAAGTGACGCAAGAGCGCCAACCCCCACACTATTAAGAAGGTATTGTTTAACCGAAAATTTCCGAATTCGAGATTTAGGCGAATGCAGATTTTAAGGCATCTTGAAACCATTTCAAACACTTTTGGAAATATGTCCTGCGTATACTTACATTTGTGTATACGCGTGTGTATGTCTTATGACGTTCAGACACGATAGCTAAGAACTAACTCATGCAGATACCGCTTTCAAATTTCATGCGCATATAAATTGTGTGAGAATTTTGAATTACATTTTTAAGTTTTGATGGCTTTCTTTTCTATGGAAAGCAACGATATTATCCGAAGTTATAGTATATATGGAAATTTGATAAATAGTATATATGGAAATTTGATATATAGTTCCATCATCACGGGAGAACGGCTGAACCGAATTTGATGAAAGTTTGTGGGAAGCCTTGAAATAGCCTCACTTAAAATTTAGTCCATGTTTGGAGTTTCTACGACTAGTGGTTCTCGAGATATTAGTAAAAATGAAACTTTTGTTTGTCTCATTATTACGGGAGAACGGCTGAACCGAATTTAAGGAAATTTTGTGGATAGACTTGAAATAGCTCCCCCCCCCCCCCCATAAATTTAGTCCAAGTTTCGAGTTACTAAGACCAGGGGTTGTCGAGATATTAATGAGAAACGAAGCTTTTTCCTAGAAGTTCTACTCTAACTCCGTGGTTTATCCAAACGAAAGGGTTGAAAATTCTTTGAAAGTGAATTAAAACTTTATCTCTGAGTTTGGTGGCAGATTTTTTGCGCTAATTAGTCACATTCTGAGAATATGAATTGCTTGAAACATGAATTTAAATGGAAAATCTATCTCCATAGTTTATTTTTCACAAGCTTTTACTTAACAATGAAAAGTATAAAAAAATAAAAATGGTTATTTAATTTCGCAGTTTATAAGGAAGATTCTATCTTATATAATATTGCTCAGAAACGCAATTCAATTAATCTGTCTGTTAATTTTCTGTCTGTTAATTTCTACGACCAGTGGTTCTCGAGATATTAGTAAAAAACGAAACTTTCGTTTGTCTCATCATCACGGGAAAACGGCTCAACCGAATTTAATGAAATTTTGCGGGTAGCCTTAAAATAGCCCCCAGTAAATTTTGTCTAAGTTTCGAGTTTCTAAAGTCAGAGGTTGTTGCGATATTAATAAAAAACGGAACTTTTTCCTAGGAGTTCTACTCCTCCGTGGTTTATTCAAACGAAAAAGATGAAAATCGTTTGTTTAAAGCGTCAAAGTGAATTAAAACTTTATTTCTGAGTTTGGTGGAGGATTTTTGCGCTAATTTGTCACTATCTGAAAGCATGAATTTAAATGGAAAATCTATCTCTATGGTTTATTTTTCACAAGCATTTACTCAACAATGAAAAGCATAAAGAAATCAAAATGGTTATTTAATTTCGTATTTTATGAAGATTCTATCTTATATCATGTTGCTTAGCAACGCAATTAAATTAAATGTGTTTGTTAATATTTATTATTATTTTTTCTATTTGAATAATAAATAAATGGATGTAAAAATATATTTTATAAATGAATGGTTTTATTTTTATTTTAATTATATTAATTGCGGACTGCGCACATCACTTTCATTTATTTTGGCAAAGAGTTTTCAACCTTATATAATGTGTTTAGCTAATAAACTCATACATTATGTTTACCCAATAAATTCATTTAGTCGATTGTTTTGAAACAGAAAAAGAGTAGAACGGGTATATCTTCTAATACAATTTTAGTGTTTTCATACAAACGGTATCAGGATGCTTTATTCTTCAGATCTGCAAATTCAGAGCTAAAAATTTCACAGAATATCGCTAACTTGGCAACTTTTCTTAAACGTTGCCAAATTGACTGAAATGCCGCCAAATTAATAAAAACGACGCAAATAAATGAAATTAAATTTGTTTTTTTCAGAAGAGTGTACTGAAACGATGGTTAGGTAGCATTTGTCGGTCAGTCCATCAATCCTACTTAATAACACATTTAGCAAATTTTTAAAATGTCACCAAATTGATAAAAATGTTTGTAAATCTATAAAAACATCATGAAATTGATAAAATTGCGCTTAATAAATTAAATTAATTGTGTTTTGTTAGAGGATAGTATTGTGATGATGTTTCGTCAATTTGTCGACTGTCAGTTCTACAGTCCCACTTGGCGATATGTTTGACGATTTTTTAAATTGTCGCTAAATTGACGAAAATATGGCCGAACCTTCCATGGAGATAAAATTATTCAGACGATAAGATTTCCATCAATTCATTAGCAAACGATATCATGTCTGATATCATGATAGCAAATAATATCAGCAACGGATGTAAATCCAATGTGTTTATGCGGCATGCGATATTTATTAAATCTTTTCCGATTTGAATAATAAAGACATGTATATGAAATAAATTTCATTGACATTGCATTTTTGACTGGATAATATCAATTACGGTCTTTAGGTTTAAACATTATTATTATTGATATTTTCGGGAGCTGTTGATTCAGGGATTATTGATATTTTCAAGTTAATATGCCATTGTTTTATTATGACAAAAATTGTTGAAACTCAAATAGTACGTTGTACAAGTAATCTTCTATAAATGCACGAGTATATCTTCTAATCTACGAGAATGTATGTAGTACAGGTATATTGGCATATATTTTGATATATATTGGCATATATTGGAATCAATTACGACCTTCTGGTATAAAGATGACGGGGATTATTGATATTTTCAATTTATTACGTCATCTGTTTTATTTTGGCAAATATTTTTGATACTCATATTGTAATACGGGTAATCTTCTACTAACACACAGGCATATTTTCTAATCTGCGACAATATAAGTAGTACGGGGATATATATATATTCTCTTATAATTTTAGTGCTTTCATTCTGGCATATATTGGAATCAATTACGGGTTTATTGATATTTTCAATTTATACATGTAATCTACAACAGGATATATCTTCTAATATTCGAGTATATAAGTAGTACGGGTCCCATACAATTTTAGCGCTTTTATTTTGTATATATTGATTCAATTTCATATTTTTTGTATGTTTGCTTTCAAAAGGGGCCAGAATGTTTTATTCTTCAGATCTGCCCGTGAAGATAATTTTGCATAGTGAGAACAGATATTCTTTAACATCTCTTTAGGAGCAATGAATTTAATATTTTAACATAATTTGCACATGATTGTGAATTATAAGTTTATTTATATTATATACTCCGTACGAAGAACTGGTATTCTGCTAGTTATACTATATATTTTTCCTTTGCTACATAATTAATAACACAACTAATTGAAAATTGACCTAAATATAAGAACAAGAAAGAATGTGATTTGTTCGTAGGACATGAATTAGTTTTCCTATTGTTAAGGGCCCTATAATTGCCATCGTTTTCACAAAATGTGACTTTTATATGATCGATTTTCGTGTCTTTCAGAACGTCTGGAAAGGCTGTTACGTGATCATTAAAATAGTTGCTTAAATTGTTTATGGTCGAGAAACTCGAATTTAGAAAGTGTAAATTGATTGGTGAAAACTCCATACTTCAAACTGTAATATAACTTTAGGCAGCTTTTAATACATTTTATATTCTTTAAAACTGGTAGCAGTGAGACAGATTAATTTATAGTTTTATTTTATTATAACAATGATGTATTAATGGAATAATCAGACATACTTAAAGGTTTCCTTAATGACATAATACTACACTATAAAAAAAGCCTGTCGCTGTCAGTCTGTCAATCTGGCTATCTATTCCACTTAGCGTTGCATTTGGTGACTTTGATGACAAATATGGCTACGAATTTGACGAAATAATGCCATCTTGGCGACTTTTGGAAAATGTCGATAAATTAAAGGAAGTTTAATATATCTTAAAATGAAGTTTTTATATTAAAAAAGCCCAGTGGTTATCGCGTGGGAATTGCACTCGGTTGGCCCGGATTCGATTCCCGCGGCTGCTAAAACTGCCGCCGTGTACACGTGGAGTACGACCACGTCAAACATGTGGGTCCGTAAGAGGTTGGTGGTAGGGGAAGGAGGATACGGTCCCTGTGGATGCCTCCCCCACTGGGTTCCGGTCTAAATTGGGTGGCACTTCCCTGTCGTCCAAACAGATACCTTATACCTTTCTGGTAGGTCGGACAGTCTGGGTTGAAGAAGAAGAATAGCAATTTCAGGCCTACAACAGGGCTTTGCATAAAATAAACAAGCGCTTAAATGATAATCCTTTCCCACACGAGATCCATGATCATTTCGCGATCATTACCACTCGTCATCACGAGGAAAACGATGGGATGACCAGTGAGTACAAAACTCCTAAAATTGAGAATTGATGGAAATATTATAACTTTGAATCTAGAAACGGTAACGTTCTTATCCCCACCCACCATTAATAAATTGCTAAATACTCATGAATACAGAGAACAAACACCACACTTGAACCATGGAGACATTACCGCTTGGAGACATTACCGCTCGTCAACTTGACTCAGACGATGAGATGATCAATGAGTACAAAACTCCTTAAAGCAAGGATTTTAGAATGTTTCTGTTGAAAGTATTGTAACTTAGAATCCAGAAACAATAAAGGGCGTTTTTAACCCCGTACTAAAGGGCGGAAATGGCTGCGAAACCATGGTGCACAGTTAGTGCTTGAACTCTTTTTTACTTTTATGCAACGCGGTATCGTAAGGCGGAAGTTACTTCTCTGTACGAAAACGCCACTACCGTTTCTACATTCGGAGTTACAATATTTCCACCAGAAAAATTCTAAAAACCTTACTTTAAGGAGTCTCACACTCACTGACCATCTCATCGCATGTACCGTGCTAACGAGCGGCAATGACCGCGAAATCATGGTGCACGGAGAATGACGAATGATCAGTTGAGCTCGTTCTTGCTTTATAAGCCCTTCTATCTATCTGTTCCACTTGATAACAAAATTGGCAAATTTGTCAACAAATTTAAGAACAATTTAGTAATTTGACGGCTTGTGGAGGTTTAGTAAATGGTGCCTAATTAAAAAATCTGATGTGGGCAGCACATGATTTTCCTTATATAATGCAATGTATTTACTACTTTTACAGTAAAAAAATAGATTATTTTTATAGTAGTTGTTTGTATTCTTCCCAAGATATTGAATTTTCGTCAATGAGTCGTCATTTTACATGTCTTCATCATCAATGAGTCGTCATTGAATTAGCGTCATTTTTATCTATTTAGCGAGTTTTTCGTTAATTTAGCAACATTTAAAAAAGTCGTTAAGTTGGCGACATTCCACCAAATTCTCGCCAAGCGTTAAGTTATTCTTACAGCAGATAAATGACTATTGGCTTTCAAATACAAAAGTATTACTCGAAGTATCTTTTTTCATGAATGGAACGAGCTAGATCCACGAGAATGATGTCACCCAATTTATCGCATGGTATTACATATGAAAAGTGAACATGTTTCTCAATAGGAAATATTTCTTTTTTATTATATATGACTTTCTGATAAGTTTTTTTTTTTAAAATGTGCAATATCTCGAGAACGGTTCATGTTAGCGTTCTAAAATTTATGCCAATAGTTTTCTATTGAAAAATTACATAAGACATGTCTATTTGCGTAACTTTATTAGCGGTTTTGATTTTTTGACGATTTTTTCAAAATTTCACTCGAAAATTTAGGGGGGGTTCTGAGCATTCGATTGCGTATAAAAAAGTAGGTTTCCAGTGTTTACGGATTGTGATTTTTGTACCAAATTTCGTTCGAATCGGTTCATTCGTTCGTCAGTTATCGTCTCCATAGACTCACTGACACACACACACACTCACAGACATCACTTCAAAAATGTTTGATTCGTGATCAGGGATGCTTGAAACGTGCTCTCCCGTCAAACATTCGAATTCGAATTTTCGACCCCGTCACAATACTTTCCTTGACATTATGTATATAAGTAAAGTAAAAATGAATTCAATATCTCTGAAAAGTAAGTTTAATTTATTTGACAATCTCTGTCGCTTTCTAGGAGTAGTTATTCATAGATATTTTTTTCTAATTATTCCTTTATATATTTTTTTGTAGTTTTACTGTTCGTGGGAGTGTACGTAAAAGATCCAGGCCACCCGACTCATCCTAGGGTATGAGCAGCTGGTTGAGTGGCCGGGTGGGACTGTACGTGTCGAAAATCAATTATGTTTCGTAGAGGCGTTGCATAATATTTAATGATGTTACAATGTATCCACTGGAACAGTGAGATTATTATGAGGATACAAGAATGCGTCGATGTGGATAACTAATGTTTAATTCAAATCTGCAATAATCATAACAAGAAGAATCAATCATGCTTAAAGCATTGATTATGAGACACTTTCCAACTGAAATGCAATTTTATTTAAACATCTCTAAAATTCGGTACATTCAGCTGTGATATTTTTAAATTATCACAGAACTACAGTAATTTGTAATACTTGAAAACTTTAAACTTCATCGAATAAGAAAATGCTAGTTAAACAAAATGAATTTTATTCAAATGATGTCATTGAAATATGAATCGTCTGCTTCTCTGCGTAAAGTCAATGAATGTTTCATTCAATTCACTTATATTCCAGACTCCAGACAAAATAATTTTGAGTGAAAAATTATTCAGTAATTCTTATGCAACTCACCTTATAATCACTGAGTTTCTTTATATTCTGCATGCTATATTATAGCATTAAATTTAGACTTCATTGTAGGAATAATCAAAATGTAGTAATCATCTAAAATTTTAAAAATCTGATGTGGACAGCACATGACTTTCCCTGCAGACTTATATTAACGTTCTCTTTATTTTAATTAAATTTATTTCACTTTTAATTCAATTTTCGTTCTCATTCGGAAACCGGACTTATTTTCAAAGAAGGCGCAGAGAAAATAAAGAAAACTAAAATATCTCGAGAACGGCTAGTCCTAGTGTAATGGGGTTGGTCTTATTATTTTCGTCGTTAAAAATTACGTATTAAATGAGAGTTTAATGGATATATTTGAGTATACGTAGTTCTTTAGTTTAGATTTTGACGAATTTTTTGGCCATTTTGCAAAAAAAGGCAGGTTATTTTTTTCCGAATTGTACCAAATTCTAATCAGCACCAGGATAACCCACAAGTGACTCATCTACCGAATTTTGTGAAATTCGGTCCATTAGTTTTTCAGTTAGAGTGGATACAAACTTTTGCGGGTCATTTCGCAAAAAAAGGCGGGTTCTCTTATTCCAAATGGTTCCCAAATCTAATCAGCACCAGACTCGCCCACAAGTGACTTACCTACCAAATTTTGTGAAATTCGGTCGATTAGTTTTTTAGTTAGAGCGGATACAAAATCTGCACAGACAGACAGACACACACACAGACGTCACGCTAAAAATGGTTTTTTCGTATTCTAGAGGTCTCGAAACGTGTAGATCCGTTGAAAACTCGAGTTGCGATTTTCGGCATGATTCCAATACTTTCCCTATACATTACCATGTATTGCAGGGAAAGTAAAAAATTGTAATTGAGTTGGCACATAATTTAGATACACAGATAATATGCAAACATAGAGCGGTTTTATGACGGATGCGACATGAAATATAAATTTACAAGGTCTTCAAATAACACGATCTGGTTCCTTCCTACACGGCGGAGAAAAAATAGATGCTATATGTTTGCATTCAGTCACGTGATCTCTTCATATATCATAGGTGTAATTATTATTTCAATTTTTATTTTAAAAACTACCAAACATATTTTGTTGAATTTTTTTTTTGACAAATTTCATATGGTAATTAGAATATTTCCCAAAATTTTCGAAGTAATTTGTGAATTTTAACTTCTTAAATAATGTTTGAAAAATTAAGTCCCACAGGGCTCAATGTATTTCATTTTCTCAACCCGATTTAAATTCGAAACTAATTGGATGATATTATTCATTTTCATTCCCATATGTTCCATAAGCCGTCTCAACAACATACTAAAATTTCCATTTTGATAAAGTCCATTTTAACGGCAGTTATCGTGCGGGCGGACAGACAGAATGGACGAAGTCATAAACGCTTTTCAACTATGTTGGAAAGTGCTAAAAAGGATCAAAATCACTAAAATCCGTTACAGCAAACACAATATAGAAAATCTGATGTGGGCAACACATGACTTTCCTTATATAATGTAATGAATTTACTACTTTTACAGTAAAAAAATAAGTTTTTCTTATAGTAGATACTAATATTCTTTCCAAGGCATTGAATTTTCGACAATTAGTCGTCATTTTCAATGATTTAGCGTCATTTTTATCCATTTGGCGAGATTTTCGTTAATTTGGCAACATTTCAAAAAGTCGCCAAGTTGGCGACATTCCGCCAAATTCGTCGCCAAAATCTCGCCAAGTGTTATGCACTAAGAAATAACTTATTCTTACAGCAGATGACTATTGGCATTCAAATACAAAAGTATTACTCAGAGTATATTTTTTCACGAATGGAACCAGCTAGATCCACGAGAAAGATGTCACCCAATTTATCGCATGGTATTACATATGAAAAGTGAGCAAGTTTATCAAAAGGAAATATTTTTTTTTATTTTATATGACTCTTTGATATTTTTTTGAAAAATGTACAATATCTCGAGAACGGTTCGTGTTAGCGTTCTAAAATTTATGTCAATCGTTTTCTAATGAAAAATTACATAAGAAATATTTATTTGCGTAACTTTATTAGTGATTTTGATTTTTTGACGATTTTTTCAAAATTTCATTCGAAAATTTAGGGAAGTTCTGAACATTCGATTGCGTATAAAAACAATAGGCTTCCAGTGTTTACGGATTGTGATTTTTGTACCAAATTTGGTTCAAATCGGTCCATTCGTTCGTCAGTTATCGTCTCCACAGACCCACTGACACACACACACATACACATACTTTCACACACACACACAGACATCACTTCAAAAATGTTTGATTCGTGATCAGGGATGATTGAAACGTGCTCTCCCGTCGAAAACTCGAATTCGAATTTTCGACCCCGTCACAATACTTTCCTTATACATTATGTATATAAGGAAAGTAACAAGCACAACAGACAGACAACACAGAACAAACACAAAACAATCTGTTACGATACGACCTAATGGGGAATAACAAGTTCATTCCGGTCGCTAAAGGATTTGCAACGGATGCAACACTGCTAATAACTACTAATCGTCTGATACGATAAAACATAAATTAAAATCCTCAATTATTTCACAAAACGGAAGATTGTATTCTCAAAATATTAACCAATCACTTTTACTCGTTTGAAGTACCTCGCTAAGAACGATATTCAGCTTATACATGACTAGAACGATTTATTTGGCGTCACCCAGATCCTAAATGAGTCCCTCATACTTAAGGAATACATTTACAGATACATTCCAAATAGTCAAATCAGACATAACGTGTACACTCATAGACTTTTCCTTACAAAATACTCAAGCAAGGTACTCAAGCACTTTCCAAAGAAACCAATATAATGTTAAATAAAAAAAACTCTCTCCTGTTAACTTACAAATTCAAAAAACATCCGTGTGATATAACAAACCAGAAATTAAGTAATCCCTAACTATTTCACAATACAGACGATTATAATCTCAAAACAATGGCGTATTCACGCGTCACATTTATTCGTTTGAAGTACCCTGCCGCTAACTGAACGATGATACCCCCTGTGGTAAGATCTCGAAAACACAAAGTAACGCCGAAAATTCTAGGCCAATCATCATAGTTTTCGAAATTTGAAAAACTGGCCTAAAGTCACAAAGTTGGCAACATTTCGCCAAATTTGGCGCAGGAATCAAGCGACCCCGACCTTCAATAAAAACAATTATTACCTGAAACAGTCGTTTTTCCCGCAAGTTCGCTTTATGCTATGAAAACATTTCAGATATTTATAACAATAATATTAATAAGGAGAAGAGCGTAGTCGTAATGTGTCGGTCCCTATTTCTGAATATATGGACTTTGTTTTTGGATATTTTGTGCCCTTAAAAGCACGTGCCCTTAAAAGCAATAAGTGTAAACAAGAACAACACACAGCAAATAGCTCGATAACCATCTTACGATTACTAATCTATAAGATTACTAAACGACTATCGGGTACAATAAAACAACAATTAAATGCTCAGCTAATTCACAAAATAGCCGATACTATTCCCAAAACACTGACGTACCTCCTAATTCAATTTAGCTCGTATCACGTCAATTAATCTTGAGCGATGACTCCTTTTATATACCCTCCGTATAACTCTCTACAAAGGGCTCATATCCCCAAAAATATTCGATATTTTGAGAATATTCTAAAAGTCACCAAGTTGGCGATAAATCGTCAAATACGGTAACCCTGCATTTACGTAATAGAAATGGTTACCTGTAAAGGTGCTTTTCTCTAGTGATGGCATTTTACTTGTTCGTAACAGCATAATACTCTAAAATTGTCTACAAAAACTTTAAATACTACTAAAACTACATTTAATACATTTACATATTTAAATACTATTAATAACTACAGAAACGTCAAATTTTCAAATATAAATTTTACCATAAATCTAAAAAAAATATTTATAACATTTCAGCAAGCAATCGAATTGCTGTTTTTAGGTAAATTACATGATGCTCTGCCTAATTAGCTACTGAGATGTTTATTTTTCCATTTGAATTGAACCCTATTATCCTTCTTTATATTTTTGATCGAAGTACACCTTCTGATCTGCATGTCTTCCTCATTCCTTTGCATTTTGTGTATACAGGATTGTATCCTGTTTGGCATAACTTTTTATAAATTGACACCACTTTACATAAATTATACAAGTCCTATGAAAATTCCGATTTCGATATTATTTAGGCATTATAGTCAGTTATCCACTGCGCCGTGCTTGGGTGCTATTGTAAAGAATTTATGTCTTAGCGGGGAATTGAAGTGCATTTCTCCAACTTCTCGGGTGACGTACTATCTGTTGAGTTATTGAGAATTGTATCTTCTTTTCCATATTTAAAATGGGCCCTATACTTTTCTATAAATGGAAAACCTTGCTCCCAAAACTTTGTTGTAAAGGTTTCAGTTGTGCAACTTGATCAGGTTCAATTCATCAGAATAACATGACATTTGATATGTTATTTTCTTTTGTGGCACATATTAATTCCTTTGATTTTGAATGTTAACAGGCTAGCCCGTCCTGGACGCACCATAGGAATGTACTCGTTTTGGGGAATAACTCTAGAACCAGTGATGCTAAAATGTCCAAATTTAGTATGTCTTTGTCTTTTGTGATATATTTTAATTCTTCAAATTTTTAACCTTATCAGGTCAGTCTCATTTGGGCCCGCCATAGGAATGTATTCGTTTTTTGGGAATAATTCGATAACCGGAGCAGCTAGAAAATTCAAATTTGGTATATCATTGTCTTTCACACATTTAAGTTGCATACATTTCAATACATAGATTATATTTCATATATTTAAGGTACATGCAAATAATAAAAGGGAGTACTTGAAAAATTATGTTTTTTGCTTTTACTTTTTTACTTTCCTTATATACATCATGTATAAGGAAAGTATTGTGACGGGGTCGAAAATTCGAATTCGAGTTTTCGACGGGAGAGCACGTTTCAAGCATCCCTGATCACGAATCAAACATTTTTGAAGTGATGTCTGTGTGTGTCAGTGAATCTGTGGAGACGATAACTGACGAACGAATGGACCGATTCGAACGAAATTTGGTACAAAAATCACAATCCATAAACACTGGAAGCCTATTGTTTTTATACGCAATCGAATGTTCAGAACCCCCCTAAATTTTCGAGTAAAATTTTGAAAAAATCGTCAAAAAATCAAAACCGCTAATAAAGTTACGCAAAAAGACATTTCTTATGCAATTTTTCATTAGAAAACGATTGACATAAAATTTAGAGCGCTAACATGAACCGTTCTCGAGATATTGTACATTTTTCAAAAAAATTATCAAAAAGTTATATAAAATAAAAAAAAAATACCTATTGAGAAATATGTTCACTTTTTATATGTAATACCATGCGATAAATTGGGTGACATCATTCTCGTGGATCTAGCTCGTTCCATTCATGAAGAAAGATACTTTGAGTAATACTTTTGTATTTGAACGCCAATAGTTATTTATCTGCTGTAAGGATAACTTATTTTTCCGTCCATAACGCTTGGTGAGATTTTGGCGACGAATTTAGCGGAATTTCGCCAACTTGGCGACATTTTTAATTGTTGCCAAATTAACAAAAATCTCGCCAAATGGATAAAAATGACGATAAATTAATGAAAATGACGACTAATTGAAGAAAATTCAATATCTTGAAAAGAATATAAGTATCTACTATAAGAATAACATTTTTACTTTCCTTATATACATAATGTATAAGGAAAGTATTGCGACGGGGTCGAAAATTCGAATTCGAGTTTTCGACGGGAGAGCACGTTTCAAGCATCCCTGATCACGAATCAAACATTTTTGAAGTGATGTATGTGTGTGTGTGTGTGTGTGAAAGTATGTGTGTGTGTGTGTGTGTGTGTCAGTGAGTCTGTGGAGACGATAACTGACGAACGAATGGACTGATTCGAACGAAATTTGGTACAAAAATCACAATCCGTAAACACTAGAGGTCTATTGTCTTTATACGCAATCGAATGTTCAGAACTCTGCTAAATTTTCGAGTGAAATTTTGAAAAAATCGTCAAAAAATTAAAACCGCTAACAAAGTTGCGCAAATAGGCATTTCTTGTGTAATTTTTCATTAGAAAACGATTGACATAAATTTTAGAACGCTAACATGAACCGTTCTTGAGAAATTGCACATTTTTCAAAAAAATTATCAAAAAGTTATATAAAATAAAAAAAATATTTCCTATAGAGAAACATGTTCACTTTTCGTATGTAATACCATGCGATAAATTTTGTGACATCTTTCTCGTGAATCTAGCTCGTTCAATTCATGAAAAAATATACTTTGATGAGTAATACTTTTGTATTTGAACGCCAATAGTCTGCTGTAAGAATCTGCTGTAAGAATAACTTATTTCTCCGTCCATAACGCTTGGCGAGATTTTGGCGACGAATTTGGCCGAATGTCACCAACTTGGCAACATTTTTAATTGTTGCCAAAATTAACAAAAATCTCGCCAAATTGATAAAAATGACTCTAAATCAATGAAAATGACGACTAATTGAAGAAAATTTAGTATCTTGGAAAGAATATAAGTATCTACTATAAGAATAACATTTTTTTAACTGTAAAAGTAGTAAATTCATTGCTTTATATAAGGAAATTCATGTGTTGCCCACATCAGACTTTTTTTATACATTTTCATTTCCAGGTATTAAATTTGACTATTCTATATTAACATTTTTGTTATAATTATAAATTGAAAATCTCGATACATGATGACTTGTAATAGCTAATGCAATCTATATAAACTAAAAGTTTATATTAACTACGAGAGAATTATTTTTTTTTCAATTATTATATAATATTAATTTTTATATTATTTATGTTTCCCCTATATTATTCTTTATTACATTATTGGTTAATGCTATTTTAAAATTAGAAATTGATGCTTTCTTAATTCCTTTCTGTTGCAAGTTATTCTAGTTATTGTATAAGCACTAAGTATTTTTAAAGAAATTAACAGACTAATTTATATATTTAAATATTTCTCGATATTTAAAAAAAAATACTTTTTATATTGTTCGCATATTTCGATTAAAAAGAATTCTGAGTCCTCAACATAGAATACTTCTAGTCAAGTGGGTGATGCCAAATGAAACAACTGTTTACATGAAAATGTCATTTATTTCTACAAACTGCCAACAGTGGTCTATGGTAGGAGAAATAAGATATAAAGTTAATTATTACGAAATGTTTGTTAAGTACCAGAATTAAAAAAATGAAGCTTGGCAATTTCATTATTGCTTAGTAATTTTTATCTTATTTTGCATTCGGTGGCATTTCCTTCTCGAGCGCGTCACCCCTCGTAACACACGTTCATCCTCTGCCTAATACTTGATACCACTATCTCCTCCTCCGACTAATACACGCCAAGCTACAATCTTTCAAAGATTTCCCCCTTTTTTACATCAAACTCGATTTGCCGACATAGCCCTCATTCCAGGTGCCGATAAAGGCTGTATTCTACTTCAAAAATAATTAAACTCCGCCAAATTGTACATAAGACAAGTTTCTATCAAATGTAAAACTGTACATAAGACAAGTTTCTATCAAATGGCAAAACTGCACATAAGACAAGTTTCTATCAAATGGTAAAACTGCACATTAGACAAGTTTCTATCAAATGGTAAAACTGTACATAAGATAAGTTTATATCAAAGTAAAACTGTACATAAAACAAGTTTCTATCAAATGGTAAAACTGCACATAAAACAAGTTTCTATCAAATGTAAAACTGTACATAAGTAACCGTACAGGGGAAGGCCCCAACCGATGTATTACAACTTCGTAGCAGGCTGAACGTAAGAGTTATTGAAAGGATCTCATTGAAAGCCTGCAAGTTGGAGACGAAGCTAGTGATTGCCGAGTTTTAACGGCAAACCTTATAACTCTCGAAGCAAGGACCTGAAGTTGGTTAGTATTAGCGAACAAGGTCCAGCAGGCCTATTACGTTTACATAGTAGGCGGAACGAAAGAGCTTGAAAACTGAGTTCAACAAGAACAAGCGAGTTACTGGGGTTGGCGAGCGACGCCGTCAGCTAAGAGGAGACGGAACCCTTAGTGTATACGTATAAGGAAAGTGAAAAGTCCATTGTGAACACGGTGTAAGATAATCAGATGAACACATTTTCTGTTGCCGCTATGTTAAGAACTTTTACCCTAAAGATCCCCTTTGACAGAAATTCCAATAGATAGTGTTAATATTTGGAGGTCTGGAAATCCAATTCATTTGTACGGTGAATGTCGTGTTTTTATGTGTAAAAACATTTTTTCTATTATAAAAATTGGTGAAAAATGTTTTTTACACAATTGAACCTCCGGTTTTGAAAGTAAGAAAGCGTATATGTCACTTTTTAAAGCCCCAAATGTTGATAAAGAATTGTAAGCATCTCCATGAGCAATTCTTTGTACAATTAATTCAATCACACATTCTTTGTACAATCACTTCCTTCGTCAAATCTTCTTGCAATTTTTCTTATCCGTAGAAGGACAGGATCTTCTGAATCCAATTTTACACCTTTTTATATTATTTCTTTCCAGAAATCATCAAAATTATTTTGTTCTCTCTGAGTCTGAATAGGCTCTACTACACTTTTGATGTAATTATTTGCATCTTGAAAGTTCACGGATGTTTTCTGGAGAGCAGTATTTAATTCTTTGAAAGACACAAATAACAATTTTTGTCATAAAGAAAAATTCGAATTCTTGATTCTTTTTATGAAAGCCGTTAGCTTTTGCTTCTGCTTCACTAACTTCCTTGCACATACCTTCGAGGAACTTAATGACCGTTTCGTAATTTATTTCCAATTATGAAATGGAGCTAACTATCAAACATCATCTAGTTGGGCAGAATGGTCGCAAGGAAACTGAATCATCTGAACCGAATTGAAACGTTTGGAAAATTTTTAATCTCTTTGAAGATCCTCTTATAAACAATATTAACTCGCGCACCAAAGTTAAGTAATCACGAATTATTTGTAATTTGCGCATACTTTCTTGCACTACCAAATTTAAAGTATGTGCAAAACAATGAATATAAATAGCTCTTGACTCAATCGACAAAATCCTTGATTGCAGTCCTGAAAGATGGCCGCTGATATTAGCAGTTACATCGTAGCATTAGCCACGGCAATTTTTAATATCCAAACCAAAGAAAGCTAGAACATCTGTTATTGCACAAAACAAAATTGGTTAATGATAAAATTTGAGGGGTGCTGGAGTACCCGAGCACCCCCGCAGTCTGTGCCTATGATAAAGGTCTCTACAAACGATCAGTGAATGTTTGTCAAAGAGGCTTGATCACTGATTTTGGATCATCTGAACAGCTATTTTAAGTGTTTGTCATAGTGTGAGGTCAAACATTTTTCTTGTAGAGCAGCGTCCTACGTTTTCGTTAAACATTGACGTGTCAGTATGATTGACATTTGTATTGACCAATCGTAGGCCGATTACCGTTTTGTTAATTGAATATAGTTATTTTCTTTTTGTGCATTTGTTTTTAATGTGTAATATTTTTCTTTGTTTTTTCTCTCCTAATTTTTATTAAAAATGAGTTGGACTCAAGATAAGATCGACCAAATTATAAAAGTTTATAGAGACTGTAGTGCGCTAATGATAATAAAATTTAAAGTTGGCTTTTTAGACATATTAATTTACTAAGATTGACATGACCATAAATTCATATTAGTGTAACTCATTATTATTAAATTAAACATGGCGTTGTTTGCCGCTATTAAAACCTACCATTATTTTCTTAAGCGTGAAACCTACCATTATTTTCTTTAGCGTAAAGGAATATTAATTAACACAATACTACTCCATTAATTGCACCATTTTAACTTTAACAATAACTCATTTATTAACAACATAAAATACTAAATTACTTAATTACTACAAATATTCCTCTTGTTCGCGCCAGAGAGAGACAATGTGAGACCATTAGTTAAAGATGCCTAAAATGTATTTAAGACCTGCAATATTATTTGAGGAACATATACCTTGAAGGTTGTCTTGGACTTGGTCACCAGCACGTACTTAATGTCGCTCATTGTACTGGAATTAACTCGAAGTGTAATTCGCCCACACGTAATTCGCCGATCATATTGTACTGCTGGCTAAGTGTTTATATCGAGCATTTTTGGAATAACTGCACTCCGAACTTTGTCGTTTACGTTCTGCAATTGTCGAGCAGAAGTCATTATGAATTTCGATATCACCTCTCACGTAGAATTCATGCTGCAATCTCGTTGTGGAAATCGCTCTCTATAAGTATCGCACTTATCTCATTCTCTTAGTCTGTTCTTTCTAAGTGTAGTACAGTCGTTGTTCTCATGTCGTTATTTTTACTTCTTTGGTTGTGGCTCTTTTGCCTCAGGTCTGACACTCCTCTTTTGCTCTTATTGGCAGCCTTTATAGCGATGCCACATGCAACTTCTCCATTGGTCAGCCTTTTTATCCAATGTCGTTACTGCATATTTACTTAAGCGTCATTCGACCCCCTCTGTCTTGAAGCCCCTAAATTTATGGTTTCATCTGACCTTTGGGTCAGCATGCTGTAAACTTTGGCGTCATTGAGGCTGAAGGTATTGTCTGACGTTTCAGACACAATAAATAATGTACATAAAACTGTCTGACAATAACTGGTGTGAGATCGATTTCTGATCTCACACATCTCCATGCTTGTGACTTCGCCATGAAGGCGGCCAATAGGAGCAAAAGAGGAGTGTCAGACCTGAGGCAAAAAAGCCACAATCTAAGATAGAGAACGAATTTATAGATCGAAGATACTGACAGAAAAAGACTACTAGAATGACATAAGAACGGAGATAAAGAACGACACACTTAGAAAGAACCCGGCCACACATCTTACTACCGTTTCCCGACCGTCCAAACAGTTACCTTACACCTTTCTGGTAGGTCGGACGGTCTGGGTTTCAACAACACATCTTACTACCATAAACCCTTGGGTTGGTCGTGTGGTCTGGGTCTTCAACACTTAGAAAGAACAGACTAAGATAATGACATAAATACGATACTTATAGAGAACGATTTCGACAGAGAGATTGCAGCGGAGTCCGGAGTTGCTACGTGAGTACACGAGATTGCTACGTGAGAGGTGATATCGAAATTCATGATGACTTCTGCATGACAATTGCAGAATGTAAACGACAAAGTCCGGAGTACAGTTATTCCAGAAGTGTGCGATATTAACACCTAGCCAGCAGTACAATAAGATCGGCGAATTACACTTATAGTTAATTCTAGTAAAATGAGCGACATTAAGTATGTGCTGGTGACCACGTGCAGGATAACCTTGAAGGTATGTGTTCCTCAAATAATATAGCAGATCTTAAATACATTTTAGGCATTTTTAACTAATGGTCTCACATTGTTTCTCTCCGGCACGAACAAGAAGAATAATTGTTGTAATTAAGTAATTTAGTATTTTATGTTAATAAATGAGTTATTGTTAAAGTTAAAATGGTGCAATTAATGTAATATTGTGTTAATTAATATTCCTTTACAAAACTCACTCTAAAGAAAATAATGCTGAGTTTCAATAACGGCAAATAACGCAATGTTTAATAATAATGAGTTCCACTAATATGAATTTACGGCCATGTCAATCTTACTAAATTAATATGTCTAAAAAGTCACTTTTAAACTTCTTTTTTATTACTGCGCCCTATAGAAACAATGGCTGTCCGTGTATTACAATAAAATTTTTAAAAACGGGTGTTTATCAGAAATAGCGGAAATTATTGATTTGTCTTCGGAAATATAAAAAAACTTTCAAAAATATAAAATTATACTATGAGAACACAATTTAATTATGAAAATAAAAAGGTCACGGATGCGACGAGGAGTGGAAGAGTTAAACTGGACAAAAAATTTGCTAATTTATTTAACAAATATAATTTAATATATCATTTTATATTTAGTAATTATGTTTTTCTACTAGTACATATATATATATAAATGTTCTATAAGATATTCAGGTAAGTATGAATATAGATATTTTGGTGCCAGATTTTTTTTTGCACATGTCTTAATATTCTAATTAATATACTTTTTGCTTTTCTACTTTAAAAAAAATATCCATCTAAAAGTATCTCTGATTCGGATTATTTGTGAATGTTTATTGTCAAAAGTACATTCCACACATACGTTAAATAGAGTCTTTTAAGAAATAAAAATAAAAATTATTAATGCTTGTGCCCAATGCTGCAGTTAGAAATTTAGTACATAGGGCTAAAAGAATTTTGGTGCCCCTTTTCAAATGTATTTATTTTGTATATTATGGAAGAATAGTTTCTACTTTCAATTTATGTTTATTAAAATCCATTGTCACATTGAATTATATGAAAATAATTCAAATTATTAAAAACTTTTCATTTTATTGTATGCTCATTATGTCTTGTTATTATAATTTTTGTTTCGATTTGGAACACTTCTGATTTCTTTTCATTTTCTTGTTTTGGAAACATAAATATGACAAACGATATTCATGGTGCTATTACACAGGGCAATTTTTATTGTCGAACTTCGGCAATTCCACCCTTCCATAATATTTTAGGCCCCTCCTCTTTAACAGGACATTCTCTTATGCCGCTGATTTTATATCAGAAAGCATTCTTCAATGTGTTTTTCGTATAATTTGAATCTTTTATATCCCAAATGTATCAGTAATTTGGTAAAAATTCAATTATTTTTTCCATCTGGATCTCCAGACGTCAGAAATTCCTCTCGGCAATGATACTTTAGGTCACCGCCTTTCTAACACGCGCTCCTCTCTAATGCCGCCTATTTTATTCCAAGAAGCATTCTTTAGTGTTTATTCGCATAATTTGGATCTTTTATATTTCACAGATGTCTGTAATTTGGTGAAAGTTCTATTATCATTTATACATCTCCAGACTTCAGCAATTCCACCCGCCAATGACACTTTAAGCCTCTCCTTTCTAACACACCCTTCCTATCTAATGCCTCCGATTTCAGGAAGCATTCTTTAGCGTGTTTTATCATATAATTTGTATCTTTTATATCCCGCAGGTGTTTGTAATTTAGTAGAAGTTCAATTTTTTCCAACTCCAGACTCTAACTTAATTGAGCTACTTCGATGTGGTGCTTGCATCGCAGTCGCCATCTTGGATGCAAATGAGGAGAAGAAAGGCGGAACGGAGTGACGTCCAATTTTATCGTCCTCTGATCGGTTCGCCACTCAGAAATTGAGCAATTTATATTGTCGAGTATGAATGAATTGCGACAAATCGGCAGCAAGATTTCTTATTAAAATATATATTGTTGCTGAAAAATTGCTGGAATGAATTGCTACAACATCGCCATCTACTAGAGATGAAGGGAAACTACCTCATTATCATAAGGTGTCAAATATGTTTGACCGTGTGGCCAAAACACACTTCAAACACAAGTCTTAGAATCGACATCTTTAACAAACATCCATTGATCATTTGTAGACACCTTAAGAATAGTGGTGTGTTTTCGTTGGTAAAGGTGTCTACAAACGATCAGTGATTGCTTGTCAAAGATGTCGATTCTCAGAATTGTGCTTGAAGTGTATTTTGTCTATACGGTCAAACATAGTTGGCACTTTATGATAATGAGATAGCTTCCCTTGATTCTAGTAGATGGCGCCATTGCGCATGTTTCTTAATTTCGCTGTAAATATCGTTTGTCATATTTATGTTTTCAAATCAAGAAATTGAAAAGAAATCAGAAATGTCCCAAATCGTTACAATAAATAATAATAACAAGACTCAAATGCATACATCAAAATTAAAATATTTACTGATTTGAATTATTTTCATATAATTAAATGTGGCAGTGGATTTTAATAAACATTAATTGAAAGTAGAAACTATTCTTCCATAATACATAAAATAAATACTGGAAAGAGGGCACCAAAATTCTTTTAGCTCTATGTACTAAATTTCTAGTTGCAGCATTAGGCACAAGCAATAATTTTTTTAATGTAATTTTTTTAATGTTAAAAAATCTCGTAGCAAAATATCTATATTTATACTTGCCTGAATTTCCAACAAAACATTTATATGTACTAGTAGAAAAGCTTTACTAAAGATAACATGATGTATTAAATTATATTTGTTAAATAAATTGGTAAATTTTTTGCCCAGATTACCGCTTCTACTTTTCATCGAATCCATGCCTTTTTTTTAATAATTAAATTGTGTCATTATAGTATCTTTTTATATTTTTGATCTCCTCAGAAGACAAATCAACAATTTCCGCTGTTTCTGATAAGCACCGGTTTCTATAATTTTATTGTGACTCTGTGACAATCTTTTCTCTGTAAGCTTTTATACATATTTAATAAGAAGAATAAATCTAAAAATTTAAATTTTAAAAAATCCAGAAAAAAAGATTACACATTAATGGGAAAATAGAAAATAACTATATTCAATTCACAAAACGGTACTCGGCCCGCGATTGGTCAATACAAAAGTCAATCGTACTGACTCCTCAATGTCTGAGGAAAAAGTAGGACGGTGCTCTACAAGAAAAATGTTTGACCTCACACTTTGACAAACACGTGTTCAGATGATCAAAAATCAGTGATCAAGCCTCTTTGACGAACACTCACTGCTCGTTTGTAGACACCTTTAAGGGTGAGCGTCAGTAAATCTTCTGCCCTATCCGCTCTTTGTTAACTTTTGCGGCACACATTTGTCGCCGAAATTCTGCCCAATCATTTGCGAAATATTTTCTGAAAAATAAAATGCAATGCTTAGATTATTTTAAAACTAAATTTAATACCAAATAAAGCATAGAATATATTTTTTATTTTAATTCAAAATATTTTGGTGCTGCCATCTGTTGTCGTAATTTAATTCATACCGACTATGCATATTTTAACTAATTTTGCATGTACTTTTGGACAAACTTTCATTCAACAAGCTTTCTTTTGTAGAAGTAAGTAATTTTGTTTTGTGATATTCAGTTTCTGATCCAGGCAAGACTTGATCCAGGTTTGAAAGAATCAATGTGTTGCGAAAGTATAAGGTATCTGTTTAAATGACCGGGAAGTGTCATTCAATTTAGACCAGAAACCAGTGGGTCCCCATTCACAGGGACTGTATCTTTCGGAAGAACTTACAGGCCTACATATTTAACATTACCGTACTCCGCATGAACACATAGACAGTTTGAGCAGAGCTGGGAATCAAACTTGGGTGATCCAAGTGCAACCCCCGTGCACTAACAACTGGACTGTTCCACAAACTCTTTTTCAGAAAGTTAATATCGCAACAAAATTACTTACTTCTACAAAAGAGTGTTTATTGAATGAAAGTTTGTCCAAAAGTAAATACAAAATTAGTTAAAATACTATATAAAGTATCTACATGTTGTATGTCTGCATTCCATAACTATTTATTACCAGGCATGGAGTGCTTTATGTAAAAAGATGCTGGTATGAATTGTTATAAAGATTGGCAAATAATTAATTAGTTACATATGCAATATAATTTTTACATATAGATAACTTTATAAATTCTTGGACAGAAAAGCACAGGGAAGTGTGCTGAGATTTTATAAACAGTAAAATCTTCATTGTGTTCATTTAGCCTTTCAGCGTGTACTTTTTTTTATACACGATTGATAAGAATTTGATATTTTTGTAAATAATACTTGAATTTGATATAAAACAATCTTGAAATGATGTCAGATTGTTGTTAAAAGGAAATCTGCGTTGTTATACATATTAAAATATAACACTTACTTGAATGATACTTCTTTAAATAATTATATCCGGCATAATAGTAATAACCGTAATAGAATTATAGCGTAAAGAAAGAAAAGAGGATGTAGGGGAAGCCAAGTGACGTATGGGTTGAACGTCACAATGGCCCGCCCCGTAATCATCGGCCGTACTGACTTTGGACATACCGTATCAATATATTTGGCAGAAACTGATCACATTTTGGCGCTTATTTTTACCATAAATGAAGAAGCCGCCAAGGCGATCAATACTCCAAGATTCAGGAGCAGTTAGTTCCTACACATGCGCAAGTCGTTCTCTCCTTGGGCGACTCCGAGTTCCAACTGTAAAAGCTTGTTTTTTATAATTATATTCCATTTCTTTTCATGTTAGGTAATTACTCAATACTCATCCATATCATATTTTATGCTGTTGAATGGTTAAGATCGTTCGCCGACTATCTGGCTATAGCAAACTTCAAAGTTATTTATGATCGTGTTATAAACCTTGATCGACCATAGCCATGAATGCTGTGAATGTGCACCACAATGGAATTAACTACAATATATAGTTTTTATAGTCCAGAATGGTGAAAAACTTATGTTTGGTATTGTTTTGAAAATTTTACCTTCTTGTTTATTTATAGATTCAATTTTGGTCTTTTCTTTCTCAACCGTTCTAAAACATTAAAATTGTTTGCAGTATGCGGTGAAAGATTTATTTTAATCCTCATGGTACTATTTGTTGTAATTTTTCATGTAACTTACTTTACTTTATATGAGGTGAACAGAATTATTTTTGTTACAGCAACTATTTAGTAATTTCTTTTTTCGTGGCTATGAAATCGTATTTTGCTCTCAAAAATTTAAGATTTGCCATAAAGAGTTTAATAAAACAGTTTTAACTATTCTTATTAATTAATGCACATACTGTTAAAAAAGCATATAATTGAAATATACGTTTAGAGTGATTTAATGATAAAAATCATTTGATGTTATTTTCTTTGTATTCATACTATAGAAAAGTCAGTCACTTAGGTGATATGAACAAGAAAGGATTTAGTCTAAAGTATGGATATCCATTCTCATACTGATGAAAAACAACTCACTTCTGAGGTGTGCCAGAAAGAAGTTACTGAAAACTTTAATTTGACTGAACACATCGGTACAAATGCTGATGAAAAAAAATTCACTTGTGAGGTGTGCCAGAAAGATTTTTCTCAAAAGCATTATTTGAATATTCATATCCTTACTCATACTGGTGAGAAACCATTCACTTGTGAGATATGCAAGAAAAAATTTAATCAAAAGTGCAATTTGACACGACATATGAGCATTCATAATGGTGAAAAATCATTCATTTGTGAAGTGTGCCAAAAAAATTTTTCTCGGAAGCATTATTTGAACATTCATCTCCGTACTCATACTGGTGAAAAGCCATTCACTTGTGAGATATGCCAGAAAAAATTTAATATAAAAGACTCTTTAAATAAACATATGAGTATACATACTGATGAAAAACCATTTACTTGTAAGATATGCAAGAAAATATTTAATCTAAAAGATTCTTTGAATCAACATATGCGTACACATACTGGTGAAAAACCATTCAAGTGTGAGGTGTGCCCAAAAGGATTTTTTCGTAGGTTTGATTTAAATAATCATATGTGTACACATACTGGTGAAACGCCATTCAGTTGTGAGGTATGCCAGAAAGGATTTATTCGAAGATGTAATTTAACTGAACACATGAATAAGCATACTGGTGAAAAGCCATTCACTTGTGAGGTATGCCAGAAAGGATTTATTCGAAGGTCTCATTTGGCCAAACACATGAATACACATGCTAGAGAAAAACAGTTCACTTGTGAGGTGTGTCAGGAAGAATTTTCTAAAAAAGCTTATTTCGATATTCATGTCCTTACTCATACTAACGAAAAACCATTCAAGTGTGAGGTGTGCCAGAAAGGATTTAATCACAAGAATAATTTGACCAGGCATATCAGCACTCATAATAGTGAAAAACTATTCATTTGCGAGTTGTGTCAGAAAGGATTTAATCGAATGTGGCATTTGACTGAACATATTCTTGTTCATACAGCAGACAAACCATTTAATTGTGATCTGTGCCATAAAGGATTCAATCAAAAACACAGTCTGAAAAGTCATTTATATACACATACTGGTGAAAAACCATTCATTTGTGAGGTGTGTCAGAAAGGATTTTCTCAAAAGCGTAAATTGAATATTCATGCCCTTACTCATACTGGTGAAAAGCCATTCACTTGTGAGATCTGCCAGAAAGGATTTAATCAAAAGTGTAATTTGACCAGACATATTGGTACTCATAATGGTGAAAAACCATTCATTTGTGATGTGTGTCAAAAAGGATTTACTGATAAGCGCTATTTGAATATTCATGTCCTTACTCATCATAGTGAAAAACCATTCACATGTGAGGTGTGCAAGCAAGGATTTCATCTTGAAGACTCTTTGAATAAACATATCCTCACACATATGGGTGAAAAACCATTCACTTGTGTGGTGTGCATGAAAGGATTTAATAGTAAATTCCATTTGTTTAACCATACCCGTATACATACTGGAGAAAAACCATTTACTTGTGAGGTCTGTAAGAAAGGATTTCATTTAAAAGACTCTTTGAATAAACATATCCTCACCCACACTGGTGAAAAACCATTCGTTTGTGATGTGTGCCAGAAAGGATTCAATAGAAAAGTCCATTTGTTTAGACATGTACGTGTACATACTGGTGAAAAACCATTCACTTGTGAGGTGTGCCAGAAAAGTTTTAGTGAAAGAGCTCATTTGAATAGGCATCTCTTTATTCATTCTGAATCATAACTATTTGCTGAAAGTCTGCCAGAAAGCATATTTAAGAATCCTAAGCCAGTGTTCTTCCCAGGCCTTTTTTCATGGGACACCATCAGGCTAATTTTTACTGACTGTCTGGTACAATTTATATCTTTTTATGATATCATTGGTTTTACCAGTAAGTGCTGATTAGTGCAACAGACATTTATCTGCCGTATTAATTAAAACCTGCTTAAGGAATCGTATATGAAGCAGTATAGATTAAATAATCTAATGCTGATTTCACTAGAATGAATTCAATAAACTTTGACCACCAAAAAGCTGCAGAAAACTGCCATCCATCAAAGAAAAAGATAATTAACATCTAAAATCTTAATTTTACTTTAATTGATTTTTCAAAAATGCAGATTTAGCCCCCTCCCATTTCAGTATCTTATGTTTTATTTATTTATTTGCCAAGTTTACTTCACCTGGCTGAAATTTTTCTGGGGAGAACACAGTACCTACTGTTTGATCCAACTAACTATCTAATCAACTATCCAACACATGCTCCACATGTTGAGAAAAAGTGAGGTCATCAGATTTCATCATTAACCTGGGAGCATGTATATGGGGTACTGTATTCCCCAGTTGTAGTGATTGCAGTTTTCCAGAAACTTGTAGAAATCCTATCCATCTGATTTTTTGCGTAGCTGAATTTATTGTTGTCCTTTATCAGATGAGACATGAATGGCAATTTTCCTATTTTATTCAGAGTAATAGAATGGTTTTCATAACTTGAAAGAACCAGGTAAATACTTCATTCTCAGTATCCCACTGTTGTGTAAGTTAATTTGCTGCAAACTTTCAAAGCACATAAATTTGTGTTTTCGTTGGATTTTCAGTGCTTATCAATAGATTTGTCAGTAACATTTTGTTGCAAAAGTTTATGCTGTTTTATATATTCTTATAATTATTACAAAAATTGAAAATGCCTATGTTTTATGAATATCATATATGTTTATACACTATACAGATTCAATGTACACTTTTTGTGTTGAGATCCTGTATACCTCGATGCGATCATCTATGCTAGTAAAGTAGGAAAATGCCCTCCTGGGTTAAGGACTTTTTTAAAGCTTGGTGACTGTCAGTTTAAAATCAAAATATCTTTTGATAATTTTACTTATTTGAATGAAAAATATACATTTTTTGGTTTGGAAGTAGAAAACCCGTTTAGAAATGTAATATAAAAAATTATTTTTATTATTATGCATAGGTATTCTTCCTTAACTTATACCCATACAAAAAATACTTTTAATTAATATGTATGTACTCAACTTAAAACTATCGAAAAACTTATTTTTTTAGAAATAACTAGTGTTGTTTTTGAATTTCTTACTAGAGAACATTTTTGGATAGATAGATATTTGTGTTACATCAGCAGAAATTATTTTAATATTACCTGAAGTTTTCCTTGACTTACAATATCCTTAACATACAATCATAAAATAAATATTTTTAGCATTATTACAGGCATTCCAGTGCCAGTTCTTGAGCTTTTGGGGCCCTAGGTTAACCTTGTTTGAAGGCCCTTTCATTTCAAGTTCCTTACTGTCTTATCTTTTCCTACATACATGGTAATTGGATTAAAAGTGGGTCTAAAATTGGAATTCATTTTTTGACAGATCTACATGTTTTGAACATGAAAAAAACTATTTTTAGTATAATGTCTGTGCAGTATATAGGGGAACTCTTGTACCTGGGGCTAGTTACTTTCTACTTGTAATAATATCACTTAGAACAAACCTTCAGTAACAGAAATAGTTTGTAGTGGCAAGACTTAACTGTATCCCACGCTTGCGTATCAGGCTCTAGCATCACTGCTAAAGACAAAAGATTTCATTGCCTATAAAAATTCAGGAACAAATGAAGTTCTCCACTAGGTGGCACTTGTTAAGAGATTCAGATTTCTATGTAAGGTGATTCTACTAGAATTTACCTGTGCTTTTGCACTAATTTTTGATCTAATTTGTAAATATTTTGAAACACACTCTTTTAAGCATTTTTTTTATTATACTATCATAAATGATTTATTACGAAAAAAGGTATAATCAGTTTACGCCATCAGCTTAGCCAGTATTTGAGAATTTACGGGCTGTTAAATGACCGAATAGGGGGAGGTTACAGAGCTGAATTTTGTTTTTCAATATGGACTATTCAGGGAGTGGTTGATGACTGAATAGGAGAGGGTTACAGAACTGAATTTTGTTAATCAGTATCAGTGTGGTCAAAAACCCGGGTTTTTCATGAAAAACTCAACCCATTTGGGTTTTTGGGGTTTTTTCAGGGGAATTTTTATAACTTTTATTTTAGCAAATTTTCAAAACTAACATAGAACAATTAATTTTTTAAATCAGAACTTTTAAACAATTGAGCAGAGCAGTTACTGTTAAATGCTCAGAAGTATGAGTATGACTAATGCATTTACTTCAAATTACATGGTATAATGGATAATGCACATAAAAAATACAACTTCTAAATAAAAATATGTCCTAAAAAATTTTAAAAAATGCATTTAATTATTACATAATTATACATTTAAATTTATAAATGTACTTTGAAAAGTGAAGTTGCAAAAATTTAAAAGTTTATTATGAATAATAAAAGAAAAAGAAGTGTTAAACAATGTTATGAAATATGTTATTTTGTATAGAAAATTTTTGTATAGAACTTTTTATTGTTAATTGTCAGTAAATGCAATTTTAAGTTTAATTGCTCACTTAGATTTTTTCAAGGGTTTTTTCACATGTTTTTTTTTTTAAAAACCCACCCGGGTTTTTTCGGGTTTGGTAAAATCATAACAACCCTGTTCAGTATAGACTATAGAAAATAATGTAATTGTTTAGCCAATGGAGGGGGGGGGGGGGTATGGATAATAAATAGTACAGGTACAGAGTGCTTATACAACCATCAACTTGTTTACATTGATTGTTTCTTCAACTATAGGGTGGACCTGGAGTAATTCCCAATCACTCTGTTTTTGGGGTAATTAATGATCACCCACCTTATAGCATAATATTATATTAAAAAAAAAAAAAAAATGTTAGGAGTCTCTGAGTATTCTAGTTTCATAAATAAAATAAAATGAAAGTGCTCCAGTGCTGAAAATCAAGAAATAAAATATTTTGTTAAGTGCTATAAAAAACATCTTTAAAAAGGATTGGTTCTAAAAATCTACCTTTTTACAAAGATTGTCATTGATGAGACATTTATTTCTACTGGGGCTTTTTTGTTTATGCTGTTTTTCAATTGTATATAGTATGAGCTTTTAAATACGAGTAATATATACAATTTTTTTATATACTTTCAGAAACTGATTACACAACTATATCAATGTATACCCCAGTTTGCCTGGGTAAATCTCGATCACCGGGGTAATTCTCGATCAATGATATTTCACAAAATTTATCGTCCCTTTTCTATGTATATATATACTAGATGTTATATTTACATATCTTTAACTTTATTTTGGGCAAATTTGGCTAATGAATATATTCATATATTTATACTTAATATTAGTACTAGCTATATAGTCTATATTCATATATTTCTTGCTAAATAGAGTAATGAAAAATAATCCCTGAGGCCATTTTAATATATTTTAACTGAAACTATATGCAATAAAATGTAATTAGCTAATTGCTTTAAATTTCACCACAATTTTCAACTTTAATTGAAAAAAAATATTTTGCTTAAGGTCAAAACTTATTCATGGACTAAATTATAGGTTTCATATAAAAAAAAATCAAAACTTTTGCTAGACCCATTTAAAATAATCTTTCAAGGCATTTTAACATTACTACTTAGGCAGTAAGATAATAAATTGTTTATTTTTAACTATTAGCCTAATCAGGGCAGTTTAAGCCCCCCCCCTCCCCAAATGAAAAATTTAACACATCAAAAATGCAAAAGGTAACGTTCTTCAAAATATTAAATATAAACTCTCCCCCCCCCCTCCCCTCAAAAACAAAAATGAAATCCTGGGTATGGTTTTGAGCCTGACTACAATTCTAAAACTTAGTAGAGTTAAGAAATACAGTAGAGTTAAGAAATAAAGAGATTGAGGATAAGGCTGATGCAAAAGAGAAACGGTGAAATGCAGCAAAAGAGAAATTGTTAAGTACAAGAAAAAATACGAAAAAAAGAAAAGCCAATAATGATAATGACAGCAACATTAGTGACCCAAATGACCCACAAACTAATGAGCAGACAGAAATGTCTAAGAAAACAAATGTACTAGTTGTTAGTGAACAACTTTCCAAAAGTATAATGTTAGAAGAAACTACGAGCATCTTAACCATCCATGAAAAAATGCAGTCTGTTATGACAAAGGTCTTTGTTACATAGGTAGGAAAAATTAAAGTGATAGACAAGGCGAATGTTGAAATGAAGTTCCTCGAAAAAGGCGCTGGAAACTTTCGATGACCAAAATGAGACCTAGTTGAAAAAATAGGAATAAAATATATTTTTTATGATCCTGTTGTATTGTGATATGCAAATCCCTTTATTGTGGACAGTAATGCCATATATGATGCTTTTAAGTGTTACATAAAATTCTGCCAAGAAATTTGGATGTAACCTAGGCTAGTAATCCTAGGTAATTTTTAAACCAATATGCCCATATGGAATAAAAAATAGCAGATTAATTCTATTTATTTCTTCATGATAACATCACAACATAAAATTAAAATTAGATTTGTATTAACTTTGATAATTCGTAGTCTAAATTAATTATTTTAACCCATTATGACAAAAGTATGTTGTGATCGATAATTGCCCCTGGTGTGATCGATAATTATCCCATTGCCGGGGTAATTACTGATCACTGATTTTTTTAAATTTAAAAAGTTGTATATACACTTTGATAAAAGTTGGTAAATTGTGAAATAGACACATGCTCAAGCTTTCTATATATTAAATTTGGTTATTTTATCTCTGATAGTTTTTGAGATATTTAGATGTTACTGTTTTTTGATCGAGAATTACCCCGGTCCACAAATACTATTATAAATGATTTATATGGTCATCGACTGCCTCCTAAATTCTGAATTTCTGGCTATGTCTATGGCATGAACGGATTACCCTATGTTACTTTTTGGTAAAAAAGTTATTTATGATAGTATTTTTAGTTGGATAAAATCCACAGTAAACAAGATCAAGGTTTTATTTTAAGGTCTAAATAGAAAATAATAAGTATAAATACCTGGTATTGTTTATCTATATCATCCCACCTCCGTTGACTAAACAATTATATAAATTTTCTATAGAGTCCATATTAAATAACTAAATTCAGTTAAGTAACCCCCTCCATTCTGTTATTGACCGCCCTCTTAATTCCGAGATCCTGGCAACATCTATCACATAAACTGCTCAGTGTTACCTCTTTTTATAATAAATAGTTTATAATAGTATTTTTAGTTTTAACAAAGAAATAATAAGAGTGACATATAAAGGAATAAAGTATATCCTTTTAAAGAAATATCTTTAATGCCCCCATAAAAATGCATGCTTCAATAATATATTTAGTTTTCTGAGAATATGTAGCATTATTTAAAGTTATCCATAATCAAATTGGTAGCCAATGGCCCTACCATGTTGAAAACACCGGTTCTCGTTAGATCACCGTAGTCAAGCAGCATCAGGCACGGTTAGTACTTGGGTGGGTGTCCACCTGGGAACATTGCATGCTGTTGGCACATTTCGGGCACGGTAGCTTGGTGGTTTGTGTGCTGGATTTGCACTCTGCTACAACTGCCGCCGTGTTCATGCGGAGTACGATCATGTTAAACATGTGGGTCCGTAAGTCCTTCCGAGAGGTTGGTGATAGGGGAAGGAGGGTACGGCCCCTGTGGATGCCTCCCCCACTGGGTTCCAGTCTAAATTGGGTGGCATTTCCCGGCCATCCAAACGGTTACCTTACACCTTTCTGGTAGGTCAGACGGCCTGGGTCTCAACAACAACAATCAAATTGGTGATGACAAATGAATTTTAACATAGTTTACATTGATGGCTGTCATTACACACATTTGACAGCTCTATTTTTAACCTCTACCGATAGATGGCGTTAGTTAAAGATGTGATATGACATGGTGAATCACCCTATTGTTATAGCTAGAGATGTGGATTTTCTGGAAATGGAAAATTTTGAAATTATTCTCTATATCACATTTCAGCTGGAATAATATGTTCAGTGACTTTTAAAAGTATTTATTCTTATATTACAGTTACAGTTAAACATATATATTATATAACAAGATTAAAAGAAGGTTTAAATCTAGAAATATATAAAAAATTTAATGCCTGAAAATTTCGTATATTTGTATTCTGCAGTTAGCAGCTCCAATTTATTATTTTCTTTAAATATGCTAGCTATTGAATGCTTGTCAAAAAATTCTATTTTTTTATCTATACTGTTTTTTGTCTTCAAAATTCCAATTTTAAGGCATTGCACTAAAGGAATAAGCATGAGAAATAATTTAAAACTGTTAAACCTTATCAGAATCATAAATAATTTACTGTTTTCATAGGTATAAAAATTGATTATAAAATATATTTTTTTAAGAAAATTAAAAATTGATTATAAAATATATTTTTTTAAGAAAATTAAAAATTGATTATAAATGAAAAATAGATTAAATATTATATTACATTTCCTTCAATATCTACTTATAATTCAAAAGGAAACATTCTACCATCTTCTTAAAAGTAACAAAGCTAAAAAATAAATTACTAGTTTTATATATATGTATAAAAATAAAGTATTAAATATTTAAACATATTATACTACCCAAAAAACATAAATAAAAACCTACTTCTAATTGAGCACTTTTAAAAATAAATTATTTTATATAATATTAAAAATTGTTTAAAAAATACCTGCTTGTAATTGAACGAGTGAGTATCATGAAAAAGAAAAGACAATTTGCAAGATGAGTTAAGCATATATTTAGTGCTATTAAAAGCATTTTCCCTCAGCAGAACTTCCGAAAACATTCCATTTTGTTTTCATTTTTTTACAAATTTTGGAGACCTTAATACTGAAAGAATAGGCTTCTTTAAACTTCATATGAAATTTTCTGAGAATGAATAAAATGTCAGTTATACCCTTATGGTTGTTATTGTTGAGACCAAGACTGTCCGACCTACCAGAAAGGTGTAAGGTACCTGTTTGGACGGCCGGGAAGTGCCACCCAATTTAGACCGGAACCCAGTGGGGGAGGCATCCACAGGGACCGTATCCTCCTTCCCCTACCACCAACCTTTCGGAAGGACTTACGGACCCACATGTTTAACGTGATCGTACTCTGCATGAACACTGCGGCAGTTGTGGCAGCATGCAAATTCAGCGCACAAACCACCGGGCTACCGTGCCCGAAATGTGCCAACAGCACACGGATACCTTTCTGGTTGTCATCCATTATTTTTCTTTAAAATAAAGCACACATAAACATATTTGCCCTCTGCCCTCCATTTTCCTTTTCAAAATTAGAAAACTCAATGGTCAAAAACTGCTTTTAAAATTACTTGCTTTTCAGAAAAACAGTTTGGAAAAAATATCACATTCTATTTTCAAATTAATTAAAAAGAGTAGAAATTTTTCCTACCCATATTTAGTTATGACTTGGAACGGAGTATGGGATACTGTTAAGCCCTAGTTCTGGCTTTTATACTCTGCACTGAAATAGTTTTGAAACTTATTTTTTTTTTCCTTTCTAAAATACATTAATATTTTTTCAAATTTTACAATGGCCCTATGTACAATAGCAGTGCTATATATTGGATCAGTGGAATTGAACCTGAATTATTATTCAAAACAATAGACTGTTAAATATTAATACATGTTTGTGCAAAATAAGAACATTACTGACTGAACTTTAGTCTTAAATAACAGCACTACTCTAATTTGTTTTAATAAGCCAAGTTTCTTGCAAATATTCTCAACTTGCATTATAAATGTATGTTATTCTTTTAATATAAAACATCTGTTCAGTTCTTTTTTAATTAACAGCATAAATTTTTTTTTTTTTTATCTATGGCCATATGTGGTCTCAGATACAACTATGTACAACTGTGCCTTGTAACAAGGCATAGTTGCCATTTGTAAAATGTCTTCTGCAGCCCAAACTGTATAGAAACTCAGCTTTGTTAGTATTGCATTCATTACTAAAACTATCTGTCATACATCAAAACAAAACTTTATGTATGAGCTGTAAAATATATATACTTTCAAAAAATCAAAATGATTCAAATGATAAAATTGTGCCTATGACCATATATGGCCCTAGGTACAAGGCATAGCGCTTGTAAAATAGCTTGCACGGCCAAAACCATGTAGAAAATAAGCTTTATACACTTAAATGGACATATAAAAAAAATATGTGGGTCGTTAATATTCCATTCTTTCTCTTTATAACTAAAACTATTTGCCATTGTCATACATCAAAACAAAATTTTGCATTCGCATATAAAAAATCAAAATCAAAATGATGTAGAAAACTTTAGTTTTGAACATCAAATCAAGAGTTTTCCTTCTACTCAACTACTGCTTCTTCCTCCTTTCATTCAAAAGGGTTGCTAAGGTTTTAAACTATGTTGTAACTTACCCCAAAGAGTATGCTGTAAAATATATATTTATTATTAAAATTCAGCTAAGTGGCTTTAGATAGTTTTTGTAGCTAGGTGGCCTTAGGTAGCCCGAGGTACAAGAGTTCTCAGTGTGCATTGTATATGTTGAATGTATTTATTATGCCAGTCATAAATTTTCAGATCAGTGTTTTCACGTTCTTAAATCTGAAAATCGGCTTCCCTGCGATCATGAAAGGGGTGATTCCCACTAGAAAGACCAGTACATACAATATAATCAATAAAAGGCTGTTTTTTAAACGTATTATTAATGAAATAAAGGTGTATTTTGCAACAGTATCATGAAAAACTGAATGTATATGCATTCTTTGATATATTTTGCTGTTCAGTGTATGTGTAATATACAAAATATTCAGTGTGCCTGTTGCTATGGGTTTCATCCAGACAAAGTTTTAATGTCACAACATGGTTTTTTTTTTTTTTTTCTAAATGACCATTTAAAATAAAGATGTAGATCAGAAAATTTTCCACAATGTTTTTCCATAAAATTTTCCACTCTTTTTCTCTCTTTTTAATTAATTTGAAAATAGACACTAATACCATTTCTAAACTTTTTCTTATGAAAAGTATTACAAAAAGTTTTGAATCATTATAAAAAAGAAAGTGGATGAGGACAAAGGGCAAATGTTTGTATTTACGCTTTATTTTAAAGAAAAAGAATGGATGAGAACCAAAAGAATAAAAGTGTCATTTTACTCATTCTGATGCAAGTAAAGTTTTAAGAAGCCTATTCTTTCAGTATTAAGTTCTCCAAAATTATAAAAATATGGAATGTTTTTGCACATTCTTCTGCTGCTGCAAAATGCTTTAATGTGTACTAAATATATAATTAACAAATCTTGAAAATTGCCTCTTCTTTCTTATGATGCTCATTCATTTAGTTAGAAGCAGGTATTTTGAAAATAAATTTTAATATTACCTATAAAATAATTTATTTTTAAAATTGTTAAATTATAAGCATTTTTTAAAATTTATGTATTTTTATATATTTAATTAATTTATTATTTTTATACATATTATTTAATTTATATTTGTATGTATTTTATATATATTTATTATTATTATTATATTTTATTTATTATTATTATATATATTTTTATATACACTCTTTTGCAAAAAAGACACCATAAGGAAAGTGACTGTTTTTATTGAAATAAAATATCCTTACAGCTCATACATAGGTAATGAAATGATTACAAAATCAAGGCCACAGGACCCATCAATGGTTAGCAATTGCACATTGAATTTTCAAATCAGTAATCGGTGAAACTCCCCTTGGCGGCAATGCATGCTTGTATATGTCTAGGTTAGGAGTGATAAAGTTTCCTAATATCATCCTTTGATACATTCTGCTAGGCATTCCTCAATTGTTGCTCCAGATCTGCTAGGTGCCCAAATCTGGCGGCCTAGCATGTTCCATATATGCTCAATTGGTGAAAGGTCTGGTGACCTTACTGACCAAGGAACAGTATCAAAAGCATGGAGACAGTCCATAGATATGCGAGCATTATGTGGCATGGCATTATCTTGTTGGAAAACAGCCCTAGAATGATGTGCCATGAAGGGTAACGCAAACGGCCACAGGATTTTATCAACATATCGTTGAGCTGTTAAAGTTGTGCGCAGGATGACTAGGTGCGACATGCTATCATAAGAGATAGCATCCCACACTATCACACCAGGGGTAATGGCTGCGTGCCTGTGTAAAACAAAGGCTGATTGGGCTGGCCCTGGCACCTCCACACACATACTCGATGGTCATCTGCTGAGAAACAAGCATGATTTATCGCTGAACACTATGTGATGCCAGTCTGCTGGCAGCCGTGATGCTCTGCTACGACACCCCTCCAAATAACTGTTTATGTTGTGGGTTATGGGCAGATGTCTTAAAGGCCACCTTGAGCATAACTCCACCTCAGCCAAGCGCCGTGAAATGGTGGAAGATACCACGGGTAGTATGGAAGAGACTTTAGCATGTTGGATGGCGGACAGTGATGCCGTTGAGTCAGTTCGGGCCCGTCGCATAATCATCTGATCTTGCCTCGCATTCAAGCACCATGGCCTCCCAGAGCCTTCATTCCACCAATGAGTTTCTTGTAGCAACCATTGCTGCCACCACCTTTGAACAGCAGTGTTCGTTCGGTACAGGTGGTAATCTATTGCTCCATATGACCAGCCAGTTTCACTCATCCTGACTATATGACCACGTTTGAACTCGTCTATTGCTTGTAAGGTTTTTAGCAACGTCGTAACAGCATTATTGGTTGTGTCTCCACGGAACTGCAATGCCGATAACGAGCAAAGATAAATCGTCCACATTTTTAACCTGTTTTATAGGATGCTAGTTACACAATAGAAATGCACACTATGACCGAAGTTAATGCTCATTAGCCTTGCAAATTTAATTATTTGTATACTTGGTATAAAAGAATTTGCATATGAAATTTCGAGATGATCAGATTATTTTTTAGGGGTGCTTCTTTTTTTTGTAAAAAAGTGTATATATATATATATATATATATATATTTAATTTATTTTTATACATATAATAAACTGAGTAATTAATTTATTTAGTAGTGAAAGTGGTAAATTTTTTTTAAATACATACTGTTAATTCAAAGGAAAACTTTCTACATGTTTCCCTTTGAATTATCGGTAGGTATTTTACAAAAATGTAATATACACTGAAGAGCCAGAAAAACTGGTACAGTCGGGCATATGCAAATAATGGAGGTATGCAACCAATCAGCGTAATGCGATGCGGTCGACAGTGCATATATAAGACAACAAGGTGTCTGAGGAGGCTATTAGATCGGTTCTTGTTGTTACAATGGCAGGTTATCAAGATTTAAGTGATTTTGAACGGGGAGTAATAGTCGGCGTACGAGAGATGGGGCATAGCATTTCCGAAGTAACGATGAAATTTGGATTTTCGCTCACGACCATTTCAAGAGTGAACTGAGAATATCAGGTTTTCGGTAAAACCTCAAATCTCTGACAGCGGTGCGGCCGGAAAAAGACCTTGACAGAACGGGATCATCGACGGCTGAAAAGAATTGTTACACGAAATAGACGTGCAACACTTCCCTCAAATTGCTGCAGATTTGAATGCAGGGCCATCAACAAGTGTCAGTGTACGCACTGTGCAACGTACCCTCATTGATATTGATTTATGCCTCATTAACTCTACACGATATTAGGTAGGTGTACCAGTTTTTCTGGCTCTTCAGTGTAATATGTAATGTATTTTTCAATTATAATCAGTTTTTAATTTTTTATAATATATTTAATAATCTACTTTTTATACCTATAATAAATAGTAAATTATTTATGATTCTGATAAGGTTTTACAATTAAGTTTTCAAAAACATGTGTATTTAAGGAAAATAATAAATTGTAGCTGCTAGCTGCAGTATATAGATATTAGAAAATTTCATGCATAGAATTTTTTATATATTTCTATATTTAAACTTTCTTTTAACCTTGTATAATATAATATGTTTTAGACTGTAGCTGTAATATAAGAATAAATATTATTAAAAGTCACTGAACATATTATTCCAGGTAAAATGTAATATAGAGATTAATTTCAAAATTTTCTGGAAAATCCACATCTCTAGTATAAAGCATTCTTTACTTTTTGAGAATTTGCTGTGAGTGCTAATGGTTTGCACATTATTCTGCCAAATTAAATACATTTATGAAATTGTGTTTGAAAATTGTTTATTTGTGTTAGAAAATTATTTGTCTATTTGTGATTGAAATATAAAATACGTCATCAGAGGTGTTGCTGCCAATCGCTGTTGTCGCATTTTATGAAAGAAAATTCAATTTAGCGATTATGAATTCTGATGATGTCAGCCCGCATGTGCATCAACACAGTAGGTGGCTGCTCATTTTAAGAAATTGTATGAATGAATGCAGTTAATGTCTGCATTAAATCCCGGGTAACACTGCATATATTTTCTAGTTACATGTAAAAGTTACAATTTTTTTATGGCCACAAAATGTCTGTAATACATGAATTCTCATTACAGAAGAAACAGGTTTAAATAAGTGCTTAATATTATAATAATGTGACACAAGTTATCAATAAAATGTGCCTATAAATATTAGCTTATTTATATAAATTTGATTTGGAACTGTGACAACATCTTAAGAGTAAATTGATATGATATACATATATTTTATTTAACTTAAGTAAAAATCTATTTTCTTGTTATGCAATGCATGTGCCTCTAAAATAATACCATTGTCTGTTTTGTATCAAAATAATGATTTTGCTAACTATTAACTGGTTTTATTAGAATTTATTTACAGAAAAATGAACAAATAAGGGACAATGTGGAAGTGCAGACAAAAGCAGATTATTTTAAGTGCACTCACTACATAGTTTACCAGTCTGGATTACTAATTTCAATTTTTCATCTAGTCTCTGATTTTACCTTAACACAAGAAGGTATAAGAAATTTATGTAGCAGAAAGTCCATAAAAAAATGATCATTAGCTTAATATTTGTATGAACAGAATACTGTATTTTTAAAATAGTCTAATGCTTTTATAACTGCATTAATGGAACAATAATTACTTTCCCTAGTACATACATACTATAATGCATAAGGAAACTATTATGACAGGGTAAGGGTATAAATTTTGAGTTTTTGACGGGAAAGCACTCTTCAAGCATTCCTAAGCTTGAATTGAACATTGAAGTGATGCATGTGTTTTTGTATGTAATATCTTATGTCAAAATGGAGCATTTCAAATGTAATTTGGTAAGATTATTATCTCTGAATACTGAAATCTTATTGATTTTAAACATGAATAAACATTTGGAAAATCCCCTAATGTTCAAATGAATTTTAAAAAAAATTAAAAACAAAATCAGGATCAGTGAATGATGTTAAAAAAATGATAATTGTGTACATAATATTTCATTAGAAAGAGAATGATAAACTTTAAAACAGTAGTTTAAGCTGTTTTTGAGATATTGCACTTTAAAAAAGATAAATTCATCAGAAGAAATTGCATAAATTTAAAAATATTGTCACATATGTTTGGCAATAAATTTGACTAGCTACTTTTTGAAAATGGTGTCCAAATGGCGAAAAGGACACTAAATTAGCAAAAAGAATGTTAAATTGATGAGTTAATTATTAAAATCTTTTTAATATATGGGCTTTATTGTTTAGCAGATGCTAGCAATATTTCTAATTGTTAGATTTATGCAAAATAGGAGTTAATTTGGTACTTTGAAATAATTTTACATCTCACCATTCAGAAAAGCATCAAATGCTAATGTACCAAATTCAACTTTAAAAACATAAATGTCATGGATCTTGCCATCAATCTTTCACTGTGAAAGAAGTAAAGTTACTGCATTTTGTAGGAAAAGTCAAGTGCTGCCCACATCAGATGTTTTCTTATGATGTTATAAACAAATGAAACACAAAGCTAAGTGAAATTAAGAAATAAGCAAAAACAGATTTTAAGTAATGAAATAAAATGTAATTAATATTTGATACATACCACTTAAGCACAGATATTAATTCTTGAAGCAAAATTACAAATTGAGAATGTTTTTAACTTGATTTGCTGTAATAATACAAACATGTATTCATTTCCAGTGCAAAAACTTTGTAATTGTTATTTGTTTTTTGTCTTATGTGTATGTGTGTGTGTATTTGCTGTGTTATGTATTCAAGAATATTTTCAATGTTTGCTATACTTTAAAAGCTATTTCTGTGTGTTTCTTTTGCTTTATAAAATGTCTCAATTGTAATGCCTCTTTAATGCTGTAGAAATGTACAGTTGTTGAATTATGCTCATCTCTGTCATTGCTAATTAATCCCCTTCTAAGACTGAAACAAATGCAACATCAATTTTACAGTGGTTTGTTATGCATTAAATTTGATAGTAAATAACTTAGAGTAATATTTTCTAAGTTATAAAACATTGGTGGATATGGTTATTTTTATTATAATAAGAATAAGTAATAATACAAATGTGTATTCATTTCCAGTGCAAAAACTTTATAATTGTTATTTGTTTTTTCCCTTATGTGTATGTGTGTGTGTATTTGCTGTGCTATGTATTCAAGAATATTTTCAATGTTTTTGCAATACTTTAAAAGCTATTTCTGTGTGTGTTCTTTCTTTATAAAATGTCTCAATTGTAATGCCTCTTTAATGCTGGAGAAATGTACAGTTGTTGAATTGTGCTCATCTCTGTCATTGCTAATTAATCCCCTTCTAAGTCTTTATTTTCTTAAACAAATGCAAAATCAGTTTTACAGTAGTTTGTTATGCATTAAATTTGATAGTAAATAACCTAGAGTAATATTTTCTAAGTTATAAAAACATTGGTGGATATGGTTATTTTTATTATAATAAGAATAAGTAATAATACAAATGTGTATTCATTTCCAGTGCAAAAACTTTGTAATTGTTATTTGTTTTTTGCCTTATGTGTATGAGTGTGTGTATTTGCTGTGTTATGTATTCAAGAATATTTTCAATGTTTGCAATACTTTAAAAGCTATTTCTGTGTGTGTTCTTTTGCTTTATAAAATGTCTCAATTGTAATGCCTCTTTAATGCTGGAAAAATGTACAGTTGTTGAATTGTGCTCATCTCTGTCATTGCTAATTAATCCCCTTCTAAGTCTTTATTTTCTTAAACAAATGCAACATCAGTTTTACAGTGGTTTGTTATGCATTAAATATAATAGTAAATAATCAAGAGTAATATTTTCTAAGTTATAAAACATTAGTGGATATGGTTATTTTTATTATAATAAGAATTTGAAATGCTGAAACTAGAGTTGTTCTAATAAAGGTATTAGTATTTCAGTGATTTTTGTATTTTTTAATAGTTTGGTTACTTTCCTTATATATATAATGTATAAGGAAAGTATTGTGACGGGGTCGAAAATTCGAATAATTGAGTTTTCGACGGGAAAGCAGTTTCAAGCATCCCTGATCATAAATTGAACATTTTTGAGGTGATGTCTCTGTGTGTGTGTGTCCGTGAGTTTGTGGAGACGATATCTCACGAACTAATGGATCAATTCGAATGAAATTTGGTACAAAAATCACAATCCATGAATACTGGAAGCCTATTGCTTTAAAACACTATCAAATGTTCAGCCCCCCCCTAAATTTTCGAGTGAAATTTTGAAAAAATCATAAAATGAAAACCTTTAATAAAGTTACACAAATAGACATTTCTTGTGTAATTTTTCCTTAGAAAACGATTGACATAAACTTTAGAATGCTAGCATGAACCGTTCTCGAGATATTGCACATTTTTGAAATAAATTTATCAAAAAAATCCCACAAATTAAAAAGAAATATTAACTGTTGAGAAACATGTTTACTTTTCATATGTAATATCATGCGATAAATTTGGAAACATCATTTTCACGGATCTAACTCGTTCCATTCACGAGAAAAGGTGCTTTGAGTAATACTTTTGTATTTGAATGCCAATAGTCATTTATCTGCTGTAAGAATAACTTATTTCTCCGTCTATAATGCTCGACAAGATTTTGGCAACGAATTTAGCGGAATGTCACCAACTTGGTGACATTTTCAAATGTTGCCAAATGAACGAAAATCTCGCCAAATCTATAGAAATGACGCTAAATCAATGATGACTAATTGAAGAAAATTCAATATCTTGGAAAGAATATAAGTATCTACTATAAGAATAACATTTTTTTTAATTGTAAAAGTAGTAAATTCATTGCACTATATAAGGAAAGTCATGTGTTGCCAATATCAGATTTTTTTTTATTCTTTATTTGGTTGGGGAAGAAAGTGTCAATCTACTACTGAAATGTGTGCTACTATGATATCTATGTGAACCTTTTTTTAAACTAATTTAAAAATTGTGGTTTGGCATTTAATGAAAGCATTATGTCTACTATAGAAGGTAGCTAATCAGAAAATAAAAATGAAAATTTTTAATTGTTTTCTAAAAAATCTGATAATATGTCAGTTCGAAAATCAGCATTGCATATATAATTAAAGTAAGTATGGGTTTTTTCCTAAGCACAATGCAGGAACAATGTCTGATCACATATACAAATGCCAATTCTTCAAACTCTGCATTGGATTGCAATTTTTAATTTTTCCTAATGAGTAGTTGCCATCAAAAAATTGATGGATGGGTCCCTAAAAGGTTCAAAATGCTCTGAAAGAAATGAACTAAAATTTTGCCTTGCCCACCAAGGTTTTCAATAGTGCTGAATTGATTGTTTACAAAATTTATATATATACACACGATTCTATTCACATCTTTTTCAAATGGTAATTTTATAATTAATATTTAATATTAAATATTTGTTTGAAGATGGAAGGTGATATATATTTTGTTTGGGTTATTTAGTATCACAATATAAAATATAAATTAGTTTGGTAGGCTTATTTCAGAAAATATAAACGAAAAACTGCAGCCCCAATTTAACATTAGGAGCTCAAAATTTCAATCAGTCATAAATCCCCATGTCTTGAGTAAAATATATAAATTTTATATGAATTTATGATGCTTTCACCTGGAAAATTATAATCAGTTATTGAATGTGGATGTTGTCCTTAGAAAAAATCGAGTTAGTACAAAGTTTAATTTTATATGAAAATGACCTATTATGCAAATTAGATAGACATTTATTACTTGCCCTATACAGGGTGTCCCAAAAAGATTGAAACATGCTTTAATTCTTTACCTGTTGGAGATAAGTGGGCAATGTAAATTGCAAAAATGTTGAAAGTAAGGTAGGAAATAAGACTTGTGTTAATAAAATAGTCCTCCCATTAATTTTCAAAAAGTTACTTTTTAAATTTTTATACGACCCCCTGAGACAAATTTGGTCAATCAGAAAATTTTAATTTTTAATGTAACAAGAATAGATCATTAAAAAAAACCGCTTATCTGTACCTTTAAAATCAACTGAATTATAATAAAGGAAAAAAATCTGACTTATGCTACTTTTCCGTACCATGTGAAAGGCTGTTTCATCAGTGAAAATAGGGATCATAAACAAATTGATGATGGAAATTGTTTAGTTCAAAAATATATTATTATGTGTCAAAATTTTTTATCACAAATGCATTTTAAATAAAGCATTACACAGACAGAGATCATATAAAGCAGTGGCACTCACTACGCGGTTGGGTATCCTATGTGTTATCATCCAGTTTTTTCTTTTTTGTGATATGTCACAAATTTACATTTCTAATTTGATACAGTGTCTCCATTCGCAATGTTCAATTAAATATAACTCGTTCAATTTTAAAGATACAGATATGCAGGGTTTTTTTAATGATCTTGTTGCATTAAAAATAAAAAATTTCTAATTGACCAAATTTGTCTAAGGGAGTCGTATAAAAATTTAAAAAGAGTAACTTTTTGAAAATTAATGGGAGGACTATTTCATTAACGTAGTCTTATTTCCTACCTTACTTTAAAAATTTTTGCAATTTACATTGCGCACTTATCTCCAGGTAAAGAATTAAAGTGAGTTTCGATCTTTTTGGGACACCCTGTATACATATAGTATAATGTGTAAGGAAAGTATGATGACGGGATCGGAAATTCAAATTCGAGTTTTCAATGGAAGAGCATGTTTCAAGTATCCCTGAACTCGAATTGAATGTATTTGAGGTGATATCTGTGTGTGTGCTTGTGTGTCTGTGAATTTGTGGATGCGATATTTCACGAATGGAGTGGAGTGTTTAGAATAAAATTTCGTACAATATTACAATTTGTGAATACTGGAACCCCATTGATTTTACACGTAATTAAATGTTGGGAATCCCCCAAATTTTTTAACGAAATTTTGAAATCATTATTAAAAAAATCACAACATTTAATAATAAGGAAAACTTGAGCAACATGTATAAGCACAAATAAAATGATAATGCTGGTTCTCTTGCACTGACGAAGGGGATCCAATGTATCCTCGAAACAGCTGTATGTTGCATTATCCTTTTATTTGTGCTTGTACATGTATCTCAAAATTTTTTTTATTCTTTTGCACAAAGGGTATTTTACTTATTAACTTTTAATAATGTTACGTAAATAATGATTACTTATGTAATTTTTCATTAGTAAACGATGGACACAAACTTTAAAACACTAGCATGAACCGTGTGGGAGATATTGCATAATTTTCAAATAAATTTATCAAAAAAATCATATAAAATTATTAACTATTGTGAAATATGTTCACTTTTTATATGTAACTAGCTGCGATTACCCGGCATTGCTCGGGATTGACGACGCAAAATTCTGATAAAAATTACACCGGAACATATAGGGCCGTGAATCGTATACATTTTATTTTCACTGTGAAAGAAGTAAATTCATTGCATTATGTAAGAAAAAAAAAATCATTGCATTATATAATCATTGCATTATAGCTGCTTCCGGCACGCCCTTCGCAGCTAGGCCCTTCGGGCAGCGTCTCGGAATGTGATTATTAGGTGCCCATAATTGATGTGCAGTAAATATGTACAGTTTGAAAGGAAAACTAAAATGACTCTTAAACGCTAGCCAACAATGAAAATGTTGACAAATTAAATGACATTATTCTAATTTGTTAGGTTGCACCGTAGTGCTTGCTTGTAAACCAATTTTTAACACTTTACAACAAAGTTGAAAAGTGTTTATGACTTTGTTCATTCTGTCTGTCTGTCTGTCCGTTAGCACGATAACTGCCGTAAAAATGACTTAATCAAAATGAAATTTTAGTATGTTGTTCAGACGGTCTGTAGGACCTATGGGAATATAAATGAATAATATCACACAATTAGTTTTGGATTGAACCCGGGTTGAAAAAATGAAATACATTGAGCTCTATGGGACCTAATTTTTCTAACATTTTTTAAGCGGATTTAAAATTCACAAATTGCTTCGAAAATTTTAGGTAATAGTCAAATTGTTCCATAAAATATATAACAAAAAATTCAGCTAAATATATTCAGTAGTTTTTTAAATAAAAATTAAAATAATAATTACACATCTTATATGAAACGATCACGTGACCATGATATGAAACGATCACATGACCCACTTCAAAATGAGATATGGCATCCATCTTGTTTCAAATTCGTGATTTTTTAAAGTTCTTTTTAATTCATATTGAGTGTTGTATCCATCCTAAAACTACTTTATTTCTGCTTAAATTCTGTGCATCTACATACTAAAACAACACAATGACAATATATTTGAGTTTAAATTCTCATTCAAATTTGATTATTTCTACAATTAAGCCTATTTTTCACCTATGTAAAATGTAAACAGCAAAATATGTAGAATAAGTTGTATTAGAATTACTGTATTTCTTTAACACAAAATAATTCAGTCCATGGAGTCTGCATGGCTGATATGAATGAAATATTAATTGATTTTATAAACAGAAGGACGATATTTTTCGATGAAGTTTTAAGCATAAAGTTTATGAATTGTAGCTCCATGGTCTTAATTTTTAAATAAAATAAATTATTATAGTATTGTGATGAATGAAATGGAGAAAGTTATGAATGAAATCCTGCTTTTATGGAGAGATCCAGGCGTGTTATTTTTTCTATGACGTCATTTGAATTAATTTCAGTTGTTTTCGATGAAGTTTTCAAATATAATAAATTATCGTAGTATTATGATAGATTTAAAAATATTACCGTGGAATGTATTGCATTTTAGAGATATTTAAACCACGCAATTTATATTTCAATGCCGTCTTTTGAATGAAGTTCATTTTTTTCAATGAAGGTTTAAGTTTTCAAATATAATAAATCAATGTAGTATCGTGATAAGTTTTAAAATATTACCGAGGAATGTATTGCATTTTCGACTTTTTTAAATAAAATTGCATTGAAGTTGGAAAGTGTTTCATAATCAATGCTTTAAGCATGATTGATCTTTCTTGTTTTGATTTTCCTCCGGGAGCTAAAACATACAAATTTTGTGAAGTTCCTACTCTTGAGCATGCCACATCCAATTGGCCATGACAGAAGCAAGAACTTTCTAATTTCATGCCTGCAAACTTAAGGGTTTGTCTTTGAGCTTTGTTGATGGTTATGACAAATGTCAATCTAACTGGGAACTGGACTCGTTTGAAGCTAAATGGTAGGTCGGTTGGTATCAACGGTATGTGAGGTACGAATACGTTCTCCTCTTCTATAACATTTGGTAAAATATTTTTGACACAGAGCTGTGTTCCATTGCATAATTTTGGTAGATTCCACAGAAGAATTATTGTTGATCCTTTCTTTAACTTCAAGATATGAGAAGGTATTCCAGGTGGCTCAAGGTAGTTCAGATACTCCAGCAGGTAATAAACGGCATCATCGGTGTCCACTGCAGAGTCAAATGACTTGCCATGGTATAACATGCTGATAATTAAATAACCATTAATCCTCACAAAATGTTGATAATTAAATAGCCATTTTCATTTCTTAATACTTTTCGTTGCTGAATAAGCCTGTGAAAAATAAACCATTGTGATAGAGTTTCCATTTAAATTCATATTTCAAACCTGCGATTTTTAAAAATGACTAATACGTTCAATAAACTCCCACAAAACTCAGAAATTTATAAATAAATTGGCATCACATCTGATTTCAATTAGCAGAAACAACAAGCACACAACTATAATTAGAAGGTCTTTATTTCACTTCCTATAAGACGTACAAAATCTAAAAAAGGCCAGAGCGTTTTCGAGCGTAAATACGCTCTTCATGAGTGGCTACATGGAAATAGAAATGATCGTTCATATATAGACCAGAAAAGGTGACAAATTTGCATAAATACAATTATCAATAAACTTACGTTTATCGAAGGAGAATCCAAAAATACAAAATATTTTGAACAGATTCAAAATCGAGCATAAATCACGAAAAGTACAGTAAAAATTTTACAATTTTATTACAGAAATTTCAAATTCAAAACTTTTTTTAAAAATAGGGGGGCAGTCAGGCCCAATCCCCGGGAGGATGACGCCAAAGATAACTATGACGAGACTTGAATTGCATGTAGTCGAGAATGAGTCGCCAAGCATAACTTAAAATCTGAACGTTATATCCCCGTTCGGATTTTAAATTATGCTTTGCAACTCATTCTCGACTCCATGCAATTCAAGTCTGTTCATAGTTATCTTTGACGTCATCCTCGCGGGGATTGGGCCTGACTGCCCCCTATTTTGAAAAAAAGTTTTGAATTTGAAATTTCTGTAATAAAATTGTAAAATGTTTACTGTACTTTTCGTGATTTATGCTCGATTTTGAATCTGTTCAAAATGTTTTGGATTCTCCTTAGATAAACGTAAGTTTATTGATAATTGTATTTATGCAAATTTGTCCCCTTTTCTGGTCTATATATGAACTATTTCCATGTAGCCACTGATGAAGAGCATATTTACGCTCGAAAGCGCGCTGGCCTTTTTTAGATTTTGTACGTCTTATAGGAAGTGAAATAAAGACCTTCTAATTATAGTTGTGTGTTTGTTTCTGTCCAGAGATTTAATTGACTTTCACGTTTTAAACCAACGATGTCCAATCTTTTTCGTTGGGTATTGTTACATTGAGATTTACAATCACAATGTAACATTGCAGTTTTAAAAGAGGAAGTAGACCTGAGAAGACGGTCCCTCATGCAGTGAGGCAATAATTATAACGTTCCCTCTAACGCAGCTGTACCGGGCATGGTTTCGAAAAAGAAAGGAGACTTCTCAATTTCAAGTCAGTATCAGGTGCTTTGACAAACGAAAGGGGTTGAACTTCCTGATCCGAGAGGTCAATTTATATCACTTGGACCATGGGAAAATTCTCGTGAGAACTTTCAATGTCTTAAAACAGGAGACTTGATATCTTATATTTCAGGGGGGACCTTGGCCAATAATATAGCCGGAAAGCGTAGCTGTTAATTTACTTGGCCAATTATGGACAGGGGCGCCTTGTGAAGGGGGAAGAGACAGAGAGCAACTTTGCACTTTAAAATTTAGAAATCGAGGATTTGAATTTGTGCGGTGTGAACGAACGGTCGCAAGAGCGAGGAGTCAACAGCGAACTCGGCGGTACTGAGACACGACGACGAGCCGACAAGTCCGGGGTCCTTCGATAATGGCGGAGGTAGGACAATTCTGTACATATTTTTTACAAGATGGCTCTCTTTAGACTCTTAACCCTCAACATAAGGTTAGCCTGTGCCATAAGGCAATGGCATGTAAGATTCATGTTAGGAATTACCTGGATAGGTTATAACTGTAAAACTCACATTTTGATGAGTGAATGAAGGGAATTTAAATATCTTAAATAATGTATTGCACTAAGGATGTTGGTATGTGAATTACAGATGTTAAAATCTAATAGAGGTTTTATCTTAATAAATATTTTGTTATTGTTTTAAATTAAGTCTCTTCATTTTTATTACTTGTTTTATGCATTTTAATTTACTTCACTTTACGTGAATGGCCTACTTGCGTTCTTACTGGACGTGTGGTTTTCCACGTATCAGGTATCATGGAGTTAGAGAGTAGAACTCCTAGGAAAGAGTTTCGTTTTCCATTAATATTTCCAACAACTCCTGGTCTTAGAAACTCGAAACTTGGACTAAATTTATGGAGGGATATTTCAAAGCTACCTACAAAATTCCATTAAATTCGGTACAGCTGTTCTCCCGTAATGATGAGACAAGCGAAAGCTTCGTTTTTCATTAATATCTCGAGAACGCCTGATTGTAGAAACTCGAAACATAGACTAAATTTTAAGTGAGACTATTTCAAGGCTACCCACCAAATTTCATCAAATTCGGTTTAGCCGTTTTCCCTTGATGTTGGATCATACATACATACATACATAATACTTTTCTTCTTTATATATATAGATATTATGCGATAAATTTGTTAACATCATTTTCGCAGATTTATTTCCTTCCACTCACAAAAGAAGATACTTTGAATAATAGTTTTGTATTTTGACGCCTAAAAATTCGTCAATATTCCTTTATATATAAGAAAAACTCTTCTCTTTATTTATGTGTAATGCTTGGTAATAAATTTGGCAACTAAATAATTTAGCGGAACAGCAACTCCCCAAATTGATGAAAATATCGTCTTGCAAGAATGATGCCAAATTGATGAATTAATTATTAAAATATTTTAATATATGGACTCTACTGCTTATTGTGGATGCTATGAAAATTGATATTTGCCAACTTAGAGTTGCGCGAAATATAAGTTAATTGGGTACTTCGAAATTGTTTTACGTGCTGTCATCCAAAAAAGCGCCAAATGAATAATTCAGTGTCAAAACACAGTGCCGTCGATCTTATACATCATGTTTTCACTGGGAAAGAAGTAAATTAATTAAATAGTGAAAGTCTTGTGCTGCCGACATCAGATTTTTTATGGAAGACATTAAAACGAGTTTAATGATACATTTGGTTTTACTGGTCGACCCACGAAGCGAGAATGAAGAGCGGTGTTCGGATATTTTTTGGCCGACTCTACATCTATTTCAGCATATAAAGTAGGTAAAAAAGCATGTGAACACAGTTCATAATGTTGCGAACGCGCAGTGTTCCGTTTGGCGCCTCTTCTTTCGTCTGTCTCGAAGGCTAGACGAAGAAAATGCGGTGTATGACGTCAGCATGACGTGGAATCACGTGAGCACAGGGTTTCCAGAATTTGGCAGTTAGAAGAATGGTTTCCAGATTTGGCGATTTATCGCCAAATTGGCGACTTTCGGAATGTTCCAGAAACTTCTCGATGGAACGATTTCTTTGAGATATAGATTTCCATAAGTTTATATGGAGAGACTATAAAAAGGACTCGCCCTTAACGTTGCAGGGGAGTGGACGTGATACGAGCTACATTGGTCTGTGATTTTTGTCAATGTTTTGAGAATATATTATAGTCGCTGTTTTGTGAAATTACTTTCGTCAACGTTTCGATAATAATGTCGCTTATTCTGTGTAATTAGTGGAGCATTTAAGTACTATTTGTTTGTATACTGTTCCTGTTTACTTTGCGCTTGTGAACAAACGTGAGTTATCCAGAAACTTGGACTCGTTCTTGAATCGCGTGTAAACACGTTTCTAAAGGATACGTTTCGTAACAATAACTTGACCAGAAAAGCGTCAAGAGTATTAATCACAATTTGAGTTAGTAATGACTACTGCAATGCCAGAAAACTAAAAACATTTTGCTGGATTTAACAGAGGTGCCAGCTAAAGAGATTGGCATGGTAGAAGCAGCTTTCCCAAAATATTAAAAAAAAGCGAATTATAAATATTATAGGGGCGAAAGTCTGAGAAGCATAGTTTAGTAAAAAGTGACCAGCAGAACGTCGGGCGTTTTTGGTGTGAAATGAAGGGAACTCTGAGAAATGCTCCCAGTGTAGTATGAAACGAACAAAGAGCTCAGTAGGTACTATACCTTTTAACTATGAGAGAAAAGGCATTAGTTTTACAAAATTGTAATGTTTGTTGCAAAGTTGCCCCACCATGTGGTCCAATTTGATATGGCAGTTTCCATTCCTTAATGGTCAATAGCAATTTAACTAATAATCTAGTATATGTTTGGAGAAATTGTAATGTTTTAATTTAACTATTTCATGTAATCTAATGTTTTAATTATAGTGATGTAAAATGGTATTATGGCCTCAAAAAATTCTGTTCTTTTTAGTTAAATTTGAGTAGTTACTAAGGTATATTTTGGAATACAAACTACAATAGAATTTGATCCCGATATGCGAGTAATAAGGTGGGAATTGCGGCCACTATTTGCCAACGTTCTATCAATTACACAATACCAAATAATAATTATTCATATACCTGTATATACACTCTATAACAAAAAAATCGACGCACCAAGAAGGAGTTGTCCGATTGTGATAAAAATTGGTAGATGTGAAGAACATGCATAGAAAAAGAAACGATTAAAATTTCAGAACAATTTAATGATTTAGAGTTTGACCGTATACAAAGGGAGTAAGTTAATAAGGCGTTGGTCCACCTCTGGCCTGGATGCAAGATGTCAACCGGTGTGGCATAGACTGATAAAGTTCACGGATGGTGTCCTGCGGAATGTCTTGCCAAATTGTCTCCAACTATCGGGCTAAATCGTCAACATTCCGGGATGGTTGTAATCGTCTTCCCATAACGTCCCAAATGTGCTCTATGGGAGAGAGATCAGGAGACCTAGCTAGCCAAGGAAGTGTTGGACAAGCTTAAAGACAATTCATAGCAATACGTGCCGTGTACGGCCGGGAATTACCTTGTTGTAAAGTAAGTCCGGGGAGTCGCAAAAGGAACGGTAACGCAACCGGTCGTAGAATGTTGTCTACGTACCGCTGTGCTGTTAGTATGCCAGAAATGACTACCAAAGACGTAAGATATCCGCAGTTGAAATGCAACAGAAATTTTGACCACAGATTTAGAATCGCTCTTTATATACACCTGCTGAATGCACAGTTCTGATGCGCTGGAGCTCCCACTATTTATTCATTGGACACCAAATTTTATTCATTTGCGTGTTCGTTTAAAATGTCTTTGCATGCGAAATTTCATTACAATCGGACAACTCCTTCTTGGTGCGTTGATTTTTTGTTATAGAGTATATATTTAGTAATAACACCCAATTGTAACAAATAACTATCACCACAATGACCACAAATAGTTAGTGAACACTGTCTCCCGCTCTTTAACATTATGAAATTCTAAATGCATTCTTTTATTCATGAAACGAATTGAGATCGTGTACACATCATGTAAATGAAATTAAAACGAAATTGATTGCAACCAAAATAATTAACCCTCAATTAAATTCTGCATTATAAGTCACTTGTAATGATGTGAGCCTCCACCTCTAGTTTTAGCTCGTATTAAGACGATTTAATGTTTCTGTAATTATCTTCTAAATGTGTAAGTGTCGAAATCACAGAGTCAGTAATTATAGACTTTTATCATATTAGTGTACTTAATGATTTGCTTTAATTACATTTCAATCGTTTGAAAACTGAATGATGTAAAAGAAGAAGAGTATGCCTTTTATAAATATTGCTCATTGAATAGGGATATTTAAAAAAGAAAGGCCAGATATAGACATACTGTCAAGAAACGAATGCTTTTAATGATAAACTTTCTAAGGCAGTGTCCAGTGTCTTTCCCAAAAGTGTTTCTCAACATTTATTACTTTTAACTCTTATTCTCAAAATTAGAAATGTTTCCAAACTTTTCTTAAAAATTTTCCACTTTGAATGCAGTTAATGAGTTATTTTACATTTTATGCACTTCTGAAGTGAAAAATATTTTTCCATATCAGCACGTCTATGGAGTTTCTGTGTCTTGTATCGCAAAATGATTATATAAAAATCTGATGTGGGCAGCACATGACTTTCCCTGCAGACTTATATTCAGGTTCTCTTTATTTTAATTAAATTTAATTCACTTTTAATTCAATTTTCGTTCTCATTTGATAACTGGACTTATTTTCAAAGGTGGAGTAGAGAAAATACTAAAAAACTAAAATATCTCAAGAACGGCTAGTCCTAATATAATGGGTTGGTCTTAATCTTTTCTTCGTTAAAAAGTACGTATTAAACAAGTATTTAATGGATATATTTGAGCATACGTAGTTTTTTAGTTTAGATTTTGGCGATTTTTGCGGGCAACTCGAGTTCCGTCGAAAACTCGAGTTGCGATTTTCGACATGATTCCAATACTTTCCCTATACATTACCATGTATTGCAGGGAAAGTAAAAATATGAAATTTGGTACATTTGTAGAGAAATGATATGGTAACACGGTGAAGTAAACCGTTTTTCGATTTAAACTTTAGTTTGGCTTGAAATACTCGTAGCTAGCAAAGCGAGTTCAGCAAGCGCCAGCAAGTAGAATGCGATGATCAATCAGCGCGTCTGTCGAGTTTCTCTGTCTCGTACCGCAAAAATGGTAGCATACCAAATATGAAATTCGGTACATCTGTTGAGAAATAATAGGGGTGAACGCTGGAATAAACCGTTTTTTGGTTTAAACTGTAGTTTGGCTTGAAAAAGCTCAGCGAGTAGGAAGCGAAACCTTACGATTCGCGAAGTGAGTTACGAGGGTTGGTGAAGCTCCCCTAGTAATCGCCAAAATGAAGACGTTAACATCGTAGCAAAATATATGCCAGTATCAATTTTATCCTGTTGTAACAATTAGTTAAACACAAAAAAATATATGAATTTGATAAATTCTTGCCAAAATAGTTGATAGGGAGGGACAAATAAGAAGTAGAAAATTTCATTGATTCCAGTAATTTTTTGGACCACGACAGGAACCATTATAAACCAAGCAAAAGTATATTACCGTTCATTTATATTTTTACCTACTAGAACGAATTGCCATTGTCCTGAATAAGCGCCCGCTATTTAAATAATACAGCTATAGGTAACTTCATTCAATTTCCAAATCGCCTGTTTTGAACCAAAATCATTCCACCCAGTATTTCTTTCCTGGCTTTTTAGTCGGGGGGGGGGGGGATTTTAAGGGGTTTCAAGTTTTCTATTTGCCTTTCATACATACACTACGTGACAGTGAATATGAGACATCAAGAAGGAGTGGGCAGAAAAATATGCAAATTGCAGAGTAGACGCAGCTCATCGAGTTATGTAAATGATGCGAAATAAGCAGCTGTCCCGCTCACGTTGAGTGAGATATAAGGGTAGGAACCTGCAGACTCGGCAATAGTCGAGCCGCTCTGTCTGCCAGGTAAATCATTTTGCAATTTTTTTTTTTTGCCTCAGAGGAAACGTATAGTAGCAGAGAATGTCAGCCGCAGTCAATCTAGGTAGTTTCCAGCAGACAGACGATTTCACGACGGGTATGGTGATCGGACTTAGAGCAGGTTGGTCCATACGTCAAATTTTAGAGGACAGCCACCTACACGCCTTCTCGATGCACCGGCTGTGGCGAAAATGGTTGGAACACAGGAGTGTGGTACGTTTGAGGGGTATCGGTACGGACAGAGCGACGTCAGCCCTCGTGGGTCGACGCATCCGCCGGCAAGCGTTGGCGGCCCCGCAGACCACTTCCGTCGTCCTTTTGCAGCATGTGCAGGACACCCTTGATGGTCCCATATCGACCATAGGACCATTATCTGCCGATTGGTCGCCGGCGACTTGCACTCATAGCTCTCGTTAAGAAGACTACCTTTGACCCAACAGCACAGACGTCTCCGTTTGCAATGGTGTCGGAATAGGGCCACGTGGACGGCGGAATGGTACAGGGTCGTGTTCTCAGATGAGTCACGCTTCTGTTTTAGCAATAACAGTCGCCGTGTACGAGTCTAGCGCCGAAGTGGTGACAGGTCCAATCCGGCCGCATCTGTGGAACGCCACACCGCCAGACAACGCGGCATCAGAATTTGGGACGCCATCTTCTACGATAGCAGGTCACCTCTGGTCCTTATTGAGGGCACAATGACGGGCCAATAATACGTGGATGACGTACTGTAGCCTGTGACACCTACCATTCCTTCAAGGAGTGCCCAATGCCATATACCAGCAGGATAATGCCCGACCACACACGGCAAGCATAGGCCATAAATGCCCTGCAAGGTACCCAGGTGCTTCCCTGGCCACCAGTCGCCCTGATATCTCACCAATCGACACGTTTGGGACGCGATTTTACGTCGCTCGCGTGCCCTGCCACCGCCGCGTTTAGAAGACGAAAACGCGTTTAGAGAATATGAGTCTGCAGGGAAAGTCATCTGCTGCCCACATCAGATTTTTTAAATCTTAGTTGCTCCAATGAAAAATTAATAAGGAAGGCGTCGTGGCACCCACTCCTCTTCTAACCCAAGGTCAATAGATTATTATATGCGTATAAGATATTCCACAGGTCTTGCTTCTAACCGTGTCCAGAGCTAGAGTTATCATCAGAAAAATGGAAGAACTTTTATTCTAATGATATTTGAATAGAATCCATCGGATTGCTCATTCATATTTATTTATTTATTTATTAAACTTATCGATATATTACGCATGCGTTTCTTTCTTATTTCGCCGCATCCGAAAAAAGGAAGATTAGCCATATTATTTTATATAATTTAAAAAAAATGTAGGTGTATACCTTCGCATTCTCACAAATCAGTCTATTTTATAACTTTCTATTAAATATCATCTAAAACCATAAAAATCGAAATTTCCGATATCATTCTTCCAATGATTTACTGGGCTATGGGGAACATGGGATGTTTGTGCAAATACTAAAAATGTTGAAGCCAAAGGATTTGGATTGAAACCAAAGGTGGAATCAGTGTTTCTTTCAGGATATTCGCCGCTCCCCCACCCCGGAGACATTTTACGTTAACCTAGTTTTTATTTATGTGACACAACATTTAGATATACACTAAGTGACAGTGAAAATAAGACAAAGAAGGAGTGGGAAGAAATTGATAAAAATCGGCAGAGAGAAACAGCAACGAACAATAAGTGATGTTTATTGCAACACGATACACCTATACGCTGAGCGATAACACTAACTGATCAGTAGATTGTAGGACCTCCGCCGGCGGCGATACAGACAGTAACACGTCTAAGTACAAAGTCAGTGAGCATGCGGATGGTGTCCTGATGGATAGCTACTCATTCCCAGTCAACCACTTGCGCCTAGAGGGGGGCTAATGACGTAACGGAAAAAAAAATTGTATCGCGGCTATCTTTCACAACAATGATTGACACTATTAAGTCTCATGCTCATCCGCCATAAATCTACCCTTTTATGCATGGTTATGTCAAATTTTGTTCTATGCTGCCATGTTAAATAATCTGATGTGGGCAGCACATGACTTTCCCTGCAGACTTATATCCACGTTCTTTTTATTTTAATTAAATTTAATTCACTTCTAATTCAATTTTCGTTCTCATTTGGTAGCTGGACTTATTTTCAAAGGTGGCGTAGAGAAAATACGAAAAAACTAAAATATCTCGAGAACGGCTAGTCATAGTGTAATGGGGTTGGTCTTATTCTTTTTTTCGTTAAAAATTACGTATAAAACAAGCATTTAATAGATATATTTCAGCATACGTAGTTTTTATTTTAGATTTTGACGATTTTTGCGGGTCATTTCGCAAAAAAGGCTAGTTATTTTCTTTCGAATCGTACCAAAATCTAATCAGCACCAGGATGACCCACAAGTGACTTATCTACCGAATTTTGCGAAATTCGGCCCTTTAGTTTTTCAGCTACAGTGGATACAAGCTTTTGCGGGCCATTTCGCAAAAAAAGGCGGGTACTTTTAACCCGAATCGTACCCAAAACTAATCAGCACTAGTTTCGCCCACAAGTGACGTACCTACCAAATTTTATGAAATTCGGTCAACTAGTTTTAGTTAGAGTGGATACAAAATCTGCACAGACAGACACACACACAGACGTCACGCTAAAAATAGCTTTTTCGTATTCTAGAGATCTCGAAACGTGTAGATCCGTGGAAAACTCGAGTTGCGATTTTCGGCATGATTCCAATACTTTTCCTATACATTTCCATGTATTGCAGGGAAAGTAAAAAAATATAGAATTTTGAAGTTTTCGCTCGAATTTAAAAAAAAAATCTATCTAGTTCTAGATTTTTTTACTAATAAGCCGGATATACATTTTTGTGAAAACAATACTTTTTCAATACTAAGTATGAGAAAGTAAAATTATTATGTCGTGGATATTGTATTACCATTATTTCGTAGCGAAAGAAGTAAAAGCATTGTTTTATGTAAGGAAAGTCATGTGCTGGCCACATCAGACTTTTTATAACAGTTATAACTCCCACTTTCAAAATGATAAATGTTTAAAGAAAATGTATACCTCAAAGGCGTGAGAAGGTCCCATTATATCAATGAAACGTTATTACCCATCTTGGTCGATTTTGAAAATATAAAAATAAACACGTTGTTCTTAACGTGCAACGTTACTACTTTTTAATGTTATACTTTATATGTTAGGACTGTCGTAAAAATCTTCACCTCACGGCATTGTGCCTGTATGTGTACTGCTGAGATGAAAGTTCCAGATGTGTTGCTGTAATTTCCTTGAAAGATTTACTGCAGTCGTTACAAAGAAATCCTTCGAAACAGAAATCACAAAACTGTAAACTGTTTTGTGGATTCCACAATAACAGTTATATTTGTGATCTATTTTGAAGGTACCTGGAATAAAAATGTTGTCATACCGTGTTATACCGGATGTTGCGCGATGTGGCGTAAATTAATTAGTTATGAAGAGTCAGGTCACACACTAAAATGTCTTTCTGGTAGGTCGGACGGTCTGGGTTTCAACATCAACAACACACTAAAATGTGGTGTAAATTATAATTAGTTTGGTTGTGACACACAATGGTGAGTTATCATAACGGCAATTTTACAAGTACTTGTCGTTATGGTAACTCACCATTGTGTGTTGTCCGGTATTAACTGAAAATAAAAAGATTTATTAAACATTCAAGGAATTATTCCGCCTAGGATAATGAAGAGACATTTTGGATTATTAGAAATATAATGCTAAAGACTCTTATAATTAAATATTGTTGCGAACGCGCAATTTTCCCTTTGGCGCCTCCTGTTTTGTCAGCATAGATGGAAAGGATCCTACGTCATCAAGAAAAGAATAAATACTTTTATCGGATCCAGAAATTGTGTTCAGCCAAGTCAAAAGTTGTCCATGTCGACAGATTGGCCCCATAATTTTGCCCACAGTGGATTGATACTGTCCGGGACATGCAGTATTAAGGAGGGCCCAGTGTTGCGAACGCGCAATTTTCCCTTTGGCGCCTCCTCTTTCGACTGACTGGAAGGCCAAGCAAAGAAAATACAGTGTATGATGTCAGCATGACGTGAGGATGACGCGAGGTCAGGGTTGCCAGGATTTTCCAGTTAGAAGAAGGGTTTCCAGATTTGGTGATTTATCGCCTATTTGGCGACATTTGACGACTTCCGGAATGTTCCATAAATTTCTCGGCAGAACGATTATTCTTTGAGATATAGAGATTTCCAGAAGTTTCTATGGAGAGAGTATAAAAAGGACTCATCCCTCCGTTGCAGAGGAGTTGACGAATGGACGTGACATAAGCTACATTAGACTGTGATTTTTGCCAATGTTTAGAGAATAATAGCAGCTGTTTTATGAAATTACTTTCATCAACATTTTGAGAATAATACCGCTTATTCTTTGAAATTAGTGGAGATTGCAAGTGTTGTTATTCTATGTACTGTTCTTGTTTACGTTGTGCTTGTGAATAAAGCACAACGTAAACAGATTAACGTAAAACAGGTTAACGTAACAACGTAAACAGTTATCCAGAAACTTGGACTCGTTGTTGTATCCTGTATATACACCCACGATACTAGGGATACGGTTCGTAATAATATAGTACAAATCGTGATTTACTAATAATTACAGAGTACCCTGATGGAAAGCTGCGGGTGTGATACAGTGGTTATTTTTTATACTTGACTTAACGCCATATTATGTTCACTTCTCCATAACACGATTGTTAAATTCGATGAATCTGTTCACAACTAGATCGCCATACGGCACTGACCGTAAAAATAGAATACAAAATTGGAATCCAAAATTAGACTTCACTCCAACTATATCGCCATAATGCACCGAGTCTAAGGTATCGAATGGCACATTTAAATTAATGTTTTATTTGTTGCACGGGGTTATCTGCGAGCTTCTCCCCCCCCCCTCCCCCGCAGACTGTCCATTGGCTCTCAGGCTTTTGTCTGCCCATTGTCTCACAATCCTGTGAGTTGGTTAGCCGTAGAAATGAAGTGAAATTGGAAAATAATAGGCACACGGAGAAGAATTTAGTTATTATAGTTGCACACCCAGAAACTGTTAATTTCATAAAAATGAGAAAATAATTTTTTTTGTGGGACTCCTGAAAAAAAATGTCAAGAAAGTAAAACTTGTGTCACAATTAATTAGGGCGAAATAAATTTATCCGATACCTTTTGATAAAAAATTCGTGAAGATATTCCTCGTCAATTAAGTGACATTTGACATATGCTAAATTGGCAATATTTTGTTATGTTTGTATTAATTTAGAAAGTAAACATATTTGACGATACTTATTAAATTTTTAATTTTGCTTAATTTTTTTAGTACTTTTGTTTAAAAAACGTATAATGTCTCTTGACTCGAATTCGAATTTCCGACCCGACACAATACTTTTCCTATTCGTTATACCATGTATGCAGGGACAGTAAAAAGGTTTCATTTTTATTTTTCAGTGTGTTAGTTTTCGTGTTTGTGAGAAGCTTAAACAGTAGTTTGATTATAATTCTTAAGCTTCTTTAATAAAGCCTTATATCTAAGATTTCAAATTTTACTTCCTATGTTTAGTTTTTGAGTATAAATGGTATTTTATTCCAGGAAGTATTTTTATTTATAGTTAATTTCAAACTCCATAAATGTTTTTCTTTGCTGTTCAGTAAATTTTTAATTTCGCTAATCAGGACGATAGGAAAAGAAAAATCTGATGTGGGCAGCATATGACTTTCGCTACAGAGTCATAGTCACGTTCCTTTTATTTCTTCAGTAAGTCATTAAATTGAGTTTAATTGAACAAATGACACGCATAATTATTTTAAATTATTCTGAGTTTGCAATCTTAATTAAGTTTTGGTTTTCATTTGGTAACTGAACTTATTTTCAAAAGTTGAGTAGCGAAAATGCGAAACTGAAATATCTCGAAAACGGCTTGTCCTACAGTAATGGGGTTAGTCTTATTCTTTTCATCGTTAAAAATTACGTATACAGCAAGCTTTTAATTGATTTATATGAACATATTATATGAATACATATAGTTGTATGAACATATATATTTATGATCATATACTTATCGATAAAAGATCATATCAGATCATATAAAGATCATTATGATCATATATTTATCATTATATGAACATATATATATCATTATATGAACATATATATATCATTATATGAACATATATATATCATTATATGAACATATATATTTATATGAACATACGTGATTTATATGAACATACGTGATATGAATGAACATACGTTCTGACGATTTTTGTGGATCATTCCGTAAAAAGAAAAAAAACGGGTTATGTTTTCCCTAATCATACTAAAATCTTATCAGCAACAGGATAATCCACAAGTGATTTTATTTAACAAATTTTGTAAAATTTTACCAATTTGTTTTTTAGGAATGGATAGAGACAACTTTTGCGAGCCATTTCGTAAAAAAAGGCAAGTTATTTTATTCCGAATCGTACTAAAATCTAATCCGTACCACCAGGGTAACCCGCAAGTGACTTAACTATAAAATTTTATGAAATTCGGTCTATTAGTTTTTCAGTTAGAGTGGATATATTCATTGCACACTAAGACACAAGCACACACACAAACGTCATGCTTTAAAAATAGTTCTTTCGTATTCCAGAGATCCCAAAACGTGTAGATCAGTCGAAAACTCGAGTTGAGATTTTCGACATGATTTCAATACTTTCCCTACAAATTACCATGTATTGCAAGAAAAATAAAAATATCTTCTAAACAATTTTATGAAACAACAGATATAGTAATATTTCTATTGTGCTATGCAATTTTCTTGCCAATAAAGATAAGTACATTTTTTTAATAATACGTCTCGGAGTTCATTTCTTATTGATCCAATTTGGACTCAACTACAAATGTTTTCCTATCAATTTGAGTTTAATCTCATATTTCAAAACACGATCTCGTTATATAAGATGAATTCTGAAGTTATGAAAAATATTTTTTCTCCAACCACTCCCATTTCATTTTTATCGCAGCTTTCTATCTAATGATCTTATCTCAAACACAAAAAATCGAATGTTTGCAGCACGTGACTTGCCCTGCAGACGTATATTCATGTTCTATTTATTTCTTCAATAATTCATTAAATTCAGTTTAATTGCACCAAATACCAGCCGTAATAATTTTTAATTCAATTTTCGTGTTCATTTGGTAACTGGTTTTATTTTCAAAGGTGGCGCAACGAACATACAAAAAAGCTAAAATATCTCGCTAACGGTAGTACTTGGAGTAATAGGGTTGGTCTTATTCTTTTCATCGCTAAAAATTACATATAAAAAAAAAGAATTTAATTGATATATTTGAGCATGTGTAGTCTCTTATTTTTTGATTTAAAGATTTTTGCAGGCCATTTTGCAAAAAAAAAGGCTGGTTCCTTTTTTCCGAATCGTACCGAAATCTAATCAGCACCAGGGTCACCCACAAGAGAATTTCCTATTAAATTTTATGAAATTCGGTCAGTTAGTTTTTCAGTTAGAGTGGATACAATATCTGCACAAACAGACAAGACACACACACAGACGTCACGCTAAAAATAGTTTTTTCCTGTTCTAGAGGTCCCAAAACCGTAGATCATGTATTGCACATGTATGTAGATCATGTATTGCATGATCATGTACATTACCATGTACTGCATGATCATGTACATTACCATGTATTTCATGATCATGTACATTACCATGTATTGCATGATCATGTACATAACCATGTATTGCAGGAAAAGTAAAAATCGGATATCTGCAGCACATGACTTTCCCTGCAAACTTATATTCACGTTCTTTTTATTTTAATTTAATTTAATTCACTTTTAATTCTATTTTCGTTCCTATTTGGTAACTGGACGTATTTTCAAAAGTGGCATAGCGAAGCTATGAAAAAACTAAAATATCTCGAGAACGGCTAGATCTAGTGCAATGGGATTGGTTTTATTCTTTTTATTGTTAAAAATTACGTATAAAACAAGTTAGTTATCTTGAAATTTGGACTGATTCTTGTATGCTGAGTACAAACCCACGATTCTAGAGGATACATGGTAACATTATATAGGAAATATCAAGTTATATCTTTTAGAACCTCCTTGGTTTTTGAAATGCAGAGCGAATGTAACCTTCAACTTCTTCCTCGATAATCCTTATCTATATTATGTAGGAAACAAAAACAAACTGATGAAATCGGATTTATATTTATAGTTGGTTCTATGCGCATATTAATAGACAAGGCCACACAATAATGAAGACAAGCTGGTTGAGCATCGGAGCAAATCCATTATATCGTCCAAATAACATTTATGTCAAGTTGATCTATGTACCGTGTGTTGATTGTAATCCTGGAAGTGGATTTTGTTAGATTATTTTCTGAGTAAAATATGTTGGAAACAGTTAGTGTTCTGTGTTTTATGTGTATGAGTAATTGCGTTGTAAATTTTAGATGCTTAAATACAATATTATAGCGATGTGCAGGGGCGAAACTACCATACAGTGCAATGTTCGGTAAGTCATTTTTGTATTTCAATGGTGCTGATTAGATTTTGGCACGATTCGAAAGAGTAGAAGTATCTTTTTTTTGTGACCGTCAAAATCTGAATGAAAAAAACTAAGCATGCTTAAAAGTATTCATTAAATGCTTATTTTATACATACTGTTGCTAGTCTATTTTTCCCTCCTTACTTCATTTTCGTCTGCTTCGAAGACCGCCGAAGAAAACTCTCGACAGGCGTTTCCATGACGTGAGCATGACGTGTTTCTAGAGTTGCCATGGTTTCCATGTCGAAGAAGGGTTAACAGATTTGGCGGTTTATCGCCAATTTGGCGACATTTGACGACTTCCCGAACCTTCCAGAAGCATTTCCAAATAACGATTATTCTACGCTTATGGGAGAGATTTCCAGAAAGACTACAAAAAGAATCATCACTCTGTTGGAGTTCAGTTGATTACACACAGTTGATTGTCACAGTTCAGTTGATTGTCACAGTTCAGTTGATCAATTGCCACAGTTCAGTTGTCAAAGTTCAGTTGATTGTCACAGTTCAGATACGAGCTACAGTGAACTGTAACTTTTATCAATGTTTTGAGAATAGTAGTGGTTGTTTTCTGAAATTATTTTCGTCAGTATTTTGAGAATACTATCGCTTATTTTGTGTAATTAGTGGAGCACTTAAGTGCTGCTTGATTGTATATTGTTCCTGTTTACTTTGTGCTTGTGAATAAACGTGTTTAGTTATCCAGAAATAAGGACTCATTCTTGTACTTGTAAGGACTTTTCAACAGCGAAACGAATAAGATCGACTCCATTACTCCAGTAATCAACATCAATATAGTCTAGTACGAACCGTTTGAGTTTTTGGAATTTTGAAGTTATCAAAGACAGTGGGTCAGCCAGATCAATATTATTGACACGTTTTATTTTATTTTTGCAACTGCACCTTCCCTTCCACGGATTCGTTACATCCCTGTTTAGTCTAGCTATGTCCGCCTCTGTCATTTATACGGAACCTCAGATTGTCGTTTTTTTAACCTAAGGCGATCACTAATGAAATACAGATCGTGGAATATTGATTTACAGATGCTGTTCCACTATGAAATTAGATTTGTGTTCATGAAATTTTTATAAGAGATTATGTTTTTTTTATCCATTTGTGGAGTAAGGTGCTAACGAAAACAAATCTTCGTGTCAAGGTAATGAAGTAAAACGGAATGATGGCAAAGAAGCGTACTTTGCTGACAAACTGAGGATGCTATCCTTTAAAATCGAGAATCTAAGGCTACAAGAACAAGCACAAAGTAAACAAGAACGATATGCAATTAAATAGCATTTAAATTCTTCATTAATTTCACAGAATAAGCGATATTATTTGACGAAAATAATTTCACAAAACAACAGTCACTTTTCCCAAACCATTAGCAAAAACCACAGACCAATGTAGCTCGTGTCCCGTCCATTCGTCAACTCCACTCCAACGGAGGGGTGAGTCTTTTTATAGTCTCTCCATAGAAACCTCTGGAAATCTCGCCATATCTCCTAGACTAATCGATATTTCGTGAAGTTTCTAGAACATTCCGGAAGTGGCTAAATGTCGCTAAATCGACGATAAATCGCAAAATCTGAAACCCTTCTTCTAACTGGGAAATCCTGGAAACTCTGGGCGCACGTCATCATCCTCACGTCATACTGACGTCATGGGCTGGGTTTTTTTCGCCTGGCCTTTGAGACATATTAAAGAGGAGGCGTCGAAGGGAATATTGCGCTATCGCAACAATATGCTACGGATTGATAAACTAACAAAATGAACTCGCGTATACGAAGTAGCCGAGCTGTGAAAGATTTCAAACTAAAGCTTAATTTTACAAATAATTATGAAATTAGAAGTTTAAAACATGATTTCAAAATTTGAGAATTCTAATGCAGAATAGCATATAAGTTTTTGGAATGCGAATATTAAATTAAACAAATAAGAGGAAAACAATGAAATCAAAGTAGCACATTTGAATCGCCAAATCGTATTTAACACACAGGAGTACGTTTCAAGTACAATGCACGCAAGTGCACCCGCTTTGATTAGATATTTAAAACTTGTTGTTCAATGTCTATTTGTACAAAGGGTGGTGAGCATGCGCGGTTTGAAAATGGGCGCTTCACTCTTTTGCAGTTCGTTTTAAGTATTAAAATTGGGATTCTGCAAATCCATATTTACGCAAAATTTCACGTATTTATGCAAAATTTCATCTTTCTACCTATTGTAGTTTTCGAATAAAAGGGAACACAAAATTCAGCAAATGCGTTAGGAAAGGAGAATGGACTTCGCTTCATTCGTCCATTAAATATAATTAAAACTGCAAATATGCAATCATAATTAAAACTGCAAACGGAATATAATATCAAGTAAGTATCTTTGTCAGTGTCAGCAATTAAACGCACTTTAATTAATGGATTATGAATTTGAGTTTGCAGGGAAAAGTCATATGCTGTTCACATTAAATATTTTAAGTACTGTCCGCCTTCTGTCAGTAGATGTATAATACTTTTGCTAGCCAGGTGCAAAGTATTTTGTGTCATGTATATTGCATAGATAATGCACTCTTTTTTTTCACTCTCTCATAATTAGTATTGAGAAAGTATTGTTTTTACGAAAATTTTTGATTATCGAAATTTCGATGCCAATACACGTTTTAAGACCTCTTGAACACGTTTTGACTATTTTTAGAATGATGTCCGTCTGTCTGATGTCTGTGGTCGATTTTTTATGTATACGATAGCAGCCAAAAATATTAATGTATTTTCGTGGAACTTTATATCCAGCTTTGTTACTGAAAAAACTGGATCTAGATATAATTTTTTTAAATTCGTGCGAAAACTGCAAAATTTATTAAAAATTTTATATACATATTTTTTTAACATGACAGCATAGGACAAAATTTAACATAATCATGCATAAAAGGGTTTATTTATGCCTCGAACGGTCACGAGACTTGATAGTTTTCAATCATTGTTTTGAAAAATAACCGCGATATAATTTTTACTTTCCCTGCAATACATGGTAATGTATAGGGAAAGTATTGGAATCATGCCGAAAATCACAACTCGAGTTTTCGACGGATCTAAACGTTTCGAGACCTGTGGAATACGAAAAAACCATTTTTAGCGTGACGTCTGTGTGTGTGTCTGTCTGTGTGTCTGTCTGTGCAGATTTTGTATCCACTCTAACTAAAAAAGTGATCGACCGAATTTCATAAAATTTGGTAGGTTAGTCACTTGTGGGTGACTCTGGTGCTGATTAGTTTTGAGTACGATTCGGGATAAAAGAACCCGTCTTTTTTTGCGAAATGGCCCGCAAAAGTTTGTATCCACTGTAACTGAAAAACTTATGCACCGAATTTCACAAAGTTTGGTAGATGAGTCACTTGTGGGTTACCCTGGTGCTGATTAGATTTTGGTACGATTCGAAAAAAAATAACCTGCCTTTTTTTGCAAAATGGCCCGCAAAAATCGTCAAAATCTAAACTAATGAACTAGATTTACTCAAATATATCCATTAAATGCTCCTTTAATACGTAATTTTTAACGACGAAAAGAAAAAGATCAATCCCATTACACTAGGACTAGCCGTTCTCGAGATATTTTAGTTTTTCGTATTTTCTCTACGCCACCTTTAATAATAAGTCCGGTTATCGAATGAGAACGAAAATTGAATTAAAAGTGAAATAAATTTAAAAATCTGATGTGAGCAGCACATGACTTTCCCTGCAGACTTATATTAACGTTCTCTTTATTTTAATTAAATTTATTTCACTTTTAATTCAATTTTCGTTCTCATTCGATAACCGGACTTATTTTCAAAGGTGGCGTAGGGAAAGTACGAAAAACTAAAATATCTCGAGAGCGGCTAGTCCTAGTGTAATGGGGTTGGTCTTATTCTTTTTGTCGTTAAAAATTACGTATTAAATCAGCGTTTAATGGATATATTTGAGTATACCCAGATTTTTATTTTAGATTTTGGCAATTTTTGCGGGCCATTTTGCAAAGAAAGGCAGGTTATTTTTTTCTGAATCGTACCAAAATCTAATCAGCACCAGGGTGACCTATACGTGACTCATCTACCGAAATTTGTGAGATTCGGTCCATTAGTTTTTCAGCTACAGTGGATACAAGCTTTTGCGGGCCACTTCACAAAAAAGGCGGGTTCTTTATTCCGAATCGTATCCAAAACTAATCAGCACCAGCCCCGCCCACAAGTGACTAACCTACAAAATTTGTGAAATTCGGTCCATTAGTTTTTTAGTTAGAGTGGATACAAAATCTGCACAGACAGACAGACAGACACACAGACACACAGACAGACAGACACACAGACACACACACAGACGTCACGCTAAAAATGGTTTTTTCGTATTCTAGAGGTCTCGAAACGTGTAGATCCGTCGAAAACTCGAGTTGCGATTTTCGGCATGATTCCAATACTTTCCCTATACATTACCATGTATTGCAGGGAAAGTAAAAATAAATAAAGAGAACGTGAATATAAACGTCTGCAGGGAAAGTCATGTGCTGCCCACATCAGATTTTTACTTTCCCTGCAATACATGGTAATATATAGGGAAAGTATTGGAATCTTGTCGAAAATCGCAACTCGAGTTTTCGACGGATCTACACGTTTCAAGACGTCTAGAGTACGAAAAAACAATTTTTAGCGTAACGTCTGTGTGTGTGTCTGTGTATGCAGATTTTATATACACTGTAACTAAAAAACTAATGGACCGAATTTCACAAAATTTGATAGGTAAGTCACTTGTGGGCGAGTTTGGTGCTGATTAGTTTTGGGTACGATTCGAGATAAAGGAACCCGCCTATTTTTGCGAAATGGCCCGCTAAAGTTTGTATCCACTTTAACTAATACACTAATGGACTGAATATCACAAAATTCAGCAGATGACTTATTTGTGGGTCACCCTGGTGCTGATTAGATTTTGGTATTATTCGAAATAAAATAACCTGCCTTTTTCTGAAAAATGGCCCGCAAAAATGGCCCAAATCTAAACTAAAGAACTACGTATGCTCAAATATATCCATTAAATACTTTTTTAATACGTAATCTTTAGCGAAGAAAAGAATAAGACCAACCCCATTACATTAGGACTAGCCGTTCTCGAGATATTTTAGTTTTTCGTATTTTCTCTACGCCACCTTTGAATATAAGTCCGGCTACCGAATGAAAACGAAAATTGAATTAAAAGGGAAATAAATGTAATTAAAATAAAGAGAACGTGGATATAAGTCTGCTGGGAAAGGCATGTGCTGCCCACATCAGATTTTTTTTACTGTAAAAGTATTAAATTCATTGCATATAAAGAAAGTCATGTGCTGCCCACATAAAAAATGTTTTTGTTAAATTTTCGTGTGAGTGAACTATTTCCAACGAGCCCGACTTCTGCCCTCAAGCCCGATGACTGCATCCATTGCGGTGGAAGTCACTTTGAACACAGCCAAAGTCGATTCTGAAGTGGTCCCCGGTCCCTGCTCTAATGATGACGTTATAACTCATAATCATCTACCAGATCAATGATAGAGTAGCGCTTGTATGATTACAAAGCCATAACGGAGCACTTAAGCGTTGGGACATTAATGTTATTGCATTAGGTAAATATATACTATTGTTGCTGGATTTAATATAAATTCCGGTAGTTAAACTTTTGAAATTGTTGCATTCAAGGATGTCTTACTGTTGATGAAACACTGTAGTTTGTAATAATTGTCAACAAGATACGAGAAGAAGCACTTGGGGGAAAATTTACCTTCTATCTATGATTATTATTTTCGAGTAGTTCACTTTTTCTGCAATTAAAAACACGTCAAATAGAAAAATATTATGATAGGATCGGATTTCAAAAGATTTACTCATTTAGAGTACTTCTGTAAATGAATAAGCCATTTTTTCATTGATTTCTATATATAGACAGGATAACCTCTAAACACAATAATCAAATAGAAAGGAATTTGGAACGATTATTACAACCGATGTTCAAAAGACTATGTATTTTCGAATAAAAAATGGGGCACGGGAAAGACGTTAAATTTATCAATCATTCATTTCAATTTTTCAACATAAAAGGACATTATGATAGATTTGTAAAAAATGTAAAGTTTTTCTGAAATAGCAAATGCAGATATTTTTAATTCAATTTTTGACTTAGTTGACTACTTCCAATGGACTCGACTTCCACCCTTAGCACTCTGGCTGTATTCAATATGATTGAACTCAGTTTGATCGTAGCCAAAGGCGACTCGAAAGTGGTCCATGGTCCCCGCTGTAATGCTGACGCCTTTATAACTCACAATCCTCTGACACGTCTACGGTATGGCATCCCTGATTAATGATTACACGTCATAACGAAGTACCTAAGTCTCTTAATTAAAAGTCATTTCTATCCTGTTAGGTAAATATGTACTATTGTTGCGGAATTTAACATAAATTCTGGTAAACTTTTGAAATTTTTGCATTCAAAAATAATTCTTATCGTTGATCGTTGATCAAACACTGTATGTAAGTATGATCAACAGGATGCGAGAAAAAGCACGTGGGAGAAAATCCACCCTCTGTCTAAGGTTATAATTTTCGAGTACTTCACTTACCTGTAATTTATGGCACATGAAATAAGAAAGTTTTATGATAGGATCGTTTTTCTAACTATTTACTCGCCTTGAGTATCTCTGTAAAAGAATTATCCAGCTTCCGCGGACAGGATAAGATCTAAACGCAGTTAATCAAATAGATTGAAATTGTGTACGATTATTAAAACTGATCTTCAAAAGCCTATTTATTTTCGAGTAAATAGATAGGGCAAGGGAGCATTTATTGTATAAATTAAGCACAGAGCAAGCAATTTATACGATTTTTAAAAAACAAAACAAATGATTTTTATAAGAAGTTTGTTGCAAAGCACTTGATAGTTGTTTTACAAGTAGCAAAGTTTCTTTTGAAATAAAGGAAAAGAAAACTAACATACCTAAATTAAAATATTGTTTGATGATCTGGGACTCCTATTTACTATCTGCATTCTCAATAAGTGGTAGTGGTTCGAAACACATCCTTAGGTACTATTTAATTACAGATTTTTCGGTCATTATCCATATGATATGCATACTAGTCAACTAAGGCGAAAATTAGTTTTAAAATCTCTTAGAAAATAAGAAGAAAATATTCTTGCCTCTTGTTTTACTATAAAATTTTAAATACTATTATTGATTGTCCTATTGAACTTCCGTGCTTGGAATTTCATATACCTGTTGCCAAAACTAGGCAAAAGAGAAAATTCTAAAACATTAATAAACACAATTACTTTAGAAATTTACTGTGCTTTTGAATGAGTGTGTTAGTTATCCAGAAATTTGGACTCATTTTTGTATCCTTGAGATCACATCCGCTATTCCAGAAGATATACATCGTATAATACTATTTAAGGCACGCGTGTGATCGGGTGTGTTTTGTAATTTCTATTGTTTTTAAACGGAGTCGAATGTCCAGAACCCATCTAAATTTTCGAGTGAAAATTTGAAAAAATCATAAAAAAATCAAAACCTTTAATAAAGTTAAGCAAATAGACATTGCTTATGTAATTTTTCTTTAGAAAACGATTGACACAAACTTTAGAACGCTAGCACGAACCGTTCTCGAGATATTGCACATTTTTTTAAATACATTTATCAAAAAATCCCATAAATTAAGAAAAATATATTAACTGTTGAGAAACATGTTCACTTTTCATATGTAATATCATGCGATAAATTGGGTGACATCATTCTCAGGGATCTATCTCGTTCCATTCATGAGAAAAGGTACTTTGAGTAATACTTTTGTATTTGAACGCCAATAATCATTTATCTGCTATATGAATAACACATTTCTCCGTCCATAACGCTTGGTGATTTAATACAATTTACTTGGTGATCTGATACATAACGTGACAAATTTGCCGGAATGTCGCCAACTTCGCGATTTTTTAAAATGTTGCCAAATTCATGAAAATCTCGCCAAATGGATTAAAATGACGCTAAAACCATGAAAATGACGACAATTGATGAAAATTCAATATCTTGGAAAGATTATAAGTATCTGCTATAAGAATAAACTATTTTTTACTTTCCCTGCAATACATGGTAATGTATAGGGAAAGTATTGGAATCATGCCGAAAATCACAACTCGAGTTTTCGACGGATCTACACGTTTCGAGACCTGCAGAATACGAAAAAACCATTCTTAGCGTGACGTCTGTGTGTGTGTCTGTGTGTCTGACTGTGTGTCTGTCTGTGTGCCTGTCTGTGTGTCTGTCTGTGCAGATTTTGTATCCACTCTAACTAAAAAAGTGATCGACCGAATTTCATAAAATTTGGTAGGTAAGTCACTTGTGGGTGACTCTGGTGCTGATTAGTTTTGGGTACGATTCGGGATAAAAGAACCCGCCTTTTTTTGCGAAATGGCCCGCAAAAGCTTGTATCCACTGTAACTGAAAAACTTATGAACCGAATTTCACAAAGTTTGGTAGATGAGTCACTTGTGGGTTACCCTGGTGCTGATTAGATTTTGGTACGATTCGAAAAAAAATAACCTGCCTTGTTTTGCAAAATGGCCCGCAAAAATCGTCAAAATCTAAACTAATGAACTAGATATACTCAAATATATCCATTAAAAGCTCCTTTAATACGTAATTTTTAATGCCGAAAAGAAAAAAATCAATCCCATTACACTAGGACTAGCCGTTCTCGAGATATTTTAGTTTTTCGTATTTTCTCTACGCCACCTTTAATAATAAGTCCGGTTATCGAATGAGAAGGAAAATTGAATTAAAAGTGAAATAAATTTAAAAATAAATAAAGAGAACGTGAATATAAACGTCTGCAGCGAAAGTCATGTGCTGCCCACATCAGATTTTTTACTTTCCCTGCAATACATTGTAATATATAGGGAAAGTATTGGAATCATGTCGAAAATCGCAACGCGAGATTTCGACGGATCTAAACGTTTCGAGACCTCTAGAATACGAAAAAACTATTTTTAGCGTGACGTCTGTGTGTGTGTCTGTCTCTGTGTCTGTGTGTCTGTCTGTCTGTCTATGTGTCTGTGTGTCTGTCTGTGCAGAATTTGTATCCACTCTAACTAAAAAACTAATGGACCGAATTTCATAAAATTTGGTAGGTAAGTCACTTGCGACCGAATCTGGTTCTGATTAGTTTTGGGTTCGATTCGGGATAAAAGAACTCGCCTTTTCTTGCGAAACGGCTCGCAAAATCTTGTATCCACTCTAGCTGAAAATCTAATGGACCAAATTTCACAAAATTTGGTAGAGAAGTCGCTTGTAGGTCACCCTGATGCTGATTAGATTTTGGTATGAATCGGATAAATATAACCTGCCTTTTTTTTGCAAAATGACTAGCAAAAATCGACAAAATCTAAAATAAAAAATCTACGTATGCTGAAATACAGACATTAAATGCTTGTTTTATACGTAATGTTTAACGAAGAAAAGAATAAGTCCAACCCCATTACACTAGGTCTAGCCGTTCTCGAGATATTTTAGTTTGTTCGTTTTTTCTCTACGCCACCTTTAAAAATGAGTTTAGTTACCAAATGAGAACGAAAATTGAATTAATAGTGAATTAAATTTAATTAAAATAAAGAGATTGTGTATATAAGTCTGCAGGAAAAGTCATGTGCTGCCCACATCAGATTTTTTTTATTGGTGACGTTATTAGCCCCCTCTTGGAGGGGGGGGGGTGAGGTGATAAAGTCACGATTGATACCATACCTGACAATGTACCTCCCTGGAGGTACATTGTCAGGTATGGTATCAATCGAAATATTTTTTAAGCTCTCTAAAATGAAGGGTAACACGCTATAGTTGTAATAATTTGGAACCACGAAACCGATTTTTCAAAATTTTTCTTGGAAATTATGAAAAAGAAAAAAAATGAATTCTGGTATGAGAAAGTCGAGTTGTGCCACAATCTAGATATTTTGTAATTTCAATATGTCAACATAGAGCATTTAAACAGACATATAAGATGTAGAGTACGTCTTTACAAATGTAAGATTGTCCTACCGAAATTAGGAATCTGGCAACCCAAAACTTGTGTAACAGTATGTGTTTTAAAAATCCTATATTCCGTATAATGCGTGATACAAAGAACTAACTCCAACTGCACCAAGATATCCATATATGATTTTCATCCTGGTACATCTTAAAAGTGTTATCGAATAAATCATTGGAAGCGTAGAGGCAGAGGAAATTGTTATCACGATATGATGGACGGCTTGAAGTTGTCGTCCATTAGACCGGTTCAACAAGATACAGCTCTGCAATTAAAATGACGTTAGGATTAAATACGTATAAACTGACGGAACGAGTGATTCGCGAATCGATAACTAAGAGGCGAATCATCTGTCGTCAGGACGTGCGTGCTGTGCTGTTTTGTGTCGTACCGTAAGTAGGTGGCCATCTCTTAAATTGCTTTGCTATGAGTGCTATCTATCATTGGCGGTGCCAGGCTTTCACAATTGGGGGTGCTCATGCCAAGTATGTATAGTTTAAAATTAACAAATAGTTCACTTGTGGAACTTTAATTCATTATATTTTGTCCATCGATTTCTGCACGATATAGCCGTGGTCTTAATTCATAAAATATGTTAAATAAAAAGAAATTTGAAAACTATGAACACGCTAGCGCAGACGGCAATGGAATGTTGACAATGTCTAACTAACAAACAAACTAACTAACAAACTAACTGACAAACTAACTTTTTTGTATCCTTCCGCGATAGGCGAGAGTTCACTATAGATTTCTTTATTGAAGCCTTGCGCATGTGCAGTCATTTGGAACTGGGTCTAGGCAGAAACCCTAAAATTATCTGATCTCAGATATTAAATCCGTAAAAAAGGTAAATAAAATAACGACTCAAAAAAGAAGCGAGAGAGCGAGAGAAACTGAAAATTGCTGGAATAAGGAGCTGGTTAAATAAAACGGACTGTTTGCGCAACTTGTAATGGGGGTGCTGAAACACTCCCAGCACTCCTCGTAGCGCCGCCTATGTACGCTTCTATTCTGGACACTAGCGTCAATTGATCTATTTTGATATTTTTAATGGGAGCTCGATTCTTAGTATAACGACTTCTTTAGGCGAGTTCTGTAACTGTGTGAGTCTTAAGCTGAATTTGTATAAAATTTCGGATGAGTCCTAAGGTCAAACATCTGATAATTATCTTTTCTCATGTTTCAAAAAACATTTTTTTTTTAACTTGAGAATTTTTACAGATTTTTGTGTGGAATGTTCTTGGAAATGTCTTTTAAGAATTTTAATGAATGACAGTGCTGTTTTCCATGATTCATGGAATTTTTGAATACTTTTTCTTGTCACAAATGACATATATATTTGTTTTTGTTCCGCCTGGAAATTGAAACTAACATTGAGAAACGAAGTATGCACTTTGGGTAACTCGCTTTTTATGCACTATCAGGAGACTATGAACTTTCAGAGGATCATGTACATTATTTTTATGCACTACCAGTATTTTAAAAATGTCATTCATATTTAATAATGACTAAATGCATGTCAGAAATGACGGGTAATAAATATGCCCATTAAAAAGAGTCGAGGAGACATAAAATTGTGGTTTGCAATTGTGCCTGTTAATAGCAGATATCTCAAATAGTGTTCTGTAACTGATAAATGTTCTTTTATAAATAGTGTTCTTTAACTGATAAGTCGTCTTTAATAAATAGTGTTCTTTAACTGATATGTGTTCTTTAATAAATAGTGTTCTTTAACTGATAAGTCTTCTTTAATAAATAGTGTTCTTTAACTGATAAGAGTTCTTTAATAAATAGTGTCCTTTAACTGATAGGACTTCTTTAATAAATAGTGTTCTTTAACTGATAAGTGTTCTTTAATTAATGTTCTTTAACTGACTTAAATCATTGTTGGCGAATAATGTTGAATGAAAAGGTTGATTTTTTGGACGACATCGTAATGCCATCCGTTCTCGTGGACAAACGGGTATCGTCAATTTTTCAAAATATTATCGTTAATTTTTTTATAAATAAGGGTTTCTATTACAAGTTAAAATCACAATTTGTTAAGCATCACACATTTATTTTCATCATTTATGTTTTTCTATGATGTACATAGGGAATGAAAACTCAATTTATCACTGAAGGACAGTGACAGGAATAACAAATTTCTATTTTTAAACCTCAAAACATTCGTCAACCTTTGCTCATTGTTTCTTTTACCTGTTTTGTTGATAATTTTGGCAAACTGATAAGAAAAGCCACAATTACGTTCTTGAAATTTGCGTTCTTAAAAATGTCAGCTTTAATTCTGAAATATTTAGCTAATTATCGTCTGTCGAAGCGTTAATTTTGTATTTTTATATACACTACTCGATACAGAAAATGCAACACCTTGAAAGAGCGAATAGTGTGATGCTGAAGGACACACAGGCAGAGATGCATATATAAATAAGGGATGTTAATTCCAGAAGGATAATGCAATTCAGTAATAGTATAAACAGGGTGATTAGTAGGCAGTAGAAACACTTCTTGCGGCGATACAAGCAGCAACCCTTGGTGGAACAGATGCAATGAGCGGGCGGTAGTTTTCTGAGGGATGGATGACAGTATGTCTTCAACCATCCTCCCATCGGGGACAAGGCAGTCAAATGACGGCTAATCACGTCTCATAAATGCTCGATGGGTGAAAGATCTGGAGACAACGGAAGCCAAGGAAGCACCTGGCCACCTTTCAAAGCTTGTCTGCTGATGGTTGCCGTGTACGGTCGAGTGTTATCTTGCTGGAAAACAGCATTTTGCAACCGCTGAAGGTAGGACAGTACAACCGGCAGCAGCATCTCATCCACATATCGTCCGGCCGTCATTGTGCCTCTGATACGAACCAGAGGTGATCAGCTATCGAAGCCGATGACATCCCAAACCACAATGCCGCGTTGTCGAGCAGTATGCAGTTCAACAGTCGCAGCAGAATTGGATATGTTTCCACTTTGCCTCCAGACTCTCACACGGCGACCGCCATTCGATAAACAGAACCGAGACTCGTCTTTGAACACTGCCATGTCCATTCAGTCGTCCAAGAGGCTCAGGTCCGGTATCGTTGCAATTTCTCACGTCGGTGTCCTGTCGCCAATGGTCTTCGTAAAGGACGGTTTGAGTGCAAGCCGATTTCGGCTAATCGTCGAGAATTGTTGTCGCTGATATTGGAATATCCAATGTTCCCTGCAAATTTTGCAGAATGTCGACAGTCGTCTTTTGTGTCGCAGGATCGTCCAACTGCTGAAACGGACTTCGTCGTTGGCCAGGCATCTCTTCAACAACACGTGTCTTCTGAAACGAAAAACAGCTAGGGAAATGAGTTTCCGTAGGCGACAGACAGTAACAACTGTTGGCTCATCTACCGTTTTGATCCCTTTTATTCCGCGCTCTAATCACGTGACTCTGTTGCATTTCAGATCAATTGCATACATCGTCCAGCCGTGTTTGTCTCGCATTTTGCATAATTATATGGTCAAAGCATCACGTTGTTGTATTTTCCATGTCGGGTAGTGTATATATATATTATCATAACAATCCGGGGGGACCTTACTGCCCATGACCAACAGCTGATTTCCCTGAAATTTTCAGGAACATGCTTGGAAATGTTTTACAGTGATGCAGTCAAAACTACATTTAATATTATTGGAAAATACATTTTTGTTGAAAAATATTTAGAACAGACTATGCTCTACACAAATACTGCAAAAAATATTAACGCATTTAATAGTAGAATGAAGTAACAGGCGTTGCCTGAGCCATAAAAAAGACCCTTTACGTAAATAAATCAGATGCGGATTACACCACTCAATTTCCAAATCCCTTGTTTTGAACAAAAATAATAATATTTTGTTTCAATCTAAATCTTCTAGTTTCAAGGCATGTGTAGTCGCGCGTGACAATTTGACACGCATGCGCACAAACGTCCATTGCTTCCCATACCAAGTTCAGTTTGTGATGATGTCAACTGCAACCGGAGAAAGGAGACTCGTTTTACAACCGCCAGCCGAGGAAAAAAGAAATCGAAAAATATCAGTTTTTATGCTTTTGGTTGAAAATTGATAGGAAAAAAAAATAGTAATTTTTTTTATTAGAATGCCGAGATATACATCCATATATGTTTACCAAACTATAGAATCATGCTAATTTTCCTTTTCGAATGCGGTGGAATAAGAAAGTACACTGCTCAAAACTAAAATCTTAACATAAAGTTGTAGGTGTAGCTTTATGTAAATCAGGTAATAGAAACAGCAAGGCGAGATATGCAAATGATCACAGTTTCGTTACGCATAGTGCAGTAACACCTTGCCGGGTGGCATAGAAGCGCCAAGTCAAGGAGAAGCGATATCACAGCCAAATTGTAGCGTCATTGGTTTTAGGTTGTAAAACTCATCACAGTATGCCAAGAGTACGTCGACGTATCGCATACGTTCAGTTGTCGTTAACGAAACGGCAACAAATCATTGTTTTCCGTGGGGGTAGAATGAGCTTTCAAAGGATCGCTAAATTATTGGGTTGTGATGTAAGCACAGTTCAACGGAGTTCAGAGGCAACGAAACGACACGAAGATCAGGTAATGAAGCTTCCAGGTGTACCACACCACGTTAAGATCGTATGCTTCTGAGAAGCGTTGCGCGAGAGCCGTTTACCACAGCCCCGTGTTTCAACAACATTTATCCCACACTACAGGTAACGTGGTTTCGACGCAAACAATTCGAAACCGTTCGCATGACGCAGGACTCCGAGGTAGATGATATTTTCGACACCTACTGTTTCAACGTCTTAACCGGTTACGTCGCTTCCAGTGGTGTCAAATGAGACGCACTTGGTAGATAGAATGGCGAAACATTCTGTTCACGGATGAATCACGATTCTGTTTTGGCATGACAGATGGCCGTACTCGCGTTTGGCGGCGCTTTCAAAAATGTCACCAGGAAGCTTTTTCTATCAGTCGCCACACAGTCCCCCTAAGTGGTATCACTGTTTGGGGTGGTATAACATTTGGTGGACGAACACCTTTGGTTCATGTTTCTACCAGTATCACGGCACAACGATACGTCTGTGACATTATGAAACCTGTGGTACAGCCATATGTGTCAACCAGGCTTGAACTGCTTTTTCAGTGCCAGGCCACATACTGCACGGGTAACTATGAATATCCTACAAGGTTTTGATATCCTGCCTTGGCCAGAATATTCTCCGTATTTGTCGCCAATTGAGCATATCTGGGACATCATGGGTCGCCGATAAAGAGAACTACCAATTCCAGCAAACCATGTTCAGTTACAAGCCCAGTGGCATGCTGTGTGGAATGCCATCCCTCAGCACACCATTGACCATCTCATAGACGTGATGTCTCGTCGTATTCAATCCTGCATAGCCGATCGCGGTGGGCCTATTCCATATTGATCTAATGTCAATAAAGTTCTATGTTTTCATTTTCCAGGTATGATGTTTTGATCATTTGCACATGTCCATGTTGCAATTATATTCTTTAAATTTCATAAGGATACATCAATTTCTTCATGGTGTTGCGATTTCAGTTGTGAGCAGAGTAAAAAATGACACAGGCATATTTCTATGTGTGTAAAAATAAATAAATAAATATGGAAGGAATTGTCCTTCTGATTCGGTTGAAAGATGGTTAAAAACAACGTCTTTCCGATGATGCCAAGATGGAAATTCTGTGTTAATATGCTGGATCGTTAAAGAACCTGTGGGTGAAAATCGCTCAAATTCGTGCTGCGCCACAAAGTAATTAGAATTTTATCCAATTAAATATTGATAATTATCTACTTGAATTATTATAATTATCTAAAATTTCATTGAGGTCTGTCATTTTGTCTCTAGGATTGCAAACGTTCACCTAATGTTATTTCGCATGATGATATATTGCGTACATAAATTTATTTTAAGAATTCCTTTGTGTTTGTTTCGAATTATCATTCAGTTAATTCTGGGTAACAATTTAAGTGCCATTACTTTTAATCAGCATAGTTTGTCAGTATCGTCATCGTAGTTTTCATTAACATGATATTCTAACATAACTACTACTATTAAAAGTATGTTATACTATTTAAAAATCAGTTCAACTGCTGGATGTACCTGAAAATGTTATATAGGGAGTGAATGAAGAACAGAATTAGAAAAATAGACGACATTTGCTTGTAAAGTTTTTGATTTATTTCTTTTACTGTATGAAGTATAAAAGCATTGGTATATTCTTTCGATGGCATTTCCTTTACAAATTTGCTCTCTTGAGCGAAATTAGTTACGAAACGCGTAATCGTGGTCCGGATTACACGAAATTCGGATTAACAGGATCTGGAATATCGGTTCTTCCCTTACTGAATCTTTATCATTTGATCCTTCATTCCCGTGGAAATGATTTGTCCCCCTGTCTAAGGATTATTGGCGCCGCCCTCGGTTGATTCTGAAATAAAACAACCATTAATAGCAACAATATTTTTGACTATTTAATTCTTGCTATGTTGTAGGTGTCATTAGGGGACGAACATTTTACACCAAACTTCGAAACTTTATTAATGTGCGGTCAAATATCCTAATTTATGAAATTTTGCAATGATCTTATTTAGATCTCGATCGAACAGAAGAATATGTTTTATGTTACATCCATTTGATACCGGAAATCTATAGAGCGTGTAAATGTCAGTAATGCTGACAGTAGCGTTATATTTATTACACATTTATTGTGTTCGTCATTTTTGCTTATTTAGAAGTTTAAAGCTTAGATATTTGTATACAATAGTTTGCTTCTGTTTCAAAATCAAAAGTAATTACAACACGATCTTTCGAACAATGGTCTGTCAGCACGTACTGTCATTATTGTATTTCATATATCTCTTGGTTGATATCAGTTTTGGAGCAATTAAATGGAATTACAGAGTTATGAACTGAGTCTAGCCTTTCGCGGAAAGATTACTTCTGCAGTGTCTACTACACAGTCTATTTCCAGATAATATATTTGGTCCAGATAATGTATTTGGGATTGTACAGACGCCAGTTTCAGTTGAAGTATTATCTACAGCAGATAGTTTACACTTGTTAAATTACTAATGATGGATACTATATCCTCCACATATTGTTATATTTTCCTATACGGAACTTCTTCTTTGAATCGTTGATTATTTGCTTCAAACTGAACACGTGGCTTCACGTTTTCATAAAATTCAAACTACAGTGTGATTGAAAAAAGATGGGCTAAACTTTACGAGGTGGTAATACACACCAAACCAATCATTTTTCGTCATAGTTTATCAAGTCGGGAATGAAACGTAAAGGCGCCAGTGGGCGCTTAATGGTGAAACCGATAAGGTGAGCCGAAAACATAAGAATGACTTAGAAGTTATAAAATGACATCTAATAAACAATAATTGCAGTATTGGCTCTGAAGAGCGACTCCAACCTGAATGCACGTCTTACAGCGGCGATGGAGGGATTGGCAAACTCTCTTGAACAGACCAGATATGTCGCTCACTTCGGTAGCAGCGGCTAAAATTCTGCCGACGTATTCTTCTTCAAGTTCAAGGGGAGTGTCTTAGAAGAAACTCTTGATATATCCTCACGTAAAGAAGTCAAGACACAGCAGATCGGGCGATCGTGGGGACCAAGTTATGGGACCACCTCACTCAATCCATCGTCCCGGAAAAGTAACGTCCAAATAGTTCCTTACCTCTCACATAAAATGGGCTGGTGCTTCATCGTGCAGGAACCATATACTCCGTCAGATGTCAGTTAGAACATCCTCCAGCAATTCCGGCAAGACGTCCTGCAGGAAAATAAGATACATTCTCCCATCAAGTCATTCCAGCATAAGATACGGCCCTATTAAGCGGTCGCCGATGAATCCTGCCCTCACATTGACGGAGAATCGTCGCTGATGCGTATGAGGATATGTTGATTGTGGGTTTATATTCGCCCACACATGGATGTTGAATGTGCCACCACATGCGATGGAGGCTTGTCTTATCCGTGAGAAGCACAGTCGCAGGAAAATCGGGCTGCGGCGCACTCCGTCCCAGGAACCAGGGTGCGACCTTCACGCGACAAGGCTAATCCCTTACTGTCATTGCTTGGATTCGCTGGAGATCGTATGGGTGTAACTGTTCCCCACGCAGAACCCGCCATACCGTGGGTTGTGGCACACCAAGAGGATGCCCCATAGCTCTTGTGCTTGTACCTGGCCGAACTTGTACTGTGTCCAGAATGGCCTGTTACACACTTGGCGTTCTAGCACTCCTTGTACGACCTGCATCAGAACTGGTAGCGATAACGGATCCCGATTCACAAAGCTGCCGATGCAAGGTTTCGAATGTTTTACAGATGGGCAACCGCCTATGGGGGAACTTTCTCCGTACAGTCGTTGTGCCTCTCTGCCATTCCCATTTGCAGCTCCATAGATTAAATGCGTATCGGCTTTTTCTCTATTTGTAAATTCCTCTTGCGTTTTAAAAGTTGAAGCTGCGAATAACTGCTGCAAATTGATAAGACAGTACATTCGGTGTTATGAAAATTTGCATATGGGTTCTTCTTCTTCCCCAGATGAAATTTACATGCGTGATTTTCTTCTTCAAGCAGAAAATAACAACCAGAATGACGCTTTTAAGTTTGCTGAACTGCCGCTTTCCAACAAGTAAGTGGCCTGTAACGCCTTTACGTTTCATTTCCGACCAGGTAAACTATGACGAAAAATACATGGTTTGATGTGTACTACCACCCCGTAAAGTTTGGCCCATATTTTTTTAATCACCCTCTAGTTGTAATCATTTGGATCCACGATACCGATTTTTCAAAAATTTTCTTGTAAAATAAAAATAAATGAATTCTGGTATGAGACAGTCGAGTTGAGCCACACTTCAGTTAATTCAGTTTGTATTTATGTGTCATGCATCACCCTCCATACCCCGCCCACCCAGAAAAAAAAACATTCAATTACATTGAACAATTGTTAGGAAATCAGTGTTTTTTGTGCATGTCAAAGATACTTTTGAACACCAAAATAATATGCGCATGCTTAGAACGAACAACCTCTTTTTCGTAAACAAATTTATTTCTGGACAAGGATAAGACACCAGCTTATATGTATATGAAACCCCATCAAATATGAAAAGAGCAGAGACGTAACCTTCAAGTGTTCTCAATAATCCTCATCTGTCTCATGTTCAGAAACAAGAACGTAGTTAATAAAATTAGATGCGTATTTATAGTTGCTCCGACATATTTATTAGGGTGCACTAATAAATACATAATGCGTTCGAGCATTAGAACAAATGTCGTATTATATCTTTCAATTGCTATTTATATCGTGAAAAGATGATATATTCACCATGATCCGATTGTGATAAACGAAGCTTATTTTGATAACGCTAAACAGCGAAAACATATATAAATATTTTTTTTACAATTTCCACACAAAGCATGTAAAAAGTAAGCAATGCGATGGGGCCCAAAGTCCTGCTGACTGATTTTGATGCATCTACGCATTTTGGGCATCAATGAATACAACACAACTAATTTTACAATGGCATCTGTGTGTCTTTCTTTGAGTCTTACGGTAACGCTTCAAATAACTACACACACACAGAAAAAGGAGGAAATTAAAAGAAATGTTGCACGATTTTTTTTAATTAATAGATCTAAGTTTTCTATTTTAAATTTAAAATGCAAATATCTCGAAAACGGTGCATGTTAGCGTTATAAATGATGGAATTTGCTTTTAAATATATATGTGCACATTAAATATCTGTTTTGTAACATATCTATGTATAATTATGATTTTATAATATATTCTCGAGTGTTGAAAAATATCTTCAAACATTTTAGATGATATACTCTTGATTTGATTACTATGGAAATCGATTTCCCTCTGACGTTCATCGATAAAAATAATCGTCCCGAATTTTATTCGATTTTATCAATTTGTTCAAAAGATATCGTGCTAGAAGAGACTCACATTGAAAGAAAGGGCATTAGTCTTTCAAGGATGTCCAAAGCATCAAAATCCGACATTTTGCTTCACCCACCATCATACAAATTGGGTGGCACTTCCCGGCCGTCCAAACAGTTATCTTACACCTTCCTGGTGGGTCGGACGGTCTGGGTCTCAACAACAACAACCCACCATCATACTTTCTCGTTAAATAAACAATATATTTCAGGAACGTAATAAAAATCGGATGTGAGCAGCACGTGGCGTTGCCTACAGACTCAAATTCATTTTTTTCCTTTCTTTCACAATTCATTAAATTGAATCTAATTGCACAATATTACCTGGATAATTATTTGAAATTATTCTAAACTTTCATTTTCATTTGGAGACTAGGCGTACTTTCAAAGGCCACTTGGTAAAAAATCGGAAAGCAGAAAAATATCTTTCGAAAAATAAGTCTTGGAGTTATGGGATTGGTCTTATTCTTTTCGTCCGTCGTCAAAAATTACGCATAAGACAACTAATTGTTTAATCAATATTATTGACGATTTTTGAGGGCTATTTCGTAGGAATAGCACGTTCATTTTTTTAGAATCAAAATCTAATCAGCTCCAAGACTTTTGACCTAAGTGACTTAGCTACCCAGTTTTGTGAAAATTGATTCAAATAGTGATTTTGTGATTTTTGCGGGGCATTTCGCAAAAAAGGCGAGCTCTTTTGTCTCGAATTGCACAAAATTTTAATTAGTACCACACTAAGATAACCTACGAGTGACTTACCTACCAACTTTTGTGAAATTTAATCCATTAGTTTTTCAGTTAGAGTGCATACATACACAGGCAAACAAACACACAGATATCATGCTAAAGATAGTGTTTTCGGGTTCTACAGTGATCGAAACGTGTAGATTCGTTGAAAACTCGAGTTGCAATTATCGGTACGATTCCAATATTTTTTTTATACACTGTAAAACATTTTGAAACCGTTGCTCATTTTTTTCAGGAACTTTGTTGATAATTTCTGCAAACTGATAAGAAAAGCCACAATTACAGGTGTTCATGAAAATTCCAGCTTCATTTCTGAATTAGTCAGCTAATTATCGTCGGCTGAAGAGTTTTTTTTGTGTTTTTATATATACAGGGTCATTCAAAAGTCCGTATAAACTTTAAAAATTTATTAAAAATCGAAAAATTATCACATTGAGGTACGGTTTGTATCATAAGTATTTCCAAGACGGGAGTATTTTTTTGACGTGAAAATATTTTGTAGTTTAAAAATTCACCTATAGGTAGCGCTTACCCGAATGCATCTCCCAGAAGTATGCAAATGAGGCTGTTATAAAAGAAATGCAGTGCTCTGTAGATTCTTTATTTGATTCATTAGTAAACGGTGCAAAGAAGAAGTTTTTGCGAGAATGTTAACTTTGATCGAGAAAGCCTTGTTAGTGAATCTGAATTACGTGAGCGGAGAATCAGCATCAGATGCTTTGCGAAAATTTTGATTTAGAAAAAATCTAAAGAAAGGAAAAGGTCCTATCATCTGTTCAGGGTTACTTAGGATTGTCACACGATTTGACAAGTACATTAAGTTATTTTAATTGTCTTTCCAACGCATTCAGCACCACCTATAGGTGATTTTTTAAACTACAAAATATTTTTCACGTCAAAAAAATTCCCCGTCTTAGCAATACTTGTGATACAAACCGTACCTCAATGCAATAATTCTTCGATTTTTAATGAATTTTTAAAGTTTATACTGATTTTTGAAAGACCCTGTATATTACAATAATTACCAGAAACCTTACTCTCCAATTACGGAGAGCTGGTTCCCCTGAAACTTCGAGTAACATTCTTGTAAATGTTTTGCAGTGTACGTTACCATGTATTGCAGGAAAAAATGGAAAGTAAAAAATTGGAAAGTAGAAAATCTATTTCTGCTTGTCCATATAACATTCTAGAAGCCCGTATCAAGTCGTTCTAAAAATTCTTAAACTAAAACCATTTTCTTCAAAAGTAAACTCTCCATGTCATCGTACTTCGTGTATCATACAAAAAAGCATGTTGTCGTATATAGACGAAAAGAATTGATCCAGCATTTTCACTTTCTATGATGATTACTTTTCGATAAAGAAAGCATTTTCTGCCTGTCCCACTCCTTTAAAAGGATCTTCAGAACTGAGGAAAAAAGTTTCTCGAGAAAAGTATGTATTCCTTTCTATGGGAGTATATTGTTTCACTTGAGCATATCAGTTCTTTTTTCTGAAAGAGAGCAGTCATTATGATACTGAATTCTAAATTTTCTTTTAACGGTTGCTTTCAGTATAGGGATAAAAGTCAATATTTTTTCTAGCGCTTCATATATTTGATATTTTTGAAAGTAGCTTTCAAGGCTTCAGAATTTTATCTGAAAAGAAAAATGCAGTTTAAGTGCTATTACTTTCTCTACAATGCACAGTAATTTATAGGAAAAGAATTGGAATCGTGTCGAAAATCGCAACTCGAACTTTCGACGGATACGCACATTTCGAGCCCTTTTTTAGCGTGGGTAAGGTTCTTTACGCCTCTAGCTGAAAATCTAATATACCAAATTTGACAAACTTTGGTTGATAAGTATTTTGTGGGTTACCCTGGTGCTAATTTGATTTTAACACAATTCAGAAAAGAAGAACCAGCCTTTTTATTTTCCATATATACATATTATAGTGTATAAGGAAAGCATTGTGATGGAAAATTCGAATTCGAGTTTTCAACGGACGAGCAAGTTTCAAGCATCCCTGAATACGAATCAGACGTTTTTGAGGTGATATCTGTGTGTGTGTGTGTATCAGTGAGTATCAGGAGACGATATCTCACGAACGAATGGAGCGATTCGAATTAAATTTGGTACAAAAATTACAATCCGTGAATGCTGGAAGCCTATTTTTTTTTAAATTCACTCAAATTTTCAGAATCCTCTAAATTTTCGAGTTAAATTTTGAAAAAATCATCAAAAAATCGTAACCTTTAATAAAGTTACTCAAATAATCATTTCTTACGTACTTTTTCCTTAGAAAACGATTGATATAAACTTTAGAAAGCTAGCATGAACCGTTCTTGAGATATTGCACTTTCTTCAAATAACTGTATCAAAAAATCACGTAAAATAAAAATAAATGTTAACTATTGTGAAATATGTTCCCTTTTCACATGTACTATCATGCGATAAATGTGGTGACATCATTCTCGTGGATTTAGCTCGTTCCATTCATAAGAAAATATTCTTTGGGGAAAATTTTTGTATTTAAACGCCAATAGCCATTTATGTGCTATAAGAATTAACTTATTTCTCCATCCATAACGCTTGGCGAGATTTTGACGAAAAATGTTGCGAAATGTCTCAACTTGGCGACTTTTTTAAATGTTGCCAAAATGATAAAAATTCACCAAATTGATGAAACCGACGCTAAATTATTGAAAATTACAACTAATTGAAGAAAATTCAATTTCTTGTAAAAAACTTATACTATAAGAATAACCCATTTTTCCGTCCATAACGTTTGGCAAAATTTTGGTGATGAATTTGTCGGAATATCTCCCACTTGCTGACTTTTTAAATGGTGCCAAATTGGCGAAAATGTCACCCAATTGATAAAAATTCGCCAAATTGATGAAACCGAAGCTAAATTAATGAAATGACGACTAATTGAGTTCAATATTTTGGAAAGAACATTAGACTAGACTATAAGAATAACCCATTTCTCCGTCCTTCCGCAACTCTTGGCGAGAAATTTAACGGGATTTCGCCAATTTAGAAATTACACTCATTGCCATAAAAATTTGCGCACCAAGATGTAATTGTGGGATCGTAACGATACTTGGCATGACGATACGTTTCAGGCAGACATGCATGTGATTAGAAATACAATGTGATTAAGCATTGCGTAATGCCACCAGAGGGCGTTGAACTTTGTTCTCCTTGGTGCAGGAAATAGGTAAGCAGAGGCTTTTTGCCTGTACTTAATCTGCTGCAGAGGGAGGGATGCTTTTATATTAGAGTTGCCGTTACGTCGCCATCGAAGACAATATGATCAACTGTCAGAGGTCGAGAGGGGAAGAATTATCGGGATGATAAAAGCTGGGTGGTCAGCTCGGTCAGTAGCCCCCACCTAGGGCATTCTGACTTTACTGTGAAGAGGTGTTGGGACCAGTGGATGAGAGAGACGTCGCAAACCCGGCGACCAGGCTCAGGACGCCTTCGGAAGACCATTAGCCGAGAAAATCTTCACATTAACCGACACGAACGCACAACGCCAACTGCATCCTTATCCGTCATCTGGACACAGGCAGCACCTTCACTACAAGCCCCTGTGTCTGTTCGAACCATCGCGAGGCGCCTGACTGAAGGACATTTGGTATAGCGGCGTCCATTACGTGTGCTGCACCCACACACCGTCGCCTCCGTTTAGAGTGGTGTTGTGTTCGACGGGATTGGACCACAACCGAAAGGAACCAGGTCGTCTTCAGCCACGAATCGAGATCCAATTTGGACAGTGATGACAACCGTGTACGTGTTTGGAGGTCACGTGATGAGCGCCTCAATTCTGCTTTCGCTTTACAGTGGCACACCGCCCCCACAGCTGGTGGGATGATATGGGGTGCCTTCGCATACGACACACAGTCATTTCTGATATTGATCCACGGAACCATGACAACCCAGCGGTACGTTCGTGACATCCTTCAGTCACATGTGTTGCCACTCAGGGCAGGGCTCCCAGGAGGCATTTGCAAGAGGACAATGCTCGGCCACACGCAATAAGAGTGTCAGAGAAATGCCTCCGCCACATCACCACCCTTCCCTGGCCTGTCCGATATCCAGATTTGTCACAGATCGAGTATGTCTGGATCACTTGGAACGGCAAGTTGGACATCTTACGAATTTGGTCGAACTAGAGGCGCGCTTACAACAACTGTGGAAAGAGATAACGTAAGACACCATACGGGACCTGTATGCCTCAATGCCCGCCCGTATCGCAACGTGTATTCACGCTAGAGGTGCCCAACAGGATCCTAGAACCTCCATTCATTTGTAGTTCTTCCTGTAGTAAATGATCCTTTTCCTTTGATTTTGTAATCACTTATATCAACGTTGCACTCACATATATGAAATTTCGTTCGATTCTGACAACTCTTTCTTGGTGCACAAATTTTTATGAGTATATTTTAAATGTTGCCAAAGTGACAAAAATGTCGTCAAATTGATAAAAATGACGCCAAATGGGAAGTAATGTTTCGTAAATTCCGATTTCCGTCATCTGATGGTCATACCTAGTATATAAGAAATGCTTTTCTCTCCGTTTGTGTGTTACACTTGCTAATGAATTTGGCGAATAATCTAGCGACGTATCGCCAGTTTGGCTATATTTCCCCCCATATTGGCAAAAATTTCGTCAAAATTGCGAATACGAAGCCTAAATGATGAATTAATTATTAAAATATTATAATATATGAACTATGTCGCTTATTGAGGATCCTATCAATATTGATAACTGTTTATTTAGAGTTGCGCGAAATATAAGTTAATTGGGTTCTTTGAAATAATTTTACATGTTGTCATTCGGAAAATCACCAAATGTGCAATTCAACTTTCAAAACACAGTACCGTGGATCTCATTCATTATTTTTTGACTGTAAAAGGAATAAATTCATTGTGTTATATAAAGAAAGTCATGTGCTGCCCACATCAGATTATTTTGTAAAATGGCCCATAAAATCGTTAAAACGTAAAATAAAAAATCTGATGTGGGCAACATATGACTTTCCTTATATAATGCAATGAATTTACTACTTTTAAACTAAAAAAAAATAGGTTTTTCTTATAGTAGATACTTATATTTTTTCCAAGATATCGAATTTTCGACAATTAGTCGTCCTTTTCATTTGATTTAGCGTCATTTTAATCCATTTGGCGAGAATTTCGTTAATTTGACAACATTTCAAAAATTCGCCAAGTTGGCGACATTCCGCCAAATTCGTCGCCAAGATATCGCCAAGCTATACTGACGGAGAAATAAGTTATTCTTATAGCAGATAAATGACTATTGGCGTTCAAATACAAAAGTATTACTCGAAGTATCTTTTCTCATGAATGGAACGAGCTAGACCCACGAGAATGATGTCATCAAATTTATCGCATGGTATCACATATGAAAAGTGAACATGTTTTCCAATAGGAAATATATTTTTTTATTTTAAGTGACTTTTTGATAATTTTTTTGAAAAATGTGCAATATCTCGAGAAGGGTTCATGTTAGCGTTCTAAAATTTATGTTAATCGTTTTCTAATGAAAAACTACATAAGAATTGTCTATTTGCGTAACTTTATTAGCGGTTTTGATTTTTGGCGATTTTTTCAAAATTTCACTTGAAAATTTAGGGGGGGGGGGTTTGAACATTCGATTATGTTAAAAAACAATAGGCTTCCAGTGTTTACGGATTGTGATTTTTTTACCAAATTTCGTTCGAATCGGTCCATTCGTTCTTCAGTTATCGTCTCCACAGACTCACTGACACACACACACAGACGTCACTCCAAAAATGTTTGATTCGTGATCAGGGATGCTTGAAACGTGCTCTCCCGTCGAAAACTCGAATTCGAATTTTCGACCCCGTCACAATACTTTCCTTATGCATTATGCATATAAGGAAAGTAAAAATTACGTGTGGTTATTTATATGTATCAACTAAATGCTAGTTTTATATGTAATTTTTAGTGACAAAGAGAACAAGAGCAACTCCATAACTCTAGGACTAGCTGTTCTAGTGATAATTTAGTTTTTCCTCATTGTTGCCACCTCGCCTTTAAAAATATGCCCAGTCGCTAAATGATAACAAAAATTGAATTGAAACTGCAAATGCTGTGTGATTTCAAATATTTTTGTGTTATTATTATAATCCGCTTATTTTGTGCAAGTGAACTCAATTTGTTGAATTATGAAAGAGAGAAGCATGAACCAAATTTAAGTCTGTAGGGAGAGTCATGCGCTGTCCAGATCAGATTTTTCTACTATTGCTTTTTACATTTTCTACAATACATAACATATCGGGTGGGCTTTTATTTAATAGGTGTGTGTGTGTGTGAAAGTGTGTGTGTGTGTCAGTGCGCCGGTGGAGATGATATCTCACAAACGAGTGGAGCGACTCGAACGAAATTTAATGTAAAAATTACAATCCGTGAATACTGTAAGCCTATTGTTTTTAAATACAATCGAATGTTCAGAACCCTGCTAAATTTTCAAGTGAAATTTTGAAAAAAATCATCAAAACATCAAAACTGTTAATGAAGTTACACAAATAATAATTTCTTATGTAATATTTCCCTAGAAAACGATTGACATAAACTTTAGAACGCTAGCAAAAACCGTTCTCGAGATATTATACATTTTTCAAATAAATGTATAAAAAATCACATGAAATAAAAAAATATAGCAATTGTTCACTTTTCATATGTAATATCATGCGATAAATTTGGTGACATTATTCTCGTGAATTTAGCTCGTTCCATTCATAACAAAACATACTTTGATTAATACTTTTGTATTTGAACGCCAATACCCATTTGTCTGCTATAAGAATAACATATTTCTCCGTCCATAACGCTTGGAGAGATTTTGGCAATGGATTTGGTGAAATATCGCCAACTTGGCGATTTTTCTAAATATTGCTAAATTTACAAAAATGTCGCCAAATTGATAAAAAATTACGCTAAATCAATGAAAATTACGACTAATTGACGAAAATGCAATATTTAGGAAAGAATATAAGCATCTACTGTAAGAATAACCTATTTTTCCGTCCGTAACGTTTAGCAAAATTTTGGTGACGAATTTGTCGGAATATCTCCAACTGCTTTAAATGTTGGCAAATTGACGAAAATGTCACCCAATGGATAAAAATTTGCCAAATTGATGAAATCGACGTTAAATTAATGAAATGTTTACTAATTGAGTTCAATATCTTGGAAAGAAAATCAGAATAGATTATAAGAATAATCCATTTCTCCATCCATCCGTAACGCTGGCGAGAAATTTAGTGGGATTTCGCCAACTTCGAGACTATTTTAAATGTTGCCAAAGTGACAAAAATGTACTTTGAAATAGTTTTACATGTTTTTATTCGGAATATCGCCAAATGTATAATTCAACGTTAAAAAAACTGTACCGCGGATCTTATACATTATTTTCTGGCTGTAAAAGGAATAAATTCATTGCAATGTTTAAGGAAAGTCATGTGCTGCCACATCAGATTTCTGTTTTTGTTTAGCCATCTTTTAACTGGTTTCAAAGTTTTTTTTTTATAATGGTGGCTCATTTAACACTGAAACAGCCTGCTGCTTCCTTCATTTTGTTATTTACCACACATTTCCGTGGATATTGAATATGGTTATCCCAATTTTTATGTCTATTATGCTTTCATCATATTTCATTCTTTTTAGTAACAATTTTCGCAATTTTGCTAAAGCTCTATTATGGATCGGCGTATTTCTTCCTTTCTCTAATTTTTACTTTCCTTATATACATAACGTATAAGGAAAGTATTGTGACGGGGTCGAAAATTCACGGGAGAACACGTTTCAAGCATCCCTGATCACGAATCAAACATTTTTGGAGTTATGTCTGTGTGTATGTGTCTGTGTGTGTGTGTGTGTGTGTGTGTCAGACGATAACTGACTAACGAATGGACCGATTCGAACGAGATTTGGTACAAAAATCACAATCTGTAAACACTGGAAGCCTATTGTTTTTATACGCAATCAAATGTTCAGAACTTCCCTAAATTTTCGAATGAAATTTTGAAAAAATCGTCAAACAATCAAAACCGACAATATAGTTACGCAAATAGACATTTCTTATGTAATTTTTCATTAGAAAACGATTGGCATAAATTTTAGAAAGCTAACATGAGCCGTTCTCGAGATATTGCACATTTTTCAAAAAAAATTATGAAAAAGTCATATGAAATAAAAAATATATATATTTCCCATTGAGAAACATGTTCACTTTTCATATGTAATAACATGCGATAAATTTGGTGACATCATTCTCGTGGATCTAGCTCGTTCCATTCATGAAAAAAGATACTTCGAGTAATAGTTTTGTATTTGAACGCCAGTAGTCATTTATATGCTGTAAGAATAACTTATTTCTCCGTTCATAACGCTTGCCGAGATTTTGGCGACGAATTTGACGGAATGTCGCCAACTTGGCGACATTTTTAATTGTTGCCAAATTAACAAAAATCTCGCCAAATTGATAACAAGAAAGATCAATCATGCTTAAAGCATTGATTATGAAACACTTTCCAACTTCAATGCAATTTTATTTAAAAAAGTCGAAAATGCAATACATTCCTCGGCAATATTTTAAAACTTATCACAATACTACATTAATTTATTATATTTGAAAACTTAAGCCTTCATTGAAAAAAATGAACTTCAATCAAATGACGGCATTTAAATATAAATTGCCTGGTTTAAATATCTCTAAAATGCGATACATTCCACGGTAATATTTTTAAAACTATCATAATACTACGATAATTTATTATATTTGAAAACTTCATCGAAAACAACTGAAATTCATTCAAATGACGTCATAGAAAAAATAACACGCCTGGATCTCTCTATAAAAACAGAATTTCATTCATAACTTTTTCCCATTCATTTCATTTATCACAATACTATAATAATTTATTTTATTTAAAAATTAAGACCATGGAGCCACAAGTAATTAAACTCTATGCTTAAAACTTCATCGAAAAAAATCGTCCTTCACTTTAAAAAATCAATTAATATTTCATTCATATCAGCCATGCAGACTCCATGGACTAAATGATTTTGTGTTAAAAACATACAGCAACTCTAATACAACTCATTCTATATATTTTGCTGTTTACATTTTACATAAGTGAAAAATAGGCTTAGTTGTAGAAATAATCAAATTTGGATAATCATTTAAACTGAAATATATTGTATTTGCGTTGTTTCGGTATGTAGATGCACAGAATTTAAGCAAAAATAAAGTAGTTTTAGGACGGATACAACACTCAATATGAATTAAAAAGAACTTAAAAAAATCACGATTTTGAAACAAGATAGATGCCATATATCATTTTGAAGTGGGTCATGTGATCGTTTCGTATCCTGGTCACATGATCGTTTCATATAAGAGGTGTAATTATTATTTAAATTTTTATTTAAAAAACTACTGAATATATTTCGCTGAATTTTTTTTTATATATTTTATGCAACAATTTGAATATTACCTAAAATTTTCGAAGCAATTTGTGAATTTTAAATCCGCTTAAAAAATGTTTGAAAAATTAGGTCCCGTAGGGCTCAATGTATTTCATTTGTTCAACCCTGGTTCAATCCAAAACTAATCGGGTGATATTATTCATTTATATTCCCATAGGTCCTACAGACCGTCTGAACAACATACTAAAATTTCATTTTGATTAAGTCATTTTTACGGCAGTTATCGTGCTAACGGACAGACAGACAGACAGACAGACAGAATGAACAAAGTCATAAACACTTTTCAACTTTGTTGTAAACAACTTTGTTGTTAGGGATAGTAAACTTTCTACGGCTCTTGCTCAATTTGTTGTTAAAGATAATTTTTAGCCTCTTTTTGAAAAGACTTTCCTTTTGATTCGGTGTAATAACCCTCGTGATATTCTCCTTTTTGAATCCCTTTTTATTAACACTTTACAAAACAAAGTTGAAAAGTGTTTATGACTTTGTTCATTCAGTCTGTCTATCTGTCTGTCTGTCTGTCTGTCTGTCTGTCCGTTAGCACGATAACTGCCGTAAAAATGACTTAATCAAAATGAAATTTTAGTATGTTGTTCAGACGGTCTGTAGAACCTATGGGAATATAAATGAATAATATCACCCAATTAGTTTTGGAATGAACCCGGGTCGAAAAAATGAAATACATTGAGCCCTATGGGACCTAATTTATCAGACATTTTTTAAGCGGATTTAAAATTCACAAATTGCTTCAAAAATTTTAGGTAATATTCAAATTGTTCCCTAAAATACATAATAAAAATTCAGCGAAATATATTCAGTAGTTTTTTAAATAAAAATTAAAATAATAATTACACCTCTTATATGAAACGATCACGTGACCATGATATGAAACGATGACATGACCCACTTCAAAATGATATATGGCATCCATCTTGTTTCAAAATCGTGATTTTTTTAAGTTCTTTTTAATTCATATTGAGTGTTGTATCCGTCCTAAAACTACTTTATTTTTGCTTAAATTCTGTGCATCTACATACTGAAACAACGCAATGACAATATATTTGAGTTTAAATGCTCATCTAAATTTGAATATTTCTACAACTAAGCCTATTTTTCACCTATGTAAAATGTAAACAGCAAAATATATAGAATGAGTTGTATTAGAATTCCTGTATTTTTTTAACACAAAATAATTTAGTCCATGGAGTCTGCATGGCTGATATGAATGAAATATTAATTGATTTCATAAAGAGGAGGACGATTTTTTTCGATGAAGTTTCAAGCATAGAGTTTAATTTTTTGTAGCTTCATGGTCTTAAACAAAATGTTTAAATAAAATAAATTATTATAGTATTGTGATGAATGACATGAATGGGAAATTATTCATGAATTAAATGCTTCTTTTATAGAGAGAGCCAAGCGTGTTATTTTTTCTGTGACGTCATTTGAATGAATTTCAGTTGTTTTCGATGAAGTTTTCAAATATAATAAATTATCGTAGTATTATGATAATTCTAAAATAATTTCCGAGGAATGTATCACATTTCAGAGATGTTTAAACCAGGCAATTCATATTTCAATGCCGTCATTTGAATGAAGTTCATTTTTTTCGATGAAGGTTTAAGTTTTCAAATATAATAAATTAATGCAGTATTGTGATACGTTTCAAAATATTACCGAGGAATGTATTGCATTTTTGACTTGTTTAAATAAAATTGCATTGAAGTTGGAAAGTGTTTCATAATCAATGCTTTAAGCATGATTGATCTTTCTTGTTTTTAGTTGTAAAAGTAGTAAATTCATTGCATTATATAAGGAAAGTCATGTGTTGCCCACATCAGATTTTTTTATCATTCCTTTATTGTTGTTAATAATTCAATGGTTTTAATTTCTTTTTCTCCTTCAGTTTTATTTTAAATATCATATCAATCCATGTCTTTTTGTTGCATCTTTTCGTTTGGCGCTTGTGAGGGCTGGAGTGAAGCCGCCTTATCGTCCATTGTCGATATGTTTAAGAGTGTCTTGTTCCAATGTGTGTTATCCCCTGCGACGAATCCGCTTTTCGGGTGTTCCAAATATGTATTCTACTGTTTTTGCCTGCCACCTTACAATTCTTGATTAGCGTTTGTTAAGAAAACTCACAAAGGGATCAAAACTCTCCAGAAACGATTTTTGTCACGCCATTTGCTTATGTCCGCTTTCTTTAAGGAAGTGTTGAACGTGTTATTCTCACAAGCAGCAGTTTTACGTTTGTGCATTCGTAGAAGCTTTATCTAAATGGCAAATTTTAGTAAATGGCCAATCATACTCAGCGATCAACACTACTTATTTCATTTCATTACAAAGGCAATTAGAAACAGATTTTAAGTTGAAAGTATGTAAATAAATGGCCTATGCCCAGTCAAAAATTAAGTAGAATATGTACAACATATTTTACTTAATTACAACGAGGTGAATACAACGAAGTGAAAGTATTGGACAGTATGGAGAAAGTTAGAATTGCAATGTTAGAATGTCAAAATTGCTCTTCTGTTGCAGATGCTCGAATCTGCGACAGGTTTCGCACTTTTAGTGCTATTTATCTCAGGATTGCTATAGTCTAGAAATGGGTTATTGCAAAATTGGTCCACAGGGGCTGACATCCCCAAGGTGATAGCGTTGTTAATGCTATCGCTTTTAAGTCGCACCAGCTTGTTTGTTTTAGTCTAATACTTGTTTTAGTCCACCAATCTTCCACTGTAGACATGCACACTCTTACACACATAGACATATGCGGAGATATTTCCAAAAGTGTTCAAAATGGTGGAGGTGATATAGCGTTCTTTTGCCATGAATAACGTTTGATTGGGGTAACGTTTGGTTGGGAAAATCGGGGGGGGCATTGCGAAAAGCGCGCTAGACGTCTATCTCTTCGAGACTTATAGTTGAAAATATAATCAAATGATACTTATTTCATTAGAAATAATGTACCATTTATGAAAATACAAAAATAATTTAAATATATTGAGCTCTTTATCGAGGAAAAATATTAAAATGTTTGAGTAAAAAAGTTTGAGTTTTTGCTTTACTTTGCTCATTTTCATTCAAAAATATATTCTAAACTGCAAAAGATACATATCAACAGTAAATAGCAAAAATGTTCAGTAGGAATTTTAATTCCAAAATCAATAAATAGTTTTTACAAAGCTCTTATATTTTTAGAGCAATCGTCCTGTTAATTTGAAAAAGATCGAACTTTTTAAAATTTACAATGGTTATATCACAAAAACTAAAAGTGCTAGCTATAAATAGATAGTATTCGAAATATAATGGTTATGATTTCAATATTTCTTTCTTTATTACATAGTATAATGTGTAAGGAAAGTATTGTGACGGGGTCGAAAATTCGAATTCGAGTTTTCGATGAGAGATCACATTTCAAGTATCCCTGAACACGAATCAGATGTATTAGACATGATGTCTGTGTTTGTCAAAGAGTATGTGGAGATGATATCTCATGAACGAATAATGCGATTCGAACGAAATTTGGTACAAAAGTTACAATTCGTGAATACTGGAAGCTCATTGTTTTTAAATAGAATCGAATGTTTAGAACATCCCCAAATTTTTGAATGAAATTTTGAAAAAAATCATCAAAAACTCAAAATCTTCAATAACGTTACATAAATAACCATTTATTATGTAAAGTTTCATTAGAAAACGAATGACAACTTTAGAAAGCTAGCATAAACCGTTCTTGAGATATTGCACATTTTTCAAATAATTTTATCAAATAATCACATCAAATTAATAAAAAGTATTAACTACTGTGAAATATGTTCACTTTTCATTGGTAATATTATGCGATAAACTCGTTAACATCATTCTCGTGGATTTATCTCGTTTCATTGACGAGAATAGATATTTCGGGTAATAATTTTGTATTTGGACGCCATTAGTCATGTACCTGCTATAAGAATAGCCTATTTCTGTCCATAGCGATTGGCGAAAGTTTGGCGACGAATCTGGCGGAATATTGCCAACTTGGCGACTTTTTAAATGTTGCTAAATTGACGAAAATGCTGACAAATTGATAGAAATGTCGCCAAATTCGTAAAAATTTGCTCTAAATGGGAAATAATGTTTTGCAAAATTTTAATTCTGTCATATGATGGGCATACCTTATGATTTTATTAGAATTGTTCTTCTCTCTGTTTGTTTGCAACACTTAAGCGATATATTTGACGTTCTTGGTGGATAATCTAGGTGATATTTCACCCTAGATTGACAAAAATATTATCAAAATTGCAAAAATTACACCAATTTAATGGAAAGTTTACTTGATTGATGAATTTATTATTAGAATACTCGTATTTTGATGCTTATTATTAGAATACTCGTATTTTGACTATTGCTTATTGAAGATGCTATCAATATGGATAATGGTTACTTTAGAGTTTGAAATATAAGTTAATTGGGTACGAAATAGTTTTACATGTTGTCATCCGGAAAAGCGCCAAATGTACAATTCAACGTTAAAAACACTGTACCGTGGATCTGATACATCGCTATGAAAGAAGTAAATCAGTTGCATTGTATGAGGAAAGTCAAGTGCTGCCCACATCAGATTTTTTTAATATTTGTTTTTATAAGACGTTAATCATGCAAAACGTATCCATCGGAATGAATCCACTGCTGAAATTTATATCCAAAACTCAAATCGATTTTTTTTAAATAATACTTTCTTTATATAATAATATAATAATGTAAAAATGCTTGGCATCTTTTTGCTAAATTATCTGGAAACGTCGCTTAAATATTCTTAAAAATCATTTTCTTTAAAGAAGCCTTTTACTATCTCCTTATTTCGCATCACCTAAAAAACGCATGTTGAGGTTTATTGATCCTTCATTTTCACTTTCTACCTTGATTACTTTTCGATAAAGAAAGCATTTGATATATCACCCAATCTTTTAAAAGGAGCTTCTGCTAAAGAAAGACAAAAGTATTTCTAGGGATGAAAGTAAACCATATATCGCTTTTTACTTTCGTTGCCATACATGGTAATGTATAGGGAAAGTATTGGAATCGTGTCGTTTTGACACATCTAGATTATATAAAAACCATTTTCAGCGTGACGTCTATGTGTGTGTCTGTGTGTCTGTCTGTCTGTGCGATGTATGTATCCACTCTCTAACTAAGAAACTAATTGATCGAGTTTCATAAAATTTGGTAGGTAAGCCCCTTGTGGGTTACCCTGGTTCTGATTAGATTTTGGTATAATTCTGAAAAGAATAACCTGCCTTTTTATGAAATGGTCCACAAATATCATCAAAATTTAAAATAAAATACTACGTATGCTCAAATATATCTATTACATGCTTGTTTTATACGTAATTCTTGACGATGGAAAAAATAAGACCAACCCCATTACACCAGGACTTGCCGTTCCCTAGACATTTAATTTTTTTCGCATTTACGCTACGCCACTTTTGAAAATAAGTCTAGTTACCAAATGAAAACGAAAACTGAATTAAAAGTGCAAATTCTCTGCAATTTAAAATAATTATGGGTGTTATTTTGTGCAATTAAGCTCAATTAATGAATTATTGAAGAAATATAAAGAACGTGAATATGAGTCTGCAGGGAAAGTCATGTCCTGCCCACATCAGATTTTTTGTACTAAGAGAGTAATCATTTTAATGTTAAACCGAAATAATCAAATAATCATAAAATCTAGATTGCCACTCGGGTTGATATAGCTATTCAAGTATTTAATAAGTTTAATTTGTCATGCTATTTTTTTACTGACCTGGAGTATAGCTCAATTCAACTTTCCCATACCAGAATCCATGTGACTTTTCCTTATTTTGTTCTTGTGATTTTTTAATTAAAATTTTACAAGATAATATTTATTTGAAAAGTCTTTATTCTTAGTCCAAAGGATCACGATTATAGTATGTTACCCTTCAAAAGGGCTTGAATTTTTTTTTTTTATTGATACTAAGTTTGACAATGTACCCCCCTTGTCTATTTTTTATTACAATTATTGAAACTCTTTCGTTTGAAAGTTCTGTATTATAAAGTTTCATCATCATTGAGCCTTAAATAACATATTTTATGCGCGATTGTGTCAAATTTTGACAAATTTTGACTTGCCATATTAACATTTTGCTTACGGGTGGAACAGCTTCAATCCCTAACGGAGAACCTCTCTAAAAGACAGGTATTTGACATACCCTATCCCAAACAGTTTGATACTCTTTTGCAGGCATTGGCGTCCATAGTAAAATGGACGCCAATGCCTGCAAAAGGGGATCGAACTGTTTGGGATAGGATATGTCAAATACCTGTCTTTTAGAGAGGTTCTTCGTTAGGGATTGAAGCTGTCCCACCCGTAGGCAAAATGTTAAGGAAATATAATATTTCGAAAAAATTTCAACGTTTTCGCTAAAATTAAAAAAAATTATATTTAGTTCTAGGTGTTTCATTAACAAAACTGGATAAAAAGCTTCTTGAAAGTGCATTGTTATTTGTGGCAGCTATCCTGTGCATTGTTATTTGTGGCAGCTATCCTGTGCACAAGAAATCGACCACATACATTAGACGGAAAGACTGAGGGTCTGACAGATAGACCGACATTGCTCTAAAAATAGTCAAAAGTAAAACGTGTTCAGGAAGTCATAAAACATATAATGGCATTAAAATCAATTTAGAAATAGAAAATTTTTCAAAAAACAATACTTTATCTATACTATATACCAAAAACATTAATCTTAGTTGACGCAACTGGAAAGCGTATCTAGAATATATATTAATTATTTTTAACTTAAAGTTGCCTGTGAGTAAAATTAATCAGTATGTCTTCTTAATTGTAGGACAGGGTATAGAATATATGGAGATGGAAATAAATTGAAAGGTAAAATAATTTTGAATGTGCAGGATTATTCTTTATCGCTTCAGTTTTAATTGGTATCGCGCTAATAATTTATTTATAAAAAATCTGATGTGGGCAGCACCTGACTTTCCCTGCAAACTTATATCCACGTTCACTTTATTTTATATAAATTTAATTCGCGTTTACTTTCCCTGCAATACATGGTAATGTACAGGGAAGGAATTGGAATCATGCCGAAAATCGCAACTTGAGTTTTCGACTGATCTACGCGTTTTGAGACCTCTAGAATACGAAAAAATTATTTTTAGCGTGACATCTGTGTGTGTGTCTGTGTGTTTGTCTATGTATCTGTCTGTCTGTCTGTGCAGATTTTGTATCCACTCTAACTTAAAAACTAATTGACCGAATTTCATAAAATTTGGTAGGTAAGTTACTTGTGAGCGAGTCTGTTGCTGATTAGTTTTAGGTACGATTCGGGATAAAAGAACCCGCCTTTTTTTGCGAAATGGCCCGCAAAAGCTTGTATCCACTCTAACTGAAAAACTAATGGACCGAATTTCATAAAATTCGGTAGATGAGTCACTTCTGGATTACCCTGGTGCTGATTAGATTTTGGTATGATTCGGAAAAAATGGCCTGCCTTTTTTTGCAAAATAGCCCGCAAAAATCGTCCAAATCTAAACTAAAGAACTGGGTATACTCAAATATATCCATTAAATGCTGATTTAATACGTAATTTTTAACGACGAAAAAAATAAAACCAACCACATTACACTAGGACTAGCCGTTCTCGAGATATTTTAGTTTTCCGTATTTTCTCTACGCCACCTTTGAAAATAAGTCCGGTTACCTAATGAGAACGAAAATTGAATTAAAAGTGAAAAAAATTTAATTAAAATAAAGAGAACGTTAATATAAGTCTGCCGGGTAAAGTCATGTGCTGCCCACATCAGATTTTTACTTTCCCTGCAATACATGGTAATGTATAGGGAAAGTATTGGAATCATACCTAAAATCACAACTCGAGTTTTCGACGGATCTATACGTTTCGAGACTTCTAGAATACGAAAAAACTATTTTTAGCGTGACGTCTGTGTGTGTGTTTCTGTGTGTTTGTCTGTACAGATTTTGTATCCACTACAACTAAAAAAGTAATTGACCGAATTTCATAAAATTTAGTAGGTAAGTCACTTATGGGCGAATCTGGTGCTGATTAGTTTTGGGTACGATTCCGGATAAAAGAACCCGCCTTTTTTTTGTGAAATGGCCCTCAAAAGTTTGTATCCACTCTAGCTTAAAATCTAATGGACCGAATTTCACAAAATTTGGTAGATAAGTCGCTTGTGGGTTACCCTGGTGCTGATTAGATTTTGGTACGATTTGGAAGAAAATAACCTGGCTTTTTTTGCAAAATGGCCGCAAAAACGACAAAATCTAAAATTGGACTAAAGTGTGGACTCTGGCGCTGATTAGTTTTTAGTACGATTGGAGATGGAACCCGCCTTTTTTTGCGAAATGACCTGCAAAAAGTGCCTTTATCTATTCTAGCTGAAAAACTAATGGATCAAATTTTACAAAATTTGGTTGATAAGTCACTTGTTGGTTACATCGGTGCTGATTAGATTTTGGTACGATTCGGAAAATAATAACCTGTCTTTTTTTTTTGCGAAATGGCCCGCAAAAATCGTCAAAATATAAAATAAAAAGTTGCGTATGTTCAGATATATCGAATAAATGCTTGTTGTATACGTAATGTTTAACTATGAAAGAATAATACCAACCCCATTACACTAGGCTTAGCCGTTCTCGAGATATATATATGTTTCGCATTTTTACTACGCCACATTTGAAAATAAGTCCAGTTACCAAATGAAAAGGGAAATTGGATTAAAAGTGTAAATTTGATCTAGTTTAAAATAACTATGGGTGTTATTTTGTGCAATTAAACTCAATTTATTGAATTCTTGAAGAAATGAAGATAATGTTAATATAAGTCTGCAGGGAAAGTCATATGCTGCCCACAACAGATTTTTTTTTGCGAAATACCCCACAACGATTGTGAGAATCTGAAATAAATGACTAAAATTTGCTGAAATATATTTGGTACTCGTTCTGCGTGTAATAATTGACAACAAAGCGAGTAAGACTGATCCCATGATTCTAGGATAAACCGTTCTCGAGATATTTTAGTTTTTGGGAATTCTAAGGAGCTGAAGACTTTTAAGTGCATTAAGTTGCCAAATAAAACGAAGATCCATTTAAAATGTAAATTGGACATAATATCAGAAAAGTATCCACATTATTTATGAAGACTTAAAAGTGCATTAAGTTGCCATATAAAACGAAGATGCATTAAAAATGTAAATTGGACATAATATCAGAAAAGTATCCATATTATTTATGAAGCTTTATAAGGGCATTAAGTTGCCAAATAAAACGAAGATCCATTTAAAATGTAAATTGGACATAATATCAGAAAAGTATCCACATTATTTATGAAGACTTAAAAGTGCATTAAGTTGCCAAATAAAACGAAGATGTATTAAAAATGTAAATTGGCATAATATCAGAAAAGTATCCCCATTATTTATGAAGCCTTATAAGTGCATTAAGTTGCCAAATAAAACGAAGATCCATTTAAAATGTAAATTGAACATAATATCAGAAAAGTATGCATATTATTTCTGAAAACTTAAAAGTGCATTAAGTTGCAAAATAAAACGAAAATGCATTAAAAATGTAAATTGGACATAATATCAGAAAAGTATCCATATTATTTATGAAGCTTTATAAGTGCATTAAGTTGCCAAATAAAACGAAGATCCATTTAAAATGTAAATTGGACATAATATCAGAAAAGAATCCATATAATTTCTGAAGACTTAAAAGTGCATTAAGTTGCCAAATAAAATGAAGGTGCACTAAAAAGGTAAATTGGATATAATATCAGAAAAATATCCATGTTATTTTCTGAAATTAAACACAATTTAATGCACCATGAAATAAGAAATAAGAAAATTAACTTGAGTCTGTAGGGAAGGTCATGTGCTGCCCGCATCAGATCTTTTAGATTGAAACCATGGTTATACACAATCAATCCCTCAAAATATTTTTTGTCGTGCAATCTTTCTGAAACACCATAGTTTCCATTTGGACGTATCAATATCTATTTTCTTAAAATGAACAATCATTTTGATGCCCAGTTTCAAATGTTCTTTTAAGTATAACTTCAAAGCTTAGTTCAAAGTTCACATCATCTTTTCATCGTTTCGTGCATTTGATATTTTTATAGAAAGCCTTCCAGCCTTAAGTGGAATCCGAAAATGGAAAAGAATATAAAGCGTGATTTTGTTTTATTCATTTGACAAAGAAATTCTTTCAATGGAGCTAGCTTATTTGCATTCAAAAGCAAATTTTAGTCATTTTTTATTTACTTATTTGAAAATGGCGCATTAAGTTTCCTTTCCTTACGATATTGGAAAACATGAATCTAACATTTCTTTGAGTATTTTTTTTCTTTTTCACTTTCGCTGCAATACATGGTAATGTATGGGGAAAATATTGAAATCATGCCGAAAATTGCAAGTCGAGTTTTCGACGAATCTACATGTTTTGAGACCTCTAGAACACCAAAACACTATTTTTAGCGTAACGTCTATGTGCTTGTCTGTGAGTGCTTGTCTGTCTGTGCAAATTTTGTAGCCACTCTGACTCAAAAACTAATTGACCGAATTTTATAAAATTTTATTGTTAAGTCATTTGTGGGTTACCCTGGTACTGATTAGATTTTGGTATGAGGGGGAACAAAAGAACCTGCCATTTTTTTGCGAAATGGCCCGCAAAAATTGTATGTATATTCACTCTCGCTGAAAAAATTGTCCAAATTTCGTAAAATTTGGTAGATAAGTGACTTGTAAGTTACCCTGGTGTTTTTTAGATTTTGGTACGATTTGGAAAAACAGAAACTGTTTTTGTTACAAAATGGCCGTAAAAATTGTCAAAATCTAAAATAAAGCACCATTCATGCTCAAATATATCAATTGAATGCTTGTTTTGTACGTAACATTTAATGTTGAAAGAATAAGACTATCCCCATTACTATAGGACAAGCCGTTTTCGAGATATTTAGTTTTTTTCGCATTTTCGCTACACCACCTTCACTGTAGAACATTTGCAAGCACGTTACTGAAAGTTTCAGGGGAATCAGATGATGGTAATGGGGAGTAAGGCTCATAAGTATGATGATATATATATATATATATTATCATTGATGATTCCTATCCAATTAACATTGATTTTTACCCATCTAACCTAGAATTAATTCCTAATGAGCCTAGCGTTAGTCAAACTGTAAATTTTTTAGACCTAAATTTAGATACCCTCAATAATCATGTAATCACCAATTTATATGACAAAAAAGATTCTTACAACTTCACTATCATAAAGCTGCTATCATATCAATCTTGTAATTCTATTCAATTGTTTAGAAACATCATTTTAAACCAGCTATTTCGAATACATCGACTTTCTGATCCTCGGTTTCACTTTCTCCACATCAATAATCTTAAACGCATTTGTCAAAATTACCAATATCCGGAAGTATTTGTAAATAATATTATTAATAATTTCAAATATAGCACGTAATCATTTTACACATGCATTATTTATCTTTGATTGGATAACTCAATTTTGAGAATTCACCCATTCTTATCACCTAACTTACCACTTGGCCTGAGTCTAATACTGTTTACTATTTTCGAATGACTGTTTTCCACTTTTCCTGAGTCCTATACTGATTACTATTTTTGAAAGTCTCCATACATATTATGTATCGCTCAAATGTATTCATTCCGGTGCCCACTCGCATTGACGAAGTGAGGTGAAATGCTCAGTCACTAGTTTATCTTACACGTGGTGCATTGCTTGTGAGTTCATATTTCTGTTCGAGGAATTTTTCTGATTTGTAATTCAATTGATTTATTTTTCTCCTTCCACTAGCCAGTAGACAGTTCCAATGGTGTCTATAGTTAAATACTATCGCCACTGTCAGAAACTGGCTATTCTATCGGTTTTAATTCGAATTGTATGGCTGTCCTGATGAGAATGCGATTTCGAACTAACCGCCATTTTTGTGTAGTTTCAATTGATTGTTCTCTATGTCTTCATCTTTTATCTTGAGCTAATTATTATTGCCTTTTCTCATTTTTGCCGTGTTTTCTTTTTTATTTATATTTATATACTTTTAGTTGTGAATTTTGTATCCTTATATTCTTCTCATCCCCCTTTCCTTTGTAGTGATATGTTACCTTCTATATCCTTAGCCTTGGTCTATAGTTACTCATTTGTAACAGATATGCTAGTGATGGGTTTTTTTGTACATACAGTAGTTTATGCGTAATTTTCGCTTAAAATCTTTCAATTTATATATATATATATATATAAATACGAAAGGAAAGCTTCGGCAGATGATAATTAGCTGAATATTTCAGAAATGAAGCTGAACGCCCGCAATTGCGACTTTTTTTATAGTTTGCCGAAATTCTCAACAAAGTAGCTAAAAAAAATGAGCAAATGTTGCAAAATGTTTTACAGTGTTGTTGTTGAGACCCAGACTGTCCGACCTACCAGAAAGGTGTAAGGTAACTGTATGGACGGCCGGGAAGTGCCACCCAATTTAGACCGGAACCCAGTGGGGGAGGCATCCACAGGGACCGTACCCTCCTTCCCCTACCACCAACCTCTCGGAAGGACTTACGGACCCACATGTTTAACGTGATCGTACTCCGCATGAACACGGCGGCATTTGTGGCAGCGTGCAAATCTAGCGCGCAAACCATGGGGATACCGCACCCGAGATGGCCAACAGCACGCGGCGTTCCGAGGTGGTCACCCACCAAGTACTAACCGCGCCCGATGCTGCTTCACTTCGGTGATCTAACGAGAACCGGTGTTTTCAGCACGGTACGGCCGTTGGCCCATGTTTTACAGTGTGTGAAAATAAGTCCAATTTCCAAATGAAAACGAAAATTAAATTAATAGTGCAAATTCAGTGTCATTTAAAATAATCACGGATATTATTTTGTGCATATAAACTCAATTTAATGATTTTAATGTATTGCAGAAATAAAGAGAACACGAATATGAGTCTACAGGGAAAGTATTATGTGCTGCCCACATCAGTTTTTTTTAGATAATGTAGCATTTCAAGTTAATGATAATTTGGAGGCCTGTAAGTCATCGTGAAAAATACATTTTCAGTATCAGTGAACTTTAGGTATCACTTACGTATTTTTACTTTCTCTACAATACACAGGGTTCCTGGGGATGTCCTTAAATACCCCAATAACTTTGTAAGGAGAGATGAGTGTATATGTATATGTCAGGCCTAGCTATGTTACCATGCCAGATCGAATAAAAGGGATTTCAACACCCCGGGAGGAGAATTTAAAAATGTACAATAATGGACTCTGCAATAAAGCGAAATAGATGAAAAAAGCCAATTAAAATGTTGTATGGCATTGTCTAAGGAGTAGTAATATGTATTGTTACGAATGTATCCTCTAGAATCGTTTGTGTATACGCAGGATATAAAAACAAGTTCTCTAGATAACTTGCGTTTATTCACAAGCACAAAGTAAACAGGAACAATATGCAATCAAACAGCACTTAAATGCTTCACTAATTTCATAGAATAAGCGATATTATTATCAAATTACTGACGAAAATATTTTCACAAAACTTTTCTCAAACCATTGGCAAAAACCATAGTCCAATGTAGCTTGTGTAACATTCATTCGTCAACTCCACTGCAACGGAGGAGTGAGTCCTTTTTATACTCTCTCTATAGAAACTTCTGAAAATCTCTCCATATCTCCTAAACTAATCGTTATTTCGTAAAGTTTCTGGAGCGTTCCGAAAGTCGCCAAATTGGCGATAAATGGCCAAATCTGGAAACCCTTCTCCTAACTGGGAAATCCTTGCAACCCTGGGCTCACATCATGCTGACGTCATGGGCTGTGCCTTCGAGACAGACAAAAGAGGAGGCGGCAAAGGGAATATTTCACTTTCGTAAAAGTATAAATTAAATTAAAAATCTTCTCTGTTGGCATATTTGTGTGTTTGTTTATGGTATATTCGTGTGTTTGTTTATATTTGTGTGTATGTTATCTGTGTGTTTGTTGCACCCAAATAACTTCAAAATGAAAAATCTCCAAGCGTACACGTTACGTCTTTTTATATTAAAATGTTCACGCCCCACTGAATATAAGTGATTGCAGTGTCCGTAAAGGAGAGATAAAGAAGTTCCTAACAGGAACCTGGTAACATACCGAGATAGAAAAAATGTCCATTACAAAGTTTTAGAGAAGTGGCAGTTCAGGCTCCGATACGAGGCCCGAGATCGGCCTAAGAAATTAACTGAAGTGTGGTTCAACTCAACTTTATCATACCAGAATAAAATTTTTTTTTCAAATTTTGCAAAAAATATATTTAAAAATCGGTATTGTAGATCCAAATGATTACAACTATTACACTTTAAAGAGCTGGAAAAAATCGTTTAATTTATACCATATTTGATAATTTCCTACGGGGGGGTAACTTGCCCTCCAAAGGGAGCTAATGACATCATGAACCAAAAATTATTGGGTCGCCGCCTTCTCTTTAGAAAAATGATTTAAACTATTAAGTCTAGTGATCACTGGGCCATGAATAATCCCTTTCATGTAAGATTACGTCGAATTTTGTTCTATGCTGCTATGTTAAAAAATCTGATGTGATCTCCTTATATAATGCAATGAATTTACTACTTTTACAGTAAAAAAAATAGGTTATTCTTATAGTAGATACTTATATTCTTTCCAAGATATTGAATTTCGTCAATGAGTCATCATTTTCATTGATTTAGCGTCATTTTTATACATTTGGCGAGTTTTTCGTTAATTTCGCAACATTTAAAAAAGTCGTTAAGTTGGCGACATTCTACCAAATTCGTCGCCAAAATCTCGCCAAGCGTTATGGACGGAGAAATAAGTTATCCTTATAGAATATAAATGACTATTGGCGTTCAAATACAAAAGTATTACTCAAAGTATCTTTTTTCATGAATGGAACGAGCTAGATTCACGAGAATGATGTCACCAAATTCATCGCATGGTATTACATGGTATTTTTAAAAAAATGTGCAATATCTCGAGAACGGCTCATGTTAGCGTTCTAAAATTTATGTCAATCGTTTTCAAATGAAAAATTACATAAGAAATGTCTATTTGCGTAACTTTATTAGAGGTTTTGATTTTCTGACGATTTTTTCAAAATTTTACTCGAAAAGTTAGGGGGGTAGTGTTCTGTACATTCGATTGCCTATAAAAACAATAGGCTTCCAGTGTTTACGGATTGTAATTTTTGTACCAAATTTTGTTCGAATCGGTCCATTCGTTCGTCAGTTATCGTCTCCACAGACTCACTGACAGACACACACACACACACACGCACGAACACACACACAGACATCCCTTCAAATATGTTAGATTCGTGACCAGGAGGGATGCTTGAAACGTGCTCTCCCGTCGAAAACTCGAATTCGAATTTTCGACCCAGTCACGATACTTTCCTTATACATTATTGTATATAAGAAAAGTAAAAATATATAATTTCGAATAATATTCGAAGTTTTCGCTGGAATTTCAAAAAAAAAAATTCTATCTAGTTATAGACCTTTCGATAACAAAGCTGGATACGAAGTTTCGTGTACATCCATTCATATTTGTGGCTGCTATCATGTATACAAAATATCGATCAGAGATAGACGACAGAAAGCCTAAATTAAATAAACTGCTGCATGGACGCACACATGACTCCGCCACGACCGCTCCTCTTAAACCCCGGGTAACGGCGGGTGCATTACCTAGTGTATTCATAAATTACAATGCGATTTTCTATGTTACAATACATTATAATTGCGGACATTGATTTTGATATTTCAAACTTCCTTCGAAATGATCATGTGTTACTTAATCTGACTGTGACATTACTTGCTCAATGGCCTAACGAGGCTTGGGGAAGAAATTAGAAGTAATGAATGAAAGAGGGAAATAATAGGGGAATATTAGGGAAATAATTGGATGCTGTATTTTGAAAGTAATCTTTTGTGTCTCGTTATTGCTGAATACTCACTGCTGTAAGCATGTCACTATGTTTATTCTTACAATGGCACTCATTTTGACTCTTTAAGTTATATTTGAAAAGACTTCTTTAGTAAAATGTATAAGAATGTTTTGCAGAAACAAGTTAGAGCAATTTTTATGAGCAAGTTAAAAAATCCAATGTGAGTGAGATCACAAATGAGTACGACTTTTGCTATTGACTCATTTTCTCGTTCATTTCCTCTTCATTTTCTCTTTCATTTTCATTCATTTTCTCTTTCTTTCTTTCATAAATCATAATTTTATAATTTCTTCCTTTCTTTCAAAATTGAGCTTATTTGCACAAAATAACACTGATAGATCTTAGAAATTACATTGAATTTGCAGTTTTAATTCAATTTTCGTTATCATTTGGCGACTGGGCGTATTTTCAAAGGCGGCGTTACAAAAATGCTAAGAAGATCTAAAATATCTTGAGGACGGTTAGTCGTGGTGTTATGGGATTACCATGACTGTTATGGGATTACCATGTCATGGTGTTATGGGATTACCATGACTGTTATGGGGCCATGGTGTTATGGGATTACCATTTACACTGATAAATATTAGAAATTACATTGAATTTGCAGTTTTAATTCAATTTTCGTTATCATTTGGCGACTGGGCGTATTTTCAAAGGCGGCGTTACAAAAATGCTAAGAAGATCTAAAATATCTTGAGGACGGTTAGTCATGGTGTTATGGGATTTATCTTATTCTTTTCATTGTTATAAATTACGTATAAAAAAAAAGCATTTAATTGACACATTCGATCATATGTATAGTCTTATTTTAGATTCTGACGATTCCATTTCGCGAAAAAAGGCAGGTTTTTTTACTTCTGAATAGTACCAAAATTTAATCAGCACTAGACTTACTCACGAAAGACTTAGCTACCAAATTTCGTTAAATTTGGTCAATTAGTTTTTGAGCTAGAGTGGATATATACATTGCATAGAGCTAGACATGCAGATACACACAGAGACAGGCACGTGCAATGCCCGATGTATACACACACATACACAGATGCACACACAGATGTCATGCTAAAAATATTTTTTTGGGTTCTAAGAGCCTCGAAACGTGTAGATCCATCGCAAACTTGAGTTGCGATTTTCGACACGATGTCAATATTTTCCGTATATCGTCTGTTGTGATACAACCATTCAAAGGACTAATTAAAGAAAATAATATCAATTGAACGATCATATCTCAACACCTGATTGGGTCGGACACTCACATACAATTAAAAGGGAAATTAATTATTTAAATACTTAATGTAATGGGACCGTATAGTGGGGAATAGATTTTTGAATATAAAACAATGCGTTGTGTAATTAAAATATAAAAACCATTCTGTATGTGAGCGCCTAAAATTACTTACCTGTAATTTGATCTCATTCAATCTAATTCTTTTATCAATGTTGCAAACATAATTATTATTCATCTTGTAACTATTAGTCACAACTAATTAATCAGTCATTAAAATTTAATGTAGTTTTTCAGGTTCATTAGTTATTTTATGTTGTTTAAGCATCTAAAGTCAAAATTACTTTAACCACAGCATTTTCTTTCAAAATGGTATATATATATATATATATATATATAAAGTTAACTTCGAACAATCAGATATGCTAAGTCACAGGTTCCGCAATGATAATGGCCACATCTAGAGCCCCCTTTTTTCGCTAAAATCAAGTTTCTAACTTACAGTGCGAAAAGAAAATGGAAATAATAGCAGAGCTCAGATCCAAAATGTAAAATGTAACATTGCACACAGAAATACCAATATGCACTTTGCTGTATATGTTTCTATACATATAAATAAAATGGCAAAATTATCAATCTTCATGATGACTTGTTAACTAGTTTCCATATTATAAGAACAATTCTTTTAGAATAATTCACTAAAGACAGGTGAAAGATGTTTATAATAATTATGTCGATTAATCACCAACATAACGATTCTTCCATAAGACCAGAATTGCATAGTAATTGGCAAATAAATGAAGTTCACAGAGGATATCCATATAGGCAAATGCTGCTGTCAAACTGGGAAATAAATATAATTTCTTTAACTTGACTCAAATAATTTTAATAAAAGGATAATCAATGAGGTACTTGTACAAAAATCACTTGATAATTTCAGACTCCGGTATTTATACTTTGTAAAATATACATTCCACAGGAAATAAATCCAAGAAATTCCGACTTGATTTATAACAGAAACACAAAACAAAATACTCAATTTGCTGCATGATAACTTCCATAAAAAAAAAAAAAATGGCTGGTGCACGAGGCATCCCCCCTAAAGGGGACCCCACCGATATTACGACCTTCACTGTCCAGAAATTTCGAGAGAAGAGAGCGAGTCTTTCTTTTTTCCTTCACCTTCGCGAAGGGGGCTTAACGGCAGCTTGCTGAAAACGCTTTAGCTGCCCAACAAATTAGATGAAAGATTGATTCCATAGAAACTAGTTAGATGGTTAGATACAAAGTAAAACACTGAAAGGACAAGGTCCGTAAGATTAGTTGATATTTCAAAGATAGTCTACATCGAGAAAGCCGATTTGCACCTCTCAATATCATAGATGTATTTCACAAGGTATTTAGCTGCTCTAGCAGGATCAAGAAAGTTAAAAATGTCAAGATTCTGATCAAGTATAGTTCCTGGTTGTCTTTTAAATTTTTTAACATTTTCCTCGTACTTTCTGCGGATTTCGTTGTATTGAGGACAAATCTGAATCAAATGTTCAAGGGTTTCGGGAACTTGGCATTGGTTACAATTTGGGTTAATGTTGGGGTCCCATTTAGCTCTTAAACTGTTGGTGATGTAGGATTTAGTCCGGATTTTCATAAGAGTTGTGGAATCTTTTCTCGATTCGACTGTTTTGTAAGCCTTTTTACTAAACGGGTTTATGTATGGGAATTTTGAGTGAAATTTCGAGTTTTTCCATTTTTGATCCCAACATGTTCTCTGCCTATATTTTACCAGTTTCTTGATGTCTGAATACATGCATATTCCCAGAGTAGCACATTGCGTGTTATTAGCTGCATTTTTTGCCAGTTCATCTGCTTTTTCGTTTCGGTGAATTCCGGAGTGTCCTGGTACCCATATTAGTTTGATTTTCGCCTTTTTTGATTTTGATTTTATTTTGGCTCTTGTATATTTGATAAGGTCTTCAGCTTTTTTGCTGTCATTTGCAAGCGCTTCTAAGACACTTTTGCTATCAGAGATGATCGTATATTTTCCTTCGTCTATTAAGTAGTCAACTGCATAAATTATTGCTGCGAGTTCTGCTGTAAATATGGAGCATATTTTGGGGAGGCGAATACTTCTCGTGATTTGTTCACTTTGGTATATACCGAAGCCTGTTCCTTTTATGCTTTTAGATCCGTCTGTTCCGATCCATTGCGTGTTTCCTTCTTCTTCGTTCTTAAATTTGCTGAATAGGATTGGTGCTTCCGCTGCAGAAGATTTTTGGAAATCGAATTTGTCAATGTTTATGTCTAAATGCTGATCGTCCCAAGGTGGAATTGGATCAGGAAGGTAGTTCATGTTCGCACCTAGATTTTCTTCTTTTATCAGTGTTATTATGTTATCCACCGTTCTGTTTGACCACTTCAGATTGCTTAGTCTTATTACTTGCAACTGTTGATGAATTGCTTTAATAAACCCTCTTTTCATCCTTATGAGTTCTTCTTTAAGTAAGAACTTTTCACAACTTGAAACTTTCCTCAGTTCGTATTCTGGTATGTCTGCCTCCATACGCATTACTTCTGTAACAGTCATATTTGGAACTCCTAATGCTAATCGCACTGCAGTATTTTCGAGGATAGTATATTTTCCCATGATATTATTTGTTTCTTCCATGCGAACTACGTTGGCATAGTCGATTTGAGTCAATAAGACTTGGCGTACTATTGTTAGAAGGCATTCAGTGTTCAGACCCCATGTCTGGCTGGCTAGCATTTTTATTGTCTCAATAATATTTTCAACCTTCTTTATTATATATTCCTTATGTTTCTGCCATTTCCAGTTTTCGGCAATTACTAGACCCAGAATTTTTATTTCCTTTACCCAAGGTATCTTTCCTGTGCAAAAGAATATGTCTGGTTTGAGTATACCTCTTTTTGGTGTAAGATTCATTATTTTCGTTTTCTCTACTGAAAATTCCATATCCCATTCTGATCCCCAGCGTTCCAACTTTTGAATTACTTGCCTTAGTTTTTCGATGCATCTATTTTCCTTGTTGTCGCTGATTATAACTGTTGCGTCAGCTGCATATTGGAATATTTTCCCGTTTTCTCCCAAGTTATCTCCCATATCACTTGTGTATATGTTGAATAGAAATGGGGACAGCACCGACCCCTGGGGTAAACCAATTGTTGTTGTTTTGTTCCCAGTTTCTACTCCTCGCCATTTTACTTTAATTTCCCGATCGGTGAGAAAGTTACTTATCCATCTATTCATATATTCTTCGCACCCCTTGTCTTTTAATTTTTGTAGCAATTTTTCGATGTTCACATTGTCGTAGGCTCCTTTTATATCCAAAGATAAAAGGATCACATGGTTTTTCGCTCCTCTCTTTTGTCTTATGAGTTGCGCGATGTCGAAAAGACAGTTAGTTGTGTCTTTTTTCGGGCGAAAACCATAAATATGATCGGGAAGAATGTTATTGGTAGTCACCCACCATTCCAATCTCCGTAGTAAAATTCGTTCCATGACTTTGGCAACTTGTGATGTGAGAGAGATGGGTCTATAGCTACTGAGTTTGCTTTTATCTTTGCCGTTTTTATAGATTGGAACAATAATAGTACTTTTCCAAGCTTTTGGAACATCTGATTGTTTCAAAGACTGGTTTAGCATTCTTCGCATCCAATTTTTAATTTCCGTTGTACTATATTTTAGAGCTTTGGATTCTATCCTGTCTGGACCTGGGGTCTTGTCTTTTAAGTTTTGTATTGATGTGTACAGCTCTTTTTTGGTTATTTCCGGGTGACTCATTTGATTGGTGTGTTTTTGCCTGGTTTGCTTCATCTGTAGTTTTCCTTTGGCATAGTGTTCTAGAAATAAATTAGCTTGAGTTTTAGGATCTACAATCTCTTTGCCGTCTTGATACAATATCCAATTTGTATCTTGCAGCACTCTGCCACGCCAGTTTTTGAAGTTGTTGAAAAGACGAAAATAGTCCTTTGGGTTTGTTATCTCCTTGAATTTATTCTCCCAATAAATCCTTTTAGCTTTCTTCAGAGTCAACTTATATTTAGCCAAGGTTCTTTTATATTCAATCCAGGTGTCATCACCAATGTTTCTTCTAGCTTTGCAAAAAGCCCTTCTGACCATAGCTCTCTGGCGAGAGCACCCTGGAGTCCACCAGTCAGAGTTTTCTCTGTATCGCAGGCCCTTTAATTGTTTTGCACAGATTTCTTTAGCCCTTGTCACGCTCTCGTTAAAATTGGTAATGTCTGTTTCAATATTTTGAGCTTCCTGAGTAGGTTTAAATTCACCTATTTTTTTGTGGTAAGCTTTCCAGTCTGTATATATTTTCAGTCTGTGCTGTCTTCTATTCTTTTCATGAGTGGATTTTAACAGTACCGGAAAGTGGTCACTGCCGTATGTCAATTCCAAAGTAGTCCAGTTGAATTTAGGAGCTATTCTCGGCGAGACGATGGTCAGATCGAGTCCTGACACTTGTGATTTACTTCTTATATATGTGATGGTATACGTATTTAATAGCACGCAATCGTTTTCGTTTATCCATTTTTGCATCCTTTTTCCACTAGGATTAGGAACATCATTACCTTTGCCTTCGATTCTTACATTTAAATCTCCACAAAGGATACAAGGGGACTCCCAGGCATTTTCCAATATTTTTAATTCCTCCATTTGGAGAGTTTTTGGTCTCCTGTAGACATTTAAAACGGTGTAAGAGTTTTTTTCTACAGTGATCTTAATTTTTTGGATTTCCATATTGCTGTCTGATGGTACGTTTATGGGCTCGATTTTGAAGCTGAGGTTATTCTTTACTGCGATGAGCAAGCCACCCCCTGGCGTAATGCCCACCCGATTTTTCTGATAAATTAAGTAACCTCTTAATTTAAAGGTTGATTTGAGCCAAGTCTCCTGTACCGCGATGATTTGTGGGTCGTGCTCATCAATTAAATGTTGCAAACTGTCTTTGTTGGCAGCGACCCCTCTAATGTTTCATTGAAGAATACGCATGGTCACAAAATCCGCGGGTGAACGTATACGCTGATTAGAGGCTAAGAGTAGAATTCCCGCGAAATCCACTGCACAGCCAGAAGGAAATTTTAGATCAAAATTGAGTGCCTCCTGCCTGGCCCTTGACCCCAGGAGGAGCAGAGATAACCGGATTATCGTCTGAATGGTCCGACAGAGTAGACCCAGTGAAAATGTGTTTGAGGGATTTTCCGGTTGAACTTCGAGTTTTGTGTCTTACAGTGTCCTTGTGCTTCACTCCTTTCCCGCGGTCTTTCAGTTCTCTTATTTCATTTCTCAATTTTTTATTTTCTATTCTAATTTGATTGAGCTGTTCATTTTGTTGGTGGTTTATTTTCCTTAATTCGTTTATCCATTCTTCTTGCTTTTTAATGATATTTGCAAATTGCAGTTCTGCTTGTTCACTTTTCTTCTCGTTATTAGCCACCTGGTTTTGAACTTGTTCCAGTATTGCCGATAATTGTTCGACTTTAGTTTCAATTTCTCTCACGGAAGTGGGTGGGATTTTTAGTGCAGCCGTACATAGTTGGGTTTGGCTTGTCGTCGCCTTAGCATAAGTTTTTCTCTCTGTAGGAAGTCGTGCTGCCTTTAGTGGTATTCCCTCTGTTTTTGCTCTTAAGTAGGCTTGTGTTTCTTTTTTATAATTTTCACATATTTTGCTATTCGCTAAGTGTTGTTGACCACAGCGAAAGCATATTGCCTTGTTTTCTTTGCATTCCTCTAATTTGTGATCATCACCACATTTAGGGCATTTAATGACACCTTTACATTTTGTGATTGAGTGGCCGTACTTTAGACATTTACCACATATACGAGGAAAATCAATGAATGGGGTAGCTCGTATTTTGAACCAATATATGTTTACTCTGTCGCGAATATTCTTACCTAGTTCGCTTATTAAGACAGTGGTAGTCAATTCCGTAGATCCGCGTTTTGTGAACCTAGTAATCCTCAAGCAGTTTATTCCTTCGACTTGTAGTTCTTCTTGAATTTCTGTTAATGGTATGTCTATTGGAACTCCTTTGAGTAAATATTTGGTACACAGGAACTCTTCTATTGCTCTTGTTTCTATATTTCTATCACATAAATGAGTAATTTTCAAAACACTTACCGCGCTTTCCACGTCGTCTGTAATGATGATTATATTTCCATTTTGTGTTACACTGAGTTCTTTAACTTTATCCTTAAATATTTTCCTTTCAATATCTTCTTTCAATTTTCTTAGTTGAGTAGTAGGTATTGGGTCCGTTTTTCCTTTTAAAATAATTCCAAATGTCTTGACGCCATTGCTTTCTGCAATACGAATTTTATCTTCTTCACTTATATTTGTAAACATCTGGTTATTTGCTTTTGGGTATATATCTTTCGCTGTACCATTGTCAGACTCAATTGCGTGATCGACTTCCATAACACATGGTGCCCGCTGCTCAACAGGCAGCAGACTTAACATAAGATAACTAACTTAAATTAGCAGACACCTGGTCCAAAAAAGAAAAAAAAATACACTAATAAAAAGGTTGACTAAAGAAACACACACAGCTGATACTTTCTGCGCAGTTTGAATCAATTCAAAATCGTCGAAGCACTAAAACGGGTGATGAATATTAAAATTGGGGGTTCCAGTTTTCTTCAACACATTGAAACTCACTCAAGAGAGCGAGTCAGCACAAAATCTCCCGCTCAAAACCGGACGTTGCCATCAGCGAAAACAAACTCCTGTTCAACCAGGAAGGTCAAAATTTAAGAGACAGAAGAACCTGATTTCCTCCATAAACAACCACCTTGCCAATTGAAACTGTGTGCCCGTATCCAGCCATATGAATGGATAGCAGCACGCTATAATTAAAATTAATAAAAGAGACAATTGGCCTATTAATGAGTATATAAAATAAAAGCAATTTTGAATAGAATAATTTTGAATAATAATAAAGTAAAATAAAATATTTAATGATTTATAAAAAAATGTTAATTTGGAATAATAAAATAAAAAGGTGTTGTGACGTGTCACAACAGTCTGATTTCTCTACAAACTCAAATATATTTTCTCTTTATTTTTCCATAATTTCTTAACATTAATTTGTCTGCGCAAAATAATACCAATAATTATTTGAAATGACACTGAATTTTCAGTTTTAATTCAAGTTTCGATGTCATTTGGCGTCTGAAAGTTATTTTCAAAGGCGATATTGTACAAATGCGAAAACACTAAAGTATGTCAAGAAAGGCAAGTCCTATAATTATGCAGTTGGTCTTGTAATTATCATCGTAAAAAATTTCGTATAAAATCAGCATTTGCGTGAAACATTTGATCATACGTAGTCTTTTATTTTACATTTTAACGGACCATTTTTGATGTTGCATGTTAAATTAAGCATGTCATGTCATATTATTCTTTTGGTAATTCAAAATGTGACGTTCGCAGTGGAAAAGTAAAAATTCTTATTATCTCTAGAACGGCTATTAATAATCAATACACTATAGTATTCATTTGTTTGGGATTAAAAGTAATTAAAAAACAATATCATACATGATAATTGCGAGTACATTCCATTTTTTTTATGATTTTTTAGACTAAAATTGTGCGATATCTTGAGAACGATACATTTTAGTGTCGTGTAAGAAAATCTATTTTTGTAACATTTTAATATAATTATATTTTTATATAACTTTTTATATTATCGATAAAAGTGTTCAAATAATTGAAAACATACTCCCAGTACTATCACGTCGAAAACAAATATGTCTCTACATCGATTAAAATAATCGTATAAATAAATAAGTATTCTCATACTAAAGAAAAATAGACTTATAGTTTATTCTCATTCCTTCAAATGTTTTTTGTCTTTTCTCAAAAGAAACTCTTTTTAAAAGAGTAAGGAAAACATAAAAGGATTTTTTTTATCGAAAAGTAATCAAGTATAGGAAGTAAGAAGGTAAATTCAATACAACGTCATCAATAAACCTTATTTTTATGCCACCGGAAGTACGGTAGTAATAAGAGGGTTACTTAAAAAATGGTTTCATTTCCAAGAATTCTTAAACAATGTGGTACGAGATTTAGTAAAGAACTACAGCACATTAATTCACATTCGCAGAATTCTTAAATAATGTGGTACGAAATTTGGTAAAGAAGTATCGCACATTACTTTCTCTGCAAGACATGGTAAAGTATAAAAAAATTTCGCAATGGAGTAGAAAATGGGCACTTGAATTTTTGACGAATTTGTAAAATTTAAACTCTCTAGATCACAGATCAAATACTTTTAGCGTGGCGACTGCCTGAGCGTTCGTCTGTGTATCTATCTCTGTGGCTCCATCTGTACAATATATGCATAAACTTGCAGATGCAAGTTGCAGATTACGAATTGCAGATGCAAGTTGCAGATCACGAGTTTCAGATCACGAGTTGCTGATTTCAAGTTGCAGATCACGAGTTGCAGATGTAAGTTGCAGACGCAAATTGCAGATCACGAGTTGCAGATGCAAGTTGCAGATCACGAGTTGCAGATGCAAATTACAGATCACGAGTTGCAGATGCAAGTTGCAGATCCCTAGTTGCAGATGCAAGTTGCAAATCAGTAAACTTGCAGATGCAAGTCTTGAACTACACGCTTAATCTGCTTATTTTCTACACAAACCTTTGCCTCTAGCAAACAGTTTTCTTCCAGTTTCTCTCCAAATGAATTTCAGTATGAGAGTTCAAGGAGAGTTCTTTGGGCATTCTGAACTTCAGTATCAGGACTCCAAAAGAACTTCAGTAGTTAAGAGTTGAAAAGATGGGAAAACACCCGGTTTACTACCGGAAACAAACTGCCGGGTTTTACTGCCTGGTTTTTTAAGAAGGGAATTTTGAAAAACTGAAAATTTTGAAAATTTCCAAAGAGTGGGGATTTTTAGTTTGCATTGTAAAAGAAGTATGTATTAACGAAAACTAATATGTATTTGCATTCGACATTGTAAATAGCCGAATCACGGAAATTTGAGAGATATTTGTCAGATCCAAGAAAAATATTTAAATGATGTGACTTTCTTATTATATATACAAGTAAGTAAAAATGAAAATTAATTCCACAAATAAATTGCAATTTCATTTGTAAATATTTTAAAAGTAAAAACACTCCGGGTGATAATATCGTTATTACAAAGTGACTTATTCATTCATGTTCATTTAATATTGAAGGATAATAAAAAAAATCTATATCAGTCCCAATAACAGTTTATAATTTTGTGACTAATGTATTTTGCACATTTTTAACAAAATTTTTGTAATTGTAAATTTTTAAAACTGTTATTTTAATAGACTTTACCTTCAAACTTATACAAAGATTTAGTCAATTTATCTAAATGGCGATCCATCATTAAGATTTTAACTGTTTAATGTGATGGATTAGCCAGAGCATACAAGAAATGCGAAAATTAGTTTTTTCTCTTCAAAGATTCCAATGCTTTCAAAATTCCCGGTTTATTCCCCAAAATTCTCGGTTTATTCCCGCTTTTCAAAATTCTAGGGTTTTTTTTGCAACTCTATATATAGTTAAAGACTTTTTGCTAAGGAAGGAAACATTGTTATGCATAAACTTCTAATCTGTTCTTGGACATAACTTATTTAAATAACAAGAAAGATCAATCATGTATAAAACATTGATTATGAAACACTTTCCAACCGAAATGTAAATTTATTTAAACACCTCTGAAATGGAATGCATTCATTCAGCGCTGACATTTTTTAATATATCACAGTACTACAGTAATTTATGATACTTGAAAACTTTTGATAAACTTGAATTTATGATACTTCACCGAAAAAGACAATGCTAGTTACACAAAATTAAACTTTGTTGAACTTTATTCAAATTTGAAAATTTATTTTATTGAACTTTATTGAACTTTATTCAAATTTGAGAATTTATTTTATTGAACTTTATTGAACTTTATTCAAATGACGTCATCAAAAGTATAATTTACGAAGTGTTTACAATGCTTTTGCAGTTAATATTACGTCACAGTTATAATGTTTCATTATTATAAAAACTGCATCATTTGTTTATCTCATGTTAAGTTAGCTCTTGGAAATTGTTGTAAATATATTTCAGACTCCAAAGCTAAATAATTTTGCGTGAAAAATATTCAAAAATTCTTATTCACTTTACAATCACTTGATTTGTTTACATTCTGTATGCTATAGTTTGGTGTTAAAATTAGACTTTGCGGTAGGAATAAAGAATGTTTAGTGATAATTTAAAATAAAAAATATTGTAATTGCCGTGGCGCAGAATTTAGATACACAGATAACACTCAAATAAAACGGTTTTACGACGAATGCAACACTAAATATAAATTTAACGATCGGTAAACAGCTACGGTAAAAGCAGCGGTAGAAAATGAAAGCCATATTTTATTTTGCGATGAGTAACGTGATCTTCTTCTGTATATCGGTTCATGTAATGTGGGGGTTCATATAATATATTATTATTTCAATTTTTATTTAAAAAACTACCCAGCATATTTTGTTGAAATTTTTTTACCCATTTTATGTGATAATTTGAATATTTCCTAAAATTTTCGAAGCAATTTGTGAATTTTAACGTCGCTTAAAAAGTGTTTGAAAAATTATATCCCATAAGGTTCAATGCATTTCATTTTTTTCAACCCGGGTTCAATCCGAGACTAATTTGGTGATATTATTCGTTTTCATCCCCAAGCATCCCACAGACCCTCTCAACAACACACTAAAATGCCATTTCGATAAAGTCATTTTTACGGAAGTTGTCGCACAAACGGACAGACAGACAGAATGACCAAAGTCATAAACACTTTTCAACTATGTTGGAAAGTGTTAATTATTGATGCGAAACATCTTAGGGCAAGGAGCACGGAGTAAATCAAGAAAAAAATGTGACGGGGGTGTAACGGAAGACGGGGGTGAAACGGCGAAACGGTTCGACAGGTGAGTGACATTAAGAGCTATGTAGGTGGGGGTGTCATTTGTGCTGTCCAAGGCGATTATTGCATTAGAGAACCGACACAGTTAAATATCCTTTAAACGTGTGTTCTATCTAGTTAGTGTAACTGCCAACTCCATACTTGTAGCTTCACTTGTAGTGTACAAATCTGTCATTATGAAATACGGACTTGTTAAAAGTAAAAGAGTAACTGATGCTCGAGGATGTGTATTTACTCTGAAGTATTTATACTCATCGAACGAATCTGAACGACCGAGCCTACAAGAAATTATGTTCTGCTGCTAGTAGAGCTATTCGTGAGGATCCGTAGAAGATGTGCTGGTAGTAGCTATCCTATAAAAATGGCGGTATTCTCTGACGAAAAGAAAGGAATTACAGTCACTGTAGAAATCACGGTGGTGAAAATTAAACTCGAGAAATTGAAATCGCTACAGGAAAATGTTTACAGGTTTATGCAGTGAGAGAGTGAAATCTGGCCATTATTCCAAAAATTAGCCAAAATATAAGAGCCCAGCACTCATTCCTCAATCAGGTTCAGGCCTGTAGCTATCGCCTCAAACGTTCACCGCAAACGCCTAATAACTACGCTACCACCCAAGAGTCATGAATGCAGACCCGAATCCTTCTCGAATATTAGCACAGGTGATCCCCTCCGGTACAGAGGATCTATTGGTTAACATACGACCTTGGACTCAAAATAATATAAATCGTTCTTAAATATAAACCATACTTCCGATTAATTAAAAAAATTCTGGTTGTTTATTTATTTTTTTTAATATAATTGCATTTCATGATTTCTAATAAAACACTAAAACAATGACTAGAGATGTGGTCGTCGCTCTTCTCGGAATTTAACGGCACGAGCGGTATATGCTTTTATCGACATATCGCTAACTTGGCAGCTTTTTTTCATATGTTGTGAAATTGATGAAAATGTCGCCAAATAGATAAAATTAACCCTAAAACAACGAAATTAGTTGTGTTTCGTTAGAAGATAGTATTGGAATGATCTAGATGTCGGGGGGAGGGGGATTTATTTCTGTTGAGACGTTGGAGTATTTTTTGGCGCGACTTCCCTTCGCATATTGATGTATGTCTACATGAAACTCCGCAACTACTCATTAAACTCAAAACTGCTGCTTTCGACGCCATCTTTATGCCATCTTTATATATATATATATATATATATTATATTTGTTATTATACATTTTTACTTTCCTTATATACATAATGTATAAGGAAAGTATTGCGACGGGGTCGGAAATTCGAACTCGAATTTTCGACGGGAGAGCACGTTTCAAGCATCCCTGATCACAAATCAAACATTTTTGAAGTGATGTGTGTGTGTGTGTGTCAGTGAGTCTGTGGAGACGATAACTGACGAACAAATGGACCGATTCGAACGAAATTTGGTACAAAAATCACAATCCATAAACACTGGAAGTCTATTGTTTTTATATGCAATCGAATGTTCAGAACCTCCCTAAATTTTCAAGTGAAATTTTGAAAAAATCGTCAAAAAATTAAAACCGCTAATAAAGTTACGCAAATAGACATTTCTTATGTAATTTTTCATTAGAAAACGATTGATATAAATTTTAGAACGCTAACATGAACTGTTCTCGAGATATTGCACATTTTTAAAAAAAAATTATCAAAAAGTTATATAAAATAAAAAAAAAATATTTTTTATTGAAAAACATGTTCACTTTTCATATGTAATATCATGCGATAAATTGGGTGACATCATTCTCGTGGATCTAGCTCGTTCCATTCATGAAAAAAGATACTTTGAGTAATACTTTTGTATTTGAACGCCAATAGTCATTTATCTGCTGTAAGAATTACTTATTTCTCTGTCCATAACGCTTGGCGAGATATCGGCGACGAATTTGGCGGAATGTCATCAACTTGACGACATTTTTAACTGTTGCCAAATTAACAAAAATCTCGCCAATTGGATAAAAATGACGCTAAATCAATGAAAATGACGACTAACTGAAGAAAATTCAATATCTTCGAAAGAATGTAAGTATCTATTATAAAAATAACATTTTTTTAACTGTAAAAGTAGTAAATTCATCGCATTATATAAGGAAAGTCATGTGTTGCCCACATCAGATTTTTTAACAAAGTTATTGACATTTCAACTTACGTTGTTGCTTAGCAGCCATTGGATAAAATGTTTTACCTGCAAGATTAAAATAATTACTGATAATCCATGTCGGAAGTAATTAGCCACCTGCATTCTTCCACTAGCCATTGTACCACTCTATTTTGGATTAAGTTCCTTTTCTTAAACGACCATCTTGTTTGTAATTCACTAGGATCGCGCACGTTCATCCTCTATGGTTGGAGACCAACCATCACCTTAGATGATGATGAAATTATGCAATTGTACGTTGCACAATAACTAGAGTTTAGCGTCTTGTTCGGCTGGGAGACCTAAAATGGGTAATTGCGTAGGCAACTAACACCTGATTCGCTAGTCGGATGAGAGACCAGTTTTGGGTATTGTGCAGTGGACGTTGCAAGCTTTAAGGATTGAAACGTAGGAATGGATTTCTACGAATGTGAGTGGATTTTTTAATTTCCCTGCAATGCATGGTAATGTATAGGGAAAATATTGGAATCGTGTCGAAAATCGCAACTCGAATTTTCGACGGATCTACACGTTTTAGTGCCTCTAAAACAAGGAAAAACTATTTTTATCGTGACGTCTCTCTCTCTCTCTCTCTCTCTGTGTATGTGTGTGTGTGTCAGTGAGTCTATGGAGACGATATCTCACGAACGAATCAAGCGATCCGAACTAAATTTGGTACAAAAATCACAATCCGTGAATACTGGAAACTTATTGTTTTTAAACGCAATTGAATGTTCAGAACCTCCTAAATTTTCGAGTGAAATTTTGAAAAAATCATCAAAAAATCAAAACTGTTAATGAAGTTATGTAAATAGTCATTTCTTATGCAATTTTTTTATTAGAAAACGATTGGCATAAACTTTAGAACGTTAGCATGAACCGTTTTCTAGATATTGCACATTTTTCAAATAAATTTAACAAAAATTACATAAAATTAAAAAACAAGTATTAACTATTGTGAAATCTGTTCACTTTTCCTATGTAATATTATGCGATAAATTTATTATCATCATTCTCGTTGATTTAGCTCGTTCCATTCACGAGAGAAGACACTTTGGGTAATAGATTTGTAATTTGACATCTTTATTCGTTTATCTACCATAAGACTAACCTATTTCTCCATAAACAATGCTTGGCGCAAATTTGGCGGAATATTGCCAACTTGGCGAGTTTTTAAAATGTTGCCAAATTGACGAAAATATCGTAAAATTGATAAAAATGTCCCCAAATTGATAAAAATGACGCTAAATCTATGAAAATGAAAACTAATTGATGGAAATTCAACATCTTGGAAATAATATAAGAATCTATTATAGGAGAAGATACTTTGGGTAATAGTTTTGTATTTGGACACCATTAGTCATTCATCTGCCATAAGAATAACTTATTTATCCGACCATAACGCTTGACGAAATTTTGGCAGCGAATTTGGTGGAATATGGCCAGCTTGGCGAGTTTTGAAATGTCACTAAATTGATGAAAATGTCGCGAAATTGATAAAAATGACGCTACATCAATGAAAATTACAACTAATTGATTAAAATTCAATATTTTAAAAAGAATATAAGACTCTGCCGTAAGAATAACCTATTTCTCTGTCTGTAACGCTTGGGAAAATTCTGACAGCGAATTTTGGCGGCATATCGCCAACTTGGCGACTTTTTTAAATGTTACGAAATTTATATTTAAATACAGTGACCGCCGCTTATAAGAAACACGTTCGTTTCGCTCGTTTTGTTTCTTATAAGCAGTTGTTTCTTAAATCCGGAAATTTTTTAAATATCGTTCTTCCATTGTAAATACTAACTATTGAACACAGTTTTACAGAATTTAAAAGATAAATGTATATAAGTAAAATATTAGTACGTACATAATACATTTGTAAATTAAGTTTTGCATTCAAAAATATTTCTCATTTTACAAATTAAGCCTTACAACTTAAATTATTATCTATATGCATATAGTATGCAGTTAAATAAGAATAAAAAGTAAAACTCATAGGTCGTTCATTTATGTATAAGAGCATAGTACATTTTCATACATACCGTAATCTATTACTGAAGAATAGCAAAAAACTTATCCAGTATTGTTTGTGCTAACGAGTCTGTGATTAGTTTACGTACATCCATTTCTAAATCATAAAACAGTCCATAAACTTTTTCTGATGCCCCTCTGTGTTCAAGAGTTTTTCTAATTATAGTTAGGGCTTCTCGCGACTGTTTGGCTGTAGGAAAATTTTCTTCTTGTGGAACGTCGTCTTCATTTTCTTCTTCATTGCAAACATTCTGAATTTCCGCACTATGTCATCATCATTGTTTTCTTCAGATGTTTGTAAATTTTCGTCGATGTGAATCCATTCTTCGAAAGGTGCTTTAAATTCTTCTTCATCTTCTGCTGGTATGGCAACATTATTTTTCAAAAATCCTGCTTTACGGAAGCAATTAAAAATGCATATGTCAGAAACTTTTTTCCATGCGCCTGCGATCATATGGATAGCATCAAGCAAGGTTGTTTTCTTGCTTATTGACTACACGGAGGTGGAGAATCATACTTTTTAAGTAAACTTTGCTTTTCAAGCAAAGTAAGGGTTTGCGACATGCTTCACTAGCAAAACATAAAATGACTAACTAAAGCTGTACGAATCTTATTTGAGTGCATAAGCAAAGATGCCTTTCCTTATCAGTACGTTTCCTTAACTGCCAAAAGATTAAAGCTCGTTTCTTACTGGTTTGGGGTTGTACTCCCCAAGTCTTTCTGCGGAGAAATCCTCTGTCATCCTTTGTTACATAGCAAACTCCCACCCCCTCCCCGTACGCCCAGAGACAAGAGATAACAACTCGTCCTTCAGTTAACCTTAAACAAATCGATTTTTTTTTTTTACACCAGCGTCGCAAGGAAATCAACAAATTTTCTGTAGAAAACTGTTTCTTATAAGCGGAATCGTGTTTCTTATAAGCGACACAATTTTAATGTTAAAACGAAGTTTGTATTTGTTTCTGTCGTTTTGAGTCTTATAAACGGCTGTTTCTTATAACCACTGAATCTTATAACCGGCGGTCACTGTATATGGACTATACTGCTTATTGAGGATGCTATTAATATTGATAATTGTTAATTTAGAGTTGCATAAAATATAAGATAATTGGGTATTAAATAGTTTTAGATGTCGTCTTCCGGAAAAGCGCTAAATGTATAATTTAACGTTAGAAACACTCTACACTGGATCTTTTCATCATTTTTTCACCGTTAAAGTAGTAAATCATTGCATTATATAAGGAAAGTCATGTGCTGCCCACATCAGATTTTTACCTTTCTTGCAGTACATGGTAATGGATAAGGACATTATTGGAATCATGCCGAAAATCGCAACTCGAGTTTTCAACGTATCTGCACGCTTTAGGATCTCTTAAACACGAAAAAAGTATTTTCAGCGTGACATCTGTGTATGTGTGTCTGTTTGTTTGTTCATTGTATGTATCCACTCTATCTGAAAAACTAATTAACCAAATTTCATAAAATTTAGAAGGTAAAATTTGGCCTGGTGCTGATTAAATTTTGGTACGATTAGGAATAAAAGAACCTGCCTTCTTTTGTAAAATGGCCCTTAAAAATCGCAAGTATCCACTCTAGCTAAAAATATTATTAACAAAATTTCATAAAGTTTGGTAGATAAGACACTTGCATATTAATTTCCCTGGTGCTGTTTAGATTTTGGCACGATTCCAGAGAACGGAACCTGTTTTTATTGCAAAATGGCCCGCAAAATTCATGAAAATCGAATATAAAAGACCATAAATTCTCGAATGTATCAATTAAATGCTTGATTTATACGTAGCTATCGGCGATAAAAAGAATAAGATCCACTCTATTACTCTAGGATTAGCCCTTCTCGAGATATTTGAGTTTTCTCGCATTTTTACTACGCAGTCTTTGAAAGTAAGTGCAGTTACCAAATGAAAACAAAAATGGAATTAAAAGTGCAAAAATAGTGTAATTTCAAGCAAGTATACGTGTTATTTTGTGCAATAAAACTTAATTTGACGAATTATTAATGAAATAAGGAGAGAATTAATTTAAGTCTGTAGTGAAAGTCATGAGCTGCCCATATCGGATTTTTTTTTTATATTGGAACAGTACGCAATTAAGAAGCAGATTTGACAATAACTTTTAAAAGCGATATATTGCATCATTGAGCTCAAAGTGAAATATAAGGAGATCAAAATGCTGGAAGACTGCAGAAGATCCAAGGTTTGTTCCTTGGTGCGTTGCAAATTAAAATGGGAGCAAGCAATTTAATGAGCTGTTCTGAGCATTAAAAAGAACTATAAAAGAGTAAAGAGAAAAAAAATGAAAAAATTTCATTTCCTGGAAGGGTTGTAAGATTCATATACTTTTTTTTATCCCATGTTTTTATCTTTATATTTTAATTTTATTCCTATACTTTTTAGCCGTAGAATTACCCAGTGTTTCCCTGGATAAGACTGAAATAAAATTTTCGCGGCACAAAATGTGAAATACTTTAGCCATAAATGCGCTTTTTTTTAATAAACCATTAAAAAGGCATAAAAATCGGCAGAACTGTTTTCAAATTAAAAGTGATCATCACAGATCGATAAAACAGGAATTTTAATTTCTGTTGTTCCGTGGGGAAGATGCAGAAAGATACAACATATTAAAATATTCCCTGGATCCGGTCTCATTGCTTGAACATTTTCTTTACATTACATAGCGTATTTCATGAGATTATTAGCTTGAAAGTGTATTTTACTTTTATTAAAGTTGTAAGCGGAAATAATTATTTATTTATTATAAATGGTCAGGCACTTGATACATTCCATCATTCGCCTATACATCGGCCAGAATCGTGAACCATTTAGCCGTCACATGACGTTTCCCGGGCGCACCAGTTGGGGCTGAACACACTGCGCTCAATAACACAATATCCATGCCCGCAGGTCGGACTTGAATCCAAAACCCGCTAACTCGAGAAGCGGAAATATATTTATAGATACACACTTGCTTTTTATTTATCCCAATGAACTAAAATATGTAAATTCAATGTATAGTTCTCGAGTTATAAGTGATAATAGATAAACAGGTTTTCATTTATTTTTATTCACTTCACTGTAATGCGAAAAAACTTGCATCAGAATATTTACTGGACCATCGAATTTTTTGTTTATTATTATTATTATTATTTTTATTTTGTTTTGAGAGAGGGAAATATATGAATATTTACAAGGAGGAATAATTAAATATGGATGAAGGCCCCGTGATAAGTGTTTGTAAGGGGCCCCACAATTTTTATGGGCAATTCTACACAGCCAAAACTATCCCAATACAAAGAAAGCAAAAGTTTAATAAACCAACTATTAATATCCATTAATAACTTTTATATTATATTAAAATTTATTCTCCTATAACTATTAATATCCATTAATAACTTTTATATTATTTTAAAATGTATTCTCTTATAACTATTATTATCCATTAATAGCTTTTATATTATATTAAAATGTATTCTCTTATAACTATTAATAGTCAATAACTTTTATATTATATTAAAATGTATTCTTTTATAACTATTAATAGCCATTAATAACTTTTATGTTATATTAAAATGTATTCTCTTTTGCAAATTTAAATCAATCAAACAGAAGCCAAATAAAGAGAAAAGAATATATTTAAAATATATTTTTATTTTTAATTACTTATTTTTATATGAAAGAGAAATGTACACAACAAATTATAATTTTCCTTACAAGAGTATGCTTTAACGATAGAATGTTGAAAGTATAAAGAGCGTGGAACTTTGCCTAATCAATTTAAAATATCCCCTTTATAAACTAATTATCTATATAAAGATTCAAGAAGTATTGTTTATAATTTTGTTGCAATTTAATTAAGAAATTTCGAAGGTAACTTTTTAAAATTGAACAAAAAGATCAATCTCAAAATTTATTTCCTCGCCTATTTAATTAAGCTTAAAATAAATTTTAATATTAAGAATAAAATTAAATGTATAACAGAGAAAACAGAGAAAAAATGCAATATAAATGTATCAGAAAAATTAAATGTATCAGATAGTTTCTGAGGTCTCTGTAACTTTTAGTTATTCAAATCCCTTATACAAATCCCAATTATTATGCCTTTCAGTTATAATTTCCCACATTTCACGTTTTGAATTATAAGTTCTTTTGCACTATCAAACATTTTTTATTGGTTTCAGTTAAATTGACTAATCATGAGCCGCTCAATCAAGTTTCTGCTGTTCTGTTGGTAACTCAGGATGAAAGCTTTCGGATTGGTTTTAGAAGGAGGCGAATCAATGAATCGATAGTTCGGGTTGTGACCAACCAAGACGATGTCCAGTCTAAGTGGTGGAATGGAGTGTATGAAGCTAGATGAAATAAGAAGGTGCGTCTACTGATCCTCTGAAGGATAGCCCAGGATTGAGAATGGAGGAGGTGTTCTATCAATCAAACCGAAAACCCGCACGAGTTGAGCATTGGTAAGAAAATATTTTAAATAATGTATGTGGGTACAAGAGCACGTGAGTTTTGCAGGTTTTAACAAACCCAGTATAAGTATTGGAGTTCGGTCAGTTTAAAAGGCCATAAAATGTCTTTTAACTGTACAGAAAATTGTTCGACAGCTAGTGGCTGTATATGTTTATGCATTCAATAAACAATTTTAAAGCAAAATCCTCGTCTCTGTGTGTTCTCCTTCGTGGTTACAACTTCGAGGTTTCTTTCATGATTGAACTTAAATTTTGACACTTTAGCATCAGATTTCGGAAACTCGGCCAGGGTAGTAGTATCTTGACAAAAATTGTCTGAGTTAACGAAAACTTTAAAGTTAAATCCATTAGAGAGAAATATAAGATGGCAGTGTTTCTAAGCGAATTTAGTGTTTCTAAAAGCGAAAGTATTTCAAGGCGAAGATTCATTTATATTATTAATATTACTTTTTCAAACTAATCCCAAAATTTTGAATTTCATCGTTTGAATCAAAGAAGATTAAAGAATGAATAAGAAAGTAAATAAGCAGTAGGGTACAGTGCTGAACATGTGTCCACATGCGCATCAGCGACGCTTCTCCGTCAATGTGTGGACAGAAATAATCGGCGATCGCCTAATAGGGCTGTATCTTTTGCCTAAACGGGGGAATTTACCGTATTTTCCTGCAGGACGCCTTGACAGAATTGCTGGAGGATGTTCTAACAAACATCCGACGGAGCATATGGTTCCAGCACGATGGAGCACCAGTCCATTTTGGGCGAGAGGTAAGGAACTATCTGGACATCACTTTTCCGAGCCGATGGATTGGGCGAGGTGATCCCATAGTTTGGTCCCCCACAATTGCCCTATCTGTTGTATTTTGACTTCTTTTCGTGGGGATATCTCAAGAGTTTCGTTTATGACACTTCCATTGAATCTGAAGAGAAACTTGTCTCCAGAATTTCGGCCGCTGCTGCCGAAGTGCGCGACGTGCCTGGTCTGTTCGAGAGAGTTCGCAAATCTCTCCATCGCAGCTGTGAGACATGCATTCAGGTTAGCGGTCGCTCTTTTGAGCTATTACTGTAATTATTGTTTATTAACTGTCGTTTTACAACTTCGAAGTCATTCTTGTGTTTCCACCTCATCTCATCGGTTTTACCATTATGAACCCACCGGCGCCTTTGCGTTTTATTTCCGACCCGGGAAACTATGGCGAAAAATGCTTGGTTCCGTGTGTACTACCACCTCGCAAAGTTTGACCCATCTTTTTTTAATCACCCTGTATATAAATATAGAAAAATTAATTTTATACCGTTTAAATGGTAGTTACTTTGTTTTAATCATAGGCCCCATTGTCCGAACTGCCCTTGGTTTCACTAGTTAGGATAATCCAAGGCTTAATGTACAGATAACGATAGGCATGAACATTTTTTATTTGCTAAATGATTAAGAGTTCCTTTATTCTTATGAAATGATTGAGATTTTCTGATTTCTGTAGATTACGAATTCAGAAATGAATAATGTCCAATGTTCTATTTTATATACTGAACGGCTGTGAATCACTTCAGATAATATCAAAACGAGTTAAATCACTTACCTGCACTTTATATTATGCTTCTGTTTCTTGCCATCTTTCTCCTGGAAGTAAAGAAAATTGAGAGAATCTAATTAATGACGCAATAAGTATTCTACATTTATATATATAATAAAATTATTTATGATAATCTAAAGAAATAATAGAGATAAATTGTAATGCCTAGAGAAAGACAAATAAACAGTTAGGAAAGTAGCAAACAGAATAAGAATGAAATAATTACTGATAGACTACAGAAAAGTATATATATTTTAAGTTGCAAAACCATGTATGCACGCATAAAAAATTCAGCTACAGCAGCAAAACTCAACATGTAGGTATCGTTTGAGGAGATATGCAAATAATTAGAATTTGGAAGCAAAATAAAAAAACGTATTATTAAGGAATGGTAGCAACAAGAAGATGACATTTTACTAAGTGGTAAATCCGCTCCTGGCAGATATATGAGCCGATATTGGGTGCGGCATAGAGTTAATTAAGTTGCTTATATCCCAATGTAAAAGATTCTGCCATAAATGTTGTAACTGGTCAGTTAATTCAGTGGTATTAACTGACCAGTGGTGATAATTGATGATAATATTGGTGATAATAACTGGAAGGGGATAATTGTTCCAGCTTGCCATAAACGTGTTCTATTGGTGATAGATCAGAGGACCTGGATGGCCATGGGAATGTATTAGATCCTTGAAGGCATTGTTGAGAAAGTCAGGCAATATATGGTCAAGTGTTGTCTTATTGGTAAATTGAAACTGGACGGCTTGATATCACAGGCAGAATAATCGGCTGCAGAATATCATCGACGTTAAACGAACCGTCAGATTGGCTTGCAGCACAACTAGAGGATATCCGCTGTCCCATGAGTTGGCTCCATAGACTGTCACACTACGTGTGCTACTCGACAACAAATGTGGGGCCAGAACGCTGGTCAATCTTCCTCCACACCACATTCGGTATGCGAAGGTCATCAGCAATGAGAAAAAAGCTGGATTTGTCGCTAAAAGCAACATGCCTCCAATTGGACAGACCAACCGAACTCGGCACCAATCCAGACAGCTTTGCTTATGTGGAGAGTTCAGTACTTTAATGGACGTCGACTTCTAAACCTAATCCTACCTTCTACCATTCGTCCCTTGATATAGGATATATGGAGGATGGCAAATGCCTTCGAATGGCTGACAATGACGTCATTTATGTGGACGCGGCTCCTCTCGTGACTGCACGATCCTCTCGAGCAGTGTCCTAGGTTAAGAAAAGGGGCTCTGTTCTGAAAAAATATTTCAAACTACAATATAGTATATTGAAAAACGGTTTATTTCAGCATATTCCCAAAGCTTTTTCTTTTTAAGTGTACCAAATTTTATATTTTTATATGCAATAGTTTTTACGGTATGTATATATACATATATATCCCACAAGCATTGATCTCGGCTTTTATTCCTTAAATATTGATCTTAGACATATATAATAAATTACAAAGTTGCGTAAAAAAGGGTACAGAATTTTATGAAATTGATAAACATTTTCGGGGGATTAAATTTGAAGAAATACAAAAATTAAATTTTTATACGGCCCCCGTACAGGAACATTTCCAATGAGTAAAATGTGTCGCATGCACTAATAAGATGATGTACAAAATTTGAGCATTTTATCATAAAAACTCCTAGAGATATGTTTAAACAAAGTTATGAGGGATTGGGAAAAATAAAAATGTCAATTTTTACAACAAGAGTGCAAACGACGCAACGCAGAAATGCAATATAGGCAAATAATATCTGTCTCTTATCTTTAGAATTATTTACAATTTTTCAAAAATATGCTTCCTGAAAAATACCTTAGAATTTTACATGATTAATTATAGAATAAAACTTGGAAATGGCACAATCAAACTGAGCATTAAAACAGCTTAGAAATGTATGCATATGTAAATATCTGTCTCTCATCGGTGCGTCACACAATCGCAACAGACACATCATCACATGAGAAAGTTGTTTTTGCTCTGCCATTGATCAATCGCCTCACTTTCGCAAGCATAGCGTGCGCAGCCTGAGCGACCCTTAAGTATTTCACATTTCTGCTACATTTTGAGCGTGTAGTTAGCCTGTACCGACAGTATGTCGCAAGGAAGAACTTATTGAAATGCTTATGCTGTACAGTTTATGCAATCGCAATGCTAACGAAACTGCACGGGAATATCAACGTACTTTTCCCAATTCTCGACATCATTCTGGTAGATTTATTTCCCGATTGGTGCAACGAGTGCGTGAAAGAGGAAGAGGAAGTATATCGTGTAGGTGGACTAGGTAGGCCCAGACTGATGTAGAAAACTGTACTCAACTGATGTAGAAATTGATATAGTTTACTTTTGCAGTTATCTACATAGTAGTGTTCTTATCGCTGCTTCAGAAATGAACGTATCACGAGCAACCCTATAGTATAATGTGTATTCTTTCCCTATAGTATAATGTGTAAGGAAAGTATTGTGACGGGGTCAAAAATTCAATTTCGAGTTTTCGACGGAACAGCACGTTTCAAGCATACCTGAACTCGAATCGATTGTGTTTGAGGTGATGTCTGTGTATGTGTGTCTGTGAAGATGATATCCCACGAACGAATGGAGCGCTATGGACAAAAATTACAATCAGTGTATACTTGCCGCCCATTGATTTCTACCGCAATCGAATGATTTAGAAGACTCCAAAATTTTTGGAAAGAAAAAAAATCTAAAAGTCAGAATCTTCGATAATGTTACGTAAATAATAATTGTTTATGTAATATTTCATGAGAAAATGATTAACACACATTTTAGAACGATAACACGTATCGTTCTCGTGATAGTGCACATTTTTTAAAACATCATATAAAATATAGATCAATCATGCATAAAGCATTGATTATGAATGAAACACTTTCCAACTGAAATGCAATTTCATTGAAACATCTCTAAAATGGGATACATTCAGCGCTAATATTTTTAAATTATCACAGTACTACAGTAATTTATTATGTACTTGAAAACTTCAAACTTCATCGAAAAAGACAATGCTATTTACACAAAATGAACTATATTCAAATGGCATCATTGAAATATAAGCCATCTGCCTGTCTATGTAAAATCAATTAATATTTCATTCATATCACTTATATTCCAGACTCTAGAATTAATTAATTTTGCATGAAAAAAAATTCAGCAATTCTTATACAATCACCCTATTTTCTCAACCTGGGTTAAATCTGAAACAAATTGGGCGATATTATTTAATTTCATTCCCATATGTCCCACAGACCGTCTTATATACATACTAAAATGCCATTTTAATAAAATCACTTTTACGGCAGTTATCGTGCGAACGGACAGATTGACAGAATGACCAAAGTCATAAACACTTTACAACTATGTTGGAAAGTGTTAATAAAAAGAGTACTATTATGGTATGTAATTTTGTAATGGTATGTAATGCACTTTTCATATTTAACATTATTTGTTAACATTATTCTCGTGAATCTAGCTTGCTTCATTCACGAGAGAAAATACTCTGTGTAATAGTTTTCTATTTTAAAGCCAACAATTCGCCAACAGAGTTATATACACTCCTGGCCATTAAAATTGCTACACCAGGAACGAAAGCAAATAGAAGAATCTTATCTATTGTACATATACAGTATAATGGTAGGAAGACATGATTAAATTTGTAGGTGGTTTGGGGTACACAGCATGCAAAATTCAGTACACAGAGCTGCCACCTCTGGCAGCAACAACGGCTGTAATCCGTCTGGGCATCGAGTCGAATTGAGCTTGGATGACAGATACGAGTACGCCATTCCATGCGGCTTCAACTCTATGCCAGAGTTCATCAATCGTAGTGGCTGGCGAGTGGTGGCGTGCCAGTCACTCGGCAACCCATGACCAAATGTTTTCAATGGGTGACAGATCTGGAGAACGTGCTGGCTAGGGCAACAGTGGAACACCCTCTGTATCGAGGAAGGTCAGGACAGCACTGGCAACATTCAGTCGTGCATTATTTTGTTGAAAGATGGCATCACGCAGGCCTCGAAATTAGGGCCCAGCTACCGGCCTTAACACGTCAGAACTGTAACGGTGGCTGTCCACACATTACCGGCTATGCGAAATAAGAGGTTACCGAGATGTGTACCCAATGGCACCCCATACCATCACGGTAGGTGCTGGGCCCGTATGACGATGACGAATGCAAGCTGGCAACGTTCGTTCTCCTCGGTACCTCCACACACGGACACGTCCATCATGATGTTGTGCGCAGATCCGGGATTCGTCTGAAAAAACGACGTGGTGCCACTCTTGTGTCCAGTGTCGTCGTTCGTTGCACCACTGTAGGCGCGCTTGTCTCTGCTGCAGCGAAAGCCGCAATAATGTTCGCCGTGCTGACAGTCCGTGGTGCTGCAGACATCGTCACACTGTCCGTGTGCACACTTGTCATCCTGCAAACGAGCCAAGTTCCTGATTCAGGGTACGTGACGCGTGGCTGTACGATCCCGCGAGGCCGAGAGGACATGCCTGTCTTCTCAGGCGTTAGTAGCCCGGGGCCGCCGAGATCCTTCATGACGTTCAGTATGGCCCTCCTGGACCCATCGATTCCATATTCCCCTGACAGTCATGGGATCCCGACCACCGCGAGACGCAATGTCACGGAACGATAAACCGCAATCCCGATAGGCCATGATGCCGCGGTCGAATTTCGACATGTGCTGATAGGAGTTTCTCCTTCTTACACGAGGCATAACACGACCTTCACACAAACAACCAACATTCAAATTCGATTTCCGAATGAGAGACCAGCTGTGCAATCTTCCCTTTTAGACAGAATGTGGATGGCGTTACTCATACCTGCTTTGTGCGCATGCGCTGCAATGCTAATCATTTGCATATCCCAGCATGTAGTACTTTTCATGCCAATTTGACATTTGTTGCATGCCGCCTTCATGATGTAGCAATTTTAATGGCCAGCAGTGTACGTATATAAGAACTGTTTTTCTCTCCGTTTGCCTGTAGCGTTTAGAGACAAATTTCGAGACTAGGTTAGAGAGATATGGCCAACTTTTAGATATTTTGTCTCAGATTGGCGAAAAATATCATTGGAATTGCAAAAAAGACGGGAATATGAGATCGTATGTTCGAGATAAATGGGTAACGAGGTAAGAACGAGATAAACGGGTAACGAGGTAAGAACGAGATAAACGGGTAACGAGGTAAGAACGAGACAAACGGGTAACGAGAAGAACGACAAGTGCCTGAATTAATTATTCAAATATTTTAATATTGCTTATTGCGGATGCTATCAATATTGATTACTGTTAATTTAGAAATCCGCGAAGTTTAAGTTGATTAGGTGGTTCGAAATAGTTTTCGAATGTTGCCGTTCGGAAAATCTCTAAATGTACAGTTCAATGGTGAAAACATTGTACCGTAGATCTTATACATCATTTTTAACACTTTCCAACACAGTTCGAAAGTGTATATAACTTTGTTCATTCTGTCTGTCTATCCATTCGCACGGAAACTGCCGTAAAAATAATTTTATCAAAATAAAATTTTTGTATGTTTGTTGGGATGATCTGCGGTACATATGTGAATGTAAATGAATAATATCACAAAATCAGTTTTGGATTGAACCCGGGTTGAAAAAATGAAATACATTGAACCATATGGGACCCAAGTTTTCAAACATTTTTTAAGCGAGGTTAAAATTCACAAATTATTTCGAAAATATTTATATTATCTCATAAAATAAATAAAAAAAATTACCGGAAAATATATTCGGGAGTTTTTTACATAAAAATTAAAATAGTAATCACACCCATGTTATATGAAGAGATCACTTGATACACTTCAAAATAAAATATGGCATCCATCTTTTTTCCCAGTGTTTTAAAATCGTGATTTTCAAAGTTCTTTAAAATTTATATTTAGTGTTGCATCCGTCATAAAACCGCTTTATGTTTGCTTATTTTCTGTGGATCTATATTCTGTGCCAACGTAATTGCAATATTTTTGAGTTTAAATGTTCATCAAACTTTGATTATTTTTACAACGAAGCCTAAGTTTAACGAATGCAGAATGTAAACACATCAAGCTCTAAGATGAGTTGTATAAGAATTGCTGAATTTTTTAAAGTAGAATTATTTAGTTCTGGAGTCTGGAATATAGGTGATATGAATGAAATATTCATTGATTTACATAGAGAAGCAGATGATTTTACAACATTGCCTTTTACGGTGAAGTTTTAATTTAAGCATGAAGTTAGAAAGTACTTTTACCTCTATGGTTCTTAAGTAAAATAAATTATTGTAGTATCGTGATAATTTAAAAACATGAGTGCTGAATAAAATGAATGGAATAAAAGTGTATGAATGAAATATTCACTACTTTTACATAGAGAAGCAGATGATTTTACAACATTGCCTTTTTCGGTGAAGTTTTAATTTAAGCATGAAGTTAGAAAGTACTTTTACCTCCATTTTTTTAAGTTCTTAAGTAAAATAAATTATTGTAGTATCGTGATAATTTAAAAAACATCACTGCTGAATGAAATAAAAGTGTATGAATGAAATATTCACTACTTTTACATAGATAGCCAATATTTCAAGTGTTTTACATTTTAAGTTTAAAGTTTTAATATTCGAGTACCAATATTTATTTGCAGAATAGAGAACCGTATCGGTTTTTTAGTGATTTGCTTTTCAAAAATGATGTTTGCTACTTTATTTCTACTTGTGACAATAAATCAGTTAATCAACTTGTTCAAGGTGTAATTATTTTAAATTTTCCATTTTTGCAGGTTGATTTGCTGGATATGTGACAGTAGATTGCCTAATAGATAAAAATAATTTTATAGATATTTACACTATGTAAATCATTTACAAAGTTATCTTTTATTTTACATTTCTAATATTTCTATTGATTCTAATTTTCTGAAAATATTAAAGTATTTCTAGAAAATAAGAAAAAAAAATGTATATTATTGTGTTATGTGAAGCAAAAACATTATAATAAAATAAGATATTTCAGACTAAATGTCTTTTATAAGCAAGTTAAAAAACAGCAGATATTTTTAGAACATATATTTAATTAGTATCAATTATACTTTTTATGCAAAGAAAACAATGTACTATATACATTATTTCTAGCTTGAAATGCTGATTGATTAGTCATTATGTTTAAGATATTGTTACGACATATCCTCTAGAATCATAGGTGTATGCTCAGAAAACAAGAATGAGTCCAAATTTCTGGATAACTAACAGTTTTATTTACAATCACAGAATAAACAGGAACAATATACAGCAAACATACATACAGAACAATATACAGATAACTATTTCACAAAATCACTAAACAACTGTCAGGTATGGTAAAACAACAATTAAATGCTCCACTAATTTCGCAAAACAGCTGTTAATATTCTCAAAACATTGATGTACCTCACAATTCAATGTGGCTGGTATCATGTCAATTGTTCCCCAACTGAGTGATGACTCTTTTTTATACTGTCTGTAGAAACTTCTTGAAGGGGCTCGTATCTCATAGAATATTCGTTATATTGGGAAGGTTCTCGACTATTTGAAAAGTCCTCAAATTGGTGAATAATCACCAAATCTGGCAAGCCCTCTCTGAATTTTAGCATATGGCAACCCTAGATTCACATCATATAGGAATGGGTACCTGTACGGTGCTTTTCCCTTCTGGCTCTTAAAAGAGTTTCCAGTGAAGATATATTTCATTTTTATAACAATATTAATAATTTGAGGAAAGAATATATATATATATATATATATAATAAAATTATAATATGAAATTCCAATGATAGAAAAGAGCGAAGTTATGTATATTCAAATTCTAATTGGTATCCATTATTCGAATAAGGTGTAAATAACAATATCAAAAAACTTAACAACATGCATTATTACTTTCCCTATATACATAGTATAATGTATAAGGAAAGTATTGTGATGGTGTCAAACATTCGAATTCGAGAATCAATCGGTTTTTTTAGGCGATGTTTCTGTGTGTGTGTGTCTCTATGAGTCTGTAAATACAATATCTCATGAACGGAGCATTTCTAATGTAATTTGGTATGATTATTACAATTTGTGAGTATTGGAAGTTTATTAATGTTAAACGCGATCGAACATTTTTAGAAGACCCCAAATTTTTGAATGAAACATTGAAAAAATAATCAAAAATCAGAATTTTGAATACCATTACATAAATAATAATTTCTTATGTAAGATTTCATTAGAAAATAATTGACATAAATTTTAGAACACTAGAATGAATTATTCTTGAGATTTTGCAATTTTTCAAATAAATTTATCGAAAAAAATCACATAAAATTTAATAAAGTATTAACTATTGTGAAACATATTAATTTTTCATATGTAATATTATATGATGAATTTGTTAACATCATTCTCATGGATTTAGTTCATTCTATTCACAAGAAGATATTTTACATAATAGTTATGTATTTTGATACCCTGCCATTTATATATATAAAATGCTCTTCTCAGTTTATCTGTAATGCTTGGCGATAAATTTGGCAAACTTGACAATATTTCAACCCAGACTGATGACGATATCATTTAAAATGATCGTTAAAATTATATCATATTGTTAAAATTACGCTAAGTTAACGAAACTAATGAATTAATTATTAAAATATCATTCTATGTGGACTAAATTGCTTAATGTGGATGCTATCAATATTAATAATTGTCAATTTAGAGTTGCATGAAATAAGTTAATTGGGTACTTTGAAATAATTTTACATGCTGTCATGACCTTCATCAGCATGTGTACACAACAGTAGCAAATTCTGGTCTAGAATGTACGTCATGTGGAAATTACTTCTCTATTCAACTAATTACCTTATATCATGTAAAATAAGAAAGTGTATTCTGTAATGTAATTAATTATAAAGGGCATTGGAAAGAAGATGAGTTTGGGTTTCCCAAAGAGTTGACTTCTTATATATATATATATATATATATAACATCTTTCTTGCCATTTATTTTATATGTTCATAGATTATGATTTTTAGTCTTCAGATTTATTGCTACATTATATTTGTGGCATTTAGCGCAATAAATAGATGTGCTAAATGCTGTATATTTCAGATCATGAGCAAAGTCGGGTATATCTGCCAGTATTTATATACTAGATTTTTTTGCCAGCAAGGTAGATTTATTCTATAAAATGGTTTCATACTTAATTACAAAATGAACCCATAATTTAACAAGTGTTAAATCATTGACAAGTTGATAGTTTCAAGAGCAGGGAGAAGTTGCTTATCGGTTCTGTGTATGTATGAAAGAAATATATAAAAAATATGTAAATATTTTAGATTAAAATTACAACAAAATCAGGCTACTTGCAAATTATACAAATTTCTGTTAAGTGTTGGCACACATTAAAAATTACTGCAATCTTTTTAATTTAAAACCAGTCTTATTTTCTAATCCTTATATATTTTGATCTGATCTCATATGTCAACAGAATGATGATACACTATATGATCAAAAGTAACCGGACACTTTATTTGGATGTTAGAATGTTTTTCAAATTTCTAAACAAATACTTGATGACATGTTCTGTAACTTTGGAGATGTAAAGAACATGCTTGAATGCACACTTTTCAGTAAAGTTTTGGTGACTTGTGCATTTAGGGGGCCACCAAGATATTGAAAAAGGGGAAAAATATATTTGATCACCCTGTACCATAAAAAGCTGGAAATAATTTGTAACTTTCCCAAAATAGTTAACTAGCTTTGTTCAATGTATATAAGCATTTTCGTAAAGCAAAAACGTATATTCATGAAGATATAACCATATCTTTAAAAAAATCCAAATTTTGTTACATGTTTTTTGCTTACAATATCCTTAGGTTTCAATCAGATTCCAAGAAACTTACAAAATATTTGACAACGTCGAACAACATTATTCTTCAATTAAAAATTAAAGTATTGAATATAAGATGAGATATAAATATTTGAAGAAACAAAGTTTTTACTCTGCAGGCGTGAAACATAGCAATAATTTTCTTTCATGATTTATAGTGAATACTGTAAGACAACTCAATATCTCTGTATTTTACCCCATATTTGTCAAAAATCCCTATTAAGAATCAAGTATTTTCACCCTTTGCAGTTTTGTTTTGAGAACCTAACAAGAGTTTGCTCGGTACTTCAGTATTAACTGCATGCCATTGGCAAATATCAACCAAGTTTTGTTTCAGGCAGAAAATGTTTAGCAATTGCCCTTAGGATGGTATCAAAAATATCATTATCATTTGAGGCTTGTTTTTTTCTCCACATAATCTCCATAAGATAGGACTCGAGGTGGTGGTGAGATGTTCCTCAATGTTTTTTATTTCGCCATTTTGCACTGCCCCAGATGTGTTCTATATTCTGTGTGTGCATGCCAGTTTCAGGATCAATGAAATTGTATTTATGGTTCACTTAGCAGTGAATATAACCAGATTGTTCCATTTCTTCTGTCTTATACCCCTTCCACCAGTTGGAAAAAATGGTGGATCCATCTTTAATGTGTCTTTTTATTTCGTTCATTAATGTGATAGCACTACGATTGGGGACCATGACAAGAAATGTTTCTCTTGTTTTGCGACAAATGCCCCCAAATATCCATTGGAGAGAGACTATTCTTTCAGCATTATTTTTACGTCTTGTGAACATGCTTTCATTGAGCTCCACAATGTAATCTATGCAGCCAATTTTTTCAATTTCTGCTTCCGCCATTTCAAGGAAGCATATCTCTTGTAGATAATTATTCCAATCAACAACCGTTTTCTCTGCCATTCTTAGTTGCTTTTGGCAGAATTTGACTGATGCTAGTGCTTCACACCAGCAATAAATGAATCGTAAAGCTGTTGTACATGTTATGCAGTTGCTTTCGAACCAGTTTTTCACATGTATTCTAATACTTTTTTGACATGTGCGAATGTTGCACTGCCAATAAATGCATTCTTCTTTGAAATATAACTTCATTGGATGCGGAAGATTGCAATATCGATTTTCCAGTAGTATACTGTATTTCCGGAAATAGTGGACAGACTCAGTTTCATTTTGAGGTAAGTTCCACAGATTCATAATGATCAAGCGTTACGTAAAAATTTACTTCGTAAAAACAAAGAAAATAGAACACGAGTATCTAATGCAACTAAGCACTGAATACTGAACTGTGGTTCTAAAAAAAGTTTCGCAAAACAACTAAAGATCATTGGTCACTTTAGTTCATACCAGTGATTTGTCACTGCCATGCTGTTAATACGAAAGTACCGTTTGCTCAATAAAGTTCTCGCTAGATGGCAGCACTACAATTTTTATTGCAGCTCTTATGAGATTTGCAGTATTTTGCAAGTATTTTAATGAATTTACATATATTACAGTATTAACATAAGTTCTTTTATGATAAGGTTGCACATCGTTGTACCAGCAGGATAGACCACCACGGACACAAGTAAATAATTAAACCACATATATAACTAAATACTTTCTGGCATACCTCATAAGTGAATAGTTTTTAACCATGAGTATAAAGATGAATATTCAAATAATTTTATTTTTTAAATACTTTTTAGCACATCTAGTTTATTACCAGTATGTTTCTTGAACTGAAAAATAAAATACCTTGTATTTTTAATTGTTTTCTGACACACATCATGTGAATGGTTTTTCATCACTTTTAGAAGGAAGTTAACTAATCAAAGAGAACTCTTATATAAATTCTTTCTAAAACATATTACATGTGAATGGTTTTTCACTAGAATGAGTACAGAGATAAGTATACAAAAGTAACTTTTGATTAAATCATTTCTGACACATATTACAAGTGCAGAGCGTGGTAGCCCAGTGGTAAGCACGCGGGAATTGCACTCGGTAGGCAGGGTTCGATTCTCACCGTGTTCAAGCAGAGTACGATCATGTTAAACATGTGGGTCCGTAAGTTTTTCCGAGAGGTTGGTGGTAGAGGAAGGCAGGCACGGTCCCCGTGGATGCCACTCCCACTGGGTTCCAATCTAAATTGGGTGGCACTTCCTGGCTGTCCAAACAGTTACATTACACTTTTCTGGTAGGCCAATGGCCGTACCGTGCTGAAAACACCGGTTCTCGTTAGATCACTGAAGTCAAGCAGCATTGGGCATGGTTAGTACTTGGGTGGGTGACCACCTGGGAACACCGTGTGCTGTTGGCACATTTCGGGCACGGTATCCCGGTGGTTTGCTCGCTGCCACAACTGCCGCCGTGTTCATGCGGAGTACGATCACGTTAAACATGTAGGTCCGTAAGTTCTTCCGAGAGGTTGGCGGTAGGGGAAGGAGGGTACGGTCCCTGTAGATGCCTCTCTCACTGGGTTCCGGTCTAAATTGGGTGGTACTTCCAGGCCGTCCAAACGGTTACCTTACACCTTTCTGGTAGGTCGGATGGTCTGAGTATCAACAACAATACCTTTTTGGTAGGTTGGACGGTCTGGGTCTCAACAACAACACATCACAAGTGCCCTTCCGGTCACCTAACCTGCTGCTCATACCTCCGGGTGAGTCAGGTGACTTGGGTCATCACATCACAAGTGAATGGCCTTTGAATAGCATGATCAAGAAGATGCTTATTCAAATTGTTTCTTTGAGTATATTCTTTCTGAAGCACATCACAAGTGAATGATTTTTTACCAGGATGAATATGGAGATAAATATTGAAATACAATTTTACTTTTTAAATACTTTCTAGCAGATCTGGTTATGTTTCTTGAGATGCAAAATAAAAAACCTTTTATTTTTAATTTTTTTCTGACACACATCACAAGTAAATGGTTTTTCATCACTATGAGAACGGAGATGACTAATTAAATGGAACTTGTGCATAAATCCTTTCTGACATACATCGCAAGTGAATGGTTTTTCACCAGAGTGAGTAAGGAGATGAGTATTTAAAAGGAACTTTTGATTAAATCCTTTCTGACACACATCACAAGTGAATGGTCTTTGAGTAGCATGAGTAAGGATATGTTTATTCAAATTGCCTCTTTGAGTAAATTCTTTCTGACACACATTACAAGTAAATGGTTTTTCACCAGAATGTGTACGGAGATGATCATTTAAACCAGTCATACCATTAAATCCTTTTTGACACACTTCGCAAGTGTATGGTTTTTCACCACTATGAGTACGGAGATGGCTATTCAAATTGCCCTTTTGTTTAAATTTTTTGTGACATACTTCACATGTATGACCTTCACTAGTACCTTCACCAGTATGAGTACGTAAATGATAAGCCAAACTGCTCTTATGACTAAATACTTTCTGACATTCTTCACAAGAGAATGGTTTTTCACCAGTATGAGTACGGAGATGACCATTCAAACCATTTTCACTTTGAAATCTTTTTTTACAGATCTCACACATGAATGGTTTTTCAAATGTATGTATCCTAAGATGACTATTCAAAGTTGACTTATAACTGAATCCTTTCTGACACAGCTCACAACTGAATGGTTTTTCATCACTATGAGCACGAAGATGACCATTCAAACCATATTCGCTTTTAAATCTTTTCTGGCAAATTTCACAAATAAATGGTTTTTCCCATATATGTCTTCTGACATGAATATTCAAATGTTTATTATTTTTAAAACTTTTTTGGCAGATTTCACAAGCGAGTTTTTCATCAGTATGAGTACGAAGATGGCTATTCAAACGACACCTTTGACTAAATCCTTTGTGGCACACCTCACAAGTGAATGGTTTTTCACTACTATGTCTAAGGATATGATCAGTAAAATGATCCTTTCTATTAAATACTTTATAGCATACTTCACAAGTAAATGGTTTTCGATCAGTGTGAGTACGAATATGATTATTCGAATCACACATTTTATTATATCTTTTCAGCACACCTTACAAATGAAAAAATTTCACTACTATATGCTATAAACATTGGTGATTCATCAAATTAACATTTTTATTGAATGGCTTCTAGCATGTACTATAGACGTTTTTTCTGCAGTATGAGTAATAATACTATTAGGAAATTATTTTAAAAATATGCATGCTAAAATACTTTTACAACTGGTACACTTTAATATCATTAATTCTCAATTCACATAATATTATAGATTATTAGATATAATTATGAGTTTCAAGGGTGTCCAACTTAAATTTTTGGCATTCTATTAACAGTTAGCACAGTTGATATTAAGCATTTATATTACTTTCACAATTGATACTTAGACTGACACATTAAAAATATTAATAGGTACATCCATACCAGCAAATTCTCAACTTTAAGTACATGGTGCTACAAATAAACTATAATTGTGAGAAAAAAAACTATAATAGAACAACCATAATAATATCATTGCAGAAAGAGACTCTGGTAATAATTACGGTCCTTATTCGTCATACAGATCAAACAGTAACTGCTTGTCTTAAAATTCTTCTCCAAACTTGAATAAAACAAATCACACAATAACTTGAAAAAAGTCTACATATTAAGTTTCATATAATGCAATTATGTCTTCAATAACAAATGACAAACAGATTATGCAATGTTATTTATATTTTAGAAATTACGTTTTAATGTTATTTATATTTTAGAAGTTACGTTTTAATGTTATTTATATTTTTAGAAGTTACGTGTATTAAGAATAAAGTGCTTTAACTTCTTCGTTACTTGTTTTATTAACATTTGAGATCAAAAGGTAATTTTTCTGGAAACGACGAATGACCAAAACCTTGAGATATGATATTTTTTGTTTATAAACATAAATATAAACAAATCCATTGCGGTAGAGACAGGTGAGCGTTCTCTAATCAGAGAGCAGGAGAAGATAATGGGGAAAGAAAGCCAGACACTGAACAAGCGTCTCCAAACAGCAGTGGCTGGCTACAGAAAAACGATCCACACTTTGGCAAGAAAATCAATAAACGAGTTTCATGTGACGTCACGCCCGCGATTCAACTGCACGGCATCCATGTTTGTTGTCAAATATTAGTTTTGCATATTACAGACGATTTTTAGAAATTTACAATCATATAGCACATAATTTTAGTAGGAAAAATCTACATTTATCGTCTCTTAAAAATATTTTGCGCAAATATTGATAAAAAGATGTCTGTGAATGACAAAATATTGATTTTATCACTATAAGCATATATGCACTATGTGTGCTTTCGAAAGTTTGCTAAAGAAATTAGGTAAGTTGAATTAAAATTACTTTGTTGATATCTTGCACTTGCATTTTTTAATCATATCTGTGTCGTCAAAGTTCGTTTATTAAGTTGTGCTATGCTTATTTCAGGCACTTAAATCACCCATATTGCAAGGATTTTATTAGTAATATGTTGAGTTGTAAACTTGTACAGTAATATAGCAGCTGGCTCATTTATATATAGAAAAGGTCGGCTGTTCTATTGCTGTATTAGTTATTAATGAAGATATGCAAGAGAAAACAAGCATAATTATGTATAATAGAAGATAACTCTGTAGAAGTGATCTGTTTGTTTTTATCTTGGATACATATTTCCATTGAATATCTCTTAATATTCTTGCACAATTATTGATATACCACATGAAGTTAGTTATCGTAGGCTGAAAACTGTTTGATTTTGCTCTTAAAATTCTTCTCCAAACTTGGATAAAACAAATCACATAATAACTTGTAAAATGTCTACATATTAAGCTTCATATAATGCAATTATGTCTTCAATAACAAATGACAAACGGATTATGCAATGTTATTTATATTAAACTCGTGAATGAAAAGCTTTTTTGGCGAGTAAACTCTGAACTAAAATTTCTTGCTCTGCATATAGATAATAAAACTTGTGAAAGTGAAAAAACTTCCTTATAGTGGCATTTTGTACTGCAAAGTCCAGTCGGTCAAGTTCATTTATAATCCTGGGACTGCTTTATTTTTTCTCTATTTTTAAATCTATATGTTAAAATAGAAAAGTATACGTTTCTTCTGATGAATACATATTTAGTATTTTTTTTAAAAAAGTTGGTAATAAGTAATTTTTTTACAATTGTTGTGTAAAATTTTTGATACAAGTATCTTTTTTAACTGAATATATGTCGTACAAGGGATGTAAAAGTTTGAGTTTATTACATAAGGAAAGTATTGTGACTGGAATCACATATTTGAATACTTTTCTTCTAATTTACGCACTTTTAGCATCACTGAACTATACATAACATCTGGAAGACACTCCCATTACAGATATTAGCATCCATGGGCCAGTTTTGCTCTTATTATGTGATTCATTGTCAGTTCGCTTGGAAGTTAACAAAAATTGTGACTTATAATAAGTTTCCTGCTGCCATTGCAGATATTGGCTATTCCATGCTGACGAGCACATCATAAGTAAAAAACTGATCCATGAATGCTGGTATCTGCAATACAAGTGTTTCCCGAATTTTGAGGATGCTACTTTCAAGTGGATTTTGTGATTATATACATAACATATTGCAAATTATATCAGTATGTGTAACAGGGCTGCTCCCCTTAAGGATTTCCAAGTTATTGTGTTTCTTATATAATTTTTCGTGCTGAATCATATTTCCATCATTAGAACATTACAACTTTTGCCCCTCCTCCAAGAAAGTCTTAAAACGGCGCCCCTCATCTGCAAACAATGTATATATTTGTGTGTGGATACAATATCTAAGAACAAATTGAACAATTCAAATAAATTTTAGTAAAGAACATTACAGTGGAATTGAAGGTACTTCAAAACTGTATAAGGTATTTTCATAACGCTATAACAAAATTTATATAATAGTGTTTATATGTTTTACATAAGATTTCTATAAAATATTTTATTTCTATAATATCAAATACCTGAAATAAAATACCATCATCTGTTTCTTTACCGACAAAAAGAAAAATAAGTGGATATATTATACATTATTTACTAGTAGTTTTCTTTGCATCTAGATATGTTTATCGACTATAATTTGGATTTTAAATACATAATTTGAGCATAGCACATTCACATCAAACTGAATCTGACGTTCGTTTTAAATTATTCATAAATTGTCCTAGAAGCATATATTGATTTGGTGTATCAAAATTCCTACTTACTACGACTCCACCTCCGTCCCGCCCATACTGGGGACGGACCATTGTGACGTAGAACCCAAACGTCACTTCTCTTCCCGTACTTTTTACTCTATCGCTATAATGCTATTATGGTTATTTTGCTTTATATAATATTTTAACGAAGTATCAATCAAGTAATTGCTATATTTTAATATGTATAACAACGCAGATTTCCTTTTAACAATAATCTAACATCATTTCAAGATTGTTTCATATCAAATTCAAGTATTATTTACAAAAATATTAAATTCTTATCAATCGTGTATAAAAGTAGGACAAACTAAAAGACAGCATATTCTGCTAAACATCGGGAAGGCTAGATGAACACAATGAAGGTTTTGCTGTTTATAAAGTATCAACAATATTTTCCACTGTTTTTCTGGCCAAGAATTTGTAAAGATATCTATATGTAAAAATTATATTACATGTGTAACTGATCAGTTATTTGCCAATCTTTATAACAATTCATACTAGCATCTTTTTTACACAAACCATCCCATATATGCTAATAAATAGTTACACAATGCAGGCATGCATACATGTAGAAAAATATTTTAACTAATTTTATATGTACTTTTGGACAAACTTTCATTCAACAAGCTTTCTTTTGTAGAAGTAAGTAATTTTGTTGTGATATTCAGTTTCTGTTATCATTTATGTTAAGCAAGACTTACTTGATCCAGCTCTGATAGAATCAATTAGTTGCGCATTGATTTTATTGTATAACTTTTGCACATGACAAGGATATGTTAGAAAAATTAACTTGTCATCTCCGTTAACAATTGTTTATCAGTTATCAAGTTACTCACCACAGGAAAAACAGCATGGTTATTCTGCACGATTCTAGAGGGCATTTCAAGAAAAACACGTGTTCTGTGTATCATGTGACTACATAACATTGATTGAGAAAATCCTTGGTCATTCTGGTTATAACTGTACTGTGACTGAAACAAGTTTTTAAATGGCAGTGGTTATGAAAAAGTTTTTGAACTCTCTGGTCATGACTGGTGGTCACCTGTTATAATTGTAGAAATTCTTCAACTGTCTCCCAAATATTATCATTTTTAGTTAGATTTTGTCCAGTGGTATGCAGTCCATAGAAGCGATGCAAGCAAGCATTGCTTACCTAACATCAGTTTAAAAAAAATAAAAATTTTATACTATAATATTTCAGCAGAATTTGTGAAACGGTGATTGATGATAGATCATTGGTGACCAAGCTCAAATTAATCTTAATTAACCATAGCAAAGATACACTTTCTTGTTGTATCTTAAAAAGTTTTCTTCAAATTTTCCCACGAAATTGTCATTAATGCGTTTGTAAAAAAAAGTAGAAGATTGGCATTCATGTACAAATAGGTTCAACAGTGCAGTCAACCGTCTCATAATGCTATTAATACTAGAATAACTGATATTTTGAACTATCTAGAACGACGGGCAGCGATCAATTTGACCGCCATAGAAAGAGTTCAACATACCTTTAATTTAAAACCAAAACATCATAGTTACAGCATTTAGGATCTTTTTTCGACACATTTTTGCAAAGAAAATAAGAAAAGTCATAAAATTTCAATGGGCTGGGATTAGTCGTTTTGGAGGAATCGTTTCTCAAAATAGTTATGCGGCCAAAATGACCGCTTCCGTCGTTCTATTGTTAATTCATACCGCTTTATATTATGAAACTCAGATTAGTGTACATCAGATTAATTCGTACCATGTTATATGGAAACAGCATACTGTGTTATAAGAAACTCAGAACAATTCGTGCTGTGTTATACGAAAACCGCATTAAGTGGAACTCAGAACATATAAATCAAACTGATTCATTCTACGTTATATAAAATTGTATTTTTAAAGTAGCATGTTATGGTGAATATGGTTATGAAATATAAGTTTATAGATACAAAAGTAAGGCAAAACTATTTTACATATTTTGAATTATTTTTATTAAGACTTTATAAGAAAATTAACAAACAATGTGAAATATAAACTTAATAACTTTTTCCAACAAAAATTCCAAAATTCTAAAATTTGTCGCAATTTTTGCTCCACATTATATAGAATCCACATTATGAGAGTACCACGATATAGAAGGGTTGACTGTAATATATTTTTTCTGTTGTTTTTATATACCAAAATTAAATGTTGTGCTTGCCTAAAGCAAAATATCGCTGCACACTATTGATTTCATCATTTCATTTAAAAATCAATTCGGCAACCTTGTATGTTTATATATGCAACATGTTACAATTTTGTTTTAAGTTTTTATGAAGAGTTAATTTTGTAGAAATATTTTATTTATTTTGGTTTTATGGCTGACAAGGGAGATAGCGTCTATCCAAATGATTTGTAAATAAGCAAAGTATGTTTACTTTGTTTAGTAAAGGTAAGCATCAAGCAGGATTTTCAGGAGTGACGAATCTCTCTCTGTCTACCCACATCGGACGATATTCCATTGCAAATGGAACTTAAATATGCACACAATTTATACTCGAGCTATAGCAAATCTTTGATAGACATGTCTAAGCTATAAGGAAGTTGCAGTTTCCTTAATAGTTAATAGGAAATTTGACTCATAGGTTAATAGGAAAAAATCTCATAAATAATATTTTTATGCAAAATTTGGATGACATGTTGGCTGACATTTCTTATTACAACTGGAATTTTAATATTTTTATCAGGGGATGGGCTGAGTATACCTAGTGTTTGTGGGGGGGACTTAGCTCCCTCTGTCCCTTGCCTGACTACGGTGCTCTGCCAAACGTCCAGTGCTCACCAGGAATAAAGCTACCTGCGGGGTTTGTAACTTCAAACGGAATGGATACCACCCGCGGGATTTGCAGCTTCAAACGGAATGGATGCCACCTGTAAAGACAGCACTGGTATATAGAATCCAGGAGTAATTACAGATAAGATCTCTTTAGGTAGACAAAATAAGTCATCTCTACTTCGTGGTAATCATTTATAGTTATTACTGGAGGGAAACAGCTATTTTTTGGAAATGCCAATAACATGTAAATGCCAATAACATGTAATTATATGGCTGTAAATATTTCATTTCTCTTTAAATTAGGTGGTCAGTCAAAAAAGTTCTGGTAACCAGGTGTTTTTGTCATTAGCGTAAACATGTTTCCTCGGAGTGAAGATGAGCTTGGTTTGTGTGCGAGATAGTTTAAGGAGCTATGGTAAGGAAGATGTGAAGAAGATTGAACTGAAATGTGACATTTATGTTGATAGGATTTTCTTTCAATTATTTTTATGTTTAAAAAATTTCATTTCTTGGTATTTAGTAAAATATGAAGGTAGAAAAAAATCTTGAAATTTCCCAGCCTCTGCCTCGTTCAGCGCCCTCCCCGTAGTCGGTGACTATGAATATTGCAAGAGCTATGCACGTTTGCGGTAAGATTTTTTTTTACCGCTATGAATTATTTGTTGTGATTTTTAAAATAAAGTCTTAAAATGCAATTCAAATTTATTTTTATATAGCAAAACACAAATTTTCTATCGCAATTTGTGATGCGATACCACTTATTTTGCACCCTGCTCTCATTGCAGATAGATAAGATAACTGCAGCCATGAACATATAAAGCTGACATAAATGTTTAAATAATGCTTTAATGGTATATTATACTAAATATTTTGGAGTGTACTACAAACAACAGATTAAGGGGTCATAGTGGGGGCCATGACCCCCCTCCCCAACACACTTGTTTATAAAATTCAGTGGATCAAATATTAGGTAATTGTGTTATATTGTAACTACATACATGAATCATGCAATACTATTTACTAGTTATCATTTGTAATTGCGGCAAGAAAACCTTTAAAACAAAATAAAAATATTTCATATTCATGTTTGCAAGTTTTAAATATATTGCAGAAAACGTAAGAGGAACTCGAATTCAACACAAAATAATACAGATGATTAAAGTGATTTTAAAAATGCGAGCAAGATAAATTTACAATGAATCAGATGTTTTAAAATCCACCTAATCCGAAGAAAATACCCAGCTCGCAGAAATATTTCAAAAATTACATTATGTGCTTAAATTAATACGAATCGTAGTTTGAATGAGTTTCGATAATTATACATACGTAAATAGAAAAAAATATCCACCCGTAATACGACGAAGACAAAAACAATTAAATCTCCGTGTTTTGGAACACATAAATAGGAATTTATGAAAATCCTCTTTCTGAAATACATCAGATAGCTTTAAATTGTTTAAAAAATTATATCTTGCTAAATAATGGCGTGGCGTGATTCTCTCCTTCTTGATTGACATATCTCGTTACGTTCATGTGTTACGTCACATTGTGCCCTCCTCCGTGTCTCCCATTATGGGAGAGGTCGGGGGCGGAGCCGTTTTAAGTAGTAATTTGGATACACCAAATCAATATATGCATCTCAGAATATTTAATTTGGAGTAAATTGGATAAATTCAAAACTACTGTAATGCATTGAATTATGAAATGTACGGAGACGTTACAACATGGTACAAAATATGCTTACATGCACAACATGGGTAACTTTTCCACAAACATTACAAAGTTGTTTTTACGTTCATGTAACAAGCTACTTTTATGCCAAATTTGGGTTAAGTACACAGACCAATAGAAAAGAAATGCTAAAGTGTTTTCTGTTATTGTAATTGGTACCCATCAAATTGTATATATTTTCATTTTAACTAAAAAGTATTGAAAGTAAAAAAAAAAATCTTTTTTTTAAATATACATCTTTACACAAAAAAATTCTATCATTATGTATAATATTTTGAAATTCATACTTTATAACACATAACCATCAAATTACAAAATATGTCGTATCATATTATATGTCATATCATATTATATGTCCTATCATATATAATATGCTTTGAAATTTCTACTCTAAATTTAAGTTAGGAGTTTTAAACATTCTAATTAAAAGTTGTACACAGTTCTTTACATGTTAAAATCCTAATCACAAAATAACCCAATATCCTTAAATCACAATTAAACTTACTGATGAAACATAAAAAAAAATATATATACAGTGGACGCTTGTTAAGACGGCACCCGTTTAAGATGGATTTCTCGTTATTACGTACAAATACAGATTTCCCGGTTAAGGTCTATGGACTTTGCATGTTATAAACATCGCTTAATACCTTCATTTATTCGTTAAGATAGACAAAATGTATTTAATTTTTCAATCAGCAGAAGATGTTCCGAACATACAATTCCGAGCACATGACTAAAATTAAAAATGACTTTAAAAAATAGTGCTTACCCAGAAGAAACACATAGAGATTACTTCATTTTAAAAATACTAACATTAACGTACAACTACATTTTGTTTATGCTTTGAACGTTAATATTTGTTCATATTTACCTTTACCTCATTATACATATTAAAAAATTTTTTGAAATTTTTTTTCTGTCTTTTTGTTTTAAGGTTGGATTTTTCAATGTACCTATAAAATTGAAGATAACAAACTTTCTCATAACCGCTTCACAATTTTATTACTATTTTGCGTCAGATTTATGGATTCTCGCTAACACGTACAATAAATGTTGGTCCTTGACTGTCCGTTTTAGCGAGAGATCACTGTATATTCATTTTGTGCTACTTTCATGAATGTTGCAAAAATAGTAATTGTGCGAATTTTAAGAAAATGTATTAGGTATATTAATAAAGAAGTTTCAAATTTTAATAAGTGTTATTTCTGTAAAAATAGCTAAAAAGTAACATCCTCGTTAAAATCACAGAATAAAACAATAAATGATACCATTTCTAATTTGTTATAATATATATATTTATGTCATTTTTGATACTTTTACTTTGTTGTTGGACCACTGTATCTGCATGCCAAATTTGAAGGCTATTGGATGGACGGTTCAGGTTTATAAAAAAAGAGGGGTCGAAGACAAAGAAAGTGTTTTATGCCTCCTGCTACATATATTTTATAACATATTGAACTTTTTTATAAATAGTTTTTGTGGTCCAGGCACCTATACAATTCATCCTTGTGCCTCCCCCCTATTATTGGCTCTGGGGGTTTTAGACAAATAAAAGTAGTCGTTAATAGGGATCCTGTTTTTGACTATAGAGAGGATTCATGTGACATAAGATTGTTTTATTTGTACAAGCAATAACTGGAAGTACATTAGGTTTGTAACAGAAGATACCCTTTTTTCAAGTATTTTGGTGGGTTTTTATTTTAATAAAAATCTGTTTTATTTAGAACTTAGGTGTACATCAATGTGCATATAATGATGTATGCCTAGCTAGAAGTAACTAGAAAGCATAAAGACGTGTGGTTATCTCGCTTTCACCATGAATCAGAAAATTAAAAACAGTAGCGTTATAGTAGACTATCATCTCATAATAATTGAAATAAATTTTATTAATATAGTTTTAAATATAGTTACTTTTATGTTCAGTATACATCATCCAGAAAGTTATCGATAAATTTTCACTTCTTTTCTTTCTGATTTTAATATTAATTCTGTTTACATTAAAAAAATGTCTTCCCAATGTATTGTACGAATATCTGAAATAATAGTACTTCAGTACTGATAATTGTACCTCAAAATCATGCTAAAAATTATTATTTGAAACTATGACAGTATGGACTCTTAGTCTTTATATGTTATAATAATGTTAATGTTTACTAATTATAATTTTAATACAAGAAAATTCTCTGAAAAGAAGTAAATTTTAAAAAGTTTCTTCTGAGCTTTCCTGGTTTCCACACTTATTACACAACAATATAATTTTTTCTAACCTCTTGTGTAGTATAAGCATTCGTGATTTATTTTTAAATTTCCTTATATTTCTTGAACAGACATTGTGAATATATATAACTCAGTTTTTCATTAAATATAGCAATGTGCAGGTAAAAAAATAAATACATAGGATTGTTACTTTATATGCGCATGCCTAGAAATGACCTATTCAATACAGCTTTTTTAAAAAAATCATGATAGCATTGGTATGCGCAGGATTTTCTCCTAGATAGTAATCGGTAACATGCAGTGGTACAAAAATAAAAATCTGATGTGGGCTGCACGTGACTTTCTTTATAAAATGCAGCAAATCTACGTCTTTCATAGTAAAAGAATGATGTATAAGATGCACGGCACAGGTCTTTTAACATTGAATTCAACATTTGGCCCTTTTTCGTATGACAACATATAAAACTATTTCGTACTCCATTAACTTATTTTTCAAGAAACTCTAAATAACATGACAGCATCCTAAAAAATCTAATGTGGGCAACACATGACTTTCCTTATATAATGTAATGAATTTACTACTTTTACAGTAAAAAGAATAGGTGTTTCTTATAGTAGATACTTATATTCTTTCCAAGATATTGAATTTTCGACAATGAGTCGTCATTTTCATTGATTTAGCGTCATTTTTATCTATTTGGCGAGATTTTCGTTAATTTGGCGACATTTCAAAAAGTCGCCAAGTTGGCGACATTCCGCCAAATTCGTCGCCAAAATCTCGCCAAGCGTTATGGACGAAGAAATAAGTTATTCTTACAGCAGATAAATGACTATTGGCGTTCAAATACAAAAGTATTACTCGAAGTATCTTTTCTCATGAATGGAACGAGCTAGATCCACGAGAATGATGTCACCCAATTTATTGTATGGTATTACATATAAAAAGTGAACATGTTTCTCAAGAGGAAATTTTTTTCATTTTATATGACTTTTTGATAATTTTTTAAAAAAATGTGCAATATCTCGAGAACGGTTCATGTTAGCGTTTTAAAATTTATGTCAATCGTTTTTTAATGAAAAATTACATAAGAAATGTCTATTTACGTAACTTTATTAGCGGTTTTGATTTTTTGACGATTTTTTTAAAATTTCACTCGAAAATTTAGGGGGGTTCTGAACATTCGATTGGGTATTAAAACAATAGGCTTCCAGAGTTTACGGATTGTGATTTTTGTACCAAATTTCGTTCGCATCGGCCCATTCGTTCGTCAGTTATCGTCTCCACAGTTATCGTCTCTCACTTCAAAAATGTTTGATTCGTGATCAGGGATGCTTGAAACGTGCTCTCCCGTCGAAAACTCGAATTCGAATTTTCGACCCCGTCACAATACTTTCCTTATACATTATGTATATAAGAGAAGTAAAAAGCAAGTAGATATGTTCTTGCGTTTTCAAAAAGTAATAAGATCATATCAAAGAATCTTATATTATAAGATTGTTACCTTCTTTAATGCTCTTTGAATGCTGCTGATTTCTTCCAACTGAATCTCCAATTATAAAATGATAAATATTAGCAATTCTAAAAATAGCAAGGAAAGGTTCTATTGCATTTTCATGCTAGAAAGCGATTGAAACTGCTCCAAGAATTTTAAATTTTGCAAATTTATTGTAGCAAAAATATTATTTTATTAGCTTGGTTGCAAAAAGACTGCCAATGCTGTCACAATAAGCTCTCAATGATTATAAAACTGGAATAAGGAAATAAATATTTTAAAACTTAAATTTAATGAAAAGATAAAAATAAACTGTGTTTTCAAATGTGATTCTTTAAACCATTTTAACAGTAAAAATCTGATGTGGGCAACACATGACTTTTCTTACATAATGCAATGAATTTACTACTTTTACAGTAAAAAAATAGGTTTTTCTTATAGTAGATACTTATATTCTTTCCAAGATATTGAATTTTCGACAATTAGTCGTCATTTTCATTGATTTAGCGTCATTTTAATCCATTTGGCGAGATTTTCGTTAATTTGACAACATTTCAAAAAGTCGCCAAGTTGGCGACATTACGCCAAATTCGTCCGCAAAATCTCGCCAAGCTTTACTGACGGAGAAATAAGTTATTCTTATAGCAGATAAATGACTATAGGCGTTCAAATACAAAAGTATTAAACGAAGTTTCTTTTCTCATGAATGGAACGAGCTAGATCCACGAGAATGTCACCAAATTTATCGCATGGTATTGCATATGAAAAGTGAACATATTTCTCAATAGGAAATATATATTTTTTATTTTATGACTTTTTGATAATTTTTTTGAAAAATGTGCAGTATCTCGAGAACGGTTCATCTTAGCGTTCTAAAATTTACGTTAACCGTTTTCTAATGTAAAATTACATAAGAAATGTCTATTTACGTAACTTTATTAGCGGTTTTCATTTTTTTAAGATTGCTTCAAAATTTCACTCGAAAGTTTAGAGGAGTTCTGAACATTCGATTACGTTTAAAAACAATAAGCTTCCAGTGTTTACGAAGTGTGAATTTTGTACCAAATTTCGTTCGAATCGCTCCATTCGTTCGTCAGTTTTCGTCTCCACAGACTCACCGACACACACACACACACACACACACATATAATTTCACACACACACACACACACACACACACACACACACACAGACAGACATCACTTCAAAAATGTTTTATTCGTGATCAGGGATGCTTGAAACGTGGTCTCCCCATCGAGAACTCGAATTCGAATTTTCGATCCCGTCACAATACTTTCCTTATACATTATGTATATAAGGAAAGTAAAAAGACATTTCAAGATGAGCTATTGAAAAGTAAATAAACACGTTTTAATATTTTCATTTTGAAAAATTAAGGATCACATTTAAATTTTTAAAGTAAACACACTTTTTAAGTATAATATATTTGCACATAGCAACATTTGGATATAAATCAATATGATTTTGAATTATTATCACAAAACTATTTTGTTTTGTAGCAACCTTGTGATTTCTGATTTAAAGAAAAGTAAACTCAGAAGCTGTGCAAAATTTTTGTAAATATGTTTAATACATCTGGATTGATACGTAAGTTCAGTAATATTGAGCTGTGGTGCTCGAAGTTAGCGGGCATTAAATATAGCATTCAGTTTTTACAGCAATTGCTGAGTTAGCATAGTTCTGTGCTAAAAGAGGAATTAATCGACAAAAATGAAAATATTATTTCCTAATTTAACTAAAGATAAGATATTGGTTTCTCAATTAATCAAACAATGATTTTTATTGTTTTGTACTCAAGAGCATGTTCGAGATTATGTGATGCATTTAGGTGTGAAAAAAACCAAGACCACACGACAGACCCGAAGGCTTACTGTAGCTATATGCGGCTGTATGGTGTTGTTGTTGAGACCCAGACCGTCCGACCTACCAGAAAGGTGTAAGGTAACTGTTTGGATTGCCAAGGCGTGCCACCCAATTCAGACCGGAACCCAGTGGGGGAGGCATCCACAGGTACCGTACCCTCCTTCCCCTACCACCAACCTCTCGGAAGGACTTACGGACTCACATATTTAACGTGATCGTACTCCACATGAACACGGCGGCAGTTGTGGCAGCGTGCAAATCCAGCGCGCAAACCACCGGGCTACTGCACCCGAAATGTGCCAATAGCACGCGGTGTTCCTAGGTGGTCACCCACCCAAGTACTAACCGCGCCCGATGCTGCGTGACTTCTGTGATCTAACGGGAACCGGTGTTTTCAGCACGGTACGGCCGTTGGCCGCGGCTGGATGGTGTAAAACCCTTTGTAAAACTTCCTTGACAGCCGGCAGTATCAACTCTTCGCCGATGGTATGAGCTTTCTTCGATTTAGCAATTAATTTTGATATATTATAAGAGGATATCAAACCATCGTCGTATTTTTGTGATGAGGTTGCTAGTAAGCCTGAGACCGACGATGCCTTCAGGAACTTGTCCCTGATGTTCGTGAAAAATGACAAATCTTTATTTTGTTTGTCAGGATGAATTTTTTGCAGATGCTCCTGCAAACGAGACGGTTTCATTGCCTCAGTAGATAACACTTTGTTACAAAGTAAACACAAGGGTAGTTGCGAATTCGACTCAGATTGAACAAATCCAAACTTCAAGTACGTGGCACTGTATTGATGGTACTTTTTTTTTGTTAACCGACATCGTTGGCGGCAGCAATATATGATGAGGGACAGATAATAAATTTGTAAGGGAAATGAATCAGCCAGAAGAACTTATAAAGAACAACATTTTAGCATAAATTAGTAAAGGTTTATTAAATTACATCGTCGTCATCGCAACGTAACAAACCAAAATATATAGTACATCGAGTGCGTCGAACATCGTATTACATCGTGTGTGGACATCAATCGTACATCGTATATATATCATCACGAGATTTACTGAACTGAGTGCTGCTAGCGCAAGGTTACAAGAAAATAGTTCTCGGTTGCGGTTGGCGCGTACAATTGGCCATCCTGCAAAATAGGCGTCCTCGACTATGGTGCATCTGCGGTGGTCCTGCCATCTACATCCTCAAAGTCATAATTTTCCTCGTCGTTCACTAATTTGAACAGCTTCAATTGCGAGGCGTGTGCAGTTGTTTCGTAACTTGGACGTCGTCTTCGTCCTTGTCCAATACTCCGCAGATCAGACACTCTATATGTGTCAGAGGGTAAAACAGTCTCTACCACTAAGGATCCACGGCAGCGTGCCTGTAGTTTTGTGCTGCTACCAGTGTGCTCTGGCAAACGCTTCACAAGGACATCACCGACTTCATACTTAAAAGCAGGGCAATGTCGTTTATCGTAATTTTACTTCATTTTAGCTTGAGACTCAGAAATAGAATCTTTTACTTTTGTCTGTAGGATTTTGGGTTCACAGTATTTTCCTTCTTCCGGTAACAGGTCAATTGGAAAATCATTAGTTCTTTCTGGTACATAACCATACAACAACTCGAATGCAGATTTGCCAGTGGATTTGCTTGGTGTCCAGTTTATTTGACTTTGGACTTCTGTCAGAAATTTGTCCCAATCCTTTTGATTATCTTTATTACAGCTGGCAGTAATAGCAGGGATCAAAATTCGATATATTCGTTCGACTTGGCCATTTGCTTGGGGTCGTCGGCTGCAAATTAATGTGTGTTTAATTTTTCTTTCACTGCACTATTCAGTGAATGCCTTTGAGGTAAAACATGTTCCTCGATCAGAGATTATTCGAAGCGGAGCTCCAAAATCTTCGATAAACTCATCTAAACATTTGATCACATTAGCCGTTGTGCAAGTGGAACAAGCATGTAAACGTATGAAGTTCGTTAAGTTATCTATGATGACAAACATTTCCTTGTTTCTGCGGGAACTAGTTGTAAGGGGTCCAAGAAAATCAATATGGATAATTTCAAATGGTCGTTTTCCAGGGGGAACTGGGCTTAACTTCCCTTGAACTTTTCCAGCAGGAACTTTGTTAAAAGCGCAGCTAACACATTGTCGTATATGCTGCTTTATGTAATTGGTCATATTTGGAAACCAAAATTTTTCTTGAATTAGCTGTCTAACTTTATCGACTCCAAAGTGTCCAGCAAAATCATGATATCGGACAACTAAATACTTCCGCATAGGTCGAGCCATCACAAACAGTTTCTTGGTTGCATCACGATCTGTTATTACTCTATAAAGAATTCCGTTTTCTAGAATATACTGATTGGTAAGTTGACGTTCTGCTGGGTTTCGGTTAATTGAGGGTTTATTTATTGCTTGCAAAATACTTTGTACTTCCTTATCCTGAGACTGCAGTAAAGCTACCTGATCGTTTTCAGTAGCAATATACAGTATTGTAGGTGAATCTGTTAGTTCAACAGGGCTTGCTAGATCGAATTCATCATTTGGTGTATATTTTCGTTCTTCTACTGGTGCTCTACTAAGGGCATCAACGTGGCACATTTTATCTCCTGCACGATGTTTTACTTCATAATCTAATTCACTCAAGAGTTCTGCCCACCGGGCTATTTGAGGCTTGAGATTCCTTTGAGTGACAAGAAATGTTATCGCTGAACAGTCCGTTACTAGAGTAAAATGTTTTCCAATAAGAAATGGTCGCAATCGTGTCATTGACCAAACAGTAGCAATCAACTCTAAACGACTTGAGTGGTACACTGCTTCATCGGGACTCGTTCGACGGCTTACGCAGTATACTAGACGTAATCTTTTATCTTTATCGTATTGCAGGAGCATTCCAGACAATCTGGCTGAACTTGCATCGGTGTGGAGTTCAGTTTCATCACGGTTGTCATAAAGTTTTAGTACTGGTTTAGAAGTTAAACGTAACTTTAATTCGTCGAATACTTTCTGGTGATCCGCAGTCCATTCAAATGTAGAATTTTTCTTCAACAATTGGGTTAACGGAGATGCTAACAAAGCATAGCGTTCTATAAATCTGCGAAAGAAACTAGAAAGTCCTAAAAATCTTCTCAAGTCTCTTATATTTTTTGGTGGCGGAATTTCTGAAATTGCAGCAAGTTTTCGAGATCCAGGTTTTATTCCTTCCTTTGATATTGAGAAACCCAAATAGTCTATTTCTTCCATCGCAAATTCACATTTCGATAGTTGGAGCGTTATTCCTGCTTCACGAAGTTTCGTCAGAACTTTACGTAATCTAGTTATCAAATCTTCAACTGTTTTAGCTGCTATGAGCATATTGTCGATAAAGCAAGTTACGGCATTCCACAAGAGATCGCCCAGTATCACTGTCATGGCTCTTTGAAAAACAGCAGGTCCATTTGTTAATCCAAAAATTAATCTTTTTGGCTCATAATGGCCATCGGGTGTAACAAATGCTGCCTTGTGTCTTGAATCTGCATGTAGAGGAATCTGGTTGAAACCTTATGCGGCATCGAGAATACAGAAAATATTATATCCAGTCAATCCATCAAGTAAGTCATCAATGTGTGGCAAAGGAAATTTATCTTTTACCGTCTGTGCATTTAAACGTCTATAATCTATGACCATACTGTAATCTCCTGTTTTCTTCTTTACTAATAATACAGGGCTACTATAATCCGAAGTACTATTTTGAATGACTCCTTGTTCTTTCAGTTCGGTAATAATTTTTCGTAAAATTTCACGTTCGTGATATGCGTACGGTATGAAACATGCGAAACCGGCTTGCTTCCAAGAACTTCCGTAATTTTCATAGTTGTGGTTTTGATGCATCCCAACTCATTGGTTTTCACTGCAATACAGTCTCTGAATTCATTTAAAAGATCACACACCTTTTGTCCTTCTGATTCTTTGAGCTGAGATCAGACTTTAATTTGACTTAACATTAACGGTTCACGAAATGAAAGTTCTTTATCTTCTAATTGGATATGTAAACTTTCACCAAATTCAAAGGAATTATCAAAAGTTTCACTTACCTCACAATTATTTTGTGCAACATTTAAGTAATTCTCGTCATAATTTTCTTTTTCATAGTACTTTATTACTGTAATTGGAATTACATTCCCTCTAAGGACGACTTGATTTTCTTTTATGCGAATTTTACTATTGGTAAAATTTATGACTGGAACACCCGCTAAACCATTTTGAACATATATTTCATTACCTTGAGAGTTCTGCTCTTCAATAATAAAGGAATTTAAATTTATATCATTATTTACAGAATTAACTAGCTGTACTCTATGAGGTTGCACAATCACAGCTTTTTCACTTTTAAGTACTGCTTTGCAATTCGAATCACTTTCAAGATTAAAATTTTCTAACAAATCGAAATTGTTTTCATCTACTAACAAAGAATTTCCTTGTTTTCGTACTAATGCTACATTTGGAAGATCGATAACATTTGTCCCTATAAGTACATCAGGTCCTCTGAAACTATCATCAGGAACAACAAGAGAGTGAATCGATTTTAACTTTACCTCATCAATAACAATATTGCAATAAACAACACTAAAGGGTGTCAAATTACCCCCGATACCTTTCAAGTTTTCTGGTGCTTCTTTTTCAATAGTTTTATTAAGAGATGATACCAATTTAAGTTTCATCAAACTCACATTCGAACCTGTGTCGATAATAGATGAAATTGAATTTAACCCGTCAACATTTATAAATTTATATGACTGATGTAGAGGTATAATATTAGAAACATATAAAGAAGTTGGATGTTTGACTTCAATACAATCTTTAGTACCATGACCTTCCTTTTTACACTTTGTGCAATATTTTTGACGTTATTATTTTCCAGTCACGCGAAAAATGTCCCTTTTCATAGCAGTTATAACAAGTATCAGGACCAGCAAGTTTTTTTCTATCCCATTCTTTTACGGTTTGAACTTCTGCTTTTTATTTCTTTTGGTACATGGAACTTATTTATTTGGTTGTTTTCCCTCGCATACTCAAAATACTGATGGGGTTCAACTGATCGCGCAATTCTTCTACCGCCCCTAACACTTTCGTATTCATCTAATTTGTCTGCAAGTGCACTGGAAGATACAAATTTCGACCAATCATCCAAAAAATGATCTTTAATATCATGTGGAACCTTCCTCTTTAATTGATCTGTTATAATCAAATCTTTAAGTTTTTCAAAATTGTTTATATCCAATCCTTTGATCCATTCTTCAAAATAATTTTTCAATTCGAAAGTAAAATCGCGCCAAGTATCTTTAGGTGATTTTTGATGATATACAAACTTTTGCCGAAATTTCTCCGGGCTTAACCTAAACCTTTTTAATAATAAATTCTTGACATGCTCATAGCTATTTGCTACTTCATCGAATTCACGTGCAACTAATTGTGATATTTCGTACGGTAATAGCACTAGTAAATTTGCTACTAAATCATCTTCATGTATGTTTGCTCTACGCGCCTGTCTTTCAAATAATGTTAAATAAAAACTAATATCACCTTCTTTCATTTCAAATTTCTGCATCAAAAGCTGTAAACTATAACGCTTGCTTTTATTTTCAGAATTTTCAACATTACGCGAACTTAAATCATCAATGTTTATTTTGTTCGAAGTCTCAAGCTTTAATTTTTCCAGTTCAAACTCATACTTTAATTTTTCACTTTCCAATTCAAATTCCTTATCATGCGCTAATTTTTCTTTTTCTTGCGCTAATTTTCCTTTTTCTGCCTCTTTTCTATCAAAAATTATAGTTTCTAACATTTGTTTTACAAAATCTTATGTATTATTATCGTATTCTTTACTACTCAATATTTTTGTTTTTAACTCTAAAATTGTATCTCCTGGAAGAATAGTTTCCCCTACTTTGCGTGCTAACAACATTAAATCAGCCTTTCTTCCTCTGGCTAAATACGTCATTTTCAGTACTTATTATATCAATGTATTATACAGTATCAAATAAAAATTACTTTCTTAGTCAAAACTGAGCATCAGAATACTGCATTTTAAACTACATCAACATCGCAATACATTCAAATCAAAATTATTCGAAAGCATTTATTTACCTGGTGAAATAAAAGTTTTCATCGCCGTAGTAGACTAGCCGTCTGCTTGTCTCATCGATTTGTTTTTATAAACACGAACGTTGGTCGAAAAAGCGTAGAACGACATACCAGTTCAAACAAGTCATCGATGTCTATCCCACTTCTGAATTGTAAGGGAAATGAATCAGCCAGAAGAACTTATAAAGAACAACATTCTTGCATAAATTAGTAAAGGTTTATTAAATTACATCGTCGTCAACGCATCGTAGCAAACCAAAATATATAGTACATCGAGTGCGTCGAACATCGTATTACATCGTGTGTGGACATCAATCGTACATCGTATATATATCATCACGAGATATACTGAACTGAGTGCTGCTAGCGCAAGGTTACAAGAAAATAGTTCTCGGTTGCGGTTGGCGCGTACAATTAGCTTACAAATTTCTCAAAATTAATAATTCACGATAATGAACTAATAAGCGCACGTACTTAGCCGACTGGCCAAATAAACAATGAAAGTAAATCAAAACTGGGGGATAAACAGAAATGAAGTGAACGAAAACCAACACAAGAAGCATGGGTCAAATCAAACATTCATACTGAAAGGACGCTCAACGCATGCGGTGCGATTAATCGCGGTCAAGAAATTTCGCCAAATGGCTTGAATGAGACAAGTATTCAGAGGCGAAAACAGCTGACGCATGCGCTGTGCTGGTTGGGATCGGAGAAGAATACTGATGGCCAAGGGCTCGTAGTGTCGAGTTCTTCAAGGTCATCATAACTAGAATAACCTTTTCCCAACTGCGAAATAAGCGTTTTTGCTTCGGACAAATTCCTCTCCGCATTCTGAGAATTGCGAGGAGTCTCATTGTATTTCCCGACATTTTCACGATAGGGAGTGTTGAATGTCATTTTGTGTCAATACACACAAAAACGAAACTATCACCAGTTACCCAGAGGCAAAATACCAAACCCCTGCTTCTTTTTGCTGACCACAGGCGTGGAGGGGTTGTACAATGGGAACACAATTATCGGCGTTGAAGAAAGAAAAGAGCTGGGAAACGTAGGGGATGAAACTTACTGGTTCCAGAGCCGTCGCGTAAGTTCGTTTTATTACTCGTACAAATGGTGTAAATTGGATAATCGTTTTAATAAATTTATTTGGGAGTTTTGAAATTAAGTTTGAATGCCAAAACAAGCTCATCACCCCCATACCGGCCAAAACATGTCCACCGCCCTTCAACCGTCCAAAACATGCCCTCCGCGCCTCTACCGCCTAAAACAAGTTCACCTCCCCTCAGCATCCCCTTACCGCCTCCGTTGAAAACCAGTGATGTACACTTTACTTTGGTTCGTTCTGAATTTCAGAAGTTTTTGTGTTTGTAGACATCCTGGTTTATAAATTCGCCAAATAATAATGGCTCTGTATTAAAAAAAAACCTGATGCAGCTGTATGACAAATTTCTCGTTTCTCGAGATTCTTTGTTTCGTACCGCAAAAAATTATGACATATGAAAATGTGAAATTTGCTACAATTGTAGAAAAAGCTTCGGGGAATACGTTGAAATAAACCGTTTTTTGATGTATATTGCAGTTTAAGAAATATTTAATGTCAAAGGCAAAGACAAAATATTTGAGCTGCGATTTCGCGTCCTGGATAGACTAACAGTAGCAAGACCACGAATTATTGCAGGCAGGTACCTACATAGGGGAATTTTTGCATGACGCAGCTTCTTTTTTTTAATTTCGATGTAGTTTTTGAGATATGTTACTTTTTATGCATTTCTGAAGTGACCTTTTTTTCGTAATGGCACGTCCAGCGATTTCTCTGCCTCGTACCGTAAAAACTATGGCATACAAAAATATGAAATTTCGTACATTTATAGAGAAATAATAGGGTAACACGATGAAATAAACCGTTTATCGATTTAAATATTAGTTTGGCATGAAATAGCTCGTGAAGCGAGCTCTTGATCAGGGAATTCAGTTTTTGGATTCCCCGGGTTATGAAAAATCCCTGCTTTTCCCTCCTGCGGAAAATAGGCAGGGATAATAAAGATATTTTGAAAGTCGAATGTTTAGGAAAGATAGATATGAAGCGAGCTGTGCGAGTGCATCGAGTAGGAGGCGAAGCCTCCAGAAGGGGGTTGAGCGAGCAGGGGGCAGAGTCCCCTAGTAATAATAACAATAACAACCCATTTAGCCGTGCCCAAATAACAGACCATTCAACTTCAAGTAAGGCAGCGCTTACCCTGCTTCACCTGCGTCACCTCACGAGCCGCTATTGATGGAAACTACCCTGGAATTCAGAGCGAATTCACGAAATTCAAAGAACTTTCTAACAATACCCTTGCCTATAACAAAACTAAAATAAAAAGTGTTGCGTGGGTGCACGAATGGCTGGCTACTCCACAACCGCTCATCTCAAATCCCTGGAAGCGCCGGGTACATTTTGTAGTTGTTAAATAAAACTGTTTTTAAATACATATTAGGAGAAAGGCACGTGCCCCTGCTTCCTTGATCCAATATATCAATTCTGCTTCATTAAGCTTAAATCGCCAAATTATTCTCTTAAGTCCTATGATTTATTTCTTCCGCTGTTTTTGTTTTCTGCCGCGTACTGCACTATAATTATCTCAGTGCTCTTACCTAAGGTTTCATTATCAGAAGTGGAGGAAAAATATTACCGACAGATTACCTGGAAAGGCAAGCTTCGAAGAAAATTGAAAGTGTCGTAAAAGGAGCAGTGTATTTACTGCAGAAAATATGAATAGTGGGAGATTTTTTGAACAGTTGCTTGTAAATACATAGCTCTAATTGCAAAAAATCTTTGAGGTAGAAAATTATGTGATAATAATTTAAATAATGTGTAATACTTTTGAAAAAAACAAAAACTTTTGATACAGTTCTTCTAGCGAAAGGAGTTAATACTTTAAGCCCCGTGTCAGTCACTTGTGACTGACAATATACTTTCCGTTCAGGCCGCGTCCGTCAGTAGTGTATATATACACGTATGAGCACACATATTTTTTTACACTAAAAACATGATTTTATAGCTTATTTTTTTTTTTATATAAAAAAAAAGGTCTCGGTCCATATTAATATTAAAAACATGATTTGTATAGCTAAGAAAGGTATATATATACCTCTTTTACATTTAGACCAAATTTTAACAGTGAATTACTGAACTTTTTTAGTTAAAAAGCTAGACTTATACATATTAAAAGTATGATTTCACAGTGAATTATTTAAAATAAATGCGTGAAAAAGATGACCTCTAAATGAATGGAAGTCCTCTAATATATTAAAAATGCTCTGTTTTTAAAGGGTAGGGTTGAGACCCCCCCCATTTATTTAAAAGATATCTTTTAAAAAACTCAAAATTTTTAACTAAATCTAAATATTTTTTACAAAATTAAAAATATGAAAAAAGAGAACCTGAATGAAATCATTATGAATTTAAAATTACAAAACATATGTTTAATAAAAAAGAGATGATAATTTTATACATTATAGTGGAGGGTGACGCATCCCCACTGAATTATAGAGATTTTAACTAAAAATGCATGAAAAAAAGGATTAAGCTTTCTCTAATTCATATTCGTATTTATCATCAATCATACCCGAATACTTAAATACATATCTTCCTTTATTGATTTTATATATTGATTCATCAGAAAGTTTCGCATGTTTTTTCGCTAGGTAATACTCTTTTTCTTCATTTTCCACATCTAACTTTACGATTAATGAATCTCCATATTTAGTAATAATTTTACTCAATGATATCAGATCATATCTCCCAGGATTTAAATCTTTTAATTTAAACATTTTGGGATCTCCGTTTGCAGACATTGGCGTCCATGGACGCCAGTGTCTGCAAAGGGAGATCGAACTGTTTGGGATAGGGTATGTCAAATACCTGTCTTTTTGAGAGGTTCTTCGTTTGGGACGGACGCTGTCCCATCCGTAAGCAAAAGGTTAAGTGATATTCCCAGATCAAAGAACAGTATGCGTCCTTGGCAACCACTATGAGCGAGCTGCAGTTCGTTCTTAACGCTTTTATGCTCTGTATTTCTCTGCCACCAGGAAAGCTTATGGGATAACTCGAATCTAAAATATCGTCAGGTATATTGAATGAGTTTATTTTATATACCTCCAAGCAAGTTATTAAAATAATTTGATATTTAGATGTGAGGTCCATGGGCGGAGTATTCAGATGAAATCGGTTCGAAAACTAAAAGTGCTAGCTTGTTATAAACCAGTTAGCGAATCATTTGAAGCTCTTTGAAAGCCTGTTCGAATAAATATATTTTATTGCAGTTTTATTTCGCAAAACTAGGGGGCTCTGCTCCCTCCTTCACCAACCCCCGTAACTCGCTTCGCGAGTCCGAAGGCTTGGTCTCGCTTTCACTGCTGTCGCAGAGCTCGCTTAGCGGGCTATTCCAAGCCAAACTCAAGTTTAAATTGCTAAATGGTTTATTTCATCGTGTTACCCTATTATTTCTCTATAAATGCAACAATTTTCATATTTTTGTATGCTTCAGTTTTCGCGGTACGAGACAGAGAAAATCGATGAAGATTCCGATACGAAAGAACATTTTCACTTCAGAAGTGCATAAAAAGTAAAATATCTCATAAATTACATCGAAATTAAAAATAAGGGGCTTCGTCCTGCCAAAATTCAACAATGAAGGTACCTGTCTGCAAAAATTCGTGGTCTTGCTATTGTTAGTCTATCCAGGACGCGAACTCGCAGCTCAAATATTTTGTCTTTGATATAAAATATTTCTTAAACTACAATATATATATCGAAAGTAGGTTTGCTTCAGCGTGTTCCCCCAACCTTTTTTTGCAAGTGTACCAAATTTTATATTTTTGTATGCTGTAGTTTTTGCGGTACGAAGAAGATAAATTCGAGGAACGAGAAATTTGTTAAATAGCTGCTGCAGGGGCGGTGTCGACAATTACTTCTTTTTACTTTCCTTATATACATATAATGTATAAGAAATGTATTGTGATGGTGTCGAAAATTCGAATTCGAGTTTTCGACGGGACAGCACGTTTCAAGCATCCCTGATCACGAATCGAACATTTTTGAGGTGATGTCTGTGTGTGTGTGTGTGTGTGTGAAAATATATGTGTGTGTGTGTGAAAATATATGTGTGTGTGTGTGTGTGTCTGAGTCTATGGAGACGATATCTCACGAACAAATGGAGCGATTCTAATAAAATTTGGTAAAAAATTACAATCCATGAATACAGGAAGCCAATTGTTTTTAAACACAAGCGAATGTTCAGAACCCCCCCCCCCCCCTAAATTTTCGAGTGAAATTTTGAAAAATTCATCAAAAAAGCAAAACCTTTAATAAAATTTCGCAAATAGACATTTCTTATGTAATTTTTCCTTAGAAATCGATTGACACAAACTTTAGAACGCTAGCATGAACCGTTCTCGAGATATTGCATATTTTTCAAATAAATTTATAGAAGAATTCCATAAATTAAAAAAATATTAACTGTTTAGAAACATGTTCACTTTTCATGTGTAATATCATGCGATAAATTGGGTGACATCATTCTCGTGGATCTAGCTCGTTCCATTCACGAGAAAAGATACTTTGAGTAATACTTTTGTATTTGAACGCCTAGTTATTTATCTGCTATACGAATAGTTATTTATCTGCTATAAGAATAACTTATTTCTCCGTCCATAACGCTGGGTGAGATTTTGGCGACGAGTTTCGCGGAATGTCGCCAACTTGGCAACTTTTTAAATGTTGCCAAATTAACGAAAATCTCGCCAAATGGATAAAAATGACGCTAAATCAACGAAAATGACGACTCATTGACGAAATGTCAATATCTTGGAAATAATATCAGTATCTACTATAAGAATGACCTACTTTCTTTTACTGTGAAAGTAGTAAATTCATTGCATTATATAAGGAAAGTCATGTGCTGCCCACATCAGATTTTTTAATATAGAGATATATTTCTAATATTCACTCAAAAACGTTTAGGCTCCATCACATTGCAGTCGATTTTTTCAACCTCAGTTCTTCCATATTTTCCTAGTCGCAACATAGCTGTACATAGCGACTTATTTGCGGCGCATTTCAGTCGTTAACCCCTTGTTTATTGACCGCTTTGTGCCATTGGCCACACATGCATAGGAATTTGGTCTTCTGCAATGATACTATAATAATTTCTTCTCTAGAAAAGCAATTTCTGGAAGCCAATTTTCCGATTCAGAAAGGAAAAAACAAATAAAATAGTTCATAACGTTATATGAATCGGAAATGAAAACGTTGCGGATTAAAGTCGTCTGAACGAGGAAGATGATATCCGTGGAAGATAGTATGGGAAGTTATTACAATCCAATCAGCTGTGGGGTGATAAAAATCTAAACATTCTTGGTAGATATTAATAACATAAGAAATAATGCAGGTGATTTCATTACTGTTTCTTAGCTGCTTCCTAATTTATTTATACCTAGTTATGTTTTGTGTCCCTTTTTTTTGGGGGGGGGGAGTAGGAATAAGACATCTGTAGAGAGAGTTATCCATATCTGATATATAATATTTTCTATTATTATTAATCAATTTTTTTATCGAGTTTTTATTTTACTTTGGAGGATAAGGTGCTAAACTACAGATCGTTGGAGAAAGAATAAAAAGTTATTTTCTATTTCGAAAAATGCTGGTATGACATGTATGGAATGAAAACATGACGGAAATAAATAAACCAAACTTTGAAATAATAGATAGTAAATATTTTATACAGTTATATGCGGCAAAAATTTGTTATTGCAAATAGTTTACCATACAATTGATTTTACGAAAAAGATTTCTTTGAAACATTTATTTTGACTGATTTAGATTCAGCATCAAATTCAGTAGGAGCTATGGGATTCATAAAGAAGTTTCACTTTAGGTTCTTTTTGCATTTTCAGTTAAAATGTTTCGCATTAACTGAAACATCTATTATTCCAGATTAGCTATAGATAGAGGAGCCTAGATGATGAATGATATGAAATCAACATCAATTTTTGTACGAGGTCAAGGATTCACTAAGGATTTCCACGACAATTTTTTATTCACTTTCTGTTCAAAGAACTTCCTTGAAATATCTATTTCTTATGCTTGACTATAGATAAAGTTTAGATGATGGCTAATACGAATTCAACATAGAATTACGGAAGGGGTAGAGTTGTTTACTAAGACTTCAACTTCTAATTTTAGAGATGTCACTTCTGTTTTTTCCAAAAATTCGTATGAGGAAAGTATTAGTCGTATAGGGAAAGTATTGGAATGATGCCGAAAATCGCAACTCGAGTTTTCGACAGATCTACACGTTTTGGGACCTCTAGAACACGAAAAACTATTATTAGCGTGACGTCTGTGTGTGTGTCTGTCTGTCTGTGCAATGTATGTATCCACTCTAACTCAAAAAGTAATGGACCAAATATAGTAACATTTTATAGGTAAGTCTTGTGTATGACCCTAGTACTGATTAGATTTCGGTACGATTCAGGATAAAAGAACCCACCTTTTTCTGCGAAATGGCCCGAAAAATTCTCATGTATTTGCTCTAGCTAAAAAACTAATTGACCAAATTTCACAAACTTTGGTAGAAAAGTCACTTGTTGGATACCCTGGTGGTGATTAAATTTTGGTACGATTCGAAAAAGAAGAACCTGCCTTTTTATACGAAATGGTCATCCAAAATCGCCAAAATCTAAAATAAAAGACTACGTATACGCAAATGTATCAATTAAATGCTTGTTTCTCACATAAGTTTTGACGAGGAAAGAATAAGACCAACTCAATTACTGTAGGATTAACTGTTCTCGAAATATATATATATATATATATAATTCTATATTCAATATCTGCTAGATTATTTAAAAAATAATAGTCTATTTAAAATTGATTCACACTCTCTTAATAGTATCAAATTGAAAATTATCAATATGTATAGTGATTTAGATATTAATAATAAATTTTTGACATTTCCATATATTGTGCTTATACCTAAATTTCATAAAAATCCTATTAAATTTAGAACTGTTACTAGTGGTCATAATTCATACTCTACTACTGCTAGTAAATTATTACTAAATTATTTAAATGTACTAAATAGCAATTTACGAGATTCTGGTGATAGCTACATTATTCTAAATAACAGTAAGGAATTAAAAAATAAATTAAAAACGCATGGTAAAATAATAGGATTTCAAACTTTTGATTTTAAAGATCTATTTAATAATATTAAGATCACTGATCTATATGATGTCATTTTAGCTTTATATAATGCTTATATTACTAAACATTCTAATCTTACAAAATTTACCAATTTTTCTAAGTTTCTCCATTTTGTTCTTTTCAATAATTATATCTTTCAAGGTAATAAATTATACTTACAAGTCTCAGGTGTTCCACAAGGTGGCTGTAGTAGCAGTATGTTAGCTAATTTATACCTATATCATTATGAAAAATTCTTTACTTCAACTGATTATAAAATTTATAGATATGTAGATGATCTGATTTGTCTTGTATTTACTGATAACTATGTCATAGATATAGATTTCTATCCGGATAATTTGGAATTAATACCTAACGAAACTTCTATTAGTAATAATGTTTATTATTTGGATTTAAATCTAATTATAGAACCTACTAATGGGATAGTTACTAATTTATATAACAAAAAAGATTTTTTTAAATTTAATATTAATAAATTATTACCTTTTAATTCCTGCAACTCGATTCAATTGTTTAGAAATATTATACTTAATCAACTTTTTAGAATTTATAGATTATCAGATAAAAAATTTCATGCTTTGCACATTAATAACCTCAAAATTACCAGTAAAATGTATCAATATCCTGCATATTTAGTCAATAGTATAGTTAATAAGTTTCGATTAGCCTAAAATTCTCATATTCTCCCCTTATTATCTTATTTTAGCCGTACTTCTTCATTCTCCTGCAATTATATTTTCATCTTTTTATCTCGAAGTTTTAACAGTTGAATAACTCATTTTATTGCTTTTGCGCAGTACTGTTTTTATTACTCTCTTTGGCAACAGCAAATCACATCTTTTCATTTTGGCATATGGCAACGATGATCCAGTCATATTTTGCTCGTCATGGTTGCGCTGAAGAGGTGCGTTTTGAGGTATTTATGTTTCCTTTATTGTTCCAATCTTTATGCTTGTCGTCCATATAACACAAGTTTATAGATAAAATCTATCTTGTGTTTCAGAAACAAGCATTTTTGTGTTCATTTCGAAAAGATATATGGACCCGATGAGAATTTTTTCGAAATGAACTTTTCGTAAGCCTAATCTCGTAAGCCTAAATCTCCTCCATGTGCAAGCTTTTTTGCTTGATTTTTTTGTTTTCTTATTTGCATTCCTCATTTTTGAAATTTGTTGATTGTCTTTGTCCTTATGACTTGCATTATGCTTTATTATTTCCTCTTTTTGTCTTAATTTCTTTGTATTTGTAGAAAATTTTGGAATAGTGTATTATGAGTTACTACATACATTCTAACTTTGGATTTAATAATTTATTTTTATATATATATATATATATATATATATGTATAAATTAAAATAATAAAAACGAATAATAAAAAAGTGCAAATCAGTAAACACAGTACCAAACCGCGGGCAATATAATAACGTGTATTTAATAGCAGAAAGTAAACAGTAAAGAGAAGGGTTGGAAAAGTAGAGCACGGAAAACCTAGGGCAAAGAAAATGAATCAATGAATAGTATATCTGCAATAACTTCTTCAGGGGCCCATTTGTGACAGATATACTAAAATCCGTTGTTTCTATGATTGCATAAAAACACGTGGTTAAAATTTTATGCAATCTCTATAATATTATGAGTTAATATGGATACAATGGTTCACAATCAAATGTGGAGAATCGTGAGAGCAAAATAGTTCAGTCGACCGAGTATAAAACGGCCTTGAGCAGCATGGTCAGTTGAGACAGATTTTAGCAATTGCTCTGGTACGGAGCGCGTTGTTAACAATCAACAAGAAAGATCAATCATGCATAAGCATTGATTATGAAACACTTTCCAACTGAAATGCAATTTCATTTAAAAATTTCTAAAATGTGATATATTCAGTGGTGATATCTTTTACATTATCACAGTAGTACAGTAATTTATTATACTTAAATATTTAAAACTGTACCGAAATATAAATCATCTGATTCTCTATGCAAAATCAATGAATATTTCATTCGCATAACTTGTATTCCAAACTCCAGAGCTAAATAATTTTGTGTGAAAAAAATTCAGCATTTCTTATGTTGCAACCCAGACCGTCCGACCTACCAGAAAGGTGTAAGGTAACTGTTTGGACGGTCAGGAAGCATTTCTTATGTAACTCACCTTACAATCGCTTGAGATATTTGCATTCTGCATAAGTTAAAATTAGGCTTCGTTGAAGAAATAATAAAATTTTGGGGATCCTTTAAAATCACAACTATTGTAATTGGATAGGCACGGAATTTAGAAACACACATACACAGATAATATATATGTGTGTGTGTGTGTATATATATGTATTCAAAGTATTGGAATCGTGCCGAAGATCGAATTTTTGAAGGATCTACACGTTTTGGGACTTCTAGAACACGAAAAAACTATTTTTAGGAAGACGTTTGTGTGTGTAAGGGTGTATCTGTGTATGTTTCTGTGTGTCTGTGAGGATATTACATCCACTCTAATTGAAAAACTAATGGACCGAATTTCATAAAATTTGGTAGGTATGTTTTTGTGGGAAATTCTGATGTTCATTAGATTATAGTACGATTCGTAATAAAAGAATCTGCCTTCTTTGCGAAATGACCTGCAGAAATTGCCTTCATCCACTCTAGCTAAAAACTAATGGAACAAATTTAACAAAATTTGGTGTATAATATTTCAATAACCTACAAGTGATTTATATACCAAATTTTACAAAATTTGGTATATAAATCATTTGTAGGTTATTCTAGTACGATTCGGGAAAAAGGAACGGGCTATTTTTGCGAAATGGCCCGCAAAAATCATTAAATATAAAAATAATTACTATGTTTGCTCAATTATATCAATTAAATTTCTATTTTTTACGTGATTTTTAACAACAAAAAGAATAAGACTAACCCCATTACTCTAGGACTAGCCGTTCTTGAGATATTCCAGTTTTTTCGCGTTTTCGCTACGCCACCTTTGGCAATAAGTCCAGCTATCAAATGAGAACCAAATTTAAGTTTAACGTGCAAATTCTACGCCATTTAAAATACTTATGGCTGAAATTTTGTGCAGATAAACTCAAATTATTATTGAAGAAATAAAGAGTACGTGAATATGAGTCTGCAGGGAAAGACATGTGCTGCTCACATCAGAATTTTTAACAATATTACAACAATGATTTATAGAAGTGAACGGGGATTATTTGCAGGCCATTTCGAAAAAAATGTATGATCTATATTTAAAGATCCACCAAATTTTTGTAGAATAAAATGTTCAACAAATTTAAGCTGTGTACCAAATTTTACCTCTCTAAGACGTAGAAAAGTGCATTAAAAATGTCATCAAATAAGTATATCATGAACAGTTATATAAAATTAAAAAAATATTTGAAAAATTGTTATCTACCAAATTTACTATAAAATGTGAAGCCTCTCTCATATACAAAATGATGAAACTCTTGGAAAGATATTTATTATATAATATATCTCTCTTTTCTTTCTGGAGGATATCCCAAAAGTCAGAATTTAATTGAATTTGTTATTTTCTCTATATTGAATAATTTTTTATTAAAAAACTACTTAATATATTTTACTAAAATTTTTTTTATATATTTTATGGGATAATATGAATATTTCCTAAAAATTTCGAAGCAATTTGTGAATTTTAAATTTGCTTAAAAAATATTTGAAAAATTAGGTCCCATAGGGTTCAATGCATTTCATTTTCTCAACCCGGGTTAAAAAAAAACTAATTGGGTGATATTATTTATTTATATTTCCATAGGTTCCACAGACCGTCTGAAAAACATACTAAAATTTCATTTGGATAAAGTTATTTTTACGGCAGTTATCGTGCTAACGGACAGACAGACAGACAGACAGAATGAACAATGTCATAAACACTTTTCAACTATGTTGTAAAGTGTTAAAAAGGTTGAAAGATGTCACAAAGATGCCAACTGGACATGTTTTTGAAGGGACGAATTATTGGAATGCTGGAATCCGGTCAATTCCAAACCGAAGCGTCTCGAATTCTGAATGTGCCTCAGTGTGTGATCTCTAAACTCTGGTAGAGGTTCCAAACCACTGGAGACTACCAGCTACTCGACGACCAGCACCAGGTCGGCCAAGGGTAATAACCGCTCGGCAAGACCGATATTTGGTGATAACTGCGCGACGTCAGACAACTGGGTTCACCCTGACAGCCGCCGCAGGAGTCACTGTTTCGAGTTTCAGCCACGTTGGTCTCTATGCCAGACATCCAGCAGTTTGCATCCCCCTGACGTCTGCACAGAAACGTGCGTGTTTACAGTGGAGTTTGGAACATCGGCAGTGGAGTAGACAACACTGGGGAAATGTCATGTTCAGTGACGAGTCCAGGTTTAGCTTGAAAACTGATTCTTGTCGTACCACGATCTGCAGAGAACGTGGAACGCGTTTTTACCTGGGAAACATCACGAAATGACATCGTTTTCTGTTTGGGGGAGTTATGGTCTGGTGAGGCAACATGATGGACGGTCGTACAGACCTCCACAATTTTGACACGGGGTTACCGGTCAAAGATATAGAGACGAAATCCTTGAGCATACCGTTCGATTGTTTCGAGGTGCTGTTGGGCCTGATTTCATAATCATGGCTGATAACGCGTCTCCTCACAATGCGACCTTGGTCGACGACTTCCTTTAAACTGAAGATATTTAGCACATGCAGTGGCCTGCCAACTCTCCTGATCTTAATCCAATAGAGTATGTGTGGGATATGCTCGGGAGACATCTTGCAGCCCTCCGCTACCCACCACGCTCCGTACCGGGCTTGAAAACTGCTCTGCGGGAGGTTTGTTACTCTTTGAGAACACAACTCATCCAAACCCTCATCGAAAGTATAGGAAATCGCTGTGCACCATGCGTGACTACCCGAGGTTTCCACACGCAGTATTAAACTGCAGCATCGCATTGTTTTAATCATTTTGATTCACTGAGGTTGACACTCGTATTATGACCATTTTCCTTTCAACCTTTTTCTTTGGATAATAAAAGTCGTTATTATCCTTGTTTTGCATTGTTTTCTTCTTCTATATTACACCCACATACCGCTTTTCCTTCCATTCCCATCTAGATTTCCTGAAATTTTCACATAAGCAGCAACTATGTTTAACGTTTGGACATGAGTGTATATATGTATATATATATATATATATATATATATATATATATATATACACATGAGTGTATATATATATGTATATTCGTTGGGTAAACACTATCTACCTTGTCTCCCCCAATACTTCGCCACTAGTTATCCCTAAAATAAATTCGATAATTAAGTTTTATATTCTTTTTGATAAATTTCCTCCCGCATCGAAACTCTCCTTCAGGCCATCCAGTCGTGCTTAATTGATAGTTATCTGTATCGAATTACAGTCATTATTCACTTGATTATTTTCCTCTTTTTCCCATGAGTCAAGCATTCATAGGAATTGAATGTCCTGCGGCTATACCATTGTTGTTGTTTCCAGAAAATATTATTCCTAGAAGCCAATTATATCCGCGGCGGAAATGTATTACCGGCTTATAAATTCATATGAATCGGAAATTAAACAGCTCCCGATAAAAATCCTCTGAGTGGTGAGAAAGATATTGTGTGGAAGATATATATGATCGGATAGGTATCGTTATTCAAATCCGATAAGCTGTGGTAATAAACATCTAAAATATTCGATATCCAAAATAGTTCTTTCATTTTCTTTCTTAGCCCTTTCCCTATTTATATATTCCGAATTATTTTTTTAAATCTGTTTTAGATATATATGGATATATAGAGCCATTAATAAAGCGCATTTCCACATCTTGAATGAAGACACTATTTTCTACATGACTTTATTTCTCTAGGGAGAGTATGCTAATTTTTAAGGTATTGGGAAAATAATGTTGGTTCAAATTTCTAAGAAATGTTGGTTTGACTTGCATGGCTATAAAATTTCATGGAAATAAATACATCCGTAGTTTTATCTATAAAAAAAATACATCCGTCATTTTATCTATCAAATAATTTCTACTAAATATTTATGAAAGTTAGTTTTCCTTAATAAATAAAATTATGACATAACGAACACACTGTTGATGTTAGTCTATGCAAATGACCCCCCCCCCCCCAACCGAATCCTATTTTCAAAGGTAAAGTTTGAATATAATTCATTTTGTTGCGAGGTAAAGATGGAATATAAGAATTCCTAATTGCATATGGTAAGTGTCATTTATGAGTAACCTCACTTGAGTTATTACATCCTCAACAAAATAAACATAAATATGAGACAATCGAAATCTTAATATGAGTTAGTTTTGAAAAAGAGGCTGCAGTCATGCATATTGATCTTGGTAAAATTTGATGATCTGATTGTTAGTACCGGACTGTTAGTACCGAGAAGAGTGAAACTGTGTTCCTCAGTGTTAGAATTTTAAAATAAATAACGTTCCCAAACTTCCGGAAAAGAAACGTGCATTTTTAAAAATATATTTCCAGGAAATTTTCATCAAAAAATCGTACTATGGATTCCGACCAAGACTTATTTTAAGGACTGTTCTATCAACTTTATTTTGGTCTTAAGAGTGAAACTGTGAGATTATCTCTTCAATCTCTACATACAGTTTGGCCTAAAGAATGTGAAACTCGCTCAATCCGTTTAAATATTAAAAACTAAAAAAAAAAGCCATACTGTTTTTTTTAAATCACTCCTATGTGTATCGATACCTCTCGTAAGTATCCTGTACCAAATGTTGTAGCTGTATGTAGCTTGGATGTTTCGTTACGCTACGTATAAACATGTACATTATTATCTTTTATTATTAAATATGTTCTGAGCTATTTTTCTTAAATTTTAGCCTCCTTAGTTCTGTATTATCTTCTTGGTCCAGCTGTCATCATCATCAATGGCTCAACAGCCCACTGTGGGCCTTGGTTTTCCTCAGAAAGTTCTTCTAAGATGTTCCCATCGGGGCAATGCTTCACCACTTTTTATTATTTGACACCTAAAAGTTATCTTGTCCACACAATCGGTACTTCGCAACTTCGGTCATGCTCTCTTTTCCAGATCGGTATGGACATAAGAATTTCCTTTGTGATTCTTTTGCCATCCCTTCTTAGTAAATGTGTTGCCCATTGCATTCTCTTAATTTTAATGTATTTAATTATGTCAGAACCTTTGTATAATTTGTATAGCTCAAAAATTTATCTTCTTCACCAAATATCTGTTTTGTGAATTTCACCAAAAATACTGCGCAAATTTTTTCGTTCAAAGATACAAAGAGCTAGCACTTTCGTAATATCATGTCTTGTGAAAGATTCAAAGATTCATTCACTCGTGCTTAACCGATAGTTGTTTATGCCAAATTACAATCACCAGCTTTGATTATTGTCCTCTTTGTTACACGAGCCTGGGGGTGATATCGTAATGTTTTGTTTTCAGAAAAGTAATTTCCAGAAGTCAATTATTTCCGAAATGGACAGAAAAGAATGAATTAATATCATAACTTTCACTGACTCGGAAATGAAACGGTTTCAGATAAAAATAATCTGAATGTCGATAATCATATTGCCGGGAAATTAGGATCACATAGATATTCGCAATTCAGGAGAAGACGTATCAGGTCTTTATAATAGTATTTTTCTGTATTCTAATACCGACTAAGATGTAATTGGACTTAAAAATACATGAGATATGAATGTATGAGACAGCGGAGTGAAGACTGGCATTCTAGATATTTTTTTACACTGTGACGATAAAAGTTTGTAAATTAGTGAAAATAATTTTTGGGTTGCATAATATACTACTTAATATACTACTTTTATGCTTTATAAAATGTATTATAGGGAAATTGTATTATAGAGAAATGTATTATAGGAGAACAAATTCGCTATATCGTGAAAAAATCTGATGTGAGCAGCACCTGACTTTCCCTGCAGATTCAAATCCATTTTCTCTTTATTTCTTTAATAATTCCTTAAATTGAGTTTAATTGCACAAATAACACTGAATTAATTTAATTCAATTTTTGTTACTTTCCCTGCAATACATGGTAATGTATAGGGAAAGTATTGGAATCATGCCGAAATCCCAACTCGGGTTTTCTACTGATCTACACGTTTCAAGACCTCTAGAATACAAAAAGAAAAACTATTTTTAGCGTGACTTCTGACGCCACCTTTGAAAATAAGTCCAGTTACCAAATGAGAACGAAATTTGAATTAAAAGTGAATTGAATTGATTTAAAATAAAGGTAACATGTATATTAGTCTGCAGGGAAAGTCATGTGCTGCTCACATCAGACTTCCCCCCCCCCCCCAATGGCCAGGCAATTGATTCTTTCATCTTTCGCCTATACACCGGCCATAACCGTGAACCTTTTAGCCGTCATATGACGTTGCCTCAGCGCATCAGTGGGGGTAGGATCACACCCCGCCCAACGACACAACATCCATGCCTGAAGGTGGGACTCGAACCCACAACTCGGCGGCCGAACGATCGCCAGGAAACGCTTGCCTTGACCGTTCGGCCACCGCGTCGGCACAAACTTTGGACTGAAAATTACGTTTTTGCACTTTCCAAAGAGAAATACTCTTATCCTGTAAAAAATACTGAGAAAACCATGCAATTTGTAATTCTAAATAAAAAATAAGCAATACCATAAAGGAAAAAAGAGTTAAGTATTTCTTTTAAAAGAAAAAAGAACAACGAATGAATACTCAAAGAAGATACTTACATTTACGACTATTTTAGAAATAAATTATCCGCATAAGAAGATTAGAGAAAGGAAACACAGAGTACCAAATGTGGTGAAAATTAAAAGAGAAACACTAATTCTGATGTCAATAATATTTAACTAGTAATTAATAACTAGGATAATTTGAGCTCGAGATCGCAATATTGTGTACAAAGTCATGTGCCCAACATGTAACCCACCTGTCGTGCATTACCTGTAAATGAACCTAATTCCAAAAAGACAAACATTAGTTATAGACTACTGATTAAAGACACTTTTGATTTTCCTCACAAAATTGTTTAGTTCAACAAACATATACCTTTAACTAGTATTTTCAATTAATTCTTTTGCAATTGTATTTATTTTCAATTTTACAATTTGTATTCATTCTGAATTCAACTTGGAGACGAGTGTAATGACGAATTGTAATTTATAATAAAACCAGATTTTGTTTAAACTCAAATTCCTCCTGAGAAATAAGGGAGTACATGGTATGGAAGACATCATTACTAAAGGATTTGTTGCTGAAATGACCTTGGTAAGGGTCATCACTTGGGCCTGCATTTGCCTTGAATTTCAATACTTTTTTTCGTTCATCATCAACTTTTTGCAACCACTTTGTTCACCAACATTTGATCAACTTATTTCCAATACTCTTCTGATTTTTTGTACGAACACTTGATTAGTCTTGATGGCTCTCCCTTCATTTCTTTCCCTTGGACCCATTGACTGGTGCGCTTGAGTGAGGAAGCTGTTATAGGCCGCAGATTCTCTGGACATAACATTCTGGGGTCCAAAGAACCACGTGACCGTATGATGTGTCTGATAATTATTATTACCCCACATAAATTTATTTGCACTTAATGTCAACCACTGACGACCGTCTGACTGCGTTTATTGTTTGCAGTTTACAAAATTTATTGCTATTATCTGGTACTTGCTTTTTGAGATCCTAAATACCTTAATGGCTGCAGTCATTCACAATACATAAACAAAACACACTTTGGCTATCACAGTAGCTTATCTCAAGAGAAAATCCACCAACTCAAGGGATTCTTTCAGTGTTTTTAAGTAATTATTTAATAAGTAGTGACTGTAAACAAGATAATAAAACATAAAAAAGCTAAAAAGCATAACATTCACCATCTTTTGCTTAGACACGTGGTTAAATGCAAAACACGCAGTAGAATTCTCTATGAAAATCATTTAGCTGGTGATAGATGGAAATATATTGTTACAATTGATAAAACATGCATATATTTAAGCGACTGAGACAAAAAAATGATCGATTTATTATCGCATAAGAAGAGAGAAAGACCTAAAAACTTGGTTTCAAGAATAAAAAAAAGTTTCAGTAAAGGATATATGCTTATTGCTTGCTTTTCATGCAATGATAAATTAAAGTTAAGAAAAGTCGAAAAAAATGCCAAAATTAATTCAACATATTACCAAGATAATGTTTTAATTCCTTTATTTAAAGAAGAAATATACCATCCTTTTAAACTTCATCAGTATAAAGCTGCCAGTCATACAAAATCTACAGTTAAATTTCTTGAAAAAATTACAATACATTGAGGGGTTAAATCTATACATTTTGCTAAGATTCCTTCAATTTCCCCTGATGTGTCCTGTCGCCAATGGATTATTGTGCTTTTTAATTTTTAAAACTTTCTACATGCAGACCTAAAACAATGGGTGAACTATGGAAAACTGAGAAAGAGGAGTGCTATAAAATACCACTCATAATGTTAAGAAAATCTCTCTTATTTTGAAAATCAAGATGTGGAATGATCTCTCAGAGAAGGGTCATCATATGGAACATTTAAGAAATATTGTTACTTCAGACCTTAATTATACTGTGTTAAGTTCTTCCAAGCATGTGTAAACAACCTCTGTACAACTAACTGAGACTGACTGTTTGACTAAGGGACTGTTTGACTTACACAGCCCAAACTGGTAGAAATTTGATATTTTGCATCCCGTGAGACTTGACTAGTAATGAAAAAAAATATAAATTTTTAGTTTTTTTTCGAAAAATTTATTGTGATATCAAAAAAAAAATGTGATGTCGGCAGCACGTGACTTCCCTTATATAATGCAATGAATTTATTACTTTCCGAGTAAAAAAAAATAGATTATTTTTATAGTAGATATTCATATTCTTTCCAAGATATTGAATTTTTGTCAATGAGTCGTCATTTTCATTCATTTAGCGTTATTTTTATCCATTTGGCGAGTTTTTCGTTAATTTAGCAACATTTAAAAAGTCGCCAAGAATTCCACCAAATTCGTCGCCAAAATCTCTCCAAGCGTTATGGACGGACAAATAAGTTATTCTTACAGCAGATAAATGACTATTGGCGTTCGAATACAAAAGTATTACTCAAAGCATCTTTTTTCACGAATGGAACGAGCTAGATCCACGATAATGATGTCACCCAATTTATCGCATGGTATTACATATGAAAAGTGAACACGTTTCTCAATAGGAAATATTTTTTTTTATTTTATATGATTTTTGGTAATTTTTTTTTTGAAAAATGAGCAATATTTCGAGAACGGTTTATGTTAACGTTCTAAAATTTATGTCGATCGTTTTATAATAAAAAAGTTACACAAGAAATGTCTATTTGCGTAACTTTCTCAGAGGTTTTGGTTTCTTGACGATTTTTTCAAAATTTCCCTCGAAAATTTAGGGGGGTTCTGAATATTCGATTGCGTATAAAAGCAATAGACTTCCAGTGTTTACGGATTGTAATTTTTGTACCAAATTTCGTTTGAATCGGTCCATTCGTTCGTCAGTTATCTTCTCCACAGACTCATTGACACATACACACACACCCACATACTTTCAGACACACACACACACACACACAGACACAGACATCACTTAAAAATGTTCGATTCGTGATCAGGGATGCTTGAAACGCACTCTCCTGTCGAAAACTCGAATTCGAATTTTCGACCCCGTCACAATACTTTTGTTGGGGCGCGGTAGCCCATTGGTTAGCGCGCTGGAGTTGCACTCGGTAGGCCCGGGTTCGATTCCAGTTGCTGCCAAAACTGCCGCCGTGTTCACGCGGAGTACGATCACGTTAAACATGTGGGTCCGTAAGTCCTTCCGAGAGGTTGGTGGTAGGGGAAGGACGGTACGGTCCCTGTGGATGCCTCCCCCACTGGGTTCCGATCAAAATTGGGTGGCACTTCCCGGCCGTCCAAACAGTTACCTTACACCTTTCTGGTAGGTTGGACGGTCTGGGTCTCAACAACAACAATACTTTTGTTATACATTATTGTATATCAGGAAAGTAAATATAGTTATATTGATTGAATAATAGTTATATTATTATAATGTATCGGATACATATGACGATCAATATGTAAAAAACACTTTGTGCCAGGGATAAGTAAAACATGAGCAATGTATTTTAGCACAAATAAGATAATAATGTAGCATACAGCTGTTTCGAGTATACGTTGAATCCCCTTCGTTAGTACAAGAGGACCAATAAACACGATGTTGGAAAACGAAATGAGCGCAATTAGAAGAAACAGGAGGGTCGGGTGGTTTATGTACCCAAGACCTGGATATTTTTGGATCTAGCCCTTAGTTTTCAAAATATATTTGTTATAATTGCGATAATTTAGTGTTTTAACTTGTGTTTCCCAGTGGGTGGGAAAGCTGTAATATTTTAAATATCACGATCGCTGCAGCTCAATGTATTTACTTACACTTTTATACTTGTGAAATATTGATGCAAAAACACGAGAATTTTTTTTTTTTTACAAAAATTAGAAAGTTAAATGAACTTGGGGATACTAAAGATATTTAATAATTGATAAAGTTTGATTAGAATAGATAGAAATATACGCATTCAAGTACGTATTCAAGTACCTATTTATGTACTGTCAGGCAAGTTCACAGATTCATTTGAGTCTGAAACATCATCAGATATACTGTATAAGTTTATTTTATATAACGCCAAGTAAATTAGGAAAATAATGTGATATTTTGACGCGATGTCTATGTGGTCGGAGTATCCAGATGAAATTGGTGCAAAAACAAAAAGTGATGTGTAGTTATAAATAGTTAGCGTGTCAAGTTTAGAGCTTTGAAAGCCTGTAAACGAAACAAATGAGTCTGAAAAAGAAATGGAATAAACTTATTGAACTTTTCTGGAGTTTTATTTTATAAAATGTTATTTACGCAAAACTATTTCGGCTCCATCTGAGTGAAGCCACCACCGATTGTTTTGGTGCTTTCGAATTGCCACATCAAAAATAATATTACATAAAAAAGCATTTCATAAGAGTTGTTAACTATAATAACAGAAAATGAATAAAATTGCCTTTATGCTATTATTATAATATCAGTATTGAATTTTTATAAGAGACAATATCAACTTATCTTCGTATATAAAATATTTATCTTTCTTCGAACCGAAGAATATTTATTTATAAGCTGGAAACATAAATCTATTCTTAGAAGTACCAAAGAAGAAACAATTTTCTGATTCTATGCCACATGTGTTTCCTTTGGGACTGTCTGAATATTAAAAGGGTGACACATATGATAAATATTGAGGCATTAAATGTGAACGCTGTATATTTCTTTACTGGTGGTGTAATATATTTTTATACACTATGACAAATGCTTTAACTTATAGATGTGGATAGAAAACATATAACTTTAAATATGCAGAATTAATATTTCTTTCATGTGTATGTAATTTTTATTTTTCCAATAATATGTCATCTTATGTACTAAACTATGATCGTTTATCTATATATAAAAAGCAGTATTCCTGAGTTCTACGTTAAGTGACCTCAGATAGTGAAGACGAAGGCAGATATTGGACTCATTTCTACTTCCCTGCAATACATGATAATGTATAGAGAAAGTATTGGAATCATGCGGAAAATCGCAACTCCAGTTTTCGACGGATCGACATGTTTCGGGACCTCTAGAACACGAAAAACACTATTTTCAGCGTGACGTCTGTGTGTGTATCTGTCTGTTTGGCTGTGTCTCTGTCTGTGCAATGTATGTATCCAATTTAACTTTAAAACTATTGGACCGAATTTCATAAAATTTGGTAGGTAAGTCACTTGTGTGTGACCTTGGTGCTGATTATTTTTTGGTATGATTCGGAAAAAAACAACCGGCCTTTTTTTTGAAAAATGGCCCTCAAAAACTGTCTGTATCCACTCTAGCTGAAAAACCAAAAAATCAGATTTTACTAAGTCACTTGTGAGTTACCCTGGTGCTCATTAGATTTTGGTACGATATTCGGAAAAATATAACCTACCTTGTTTTGTAAAATTGTCCGGGAAAATCGTCATAATCTAAAATAAAGAACTACGTAAGCTCAAATATATCAATTAAATGCTTGTTTATACGTAATTTTTAAGGATAAAAAAAATAAGACTAACCCCATTACACTAGGATAAGCCGTTCTCGAGATATTTTTGTCTTTTCGCCTTTTCGCTACGCAACCTTTAAAAACAAGTTCAGTTGCCCAATTAGACCGAGAATTGAATTAAAAAGTACAAATAAAGTGTAATTTTAAGTAATTATAGGTGTTATTTTGTGCCATTAAACTCAATTTAATGAATTATTGAAGAAATAAAGAGAACGTGAATATGAGTCTGCAGCGAAAGTCATGTGCTGCCCACATCAGATTTTTACTTTCTCTGCAATACATGGTAATGTATAGGGAAAGTATCGGAATCATGTTGAAAATCAGAACTCGAGTTTTTGACAGATCTACACGTTTTGGGACCTCTAAAGTATGAAAGAACTATTTTTTGCGTGACGTCTGCGTATGTGTGTCTGTGTGTCTGTCTGTGTGTCTGTATGTGTATCTGTGCAAAAAAAAGGCTGGTCCTTTTATTTCGAATTGTACCAAAATCTAATCAGCGTCAGTATATACCATAAGTGACTTATGTACCAAATTTTGTGAAATTTGATCAAATAGTGTTTAGCTAGAAAAGATACATGAGAATTTTGCGGGTCATTTCGAAAAAATTGACGTTTTTATTAATCCTGAATCGTATTAAAATCTAATCAGCACCAGGGTCATACACAATGGACATACACAGGGGTCATGCAAACTTGTAAAATTGTATAAATTTTGGTTCATTATAGTATTTGAGTTAGAGTGGATACATACATTGAACACACAGACACACACACTGACGTCACGTTAAAAATATATTTTTTTTTGTTCTAGAGGTCCCGATAGGTGTAGATCCGTTGAAAACTCGAGTTACGATTTTCGACATGATTCCAATGCTTTTCCCTATTCATTACTATATGTATTGCAGGTAAAGTAATAACTCGAGTTACTAAATAAAAACGAAGATTGAATTAAAAATTCAAATTTAGTGTAATTTAAAATTATTTCGTGCAATGAAACTCAATTTAATGAATTATTGAAGAAATAAAGAGAACGTGAATATGAGTTTTCATGGAAGGTCATATGCTGCCCACGTCAAATTTTTATTTTTCCTGCAATACATGATATTGTATAGGAAAGTATTGGAATCACGTCGAAAATAGCAACTCGGGTTTTCGACTGATCTACATGTTTTGAGACCTCTAGAATACGAAAAATCTATTTTTAACGTGACGTATGTGTGTGTGTGTGTGTGTTTGTCTGTGCAATCTATGTATCCACTAACTAACTAACTTAAAATCTAATTGACAAAATTTCGTAACATTTTGTAAGTCATTTGTTGATTATCCTGGTAGGATTCGGAATAAACGAGCCTGACTTCTTTTGCGAAATATTCTGCAAAAAGACCAAATTTCACAAAATTTGTTAAATAGTCGCTTGGTGCTGATTAGATTTTGGTTCAATTAAAAGAAAAATAATCTTCGGTTTTTTGTTTGAAAAACGGCTCGCAAAATTGTCAAGATCTAAAATAAAATATACTACAAATGTATCAAGCAAATGCATGTTTTACACGCAAATTTTGACGACGAACCCTAACAGCATTTTTTTACAGTGATGTAAGATAGATTTACGTTACACTGTGACTTTGGGACGTCACTGGACGTCGTAGTTTGTCTCAGCAATGTCGTATTGAGGTCACAGCGAAGTCATTTTGGTCATTTTCATGGTCGCTTGTGACGTCGCATATTAACTTGTTTGTGACGTCACATTGTAATTGCCATTGTAATGTCGTAACATTGTTACGTGTTAATTAAATTGTGGAAACGTCACAGAATATAGTCAGAATGAAGTTACAAAGTTACTAATACGTAACGTCACATAGAAGTCACAAATATGATGTCACATTATGACCCAGGTGTCACGTGACTAAAACATCACTGTCACACATGTGACGATCTTTGCTGTGAGGGTAAGATCAACCCCATTAATCTGAGATGGACCATTTTCGATATATTTAATATTTTGCTTACGGATAGTACAGCGTCCATACCAAACGAAGAACCTCTCAAAAAACAGGTATTTGATATACCTTATCTCAAGCAGTTCGATCCCCCTTTGCAGGCATTGGCGTACATGGACGCGATCTCGATTTTGACCCCGTACAAATCGAATTCGAATTTTCGACTCCGTCACAATATACATTATACTATGTATGTTGTATATAGGTAATAATTATATGATATTCACACTCATGTCAGTTACAAAAGCGATCTTAATTTCCCATTGTTTAAGTTTTGTTCATTCCACATATCAACCTTATTATTAATTTTATTAGACTTCACACAAGTTGAAATAAGTCTTTCACTTAACTAACTATTAACATTTATAATCCTCTTCGAATTTGAAACCTTCAAAATTATATCCCCTTTGAGAATATTTGTTTTAAGGAACAGTGTCAAGGTTTCCTTTATAACACTCTTGCGGCTTATCTTTGAGGAAATATTGTCTCTTAGGGAATGTCCTTCAATGCTAATGCTATAATAGTTTCTATAGATGTTGATAAATGAAGCATTTGTTTACTTCTTTATGGAGAGATATATTAAATTCCAACGTACCCTGTAGTAAGTATGCTAGAAATATGGGGGGGGGGGGGGGGTGAGTTGTAAAGCTTTAATTCTCAGTATTGCAATAGTCTTAGTTACTGACTATTAACACATTTTTAGAACAATTTTATTAAAGAAAACAAAAAAGATCAATCATGCATAAACAATTGATTGTGAAACACTTTCCCTCTGAAATGCAAATTTATTAAAATATCTTTAAAATGCGATACATTCAGCACAGATACTTTTCGAATCATCACAGTACTTCAATAATTTATTAAATTTGGGAATTTAAAACTTCATCAAAAAAATTCATTGCTATAAATCCTCTGCTTCTCCATGCAAAATCAATGAATATTTCATTCATATTACTTATATTTCAGACTCGAGTTAAATAACTTTGCATGAAAAAAATTCAGTAGTTCTTATAGAACTCATTTTACAATGACTTGATTTGTTTATATTTTGCACGCTATAGATATTAGGTTTCGTTGTGAAATAATAAAAGTTAAGTGATCATTTAAAATAAATTATTGTAATTGCATTGGTACATAACTTAGATACACAGTTAATATGCAAAAATAAAGCGATTTTATGATGGATCCAACAATAAATATAAATTTAGAAGATATTAAAACATTACGTTTGAACGGCTGAAACAACGGCCGGGATTTATAAGCAGCTATAAGCCTGATTAGGCAAGCCCCCCGGCCTGGGATGACTAAAGGGAAAAAATCACTTTTTTTACACGGGAAAAATGGCTGCTGCCATATTTTATTCAGAATGAGACACTTGATCGCTTCATATAATATGGTAATATTTTATATAATATGGTACTATTTAAATTTTTATTTAAAAAACTACCTAACATATTTTGCTGAACATTTTCTACACATTATACGCGGTAATTTGAATATTTTTTAAAAATTTCGAAGCAGTTTGTGAAATTTAACTTCGCTTAAAAATGTTTGAAAAATTATATCCCATAGGATTCAATTTAATTAATTTTGTCTACCAGGGTAAAATCCGAAAATAATTGTATGATATTATTAATTTCATTCCCATATATTCCACAGACCGTCTCAACAACATACTAAATTTTCATGTTGATACAGTCATTTTTACGACAGTTATCGTGCGAACGGACAGACAGACAAGCAGCATGAACAAAATCATGAATAGTTTAAAACTATGTTTGAACGTATTAACAAGAAAGATCAATCATGCATAAAGCATTGGTTACGAAACACTTTTCTATTGAAATTCAATTTTATTTAAACATCTTTAAAATGTTATACATTCAGCGTTGATATTTTTTCAATTACAACAGTACTACAGTAATTTATGATACTTGAAAACTTAAAAGTTTATCTAAAGAGACTGCACAAAATGTACTTTATTCAAATGGCCCCATTAAAATATAAATCGTCTGTCTCTCAATGCAAAATCAATGAATATTTATTTCATTCATATCACTTATATTCAATATTCCACAGCTAAATTATTTTGTGTGAAAAAAATTCATCAACTCATCTTATAATCGCTTGATTTGTTTACATTCTACATGCGTTAACAATAGGCGCCGTTGTAGAAATAATCAAAATTTAGTGATCAATTAAAATCTAAAATAATTTAATTGCTTAGGCACAGAATTTAGATGCACCGTTAATGCGCGAAAATAAAGTGGTTTTATGATGGATGCAACACAAAATATGAATTTAAACGATCTTAAAAATCACGATCGTTACACGGCGGAAAAAAATGGATGTCGTACTTTATTTTGCAATGAGTCACGTGATCTCTTCAGAAATATATCATGAGTGTAATTAGTAGTTCAATTTTTATTTAAAACAAAAACTACTCAACATATTTTGCTATACATTTTATTATACATTTTATGTGATAATTTAAATATTTCCTAAAATTTTAGAAGCAATTTGTGAATTTTAACTTCGTTTAAAAAATGTTTGAAAAATTAGGTCCCGTAGGGTACAATGTATGTCATTTTTCTAACCCGGGTTAACTCCAAAACTAATTGGGTTATAATTTTGTCGTTTTCATTCCCATATATACCACAAACACAGATAAAGTTATTTTTACGGCAGTTATGGTGCGAACGGACAGACAGACAGACAGAATGACCAAAGTCGTAAACACTTTTTAACTATGCTGAAAAGTGTTAATAATAACAAAACTTAAATTAATTCAAAAACCTTTTTTGGCAACAGCTTATATTATAAAAGTTAAATTATCGTTTTCTGTAGTTAAATTTTGCCACTTTAATTACAGAAATTTTAAAATCGCGCATGTAAACAAACTTTCAATTGATAGCTACGTTTTTGCTTCTTCTAAAGAGAAACACTCCTATTCTGCAATTAAAAACTACTATAAAAACTCTAGAACTTGCATTTTTAAATGGAAATTAAGCAATGTCTTCTTCATTTTCGTAACTTTAGCGTCATTTTTGCTAATTGGCGATATATTCGGCAATTTGTCTTCGCATTAAAAAGATCGAAAATTCGACGATACTTTACTGAATTAGTCGTCCATGTTGCCAAATGGATTTAAAAGTGTTGCATATTTGATGATACTCACTACTGTTCATTTTTATGTCCCACGTAGATACATATGCCCTATTAGATACATTTATTTTAAAAACGTGCAATATTTCGACAACGGTTCAAGTTAGCTATCTAAAATTTGTGTTAGTATACGTGAGTTTTTTCAGCCCGCGGGGTTGCATTTGATGCTCTGACATACTGACACTGCGCTTTTAGACAGGCAATGAACAGTAATAAGTATCATCAAATATGTCACACCTGGAGACTAATTTTGTGACTAATTTGACTAATCGTCGTACAAACATGAAATTTGGTACATAGGTACTTCAGGACCTGAATAAGTGCACCTCGAAGTTAGTTTTTAAATTTTGAATGACTTTCTTAGTTATTTTATGTTTTAGACCCATTCATAACCATTTTGGCTGCTATTCACCCAAATCGAGTCCTTAGTGAACATATAATCATAGTTTCATTTTTGATACCACCGGAAAGATCGAAAAATTGTCTTTCAAATAAATCTATATGATTATTAGCCGAGCTTTAGTGTATTTAAAATATATATATATATATACTTTTCATGTGTTTTAAACCTCTCCTATTTTTATTTTACGATATACAAAAATTGACCTGCCATCCATCATTCATTTTTTACAGCGTTTGCTTATAATATCATAGATTACTCTAGGAAAAAAAAATAATTTCATAAACTCACAATTTCAAATTCATAAACCCACAATTACAAATTTCCGTTTTCGAGATAAAATCACTAAAATCTTTAAAAACGGAGAATACTTAATCTTCTGCATTTTGAGAGGACGTTTGCTCGAAAACTTAAAGCCTTGTAAAAACCAATTCTTGATCTACAAATTAGATTTCCTACAGAACCATTTTGTCGCTTGTTATTTATAACAATATTTCTTAGTTTAGAAGATAGTTCGAGAAAAGCAAGGTAAAGCAAGAACGGACAAAACCTTCCATTTTCGGGGAAAAAAAGTTCAAAATATTAAAATTAATTTTTGTAATGTAATATTTTACTTATAAATTAATAGTATTAATATAAATATAATAGTAAATTAATATAATATTTTACTTATAAATTAATAGTTATTTTACTTATAAATTAATTTTGTAATTAATAAGTAAAATAAACATCGTCCGAAGGATAAGTCATTAAGTTTCCCCGTTCCGCACTAAGGCATACGTAATGCTGATCAGTCGGAGTGATAGTAAAGCTGATCGCTCCGGTACATGCCCCCAGCAAAGTCGGCGCGAAGAAAATCATCCACTGGAGCTCCTTGCGGGGCCTTCGCTCGAGAGAGGGTCTTGGCAGTCAAATTAGTGACGTCACGAAAAACGATCCACGGTTGGCGAAACGATCCCACTCGTTCAATTTGCGAGTTTAAACGAGGCCTCCGCTCCTCCGCTCTCCGAGGGAAAGAAAAAACAAGAAAGATCAATCATGCTTAAAGCATTGATTATGAAACACTTTCCAAATTCAATGCAATTTTATTCAAACATGTCTAAAATGCAATACATTCCTCGGTAATATTTTAAAACTTATCACACCTTAATTTATTATATTTGACACCTTAAACCTTCATCGAAAAAAATTAACTTCATTCAAATGACGGCATTAAAGTATAAATTGCCTGGTTTAAACATCTGTAAAATGTGATACATTCCTCGGTAATAATTTTAGAATTATCATAATACTACGATAATTTATTATATTTGAAAACTTCATCGAAAACAACTGAAATTCATTCAAATGACATCATAAAAAAATAACACGACTGGCTCTCTCTATGAAAGCAACATTTCATTCATAAATAATTCCCCCATTCATGTCATTCATCACGATACTATAATAATTTATTTTATTTAAAAATTAAGACCATTGAGCTACAAGTAAGTAAACTCAATGCGTAACTTCATCGAAAAATATCGTCCTTCTCTTTCTAAAATCAATGAATATTTCATTCATATCAGCTAAGCAGACTCCATGGACTAAATGATTTGTGTTAAAGAATTACAGCGATTCTAATACAACTTATTCTACATATTTTGCTGTTTACATTTTACATAGGTGAAAAATAGGCTTAATAGTAGAAATAATCAAATTTGGAAGAGCATTTAAACTGAAATATATTGTCATTGCGTTGTTTCAGTATGTAGATGCACAGAATTTAGGAAAAAATAAAGTAGTTTTAGGACGGATACAACACTGAATATGAATTAAAAAGAACTTTAAAAATCACGATTTTGACACAAGATGGATGCCATATATCATTTTGAAGTGGGTCATGTGATTGTTTCATATCATGGACACGTGATCGCTTCATATAAGAGGTGTTATTATTATTTTAATTTTTATTTAAAAAACAACTGAATATATTTAGCTGAATTTTTTTTTATATATTTTATGGAACAATTTGAATATTGCCTAAAATTTTCGAAGCAATTTGTGAATTTCAAATCCGCTTAAAAAATGCTTGAAAAATTAGGTCCCATACGGCTCGATGTATTCCATTTTTTCAACCCGGGTTCAATCCAAAACTAATTGGGTGATATTATTCATTTATATTCCCATAGGTCCTATAGACCGTCTGAACAACATACTAAAATTTCATTTTGATTAAGTCATTTTTACGGCAGTTATCGTGCTAACGGACAGACAGACAGACAGACAGACAGAATGAACAAAGTCATAAACACTTTTCAACTTTGTTGTAAAGTGTTAAAAAAGCACTAAAATATTTTTAAAAACAATCTTTAAACTCGCAAACTGAGCGAACGGGATCGTTTCGCCAATCGTGGATCGTTTTTCGTGACGGCACTAATTTGATTGCCACGACCCTCTCTCGAGCGGAGGCTCGGCTCCTAGCCTGGACCACTGTCGGCTACGCAACAAAATACACACCAAGAAACCGGCACGAAAAGGAAAACTTGATCAACATATACAAGAACAAATAAAACAATAATGCTTATACGCTGCTTAAGTTTCCATAAATATAAATTTTTTCGATTTTTAACACTTTACAACAAAGTTGAAAAGTGTTTATGACTTTGTTCATTCTGTCTGTCTGTCTGTCTGTCCGTTAGCACGACAACTGCCGTAAAAATGACTTAATCAAAATGAAATTTTAGTATGTTGTTCAGACGGTCTATAGGACCTATGGGAATATAAATGAATAATATCACCCAATTAGTTTTGGATTGAACCCGGGTTGAAAAAATGGAATACATTGAGCCCTATGGGACCTAATTTTTCAAGCATTTTTTAAGCGGATTTAAAATTCACAAATTGCTTCGAAAACTTTAGGCAATATTCAAATTGTTCCATAAAATATATAAAAAAAAATTCAGCGAAATATATTCAGTTGTTTTTTAAATAAAAATTAAAATAATAATAACACCTCTTATATGAAGCGATCACGTGTCCATGATATGAAACGATCACATGACCCACTTCAAAATGATATATGGCATCCATCTTGTGTCAAAATCGTGATTTTTAAAGTTCTTTTTAATTCATATTGAGTGTTGTATCCGCCCTAAAATTACTTTATTTTTGCCTAAATTCTGTGCATCTACATACTGAAACAACGCAATGACAATATATTTCAGTTTAAATGCTCTTCCAAATTTGATTATTTCTACTATTAAGCCTATTTTTCACCTATGTAAAATGTAAACAGCAAAATATGTAGAATGAGTTGTATTAGAATCGCTGTAATTCTTTAACACAAAATCATTTAGTCCATGGAGTCTGCTTAGCTGATATGAATTCATTGATTTTAGAAAGAGAAGGACGATATTTTTCGATGAAGTTTTACGCATAACTTGCAGCTCAATGGTCTTAATTTTTAAATAAAATAAATTATTATAGTATTGTGATGAATGACATGAATGGGGGAATTATTTATGAATGAAATGTTGCTTTTATAGAGAGAGCCAGGCGTGTTATTTTTTTATGACGTCATTTGAATGGATTTCAGTTGTTTTCGATGAAGTTTTCAAATATAATAAATTATCGTAGTATTATGATAATTCTAAAATTATTACCGAGGAATGTATAACATTTAAGAGATGTTTAAACCAGGCAATTTATACTTTAATGCCGTCATTTGAATGAAGTTAATTTTTTTCGATGAAGGTTTAAGGTTTCAAATATAATAAATTAATGTAGTATTGTGATAAGTTTTAAAATATTACCGAGGAATGTATTGCATTTTAGACATGTTTAAATAAAATTGCATTGAAGTTGGAAAGTGTTTCATAATCAATGCTTTAAGCATGATTGATCTTTCTTGTTATCTATCAGGTTTGTAAGTAAAAGCGTCAAAAATTTTTACGTTTTTCGCAAAGCTCCGATTTCAGCCGGATACCCGGACCATGCTTATTCACGACTAAAATATAATGCGTTAAGATGAAAGTGAAAGTTTCCAACCTCTACTCATTTAAGAAAGGGATGTTGATGCGTCACTTTCTGTATTTTAATTTTGTACACAGTCTTTATTGTCCTATTCATTAGACACTTCACACTGCCTGGAGGAAATCTTTTGCCCGACGAACCATTTAAGACTCCCCATCCTCTTGAGATTTGAAACATTCAGACGAATTCATCCAGTCAGAAAATTTGCTTGTGGAGTCGTGTCAGAAAAGTTTTCTCTATTATTAACTTACGGCTTATCTTTGAGGAAGTTCCATAACATTTTCTAGATGCTCACAAATCAAGTGAATGTTTATTTATCTATGGAAAATAATTAAATTGTCCCAAATCTCGTAGCTGTGCAATTTTAACTCGTTAGAAAACCAGAGGAGAATGGAGAATCCCATGTTGTTGAATGCGTAACAGTAAATGTATAAATATGGGCACAAGAAGTGCATAAAAAGATGGGCACAGGAAGTGTATAAAAAGATGGGCACACGTAGTGCTGAAGACGTAGGTGTATAGTGCCAGCTTGTATATGTGTTATGTTCTTGTTCTTGGTTCTGATAAACTGATTGTTAACAATCTGCCTTGTTACTGTGTCAAGGCGAAACACCAAATATAAGAAAATATAGCATTTTACTTAAAAAAGGAATATGACTGTGTAGTCTGTGTGTGTGTGTGTGTGTGTGTGTGGGTAATCTATGAGCCGTACACCTACGAAATTTGGTGCACAGGTACTTCAGGACTGGCAGAGGTGTACCCCAGCGTTTTTTTTTTAATTTCGAATTAGTATTACTTTCCTTATATACATAATGTATAAGGAAAGTATTGTGACAGGGTCGAAAATTCGAATTCGAGTTTTCGACGGGAGAGCACGTTTCAAGCATACCTGATCACGAATCAAACATTTTTGAAGTGATGTCTGTGTGTGTGTGTGAAAGTATATGTGTGTGTGTGTCAGTGAGTCTGTGGAGACGATAACTGACGAACGAATGGACCGATTCAAACGAAATTTGGTACAAAAATCACAATCCGTAAACACTGGAAGCCTATTGTTTTTACACGCAATCGAATGTTCAGAACCCCCCCAAATTTTCAAGTGAAATTTTAAAAATAGTCAAAAAATCAAAACCGCTAATAAGGTTACGCAAATAGACATTTCTTATGTAATTTTTCATTAGAAAACGATTGACATAAACTTTAGAACGCTAACATGAACCGTTCTCGAGATATTGCACATTTTTAAAAAACATTATCAAAAAGTCATATAAAATAAAATAACAATATTTCCCATTGAGAAACATGTTCACTTTCATATGTAATACCATGCGATAAATTTGGTGACATTATTCTCGTGGATCTAGCTCGTTCCATTCATAAAAAAATATACATTGAGTAATACTTTTGTATTTGAACGCCAATAGTCATTTATCTGCTGTAAGAATAACTTATTTCTTCGTCCATAATGCTTGGCGGGATTTTGGCGACGAATTTGGTGGAATGTCGCCAACTTGGCGACTTTTTTAAATGTTACTAAATTAGCGAAAAACTCGCGAAATGGATAAAAATGACGCTAAATCAATGACGACTCATTGATGATGGCGACTCATTGACGAAAATTCAATATCTTGGAAAGAATATAAATAACTACCATAAAAATAATCGTTTTTTTTACTATAAAAGTTGTAAATTCATTGCATTATATAAGGAAAGTCATGTGTTGCCCAAATCAGTTTTTTTTAGTTATCTTATAGGCTCGAATTCCCTTTTCAGCCGTAAAATCTCCATAAAACGCGTAACGAAAAATGCCTCTCAAATTTCATTCGAGACACGGCTTCAAGATCGTAAACAAGGATTTCGCTCCCGAAGTCGGAAATTTTAGACAGCTGGCGTTTCGGAAGTAGAATTTAAAATGTAGAAATTTAAAATCCCGAATTTTATATAGATTTGAATGTTTAATTATAGGATTGTAACAATATTATAAACATTCCTTGAAAAAAGATCGCCTTTCCACAATAATAACTTAAGAGTGAGTACGATTTTAAATGAGAGTAAAGCAAAGACATTTTGATGATTGTACAATCTTCAGAATTCTAACAAAAAACAAATATATTTTAAGCCACCTAATTCGTTCAAGTACAGTATAAAGCAATCTTAACAAAATTGTTTTTTCCAGCACATCTGTCTTTCAGGATCTGCGAACAAATCGTCTGTAATGTCATTTTATCAAATGTATCAAACATAAAAATTTCCTCAAACTGCTTCTAAGTAATCTGGATATTAAAATAGTTTGTCAGTAATAGTATGACTAGTTGATTTCCAGTATCTTCTTCAGGATAACATTTCCGGATGGGTATATATATATATATATGGGCGTATGATCACTGAGGCTCTTCGCTACGCTATTATAACTATTGTAGTTTGAAACTCAGAATTCGATCTGAAATCCAAGTTCATATCCTTAAAGGAGTTTGAAGGGATTCTAAACGATTTTGAATTACTTTCATACTGTTTACGGATAGCACTTTTAGTTTTAGAGATATAAGCATTACTAACTTTAAAAATGAAAACGTTCAATCTTCTTTAACTTGACAAAATTATTGCTAGAAAACTTATAAGGGTTTTGTAAAGACACATTTTTGATTTAAACAGGATTATCTACTAAACATATTTGTTTTTTAATGATTATATTTATTTTTATAGTTTAGTAGGTATTATGAAAGTAATTAAAGTTCATCAAAAATTCTTCGGAATACACAATTTTTATATTTTCGATAAAACAGAAATAGTTTAAAATATTAAAACATTGAAATTACTTTTCTATATTTATAAGGGACTCTCTATTTTCGACTCCACTCCACTCCCCGACACTCTACTCAACTATATTTCGGGCGCGGTAGCTCGGTGGTTTGCGCGCTGGATTTGCACGATGCCACAACTGCCGCCGTGTTCATGTCTGGCCGGATTCAGGCTTTGGTTTTAAAAATATCTGGTTGGGACGGGCCGAAAATATTTAAATCTGAAAATGTTTTAAATAAATTTCAGTAGAGTATATAATATTGTGTTGATTTCAGCGGTGTAACAATAAAGCATAAAAATATACCAACTTATGTTCTTAATTTTTTGTACAAAAAAATCACAAATTCGGACCTATAAAACATTTGAATAAAAATCATTTCGGACCGTATCTGGCCAAGACTCAATGGTCTTCGTTCCGGGCCGGATTCCCGTTCTACATCTGTAAATTTCTTCGTGCACAGGCCGGGTGAAGGTCAAAAATTTAGTCCGTGCAGAACTTCAGTTGATGGGCTACTTTCTGTATTATAATTTTGGGCAACAGTCTTATCATCTGTTTTCATTACAGACTTCACACTGCCTGAAGGAGAACTTTTGCCTAACGATCCATTAAGACTCCCCATCCTCTTGAGATTTAAAACATTCAGATAAATTTCCTCAGACAGAAAATTTGTTGTCGAAATAGCGTCAGAAAAGTTTCCTTTATCATAAACTTGCAGCCTATCGGAGTATTATTCATAGCATATTCTAGATACACACAAATAAACTGTAATTGAGATTATTTACAGGAAATTGGTTCAGTTGTCTGGAATTTCAAAATCGATTTTAGGGCCGTGTTAAGTACAGCTTTTCAAGCTGATTAAAAAAAATGATGTGGGGAGAAAATGACTTTCCCTATATAATGCAATGAATTGACTTCTTTTACAGTGCAGAAATCATGTATAAGATCTACTACTATCTATCTACTAGATCTATTCTTAACGTTGCATTAATTTTATATTTGGCGCTTTCTCGGATGGCAATATGTAAAACTATTTCGATGTATCCAATTTACTTATATTTTGCGCAACTCTAAAATAACAATTGTCAACATTGATAGCGTCCGCAATAAGCAATATGGTCCATGTATTAGAACCTTATAATTAATTCATCAAAATTGTGTTATTTTTGTAATTTTGATGATATTTTTCTTCAATGTCGATAGAAATATCGCCAAGTTGGCAATATATCACTAAAGTTACTAAGTTTGCAAATTTATCGTCAAGCGTTACAGACAAACGGAAAGAAGAGCTTTTCTCGTGACCCCCTTTCAGGGGTTCACATCCTTAGTGAATACGGGTGTTGCAATCCCGAGGTACCTTAGCAATATTTTTTTCTTATCTATATTTCTTTCTCTATTTCTTTCTACTTTCTTTTGTCTATCTTCTTCCACACATTTCTCTTTAGTTTTCCATCTGTTTGTTTGTCTCTCCTGTTCTTCTCAGCTACTGATGTCATCAATGCTGAGCCCTTACTAAACATCACATCTGCTCTATGGACCCTGGTACCACTATTCGGTCTCTGCTTTGAGGTACGCCGTTTGGGCTCGGGAATGGGTTCATGTGGGTGGGAAAGGGGTAGAGCTGTGTGCATCAGTAGTTTGTTTTTGAGAAGCGTTTATAGTAAACGGTTTCAGAGGTGAGTACCTTGGTTGCGTTGGTTGGTTGGTGGATAGTGTTTCATGTCCAGAAATCCCCCATGGATCTTTGCTAGTCTTTGGGTCCTGTGCAGCAGGTGCACGTTATGGCCCGCTCTCCATCTAGCTTTGCGAATGACTCCGGAGGTTACACTTGGTGTGAGGAGACGGACCCCTGACGGGGGCTCATATCGATCTGGAAGTAAACCGTGCTTTTTTTTCTATTAGTGGTAACAACATGGAGAATTTGGGATTTCCATCGGTCTCGGGTTCTTCATGCTCTTTTTCTTGTAAGAACAGTGCTGTTCTACCAAATGTATCATGTATGGATTGGGCTGAGAGGGCTGAGACATTTGAATCCTTAACGCCAAAAGATGCGACTCCCACAGGCATGGGACAAATTTATGTAACGTCACCTAATATATCAAAAGCAAGATTTTTCAACGTAAAGAAGTCTGAAGGAATTTTTGAAATGTTTCACCATTCTTGATCTAAAAACGTACAGCTGTCTGCGAAGGGAATGCAAAAAATCTGATGTGGGCAACACATGACTTTCCTTATATAATGCAATGAATTTACTACTTTTACAGTAAAAAAAATAAGTTTTTCTTATATAGTAGATACTTATATTCTTTCCAAGATATTGAATTTTCGACAATGAGTCGTCATTTTCATTGATTTAGCGTCATTTTAATCCATTTGGCGAGATTTTGAATAATTTGACAACATTTGAAAAAGTCACCAAGTTGGCGACATTTCGCCAAATTCGTCGCCAAAATCTCGCCAAGCTTTACTGACGGAGAAATAAATTATTCTTATAGCAGATAAATGACTATAGGCGTTCAAATACAAAAGTAATACTCGAAGTATCTTTTCTCATGAATGGAACGAGCTAGATCCACGAGAATGATGTCCCCTAATTTATCGCATGGTATTCTATATAAAAGTGAACATGTTTCTCAATAGGAAATATATTTTTTTTATTTTATATGACTTTTTGATAATTTTTTTGAAAAATGTGCAATATCTCGAGAACGGTTCATGTTAGCGTTCTAAAATTTATGTTAATCGCTTTCTAATGAAAAATTACATAAGAAATGTCTATTTGCGTAACTTTATTAGCGGTTTTGATTTTTTGACGATTTTTTCAAAATTTCCCTCGAAAATTTAGGGGGTTCTGAACATTCGATTACGTTTAAAAACAATAGACTTCCAGTGTTTACGGATTGTGATTTTTGTACCAAATTTCGTTCGAATCGGTTCATTCGTTCGTCAGTTATCGTCTCCACAGACTCACTGACACACACTCACACACACACATACTTTCACACACACACACACACATACTTTCACACACACACACACACACATACTTTCACACACACACACAGACATCACTTCAAAAATGTTTGATTCGTTATCAGGGATGGCTGAAACGTGCTTTCCCGTCGAAAACTCGAATTCGAATTTTCGACCCCGTCACAATACTTTCCTTATACATTATGTGTATAAGGAAAGTAAAAATGTTAGAAAATTAAGATCCGGTGACATTTTGGTTCAAGTTGCCACAAGTGCACAAGCAACGAACACAATGAAAATGACCCGTATTGGAAGTTTCAAGATCACTGTAAACATACATATGTCACTTAACTTTTCTAGAGGTGTAATTTTCGAACCAGATTTCATTTATTAATCTGAGGAAGAAATTTTGAACAACTTAAGAGAGCAAATTTTCTGCGTTGTAAGATGTATCAACATTCGTAGAGATGGGGAAGTCTTATCCACCAAACACCTAATACTACCTTATACTTAACACACAAGAATTATCAAAAGCCATCAAACTAGTCTATCTGATGAGCAAAGTCCGTTCTTTCATTCCAAATTAAGGTGCTTTAAATGTCAAAGATACGGACATTCTTTGATTTCATGCCGAGGGAAATGGGAAATGTGTGCCGGGTGTGCTGAGCTTGGACATGAATCTGAGAATTGCAGAAATTATTTCAATGTGTAAATTGTGAGCGTGAACACCCATCATATATTCGATCATGTCCTAAATGGAAAATAGAAAAAGAAATCCGAACCGTAAAAATCAGTAATAATGTATCTTACCCTGAAGCATGTAAAATAGTAACAGCACGTATACCTAAAGAAGTATCCTATGTCACTGTAGCCACTAAACGCTCAACTTCTGTCAGCACTAAATGTGAAAAAAGACCTATCGCGATATAAACCGAGCCTATTTCTCAGCTTAATTTTGAATCTATCTATGTGCTTGAAGATACTCCAAATTCTACAATTAATAAACCTAAAACCAAGTCTTCCATACCATTAACTACTTTTAGACTATTAGACCAGAGTTTTCACATCCAAATAAACAACTATTAGTGAGGAAAATGAAACAAATTCTACAGTGAATAAGAAAAAACCCAACAAAAGAACAAAATTATAAAATGAGGAAAAACGAACTCGTACAGAGAAAATCAATAAAAACAATAGATGCAGAAAGTGATGCCAATTTTGATGATGCAGTTCAATTATGTGCTTCGGATGATGAAGCAATGTTGACTGATGTCCCTTCTCCTGCATCCAGTGGGTTCAGGGTGACCAGCTCTGGTTCACCCAATTTAAAAAACATAAATAATGACTTCCTTGGTTTCTGGGAACTGCCGTGGGTTTCAGAGCAAGTTATCTGAGGTCAAACCACTGATTAATATATACCACCCTACATGCATCTGTCCTCAGGATATATTTTAAAAGTCTAGCAGTAACTTTAACTCAAACATTTTACTCGTATTCGTAAAGATTTTGATCGAATCTGATTGATCTGAATTTTGATCGATTTTGCTATTTCGAAAATATTGCCATCCTTGGACTGTAACCCTTTAATCAACACTTTTTCCAAATTTGATAAATCGCTCCTTTTATCCATGACAGCAACAAATGATATGCTTTCAGAATGCTTACATCACACCTTATGTACCCACCAAGCCAGATCATTACACGTGCCTTCTTTCAATATCTACGCGCTGCTGACGTTAAATGTAGGAGGTGGTCACAATAATGAGACTCCTCCCTGTAGTATCGAATACGTGACACAGACCGTAGTGGAACAATTTTCATTCTTCCAACGGAAAAAATATGATGTGGGCAGCACATGACTTTCCTTATATAATGTAATGAATTTACTACTTTTACAGTAAAAAAAATAAGTGTTTCTTATAGCAGATACTAATATTCTTTCCAAGATATTGAATTTTTGACAATTAGTCATCGTTTTCATAGATTTAGCGTCATTTTTATCCATTTGGCGAGATTTTCGTTAATTTGGCAACATTTCAAAAAGTCGCCAAGTTGGCGACATTCCGCCAAATTCGTCGCCAAAATCTCGCCAAGCGTTATGCACTAAGAAATAATTTAATCTTACAACAGATAAATGACTATTGGCGTTCAAATACAAAAGTATTACTCAAAGTATCTTTTTTCATGAATGGAACGAGCTAGATCTACGAGAATGATGTCACCCAATTTATCGCATGGTATTACATGTGAAAAGTGAACATGTTTCTCAATAGGAAATATTTTTTATTTTTATTTTATATGACTTTTTGATAATTGTTTTTTAAAAATGTGCAATATCTCGAGAACGGTTCATGTTAGCGTTCTGAAATTTATGTCAATCGTTTTCTAATAAAAAATTACATAAGAAATGTCTATTTGCGTAACTTTATTAGTGGTTTTGATTTTTTGACGATTTTTTCAAAATTTCATTTGAAAATTTAGGGGGGTTCTGAACATTCGATTGCGTATAAAAACAATAGGCTTCCAGTGTTTACGGATTCTGATTTTTGTACAAAATTTGGTTCGAATCGGTCTATTCGTTCGTCAGTTATCGTCTCCACAGACTCACTGACATACACACACACACACACACACACACACACACATACTTTCACACACACACACACACAGACATCACCTCAAAGATGTTTGATTCGTGATCAGGGATGCTTGAAACGTGCTCTCCCGTCGAAAACTCGAATTCGAATTTTCGACCCCGTCACAATACTTTCCTTATACATTATGTATATAAGGAAAGTAAAAGTTGGAATGCTTTTCTAAATTATTTTTCAAACTTTCCAGATGAGCCCTATGGCCCTTGCATGCCCGACGAGTCTTGCATGCTTATAATACCAACCAAGGGACATATTCTAATGTCGACCGGAGAAAATAGGGGGTGGTTTGGAAAACCTATCCCGACTTTTCCGAAGCCAGTCGGTGACCCAGAAGAGTGTATATTTTCATACTCAAAGAACTGCCTGCGGGGCAGAATCTAACGGAGCCGAATTTTTGATTTATCCAATGGAGGTGGACAAAATGGAGGGGCTGACATTCCTTCCAGGCGACCCTCCTGAAGCCTCCTTAGTGATCAAGAAGGCTGAAAATTTGCACATTTATAGTATTGACTTCAGGGTGAAATTTTTGATTAAAATTACTATTTTTGACGTTAAGCAATATACTCTATTAAATTAAAAAGTGCGTTCATTTTTCCTGTCATTAATTGTGTCTATTAAATAAAAAGAGTGTTGATTTTTTCAGTCGTTGAGAAGTTTAAATACTAGTTCTTTATAACAAAGTATTTATAACAATTAGCAATAAATATGGATATTTTTTTTCTGTTTTTCTTCATTTCTTTTCCTATTAAACACATTATAGTTAATCATGCATTTTGTACTTTAGCTTTTTTATAGAATCTTCCTAATTATTGTCGATGTGTGGGCGTCCCATTAAGTAAATTCAGAAAGTCTTTAATAAAAAAAAAAACATTTTTCTGGCCACATTTTCCTAATTCTTTTGTTTACAAAAAATAAATAGCTGCAATTCTTTTTCCGTAAATTCTATTTAAACTGGGAATTTTTTACATAAAAAAGAACAGAAGAAATGCGCTAAAATTGTTTTCTTTTGTTTTTCACATATCCATTTCAATTTTTTTTTAAAAGAAATCGAAATCGTTTTTAAAACGTCACACATGTTGCCCAAATAGAAAAAAATTAAAAGAATGTCATAAAAAAATTCACTCAAACTGCGAAAAAAAAACTATTGAAACAATTTCTTTTATCTTTGATTTTGAAATAATTACACATTTTCACATTCTGTTTTCTATACTAGCAGTATGCCTGTTCTTCGTACGGAATATATAATATAAAGAAACTTAAAATGTACAATTATATGTAAACACCTATAGTATTTAAATGACATTGTTATTCAAAACATTCTACTAAATATTTAATTTAATTTTTTAAAAGAGAAGCAGATTATAATAAACTCTGTTCGCGATATACAAAATTATCTTCAGGCAGATCTGGAGAAAAATACATCCTGGTTCCATTTATAAATAAATTTACAAAAAATATGGAATTGGATCAATATATGCCAAAATAAAAGTGCTATGAAATTGGATCAACGAATGCCAAAATGAAAGCCCTATGAAATTGCATCAACATATGCTAAAATGAAAGCGCTAAAATGTTATTAAAAGATAGATGCTTACCAATTTTATTGTGTTCCAACAATCGGCTAAATTCAATACATGAGTTTGAAAAAATGTTTGCCAAAATAGAACAGATGACTTAAACATTTGAAAAATATCTATAATCCCTGTAACTTTTCAATCCGAAAGCCGTAATTGATATAACCCAGTCAAAAATGTAATCCTGATAAAAATTATTTGTATATACATTTCTTAACTAAATCGAAAATGTTTTAATAAAATTCGCCTGCTGTATAAACTCATTGGGTTTAATTCCGTTGCTTAGCAACATATCATATTTTTTCAAATAAATTTGCTTAAAAATATCAACTGCATAATTCTATCTTTTTGGGAGGTTCGTATTTCATTAATATCTCTAAATCCCCGGAACCTAGGAGCTCGAAACAAAGATTAAATTTTAAGTAGGGCTATTCCAAGGCTACCCACAAAATTTTATGTAACTCAGTGAAGTCGATCTCCCGTGATGTAAGACAAACACACACACCCACATGCAGACATATTTTCAATTTTATTTATAGATTACTAGCAGCGATTACCTGCGTTGTTCGGGAATTACGATGCAAAACTCTGATAAAAATTACACCGGTACATATAGGGCCGTGAATCTTATACAATGTTTTTCACTGTGATAGAAGTAAATTAATTGCATTATGTAAGAAAAAGAATGGATCTGATTGTCCAATCTTTGGCCAATCAGATCCATTGGATCTTACATACATACTTTTAGTTTATATATATATATATATATATATATATATATAGATAGATAGATATTTTCATATTCATTTATTTATTATTCAAATTAATAAAATTTGTTGAGTAATCCTGTGAAAAATAAGCCATGGTGATAGAGTTTCCATTTAAATTCATATTTAATACCTGCAATTTTCAAAAGTGACTAATACGTTCAATAAACTCCCACAAAACACAGAGATTTAATTGACTTTCACGTTTTAAGCCAACGATGTCCAACCTTTTTCGTTGGGAATCATGGAGTTAGAGTAGAACTCCTAGGAAAAAGTTTCGTTTTCCATTAATATCTCGGTAACCCCTAGTTTTATAAATGCGAAACTTGGACTAAATTTATAGGGGGCTATTTTTAAACTACCCACCATATTTAATTAAATTCGGTTTAGCCGTTCTTCCGTGATGATGAGACAAACGAAAGTTTTGTTTGTCACTAATATCTCGAGAACCACTGGTCGTAGAAACTCGAAACGCAGACTAAATTTTAAGTGGAGCTATTTCGAGACTACCCACCAAATTTTATCAAATTCGGTTCAGTCGTTCTTCCGTGATGTTGGATCATACATACATACATACACACTTTTCTTCTTTATATATATATAGATTGTACAAATTTTTTTGAAGTTAAGTGATGATGGTAGTTGATTTAGCTTTGGAAATAGGTTTTTATCTTTCAATTCTTATTATATCTACGCAATTTTGTAGTCTTCTACTAGCTGGTACTTTAACAGCCGTTTTATCGGATGTTATTTGAATTTAGATAATGAATTATCACATGTAGTATCTGAAATTTATTGTTTCCGTCATTTTCTGATATTTTCCTATTTTTGGTTATATCAATTTTCATTGATATACTCAGCTCTCTTTTATTTATCCTTTTAACTGACCCTGTTAGCGTGCTAACCACTCATGATTTTAGAAATCATGTAATACGCCCCTGCATGCAGTTTTGGTTTAATTATTTATTTATTTAAATTAAAGTGCACAGAATTAGTTATATAATGAAACAATGATACTTTCACTAAAATACAGATAAACACCTATGTGAGACCAGGAGGCACCATATGCAGTTTTTGATGTTTACGACGAATCAAAGAGGATACTTTTAGTCCCTGTTTTATGACAGTCTTGGCCCGGAAAGTTATGATCCCAATAAATACACGTCACACAAATTGCATGTCTGGTTGTGGCAACATATCCTAGGGCCAAGGCAAAACCAAGCTTCACTGGAAACTGAAAGAGCGAATAATGCAAAGATACGACATTGCACTGAGGAGCATCCAATGAGAACAAGAAGGGCGTATCTGAACCCCAGGCTAAATGATTCGGCGGCAAGGAGTGAAATGAACAAATATTATTGGAATGATTATTCAAGAGTTGAAGAAAGAGAAAGAGAGAGTCGTATTTTCAAGCAGTGTTATTCAGGAAGAGTCGTTATTCATTTGAGTATTGAGAATATTATAGTAAAAGATGAAGACTGACTCCAAATGTCAGAAAAATAATCGGAAAGGGTGACAGTCATGCTGAGCTACAGACTCGAAATACAGAGGTATGTGCCAGTCTTCATATAAGCCATGTCAATTGTTGATCTTTGGAATAAGATTCAAAAGACCCGGTCTCACACGTTGCTTTTCTCCTCCTTAAGTGCTTGTTAAGAATTTCATGTAATTTTAATCATAATAATATAGAGGTGTGAATAAATGATAATTTGCTTAAATCTTAAATGTGGATTGCAATGTGTAGTGTTTCGATTTAATGATTATGTTAAGGAACTCGTGCAAAGCAGTAATGATGAGATTTGCGGCCACGATAGCAATGTACAAATGTTACGATTCACTACCACTTTAATTAAGATTAATAATTTAATCCAAAAGATTCATTGTTTTAAGAAAGTAAACCCAATTCAATAGTGTTTCACCACGACATAAATATGTAAAATAACTAAACTATATAAAATGTACACAAAATGTAAATGCTCCACAACAACAAACAAACGCAGACGAAAATGTTAACTTATATCAGCTAAAGAAGTTAGTCGAGGTACACACACACGTTTAAATTCACAATTAGACATGAAAAAGAATGTCCAAATCATTACAGAAAAGTTAAATAAGTAACACAATTTATTAACTGCAAGATTACTGGTCACATTTAATTGATACAAATTCTCTCAAAATAATATCGATCTACCACCTCATACCCATTTTCGAAACAAATGAAAACAATATTCAAGGTCTGCGAACAATAAGATTCTTAAAAAGTTTGTAAAAGAAAACTATTAAATATAATTTTCGTCTAATATTTAATTCCAGAAAACTCGTAACAGCACATTTACAGAAGTTTGAATATAAGTAATTACGGGAAAATCATAAAATCAAACAATCTAAATTAATCAAACTAGCTCGTATCACGTTAACTGCTCTCCAGCTGAGCGACGACTCCTTTTATATCCTCAAGGTATGAACTTCCAGAAGGGACTCGTATCTCCTAGAATATTCATTACTTTCAGAAAGTTCTAGTAAAATCGGGAAGTCGTTAAAATTTTAAAGTTGTGGATAAATCGCCAAATCTTGCTCCAATAGGCAACACATGTCAACCCTATACTAACATAATAAGAATGGTTGCCTGTAAAGGTGTTTTACTTTTCCGGTTCTCAGAAGAGCCTCCAGTGAAGGCAATTTACGTGTCTATAATACTGTCCTCTTCTTAACGCTGCGCGCCCCGGGCAGTGGTCCAAAATATGGGGCAAACCTGCCAATGTGGACAACTTTTGACATGGTTGAAGACGATGTCGGAATCAGATAATCAACAAACACTGTTTATTCGTTACATTATGACGTAGGACCCTTTTGCAGATATGTTGTAGTTTCGGTAACAATTGTGGTTGCTGTCGAGGATTGAACAGTCACACTTTGTCGCCTTTCTAAATCGCACTTGTCACTGTGCCGGGTCTTCATTATATTGGATGCAATGTTGATATTTTTATGAGCGTAACAACGAATCTCTCCCAACCGTTCTGCAGATCTTGAACATATTTATCAAGTGAAGGAGCATCATATGGTCTCTCAAACATCAGATCACACACTAGTCGTAGATCTCGACTAAACAGCAATTTGGGAGAATGACCGGTCGACTCGTGGACAGCCGTTCTGCTAGCCCTCAGGTACAAAGATAGAACAGCAATTTTGGTACAAAGATAAAACAGCAATTTTGGAGAATGACCGGTCGACTCGTGGACAGCCGTTCTGCTAGCCCTCAAGTACAAAGATAGAACAGCAATTTTGGAAGCAATTTTGGATAGAAGTAATTTTGGTACAAACATAAAACAGCAATTTTGGAGAATGACCGGTCGATTCGTGGACAGCCGTTCTGCTAGCCCTCAGATACAAAGATAGAACAGCAATTTTGGAAGCAATTTTGGATAGAAGCAATTTTGGTACAAAGGTGAAACAGCAATTTTGGAGAATGACCGGTCGATTCGTGGACAGCCGTTCTGCTAGCCCTCAGGTACAAAGATAGAACAGCTATTTTGGAAGCAATTTTGGATAGAAGCAATTTTGGTACAAAGATAAAACAGCAATTTTGGAGAATGACCGGTCGATTCGTGGACAGCCGTTCTGCTAGCCCTCAGGTACAAAGATAGAACAGCAATTTTGGAAGCAATTTTGGTACAAAGATAAAACAGCAATTTTGGAGAATGACCGGTCGACTCGTGGACAGCCGTCCTGCTAGCCCTCAGGTACAAAGATAGAAAAGCAATTTTGGATAGAAGCAATTCTGGTACAAAGATAAAACAGCAATTTTGGAGAATGACCGGTCGACTCGTGGACAGCCGTTCTGCTAGTCCTCAGGTACAGAGATAGAACAGCAATTTTGGAAGCAATTTTAGATAGAAGCAATTTTGGTACAAAGATAAAACAGCAATTTTGGAGAATGAGCGGTCGATTCGTGGACAACCGTTCTGCTAGCCCTCAGGTACAAAGATAGAACAGCAATTTTGGAAGCAATTTTGGATAGAAGCAATTTTGGTACAAATATAAAACAGCAATTTTGGAGAATGACCGGTCGATTCGTGGACAGTCGTTCTGCTAGCCCTCAGGTACAAAGATAGGTGAGGGTACAATCTTGCTGGTTTCTGGATACGAATATGGGGAGATGATTAAGTATCGATCTGTTGAATCTCTCTGTCATGCCACCCGTTTGAGAATGAAGGCAGTAGTTCGAGTTTTGTCCATTCTGGGGAGTTTGCACACCATGTGACCATGAATATACTAGATTAACTGTTTGTTCCCTGGTCGGAATGGATGAGAGAGGGAACCGTGTAACGTCATATGCAGTTCCTGGTTAGATTTTCTCTGATGGTTGTAGACTCGGCTGCAGAGTTGGCGACATATCGCCGAATTAGAAAACTTTTCTCCAAAAGGCAACATATGCAAACCCCACATTGACGTAATAAGGCTGCCTGTTAAAGTGTTTTCCCTTTCTATTTCTCAAAAGAGCCGCCTACATTTTACATGTTTATAACAAATACAATCATTGTGTTACAAGTGATTATACATTTTAAAGTCACTGGCAAACAAGAGTGATTTTGAATTAATTGAAACACAAGTAATTAGGCGAACATTATAAAATCAAGCAATCTAAATCATCCTGAGGAGCAACACAACCATTAACTGTTACAAGTGCTTATGCATTTTAAAGTCACTGGCAAACATGATATATTTTGAATTAATTAAAATATAAGTACATAAAGTAATTATGCAAACACCATAAAATCAAACAATCTAACCTGCTCAATATAATCATTGATTGTTATAAGTTCTTATACATTTTAAAGTATCTGGCACACAAAAGACATTTTGAATTAATTAAAACATAAGTAATTACGCGAATATCATAAAATCAAGCAATCTTGCAGAGCAATACAATAATTGAGTGTTATAATGTGGTTATACATTTTAAAATCACAGGCAAACAAGAGACACTTTGCATTAATTAAACCATAAGTAATTACGCGATCACAATAAAATCAAGCAATTTAAATTATTTTGCAGAGCATTATAATTGATTTTTACAGTATGCTCATAGATCTTAAATTTACTAGCAAACAATTGAATTGATCATTAATCAAAATATCAGGTAATCATTAATGAATAAAATGAGTATTAGAGGTCCTGATGTTGATCCTTGCGGAATGCCAGAAGTATTTATAAATAATTGAGAACAACATCCGCCATAAGAAAACCATCTAATATTAATGTACAAATAAACCAATTTTACAAATCCAAACTAAACCCAAGCCCGCGCTAATTTTCAAAACAAAATACCAAACTAAAGGGAATCAAACGTAGAACGAAATTATTTTTGCTTTATATACATACTATATATTGGCGAGAAAATAAAAAAAAATAATTTTGGTGTATAAAATATTTGTCCTAGGTCCCTACTAGTTATAACCGATGCTTTATGCCAAAGGCCAAATGAAAAGTACAACTTGCTGTTGTTCACAAAAGAAAATCAAAAGCTTATGGTAAAAGTTTAAACAATAATATCCGTTTTATGGCTTTCAACTCCATGGTATATTTTCTTTTGTCCTTTTTACGCTTAAATTCATATAATAAAAATATTTTAGTGTTTGAAGTTATACAGTTATTGTTAATAAACTCCAGGTTCAATAAAATCTGGATGAAATATATTGCTTAAAAGTTAGTAAGATATTTATTGCTTTTTGTACGATATATATATATATATATATATTATTAATATTTTTTACCAGTTTGTAAAGGGGTTCTATGCGACCCTTAACAAAATATACCTGTACCACGAACAGTGAAATTTGCTGTATTTGAATCAAGAATACATAATTAAAAGTCAGATGTTGGAAGCACATTGCTTTCTTTACAAAACCAAAGTACCTTGTGTCCGTTTTTCAGTGCGAAATACAGATTAACAAGATCCACGGCAAAGTATTTTTAACGTTGAAATGTACATTGACATTGTGCGCTTTTCTGGATGACAATATGTAAAATTATTTTGAAGTACCAGATTAATTTATATTTTGCGCGAATCCAACTTGACAGCTGGAAATATCCCAAACATTTGCTGAGCAATATACTGCACTAAATTAAAATGTGTTAATTATAATTTCATTAATTTGTTGTCTATCGTCATTTGTTCCAATTTGGCGTCATTTTTGTCAATTTGGCCCCACTTTAAAAAGTTGTCATGTTGGCGATATTTCACCACCGTTAGTCTTGTCGTCAAATTTTTTGCAAAGTGTTATAATATATCATATGATTATCACTTTTTATTTTTATGTATTTTTATTTTCTCATAGTATAGAATATAATATATAGAAAAAGTATTATTTTCAGGAAAATTTTCGGTTTTGAGATTTTGATGCCAATATACGGTTTAGGATCTCCTGAACGCGTGTTGACTATTTTTAAAGTGGTGCCCGTCTATCTGTGGTCGTTTTTTTGTGCCAACGATAGGTGACTAAAATATTGATTTGCACGGAACTTTTTATTCGGCTTTATTAACCGAAACGCTAGAACTAGATAAAAAATTTTGAAATTCGAGAGAAAGCTTCAAAGTTTATTCGAAATTTTATATTTTTATAACATGGCAGCATAGGACAACATTTGACATAATTATAGATAAAATGGGTTATTTATAGCTCAAAGATCACAAAACCTAACAGTTTTAATTATTGTAGTGAAAAGTAGAAGCGATATTATTTTTGTGTTCTTGGCATCATTAGTCCCCCGGGGAGGGGTTTACATTCTCAAACTTGGTAGTAATTGAAAAATATTTACGAACTCTTTTAAATGAAGTGTTACATGTTAAAGTACTTAAAAATGGATTCTGGTACGGATTCTGGTACGGTAATGGATTCTGGTTGAGCTAAGGTTACCCTCCAGCTAATTTTAGATACATTTATTTGAAAAACGTGTATTATCTTGTGAAAGGTTCAAGCTAGCGTTCTAAAGTTTGTATCCTTTGTTTTAGAATAAAAAATACGTAAAAGTTATTTATTTAAAATCATTGAATTTCCTGATTTTTAAAAATTCATCCGAAAATTGGGGATGTGTTCTGAACGTTCGATTGCGTTTAAAATCAACAGGATTCCAGTCTTTACATATCGTAATAATCGTACCAAATTTAGTTCAAACGCTCCATTGGTTCGTAAGATATTGCGTTCACAGATTATATATATATACAGGTTGTCCAGTGCTATCGGTGCGCAATGGCTATTTCCTTAACCGTTAGTCACAGAGATCTACTTCCAATTGCAAAAATGTCTTAAATTTTAAAATCTATTATCTTAGAAACAGTTTAAATCAATAAATACATTTCTGAAAGAAATACGAAATATAAATTTTTATACGGTCCCACCAATTATATTTAGGAAAATCATCCTCATATAATTTCATGCAAAATAAAAAAAAATCTTCCTTTTACGACCAAAATTCACCGAGTTATGAAGCATTAAACTTTATGACTTAAATCGCTTTTCTACGCATAAAAACGTCCCGTTTCAGGCAACCAACCAATCAGAGACCGTATTGACCACTTCTCCAGGCAATTAACTTATCAGGGACCATATTGACCATTTCCAACACAAAAAGTGCTCCAAATTTAAACAGCTATAAGTCGGTCAATTTTGGTCGTAAAGGATGATTTTTTTTTATTTTGCATAAAATTGTATGAGGATGATTTTCCTAAATGCAATTGGTAGGACCGAGGGACTGTATAAAAATTTATATTTCGTATTTCTTTCAGAAATGCATTTGTTGATTTAAACTGTTTCTAAGATAATATATTTAAAAATTTAAAACATTTTTGCAATTTGAAGTGTATCTCTGTGACTAACGGTTGAGGAAATAGCCATTGGGCACCGATAGCACTGGACACCCTGTATATATATGTATATATATATATATATCCCTTACACACACATACACATACACACTTACACATATACGTACATACATACACGCATACATCCCTTCGAAAATGTTATTTTATATTTGCATTATTTTAATAATGTAATTTAATATTTGCACGATCCCTGAAATCTATGAATTCGTAGTTTCTTTTGATCGCATCAAACTGGTTTAAGTCCTGTAACATTAACATTTTTTCACGACGGATTTTGTATATATTAGAGTACTGTTATTTATTTTTCATAAGGTTTTAAAATAGACAGGAAGCAAAGTGCTAATGGGTGCTACTTTGTGGGAAGCTCGGTTAAAAAGTTACATTTTGTATTTTCTACTAAAACATGAATAAAACTCTCGTAGTCTGAAAGTTTAACTCATGTGAAGCATTTCCTGAATTAGAACTATAAATTCTGCGTCTAATAGTTCAAACGATATTCAATTGTGCAATTCTTTTGGAACATCCTGTATAATTTTTTCTATTGTATTGATGAACATTGCATGATTTGGTGTAATTAGATAACTAAACAAATTAACGGCAGCGTGGTTCAATTCAATTTTTTCATACAAGAATCAATTTTTTTTTCTTCTCTTAGTCCTTAACTTCCTCTTAGTTGATTAAATTACCTTTTACTACTTTCTTTTTTTCTGTCTCTTTTCCTTTTCGTCTGGAGTTTAAAGGGAGAAATCCTTCCTCTCCTGGGCACTCCACTAACCCCGTCCTTGAGTCCTTGAGTCCTTGAGAATCAATTTTTAAGCAGCCTGTGATGATGATGATTATTTTTTTTGCTAATATTGTAAGAAAATGTTTAAAGGATCTGTACCCTTGTTCGAAATTATCAAAATTATACAGTATTACACTTCGATTTGAAGATGCCAACGGCTCTACTGTGCTGATGATAACACCGGTTCTCGTTAGATCACCGAAGTCAAGCAGCATCGGGCGCGGTTAGTACTTGGGTGGGTGACCACCTGGGAACACCGCGTGCTGTTGGCACATTTCGGGCGCGGTAGCCCGGTGGTTTGCGCGCTGGATTTGCACACTGCCATAACTGCCGCCGTGTTCATGCGGAGTACGATCACGTTAAACATGTGGGTCCGTAAGCCTGGCAATATACCCCCTCGGTGGAAGGGGGCGGGTTGCTTATGACGTCACGAATATAAAACTTTAAAATCTGTATTGTTGTTCCAAATGATCACAATTATTGCATGTTACCCTCCATTTTAAAAGGCTTGAAAAAAATATTTTAATTGATACCAAGTTTGACAATGTACCACCCTGGGGTAGTAATTTCTACCCACCTGAGGGCGCTAATAACGCCACGAACTCAAAAATTGTATCGCGGCTATTATTCACTACAATTATTGAAACTAATAATTTTCGTAATCATTGAATCGAAAAAAAATCTCTTTGATGCATGATTGCGTTGAATTTTGTCCTCTGCTATGTTAAGAAAATATAAAATTTCGTTTTCTCTCAAATTAAATAAAAAACTCTATCTAGTTCCAGATTTCTCGTTAATAAAGCAGAAAAGTTTTGGGGAATTGAACAATATTTGTTTTAGCTTTCTTGTACACAAGAAATCGACCACAGACAGACGGACATCCCTCCAAGTTAGTCAAAAGGTATTCAGGAGGTCCTAAAGCATATGCTGGCATTACAATCTCGAAATATAAAATTTTCATGAAAACAATACCTTCTTCATTCAACGTATGAGAAAACAAACATTTTGAGTAACTTTGTTACTTGTTATAGATTGGTGTGAAACATCCCTTTTCCTGGTAAATTTTGAATGAGAACGGCTGATATGTGTTGAATGTGACGATGGCACAAGGTACCTACGTAAAGATTCCGTTACATAGCAAAATCAAACACACATAAATAACAGGTCTTTATTTCACTTCCTTAAGACGTACAAAAGTTTAAAACAGGCCATAGCGCTTTCGAGCATAAGTATGCTCTTCATCAGTGGCTACACGGAAATGAAGTTAGAATCGTTCATATATAAACCAGATATAGCGACAAAATTTGCATAAATACAATCCACAAAAAAATCTACGTCTAGATAAGGATAAACCGTAAACAATTTTTTAAAATTTTTTTTACAACAAAAGAACAGCATATTAAATTACAATTCAATTACAGAAATTGAAAAAAGGGGGGGGGGGTGGCAATCAAACATAATCCTAAAGAGGAAAACGTCAAAGATAACTTTGCAGAGACTTGAATTGCATGGAGTCGAGAATGAGTGGCCAAGCGTAACTCAAATTCATAACAGGGTCAAAATTACAAACGGACTCACGGTAAATATAAACAAGAAAGATCAATCATGCTTAAAGCATTGATTATGAAACACTTTCCAACTTCAATGCAATTTTATTTAAACATGTCTAAAATGCAATACATTCCTCGGTAATATTTTAAAACTTATCACAATACTACATTAATTTATTATATTTGAAACCTCAAACCTTCATCGAAAAAAATTAACTTCATTCAAATGACGGCATTAAAGTATAAATTGCCTGGTTTAAACATCTCTAAAATGTGATACATTCCTCGGTAATAATTTTAGAATTATCATAATACTACGATAATTTATTATATTTGAAAACTTCATCGAAAACAACTGAAATCCATTCAAATGACGTCATAAAAAAATAACACGCCTGGCTCTCTCTATAAAAGCAACATTTCATTCATAAATAATTCCTCCATTCAAGTCATTCATCACAATACTATAACAATTTATATTATTTAAAAATTAAGACCATTGAGCTGCAAGTAAGTAAACTCTATGCGTAAAACTTCATCGAAAAATATCGTCCTTCTCTTTCTAAAATCAATGAATATTTCATTCATATCAGCAAAGCAGACTCCATGGACTAAATGATTTTGTGTTAAAGAATTACAGCGATTCTAATACAACTCATTCTACATATTTTGCTGTTTACATTTTACATAGGTGAAAAATAGGCTTAATAGTAGAAATAATCAAATTTGGAAGAGCATTTAAACTGAAATATATTGTCATTGCGTTGTTTCAGTATGTAGATGCACAGAATTTAGGCAAAAATAAAGTAGTTTTAGGACGGATACAACACTCAATATGAATTAAAAAGAACTTTAAAAATCACGATTTTGACACAAGATGGATGCCATATATAATTTTGAAGTGGGTGATGTGATCGTTTCATATCATGGACACGTGATCGCTTCATATAAGAGGTGTTATTAATATTTTAATTTTTATTTAAAAAACAACTGAATATATTTCGCTGAATTTTTTTTTATATATTTCATGGAACAATTTGAATATTGCCTAAAATTTTCGAAGCAATTTGTGAATTTTAAATCCGCTTAAAAATGCTTGAAAAATTAGGTTCCATAGGGCTCAATGTATTCCATTTTTTCAACCCGGGTTCAATCCAAAACTAATTGGGTGATATTATTCATTTATATTCCCATAGGTCCTATAGACCGTCTGAACAACATACTAAAATTTCATTTTGATTAAGTCATTTTACGGCAGTTATCGTGCTAACGGACAGACAGACAGACAGACAGACAGAATGAACAAAGTCATAAACACTTTTCAACTTTGTTTTGTAAAGTGTTAATAAAAAGGGATTCAAAAAGGAGAATATCACGAGGGTTATTTCACCGAATCGAAAGGAAAGTCTTTTCAAAAAGAGGCTTATAATATAAATATTTCTTCTTTATTTAACCGTATTCGGTCTGATAAACTGGGTGATAGGGATGACTTTAAAAGCTTTGCTGGGGTGTATGTTGTTCCCCTGTTGTCCACCGATGGTAATTTTAAATTTTATATTGGAAGTACTAAACGCACCGTTGGCATCCGTTTAGCAGAACATGCTCGGGATGCCAGGGATAGCAAACGTTCTACGGCTCTTGCTCAATTTGTTGTTAAAGATAATTTTCAGCCTCTTTTTGAAAAGACTTTCCTTTTGATTCGGTAGAAAACCCAGACCACACGACCAACCCAAAGGCTAATGGTAGCTTTCAACTTCCTTTTGATTCGGTGTAATAACTCAAGTGATATTCTCTTTTTTGAATCCCTTTTTATTAACACTTTACAACAAAGTTGAAAAGTGTTTATGACTTTGTTCATTCTGTCTGTCTGTCTGTCTGTCTGTCTGTCTGTCTGTCTGTCTGTCTGTCTGTCCGTTAGCACGATAACTGCCGTAAAAATGAGTTTATCAAAATGAAATTTTAGTATGTTGTTCAAACGGTCTGTAGGACCTATGGGAATATAAATAAATAATATCACCCAATTAGTTTTTTATTGAACACGGGTTGAAAAAATGAAATACATTGAACCCTATGGGACCTAATTTTTCAAACATTTTTTAAGTAAATTTAAAATTCACGAATTGCTTCGAAATTTTTAGGAAATATTCACATTATCCCATAGAATATATAAAAAAAAAATTCAGTAAAATATGTTAAGTAGTTTTTAAATTAAAAAAATTATTTAATATAGGGAAAAAAACAAATTCAATTAAATTCTGACTTTGGGATATCTTCCAGAAAGAAAAGAGAGAGATATTATATAATAAATATCTCTCCATTTGTTTAAACGTTTTGCATTTGGGAGTGGCTTCATATTCTAAAATAATTTGGTAGATAACAATTTTTCATTTTTTTTAAATTTTATATAACTCTTCATGATAAATTTAATTGATGGCATTTTAAATGCACTTTCCTACGTCCTAGAGAGTTAAAATTTGGTACACAGCTTAAATTTGTTGAACATTTTATTCGACAAAAATTTGATGGATCTTTAAATATAGATCATACACTTTTTTCGAAATGGCCTGAAAATAATCCCCGTTCACTTCTATAAATCATTGCTGTAATATTGTTAAAAATTCTGATGTGGACAGCACAAGTCTTTCCCTGCAGACTCATATTCGTTCTCTTTATTTATTCAATGATAATTTGAGTTTATCTGCACAACATAAGTATTTTAAATGACATTGAATTTGCACGTTAAACTTAAATTAAGTTCTCATTTGATAGCTGAACTTATTGTCAAAGGTGGCGTAGCGAAAACGCGAAAAAACTAGAATATCTCAAGAACGGCTAGTCCTAGAGTAATGGGGTTAGTCTTATTCTTTTTGTTGTCAAAAATCATATATAAAATAGGAATTTAATTGATATAATTGAGCACACGTAGTCTTTTATTTTTAAATATAACGATTTTTGCTGGCCATTTCGCAAAAATAGCCCGTTCCTTTTTCCCGAATCGTAGTAGAATAACCTACAAATGATTTATATACAAAATTTTGTTAAATTTGGGTATATAAATCACTTGTAGGTTATTGAAATATTATACTCCAAATTTTGTTAAATTTGGTTCATTAGTTTTTAGCTAGAGTGGATAAAGGCAATTTCTGCGGCCATTTCGCAAAGAAGGCAGATTCTTTTATTACGAATCGTACTATAATCTAATGAACATTAGGATTTCCCACAAAAAACATACCTACCAAATTGTATGAAATTCGGTCCATTAGTTTTTCAATTAGAGTGGATGTAATATCCACACAGACACACAGAAACATACACAGATACACCCTTACACACACAGACGTCTTCCTAAAAGTAGTTTTTTCGTGTTCTAGAAGTCCCAAAACGTGTAGATACTTTGAAAATTCGAGTTCCGATCTTCGGCACGATTCCAATACTTACACATACTTCCAATACTTCCAGTACATACACATACACATATATATTATCTGTGTATTATCTGTGTATCTAAATTCCGTGCCTATGCAATTACAATAGTTGTGATTTTAAATGATCCTTAAACTTTTATTATTTCTTCAAGGAAGCCTAATTTTAACATATGCAGAATGCAAATATCTCAAGCGATTGTAAGATGAATTACATAAGAATTGCTGAATTTTTTTCACACAAAATTATTTAGCTCTGGAGTCTGGAATACAAGTTATATGAATGAAATATTCATTGATTTTGCATAAAGAATCAGATGATTTATATTTCGATACAGTTTTAAATATTTAAGTATAATAAATTTCTGTAGTACTGTGATAATGTAAAAGATATTACCACTGAATGAATCACATTTTAGAAATTTTTAAATGAAATTACATTTCAGTTGGAAAGTGTTTCATAATCAATGCTTATGCATGATTAATCTTTCTTGTTTATATTTACCGTGAGTCCGTTTGTAATTTTGACCCTGTTATGAATTTGAGTTACGCTTGGCGACTCATTCTCGACTCCATGCAATTCAAGTCTCTGCAAAGTTATCTTTGACGTCTTCCTCTTTGGGATTATGCTTGATTGCCCCCCCCCCCTTTTTTCGATTTCTGTAATTGAATTGTAATTTAATATGCTGTTCTTTTGTTGTAAAAAAATTTTTGAAAAATTGTTTACGGTTTATCCTTATCTAGACGTAGATTTTTTTGTGGATTGTATTTATGCAAATTTTGTCGCTATATCTGGTCTATATATGAACGATTCAAACTTTATTTCCGTGTAGCTACTGATGAAGAGCATACTTATGCTCGAAAGCGCTATGGCCTGTTTTAAACCTTTGTACGTCTTAAGGGGGCAAAGGACCTTTAAACCTTCAAAAAATCGATTTTTCAATTTTATTTTATTCTGAATATTTGAATATTTCTGAACACTGTGCAAAAAACCGCATTCAAAAATTCGCATTATTTCGAAAGTTATGAGCTTTTATGCAACATACACTTTTGAAAAATATTTCATGTCAGCCATCGCCGCCATTTTTAAAGGGACATCACTGTTTGTTTATGTTTGCAGTTTGCTGATGTGTCACGTAAATCTAATACTTTTTCCACCACCATGTCTTAATTATTTATTTAATTATTTCTACAGCAGTAGAAAGGCAACTACTCACCTCTACTGAACTGCTCAGCCCAGTTTGTTTATATTCTAGCGCTGTTAACTTGTTTACAACGTGGAGAATTTCTTCTGAGTTTCGCAATTTCTTTTCATTATATTTTCTTACTTTTTACGATTGATTTTCTGCATTTATGTTGTTTAAGCATAAGAACTTTGAACTAAAATACAGTTAATCTATTTTATAAGTATACATTACAAAGTTCTTCACGTTTGCATATTTATTTGTGTAAACTTCAACGTACAAGACAGTTTGGTGCAATTTTTTAATATAAACTTTTTGCTTTTTGCTTTCTAATAATGAATACACCGGCAACTAAATCTCGTTCTGGTAAAAGAACGAAAAGAAGGCGTTTTCAAGGAAATATGTATGTAATTAAAAACAAAAACAATCCGAAAGTGTTCGAACGGCAAAATGTTGATTCTACGCCTAAGCTAAGTGCTTCAAGTAAAAAACTGTTCAGCTCAAAAGATGAACTTTCAGTTGATAAGTCATATATTTCATCTGAAGAACATGAATATAGAATGGTTAATATATCAGTACTTTTCAAGGAGCTTGCAAATGTTTTGTGCTGTAAAATATGTCATGGAACAATAAATATACTTGAAAAATCTTCAATGGGTTTAGCATCCACATTTCTTGTATATTGTGATAGCTGTGATGAACTAAAGTCTGTGAAAAATACAAAAATGCTTGGTGTTAAGAAAAATATTCCAAAAATAAACAGAAGAGCTGTGTTTTCTATGCGATGTATAGGAGAGGGTTTATCGGCTTTATCTACTTTTTGTTCTACTATGGGTCTTCCAGCGCCGGTTTCTCAGAAATCATATAATAAAATTAATCACAGGATTTTAAATGCCACATCTGTTGTAGCTAAATCTTCAATGAAAACTGCTATCCAGGACGAAAGAGAATTATCAAATGGATCGAAAGATATTACTGTAAGTGGAGATGGTAGTTGGAAAACTAGGGGGCATTCGTCTCTTGTAGGTGTGTGTACACTAATCGGAGCAGAAAGCGGGAAAGTTATTGAAACCGAAGTAATGTCTTCTTTTTGTAAAGGTTGCAACAGCTATAGAAGTAAGAAAAGTGGCCCTCGGTATGAAAAGTGGAAAAAGAATCATAAAATAGTGTTTTCAAAAAACCATTCGGGTAGTGCCGGAAAAATGGAATGTGATGGAATGTTACGCATATTCAACAGATCAATTGAAGACCATGGTGTTCGGTACAAATTTTATATTGGTGATGGTGATACGAAAACATTTTCACAAATATCGAATAGCAAACCATATGGAAATGAAATAGCGGTTGAAAAACTTGAATGCACAGGTCACATTCAAAAAAGAATGGGAACTCGTTTGAGAAAGCTGAAAACCCAGATGGCTGGAAAGAAGCTATCAGATGGAAAGACAATTGGAGGAAAGGGCCGGCTGAAGGAAGCCAATATTCAAAAATTGACTTCCTACTTTGGAAATGCAATTCGTGGAAACAAAAATGATTTGTTTAAAATGCGACAAAGCACATGGGCTGTATGGATGCATATGGTATCCTCTGACAGTGACCCACAACACTTTTTTTGTCCTAAGGGACCAAATACTTGGTGTAAGTACAACCATGCAGCATACTCGAACACAGTATCAAACTTCAAGCATAAGAACTCCCTCCCAAAATCTGTCATGGAGTTGGTAAAACCAATATTTAAAGACCTTTCAGACCCAAATCTATTGAAACGCTGTCTTGGAGGGAGAACTCAAAATCCTAATGAGTCTTTAAACTCCCTCATATGGAAATATTGCCCGAAAAATATAAATACTGGGATAGAAATTGCACAAATAGCAACAAATATTGCCAGTATAACATTCAATGATGGTGGTAACGGTATAATAAAAATTATGAATGCTTTAAATTTGAGTATAAACAGAAATTTGCTAAATGTTTTGCATCTGAGTGATAAGAAACGGTTACACGAAGCAGATTTTCGAGCCTCTAGCAGTACATATGAAGTTCGAAAAGCTCGTAAAAGGCACAAAACATTTGATTTTCAACGACAAGAGGAAGAGGAAGGAATTACTTATGCGTCTGGTGCATTTTGATGCTACATTAGCTATAACGCAGGATGTATTATAAACTACAGCCAAACATTAATTAGTCGAACTGCGATAACTCTGAATATATACTGAATATAACTGTGAATATATTTTTAAACTTAAAAGCGGGTTTCTCAGATATGTGATTTTAACTCTTGCGCGCAATATATTTTAAAATATATGTAACCAATCACTTTCAAATTTTTTGCTCTTACTTGTTTCATCTATATACATAATTTATAGATAAAAAATCCTCATAAATAAGTAAAAATTTAGTAAACGTTCTTCATCTGACTAACAAGAAACGACTGCACGAAACGTCTGTTCGAGTTTCCGAAGCAACCTATAGAGCTCAAGTAGCCCTTAAAAGGCAGAACATTTTTGATTTTTCTTACATAACAGACATAGGAAGGTGCTAATTATGAACCAAAGGCATTTTAAGGTACAAAGTAAGATAATAAGTAACATTGAAGCATTTTTAAATTATAAAGCTGTTTTTCTCAGATATGTGATTTTAACACTTGCGCGCAATATATTTTAAAATATATGTAACCAATCACTTTCAAATTTTTTGCTCTTACTTGTTTCATCTATATACATAATTTATAGATAAAAAATCCTAATAAATAAGTAAAAATTTAGTAAACGTTCTTCATCTGACTTACAAGAAACGACTGCACGAAACGTCTGTTCGAGTTTCCGAAACAACCTATAGAGCTCAAGTAGCCCTTAAAAGGCAGAACATTTTTGATTTTTCTTACATAACAGACATAGGAAGGTGCTAATTATGAACCAAAGGCATTTTAAGGTACAAAATAAGATAATAAGTAACATTGAAGTATTTTTAAATTTTAAAACTGTTTTTCTCAGATATGTGATTTTAACACTTGCGCGCAATATATTTTAAAATATATGTAACCAATCACTTTCAAATTTTTTGCTCTTACTTGTTTCATCTATATACATAATTTATAGATAAAAATTCCTCATAAATAAGTAAAAATTTAGTAAACGTGCTTCATCTGACTAACAAGAAACTACTGCGCGAAGCGTCTGTTCGAGTTTCCGAAGCAACATATAGAGCTCAAGTAGCCCCTAAAAGGCAGAAATTTTTTGATTTTTCTTACATAACACACATAGGAAGATGCTATTTATGAACTAAAGGCATTTTAAGGTGTAAAATAAGATAATAAGTAACACTGAATGTATTTTTAAACTTTAAAGCTGTTTTTCTCAGATATGTGATTTCAGCCCTTGCGCGCAACATATCTTAAAATATATTTAACCAATCACTTTCAAATTTTTTGGACTTACTTGTTTCATCCATATATATAATTTGTACTTCAAAAATTCACCATAAATAGTAAAAAAAGAATTGTGAAGAGGTTTATTTCATGTTTTTTAACACTGAAAATGAAAATTTCATTTTGTTTAAATTTTAAAAATATTAAATTTATTTCAAAATTTTAAAAAGTGTGTACAAATTAAAGATGTAATAGTTATAAATATATTATTATCAAATTGAAGTCCATAAGTATAATATTATTTGAAATATCCTGCGCGCGGCTGCTACATACACCATTATGTCTGTCAAAATTGTATAAATTTTAAAAAACAATATAAAATGTACATATAATTATATGACTTCAGTAAAATTTGTGTAGTAAGAAAGGTTTTCTATATGTTTAGAGAAAAAAATTTGAACATCTGGGATACACCTGGTTAAAATTAAAAAATTGTAAAGATAGCTCTATTTTCAATGAATTTCGACTGTTTAAAGGTCCTATGCCCCCTTAAGGAAGTGAAATAAAGACCTTCTGTTATGGATGTGTGTTTGATTTTGCTATTTTAACATCAGACGTGATGCCAAATTATTTATATATTCCGTTACATTTTTGTTTTTTAAATTTTTGATATTTAAGAGAATTTTCGGTTTTGATAAAATATTACAGATTATTTGGTCCTAATAGAACCACAAACGATCAAATTATCGGCGATGAAACATTTGCAGTCACTCCACCGTGTGGTCGGTGCATGTGATAAGCATATACTGACATATTGAGCAGATGTCGATGCACAAAAATTGTAGATCTCAAGTATAAAAGTTTTACACCTTTCTACCAGCATTGTTCTATAACGATAGCTTAAGCTGTATATACAGGGTGAGTTTAAAGTCGCGCACATCAAAGTTCATTTCACTGCTGGAAGTTGATGAACGTTACTGCTGGTTCCAGCAGGACGGTGCGACTTGTCACACATCGAACAGCACTATCCCTTTTTTAACTGTTTTTTTTCGGTAAGCACATAATTTCCCGTGGATTGCGCTCCCTTGCTCCCCAGATTTATCACCCCCTGATTTCTTCCTATGGGGGTCATCGAAACATGTGGTTTATGTGAATAATCCGCACTCGATGGCTGAGCTGAAAACGAACACCGCAACAGACATTTCGACATCAATACTGCCATGCTTCTCAGAGTCTCACGGAAACTGGTAAAACGAACACGCTTTTGCATTCGCGAAACAGGACGTGATTTCCAACATTTATTGTAACACCTAAAGTTTGTCTGCTAAGAATAAAAGACAACATTTCAACTAATCTCTGTAATACTTTACTTTCATTTAAATTCTCATCTGGTGCTTTTACGGGCAGTTAAACTTTGATGTGCGAGACTTTAAACTCACCCTGCATAATCAGAAGTAAAAATTATACATTCGACTCTGTATTGAGTTTGGAAGGTACTTTTACTCGTACAACTACTTAACTGAACGGCGGTGAGTTTTTCATGTACATACAGCTGAGCTAGAATAACTGACAGACATCTAGAGACACATCTACAGTTCACACTACTAAAAGCAGATATTTAATCCCTAGATAATGGAAAAATCTAAAATCTTGGAATTTTATTCGAAAATTTAAATATTACGGAATCTTGTTATTTTCTTTTATGTAAAACAACTGAATGAGACTTTGCTGACTGACTGAGGCACATTTTAATAACTCAAACTATTGAAGGTAAAGACTTCCAAACTTTGCACGCACGTGGTTCTGAACATCTAGATAATTGAAAATATCTAAAATTTTGGAATTTTTATAAATCGCGGAATTTTCGTTCTAATACGAGGGTCACACTGAAATTTTTGAGATACTGCTAAGTGGTACAAGTTAAATTTACCAACTTTTAGGAGTGTTCAAAGTACTCCCAACATCAATGTACTTTTGTAGGCGAATTTTCCAAAGATTAAATGCTTCAAGCCATCCATTTCTTGGAATCGATGAAAAATATGACTTTATAGCCTCCTCATCAATCTCATCTTCGAAATGAAAACGACGCCCACGTAATTTTTTTTGGATTAAAAAACAGCCAAAAGTTATACATAGCAATATCAGGAGAATAGGGTGGATGTTCTATCACTTTGATGTTTTTCTGTTCAAGAAAATCGACTGTCATTCTCGCTGAATGAGAAGTTGCATTGTCATGGTGAAGCATGAGTTTCCTAACATTCACTTTTTGAAGAATTTCTGACAGACACTTAGTGGTGTACCAGTTAGCTGTAACTGTCTTTTGTCGCTCTAGCTTTATGCCTTTGATCAGACCTGTACTTCTGAAGAACACGACATACATTACTTTTTACATTGCTCGTTGGCCTTTCACAATTATTGGTTTGGGATCATCTTCAAAGTCCCAGATTTTACTTTCTTGACGTGTTGGAACGTCAAAGACGGTATGTACGCTTCATCACCAGTTATGATTTTAGAAATAATGTGGTGTCCACCATCATTAAGTAATTTTAGGGTTTCTTTACTGATTCTCACACGTTTCGCTTTTTGGTGTTTGTTAAATTATGGGGGACCCAACGACAAACTAATTTTTTCATATGCAGTTCTTCATGAATAATTTTATGTATAACTGCATTATGTATAACTGGATCCAATGTTAAGTTCCTTCAGTATCATTCAGTAGGTACAGCGATTATCATTGATTAGCATTTTTCGAATGGGCGACATATTTTCTGGGACTACAGCTGACAGAGGTCTTCTTGTGTGTTTTTCATCCAGGAGAGAATTTCGACCTCTTTGTTCTAAACTCTGTAAACCATGTAAATACAGTGGCACGAGATGGAGCATCATTTCCATATGCTAATTGTAAACGTAGAAGGCATTCTACTTGATTTAGCCCCACTTTAAAATCATAGAAAATCATAGCTCGATAATGTTCTCGCGTCAACTCCATTTTCTTTTCTTTCAAAACTTATTCTACGATAGCTAAATTGTAATTGTTGCCAGAAATTATCGTCTGCGGGCATAAAAGAGTTCAAATTTGAATATCCGACCAATAATTTTTTTCTAGCGCATAACGTCTGTCCCTATTTTAAAAATTTCAGTGTGACCCTCGTATTCTTTCAGTCATGACTCGTAAACGACGAGTCTCACAAAATTAGTTCTTATATAATCCTGAAAATAAATATAAAAAATGTTCTTAATAAACTTTATGGATGTACAATCCAGTACAATAAACCTTTCTTGAGATACGTTAAATCATAGTTAAAGAAGACAACATTTTATAGATTTTGATTCAATTGTGGTAAATAATGTTACCAAGTTACTTTCAAATACTGAAATCGTTTGTTGTCGATTTTTTAAATCAAAGAATTGAAAGGAAAAATTATTGTAATTAATTGAAACGCTGAAAAATGACAAAATACAGAGTTCGGAATAAAAATATTGTTTAACATACCCTAATTTCCATGTTAACTGAAGAATAAAATGCCCTTTCGATGCCTAAATTTGAAAGGATTTTTGATATATTCATAAATTTTATTAAACCTGTTATCATATTTAGAAACCACTAGTCATATTACCCAAAGAGTGAGTGGAAATGAAATGTCTAGTGGTATGTTTAGTATACGGTACCCTTTTTCCAGAATTTTGGAGAAAGGTCTGAAAAAGGTATGTAACTCGTGATGTTCTTAGCCAATCCACAAAATTTCTAGAAGTTTTTAGAACTCACCAAAAATCGCCAAATTGGCGATATTTTGTCAAATTCGTCACTAAGATCAAGCGATCTATACCTTAAAATTATGAAATTGGATTTTTGTTACGAATTCGTAACAATGTGATGCCGCTTCCATCACATACCTCTGTTTAATCTAAATAACATTTCTTTCAATATTTATTTCTTCCCTGCTTGCTAAGATGTTTCACTCTTTCAAGACCGAATTAAAATTTCTGTGAATTTTTAATAATCTTACAAATTACATTTTATTATCAACATAGCATCTATGTATACTTCTATATTGGTTTTGAAGAGCGAAAATACCGGTTTTTACTTTTATCTATGTATTTATCCCCCTACACTCGCGTAATACATACATCTATATTTTTCGTCCAATATAACATGAATGGCGCTCTCTTCTCATTTCCCCAGGTGTGGTCAATGGATGAAAGGACATCACCATGACTAATGGTGCGTTGGCAAACATTTGTCTCCGCAAACACTATTATTGTCTGGTTATTGATTTTGTATAGTACTTTGCCCAGCCTATTTCTCCATTCATAAAATCGTGAAGAAGGAAAACATCAGCCATAGTGTTTATTTCGCAAATGGCGCAGGCAGTATATGAATTGACAATTACGTTTGCTGAATATTCTTGCCGATCAAGGGATATGTCTAATGGACAATTTACGCTACACGTATGGGAGGGGATAGGCACAGTACAACCAATCTAAGCGGCCACCTGTATTTAGCGACTATCTGCATCAGCGACCATCTGTGTTAAATACAAGTTATTTAGAGTACAAAAATAAAGGAATATGTCTGCCTATTTGTCTGTTTGTCTATTTGTGTCGTCTATAGCGAAACATCTAAGCATCACACAGCTGTGATATTTGGTATAAAGGTACTTTAGGACCCGGGAAAATATTAAAATGTTCCTTCACGAGATTATTTTTAAATTTGATTTATGAATTAATGAAGTTAATAGTCGAAATTCGGCCCTATCCAATATATCAAAAGAGTGGCCAATTTTGACTTGTACCGCCATCTATTGCTCGTCGCTAAAATTAAGACCACGTCATTAAATAAAAAATAATCGGTACGGAATAAAATTAAAAGTATTTTGATAAATGTTTTCGTTTGAGAATTTATTGATATTTTGTGAGTCATTTCAAGCCGAATTTAAAAAGCTCAGAATTCTTCAGAAACGTTCAGGCGTCCATGGACGCCAATGTCTGCAAAGGGGGATCGAACTGTTTGGGATAGGGTATGTCAAATATCTGTCTCTTTGAGAGGTGCTTCGTTTGGAATTGGCACTGTCCCACCCGTAAGCAAAAGGTTAAATATCTCTAAAACGCGATGCATTCAGCGCTGATATATTTTACATATATCACAGTACTACAATAATTTATTATTTTTGAAAACTTAAAACTTCATCGAAAACAAATGAATTTTATTCAAATGACGTCACCGAACTATAAATCGTCTGGCTGCTTGCTCTCTACGTAAAAGCAATGAATATTTCATTCATATTACTTTTATTTCAGACTCTAGAGCTAAATAATTTTGCGTGAAAAAAAATTCAACAATTCTTATACAACTCATCTTACAATCACTTGTTTACATTCTGCATCCATTCAAATTAGTTGTAGAAATAATCAAAGTTTGTTGCTTATTTAAACTAAAAAATATTGTAATTGCGTTGGCACAAAATATAGATGACAGAAAATACGCAAAAATAAAGCGGTTTTAGGACGGATGCAACACTAAATATAAATTTAAAAGATTTTTAAAAATAACGATTTCTACACTGGGAAAAGAAGATGGATGTCATATATTTAACACTTTACAACAAAGTTGAAAAGTGTTTATGACTTTGCTCATTTTGTCTGTCTGTCTGTCTGTCCGTTAGTACGATAACTGCCGTAAAAATGACTTAATCAAAATGAAATTTTAGTATGTTGTTCAGACGGTCTGTAGGACCTATGGGAATATAAATGAATAACATCTCCTAATTAGTTTTGGATGGAACCAGGGTTGAAAAAATGAAATACATTGAACCCTATGGGACCTAATTTTTCAAACATTTTTTAAGCGGATTTAAAATTCACAAATTGCTTCGAAAATTCTAGGTAATATTCAAATTGTTCCATAAAATATATAAAAAAAATTCAGCGAAATATATTCAGTAGTTTTTGAAATAAAAATGAAAATAATAATTTCACCTCTTATATGAAGCGATCACGGGACCATGATATGAAAAGATCACATGACCCACTTCAAAATGAAATATGGCATCCATCTTGTTTCAAAATCATGATTTTTAAAGTTCTTTTTAATTCATATTGAGTGTTGTATCCGTCCTAAAACCACTTTATTTTTGATTAAATTCTGTGCATCTACATACTGAAACAACGCAATTACAATATATTTGAGTTTAAATGATTATCCAAATTTGATTATTTCTTCAACGAAGCCTATTTTTCACTTATGTAAACAGCAAAATATGTAGAATGAGTTGTATAAGAATTGCTGTATTTCTTTAACGCAAAATTATTTAGCGCATGGAGTCTGCATAGCTGATATGAATGAAAAATATTCATTGATTTTATAGAGAGAAGGACGATTTTTTTCGATGAAGTTTTAAGCATAGAGTATAAATTACTTGTAGCTCCATGGTCTTAATTTTTAAATAAAATAAATTATTATAGTATTGTGATGAATGAAATGAATGGGAAATTGTTTATGAATGACATGCTGCTTTTATATAGAGAGCCAGGCGTGTTATTTTTTCTATGACGTCATTTGAATGAATTTCAGTTGTTTTCGATGAAGTTTTCAAATATAATAAATTATTGTAGTATTATGATAATTTTAAAAATATTACCAAGGAATGTATCGCATGTTAGAGATGTTTAAACCAGGCAATTTATATTTCAATGCCGTCATTTGAATGAAGTTCACTTTTTTCGATGAAGGTTTAAGTTTTCAAATATAATAAATCAACGTAGTATTGTGATAAGTTTTAAAATATTACCGATGAATATATTGCATTTTAGAGTTGTTTAAATAAAATTGCATTGAAGTTGGAAAGTGTTTCATAGTCAATGCTTTAAGCATGATTGATCTTTCTTGTTTATTTTAAAATGGGTCACGTGATCTCTTCATATAATATGGGTGTAATTATTATTTTAATTTTAACTTAAAAAACTACCTAACATATTTTGCTGAAATATATTTTATGTATTTTGTGGGATAATTTGAATATTTCCTAAAAATTTCGAAGCAATTTGTGAATTTTAACTACGCTTAGAAATGTTTGAAAAATTATGTCCCATAGGGTTCAATGTATTTCATTATTTCGACCCGGGTTCAATCCGAAACTAATTAGGCGATATTATTAATTTACATTCCCATATGTCCCTCAGATCTTCTCAACAACATACAAAAATTTCATTTTGATAAAGTCATTTTTTCGGCAGTTATCGTGCTAACGTACAAATAGACATAATGAACAAAGTTATAAACACTTTTCAATTATGTTGGAAAATTTTATAAAAATATTAAAATAAGATTTTTATTTCCCAGGTCACTCAAAGGGTGTTGGGTAGTTCTAAAGGACGGTCGGGAAAAACGCAAAAAAAAAAGAAGGTGTTTGTTTGTGCCATCCATAGCTTAAAATCAAAGCTTCAGACAGCGAATAAATTCAGTACAGTGGTACTTCAAGTCTCTGGACGATACAGTTCGCCGAAATATTTTTAAAAGTTTCAATTATTTTAAAAGTTATAATCATTTAAAGATGAAAATCCGTCGAAATTGCATCTTCAGAATAATGTTAATTTTCAGGCAGACGATTTCCGATTACAAATGATACGAAAGCACGTGCTTTGATTAAATGACAGTAATTGTGCTAGATGAAAAAGCAGATGTCTTCAAACGAAGCGGATTTAATTTATCGGTTTCGTAACTTTTTTAATTCAAAAGATTTCGTTATAATTTTTTTATTTGCTTTACATCATAATCGTTCTTTCGTATATCATAATCATCACGACCGTCATCATTATTATGGCTATTAACGGACGGATTTATAGTATCATTACGAGTATTGTGTTTGGTATTATATTACCATTACGAGTACTGTGTTTGGTATTATATTATCATTATAAATATGGCAATATTCTGATAAAAACTCGTTGAGGTAGAATTTAATTTTTCTTAATTTTACTACTAATTTTTCTTTTAATTTTTACTTTAATTTTTTTTTTGTTTGCATTTTCAATTAGTCATAGCATTGTTTTGTTTTCTCGATATGTGGTGTTCGTCTCGATGTGAAATATAATTTTGATGATTCTGAACCACAGTTTATAATAGAGTTAATTTTAAAGACTATACATTTTACCCTGAGCTAACGAAGGCCGTGTACCCAGATTGTATGCTTAATTAGAACGTATTACCTTTCCCTTAGTAGCAAGTAATTTAATTTTTGTTTTAAGTGAACGTAGCGTTGTTTATAAAAGCGTTGTTTGGTTTTTGAGAATTTGTTGATTTTCCGTTATAGTTTTAATCATAGATTTGCTATATATATGCTTCCGGTATAGTTTGAATCATAGCTTTTTATCCGGAACAATATTTTCTAGTAATATAATAATAAAAAAAATCATTTCTTACAGAAAACTGTATATTTACTGTCAATTTGCTTCTCGCAGACTTGCTTTCAGCAATCACTTCTGTAAATCAGTGTTTATCAAAATGTGTTTCGCGGAACCCTCTGGATTTCGCGGCTGTATTCGGGGAGGGAGGGGGGGGGGGTCCGAGACATGATAGTTTTGTGTAAATTTTCTTAAAATTTAAAGCACAATTTGGACCACAATGGATTTTTTCTCAATGTGTGGTGCTTCCGCCATCAAATTTAATTTCAAACGAATTCCGCGATCAAAAAAGTTTGAAAACCACTGTTCTAAAGGACTTTTCCATGGTCCTGTGAGTCATCGCTCTATACAGCTTTCATTAAAATGCCACGGAAGTCCCCCCCCCCCCCCCCTTATAAGCACGTTAAATAATATTGTAATGAATGCTGCTTAAGTCTTTATGTTAAGATTATCTGTAATAAAATGACTGTACTCTGTTGCATAAAAGCGATTGCAGCGTCATCAGCGGTAAATTGAAGAAATTAGGAAGATGGGTTTGTCAAAGCAATATAGAAGGAAAATGTCAATTACAAGTTGTAAAGCATTGTCTAAGTAGTAGAAATTGGAACGAACAACACGTGTTACTGGAAGGCAATAAATAGCGGTCGAACTTCATTGGTTACTAGATGCTGTAAAACGGCGATATCTGCAATACTTGTCAAAGTACGCAGGAATATCATTTCTCTAATTCAAATTTTAGGAATGAAGTGCAACTCAAAACACCTTTATTTATACGGTGAAAAATTAGTTTCTATTTATTCGTAGCGATTACTAGAGGGACTACGTTGCTGTTTAGCTTTTATTCAAGACCAAATAATGTTGACATGGCACATTAATACAGGGAATGTCATGTACTGCCCACATTTGTTTTTTACTTTCCTTATATACAATAATGTATAAGGAAAGTATTGTGACGGGGTCGAACATTCTAATTCGAGTTTTCGACGGGAGAGCACGTTTCAAGTATCGCTGATCACGAATCGAATATTTTTGAGGTGATGTGTGTGTGTGTGTGTGTGTGTGTGTCAGTGAGTCTGTGGAGACGATAACTGACGAACGAATGGATCGATTCGAACGAAATTTGATACAAAAATTACAATCCGTAAATACTGGAAGCCTATTATTTTTATACACAATCAAATGTTCATAACCCCTAAATTTTCAGTGAAATATTGAAAAAATTATCAAAAAGTCAAAGCCTCTAATAAAGTTACACAAATAGACATTTCTTTTGTAATTTTTCATTAGAAAACGATTAACATACATTTTAGAGCGCTAGCATGAACCATTCTCGAGATATTGCGCATTTTTCAAAACATTATAAAAAAGTTATATAAAATAAAAAAAAAATATTTTCTATTGAGAAACATGTTCAGTAATATCATGCAATAAATTTGCTGACATTATTCTAGTGGATCTAGCTCGTTCCATTCATGAAAAAAGATATTTTGAGTAATACTTTTGTATTTGAACGCTAATAGTCATTTATCTGCTATAAGAATAAATTATTTCTCCGTCCATATCTGTTGAGGGGTTTTTGGCGACGAATTTGGCGGAATGTCGCCAACTTGGCGACTTTTTAAAAGTTACTAAATCAAAGAAAATCTCGCCAAATGGAAAAAAATGACGCTAAAGCAATGAAAATAATGACTATTTGATGAAAATGCAATATCTTTGAAAAAATATAAGTATCTACTCTAAGAATAACCTATTTTGTTTTTACTGTAAAAGTAGTGAATACATTGCATTATATAAGGATAGTCATGTGCTGCCCACATCAGATTTTTTAATACGAAATTTTAATGACATGACATACCAGCTGAGTACAGGTAGATTTATATGTGTGTCATAACTAATTTCCTAATTACAACTTACATCTTCCTAATTGTTTTCTCCTCCTCCCACGAACTCCTCAACTGCTGTCAGATTTAGCAGCAGCTCTTCCATTTTCATTCATCAATATTTTGTTTCCTCCTCCGATCGATTTTCTAGCCGTCCATTGTATGTTAAGGTTTCATATTCACAAAACTCTTAAGAGTAAGATATATTTCCTGAAATATTCTTGGTGCGTAATTGTTATTCTAATTTTCATATTTGATATTATTTATTATTTGCTTCAACAGGACTGCTTCCTCTGTGCGCTACGCCAAACCCCGTGACTCACTTTGTTGCAATTCACTCCCTACTTGCTGGTTCTTGATGAGATCTTCTTTTTCGAGCCAGACCGCCCGACTTGCCAGAAGGTGTAAGGCATCTGTTTGGATGTATCCGTTTGGAAAGTGCCATCCAATTTAGACCGGAACTCAGTGAAGGCGGGATTCACAGAGACCGTACCCTCCTTCCCCTATCAGCAACCTCTCGGAAGGACTTACGAACCTCCATATGTAACGTGCCCGTTTAACACGGGGATAGTTTGGGCAGAGACAGAAATCGAACTCGGGTCGTTCGAGTGCAATCCCCGCGTGCGAACTACTGGGCTGTCCCACACCTTTTCGATGAGTTATTTCGCATAACGCAGATGTAATATGCCCATTGGGGGGGTTGTCAGCCACTTATTCGCTGGAAATGATTAAATCCCGTTCTATCAACCCAGTCGACTCACCCAACCGCCCTCGTGCTCCCTACTGGCTCGACCATTTAAATCTTTGCTCATATTGAAACAAAATTCCACTTCAGAAGTGCATAAATATAGAATAACTCATTAGCTAAATCGAAATTAAAAATTGAGCTCCGTCTTGCGAAAATTTAACTATATAGGTACACGCCTGGAAAAATTCGATGCGAATTCGCAGGTCTAACACTTTTTCTTTGACTTTGACATTAAACATTTCTTAAATAAAATTTTAAATAAAACAAGAAAGATCAATCATGCTTAAAGCATTGATTATGAAACACTTTCCAACTTCAATGCAATTTTATTTAAACATGTCTAAAATGCAATACATTCCTCGGTAATATTTTAAAACTTATCACAATACTACATTGATTTATTATATTAGAAAACTTAAACCTTCATCGAAAAAAGTGAACTTCATTCAAATGACGGCATTGAAATATAAATTGCCTGGTTTAAACATCTCTAACATGCGATACATTCCTTGGTAATATTTTTAAAATTATCATAATACTACGATAATTTATTATATTTAAAAACTTCATCGAAAACAACTGAAATTCATTCAAATGACGTCATAGAAAAAATAACACGCCTGGCTCTCTCTAGAAAAGCAGCATTTCATTCATAAATAATTTCCCATTCATGTCATTCATCACAATACTATAATAATTTATTTTATTTAAAAATTAAGACCATGGAGCTACAAGTAATTTAACTCTATGCTTAAAACTTCATCGCAAAAAATCGTCCTTCTCTCGGTAAAGTCAATGAATATATCTTTCATATCAGCTATGCAGACTCCATGAGCGAAATTCTTTTGCGTTAAAAAAATACAGCAATTCCTATACAACTCATCCTACATATTTTGCTGTTTACATTTTACATAAGTGAAAAATAGGCTTCGTTGTAGAAATAATCAAATTTGGATGAGCATTTAAACTCATATATATTGTAATTGCGTTGTTTTAGTATGTAGATGCACAGAATTTAAACCAAAATAAAGTGGTTTTAGGACGTATACAACAGTCAATATGAAATAAAAAGAACTTTAAAAATCACGATTTTGAGACAAGATGGATGCCATATATTATTTTGAAGTGGATCACGTGATACTTTCATATCATGGTCACGTGATCGTTTCATTTAAGAGGTGTTATTAGTATTTTAATTTTTATTTAAAAAACTACTGAATATATTTCGCTGAATTTTTTTTTATATATTTTACGGAATAATTTGTATATTACCTAAAATTTTCGAAGCAATTTGTGAATTTTAAATTCGCTTAAAAAATGTTTGAAAAATTAGGTCCTTTAGGGCTCAATGTATTTCATTTTTTCAACCCGGGTTCAATCCAAAACTAATTGGGTGATATTATTCATTTGTATTCCCATAGGTGCTACGGACCGTCTGAACAACATACTAAAATTTCATTTTGATTAAGTCATTTTTACGGCAGCTATCGTGCTAACGGACAGACAGACAGACAGAATAAACAAAGTCATAAACACTTTTCAACTTTGTTGTAAAGTGTTAAAAACGGCTTAATGCTGGGTGTTCTCTTGATATTCCTCTACAAATGCACCAAATTTCATATTTTTTATTACTTTACAACATAGTTGAAAGTGTTTATGACTTTGTTCATTCTGTCTGTCTGTCGGATTGAAAAAATGAAATGCATTGAATCCTATGGGATCTAATGTTTCAAACATTTTTTAAGCGAATTTAAAATTTACTAATTGCTTCGAAAATTTTAGGAAATATTCAAATTATCCCATGAAAGATATAAAAAAAATTTCTATAAAATGTGTTAGGTAGTTTTTTAAATGAAAATTATTTAACATAGGGAGAAAAACAAATTCAATTAAATTCTGACTCTCTTTATATCGTCCTGAAAGAAAAAAGAGATATATTATATAATAAATATCTTTCCAAGAGTTTAATTATTTTATACATGAAAAAGGTTTCAAATTTTAAAATAAATATGGTAGATAACAATTTTTCAAATTTTTATATAAAATAAATTATTATAGTATCGTGATGAATTAAACGATTGGAAAAATGATTATGAATGACATGCTGCTTTTATATAGAGGCGATATATATTTCGATGACGTCATTTTAATGAAGTTCATGTGTTTTCGATGAAGTTTTCACATATTAAATTATTGTAGTGTTATGATAATTTTAAAAATATTACCGAGGAATGATCGCATTTTAGAGATGTTTAAACCAGGCAATTTATATTTCAATGCCGTCATTTGAATGAAGTTCATTTTCTTCGATGAAGTTTTCAAATATATTAAATTAATGTAGTATTGTGATAATTTTAAAAATATTACAGAAGAATGTATCGCATTTGAGAGATGTTTGTATAAAATTGCATTGAAGTTGCAAAATTTTCCATAATCAGATTGATCTTTCTTGTTTATGTTATAGGTTTAGCGGTACGAGATGGAGAGAAACTCAAGGGACCCCAAAATTGTCAAACAGTGGCTGCGGTGGTTTCAGTTTTTTAAGATACAGAGATACTATTACATGGAGTTTTGACTTCATAAAATAAATTTCGAATCCAAAGTTTAGTCTGAGATACACGTTTTAAGACCACCTGAAAATATTTTGAATGCGAATTCTCCGTATTTCTGCGTGTGTATATCTGGGAGGTCGGATTTCAATAATTTAACATTGAATGCCCGATGTGTGTAAAATTTTATTTTTAGATGCATTATGTAAAAATCTGTAATTATACTTGGGGCGAGGCGAACTTAAATACATTATTGCCACGAATGATTCAGTTTTGTCTTTCATACGGCCATTATGCATACATCGACTAGATCAGTGGTGCCCCTGGGAGTCCGAGAAAAACTCTAAGGGGATTCGTGAATAACAGAAAAAGTATGTTATGCCTAATACTAGTTTTAGCACTTTACAACATAGTTAAAAAGTGTTTATGACTTTGTTCATTCATTCTGTCTGTCTGTATGTCCGTTAGCACGATACCTGCCTTAAAAATGATTTTATCAAAATGAAATTTTAGTATGTTGTTCAGACGGTCTGTGGGACCTATGAGAATATAAATGAATAATATCACCCAATTACTTTTGGATTGAACGCAGGTTGAAGAAATGAAATACATTGAACCCTATGGGACCTAATTTTTCAAACATTTTTTAAGCAAATTTAAAATTCACAAATTGTTTCGAAAGTTTTAAGAAATATTCAAAGTAACTCATAAAATATATAAAAAAAATTTCAGCAAAATATATTCAGTAGTTTTTTAAATAAAAATTAAAATAATAATTACAACCTTTATATGAAGAGATCACATAACTATTAAATGAAAAAATCACTTGACCCACTTCAAAATAAAATATGGCATCCATCTTGTGTCAAAATCGTGACTTTTGAAGTTTTTTTTAATTCATATTTTATGTTGCATTCGTCCTACAACCGCTTTATTTCTGCCTAAATTATGTGCATCTACACACTGAAACAACGCAATTACAATATATTTGAGTTTAAATGATCATCAAACTTTGATTAGTTCTACAACGAAGCCTAATTTTCACTTATGGAGAATGTATAAACGAAAAGATGTAGAATTAGTTGTATAAGAATTGCTGCATTTTTTCAACGCAAAATTATTTAGCTCATGGAGTCTGCAATATAACTGATATGAATGAAATATTCATTGATTTTACACAGAGAAGCAAACGAGTTTTTCGATGATGGGAATGGAAAACTGTTTATGAATGAAATGCTGCTTTTATTGAGAGAGCCAGATGATTTATATTTTGATGACGTCATTTGAATTAAATTCATTAGTATTTGATGAAGTTTTCAAGTATAATAAATTATTGTAGTATCATGATAATTTTAAAAATATTACCGAAGAATGTATCGCATTTTAGAGATGTTTAATCCAGGCAATTTATATTTCAATGCCGTCATTTGAATGAAGTTAATTTTTTTTATGAAGTTTTAAGTTTTCAAATATAATAAATTAATGTAGTATTGTAATTATTTTAAAAATATTACCAAGGAATGTATCGCATTTTAGAGATGTTTAAATAAAATTACATTGAAGTTGGAAAGTGTTTCATAATCAATGCTTTATGCACGATTGGTCTTTCTTGTTTAATTCTGCTTATTTTAATTAAAAGTTACATAACCGCATAATTTGGAAATTTGGAATAACCTAGTAATGACGTGATCCTGAATTGTAACATTCCTACATTCGTGGCAGCAAAACACACCATGAATTCTTTGTACGAGTTCTGTAACATAATCATTAAATCAAAACACTACACATTAAAATCTATATTTCTAACTTTTACAATAAATTATCGTTTATTAATTTCTCTATTATATACCTCTGTATTTCGGGTCTGTTGCTCGGCATGATTGGACTTTTTGTCGCTTCTTTTTCTAAAATATTTTCACTACTCAAAATGAATAACCGCTACACTACTCTAAAATCATCACTCTCTCTCTTAACAACGCTGATCGAATGGCACGACCTCTCTCTCTCGGTTTTGAATAATAATTGCAATTGTATTCATTGACTTTTCCCCCCTGTATCCACATCACTTGGCCTGGGGTTTAGATACGCCCTCCTTGCTGTTAGTGGATGTTCCTCAGTGCGTTGCCGCATTTTCGCATTATTGGCTTTTTCAATTTCAAATTAAGCTTCGTATAAGTCCTGGCCCAAGGATATTTTGCCCCAACTACACCTGCAATTTGTGTGAAGTGTATTTATTGAAACCATGACTTTCCGAACTAAAACTGTCATAAAACGTTGCCCAAAAGTCTGCGCTTATTTCGTTGCAAACATTAAAAACTGCATATGATGCCTCCTGGTCTCATAAAAGGTTTTTCAAATTAATACAAAATCAATCAATTAAGGGGTTTCAGTATCGTCAAAGAGCCATAAACAGAGTGATGTCCCAAGTTTCATATTACTTCCCTCTTTCCTTATATACATAGTATAATGTATAAGGAAGGTATTGCGACGGGGTCGAAAATTCGAATTTGAGTTTTCGACGAGAGAGCACGTTTCAAACATCCCTGATCACGAATCGAACATTTTAAGGTGACGTCTGTGTGTGTGTGTGTGTCAGTGAGCCTTTGGAGACGATATCTTACGGACAAATGGAGCGATTCGAATGAAATTTGGTACAGAAATCACAATCCGTGAATACTGGAAGCCTGTTGTTTTTAAACACAATCGAATGTACAGAACCCACATAAATTTTCGAGCGAAATTTAAAAAAATTCATCAAAAATCAAAACCTTTAATTAAGTTACGCAAATAGACATTTCTTATGAAATTTTTCTTTACAAAATGATTGACATAAACTTTAGAACGCATGAACCGTTCTCTAGATATTGCACATTTTTCAAATAAATTTATCAAAAAGTCCCATAAATTAAAAAAAAATTATTAAAAAATTAACGGTTGATGACAATGTTCATTTTTCATATGTAATATCATACGATAAATTCGGTGACATCATTCTCGTGGATCGAGCTCGTTCCATTCATGAGAAAACATACTTTGAGTAATACTTTTATATTTGAATGCCAATAGTCATTTATCTGCTATAAGAATAACTTATTTCTCCGTCCACAAAGCTTGGCGATATTTTGGGAACGAATTTGGAGGAATGTCGCCAATTTAGCAACTTTTTAAAATGTTGCCAAATTAACGAAAATCTCGCCAAATGGATAAAAATGACGCCAAATAAATGAAAATGACGACTAATTGACGAAAATTTAAGATCTTGGAAAGAATATATGTATCTACTATATGAATAACCTATTTTTTTATTGTAAAAGTAGTACATTCATTGCATTATAGGAAAGTCATGTGCTGCACAGATCAGATTTTTTTTATTTTGTACCTTTTCTCCAATGCATCAAAATTTCCTAAAAATTTTGTGGCTTATAAGTGACTACCTGTAGCATATATAACAATTATAGAAACTGTATAATTTTTATGAATGTATTAGAATTTTATTTTTATATATGTCGCTGGCGTACATGATTGCAATAAAATAAACAACCTCAAAATAAAAACATTTGCGTAATTATAGTTTATAAAAATTAAATTTTAAATTTAATTAAGTGTTTCAAACTTGTTGTTAACAATCAAGAACAGAACGTGGGCATTGACAGGCAGGACGTGATAGCCCTGTAGTTAAGACACGGAAGTTTCACTTCGATTACCCGAGTTCTATTCTCAGCTCTGACCAAACTATCACCGTTTTTACACAGAATACAAGACTGTCAAATTTGTGGGTCCGAGAATCATTTCTACAGGTTGGTGGAAGGGAAAGGAGGATACGGTCCCTGTGGATGTCACCCCACTGGGTTCCGGTTTAACTTGTGTGACAATGCCCCGGCCATCCAATCAGAAACCTTAGAATTTAGGGAGAGAGAGAGAAAGAGAGAGGGAGAAAGAGAGAGGGAGAAAAAGAGAGGGAGAAAGAGAGAGGGAGAAAGAGAAAGGGAGATGGAGACAGATAGAGGATAGAGGCGTCTTTAGCTCAGTGCTAGAAAACTAAAAAAACTTGAGCAATGTATATAATCACAAACAAAATGATAATGCAGCATACAACTGTTTCGAGGATACGTTCGATCCCCTTCGTCAGTGCAAGAGAAACAACATACCTGAAGTCAAAAAAAGAATGAGTGCAAAGTAAGATACATAGAGATTACAGAGATTAAGAACGAGCCAATCAGAAAGCAGCATGAAAAATAGTCCAGTCAATCCGAAAGGAGAAACAACACAAAAGCTCGTCGTGAGGAAAGACACAACTGGAATCCAACGTATCCCCAAAATGCTGCATTATCATTTTATTTGTGCTTATATATATTGAAGTTTTTCTTACCCTTCGCACAAAGTGTATTTTACTTATTGGTAGAATGCTTCTTGTCACGCTTTGGTATCAGGCTTACTCCCGCCCCCCACACACACACCACCACCATTGCCAAATTAGTACTTCGCGCATCTGTTCCATCTCCATTCAATAATTATTCATTATTCACTATATTTATTAAAACAAAATGAAAATGTTAATAATTAGCGAATTACAAACAAAAATACTTAAGAATACATTCTTTAAGGGCATCAAGTAAAAGTCTGTTTCATGTAACGCAGTTCCTTTTGCTCCAGCTGACAGAAATTCGCAACACACAATATTAGAGCCATTTGCCGTAACGACTTTCTCTACCGTATAATTACGTGCAACGCTGTTAAGAGCCGACATACAGTGTTTCATTAAAAGCTTGTTATGTTCTACCAATATTCCTTCGATAATTGTTCACAATCTTTCCTCATCATGCTTTCGGTTAGATTCTATCTATATTTGGAGAAATGGATGGGATCTAAAACGAACTGTTCAAAGGAAATATGTTTCCGTGTACTGTTGGTGTAATGACATAGTTTGGAATAGAAAGGATGGTATATTTAGTATTTGGATTGTCTGCAATTAGGCAACTTATACGTATAAGTCTCCTTCGAAAGGATGAGTTTCGCACAGCATTAAAAAAAGTATAAAAATTTAGCTGATGAGACAGTTTAAAGGAAATATGTGTTTCTGTGCACTGTTGATGTTATGACATATTTTGGAATAGAAAGGATGGTATATTTAGTATTTGGATTGTCTGCAATTAGGCCACTTATACGTATAAGTCTCCTTCGAAATGATGAGTTTCGCACAGCATTAAAAAAAAGTGTAAAAATTTAGCTGATGAGACAGTTTAAAGGAAATATGTGTTTCTGTGTACTGTTGATGTTATGACATATTTTGGAATAGAAAGGATGGTATACTTAGTATTTGGATTGTCTGCAATTAGGCAACTTATACGTATAAGTCTCCTTCGAAAGGATGAGTTTCGCACAGCATTAAAAAAAGTATAAAAATTTAGCTGATGAGACAGTTTAAAGGAAATATGTGTTTCTGTGTACTGTTGATGTTATGACATATTTTGGAATAGAAAGGATGGTATATTTAGTATTTGGATTGTCTGCAAATGGGCCACTTATACGTATAAGTCTCCTTCGAAATGATGAGTTTCGCACAGCATTAAAAAAAGTATAAAAATTTAGCTGATGAGACAGTTGAAATATGTGTTTCTGTGTTGCTGATATGAAATATGTGTTTCTGTGTACTGTTGATGTTATGACATATTTTGGAATAGAAAGGATGGTATATTTAGTATTTGGATTGTCTGCAATTGGGTCACTTATACCTATAAGTCTCCTTCGAAATGATGAGTTTCGCACAGCATTAAAAAAAAGTGTAAAAATTTAGCTGATGAGACAGTTTAAAGGAAATATGTGTTTCTGTGTACTGTTGATGTTATGACATATTTTGGAATAGAAAGGATGGTATATTTAGTATTTGGATTGTCTGCATTTGGGCCACTTATACGTATAAGTCTCCTTCGAAATAATGAGTTTCGCACAACATTAAAAAGTATAAAGATTTAGCTAATGAGACAGTTCAAAGAAAATATGTGTTTCTGTGTACTGTTGATGTTATGACATATTTTGGAATAGAAAGGATGGTATATTTAGTATTTGAATTGTCTGCAACTGGGCCACTTATACCTATAAGTCTCCTTCGAAATGATGAGTTTCGCACAGCATTAAAAAAAAGTGTAAAAATTTAGCTGATGAGACAGTTTAAAGGAAATATGTGTTTCTGTGTACTGTTGATGTTATGACATATTTTGGAATAGAAAGGATGGTATATTTAGTATTTGGATTGTCTGCAATTAGGCAACTTATACGTATAAGTCTCCTTCGAAAGGATGAGTTTCGCACAGCATTAAAAAAAGTATAAAAATTTAGCTGATGAGACAGTTTAAAGGAAATATGTGTTTCTGTGTACTGTTGATGTTATGACATATTTTGGAATAGAAAGGATGGTATATTTAGTATTTGGATTGTCTGCAATTGGGCCACTTATACGTATAAGTCTCCTTCGAAATGATGAGTTTCGCACAGCATTAAAAAAAGTATAAAAATTTAGCTGATGAGACAGTTTAAAGGAAATATGTGTTTCTGTGTACTGTTGATGTTATGACATATTTTGGAATAGAAAGGATGGTATATTTAGTATTTGGATTGTCTGCAATTGGGTCACTTATACCTATAAGTCTCCTTCGAAATGATGAGTTTCGCACAGCATTAAAAAAAAGTGTAAAATTTAGCTGATGAGACAGTTTAAAGGAAATATGTGTTTCTGTGTACTGTTGATGTTATGACATATTTTGGAATAGAAAGGATGGTATATTTAGTATTTGGATTGTCTGCATTTGGGCCACTTATACGTATAAGTCTCCTTCGAAATAATGAGTTTCGCACAACATTAAAATGTATAAAGATTTAGCTAATGAGACATTTCAAAGAAAATATGTGTTTCTGTGTACTGTTGATGTTATGACATATTTTGGAATAGAAAGGATGGTATATTTAGTGTTTGGATTGTCTGCAATTGGGCCACTTATACGTATAAGTCTCCTTCGAAATGATGAGTTTCGCACAGCATTAAAAAAAAGTATAAAGATTTAGCTGACGAGACAGTTTAAAGGAGATATGTGTTTCTGTGTACTGTTGATGTTATGACATATTTTGGAATGGAAAGGATGGTATATTTAGTATTTGGATTGTCTGCAACTGGGCCACTTATACCTATAAGTCTCCTTCGAAATGATGAGTTTCGCACAGCATTAAAAAAATTATAAAGATTAAGCTGACGAGACAGTTCAAAGGAAATATATGTTTCTGTGTACTGTTGATGTTACGACATATTTTGGAATAGAAAGGATGGTATATTTAGTATTTGGATTGTCTGTAATTAGGCAACTTATACGTATAAGTCTCCTTCGAAAGGATGAGTTTCGCACAGCATTAAAAAAAGTATAAAAATTTAGCTGATGAGACAGTTTAAAGGAAATATGTGTTTCTGTGTACTGTTGATGTTATGACATATTTTGGAATAGAAAGGATGGTATATTTAGTATTTGGATTGTCTGCAATTGGGCCACTTATACGTATAAGTCTCCTTCGAAATGATGAGTTTCGCACAGCATTAAAAAAAGTATAAAAATTTAGCTGATGAGACAGTTTAAAGGAAATATGTGTTTCTGTGTACTGTTGATGTTATGACATATTTTGGAATAGAAAGGATGGTATATTTAGTGTTTGGATTGTCTGCAATTGGGCCACTTATACGTATAAGTCTCCTTCGAAATGATGAGTTTCGCACAGCATTAAAAAAAAGTATAAAGATTTAGCTGACGAGACAGTTTAAAGGAGATATGTGTTTCTGTGTACTGTTGATGTTATGACATATTTTGGAATGGAAAGGATGGTATATTTAGTATTTGGATTGTCTGCAATTGGGCCACTTATACCTATAAGTCTCCTTCGAAATGATGAGTTTCGCACAGCATTAAAAAATGTATAAAGATTTAGCTGACGAGACAGTTCAAAGGAAATATATGTTTCTGTGTACTGTTGATGTTAAGACATATTTTGGAATAGAAATCATGGTATATTTAGTATTTGGATTGTCTGCAATTGGGCCACTTATACGTATAAGTCTCCTTCGAAATGATGAGTTTCGCACAGCATTAAAAAAAGTATAAAAATTTAGCTGATGAGACAGTTGAAATATGTGTTTCTGTGTTGCTGATATGAAATATGTGTTTCTGTGTACTGTTGATGTTATGACATATTTTGGAATAGAAAGGATGGTATATTTAGTATTTGGATTGTCTGCAATTGGGTCACTCATACCTATAAGTCTCCTTCGAAATGATGAGTTTCGCAAAGCATTAAAAAAAAGTGTAAAAATTTAGCTGATGAGACAGTTTAAGGGAAATATGTGTTTCTGTGTACTGTTGATGTTATGACATATTTTGGAATAGAAAGGATGGTATATTTAGTATTTGGATTGTCTGCATTTGGGCCACTTATACGTATAAGTCTCCTTCGAAATAATGAGTTTCGCACAACATTAAAAAGTATAAAGATTTAGCTAATGAGACAGTTCAAAGAAAATATGTGTTTCTGTGTACTGTTGATGTTATGACATATTTTGGAATAGAAAGGATGGTATATTTAGTATTTGGATTGTCTGCAATTGGGCCACTTATGCGTATAAGTCTCCTTCGAAATTATGAGTTTCGCACAGCATTAAAAAAAGTATAAAAATTTAGCTGATGAGACAGCTTAAAGGAAAAATGTGTTTCTGTGCACTGTTGATGTTATGACATATTTTGGAATAGAAAGGATGGTATATTTAGTATTTGGATTGTCTGCAATTAGGCCACTTATACGTATAAGTCTCCTTCGAAATGATGAGTTTCGCACAGCATTAAAAAAAAGTGTAAAAATTTAGCTGATGAGACAGTTTAAAGGAAATATGTGTTTCTGTGTACTGTTGATGTTATGACATATTTTGGATTAGAAAAGATGGTATATTTAGTATTTGGATTGTCTGTAATTAGGCAACTTATACGTATAAGTCTCCTTCGAAAGGATGAGTTTCGCACAGCATTAAAAAAAGTATAAAAATTTAGCTGATGAGACAGTTTAAAGGAAATATGTGTTTCTGTGTACTGTTGATGTTATGACATATTTTGGAATAGAAAGGATGGTATATTTAGTATTTGGATTGTCTGCAATTGGGTCACTTATACCTATAAGTCTCCTTCGAAATGATGAGTTTCGCACAGCATTAAAAAAAAGTGTAAAAATTTAGCTGATGAGACAGTTTAAAGGAAATATGTGTTTCTGTGTACTGTTGATGTTATGACATATTTTGGAATAGAAAGGATGGTATATTTAGTATTTGGATTGTCTGCATTTGGTCCACTTATACGTATAAGTCTCCTTCGAAATAATGAGTTTCGCACAACATTAAAAAGTATAAAGATTTAGCTAATGAGACATTTCAAAGAAAATATGTGTTTCTGTGTACTGTTGATGTTATGACATATTTTGGAATAGAAAGGATGGTATATTTAGTATTTGGATTGTCTGCAACTGGGCCACTTATACCTATAAGTCTACTTCGAAATGATGAGTTTCGCACAGCATTAAAAAAATTATAAAGATTAAGCTGACGAGACAGTTCAAAGGAAATATATGTTTCTGTGTACTGTTGATGTTGCGACATATTTTGGAATAGATAGGATGGTATATTTAGTATTTGGGTTGTCTGCAAATGGATGCCACTTATACCTATAAGTCTCCTTCGAAATGATGAGTTTCGCACAGCATTAAAAAAAGTAAAGATTTAGCTGATCAGACAGTTTTAAGGAAATATATGTTTCTGTGTACTGTTGATGTTATGACATATTTTGGAATAGAAAGGATGGTATATTTAGTATTTGGATTGTCTGCAATTAGGCCACTTATACGTATAAGTCTCCTTCGAAATGATGAGTTTCGCACAGCATTAAAAAAAAGTATAAAGATTTAGCTGACGAGACAGTTTAAAGGAGATATGTGTTTCTGTGTACTTTTGATGTTATGACATATTTTGGAATGGAAAGGATGGTATATTTAGTATTTGGATTGTCTGCAATTGGGCCACTTATACCTATAAGTCTCCTTCGAAATGATGAGATTCGCACAGCATTAAAAAATGTATAAAGATTTAGCTGACGAGACAGTTCAAAGGAAATATATGTTTCTGTGTACTGTTGATGTTAAGACATATTTTGGAATAGAAATCATGGTATATTTAGTATTTGGATTGTCTGCAATTGGGCCACTTATACGTATAAGTCTCCTTCGAAATGATGAGTTTCGCACAGCATTAAAAAAAGTATAAAAATTTAGCTGATGAGACAGTTGAAATATGTGTTTCTGTGTTGCTGATATGAAATATGTGTTTCTGTGTACTGTTGATGTTATGACATATTTTGGAATAGAAAGGATGGTATATTTAGTATTTGGATTGTCTGCAATTGGGTCACTTATACCTATAAGTCTCCTTCGAAATGATGAGTTTCGCACAGCATTAAAAAAAAGTGTAAAAATTTAGCTGATGAGACAGTTTAAGGGAAATATGTGTTTCTGTGTACTGTTGATGTTATGACATATTTTGGAATAGAAAGGATGGTTTATTTAGTATTTGGATTGTCTGCATTTGGGAAACTTATACGTATAAGTCTCCTTCGAAATAATGAGTTTCGGACAACATTAAAAAGTATAAAGATTTAGCTAATGAGACAGTTCAAAGAAAATATGTGTTTCTGTGTACTGTTGATGTTATGACATATTTTGGAATAGAAAGGATGGTATATTTAGTATTTGGATTGTCTGCAACTGGGCCACTTATACCTATAAGTCTCCTTCGAAATGATGAGTTTCGCACAGCATTAAAAAAATTATAAAGATTAAGCTGACGAGACAGTTCAAAGGAAATATATGTTTCTGTGTACTGTTGATGTTACGACATATTTTGGAATAGAAAGGATGGTATATTTAGTATTTGGATTGTCTGCAATTGGGCCACTTATGCGTATAAGTCTCCTTCGAAATTATGAGTTTCGCACAGCATTAAAAAAAGTATAAAAATTTAGCTGATGAGACAGCTTAAAGGAAAAATGTGTTTCTGTGCACTGTTGATGTTATGACATATTTTGGAATAGAAAGGATGGTATATTTAGTATTTGGATTGTCTGCAATTAGGCCACTTATACGTATGTCTCCTTCGAAATGATGAGTCTCGCACAGCATTAAAAAAAGTATAAAAATTTAGCTGATGAGACAGTTTAAAGGAAATATGTGTTTCTGTGTACTGTTGATGTTATGACACATTTTGGAATAGAAAGGATGGTATATTTAGTATTTGGATTGTCTGCAATTGGGTCACTTATACCTATAAGTCTCCTTCGAAATGATGAGTTTCGCACAGCATTAAAAAAAAGTGTAAAAATTTAGCTGATGAGACAGTTTAAAGGAAATATGTGTTTCTGTGTACTGTTGATTTTATGACATATTTTGGAATAGAAAGGATGGTATATTTAGTATTTGGATTGTCTGCAATTGGGTCACTTATACCTATAAGTCTCCTTCGAAATGATGAGTTTCGCACAGCATTAAAAAAAAGTGTAAAAATTTAGCTGATGAGACAGTTTAAAGGAAATATGTGTTTCTGTGTACTGTTGATGTTATGACATATTTTGGAATAGAAAGGATGGTATATTTAGTATTTGGATTGTCTGCATTTGGTCCACTTATACGTATAAGTCTCCTTCGAAATAATGAGTTTCGCACAACATTAAAAAGTATAAAGATTTAGCTAATGAGACATTTCAAAGAAAATATGTGTTTCTGTGTACTGTTGATGTTATGACATATTTTGGAATAGAAAGGATGGTATATTTAGTATTTGGATTGTCTGCAACTGGGCCACTTATACCTATAAGTCTACTTCGAAATGATGAGTTTCGCACAGCATTAAAAAAATTATAAAGATTAAGCTGACGAGACAGTTCAAAGGAAATATATGTTTCTGTGTACTGTTGATGTTGCGACATATTTTGGAATAGATAGGATGGTATATTTAGTATTTGGGTTGTCTGCAAATGGATGCCACTTATACCTATAAGTCTCCTTCGAAATGATGAGTTTCGCACAGCATTAAAAAAAGTAAAGATTTAGCTGATCAGACAGTTTTAAGGAAATATATGTTTCTGTGTACTGTTGATGTTATGACATATTTTGGAATAGAAAGGATGGTATATTTAGTATTTGGATTGTCTGCAATTAGGCCACTTATACGTATAAGTCTCCTTCGAAATGATGAGTTTCGCACAGCATTAAAAAAAAGTATAAAGATTTAGCTGACGAGACAGTTTAAAGGAGATATGTGTTTCTGTGTACTTTTGATGTTATGACATATTTTGGAATGGAAAGGATGGTATATTTAGTATTTGGATTGTCTGCAATTGGGCCACTTATACCTATAAGTCTCCTTCGAAATGATGAGATTCGCACAGCATTAAAAAATGTATAAAGATTTAGCTGACGAGACAGTTCAAAGGAAATATATGTTTCTGTGTACTGTTGATGTTAAGACATATTTTGGAATAGAAATCATGGTATATTTAGTATTTGGATTGTCTGCAATTGGGCCACTTATACGTATAAGTCTCCTTCGAAATGATGAGTTTCGCACAGCATTAAAAAAAGTATAAAAATATAGCTGATGAGACAGTTGAAATATGTGTTTCTGTGTTGCTGATATGAAATATGTGTTTCTGTGTACTGTTGATGTTATGACATATTTTGGAATAGAAAGGATGGTATATTTAGTATTTGGATTGTCTGCAATTGGGTCACTTATACCTATAAGTCTCCTTCGAAATGATGAGTTTCGCACAGCATTAAAAAAAGTGTAAAAATTTAGCTGATGAGACAGTTTAAGGGAAATATGTGTTTCTGTGTACTGTTGATGTTATGACATATTTTGGAATAGAAAGGATGGTTTATTTAGTATTTGGATTGTCTGCATTTGGGCCACTTATACGTATAAGTCTCCTTCGAAATAATGAGTTTCGCACAACATTAAAAAGTATAAAGATTTAGCTAATGAGACAGTTCAAAGAAAATATGTGTTTCTGTGTACTGTTGATGTTATGACATATTTTGGAATAGAAAGGATGGTATATTTAGTATTTGGATTGTCTGCAACTGGGCCACTTATACCTATAAGTCTCCTTCGAAATGATGAGTTTCGCACAGCATTAAAAAAATTATAAAGATTAAGCTGACGAGACAGTTCAAAGGAAATATATGTTTCTGTGTACTGTTGATGTTACGACATATTTTGGAATAGAAAGGATGGTATATTTAGTATTTGGATTGTCTGCAATTGGGCCACTTATGCGTATAAGTCTCCTTCGAAATTATGAGTTTCGCACAGCATTAAAAAAAGTATAAAAATTTAGCTGATGAGACAGCTTAAAGGAAAAATGTGTTTCTGTGCACTGTTGATGTTATGACATATTTTGGAATAGAAAGGATGGTATATTTAGTATTTGGATTGTCTGCAATTAGGCCACTTATACGTATAAGTCTCCTTCGAAATGATGAGTTTCGCACAGCATTAAAAAAAAGTGTAAAAATTTAGCTGATGAGACAGTTTAAAGGAAATATGTGTTTCTGTGTACTGTTGATGTTATGACATATTTTGGAATAGAAAGGATGGTATATTTAGTATTTGGATTGTCTGCAATTAGGCAACTTATACGTATAAGTCTCCTTCGAAAGGATGAGTTTCGCACAGCATTAAAAAAGGTATAAAAATTTAGCTGATGAGACAGTTTAAAGGAAATATGTGTTTCTGTGTACTGTTGATGTTATGACATATTTTGGAATAGAAAGGATGGTATATTTAGTATTTGGATTGTCTGCAATTGGGCCACTTATACGTATAAGTCTCCTTCGAAATGATGAGTTTCGCACAGCATTAATAAAAGTATAAAAATTTAGCTGATGAGACAGTTTAAAGGAAATATGTGTTTCTGTGTACTGTTGATGTTATGACATATTTTGGAATAGAAAGGATGGTATATTTAGTATTTGGATTGTCTGCAATTGGGTCACTTATACCTATAAGTCTCCTTCGAAATGATGAGTTTCGCATAGCATTAAAAAAAAGTGTAAAAATTTAGCTGATGAGACAGTTTAAAGGAAATATGTGTTTCTGTGTACTGTTGATGTTATGACATATTTTGGAATAGAAAGGATGGTATATTTAGTATTTGGATTGTCTGCATTTGGGCCACTTATACGTATAAGTCTCCTTCGAAATAATGAGTTTCGCACAACATTAAAAAGTATAAAGATTTAGCTAATGAGACATTTTAAAGAAAATATGTGTTTCTGTGTACTGTTGATGTTATGACATATTTTGGAATAGAAAGGATGGTATATGTAGTATTTGGATTGTCTGCAACTGGGCCACTTATACCTATAAGTCTCCTTCGAAATGATGAGTTTCGCACAGCATTAAAAAAATTTTAAAGATTAAGCTGACGAGACAGTTCAAAGGAAATATATGTTTCTGTGTACTGTTGATGTTACGACATATTTTGGAATAGATAGGATGGTATATTTAGTATTTGGGTTGTCTGCAAATGGATGCCACTTATACCTATAAGTCTCCTTCGAAATGATGAGTTTCGCACAGCATTAAAAAAAGTAAAGATTTAGCTGATCAGACAGTTTTAAGGAAATATATGTTTCTGTGTACTGTTGATGTTATGACATATTTTGGAATAGAAAATATGGTATATTTAGTGTTTGGATTGTCTGCAATTGGGCCACTTATACGTATAAGTCTCCTTCGAAATGATGAGTTTCGCACAGCATTAAAAAAAAGTATATAGATTTAGCTGACGAGACAGTTTAAAGGAGATATGTGTTTCTGTGTACTGTTGATGTTATGACATATTTTGGAATGGAAAGGATGGTATATTTAGTATTTGGATTGTCTGCAATTGGGCCACTTATACCTATAAGTCTCCTTCGAAATGATGAGTTTCGCACAGCATTAAAAAATGTATAAAGATTTAGCTGACGAGACAGTTCAAAGGAAATATATGTTTCTGTGTACTGTTGATGTTATGACATATTTTGGAATAGAAATCATGGTATATTTAGTATTTGGATTGTCTGCAATTGGGCCACTTATACCTATAAGTCTCTTTCGAAATGATGAGTTTCGCACAGCATTAAAAAAAAGTATAAAGATTTAGCTGATGAGACAGTTTAAAGGAAATATGTGTTTCTGTGTACTGTTGATGTTATGACTTATTTTGGAATAGAAAGGATGGTATATTTAGTATTTAGATTGCCTGCAATTGGGTCACTCATACGAAAAATTTCATTCATTTCGAAGTCTCCTTCGAAATAATGAGTTTCGCACACCATTAAAAAATCTGATGTGAGCAGCACATGACTTTCCTTATATAATGCAATGAATTTACTACTTTTACAGTAAATAAAATAGATTATTTTTATAGTAGTTATTTATATTCTTTCCAAGATATTGAAATTTTGTCAATGAGTCGTCAATTCCCATGTCGTCATCATCAATGAATCGTCATTTGTTTAGCGTCATTTTTATCTATTTGGCGAGTTTTCGCTAATTTTACAACATTAAAAATTCGCCAATTAGGCAACATTCCACAAATTCATCGCCAAAGTCACGCCAAGCGTTATGGACGAAGAAATAAGTTATTCTTAGAGCAGATAAATGACTATTGGCGTTCAAATACAAAAGTATTACTCAAAGTACCTTTTTTCATGAATGGAACGAGCTAGATCCACGAGAATGATGTCACCTAATTTATCGCATGGTATTATATATGAAAAGTGAACATGTTTCTCAACAGTTAATATTTTCTTTTAATAAGTTTTTTTGATAAATTTATTTGAAAAATGAACAATATCTCGAGAACGGTTCATGCTAGCGTTCTGAAGTTTATGTCAATCATTTTCTAAGGAAAAATTGCATAAGAAATGTCTATTTGCGTAACTTTATTAAAGGTTTTGATTTTTTGACGATTTTTTCAATATTTCACTCGAAAATTTAGGGGGATACTGAACATTCGATTGTGCATAAAAACAATAGGCTTCCAATGTTTATGGATTGTGATTTTTGTACCAAATTTCGATCGAATCCATCCATTCGTTCTCAAGTTATCGTCTCCACATACTCAGTCTACACACACACACACACACACCCATACATACTTTCACACACACACACACATACAGACATCACTTCAAAAATGCTTGATTCGTGATCAGGGATGCTTGTAACGTTCTCTCCCGTCGCAAACTCGAATTCGAATTTCCGACCCCATCACAATACTTTCCTTATACATTATGTATATAAGGAAAGTAAAAAGTATAAAGATTTCGCTGATGAGACAGCTCATACAGATTAGTAAATAGTTATTTATTTCATTGAATTTTTCTGTTTCTCGTTTCGTTTTATTCATTCATTGTTTTTGGTGTAAATAACATCCATGCATACTAGTGATATATCTGGCTGAAATTGGAGCGTTACGGAAATTGCAAGCATTTTAGTAGCTTATATCCTTGAACTTAATAGATAAAAATGGAAGCAAATTTTATCTATTGATTTGTCGTAAATATAAGGTACAGATTATGTATACAACAAGAAAGGTCAATCATGCATAAAGCATTGATTCTGAAACATTTTCCAACTGCAATGCAATTATATTTAAACATCTCTAAAATGCTATACATTCAGCGGCAATATTTTTAAAATTATCACAATACCACATTAATTTATTATATTTGAAAACTTAAAGTTTCATCGAAAAAAATGAACTTTATTCAAATAATGTCATTGAAATACAAATCTATGTAAAAGCGGCAAATATTTCATTCATACACTTTTATTCCATTCCTTTATTCATCATAATACTACAATAATTTATTTTATATAAAAACATAAAACCATTGAGGTAAAAGTAATTTTAACTCTATGCTTAAAACTTAATCGAAAAGTTTGCTATAAAATCGTCTGTTCTCTATGTAAAATCAATGAATGTTTTATTCATATCAGCTATATTGCAGACTCCAGAGCTAAATAATTTTACGGTAAAAAAAATTCAGCAATTCTTATACAACTCATCCCACATCTATATGTTGTTGTTGTTGAGACCCAGACCGTCCGACCTACCAGAAAGGTGTAAGGTAACTGTATGGACGGCCGGGAAGTGCCACCCAATTTAGACCGGAACCCAGTGGGGGAGGCATCCACAGGGACCGTACCCTCCTTCCCCTACCACCAACCTCTCGGAAGGACTTACGGACCCACATGTTTAACGTGATCGTACTCCGCATGAACACGGCGGCATTTGTGGTAGCGTGCAAATCTAGCGCGCAAACCACGGGGATACCGCACCCGAGATGGCCAACAGCACGCGGTGTTCCGAGGTGGTCACCCACCAAGTACTAACCGCGCCCGATGCTGCGTGACTTCGGTGATCTAACGAGAACCGGTGTTTTCAGCACGGTACGACCGTTGGCCCCCACATCTATATGTGTTTACATTCTCCATAAGTGAAAATTAGGCTTGGTTGTAGAAATAGTCAAAATTTGATGATCATTTAAACTCGAATATATTGTAATTGCGTTGCTTCAGAATGTACATGCACAGAAAGTCAGCAGAAATAAAGCGGTTTGAGGACGCATGCAACACTACATATAAATTAAAAAGAGCTTTAAAAATCATGATTTTGACATAAGATGGATGGCATTGATAATTTAAATTAAAATAAATTGCAATTGCGTTGCTTCAGAATGTTGATGCACAAAAAGTCAGCAGAAATAAAGCGGTTTGAGGAAGCATACAACACTAAATATAAATTAAAAATAATTTCAAAAATCATGATTTTGACATAAGATGGATGACATTGATAATTTAAACTAAAATATATTGCAATTGCGTTGCTTCAGAATGTTGGTGCACAGAAAGTCAGCAGAAATAAAGCGGTTTGAGGAAGCATTCAACACTAAATATACATTAAAAAGAGCTTTAAAAATCATGATTTTGACATAAGATGGATGGCATTGATAATTTAAACTAAAATATATTGCAATTGCGTTGCTTCAGAATGTTGGTGCACAGAAAGTCAGCAGAAATAAAGCGGTTTGAGGAAGCATTCAACATTAAATATAAATTAAAAAGAGCTTTAAAAATCATGATTTTGACATAAGATGGATGGCATTGATAATTTAAACTAAAATAAATTGCAATTGCGTTGCTTCAGAATGTTGATGCACAAAAAGTCAGCAGAAATAAAGCGGTTTGAGGAAGCATACAACACTAAATATAAATTAAAAATAGTTTCAAAAATCATTATTTTGACATAAGATGGATGACATTGATAATTTAAACTAAAATATATTGCAATTGCGTTGCATCAGAATGTTGGTGCACAGAAAGTCAGCAGAAATAAAGCGGTTTGAGGAAGCATTCAACATTAAATATAAATTAAAAATAGTTTCAAAAATCATGATTTTGACATAAGATGGATGACATTGATAATTTAAACTAAAATATATTGCAATTGCGTTGCTTCAGAATGTTGGTGCACAGAAAGTCAGCAGAAATAAAGCGGTTTGAGGAAGCATTCAACACTAAATATACATTAAAAAGAGCTTTAAAAATCATGATTTTGACATAAGATGGATGGCATTGATAATTTAAACTAAAATATATTGCAATTGCGTTGCTTCAGAATGTTGATGCACAGAAAGTCAGCAGAAATAAAGCGGTTTGAGGATGCCTACAACACTAAATATAAATTAAAAAGAGCTTTAAAATTCATGATTTAGATATAAGATGGATGGCATTGATAATTTATACTAAAATATATTGCAATTGCGTTGCTTCAGAATGTTGATGCACAGAAAGTCAGCAGAAATAAAGCGGTTTGAGGACGCATACAACACTAAATATAAATTTTTAATTGTTGCCAAATTAACAAAAATCTCGCCAAATTGATTAAAATGACGCTAAATCAATGAAAATGATGGCTAATCGAAGAAAATTCAATATCATGGAAGAATAAAAGTACCTACTATAAGAATAACGTTTTTTTAGCTGTAAAAGTAGTAAATTCATTGCATTATATAAGGAAAGTGATGTGTTGCACACATCAGGTTTTTTTAAATTTGCAATTAAAAATTACATGTCTTTGGTAATAATTAAATAAAGGTTTTTGGATTAACAGTTTTGGGATATGTGACGTTTGACTGCATTTATTGTTCAGATGGATCCTTCCATGAAAGTTCGTGTGGAGCCCCAGAAAACGTCGGAAACGCAACTGATAATAAATATCACACGTTGAGGATGTTAGCCGAAACTAAGTATGTTGAATAAACAATTGGGATACGTTTATATCCTCAGAATTTCCATTAGAGGATAGCTTATTATCTCGTACTACAATTATCTCTGTATGTGGAACAATCACTGCTCTCAAGTAGAACGGATCATTACAAATTCTATTACTGACCGTGGATTATAATAATAGTTTGAAGAGAATTGTAGAGTGTGCATTGGTTACAGAGTTTGTAGAGTTATATGGACGGATACTGGATAATTAGTTTATGAATGATTGAATTGATGATATTAGTACGCAAGCTGGTATTTAGGTTTTAGAAAATAATATACATATATATTTGTACGGAAATCAATCTTTTTGTCGTTCAAAATATTTGCCTTTAGCATCAGTACATTTCTTCATTCGAATAAACCAATTTTCAAAACAGATATGCCATTCAGAAGTTGGTATAGCGGAAACATGAGATTTTATAAGCTTCAACTGCTTTTTCTGGGCTATTAAATCGTTGACCACGCATTTTTCCACGGTTGTTAAAAATAAGAAAAAATTATCTGGAGTGTATCTTAACTTCATTTTCTCATACCAAAAATATTTTTCTTTTTAATTTTACAGGAAAAAATAAAAAAAAAATGGTACCATTGGTCCAAATTATCACAACTATAGCTTGTTACCCATCACGTTAAAGGAGTTGAAAAAATCTTTTAATTGATACCATACTTGACAATACACTCTTTAGGGGGGGGAAGCTTGCTCCCCCAAAGGGTGGGTTAATGACGTCACAAACAAAAGAAAATTGTATCTCGCGGCTATTTATCACAACAATGATTGAAACCATCAAGTTTCGTAATCATTAAGGAGCCATAAATAAATCCTTTTATGTATGATTATGTCAAATTTTGTCCTATGCTGTCATGATAAAAAAATATAAAACTTCGAATAAAGTTCTACGTTTTCGCTCGAATTAACAAAAATTCTATCAAATTCTAGATTTTTGATAATAAAGCCGGATATAAAGTTTCGTGGGAATCCATTAATATTTGGGGCTGCTATTGTGTACACAAGAAATCGACCACACACATCAGACATACAGACATACAGACAGACAGACGAACACCACTCCAAAAATAGTCCAAACGTGTGTGTGTGTTAAGGAGGTCTTAAAACATATATTGACATCAAAATCTCGAAATAGAAAGTTTTCGTGAAAACGATACTTTCTCAATACTACGTATGAGAGAGTAAAAATTATTAGGTGTTACATCAGTCGAATAAGGAAAATGACTCATCAAATTAATTTTTCCGTGCTCCAAGTATGGCTGATAGTTCGAAATGCAGTGTGTGCAGTCAGCCTTCCATTGTCACGATAAAAAATAATGCGATGCTTGCATTTTTTCTAATTTGAGCATCTGTTTCTGGCAAACAAATTACGGTTACCAATCAGCATTTACTGTTTCTACGATCCTCCAAAGCAACGGTTGCAACATGGTCGGATTTACCAAAGAAAACGAAGCAATCATTTTCTTTAAGACATTTCGTGCACAAATAACTTTTGTAGGATTTGGTTCAATTTGAAACTTCTAAATAGCAGATTGTTGTTTTGTGTCGGCTTCATAAGAATAAATCCACATTTCGTCACCTGTTGCAATGTCTAAGGTATGATTTGAGGCATCAGAGTTGAATCTTTTGAGATTTTCCTTGCACCATTTGACACGAGCATCCTTTTGAGATTAAACTGTGTGGCATCCAATGCGTTCACTCCTTTTTGACTTTTAAATAATCTTGTGAAATTGAATGCACTCGGGTCCTTGAAATCTCTCAATTTCATCATATGTGGCATGACGATCTAAAGTGATCATTTGTTGCACAGTATCAGAGTTTTCTGGCATCACAGCAGTGGTCGACATTTACGAAATTCATCACTGAGACTCCTGCGCTCCAGATGGAATTCTTTAAACTAGTTCTAAATTGTTGCTTTGAATGGCGCTAAAATTCGAATTCATTCGATCTACTCACTGTTGCTGTGTTAACCCTTGTCGAAAGTCATAATAAATCATAGCTCGAAAATGATTATCATGAATAATCACCAATCATCTTGGTAAGTTTGATAAATTTTTCCAAATTTCTTATTCCCTAAATTTATCTCTTCTTATTCTTCTTCGACCCAGAACGTCCGACCTATCCGAAGGTGTAAAGCATCTGTTTGGACAGCCGAGAAGTGCCACCCAATTTAGAAGGGAACACAGTTTGGGCGGGATCTACAGCGACCGTCCCCTCCTTCCCCTACCACCAACCTCTCGGAAGGACTTACGGACCCACGTATTTAACGTGCCCGTACTCCGCCTGAAACACGGGGATAGTTTAGCTACTGCCGGGAATGGGACTCGAGTCATCTGAGTGCAATCCCAGAGCGCTACCCATTCGGCTATCCCACCCCTTATGTCATGATAAATCATACCCCGAAAATCCCTTCGATTTAAATCCATGTTTTATCACCACGTCATTAGCTTGAAAATAACGCCGTAAATAGAATTTTATAGTAATTCTTGTTCCATAACAGCTTGTTTAACATTAACACGAAAATTTAAAATGTAAAATATCGTACTGAAAACTGTTAATCACTGACAGCTGTTATTCTTGGCATTGCTACATTCCAAAAACTTAAGTACTGGCCCTCATATCAAGCGTTTCAAAGGCATAAAACTTACACTCTTAAATAAATTAAATTGTAACTCATTTAAAATGAAGTTATTCTGGTGTAGGAAGTGCCAACTTCACCAGCCAATGCAGTTAATGCGCATGTCTGTGGTAAAGGATTTAATATCCTTTAATCGCCACAACTTCAATTTCACAGTTTCAAGTTTTAAATTTCAAGTTGCATGTTTCCAAATACTAGCTCGTTATGAGTGCAGTTAAACTATCGGTCAGTTATGATGCATGTGACACGGTAATGTCGCCGCTTAAGTGTATGTGGCATTTCCTTGGCATTTCCAACATAGATGAAAAGTGTTTATGACATTGGTCATTCTGTCTGTCTGTCTGTTCCCACGATAATTGCCGTAGAAATGACTTTATCAAAACGAAATTTTATTATGTTGTTGATATGGTTGGTCTGTGGGACATATGGAAATGTAAAAGAATTATATCAACTAATTAGTTTCGGATTGAATCCGGGTTGAAAAAATAAAATACAATGAACGTAATGGGACTTAATTTTTCAAACATTTTTAAGCGAAGTTAAAATTCACAAATTGCTTCGCAAATGTTAGGAAATATTCAAATTATCACGTAAAATATAGAAAAAAAGTTTCAGCAAAATATATTAGATAGTTTTCTAAATAAAAATTAATATAATAATTATACCCATGATGTATGAAGAGATCACGTGACTCATTGCAAAATAAAATATGCCATCCGTCTTTTATTCGTCTGTAAAGATCGTCAAATGTAAGGATCTTTTAAATTTATATTTAGTGTTGCATCCGCCATAAAATCACTTTGTTTTTGCGTATTTTCTCTGTATCTAAATTCTATGCTATCGCAATTATAATGCTTTTTATTTTAAACGATAACTAAACTTTGATTATTTCTACAACGAAGCCTAATTTTAACGTATGCAGAACGTAAACATATCAAACGATGGTACGGTGAGTTGCATAAGAATTCCTGAATTTTTTTACACAAAATTATTTAGCTCTGGAGTATGGAATATAAGAGATATGAATGAAATATTCATTGATTTTATATATAGAAACAAACGATTCATATTTTAATAACGCCATTTCAATAAAATTCACTTTATTTTCCGATTTTTTGATTTTTCGAAGTTTTAAGTTTTCAAGTACACTGCTCACAACTGAAATCGCAACACCATGAAGAGATTGATGTACACTTATGAAATTTACAGAATATAATTGTAACATGGAAATGTGCAAATGATAAAAAAAATCATACCTAGAAAATGAAAGCATGGAACTTTATTGCCATTAGATCAATATGGAATTGGCCCACCTCGAGCGGTTATGCAGGATTGAATACGACGAGACATCCTGTCAAAGAGATGGTCAATGGTGTGGTGAGGGATGGCATTCCACACAGCATGTAATTGTAATTGAACATGGTTGGGAGTTCTCTTAATTCGCGACCATGATGTCACAGATATGCTCAATTGGTGACAAATCCGTAGAATATGCTTGCCGGGGCAGGATATCAGACTTTGTAGACTATTCACAGTTATACGTGCAGTACGTGGCCTGGCATTATCCAGCTAAAAAGCAGTCCAGGTCTGGTTGACAGATATGGCTGTACCACAGATCTCACAATATCAGAGACGTATCGATGTGCCTTGATACTGCCAGAAATGTGGATCAAAGGTGTTCGTTCACAAGATGCTATACCACCCCAAACCATGGTACCATTTAGGGGGGGGGGCTGTGTGGCGACTGATAGAAAAACTTTCCTGATGGCGTTGTTGAAAGCGCCGCCATACGCGAGTACGGACATCTGGCATACCAAAACACAATGGTGATTCATCCGTGAACAGAATGCTTCGCCATTCTGTCGACCAATTGCGTCTCATTTAACACCACTGGAGGCGACGTAACCGGTGAAGACGTTGAAACGGTAGGTGTCGAAATGGTCATCTACCTCGGAGTCCTGCGTCATGCAAACGGTTTCGAATTGTTTGCATCGAAATCACGTTACCTGTAGTGTGGGATAAATGTCATTGTAATACGGTTGCTGTGGCAAATGGATCTCGCGCAACGCTTCTCAGAAGCATACAATCCTCGTGTGGTGTGGTACACTTGAAAGATCCCCTACCCGATCTTCGTGTCGTTTCGTTGTCTGTCACGAATCGTAACACACGCCGTTGAACTGAGCTCACATCACGACCCAATAGTTCAGCTATCTCTTGAAGGCTTCCACCCTCACGTAAAACAATGATTTGTTGCCATTCCGTTGATGTCAGCGGAACGTATGCGATATGTCGACGTACTCTTGGCCTACTATGATGATTTTTACAACCTGAAACCAAGGACGCTAAAATTTAGCTGTGATATCGCTAATCCTTTACCTGACGCTTTTATGCTGCTCGGCAAGGTGTTACGTCACTATGCGTAACGAAACTATGATCATTTGCATATCTCGCCTTGCTGTTTCCATTGCCTGATTTACACAAAGCTACACTTTCAACTTTAAGGTGTTGCGATTTCAGTTGTGAGTAGTGTAATTCATTAATTAGGAGTCATTTTAATATTAATTTGGCGGCATTTTTGCAATGTTGACGCTATATTCGTAAATCCAGGGTGAAATATCGCCAAGTTGCCGATACTTTGCTAGATTATTAACCAAGTTCGCCAAAAGCATAACAAAGTGTGATAGACAAAAGGAGAGAAGAGCATTTTTATATACTAAAAGGTATGCCCGTCATATGACTGAAATCAGAATATGCGAAACATGACTTACCATTTGGCGTCAATTTTATCAATTTTGCAATAATTTTGTCAGTTTGGTAACATTTTAAATAGTCGCCAAGTTGGCGATGTTCCAATAAATTTCTCCCTAAGCGTTACGGATGGACGGACGGAGAAATGGGTTCTACTCTTATGTTCTTTCCAAGATATTGAACCTTCATCAGTTAGTCGTCATTCATTGATTTAGCGGCGGTTTCATCAATTTGGCAACATTTAAAAAGTCAGCAAGTTGAAGATATTCCTACAAATTCGTCACTAAAATTTTACAAAATGTTACGGACGGAAAAATAGGTTATTCTTAGAGCAGATTCTTATATTCTTTCCAGGATATTGAATTTTTGTCAATTAGCCGTCATTTTCATTGATTTAGCGTCATTTTTATCCATTTGGCGATAATTTAGCTAATTTTGCAACATTTAAAAATGTCGCCAAGTTGGTGATATTCCACCAAATTTCTTGCCAAAATCTCGCTAAGCGGTATTGACGGAAAATAAGCTTTTCTTATAGCAGATAAATAACTATTGACCAAATACAAAAGTATTACCTAAAGTATCTATTGTCATGAATGGAACGAGCTAGATCCACGAGAATGATGTTCTAAAATTTATCGCATTATATTATATATGAAAAGTGAACATACCTGTATTTCATAATAGCTAATCTTATTTTTATTTTATGCGATTTTTTGATAAATGTATTTGAAAAATGTGCGATATCTCGAGAACGGTTCATGCTAGAGTTTTAAAGTTTATGTTAATCGTTAGTTACTGAAAAATTACATACGAAACTACTATTTGTGTAACTTTATTAAAGTTTTTTATTTTTTGATGATTTTTTTAAAAATTAACTCGAAAACTTAGGGGTTCTGAGCATTTGATTGCGTTTAAAAGCAATAGGCTTCCAGTATTCATGGATTGTATTTTTTGAACCAAATCTCATTCAAATCGCCCCATTCGTTCGTGAGCTATTATCTCAACAGTCTCTCCCTCTCTCTCTCTCTCTTTCTCTCACTCTCTCTCTCTCTCACACACACACGTCATCTCAAAAAACATTCATTTCGTGTTGTGTTTAGGGATGCGTGAAACGTGCTGTTCTGTCGAAAACACGAATTCTAATTTTCGAGTCTGTCATAATGCTGTCCTTATGTATTACACTATGTATAAGGAAAGTAAAATTGAAAGAGTTTAGAGGGAGTTAATATAGTCAAACCCTTATAAAGGAAGGATAATAAAAAATTACAGGAGATTAATTAAGGAGAATAATTAAGCAGTAAATAAATAAAGGGGGTACCAAGTTTCGAAAGTTTAACAACAATCAAACTATAAAATTAATAGTGGTTAAGATTTTTTGCTGCTTTTCTTTGTATCTGTTCTAGTTCTATTTCAAGTACTTGTCGTTTGTTTCGTCGCAGTTTATTTTTACATTGATTAAGGGAACATATTGTTCTACTTGTATATTTGGCCTGAAGAAGGAGACTTATACGGCCCTCGAAACGCTTGTTGTCCCCTTACCGACGTATGCCTGCTTAATTCAAGGAAGTTCTGCAAGCTTTTATTTGTTGGCTGTATGGTCTGGGCCTTTCATGCAAGCTTTTATTTAACTAGCAACAGTTTATTTATTGCATTCATGGTACGTTGTAAAATTATAGAGTGAGAAGCGAATATGCGTTGTCATTAGAGTCTTAGTAAGATAATTATATATTGCACGATTATATTCCAAGAAATGGAATTTTAATCACGCAACAATTCATCAGTAAGTTATTATAACAAGTATAGGTGTATGTAATTTCATTCTATCGGAGACTTCACTGATATTCAAATATGACTTTATTGCAATAATGATAGATGTCTTAATGAAGGAGGGTGAATATAATATGAATATCTTCTAATGTTACCGCTCGAATTAGAGCAATCAAAATTGTCTCAGAAAATTATTCTAGAACTTTCACAAAATCATTTATATATTTAAATGGCATTGTGAGGCCAGAATATGTCCTCACATGAGACATTTTTATTTCAATATTTATGGTGCCTGGAACGTCTAACAAAGCTCGAGTCTGGCTGGCGCCGGTGTTTTCAACAACGTGAACTTTTAGGTCAAATACCATAAATTTGGGTGTCCCAGGCCAAAGGGGCTGAGAGGGGCCTTGATAAATGTCAAGTGATGCCATTGGGTTCAGAAGAACCAATGAGCGCCAAGGAGAAGAAGGGTGGAGCTACCCCACCCCCCCGCCGAAGGAACCACAAGTTTTTTGATACGAAATGTTTGAGAAGTAACTCTGATACAAAATGTTGCAGAAGTAAGTCTGACACGAAATGTGGTGACACGAAATGTGGTTGCAAGAGGTTTCATACGAAGTGTTGTTGAAAGGAGTTTGACAAAAGGAGCGAAGCGAACATTACCTAGCAGAGATGACTTAGGAGTTGCATTTATAGTATGCAGATATAAAGTATCAGTCGAAGTGAGATATACGAGGAGCAGCCACACACCACAGAGTTATGGCAGTATAAGACTGATGCAAGCGAGATGATGAGCCCAAGTCTAAACTGGAAGGTATGTGCTCTGATGTTATCGGTCCTAGACACCTTCGTAAAATTAATATCTCTGGTCGTATCTCCCCTAGCTAAAATAGTTAAATGAAAATTGATAATAAATGAGAAATGATATAAATGATAAATTGTTGTTGATGATAAATTGATGTGGTTAATAAATTATATTGTTTAAGTTTTAAATAGTCTAATCTTTTAATATTAATTAATAATTCTTTTCAGGACTTACACAAAAGGTAAAAATAATTGGAGGGTTATTGCTTAAACACAACGCACTTTTAAAATTAAAATTAAATGTAAGTTTCTTTTTCTTCTTCTTCGTCCCACAGGCATTAATGAAGGATATACCATAAGGCAATGCAATTTGAGCAAGGATATACACTCTTTTGCAACAAAACAAAAAAAAACTCAACAAAGCACCATGAAGAAAGTGACTGTTTTTATTGTAATTAAATATGCATACAAATCATACACAGGTAATGAAATGATTGCAAAATCAAGGCCGCAGGATCCATCATTTGTTAATAATTGCACATTGGATTTTCAATTCAGTAATTGGTGAAATCACCCTTGGTGGCAATGCATGCATGAATACGTCTACGTAAGGAGTGATAAAGTTTCCTAATATCATCCTGCGATACATTCTGAAAGGCATTCCTCAATTGTTGCTCCAGATCTGCTATATTTCGGGGTGCTCGAAAATGGCTGCCTAGCATGTCCCATACTTACTCGACTGGCATTGGTCCCAAACTTGCTCGACTGGCGAAAGGACTGAAGACCTTGCTGGCCAAGGAACAGTATCAACAGCACGGAGATAGTCTACAGATATGCGAACCCTATGTGGCTGGGCATTATCTTGTTGGAAAATGTCCTCAGAATGACGTGCCCTGAAGGGTAACTCAAGCGGCCGTAGGATTTCATCAACATATCGATGATCTGTTAAAGTTGTACGCAAGATGACTAGGAGCGACCTGCTGTCGCAAGAGATAGCACCTTACACCATCACCCCAGGTGTAATGGCTGTGTGCCTGTATGAAACAAAGGCTGATTGGGACCGCTGGCCCTGGCGCCTCCACACTCGTACCCGATGGTAATATGCTGAAAGATTGAAGCCGGATTCATCGCTGAACACTATGCGGTTCCAGTCTGCTGGAAGATTTGGCGTCCATGGATGCCAATGTCTGCAAAGGGGAATCGAACTGTTTGGAATCACGTCAAACATCTTTCTGTTTGTATGTCATATGCCTATCTTTTTGGGAGGTTCTTCGTGTGGGATTAACGCTGTCCCACCCGTAAGCAAAAGGTTAAATGCGGATAACACGATATACATAACGTTAACATGTATCGTTTTCCACATATTGCACAGCATTAATATGAAATTGAAAAATCGTAAGAAGCATAAATATATTCTCTGCAGCTAAATGCGTAAATGCTGTGTAAAATACTCATAGCTAGACATAAATGGACATCAGTATTTGTCATTATCATGAGCCGTTCTTAAAATATTGAAAATATTATTGTATTTTTTCGCATGGTGCCCTATAGTCATAAACAAATTAATTAAATGGAATAACATTTGATTATTATTTTGGTGAATAAATTAGAGGTCTATGCAGGTGTTCATCTGCCTTCGATTTTTAAAACATCTATTTAAAAGCATTATAAAAATAATTAAGTTGAAACTTTTTAAATACATATCCATTTTGTATGTTAATTTGTATTAAAAAGTTAGCGAAATTATTTACAGAATAATTACAAGCCTTATAATACTGCATATTTCCCATTTAGATTAGAAAATATTCTAATATTTGCATATATTTACTATAATGAAATGATTAAATACTTTGTAAGTATTTAAAAAAATCTGATGTGGGCCACAAATGACTTTCCTTATATAATGCAATGGATTTACTACTTTTACAATAAAAAAAATCTGATGTGAGCAGCACATAACTTTCCTTATAATGCAATGAGTTTACTACTTTTTCAGTAAAAAAATAGGTTATTCTTATAGTATATGCTTATATTCTTTCCAAGATATTGAATTTTTGTCAATTACTCGTCATTTTCATTGATTGAGCGTCATTTTATTCCTTTGCCAAGATTTTCGTTAATTTAGCAGCATTTAAAGAATTCGCTAAGTTGGCGACATTCCGCCAAAATCGTCGCCAAAATCTCACCAAGCTTTATGGACGGCAAAGTAAGTTATTCTTATAGCAGAAAAATGACTATTGGCGTTCAAATACAAAAGTATTACACAAAGTATCTCTTGGGCGCCGTAGCCCATTGGTTAGCGCGCTGGAGTTGCACTCGGTAGGCCCGGGTTCGATTCCAGCCACTGCCGTAACTGCCGCCACTGCCATAACTGCCACTGCCGTGTTCACGCGGAGTACGATCACGTTAAACATGTGGGTCCGTAAGTCCTTCCGTGAGGTTGGTGGTAGGGGAAGGAGGGTACGATCCCTGTGGATGCCTCCCCCACTGGGTTCCGGTCTAAATTGGGTGGCACTTCCCGGCTGTCCAAACAGTTACCTTACACCTTTCTGGTAGGTCGGACGATCTAGGTCTCAACAAAGTATCTCTTCTCACAAATGGAACGAGCTAGATCCACGAGAATGATGTCACCAAACTAATCGCATGATATTACATATGAAAAGATAACATGTTTCTCAACAGTTAATATATATTTTTTAATTTATGGGATTTTTTGATAAATTTATTTGAAAAATGTGCAATATCTCGAGAACGATTCATGCTAGCGTTCTAAAGTTTATGTCAATCATTTTATAAAGAAAAATTTCATAAGAAATGTCTATTTGCGTAACTTTATTAAAGGTTTTGATTTTTTTATGAATTTTTCAAAATTTCGCTCGAAAATTTATGTGGGTTCTGAACATTCGATTGTGTTTAAAAACAATAGGCTTCCAGTGTTTACGAATTATGATTTTTGTACCAAATTTCATTGAATCGCTTCATTTGTTCATGAGATATTGTCTCCACAGACTTACTCACTCACACACACACACACACACACACACACACACACACACACTCACACTCATACATATAACCTCAAAAATGTTCGATTCGTGATCAGGGATGCTTGAAACGTGCTCTCCCGTCGAAAACTCCAATTCGAATTTTCGACCCCGTCACAATACTTTCCTTATGCATTATGTATATAAGGGAAGTAAAAAATCATTGTTTATTAGTTATTATAAGCCATTACTGAGATAGCATGTTTTTTCTTACAATTGTTGTTTCACTCAATTTCAAACTTTGCTAATCTGCTGTAAAAGTGAACGTATCAAAATTTTAATAGGTATGATTTATTGTAAACTAAAATTAATTACGTGGCTTTTCCTGGTTTCTAAATAAGCATCCGCTACGTAAATAATGCAGATACAGATAACACCACTCAATTTCCAAATCGCCTGTTTTGAACTAAAATAATTACCACCTTTCATTTCAATTCAAATCCTTTAGTTTTAATGCATCTTTAGCCATGCCCAACAAGTTGCCATGCCTACTCTTAAACGTCTACTGCTGCCCAAAATAAACCAGAGAAAGAACGGAACCAAAAATTTTGATTTCCATGTGTTTGGTTGAAAGTTAACAGAAAATCAGAAAATAGAGTAATTTAAGAATTTTTTTTTATTAGAAGGCGAATATATACACCCATATTTTTGTACAAACTGTTGCATTGCACTAATGCCCCTCTTTTAAATGCGGTGAAACAAGAAAATAGAAAATAAAACATGTATATTTTGCTGTATTTAAAAATAAATTAATAAATATGGAAGGAATTGTAGAGACATTGTCTGAGATCGTTAGAGAGAACGTTTTTCGACTTTTCTAATATTATCGGGATAGAAATTTTGCGATAATATTTTTGATGGCTAGAAAACCGATTTGTATGAAAATGGCTTAAAGGCATGCTTCTCATTAAAAAATCCCGCCGAGGTTTGTCGTACTGGGCAATCAGCTAACCCATTACTGAGTTATGCGGCGATTCAAAGCTTAGATTTTCCGCTACAGACAACACACATACACAGAAAGACAGACAAATATGTAACTTCTTTTATTATCCAAGATGTTCTCCATAATCCGAAATTCTCGATTTTTGAAAATAGGCTCTTTTTAATTAAATATTTGCAATTAAATATTTGCGGTGTTACTGTGTCTATAATCTTTTCCCGCCTTCTCAATACTATCTATAATTTATATCTGTAATCTTCATTCTATAATATAAGCTCAGTCGTAAAAATGCAAAATGAGCCACGGAAATTGCGTTATCATTAAAAGCCTCACAGGCACTGCTTATTGCATACTGCTGGTAGTTAATTCGGGATTATATTTCCCGGGATCGAATTCGAGTCACACGATAACTCATCAATAATTATTTTCTCGGGTTAATGCAGATGCCATTTATTTTATTTTATCGTTAAAGGTAATCATATTCAGATACTAGCAGTTTACCCTTTCTTCGTATGCAATGTATAATATAAAGCAAATTAAAGTTTACAATTTGCGGTGAACTGTTCCTATTTCGAGTCTTTCTTTTTGCAATTTTGTAATAATTTCTACAAAATAAATTGAGGGTGGCGTCAATTTGATAGAGCCGAAGATGGTTTTGCGTAAATAACATTTTGTGAATTAAAACCCCAGTAACATTTAATAAGTTTATTCGATTTTTTTTAGACTTATTTGTTTCGTTTACTGGTTTCCAAAGTACTACAAGCTACTCGCTAGTTGTTTATAGCTAGTTTTTTTTGTATTCATCCTGATTTCATCTGGGAACTCCAAAGATTTTACCCCAAAACACCCAATTATTACTTTCCTTATATACATAGTATAATGTATAAGAAAAGTATTGTGACGGTGTCGAAAATTTGAATTCGAGTTTTCGGCGGGAGAGCACGTTACAAGCATCCCTGATTACGAATCAAACATTTTTGAGGTGATGTTTGTCTGTGTGTGAAAGCCCCAGGCCGTCCGGCTCGTCCAGAGGACTTGGAGCAACAAGATGGACGAGTTTGTCTGTGTGTGTGTGAAAGTATGTGTGTGTATGTGTGTGTGTATGTGTGTGTGTGTGTTTGTGTGTGTGTGTCAGTGAGTCTGTGGAGACGATAGCTCACGAACGAATGGATACGATTCGAATGAAATTTGGCACAAAAATTGCAATCTATGAATACTGGAAGCCTATTGTTTTTAAACACAATCGAATATTCAGAACCCACATACAATTTTTGAGCGAAACTTTGAAAAATTCATCAAAAAATCAAAACCTTTAATAAAGTTACGCAAATAGACATTTCTCATGAAATTTTTCTTTACAAAATGACAAAATGATTGACATAAATTTTAGAACGTTAGCATGAACCGTTCTCGAGATATTGCACATTTTTTAAATAAATTTATCAAAAAAGCCCATAAGTTAAAAAAAATATTAACCGTTGAGAAACATGTTCACTTTTCTTATGTAATATCATGCAATGAATTTGATGACATTATTCTCGGGGATCTAGCACTTTTCATTCATGAGAAAAGTTACTTTGAGTAATATTTTTGTATTTGAACGCCAATAGTCATTTATCTGCTATAAGAATAACTTATTTCTCCGACGTAATGCTTGGCGAGATTTTGGCGACTAATTTGGCAGAATGTTACCAACTTGACAACTGTTTTAAATGTTGCTAAATTAACAGAAATCTCGCCTAATGGATAAAAATTACGCTCAATCAATGAAAATGACGACTAATTGACGAAAATTCAATATCTTGGAAAGAATATAAGTATCTACACTAAGAATTACCTATGTTTTCTTTAATATAAATGTAGTAAATTCATTGCATTATATAAGGAAAGTCATGTGCTGCCCACATCAGATTTTTTTATTAACGTGCATGGCGATTTATAAATTAAACTTATAAAGTATAAGAGTGTCTAACCAGATTTTACATTCAAGGTAATTTATAAACTTGCCTGGCGGTACATAAATACGTACTCTGCATACGTAAATTTCCATCTATTCTGTTCAAACATTGTTATAACGTTCAAATTTACTTCTTGACTATGAGAGGGCAACATTGCTTCACACATCGCTACGAAAGACTCGCCGGCTATTGCCTTGGCCCGGGAGGATCCTTTTGGACCAGATGGCATAATACGGGAGTGGTAAACGAAAGTTCGGAGTTCGAACCTATCCCACACCATCGGGAATCCCCCCCCCCCCACAGTTAGATTCCCGTAATCTTTACATTCAAAGGTCGTAATTGATGGAATCCAGTCAAAATTGCTCTTCTGTAAAATTTATTTTTATATACATTTCCTTATTTTTTTAACCGGAAAAGGTTTAAAAAAATTTGTCTGCTGTATAATCACATTGGATATAATTCTGTTGCTAAACATGAAATATATTCTTCATATAGATTTACGGAAAAATATCGGATGCATAATGCTATTACTACGTAAAGTTCTTTTCTTATTAATATAACAACTTATGGCTCTAGAAACTTGAAACATGGACTAAATTTGAAGTGGGGCTATTCTAAGGCTGCCTATGCAGTTTCATTAAATTCGGAGAAACCATTCTTCCGTATTGATGAGCCAAACACACACACACACTGATAGACAGATTTTCAATTTCATTTATATTGATAAATCTGTTGTAGTAATCACAGATGTGTCTTCAAAGAAAGTGATAGTTTAAATTATGTTACATAATTTGTTCTTCCTTTATGGCAAATGTATAGAGTAAAGTGGAGCGTATGGTAAATGTATAATGTAGGGTATAGAGGATTGAAGTCGGGCATATGAAATTTTAAAGCCATATAAGCAACTAAGACATTGAAGTAGTTGAATTTCTTGACGTGAGTAACATCCATAAATAAACATCTGGCTACAATCTGGGCTTTATGGAAAATGTAAGCGCTTTGAAAGTTTAAATCTTCAAATCTAATAGATAAAAAATGTTAACAATTTTTAGTTATTTTGCCGAACATATAAAATAATTTCAATATTTTAAACTGTATCTTTATCGAAAAAGATATTAAAAAGTTTGTGTACGGAAGAATTTTAGCTTCACTTTGATTACTTTTACTCGTAATAGCTTCTTAAGTGTGTATAGCTTCTTAAGTGGTGTCTTGCTGTGACCGTGGTGAAACACCACAGTACTTAAGACATTTGTCTTGGCGGGGATCCTTAACTTTAAAGGACACGATTTCGTTTGTAGTCAGCAGCTTCTACGTTTGAAATTAAAGTACATTTTAAAAACGACACAGTGACTAAGCCGTAATATAGTGCTGAATATAGTAAAATTATGGGATCCCCGTGAAAATTATTGTCGTTCATCAAGAAACTGTCATGTAGGAATTGTTTGACGCTGTACTACAGCACCTAATTTTTATGCTGGGTTTCCAGAAAACCCAGATTCAAAAACAATAATTTATGTTTCGAGTTACTTTTATCGCTGCTGATACAAAATGAAAATCTAGTTCAATAATATTAGCAGCAATCCATTTTAGAAATAACTAGAATTCTTACAGCGCCCAAATATGGCAAATAAATCATACAGATGGTCTCAGTAAATATTAAATACTAAAATTTAGAGACCCATCACCTAAACAAAGTACTTCTACTCGTAAATCTTTATATAATATCACATAATTCATTCTAATTAAATGAGTTATAAATTTAAAAATAGATCCTTACCATGAAGGAAAACAACAGTAATAATAATTCGCAACACAAGCTTAATTGCTAAGAAAAACAAAGTATTATTTTCTAATGAGAACTCTGTGGTTGGAAGACTGTTCGCTAACACTCACCAATCATATTCACTTCGAAGGGATTTCATCCCGGCCGGTGCACAGGATTTCTATTGTGTCCATTGCTTCCCCTTCGTTGGAACCCCTTCATCAGTGCAAGAAAACCAACAAACCCGAAGTCCAAAAGAGGAATGGACCAAATTCCTATTCCTCTTTTGGACTTCTGGTTTGTTGGTTTTCTTGTACTGACGAAGAGGATCCAACATATACTCGAAACAGCTGTATGCTGCGTTATTTTGTTATTCGTGTTTATTTGCGTCGCACTAGTTTTCCTTAATCTTTATATTACAGAAAATTGAAATGTTTAGGTTTCTGATAACCTCCACCCACCGCCCACCCAACAAATAAAATTTACATTTTAAACGTTTGTTAAATACAGTGTTTCTTTAATAACAATAATGATAATAACAATAATGATCCCCTAATAAACATGTTGAGACGTAAAAGATCGCAAGGGATTTGCTTTATTCAACTAATTTATTATTAAATATACAGATAGGAAAAGCTTCCAAACCTCCCGTCATAATTAACTACTACAATATATAAGAACTCTGAAAATTTGAACTATTATTCATGATTTAGTATCCGCTAGTAAATGCAAGTACATTATTTTACAACAAATGACAGAAAATAAGCAACGAACTCTAAAGATAATGTATTTTGTCTGCATTTTGCTTTCTGAACACGTAGGAAAAAAATTGAAGAGGAAACATATTACTTCGCAACCTTTAGAATGCGTGAAAATTTGACTCCCGAAGCCCATTTGCATCCGGAAATCTATATTTTGAACACGGTGATTTCTTAAAAAGTTGGTTTATGAAGACGTTTATGCCGTATTTGATGCTACGGAAACTTTTATGGCTGGGGGAACATTAGTGACTCATTTTTTCACGCTGATAGAGTATGCGCATTTGCATATAAAAAATATTAGGCATTAAAGGAAGTACTCACCCATATTTTAGGAGTGAAAATATGAATTGCAGCTCTAAGAAACTGTGATTAGTAGAAATGCATTGGAAGGTATTAAGTAAAAGTTAAAATAATTTAATGTATTGTTACGAACTTGCAAAATGCTTTTAATGGAATGAGTATCTTTTGAAAACCGGACTGAGAAAACACCCGTATAGTCATCTATTCTCATGACGTGAATTTATGGTTGCCATGTTTTGAAATTCAAAGAAGGATTGCCTGCTTTGGCGATTTATCGCCAATTTGGCGGCACTTGCTGACTTCCCGAAGCTTTGAAATGCACCTTGAAATAACGAATATTCTACTAGATATGAGATATTTCTACAAGTCTTTACAGAGGAAGTCTATAAAAGGAGTCACCACTTAGTTGAAGAACAGTTGGCGAGATACGAGCTGTATTAAATTGTAACTTATGTCAATGTTTTGAGAATAATAGCTGTTGTTTTATGAAATTTCTTTCCTCAATATCTTGAAAATAGTATCCGTTATTTTGTGTATGGAGTGGAGCATTTAAGTATCAATTTACCGTATATTGCTCCTGTTTACGCTGTTTTTGTGAATAAACGTGTTAGTTATCCAGAAATCTGGACTCATTCTCATATCCTGAGTACACTCCTACGATTCCAGACGTTGCATCGTCACACTATTTAACACCAAACTTATCCTATAGTTCTCTCAAAATACAAGAATAAGCTCAAATTTCTGGATAACTAACACTTTAAAAGCTCTAATAAGCGTAAAAAGGAACAATATACAGCAAATACCTCGATAACTATCTAACTAACTGCCAGATACAATAAATAGTAATTAGCTGCTCAGTTAATTCACAAAATTGCCAGTACTATTCTCAAAACACTAACGTATTTTACTTCAACTACTCTCTGACTGAGCAATGATTCCTTTTATAGCAAAATTAAACACACATCCATAACAGAAGGTCTTTATTTCACATCCTTAAGACGTACAAAAGTTTAAAAAAGGCCATAGCGCTTTCGAGCATAAGTATGACTCTTCATCAGTGGCTACACGGAAATAAAGTTTGAATCGTTCATCTATAGACCAGATATAGCGACAAAATTTGCATAAATACAATTTACAAAAGAATCTACGTTTAGACAAGGATAAACCGTAAACAACGTAAGACGTAAACTTTTGTACGTCTTAAGGAAGTGAAATAAAGACCTTCTGTTATGGATGTGTGTTTAATTTTGTTATTTTAACATCAGACGTGATGCCAAAACATTTAATATTATTGATTCCTTTTATATAATTTCAGTGGAAACTTTCAGAAGGGGCTCGCATCTCCAAGAATATTCGTTATCTCAAGAAAATTCTAGTACATTCGAACATTCAAAAAGTAGCCAAAAGCCGCCAAGTTGGTAAATTCGCCAAATCTGGAAATCCATGACAATAAAACTATGCCCACCCTGTAGTAGTGGCTGAATGAACACGCAGCCATCTTTGGTTAAAACAACAAGTTTATTCTTAAACGGTAGAAAAACATAAAAAAACGCCAATTAATGTAATTCATAAATAATAAATCAGAATGTATATGGTCAACCCTTTCTCCAACCTTTCTACCGTCGGCTGCAGCCACACACGCCAAGTTCTCTCGTCGTTCCATGTTTGCACTTCGCAGCTTTTGAACCTGTTTGCCAGCTCTACCTGCCGCTTGCAATCTGCTCAACTTCTATTTTAGACTCTTCTTTCACAGTGCTTGAAAAATAAGAAATCCTAAAAATTGTTAATCCTTACAACCCTATATTCATATAATTGGAGCAGCTGCTTGTAAAGATATTTTCTCCTCGAATAGGGCAAATGTCTTTAATAGAAGCAAAGTCCCCCTATGTAATATTAGAATAGAAGCAAAGCACAGTGAAACTTTTTACATATTCGTAAAAATATTGAGGGAAAATAATGATATCTACCTGCCTATCACATTCGCGATATATATGGCCAATTATTGTTCTTCAACTTATGGTTAGGCTCCTCCCAAGATACTGTAGACTTGGAAATTACAGCTTTGGTCCTGCGGATAGTTGGTGCAAATTATTTTGAGATTTCATACAAAGATATTTTTGTTACTTATACTCGGAGGAGGAATTTTTTTACCATGAAGTGATCTTTTTTTGAGAAATTTCATTAATTTTTGTAGGAATACATGTCAACATTATAATGTCACAAAGATGTATTAGGCGTTGCAAATTGTACTTTATTTCCAAGCACTATTTATTTGCTTTTTTTTTCTCTTAAATTATGCGTTAAGTTTATCCCCCAAGTTTTAAGTGAAAGTATGTACCTTCCACGAAAATCCACAAATTGAGCTATCATTATTAAAATTGATTCAGTAAGCAAGACTGTAGGTTCGTCAATACTGAAGCAAAAAAGCCAGAACAACAATAGCAAAAAATATCACTTTAAAGTTCGTTTTCCTCGGTTTCTACTGCACCATTTAAAACTTATTTTATTTTGTTCATCTCAGTTTTAAGACGATTTTACAAAAAAAAATAATAATAGTAATTAAGTCATTAGCTCTTTGGAGAACTGGGCTTTAGACTTCAGAAATCGCGTTTTGTCAAGTTAAGTAAAATATACATTTGCTAGCTACGACTTCTGATATGACGACTTGGCCGGGCAGAATGCTGCCGCGTCCCAAAAATATAGGGAACTTTTAAAATTGCATGCAAATGCATGCAATTTCGAATTGCATTCAAACGCAATATGCCCACAATATTGCAATGTACATACAGTTTGAATACGCAATGCAAAATGCTAAATTTGTAGGCATCAAAATGCATGAAAAGTAAATCTATTTTGAAAAATATTTTTTGATGATTGCATCTTGTTATTCAATAATTGATAGCAACATTCAATATATTATTGTATGTTATTCATTATGCGTTATACAAAAAGCTAAATTTGTATGCATCAAATTACATGAAAGGTAAATGTATTTTGAAAAAAAAATGTTGGTCGTATCTTGTTATTCAATACTGATAAAACATTCAATTATAAGATTTTATTGCATGTTGGTTCATTAGATGTAGCATTAGAGTAATATTAATATCTATTGGTAAACACGAGAATAAAACACCGAATTTGCAGGCAAATCTAATCTGTAGACCACAAACAATTTGTTTTAGTCAAAATAACCTTCACAATAATTCTTGCTCTTACTGGCCCACTCAGTCCAGGACATGCCGACTCTGTTGTGGCTAATCTAATAAAGGTATAGCCCTGAATTCGTTTATAGTATTTATTGAGTCGTATGTGGCAACAATCTAACAAGTAATCCGTTTCAATTTGGCGGCTGGAATTCTGGGAATTGTAGATGGAAAGAACGATTCTGGTAATTTTATGGCTGATGCAGTCTCGTAAACATCGAATCTATTATGGAAATTAATCCTTTACGCCTCATATTTTTAATATCTTTAAAAAATGTTTTGTGCGGTTTCATGCAGCCAATTCAATGAAAATATTAAAACCAGTACAAATATGTAATATTTAGTTGAAATATCTATTGTGATTTTTATTTTTGTTGCAGAAATGTTATATTGAACAGTGGTATTCCCCATTATTGGCATAAACGAATTATATATATATATGCTTTCGTTATCAATTCTATCATTTCTATCATAAACACTTTCCAATATAGTTGTAAAGTGTTTATAATTTTGCTAATTCTATCTGTTCGCACGATAACTGCCGTAAGAATGACTTTATCAAAATTAAATTTTACTATGGTGTTGAGACGATGTGTTGATAATATGAAAATAACAAGAAAGATCAATCATGTATAAAGCATTGATTATGAAACACTTTCCAACTTCAATGCAATTTTATTTAAACAAGTCTAAAATGCAATACATTCCTCGGTAATATTTTGAAACTTATCACAATACTGCATTAATTTATTATATTTGAAAACTTAAACCTTCATCGAAAAAAATGAACTTCATTCAAATGACGGCATTGAAATATAAATTGCCTGGTTTAAACATCTCTAAAATGTTATACATTCCTCGGTAACAGTTTTAGAATTATCATAATACTAGGATAATTTATTATATTTGAAAACTTCATCGAAAACAACTGAAATTAATTCAAATGACGTCATAGCACGCCTGGATCTCTCTATAAAAACAGGATTTCATTCATTTCATTCATCACAATACTATAGTAATTTATTTTATTTAAACATTTTGTTTAAGACCATGGAGCTACAAAAAATTAAACTCTATGCTTGAAACTTCATCGAAAAAAATCGTCCTTCTCTTTATAAAATCAATTAATATTTCATTCCTATCAGCCATGCAGACTCCATGGAATAAATTATTTTGTGTTAAAAAAATACAGGAATTCTAATACAACTCATTCTATATATTTTGCTGTTTACATATTACATAGGTGAAAAATAGGCTTAGTTGTAGAAATAATCAAATTTAGATGAGCATTTAAACTCAAATAAATTGTCATTGCGTTGTTTCAGTATGTAGATGCACAGAATTTAAGCAAAAATAAAGTAGTTTTAGGACGGATACAACACTCAATATGAATTAAAAAGAACTTAAAAAAATCACAATTTTGAAACAAGATAGATGCCATATATCATTTTGAAGTGGGTCATGTGATCGTTTCATATCATGGTCACGTGATCGTTTCATATAAAAAGTGTAATTATTATTTTAGTTTTTATTTAAAAAATTACTGAATATATTTCGCTGAATTTTTTTTTATATATTTTATGGAGCAATTTGAATATTACCTAAAATTTTCGAAGCAATTTGTGAATTTTAAATCCTCTTAAAAAATGTTTGAAAAATTAGGTCCCATAGGGCTCAATGCATTTCATTTTTTCGACCCGGGTTCAATCCAAAACTAATTGGGTGATATTATTCATTTATATTCCCATAGGTTCTATAGACCGTCTGAACAACATACTAAAATTTCATTTTGATTAAGTCATTTTTACGGCAGTTATCGCACTAACGGACAGATAGACAGACAGACAAACAGACAGAATGAACAAAGTCATAAACACTTTTCAACTTTGTTGTAAAGTGTTAAAAATGAATAATATCACAAAATTAGTTTCTGATTTCACCTGGGTTGAAAAAATGAAATACATTGGACCCTATGGAACATAATTTATCAAACATTTTTTTAATTTGAGTTAAAATTCACAAATTGCTTCAAAATTTTATTAAATATTCAAATTATCACGTAATATGTGTAAAAAAATTGGGCAAAATGTATTAGGTATTTTTTTAAATGAGAATTGAAATAATAACAAGAAAGATAAATCATGCATAAAGCATTGATTATGAAACACTTTACTACTACAATGTTATTTTATTTAAATATTTCTGAAATGCAATATATTCATCGGTAATATTTTTTAAATTATCATAATACTACAATAATTTATTATATTTGAAAACTTCATCGATTAAAATGAACTTTATACACATGACGTCATTGAAATATAAATCGCCTGGCTCTCTATGATAAAGCAATAAAAATTTCATTCATACACTTTTATTCTATTCTTTTCATTCATCACAATATTACAATAATTTATTTTACTTAACAATTTAAAACCAGGGAGGTAAAAGTAATTTAACTCTGTGCTTAAAACTTCACAGAAAAAGTCTGCTATAAAATCGTTTGTTCTCTATGTAAAATCCATTACTGTTTCATTCATATCAACTATATTGCAGACTCTAGCGCTAAACAATTTCGTGTTAAAGAAATTCAGCAATTCTTATAAACTCAGAGCTTAATGTGTTTACCATAAGTGTTTTTCCATAAGTGAAAATTAGGCTTCGATGTAGAAATAATCTAAGTTTGATGATCATTTAAACTCAAATATATTGTAATTACGTTGTTTCAGAACATTGATGCACAGAAATTAAGCAAAAATAAAGCGGTTTTAGAACGGATACAACACCAAATATAAATTAAAAAGAACTTTAAAAATCACGATTTTGCACAAGATGCATGCAATATTTTATTTTGAAGTGAGTCACGTGATTTCTTCATATAATGGTCACATGATCTCTTCATATAATGGGTGTAATTATTATTTTATGTTTTATTTAACAAACTACTGAAAATATTTTTCTGAAATTTTTTTTAATATATTTTATATGATAATTTGAATATTTTCTAAAACTTTCGAAGCAATTATGAATTGTAAATTCGCTTAAAAAATGTTTGAAAAATTAGGTCCCATTGGGTTCAATATATTTCATTTTTTCTACTCGGGTTCAATTTAAATCAAATTGGGTGATATTATTCATTTATATTCCCATAGGTCCCACAGACCGTCTGAACAACATACTAAAATTTCATATCGATAAAATCATTTTTACGGCTGTTCCGTATCTGTAACGCGATTGCCACTTGGCGACTGAACATTCCACCTTGGCGTTAATTAGGTTTATTGTAACCCTTCGAAAAGACGAGGAGAGCTAGAAAAAGATTAATTTTTGAAAACAAACAATGTCTGACGCAAAATAAAATTTGTTAATATACAGTCCATTCGCAGCATTCTTTCGCTTACCTCCGCACATTTAATGGTCCGTCGAGCCGGAGGTACTACCAGTTCCTATGGTAAAGGATTGGATTAAATAACTAACTTAATCTTACTTTAGTTTCATCGCTCGCCATGACTGACAGTAACACAATTACTGTTCTAAACCGCAAGCGCGGTAATATTAAGGGTCAATTGACCAAAGTTACGAACTGTCTTACCGAAGGAAAAGAACCAACATTCAATGAACTGAATGTCTACTGTGAATTGATTACAACAATTCAAGTAAAGTTTGATGCACTAAAAGTAGAGTATTACGCTACTGTTCCGGATGACGAGTTCGAAGAAACAGAAGCAGCCCTTTCGCTAATTGATGAAGAGATGCAAAAAATAGAGGTAAGAATTAAGACCTCTATTAATAAAATTAATGATAATTCAGATAATTCTACAATCACTGGGAATAGATCTACTCTAGAGGTATGTTCATTACATACAGATCTGCATAAAAGGGCTTCGATCAAACTACCCAAAATTCCATTACCTATATTCAGTGGTAAATTTGAGGAATGGAATCTATTTAAAGGTCAATTTAAAGCCTTAATATCTGAAAATCAAGATTTATCAGAAAATGAAAAACTCCATTATTTACGCGGTTCATTAAAGGGTGAAGCTAAGATTATTGAAACTTCCGATGATTCGTACAATTCTCTTTTTAAGGCTTTGGAACAACGCTATGAAAATCATAGAATTATTGTTGACACACATATGAAAAATATTCTTAATATGGATTCAATTAAACACGAATCTGAAAGGGAACTTCGCAGCTTATTAGACATCGTAAAGAAGAATCTCAGAGCTTTAAATGTTTTAGAATTTAATTTTTTTAGAATTTAATTTTTTAACAAATTTTCTAATGCATTATTATTAAATATAATAATAATGCATTAGAAAATGTATTTGCATTTTCGCAAATTAGATCGCGAAACACGCAAGCAATATGAGTTAACGCTAACAAACAATGAAGTTCCAGATTTCGATGCATTTTTGGAATTTTTAGAAAGAAGATGTCAAATTCTTAGTAGTATTAGCAGAAATATTGCTAAACCCAATGTGGAACGATCAAAATCATTTATCGTTAAATCCAATAATTCATCGAAATTATGTGTTGCATGCAAATACAAATATCATCCTATTTATCATTGTGAAAAATTCAAGGACATGAAACTAGATAGCAGATTAGAGATTGTTAAAAAACACAAACTATGTTTTAATTGTTTAAGCGATCTTCATATTTTATCAAACTGCAATTCTAAAAGTTCTTGTTTCGTTTGTAAGGCATCGACTCATCATACGCTGCTACATAAGTATTATTATACACCCACTTTAACTACGCAGATGTCGCCAGACACTTTGGCATCTTATAAGGGCCAAGAAAGAGTAAACAATACCGCACAATTTATTGACTCGCAGCAGACTCGTTCTTCCATTTTTACAAATGGAAATTCGAAAAGTGTGTTGGTTAATACAGCAATCGTGTACGTGAAAGATTCATTTGGTGAAAGAATTGCATTGAGAGCAATTTTGTACTGTGCATCTCAGTCATCATTTTTATCGTACAAAGCGGCTGATGCACTTAAATTAAAGAAAGAAAAAATACAAATACCAATTTGCGGTTTGAATGACACTACTCTAAATGTCAGGTCCAGGGTCACCTCTGAAATATCGAATGAAAGTAATGATTCAAAATGAGAATTAGAGTTACTTATTGTACCTAAAATAACAGATGTTACGCCTTCGAAGAAATTTAAGATTTCTAATTTGAAAATTCCAAAGAACTTAAAACTCGCAGATCCTAAATTATTTTTGCCTCAAAAGGTTGATTTACTTTTGGGTGCAGAATATTTTTTCGCTTTCTTAAACTCGGATAAAATTAGATTAGCAGAAAATTTATTTCTACAATCAACTGTTTTCGGATATTTGGTTTCGGGCAGTGTTTCGGAGGATAATTCTGAGATGTCAACTAACTATTGTTTTTTGTCTCAAAATTTGGAGACTCTAAATAAAACACTTACCTCGTTCTGGGAAACAGAAAACATCGAAAGTCACGAAACTTGCATCAGTGAAGAGTTAAAATATTGCAACGAACACTTTGAAAAAACGCACTATTGGAACGCAGATGGAACATATGTAGTTAAAATGCCATTCAAACCAGAGCTTTCTGGAAATATGTTAGGGAGTTCTAAAGAAATTGCTTCTAAAAGATTAGAACATTTATGGAAACGCTTAGAACGCGATCCTACCATGCAAGAGCTATATTCAGATTTCCTTAGGGAATATGAAGTTCTAGGCCACATGGAGGAAATAAAGGAAGATGAAGATTCTGAAGAAGGTTATTATCTCCCTCACCATGGCGTTTTGCGACCAACTAGTCAAACGACCAAACTGCGCGTCGTCTTCGATGCGAGCGCAAAAACTACCAAAAAAAATTCTTTAAATGATTTAATATGCGAAGGAGGGGTGATACAGGAAGATCTTTTTTCGATATTAATACGTTTTAGAAAATATCTCTATGCATTCACCACAGATATAGAAGAGAATGATTGAAATTGATCCGTCACAAAGAAAGCTTCAAAGGATTTGTGGAAATTCAATAAATCGGCAACAACCAAGGCTTATCAGTTAAAAACGGTTACCTACGGCACTGCGAGTGCGCCTTATTTAGCTACGAAAGTTTTGCATCAACTTGCTTTAGATGAAAGCAAAGGCTTCCCATTAGCATCGAGTGTTATCCTGCGCGACTTCTATATGGATGACTGTCTTTCTGTTTCTTCGGATTTGAAGGAATTTGAAAGTATTCAATTAGAATTAACACAGCTCCTTAGAAGAGGAGGAATGTCTTTACATAAGTGGTGTTCCAATACAACTCACACTTCTGAACAGATTTTTCCCTTAGATCGAAATTCAGAAGAGATAACAGTAAACACGTTAGGCATGCTTTGGAATAGCTCAACTGACACATTTACATACAACGTTTCAATCGACAATAAGTGTAGTTTCACCAAACGAGATGTGCTCTCACAAATTGCCCGAATCTATGATCCTATTGGTCTTCTCGGGCCAATTATTGCCAATGCGAAGATTTTCATGCAACAATTGCGGTTGCTGAAATTAGGTTGGCATGAAACATTACCACCAGACTTTTCGAAACAGTGGATGGATGTCCTTTATTAAGACACTGCCAGATTTAGAATTCATCAAAGTGCCCAGATGCGTCCTTAAATCCGAGGTCAAGTCTATTGTTCTCCATGGATTTGCTGACGCCTCCTCTAAGGCTTACGGAGCAGTAGTGTACGTGCTGTCCGTAAACTATGCAAGCCAAGTCTCCTGTCAACTTCTGTGTAGTAAATCACGCGTGGCTCCCATCAAAACCATGACGATTCCAAGACTTGAACTTGCGGCGAGTCTCCTTCTTTCACAACTAATCCATAAGGTCTTAGATGCGTTAAAATAGAAGGTGGACTCTGTTCAACTATGGTCTGATTCAACTATCAGCCTGGCTTGGATAAGGACCTCTCTCCACTTTCTCAAAACCTTCGTAAGTAAGAGAGTATCCCAAATCCAGCAGCTGACCAAGGACTTCCAGTGGCAACATATCCTCTCTGAATCTAATCCTGCTGACCTCATTTCCAGATAATTGGACGCAGGAACTCTTGCAGACAGTAAACTATGGTGGTGTGGATCAGATCCTTCTGTGTTAGCAATTTCGAGTCACGAGACTTTGAGTGATCCTGATTTCATAATGGACAAGGTCTATTTGGAGGAACTCAAAGTCCCTTCTAAATTAACTTTAGCCTTGAATAGTGACTCTAAATTTTATGATAATTTAATTGATCGCACTAATGATTTTCATAAACTAATTAGAATGCTAGCATTTATTTTTAGGTTTATTAAAAACTGTAAGAGTAATGCTCATGCATTAAAAGGTGCTCTCTCTGTAAATGAATGTAAAGAGGCTGAAGAATGTTTAATTCAGCAAGTCCAGGTAAGTTATTTCACTCCAGAAATTTCGGCCTTACAGAAAGGAGCATCAGTTCCAACGAAAAGTAAGCTCAGATTTTTGCATCCATTTCTAGACAGTAGAGGTTTAATTAGGGTCGGTGGTCGTCTTACTAATTCAAATTTAAATTGCGATCACAGACACCCAATAGTTTTGCCTTCTGATAATAAAATAGTTAAAATGATCTTTCAGTATTATCATAGAAAAAATTTGCACGTTGGGCCACAAGCCTTATTGAACACTGTTCGGCAAAATTTTTGGCCGCTTGGTGGCAGAAATATTGCGCGACAAGTTGTTCATGAATGTGTACCGTGCTTTAAAGCAAAGCCTATTGTGGTAAATCAAATGATGGGGGATCTTCCTCCTGAGAGAGTTATTTGTATCGTTCCATTTTTTAATGTCGGTTTAGATCTGTGTGGACCATTTCAAATTAAATACAAAGGTCAGAGAAAGGGCACACTTAGAAAAATCTATGTAGCTATATTTATATGCATGGCCACTAAGGCTATCCATTTGGAGTTTGTCTCGGAACTAACGTCAGAAGCTCTAATTGCAACGCTCAAGAGATTATTTGCTCGTCGCGGCAGAATCTCGACAATCTTTAGCGATAACGCTACGAACTTTGTAGGAGCTTATGCGGAGCTCAAAGGGTTGCAAAAACTAGTTACAAAGGATGAAAATATCTCAACTTTTTTGATTTCAGAAGGTATTACTTGGAAATTTTTGCCTCCTAGGCCACCTAACTTTGGGAGTCTGTGGGAGGCAGGTGTAAAGGCCTTCAAATACCATTTGAAAAGAGTAGTGGGTTGTGCAAAATTAACACTAGAGGAATTTGTAACCGTAATGATACAAGTCGAGGAAATTCTAAATTCTCGACCACTTTCCCCTTTATCCGCAGACGCTGATGACTTCCAGGTATTAACCCCTGGACATTTCTTGATTGGAAGGTCTATCAACTCAATTCCAGAGCCAAGTTTAATCGACAAAAGGGACAATCTATTAAACAGATGGCAAAGAACTCAAAAGTTAGTTCAAACTATCTGGAAGCGCTGGCAGAATAGTTACTTGAGTCATTTACAACAGCGCAATAAATGGTTATTTAAAAAACAAAATATATTACCAGGAATGTTAGTGTTACTTAAGGACTCAAATCTTCCTTTCAATAAGTGGCCTATGGCCAGAATTACTAAAGTTATGCCAGGTGCAGACGGAAATGTTCGTGTCGTAGACTTACGCACTCCGGCAAGCAATTTTAGGAGATGCGTTTCAAAAATATGCATCTTACTAATTCCAGATAATCACAGTCCAATGTAAAATAATTATTGTTTATTTCTATATTTTATATTTTAGTATTGAAGTAATAATGTGTTCTTTATAATTATTGTGATATTTACTTTGCGTATGTTTATATTGATTTTGTTAGAATATGTTTTATTTGTAAGGTTATGTAATATTTGAAATAATTGAATATTTCAACGCCGGGCGGGATGTTCCGTATCTGTTACGCGATCGCCACTTGGCGACTGAACATTCCACCTTGGCGCTAATTAGGTTTATTGTAACCCTTCGAAAAGACGAGGAGAGCTAGAAGAAGATTAATTTTTTAAGACAAACAATGTCTTACGCAAAATAAAATTTGTTAATATCCAGTCCATTCGCAGCATTCTTTCCCTTACTTCCGCACACCGGCAGTCATCGTGGTGACAGACAGACAGACAGACAGACAGAATCATAAGTCATAAACACTTTTCAACTATGTTGTAAAGTGTTAATTGCACTCATATTATATGAAGAGATTATGTTACTCAATGTAAAATAAAAAGAAAATATGTCCTCATTTTTTTTCCCAGTGTAAAAATCCTGATGTTTAAAGATCTTTTAAATTTCTATTTAGTGTTGCATCCCTGATAAAAACACTTTATATTTGCATATTATATTTGTATCTAAATTCTGTGCCAACAAATTATTCCTACAGCAAAGCCTAACTTCTATAGTATGCAGAATGTAAACAAAGCAAGCGATTGTAAGACCATTTGTATACGAATTGCTGATTTTTTTTACGCAAACTTATTTAGGTCTGGAATAAGTGATATGAATGAATTATTCATTGGTTTTACATAGAGAAGCACACAATGTATAACTTTGTTGACGAAGTTTAAAGTTTCCAACTGTAACAAATTATTGTAGTTATGTGATAATTAAAAAAATATCTGTGCCAAATATATTGCATTTTAGAGATGTTTTAAAAAATTTCATTTCATTTGGAAAGTGTTTCATAATCAATGCTTTAAGCATGATTGATCTTTCTTGTTAAATATATATTGCACTTAAACAGTTTAATTAACAGGATAGTACTAAAGGACAACAAAAAGATTTAAATATTTCATAAATCTTGTCTTAACAAAGTTGCAGGTATTTATTAATGGTATTGTCTTAATGAACTAATAGATATTGATACATTAATGAGTATCTTTTAAAGTAATTAAGCATTTTTAGTGAAATTTTATATGCACATAAAAGAATCTGATGTGAGCAGCACATGACTTTCCCTGCAGACTCAAATTAATCTGTTCTTTATTTCTTTAATAATTCTTTAAAGGGTTTAATTGCACAACATAACACTGAATTTGCAATTTTAATTAATTTTTTTTGGTAACGACTTTTTTCAAAGACGGCGTAAAAAAGCGAAAAAACTGAAATATCTGAAAAAATATATAGAACAGTTAGTCCTATACTAATGGAGTTGTTTTTACTCTATTTCTCGTCAAAATAACATATAAAACAAGCATTTAATGGATGTATTTGAGCATACGTAGTCTTTTATTTTTGATTTTGTCAATTTTTGATGCCCATTTCGTAAAAAAAAGGACAGATTCTTTTTCTTCAAATCTTAGCAAACTCTAATCAGCAGCAGGATATTGCATAAATGACTTATCTACGAATGTTGTGAAATTAATCAGAACCAGGGTGTCACCCACAAGTGACTTACTAAATTTTATGAAATTTGGTCCATTAGTTTTTGAGTTAGAGTGGATACATACATTGCACAGACAGACACATAAACGCACACACAGACGTCAGGCTAAAAATAGTTTTTTCGTATTCTAGAGGTCGTAAAACGTGCAGATCCGTTAAAAACTCAAGTTTCGATTTTCGGTATGATTTTAATACTTTTCCTATACATTACCATGTATTGCAGGGAAAGTAATAATATGCACAAGCAATATCATCGGGATGATAAAGGAGAAAAGAAAGTATAACTATCTATACATTCTTTTTCTACGAAATTGTCGGTTTTGTGGCGACGAAATGTACTTTGCAGTTACCCGACTGTTATATATAAGGGTGTATTTGGGTGGTTGCAATTACCAATATAAAAGTGCACTGACAATATGTCCGATTTCTAACTCCAGGGCTGAAGAAGCTCATGCATATTAATTAGACCAAGCTGAATCCAAATTTGAAATCAGTTTTTCAAATTACTCCCTGGATCTGCAGAAATAGCCTCATGTAGAAGTACACAAATTTCGACTCCGTTGAAATGAATAATCGACGGGAGTTGATGCCCGCCTGTCCCTTTTTCCCGTACATGGCCTTTCTCCGTCCAAATTGTTAAAAACGCCAATCACACATTTACGCATCACTGATGTCTAATGAAAATAAGAAAATTTTCAGTCAATCTGTGGGAACCAAAAAAAAATAATTTATAAAGCTTAACTTTATAATTAACATTAATTATTATTAATCATCATATCTTAACTTTGCCGTAAATTCTCATATTAGTGGACGTATTATTGAAATCCACATTGCTAGTTGTGACGCTATATAAAACCCTCCAATTATTTAACTTTCGTGTGAGTCCTGTAAGGGAATTATTAATTATTATAATACTCATTGACTGCACCATTTAAACTTTAACAATAAAACATTTATTAACAACATAAATCTTAATTAAATTCAACTACACTATTTAATTATATTATTTCAGCGGAGGGGACATATGTGCCCAAAACGGAAAATCCTAAATAGTGGTTATGATCTGATATCATTTTCAATGGGAAAATACCTTCAAGTCTGTCTTGGGCTGTGATCATATATCAAATGCTTGCATCAGTTATTTGTACTGGCCATAACTCTTTGGTGTGTGGCTCCTTCTCGTACTCTGATTGCACTCACACATTAATATATCTCTATTATTTTGGAACCTCTACGGCACACAAGTCGGAATTCACCAAATCCAGTCATCGTCTCCAAGTTATCTTAAGTCGTATTAAAACATCACTGCCTTAAGTCATATTGGTATCTCACTCTCTCAAGTCATGTTAGTTTCTCTTTCTGTGCACAAGTTTTCTTCTCGTGTCGTTCTCGGGTCACAGGCTGTGGTTCCCTCGTTGGGGGGGGGGGGACTCACCCTTTTCTTCCATTTGCCGCATTGAGTTTGACATAACATTCTTCTTCTTTTCATTGGTTACTCCTTTAACCAATGGAACCATTCCACATCTCGTAAGGCCCAGCTCGGCCTCCTCTGTCATGGCACCCCTAAATTTGTGGTTTTCTGACCTTTAGGTTCACGGGGTTATAAAACTCTGTGCCAGCCGGACTACATTTATTGTTCGCCGTTTTGGCCACCATAAATTTGTACATAAAAGTGTCTCATCAAATGTGAGATCTATTTCTGGTCTCACATAATCAAATGCACACACTCTTTCAGAGCCCGGCCACACATCTTGCTACCGTTAACCTTCGGGTTGGTCGTGTGGTCTGGGTCTTCAACACTCTTTCATAGCAAATCTGAAAAACTCTGATATATCCTAGAGAGCAGATTTTCTTCCAGGAATCGGACTGGTTTAATGTGATTTCACTTTTTAAAGTTTGAGAGAAATTTTACGCGCAAGTGCAGAAGTTGTATTTTTTATTGCAATTACATATTTGAACACATTTGATTCCTGTTGTAGCGAGCCCTAGAAAGAACACGTAGGATGTAATAAGCAAAGCAGGCTCTGCTGGTGTGAACGATAATATTCCGCAAAAGTGGCACATTAGTTTTACAAAACCGGCTGTTTTCTTGTTACGGATGCCTTACCAATAATAATATGACAATTGTTTTGCACCATGATTGGTGAATTTTGTGGAGCAGTAATTTATTTTAAAATCATTCGTTTCTTTCTGAACTATTAACAATCAAATTTAACAATCGTGCATCTAACAATTAACAATAATCTATTATTTATTCCCGTAAATATTGACATCACACTCTGCAGCGTACTCGAACCGACAGTTCTTGGATATATTTCACATGATTCTATTTTATAGACTGGTGTTATCTTGCCACCGAGGCAGACATAGATAACGGGTAACAAATAAAGTGTGATTAGGAATATTTAGTACAGTCAACCCTCCTGTAACGCGATTAATTCGTATCACGCTATATGGAAACCGCGTTATAAGAAACTCATGTTAGTATGCAAATTAGATTAATTCGTACCATGCTATATAGGAATCACATACCATGTTGCATGGAATCCGCGTTATAAGAAATTCAGAATTAGTACGAAACAGAGCAATTCATACCGCGTTATCGGGAAACCGCGTTAAGTGAAATTCAGAACATATAAATCAGGCTGATTCGTTCTACGTTATATAAAACTGCATTTTTAAAGCACTATGAAATATGAGTTTATAGATACAAAAGGCAATAATTATATATTTATATATTTCGAATAATTTTTATGAGTTAAATACTTCATATACGAAAATTAAAAAACAATGTGAAATATAAACTTAATAACTTTTTTCTAACAAAAATCGTATTAACATTCATCATCACTGTCAAATATTAGTAGCTTAATTATTTTTCTTTTAATATCTTCTTCACTTTGCATATCTTCATTTTTGAAATGTAGTTTTATTTTATAACTCTACCAAAATCTCTCTATAAGGAGCTAAGCAATTTTGTAATTTTCTTTTAAACTTTGCACTTCGCACTGTTGAAGGACCATTTTCAATAAAGAAATGTTCTAATTGTTTACCCAAATCCAGTACCCTTTTCACAACATGTAAATTGAAATTTTCATCCCATTATTTATCTATATTTTCGTCTACCAATGAATTTGAGGTGAATGTATTAATTTTTTACAGGGGATTTCCCTAATAACTAAAATTGAAAAATGGTGATGTACGTGGATAAAAAAACAGGGGAATTCCCCATTAATTTCAACCGTAAAAGGGTAATAGAGAAGTTTATGCTATAGGGAGACTATTTAAGCTAATTGAGTTGTATTATAGAGAAACCTCGTTATAAGACGAACGCGTTATATGGAAACCGCGTTTTATGAGTACCACGTTATGAGAAGGCTGTCGCAATTTTTGCTCACGCGTTATATGAAAACCGCGTTATAGGAGGGTTGACTGTACTATGTTTCTCAAATTTGAAGTTTTTGTATAGAACATAATACATTTTCAGACACAACTACAAATGTTTTCTAAGAAGAAAAATGGTGATATAACGCAGTGGTAGTTTCAGTAAAAATGTTGTTCAAAAATGGTACATATTTCCCCTTAGTACTAACTATAGTTACTGCATAGCACTACTTTTCTTCTAGTTGGACTTTTTTCTTACGATACCGTATACAAATGTAGACCTCTTATTTATTTTTAAATACTCCTCATCGAAGAAACCAAATGAAAGAATTTCGCATTTAATTTTAACTAACCTTTAAATTGGAAGCATGTGTTCTAAAATCGATTGCTAAAGCTCAACACGCGGATTCAACTATGTGGAAACACCTTGTAATGTTTTTTGTTGCATTTTAGGCGACTTGAAATAAATAATAGAAATTAGGTTATATAAACGTTTCAAATTTTTTTATGATCAAACATTTTTCATATGCATAACATATATTTTACTATCAGTAGTGTGCATGTAAATGAATACCAATAAATTTAAATGCTCTAAGATTGATCACTAAGTTTAAGAAAGAAAACAGAGCAATTATCTGCGATATTCATGAAGATATTTATTATAGAAATAACTTAAAAACTACCCATTTATACTAAAATTTCAAAATTGCAATAGGATTTTTCATTGATTATGACTTCTGGTGAAAAAGTTGATTGCAAATTGAAACCAGGCGTTGCATAAAAAGTACTTTTGTCGAATTTCGTCTGTAACTGACCTTGTATTTGTATAGGGGAAATCCCCAATTTTTAATAAGCAATAAATCTTCGAATAGTGCAGATAATTGCACCAGATTTTTCTTCTTTAGACTAAATGCTGTACATCGCAACTTTTTCTAATCAAAGATTTTTTGCTGAAAGGATTTTACAAAAACTTAGGACATCTATTATTTTTAAAATAACACCGGTGAAAAGCAATATATGAAAGGATTTAGCATTTAACAAAAATTCAAACTCATATGTATGCATCTAAACCCAAATACAGAAGCTCCAAAAGCGAGGTTAACAATGCTGTCATGTTATGTATAATAAAAAACACAAATTAAATTGAAAACATTATAAAAAAATACTGATAGAAAAGTGTTAAATGTGAACATTTAAAATTATTCATACTATATCATTAAAAACTGCTGAAAATCATAAAAAATATAATGATGATAATATAGAGTGCATAAAACCACTACAGAGTAACAATAAATTAAAAAAAATGTATTTTCAAGGCGTACCTTTACAAATTCTGAATGTAACTGCACATGTCACTTTTGTTCCTGGTATTTGATAAATACTTTTATCCTGCGCTAAAATGAAAAAAAACGAATTAAATGGGACAGGGATAAAACCAAAACAACATTTATGCTTCATTTATTAGTATAGATATATATTTCAATAGAATGGAGTTTGATAACGCCCATTGTACTTCAACACGTCTTAATTTGTCTGAGATGCCTCATCTGAAAATTGATCTATGACAGGCCTTTGTTTGGTGTGATCTCCAAGTGTCTGATTTCGAATATTCCATAAATAATGTATATAATATTATTGTAGTAGTGAAACATTAAACAGTTCTTTTGGAAAATGAGGGTAATTATGTGGAAGTACTGCTAAAGAAAACAAGATTATGGGAACATATATAAAACAGAAACAAAATTTATATACGTATAATATTTCCTTTCTTCTGGAATATTTCGACTCTTTCTCCGCGAACCAGCCGGCTCCGTTGAGGTGTTTTCTCCATAAGTTCCCCGTACTTAACGTGAGCATGACGTGAACATAGGGTTGCTATAATTTTGAAGATCAAGAAGGGTGCCATATTTGGCGATTTATCGTCAATTTAGTGACTTTCATAAGGTTTGAAAAAGACCACGAAATAACGATTAGTAGAAAAGATATGGAGAATGATTAGTATAGGAGATATGGAGAATGATTAGTATAGGAGATGTGGAGAATGATTAGTATAGGAGATATGGATAATGATTAGTTTAGGAGATATAGGAGATATGGAGATTATAGAATTAGTATAGGAGGTATGTTTTCTATAGGGAGACCACACAATTAATCATCAGTCCGTTGGAATTCAGTTAACGAGATACGATTTACAGTGAATCGTGACCTTTGTCAATGTTTTGAGAATGGTAGCCGCTGTTTTGTGAAATTATTGTCGTCAATATTTTGAGAATAATATCGCTTATTTTGTAAAATTAGCGGGGCATGTAAGTGATGTTTGATTGTATATTGTTTCTGTTTACTTTGTGCTTATGAATAAACATATTAGTCATACAGAAATTAGGACTGATTCTTGTATCATGCGTGCACAGCCACGATTTCAGAGGATACGTTCGTAACAATATTTTATGATGCATTTTAATAAAATAATGTTGGATAACCTTAATTGTACTTTAATACATCCTGATTTGTCCAAGAAGTCTCCTCTAAAAATAATCTATGACAATTCTGTTGTTTTCTGTGCAGGTGACGGGTTTCGAATCTTCTATATATATCAATATAAGTAAAATAATAGAAAAATCAGAACATAGGTTGTGCAGAGGTAATTGCGCACTGCCTCACCAATAAGAAGTATGTCATTATTTCCTTTTTCTTTCATAACTGCATAATAATAATAATAAGGTAATCTTACGGCTGTAGCAGATTGCATCTGTGCTTCAAAAATTCAGGCTTTGGCAGCGGTTTTGTCATCATGTCCGCTGTCATTAGCTTAGTTGGAAGATAACTCAACTGGATTACACCCGATTCCTGATAATCTCTTATGGCGTGGAATCTGATGTCAATATGCTTCGTTCTTGACATGTACTTCGGTGATTCAATCATTTTTATACATGATTGGTTATCTTCGAAAATAGTAACCGGGAGCTGTTGGAACATATCGAGATCTTTGAGCAAGTTGATTAACCACAGTACTTCTTGAACAGCGTTAGCAGCGGATATATATTCCGCCTCTGCTGAGAAAAGCGCAACACATAATTGTTTTTTGCTTAACCAGTGTATAGGAGAATCACCTATAAAAAAAAGATTACCACTCGTGGATTTTCGATCAGTTTTATCGCCTGCTCAGTCGGCATCAGCGTATGTTGTGAGAATTGGTTTTGTCGTTGATTTTATTGTCAAATTTAGATCCTTTGTATGATTTAGATAACTTATTAGACGCTTTACTGCGTTCCAATCCATTTGACGTGGTTTCTCGTTTCTCCGACTTAAGATGTTTGTCGCCGCTGTGATGTCTGGTCTCGTGACCGTGGCAGTATATAGAAGAGCTCCAATAACTTGGCGATATTTGGTGTTATTAGGAAGCAGGTTTTCTTCTGTTTCGTTTCTCAAATATCCTGTTTCCATTGGTGTACTATAGGGCTTTGAATCTTGCAAACTAAATGTATTTGCAATTTCTTCAATCTTATTTTTTTGATTTAATAGATAACCTCCATTATGGTCTTTTCTTATGTTACTTCCAAAGTAATAATTAACTTCACCCAAATTTTTTAATTCATATTGCCTGCCCAATTCTTTCGTTGTTTTGTCAATTTGTTCTTCTGACCCTGATATTAGAATATCATCTACATATACGATTACATAGACAGTTTCTCCTCCTTTTCCCTTTTTGAACAGACATGGATCACCAGTACTTTGTATGAATTTTAATTGTTTTAGAGAGTCACCTATTTTTAGATGCCAAGCTCTTGCGGCTTGTTTCAGCCCATATATAGCTTTATTTAATTTCCATACTTTGTTTTCGTTACCAGGGGAGATGTAGCCATCTGGCTGTTGTATGTAAACTGTTTCGTCTAGATCCCCGTTAAGGAAAGCTGTTTTGATATCAATGTGTTGTACGTTATGTTTTCTAAATGCTGCTCCTGCCAGGAATGCTCTAATTGTGCTGTGTGAGATCACTGGTGGGAAAGTTTCGTAATAATCTTCACCGTATTTTTGTGAAAATCCTTTTGCTACCAGTCTCGCTTTGTATTTAGCTATTTTTCCCTGAGAGTCGTGTTTAATTTTATATGTCCATTTTGAACCTACTATTTTTCTTCCCTTCGGGGGGTCCATCAATGTGAATGTGTTATTTTCCTGTAAAGATTGCATTTCTTTTTCCATGGCGTCTGGCTAATTTTGATTCTCTTGTGGGCTCTTAATTTTTAGTACCTCATTATAGTCTCTGGGTTCGACGGTGTTAGCTTGTTGCGCTAAGTAGATGAGTCGATCGGGAGGTACTCCCTTGTTTGGTCTCTCGGATCTGCGAGGTGGATTGGCGGTTATGATATCAGAATTTATTTGTTCATCATCTAACGGTGCGTCAAACTCTATCTCACCCTCTTCAGGTTTTTCTTCTGCTTGAGGATTAGCCTTTTTTACTTCACTATCTGTTCCATCAAATGTTTTCTTTGAGCTTAACTCTGAAATTTACATTGATTTTTCGAGGAATTTAACTGTTCTAGCAAGTGTTATGTTTTTTTTCTTCCGTATATATTCTGTAAGCCTTTGACCTGTCGTCGTAACCGACAAAAATTCCTTCTTGGGCTTTTTCATCTAATTTTCCTCGTTTGCTTTTATGGATGTAGGAATAGGCCTTGCAGCCAAAGACCCTTAAATGACGAAGGTTTGGTTTCTTACCAGTCCATATTTCGTAGGGTGTTTTTGTATTGGCCTTTGTGGGAAGTCTATTCTGTAGGTAATTGGCAGTGTTTATAGCCTCTCCCCAGAATTTTTTGCCTAGATTTGCTTCTGACAACATAGCGCGTGTCATATCGATTAGTGACCTGTTTTTTCTTTCCGCTACGCCATTTTGGGATGGGCAGTGTGGCACGGTCAACTGGTGATGTATTCCGTTGTCACTTAGATATTCCTCGTATTCTTTACTGACGTACTCGCCGCCGTTATCGCTTCTCAGTATTTCTGGTTTTTTCCCGAATTTATTTGTCATAAAAGCGACGTATTCCTTCAGTTTAGTCATAACTTCACTCTTTTTGGATAAGAGGTAGATCATTGTGTACCTGGAGAAATCATCAATAAATGTTAGGACGTATGATTTTCCTCCTATGGTGGGAGCTTGCATCGATCCGCATATGTCGCTGTGCACAAGTTGCAGAATATGAGTTCCCCTGTTTTGAGTAGATTTGGGGGTATGGCATGTCGGTGAGTTTTGATTTTATACAAGTTTCGCAATTTAGTTCGTGTTTACATTCGTTGATGTTTATGCCTTCGGCTAACTGTTTCGATTTAATTTCCTTTATAGAGCCGAAGTTTTTGTGGCCCATTCTTCTGTGCCATAATGTAACACAATTGGGGTTGTTACAGTTATTTACCATATATGTAACATTTTTGTTTTGTGGTGTGAGCAAGTCTAGCTCATATAGGTTATTTTTTAATTTTCCTTCTAAAAAATACATCGTCATTGTAAGTTAACTGACAGTTATCTTTAGTAAAAGTTACTTTGCATCCACGTTGCGTTGCTTTTCGTACGGAAAATAAATTAGCTTTCAGTTCTGGCACAAATAGTACTTCTTGTAGTGTTACTTGTCTTATCTCTCCATCCGAGGCTCGATTTTTTATTTTTACTTCGCCTGATCCATAGGCGGTTAAGATTTCACCGTTGGCAACAATAACTTCAGATTTGTTTGCATTATTTATTTTAGTGAATAAATTCTCATTATTTGTTATGTGGGATGAGGAACCACTATCAACGATACAGCTGTCTTCTTCGGTTTGATCTAAATCTGTTTAATCTAAATGACATTTCTTTCAATATTTATTTCTTCCCTGCTTGCTAAGATGTTTCACATAAAAAAAATCTGATGTGGGCAGCACATGACTTTCCTTATACGAGTATAATGCAATGAATTAACTACTTTTACCACAGTAAAAAAATAGATTATTTTTATAGTAGTTATTTATATTCTTTCCAAGATATTGAATTTTCGTCAATGAGTCGTCATTTTCCATGTCGTCATCATCATCAATGAGTCGTCATTTTCCATGTCGTCATCATCAATGAGTCGTCATTGATTTACAGTCATTTTTATACATTTGGCGAGTTTCTCGTTAATTTAGCAACATTTAAAAAGTCGCCAAGTTGGCGACATTCTTCCATATTCGTCACCAAACTCGTCAAGCGTTATGGATAAAAAAATAAGTTATTCTTACAGCTGATAAATGACTATTGGCGTTCAAATACAAAAGTATTACTCAAAGTATCTTTTTTCATGAATGGAACGAGCTAGATCCAAGAGAATGATGTCACCCAATTTATCGCATGGTATTACACGTGAAGAGTGAACATGTTTCTCAATAGGAATTTTTTTTTAATTTTATATGACTTTTTGATAATTTTTTTGAAAAATGGGGAATATCTCGAGAACGGTTCATGTTAGCGTTCTAAAATTTATGTCAATCGTTTTCTAATGAAAAATTACATAAGAAATGTCTATTTGCGTAACTTTATTAGCGGTGTTGATTTTTTTACGATTTTTTCAAAATTTCACTCGAAAATTTAGGGAGGTTCTGAACATTCGATTGCGTATAAAAACAATAGGCTTCCAGTGTTTACGGATTGGGATTTTTGTACCGAATTTCGTTCGAACCAGTCCATTCGTTCGTCAGTTATCGTCTCCACAGACTCACTGGCACACACGCACACACACGCACACACACACACACACACAGACAGACATCACTTCAAAAATGTTCGATTCGTGATCAGGGATGCTTGAAACGTGCTCTCCCGTCGAAAACTCGAATTCGAATTTTCGACCCCGTCACAATACTTTCCTTATACATTATGTATATAAGGGAAGTCAAAAACCTTTTCCTAAAATTAAGATAGAATAAATACTTTTGTTGATTTTTCTTTAATATTTATCCAATTCTTTTGTGAACTAAAGGAAAATCCAGAAATTAAATGTTTTGCAATATGAATTTACTGATATTTTGTGTGTTCTTTCAAGATCGAACTAAAATTTCTGTGAATTTTTAATAATCTTACAAATTATATTTTATTATCAACATAGCAGTTATGAATACTTCTATATTAGTTTTGAAGAGCGAAAATACAGGTTTTCAATTTTATCTATGTATTTATCCCCCTACACTCGCGTACTACATATATCTATATTTTCCATCCAATATAACATATAACATGAATGGCGCTCTCTTCTCATTTCCCCAGGTGTGGTCAATGGATGAAAGGACATCACCATGACTAATGGTGCGTTGGCAAACATTTGTCTCCGCAAACACTATTATTGTCTGGTTATTGATTTTGTATAGTACTTTGCCCAGCCTATTTCTCCATTCATGAAATCGTGAAGAAGGAAAACATCAGCCACAGTGTTTATTTCGCAAATGGCGCAGGCAGTATATGAATTGACAATTACGTTTGCTGAATATTCTTGCCGATCAAGGGACATGTCGGATGGTCTATTTACGCTACACATATGGGGGGGGGATAGGCACAGTACAACCAATCTAAGCGGCCACCTGTATTTAGCGACTACCTGTATCAGCGACCATCTATGTTACATACAAGTTATTTAGAGTACAAAAATAAAGGAATATGTCTGCCTATTTGTCCGTTCGTCTGTTTGTCTATTTGTGTCGTCTATAGCGAAACATCTAAGCATCACACAGCTATGAAATTTGGTATAGAGGTACTTTAGGACCCGGGAAAATATTAAAATGTTCCTCGATGAGATTATTTTTAAATTCGAATTATGATGTTATGAAGTTAATAGTCGAAATTCGGCCCTATCCAATATACCAAAAGATTGGCCAATTTTTCGCCATCTATTGCACGTTGCTAAAATTAAGACCACGTCGTTAAATAAAAAATAATCTGTACAGAATAAAATTAAAAGTATTTTGATAAATGTTACGTATGTGTTTGACAAATGTGTCATACTTAACGGGAGCATGACGTGAACATAGGGTTGCTATAATTTTGAAGATCAAGAAGGGTGCCAAATTCGGCGATTTATCGTCAATTTAGTGACTTTCATAAGGTTTGAAAAAGACCACGAAATAACGATTAGTAGAAAAGATATGGAGAATGATTAGTATAGGAGATATGGAGAATGATTAGTATAGGAGATGTGGAGAATGATTAGTATAGGAGATATGGATAATGATTAGTTTAGGAGTAATGGAGAATATAGAATTAGTATGGGAAATATGTTTTCTATAGGGGGACCACACAATTAATCATCGGTCCGTTGGAATTCAGTTAACGAGATACGATTTGCAGTGAATCGTGACCTTTGTCAGTGTTTTGAGAATGGTAGTCGCTGTTTTGTGAAATTATTGTCGTCAATATTTTGAGAATAATATCGCTTATTTTGTAAAATTAGCGGGGCATGTAAGTGCTGTTTGATTGTATATTGTTCCTGTTTACTTTGTGCTTATGAATAAACATATTAGTTATCCAGAAATTAGGACTGATTCTTGTATCATGCGTGCATAGCCACGATTTCCGCGGATACGTTCGTAACAATATTTTATGATGCATTTTAATAAAATAATGTTGGATAACCTTAATTGTACTTTAATACATCCTGATTTGCCCAAGAAGTCTCTTCTAAAAATAATCTATGACAATTCTGTTGTTTTCTCTGCAGGTGACGGATTTCGAATCTTCTATATATATCAATATAAGTAAAATAATAGAAAAATCAGAACATAGGTTGTGGTTGTGCAGAGGTAATTGCGCACTGCCTTACCAATAAGAAGTATGTCATTATTTCCTTTTTCTTTCGTAACTGCATAATAATAATAATAAGGTAAAGAGGCTTACCTTTTCTGTACAAAGGGCGTAGTTTACTATTTCAATCCAATTCCCTTAAATTTTTAAAAAATATCTTTTTATTATGTTTGGTTTTTTCTTGATGTCACGCATCTTTGTGGCATGGAATAATTGCACTTGATTGAAAAAAGAGATTATTTTATTATATTCTGCATTAAAAGTTACACTTAAAAGAAACAAGTATTTTGCTCTGTAGTAATACAAAAGCAGAGGAACACACACAAAAAAAGGAACTTAGAGTTCACGCAAATGTAGCTGTATATATTTTTATGAAGCGCGCGTAGATCACATGATATAAACAAATTCCTTTTCTTTCGGAAACGAGAGAGTGGGGGATGAAGAAAAATGTCAAAAGTTCATGAAAGTGGTATTTTTTGGATACGTTATTCGCAGTGATAAGAGATCATTCATTTCTAACATAAAAGACACTTTCTACATAGGATTCTACAGAAATTCGAAGATCTATAGAAATTTTTATTAGTTGGGGTATTTATAGTATTTATCGCCATTGTGGTCGTTCTTATACTGGTCAAACTAAACGTGCTTTAAAATTTGGGATTAAGAAATATGAAAACTATGCCAAGAAACAGGAATTTAATCTATCTTCAATTGCTGAACTTTGCTATAATTTTGTCCACCGTTTTGAGTTTTCTTTAGCAAGGATCATACAAAAATGCGCGTCGATAAATGATCTTGACATTTTTTAATCTGTCCATATACAGAAAAATTCCAATAACATAGTTAATGATTTGTCTAGTACTCCATTTTTGTCCTCGGTCTGGCGGAGTGCCCTATAATCCCCCTCTTTTTCCTTATATTTGATCAATTTCTTAGCCTTTGTGCATCTTATGTGACTTATTTTTGGTCTTGTTGGATCTTATTTATTTTTGTTTGGATTTGACTGGTTATTACTATTTATTGTTGTTGGGATATTTCTGTTGTGTTTTGCGGCACGTCAATCTTGCGTGTTACTTTTCGTTTCGGATTGGCTTAAACTCCTTTTAATCCGACTATCCGTTCAAGTGGACTTTTAATCTAGAACTTGGGTATATAACCCCATCTGTTTCTATTTATGTCCATTTTGTCTTTCTGATTTCGTGTTTGTTGGTTTTTTTGCATTGATGAAGGGGATCCAGCGTATCCTCGAAACAGCTGTATGCTGCAGTATTATTTTATTTGTGCTTATATACGTTGCTCAAGTTTTTTTTCCATACATACTTTATGTTTTCTAATACAATACAGAGGCATTAAACAGTTCTTTTGGAAAATGAGGGAAATTAGGTAGAATTACTCTTAAAGAAAACAAGTTAAAGAGAACATATATAAAACAAAACAACATTTGTACTTTGAAATACATTTTAATAAAATAGAATTAGATAACGTTTATTGTACTTTAATACGTCCTGATTTGTTCAAGAAACCTCTTCTGAAAAATGATCTCTGGCAGTCCTTTGTTTGCTGTGACCCACTCATAAATAATTTATATATTTCTTATGCAGTAATGAGACATTAAACAGGTCTGGAAAATGAGGGTAATTAGGTAGAAGAACTGTTAATGGATGAAAACGTTGTCAGAGTCGAGTGACGCTTGATTTAGTCGACGAGTGAAAGGTGGTTCTACATCAATTAGGATAAACTCAATCTAAAGCAACGCTGATCAGATAAACTACCAGATTCTAAAGGTATATTCTGTTTTAAGCTTTATATTCGAACTAGCAGCATACCCATTCTTCGTACGGAGTATATAATATAAAGAAACTTATAATTCGCAATCATGTACAAATTCTGTTAAAATAATAAATTTATTGCTCCTAAAGAAAAGTTTAAGAATATCTGTTCTCACTATAAAACATTATCTTCACGGGCAGATCGGAAGAATAAAACATCCTGGCCCCTTTTGTAAGCAAATTTACAAAAAAAAAGGAATTGAATCAATATATGCAAAATGAGAGCATTAAAATTGTATAGGACCCATACTACTTATATAAGCGAATATTAGAAGATATAACCCGTAATAGTACATTAAAAGATTACCCCTATTACAATATGAGTCTCAAAAATCTTTGCCAATCTCCGTGCTCTTTATACCAGATGGTCGCAATTGATTCCAATATATGCCAATATATATCAAAACATATGCCAATATACCTGTACTACTTATGTTCTCGTAGATTAGAAGATATACCCGTGTATTTGTAGAAGATTACTGGTACAACATACAATATATGAGTTTAAACAATTTTTGTCGTAATAAAACAATGGCATAATAACTTGAAAATATCAATATTCCCTGAGTCAATAATCCCCGAAAATATCAATAATAATAACGTCTAAATCTGAAGACCGTAATTGATATTATCCAGTCAAAAATACTATAAGAGAAATCAAATCGTTCTTTTCTAAAATATATTTTATATCCATTTATTTATTATTCAAATCAAAAAAATAATAATTAAAATTAACAGACATATTTAATTTAATTGCGTTTCTGAGCAACATGATATAAAATAGAATCTTCCACATAAACTGCGAAATTAATTAAGCATTTTGATTTCTTTATACTTTTGTTCAGTAAAAGCTTGTGAAATTTAAACCACGGAGATAGATTTTTCATTTAAATCATGTTTCAAACAATTCATGCTTTCAGAAAGTGACTTATTAGCGTAAAAATCTCCCACCAAACTCAAAGATAAAGTTTTAATTCACTTTCAAACGATTTTCAAGTTTTCGTTTGGATAAACCACGGAGTTAGAGAGTAGAACTCCTAGGAAAAAGTTTCGTTTTACATTAATATCTCGACAACCCCTGGTCTTAGATACTCGAAACTTGGGCTAAATTTATGGGGTCTATTTCAAGGCTATCCACAAAATTTCATCAAATTCGGTTCAGCCGTTCTCCCGTGATGATGAAACAAACGAAAATTTCGTTTTTTACTAATATCTTGAGAACCACTGATCGTAGAAACGCCAAACATAGACAAAATTTTAAGTGGGACTATTTCCAGGCTACCCATAAAATTTCATGAAATTTGGTTCAGCCGTTCTCCCATGATGACGGGACAAACATACAGACATATTTTCAATTTTATTTATATAGACTAGCAGCATACCCGTTCTTCGTACGGAGTATATAATATAAAAAAAATTATAATTCGCAATCATGTGCAAATTCTGTTAAAATATCAAATTTATTGCTCATAAAAAAAAGTTTAAGAATATCTGTTCTCACTATGCAAAATTACCATCACGGGCAGATCTGAAGAATAAAACATCCTGGCCCCTTTTGTAAGCAAATTAAAAAAAAAAAATGAATTGAATCAATATATGCAACCCCGTACTACTTATATTGTCGCAGATTAGAACATATGCCAGTGTGTTAGTAGAAGCTTACCCGTATTGCAATATGAGTCTCAAAAATGTTTGCCAAAATAAAAGAGATGACGTAAAAAATTGAAAGTATCAAAAATCCCCGTAATCTTAATACCAGAAGGACGTAATTGATTCCAATATATGCCAATATATATCAAAATATATGCCAATATACCTGCATTACTTATATTCTCGTAGGTTAGAAGATATACCCATGCATTTGTAGAAGATTACTCGTACAACGTACTGTATATGAGTTTCAACGATTTTCGTCATAATAAAACAATTCCATAATAATTTGAAAATATCAGTAATCCCTGAATCAACAGACCCCGAAAATATCAATAATAATGATGTTTAAAACTGAAGACCGTAATTGATATTATCCGGTCAAAAATTCAATGTTAATGAAATTTATTTTATATACATATTTTTATTATTCAAGTCGGAAAAGATTTAATAAAAATCGTATGCCGCATAACATATTGGATCCGTTGCTAAGCGACATGATATCATTTGCTTTAAATAAATTGATGGAAATCATATCATCTGAATAATACAATCTCCATGGAAGGTTTGGCGACATTTTCGTCGATTTAGCGATAACTTAAGCAATCGCCAAATTTATCGCCAAGTGGGACTGTAGAACTGATAGTCCCATTTTGCGACAAATTGACGAAACATCATCACAATACTATCCCCTAACAAAACATAATTAATTTCATTTATTAAGCGCGATTTTATCAATTTCATGATATTTTTATGGATTTAGAAATATTTTTACCAATTTGGTGATATTAAAAAAATTCCTTAAATGTGAAACTAAGTAGGATGGATGGACTGACCGACAAATGCTACAGAAACATCATTTCAGTACTTTATTCTAAAAAAACAAATTTAATTTCATTGATTTGGGTCATTTTTATGAATTTGGAGACATTTCCACTAATTTTGTAAAGTTTAAGAAATGTTACCAAGTTATTTAGAGATATTCCTCTAAATTCGTAGCTCTGAATTTGCAGATCTGAAAAATAAAATATCCTGATCCCGTTTGTATATACTAAATGAAAACACTAAAATTGTATTAGAAGATACATACACCCGTTCCTACTCTTTTTCTGTTTCAACAATCGGCAAAATGCATTTATTGAGTAAACACAATATATGAGTTTTTAGCTAAGCACAATATATGAGCTTCAAACCTCTTTGCTAAAATAAATGAAAGTGATGTACGCAGTCCGCAATATATATAATTAATAGAACAATCAAACCGTTCATTTATAAAATATATTTTTACATCCATTTATTTATTATACAAATCGAAAAAATAATAATAAATATTAACAACACATTTAATTTCATTCCGCTGCCGAGCAACAGGATATAAGATAGAATCTTCCTCATAAAATGCGAAATTATATAGCCATTTTGATTTCTTTATACTTTACATCGTTAAGCTTGTGAAAGATGAACCATGGAGGTAGATTTTTCCATTTAAATTCATGTTTCAAACAATTCATGTTTTCCTATAGTGACTAATTAATGCAAAAATCCTGCACCAAACTCGGGAATAAAGTTTTATTTCATTTTGGCGTTTTAAACAAACGATTTTCATTCTTTCCGTTTGGATAAACCACGGAGTTGGAGAGTAGATCTCCTATGAAAAAGTTCCGTTTTTCATTAATATCTCGACAACCCCTGGTCTTAGAAACTCGAAACTTGGACAAAATTTATGGGGGCTATTTCAAGGCTATCCACAAAATTTCATTAAATTCGGTTCAGCCGTTTTCCCGTGATGATGAGACAAACGAAAATTTCGTTTTTTACTAATATCTCAAGAACCACTGGTAGTAGTATCTCAAAACATGGACTAAATTTTATGTGGGGCTATTTCTAGGCTACCCACAAAATTTCATCAAATTCGGTTCAGCCGTTCTCGCGTGATGATGGGATAAAAAGACAGACAGACAGACAGACATATTTTCATTTTTATTTATATAGATTAAACTTTCTTTTGAGAAAACATAATCAATGTTATTGCGTGTGAATTATTAAGCAACACAGAATCCAAGTGCTTCGATGATATGTTGGATCGCCTTCATCAGTGCTAAACAAAATAACAAACTTGACACGATACAGGAGAAGTTTGTAATGAAATAGGAAATAAAAGAATTGAAGGCAAAGTTATCAAAAAGTAAAAACACCTTGTGCAAAATAAAAGGAAGAAGTAAGCAACGTTGTTTGTAATAAAAATAAGAAATAAAAAAATTGAAGCCCACGCAATCAAAATGTAAAAACACATTGTGCAAAAGAACAGGAAAAAGTAAGCAATGCAGTTTGTAATAAAAAAGAAAAGAAATAAAAGAATTGAAGACAAAGTAATCAAAATGTAAAAGCACATTGTGCAAAAGAATAGGAAAAAATAAGCAACGTAGCTTGTAATAAAAAATGAAATGAAAGAATTGAAGCCAAAGTAATCAAAAAGTAGAAACACCTTTTGTAAAAAATTAAGGAAATAGTAAGCAACTTAGTTGTGCACTAATTATTATACAATCACGTATACATCAGCTTACGTTTGGATCTCTTAAACTTTGATGGGGTGTATCGTCTGTTTGTCTGCGGGTTACATGGTCTATTTAATACTGTCGAAGAAGATCATTATCCTCAAAACAGCTGTATTCTACGTTGTATAATAATTTGTGCTTAATTACATTAGTAAATTGTTTCTTATCATTTGCACAGAGAGCCTATACTTTGAAACGAATTTCTAAAGCGAGGGAACAAAGTCACCAGTTTCTTACTTTCGATTTGGATGCCACTAGCTAGTTATTGTCTATTTGGCTGCATGCTTTGTTCGACGATAAGTTGTCTAATAATTCACTGAATTTATTTCAGATTTGAACATATGATGAAAAATAATATTTCACAGTGTTTGTTGGTGACAGTGATCGAAAAAAAAATTTCAGGTGCTACGCCCCATTTTACGGATATAATTTGATCAACTATAACTCCTGTAAAACCTAACCAATTATTTTGCAATTTGAATATGTAGTAAACACAAATGGTTTACAAACCGCGTTATGTTCAACGAATTTACGTGTGGGAGCATTACACCAAGAGTTAATGCAGCAGAGTTAATGTAGTACTGTAAATGAACGACATTAAATACAGATGCTGACAAAGTCCAGGACAGACTTGAAGGTATGTGCCCATTGAAAATGATATCTGGTCATAATCACTATTTAGGATTTTCGTTTTGGTCACATATGTCCCCTCTGCTGACATAATATAATTAAATAGTGTAATTGAATTTAAATAAGATTTATGGATTTATGTTGTTAATAAATATTTTATTGTTAAAGTTTAAAGGGTGCAGTCAATGAGTATTATAATAATTAATAATTCCTTTACAGGACTCACACGAAAGTTAAATAATTGGAGGGTTTTATATAGCGGCACAACTAGCAATGTACGATTTCACTAAATCCACTAATATGAGAATTTATGGCAATGTTAAGATATGGCGATTATTAATAATTAATGCTAATTATAAAGTTAAGCTTTAGCTTCTTTTTTATTTGGTTCCCACAGTTTACAAACCGCGTTCTCTGCAAAACATAGTCACACAAAAATTACACTGATATACATTGTTCGACAATAACAACTCAAAACTCAACAATTTTTTTTAAAATTTGGATATGTGGCACAAATTAATGCTTCACAGGCCGAGTTCGCTGATTTACGTGGTAGAATAATGATTGAAAGTGCTGCACTCCATTTACTGACATCAGCATTGTCTAACCATAACTTCTCTAAAGCTTAACGATTGTTTTGTATTACTTTCTGTACATATTTAGTAATGTATAGTGAAAGTGTTGTAGCGGGGTCTAACATTCAGACTCCAGTCTGTTTGAGGAATATAGTACAATTGGTTTAATTGTGTTATGATTGTTGAAATTGCGACTTAATTTGCATCCAATGGACGCACTGGACCTGCTCACGATAAATTCAGACCCACATTTGTTTCTTTAAGACTTTTGCGCTCGTACAAGAAGGAGGATGAGGGTGGGGACGAGAGCCTATTTAATATTTTTGCTTTCATCTATTTTAGATATACTTGTTCCGATTTTGATGAAATTTTCACGTTGTATTTTCTACTCTGCAATGGTCTCACTGGACCTGCTCGTGCTAAACTTTTGACCCACTTTTGTTGCTATGAGATTTTTGCGACCGTACTGAGAGGGCAAAATGAACCAAAAATTTAATTGCTATAAAAACTGGTTGCTATATATATAGTGATCGCTGACAGGCAAAGCCCTCTAGATATAGTATAAAGCAGGATTTAGATGGAGAGAATTATCTCTCTATTATTATGGCTTAGAAACTTAGATATAATTTACGGATTGAGTCATAGCCTTTATGGTGCAACATATTCACATTCGATACATTTCGATGCAAAGACGGTATAAATATTTTGATACTGAATATAGATTTCATAATTCCATGTATCATTTCAGGATAAAACTGCCATGACAGATTCGATTTAGATTCTTTCTTAAAATTAGAAATACTATTTTTGCGCTCAATCGTTAAAGAAACAAAGGTACAGATTTGATATAAAGAATTTGGTTTTTGACGCACTTGGCGCGAAATGTCCGGCGGCGCTTTTTTTTGGCAATCCCTTTTAGATTTCTGTTATCTTCGACTCCGGCCATTTTATTTTTGTTGTGTTTTTGCTGTGTGTGTAAAAATGTATTAAAAACGTGAATATCATACAAAAATTAAAGATAGCACATGTTAATAGATAAAATAATGTAGAAGTAGAAAATTTACATGGAAATAATAGTCGTTCTCTGATGACTGAAACAGTTATTTGTGCAATTTGGATATTTACACGTGTTTTTCTTTGAAAAGTTTTGAATTTCATTAAACCAGGTACTGTGTTTTGATTTAAGCATGGCTTCTGCTTTGTTTAGTTGAAGTACCATCTTTTAATACTTTAACATTATTTTATACTTATTTATGTATTAGATTTTTACAATTTAAGTATCGTTTTTCTGAAATTTCGTTAAAGTACAATCTTTTCTCTAAGTATCGTTTTTTAAAATTTCTTTAAAGTACAAACTTTTTTCTAAGCATTTATTTCTTAATTTCTTTAAAGTACAAACTTTTTTCTAAGTATCGTTTCTTAAAACTTTGTTAAAGTGTAATCTTTTTGCTAAGCATCTTTCTTTTGAAATTTCTTTAAAGTACAATCGTTTTTCTAAATATCGACTTTTCTTAATACTTTAACATTATTTTATACTTATTTATGTATTAGATTTTTACAATTTAAGTATCGTTTTTCTGAAATTTCGTTAAAGTACAATCTTTTCTCTAAGTATCGTTTTTTAAAATTTCTTTAAAGTACAAACTTTTTTCTAAGCATTTATTTTTTAATTTCTTTAAAGTACAAACTTTTTTCTAAGTATCTTTTCTTAAAACTTTGTTAAAGTGTAATCTTTCTGCTAAGCATCTTTCTTTTGAAATTTCTTTAAAGTACAATCGTTTTTCTAAATATCGACTTTTCTTAATACTTTAACATTATTTTATACTTATTTATGTATTAGCTTTCAATGCATTTTTAATTATATATGTTTATATTTGTTATGCATAAAGCCCAAGATGGCGTCCGTTAAAACTTTTCAAAATCGTACGAGTTGGCGCCATTCTTGGTGGCAAAAAAAAAAAAAAAAAAATGACGCACTCCTCAAATTCTTTATAACAAATCTGTTCCGAAACAAATATTTGATAAATGTTTATGACAGATGTATAATTACTTCCAAACCGATATTTATATCACAGTTTAGAATAAGGCTACTGATTCCAGGATAATTTGTTAGCCCCTTTCTACTCTGTTAAGTTGACAATTATCTGCTGTGCTCAGGTCATAACACCATACCCTGAGTAACCTAATTATCGTGGCTACGCCACTAGGCTATTCAAAGTAGCTTTTCTATATTGCTATCACTACATCATTGAATTGGTATAAAGAGGGATTAATCTTGTAAGAAGGGATCAGACATACAAGAAGTAATTAAACGAAAGATCAAATACAGATGCCCAAGGCAGCTGGATTTAATCTTTTAATTAATACACTATGGTTTTGACGTATTAAAAAGGGCTCACAAAGCCCTTGAAACAAAACTTTATATGACTGATTCTATACAAAGAAGGGGACGGGTGGGTAAAGGCCTATGTGCTAATCTTTCATCTTCCCTGTGCTGCCACCTTTCGGAAATGGGGCAAAACAGTTTATATAGAGTTAATTGTTTTAGGCTGTCTAAGAACCACGTACTAGATACATTTAATAAAGTTTTATATTTAAAAAAGTGTTTTTCACGGACGTTAATGTAAGGTAAATACGAGAGTTTCTACTTATTATGGATTTAATATTCCATGTTATTAGTTTTCTATCAGTAATTATAGGAAGTTAATGTTTTATGCTATAAAAATCAATTCTTCGGAATAATGACAATGATCATCGACTTAGTGTTAATGGCTTGTAGTTGCGATGGCTTCCAACGCAAGGTGGCTAGCAAGCAGTATGAATAAATATTATGATGAATATAACTCATTGTGTAAACAAAACAGCTGCCAGATTATTTGTTGTTATATTATTTTTTATGTTTAAATGTATGTTTCCTTCATTTATTCATTACAAAGCAGTCTGTAATTTTTTCAATTAAGTTATATATTATTCATATTTAAAAATAGAAATAATGTACCTCTTGTTTAATTATTATCAACAGCAATTATGAATCTTATATACTATATTTTAAAAATTGCCTAAATAAAATTTTTACGCTTTTAAATGTTTTGATATTTTTTATTACTTTCCTTATATACATAATGTATAAGGAAAGTATGGTGACGGGGTCGAAAATTCGAATTCGAGTTTTCAACGGTAGAGCACGTTTCAAGCATCCCTGACCACGAATCAAACATTTTTGAAGTGATGTCTGTGTGTGTGTGAGTGTGTGTCAGTGAGTCTTTGGAGACGATAACTGACGGACGAATGGACCGATTCGAACGAAATTTGGTAGAAAAATGACAATCCGTAAACACTGGAAGCCTATTGTTTTTATACGCAATCGAATGTTCAGAACCCCCCTAAATTTTCGAATGAAATTTTGAAAAAATCGTCAAAAAAATCAACACCGCTAATAAAATTACGCAAATAGACATCTCTTATGTAATTTTTCATTAGAAAACGATTGGCATAAATTTTAGAACGCTAACATGAACCGTTCTTGAGATATTGTACATTTTTCAAAAAAATTATCAAAAGTCGTTTAAAATTAAAAAAAATATATATGCTACTGAGAAACATGTTCACTTTTCATATGTAATACCATGCGATAATGTGGGTGACATCATTCTCGTGGATCTAGCTCGTTCCATTCATGATAAAAGACACTTTAAGTAATACTTTTGTATTTGAACACCAATAGTCATTTATCTGCTGTAAAAATAACATATTTCTTCGTCCATAACGCTTGGCGAGATTTTGGCGACGAATTTGGCGGAATGTCGCCAACTTGGCGACTTTTTGAAATGTTGTTAAATTAACGAAAATCTCGCCAAATGGATAAAAATGAAGCGATATCAATGAAAATGACAACTAATTGTCGAAAATTCAATATCTTGGAAATAATATTATTATATACTATAAGGAAAACCTAATTTGTTTACTGTAAAATTAGTAAATTCATTACATTATATAAGGAAAGTCATGTGTTGCCCACATCAGATTTTTTTATATAGTGATCATTTTCACTTCTTATGACGGGTAAAGTGATCTCATTTGATTGGATTATATTCATTTACTTCTTATAAGACACATGATTAAAATTCTGATGTGGGTAGCACGTGACTTTCGCTTCAGACGTAAATTTATTCTCTCTTTCTTTCTTTCTTTCACAAATGAAATGAAGTGAATTAAAGTGAGTTTAATTGAACAAACCAAGATGGATAGTTATTTGAAATTACACTGAAATCGCTCGTGGTAAGAATGCGAAAAAATAAAATATCTCGAGAACGATTAGTCCTAGAATTGTGGGGTTGATTTTATTCTTCTCCTTGTCAAAAAGTATGTATAATACACGCATTTAATAGATCAATTCAGCATACGTAGTTTTCATTTTATTCTTTAACGATTTTTATGTGCCATTTCGTAAAAGAGGCAGGTTCTTTTTTTCTGAATCCTGCCCAAATCTAATCAGCACCAGAGGCAGCGACTTACCAACCGAAGTTTGTGAAATTTCCAGCTAGAACAGATACATGCATTGCACAGATAGATACACATACAGACATCACGGTACAATTTCGTTTTCGGATTCAAGAATGCTCGAAACGTGTAGATCCGTCGAAAATTCGAATTGCGACTTTCGACACGATTCCAATAGTTTCTCTATACATTACCAAGTATTGTAGGGAACGTGATAAAGAACTACATTCAGGCTAAAACATAAATCATAATATTGGTTAAGTGTATCATTCTAATATCTAAATATTGATTAGTATTTTAAAATATTAATTGATCTTAGAATGTCCACTATTCTTACACTTCTCCCACAAAGAATTTGTATAAATAGCATTTATGCATAATCATCTTTTTCAGTGAAACACAGTGCAACAAATTTGTATAAATAACATTTATTCAGTGCTCTTCAATGAAATAATGTAAAATCAAGTTAGTTGTAATTTTGAGTTGGTCAACAATTATTTTCCGAAAACTAATCCATGTCAGTCCTTTGTTTACTTCAATTGCACTAACCTAATTCCTCTCCCAACATAAATAATATATGTAATTCTAATACAGTTCTTCGAGGTTAAATATGTCTTGTGTTAAATGGGGCGATTAGAGAAAAGTACCATTAATCGATGACTGAGTTGTCACAACAGGATGACGCTTAGTTAGCAGCTGAAGATAAAATCACTGCTTAAAGAATTAATATTTGTTTATCGATATAACTATACCAAATTTTATTCATTTCTCTCAATTTATTATCAACGGATGTAATCTCCACTGGCTCATACAAACACACTGACAGGCACAGAGATAGTATTAAATACGTAAACATAAAAACTTCGTTTTTAGGGTAAAAGCTTTTATACATTATTCTACATTAGTAGCTTCAATGGAGGCAAAACATAAGAAATAACCATTAATTATAAACTTTGTAGTGAACTTTTTATAATTAAGTGTTAAATTTTTCTCTTTTACATATATTGTATACTAGCGGACTGTTTTCGTCAGCGGTCACTAAGCATAGCAATCATTTTTTTTATAGCAATTAGTCTTTTAGTACGTTCTGCGCCAGTTGCGCGGGTGCAAAGGTCGCAAACAACAAAAGTGGGTCAACGTTTAGCCTAAGCAGGTCGAGTGGATTCATTATCGACAACGGAACGTAAAATTTGCAGCAAAATCGAGTAAGTGTCTCAAAAATAGATGAAAACGAAGATTTTTAAAAAGCACATGCCCCCCCCCCCTTTTTGTACGGGTGCAAAAGTCGTAGAGCAATAAAACTGTAAGATGAGTTGTATAATAATTGGGGATTTTTTTTCACGTAAAATTATTTAACTCTGGAGTCTGGAATCAAAGTGTATGAATGAAAAATTCACTGCTTTTACATAGAGACACAGACGATTTATACTTCGATGAAGACATTGGAATAAAGTTCATTTTCTTTTTATGAAGTTTCCAAAGTAAAATAAATTATTGTAGTACTGTGATCATTTTTAAAATATCACCGCTGAATGTATCGTATTATACAGAAGTTTAAATAAAATTGCATTTCAGTTGGAAAGTGCTTCATAATCAATGCTTTATGCATGATTGATCTTTTATGTTTTTCAAATTATGATGATTTTTCAGAGCTATGTCGCAAAAAAGACTAGTTCTAATTTTTCGAATTGAATATCAAATCAGCACCACGGTAGTCCAAAAGTGGCTTACCTAACAAATTAAAAAAAGTCATCGAATAATTATTAATTACAGTGGAAAACATCGTCAGCTCTTCAAAATACCCTAAAACTTAATATCTGAAGAATATTGGTCCTGTTATATTTTTCGTTAAAAATTGCGTTTGAAATGAGCATTTAAATAATATATTTCAAAATTCTTAGTTTTCGTTTCTTTTTTTTTTTGACGATCTTTAAGGGCTATTTTCGCATTAAAAGATATTCTGAATCGTAACAAAATCTAACCATTGCCAGACTAACAAAGAAATTTTCCTACCGATTTTGTTACATTCTGTCCTGTAGTTTTTGAGTTAAAGTGGATACATACTCTTCAAAGACGTACAGATAGGCAGACAGACGTCATGTTAAGAAAATATTTTATCGTGCTTTAGAGTGTTCGAAACGTGCATGCCCGTTAAAAATTGGAATTCTGACGTTTGACATGATTTCAATTCTTTTCGAATGCATTATCATGTATTGCAAAGAATGAAAAAAGGTTTTCCTATTCATGCATGCTCAAAACGTGTAGCTCCATCAAAAATTCAGGACACAGATTTTTGACCTCCCAACTTAGAACTTTTTCTTTACTGTGGTGCGTTAAATTAAATTAGTAGAAAACTACTGCTAAATTGTCATAGTCGTATATTCGTACATAATGGACTTATTTATTTATTGTAGTACATTGCGATATGTGTGCCCGCTAATAACCCTTCAATTATTTACTTTTCGCGCGAATTCTGTAAAGGAATTATTAATTATTATAATACTAAATGGATCACACCATTTTAACTTTAACAATAAAACATTTATTAACAACATAAAAATACTTAATTATTTAATTACGCCAATTGTTCTTCTTATTAATTATTTCGGCGGAGGGACCATGTGAGACCACTTAAATTGCCTAAAATATGTATTAGACCTGGTTTTTAAATGGGTACATACCTTCAAGTCTGTCTTGGGCTTTGTTAGCAGCACGTACTAGATATCGTCCTTATTACTAGCATTAACTCGTAGTGTAATGCATCGCCACGTAACTTCGTCGATCATATTGTATTGCTGACTCAAACACTCCACTTATGTCATTCTCGTAGTCATATCTGTATTGGCAAAGTCATATCGTCGTTCTAGTCATAATGTCGAACTCGTATTCTTTCGTATCGTCGTTCTATCATAATGTAGCACCAGTATATCTATGTGAACAACTGTCGTTCTGAAGTCACAGGTTGTGTCTCTCTACTGCCTCAGGACTGTCACTGCCCTTTTGCTCTCATTTGCGGCACTCAGTCTGACGCAACAAGCACTTTCTCCATTGGATAGCCTTTCCGTCCAATGTCGTTACTTCATATTTTCTTAAGGGTTCGACCCCTCTTCTGTCTTGACACCCCTAAATTTATGATTTTCTGACCTTTGAGTTCACGTGTCGTAAACACCGGCGTCATTCAGACTGGAAGTATTGTTTGACGCTTAACACACAATAAATATTGTACATAAAACTGTCTCACCAAAACAAATGTGAGATCAATTTCCGGTCTCACATTTACATATACTATACATTGTAAAGCGAGAATCGAAAGGAATGAAGCTTATTGAAATTCAACACGATGTGATTTGCTAAAGAAGAATTTTCTTGAAAAATGATATATGGCAGTCTTTTGTTTGCTGAGACCAATTTATTGTTCCTCATAAATAATTTACATATTTCTAAAGTAGCGCTTTGACATTAAACATTTCTTGCGGTGAATTCGGGTAATTAGGCAGAAATGTAGTAGTAATGTAGTAATTGCCGCCCAGGTGGTGTAGTGGATAGCGTGTTCGGCTGATGTGTGGAGGGCTCGGGTTCGAATCCCGAATAAGGCATGGAGGCTTGTGTGGCTACTGTAACTGGATTTCGATCTGTTGTTGCCACGTTAATTGAATTAAAAAAAAAAAAAAAAGAATTAAATAAATGGCTGCCTTGTCATAGAAGGGTGACACGAAATTAAGATGGAAAATGTAATCCTTAGAATAATACAAACTAACTACGATAAAATTAAAATATTCAACTGCTACAAAATAAGAACGCACATAAAAGTATTAATATAATTAACCCCTTTTAAAATGTATTAATTTAAGGATGCAGTAAGCATTTAAAATATTGAAATGACGTATTTTCTATTCTAGCATAAGAAAATATGTCTGTTCTTCTGTATATCTGTTGGTCGCGTATTATTACAGAGTTTGAATCTGAACACCATTAGAATTTCTGAAAAGCGTTTGTTGTAACAAACTTTGAACCGAATCTATTGAATAACCCCTTCATATTTAATTTTTTTAAACATCGAAATACGCATATTTTTATTCTAATTCATTTTTACATTCCCGCATCGAAGAATTCAAAACATAATTTTAATTTTTGGCATGGGCATAGAGTGACATATTTGTATTCTAATAATAATAATGCAGAAATTAATAATGCAGAAATGATAATTTCTTTATGGAATTTTATTGTGGATCAATAAAAGTTGATATGCACAATTTAGACAAAAATTAACAGTCCATTGGCATTTCTTTCATATAGAAAGACACCGCGTGGGTTCCCGTCTACGATGTCAGCACTGGGGTCGTGCCTTTCGCTATGGACAACAGTGACGTATTAACAGTCTGTGAGGATTCTATTATTCATGACTATTGTATGCTAATTTTACTTTTCATTATGCTAATTTATGTACGAAACTCCTCAACTCTGATTCCGACAATCACGTACTCACGACTGGACAGGACTATAAGAAAGGGCAGACGTTGGATAAGAAATAATTCGTATTCGGATTCGTCTTCGTAATCGAGAAGCATGAAATGGTGAGTCGTCGTCGTTCAGCTTCGGCTGCTGCCTTTCTACCGATTTCGCGTGTGTGTGGTTCGGTTCATTCATGGAAGTTCGCATCGAAATTATAGCCTCTACAAGTTGTGAGCATATATCTATGGTATAATATGGTATAATAGTTTGATCATCATAGATTCAGTTCAGTAAGATGTTACTGTTGAATTTCAGTACAGATTATTATGTCAGTGGGTTAAGATATGGTATTGCTAGCTTTGTAAATATTCTGTATACGTAATTGTATTTTAAGTTATCGGCGAAGTTAGCTGGAATTAATTATGTTGTTTATTGATGTCGTAATTTCTTCGTCGAACTCTATTCATTAGGTTATTGGAAGTTTAAGTTAGAGTGAAGTAAATTACACTATTGCATAAAAGACATGATTTTGGGAAGTAGTAGAAATAGTACCTCACAAATACTTTACAAGTCGTTGTAAAATCGCGTTATACAATTGGCATGGTTGCGAGCGGACGATTACTTAAGACCCGGTCGACACCGAGTAATTCGTTCTAGTTTTAAAATAGTTTTGTTACCTATTAAAATTTAAAAGATTGATACCAACTATGTTATCATATTACTTCAAAAAAAAAAAAAAAAAAAAAAAAAACACATGGTAATTAATGTACAGGGAAAGTATTGGAATCATGCCGAAAATCGCAACTCGAGTTTTCGACGGATCTACACGTTTTGAGACCTTTAGAATACAAAATAAATATTTTTAACGGGACGTCTGTGTGTGTGTTTGTGTGTCTATGTTTCTGTGTGTCTATCTGTTTAATCTTTGTACTCACTCTAGATCAAAAACTACTTGACCAAATGTCATAAAATTTTATAGGTCCCTTGTGGGTTACTCTGGTACTGATTAGATTTTTGTACGACTTGGAATAAAAGAACCGTCAGTTTTTGCGAAATGTCCCACAAAAATCATCTGTATCCATTCTACAGATCAAATGTCACAATATTTGGTAGATAAGTCATTTGTTAGCTACACTGGTGCTGATCAGATTTTGGTACGATTTGAAATAAAAAAAACATGCCTTTTTTCCTGAAATGGCCCACAAAAATTGTCTGTATCCACTTTAGCTGAAAAACTAATGGACAAAATTTCACAAAATTTGGTAGATAAGTTACTTATCGGTTACCGTGGTGCTGGATAGATGTTGGTATGATTGGTAAAAAAAACTGCCTTTATTGCGAAATGGTCCGCAAAAATCGCCAAAATCTAAAATGAAAGACCACGTATACTCAACTATATCAAATAAATGCTTGTTTCATACGTAATTTTTGACAATGAAAATAATAAGACTAACTCCCACGAGATATTATAGTTTTTTCGCAATTTCTCTACTCCACCTTTGAAAGCAAGTCCAGATACCAAATGAAAATGAAAATTGAATTAAAAGTGCAAATTCAGTGTAATTTAAAATAATAATGGGTGTTATTCTGCGCAATTAAACTCAATTTAATGAATTATTGAAGAAGTAAAGAGATGAATATCAGTCTGCAGGGAAAATCATGTTCTAGTCACATGAGATTTTTTTAAGTCTACTTTGAGATAGTTAAAAGTAAACAAAAAAATTAAACACTTTGGTTATCCTGCAGTTTTTACCGCATTTACCTCAAAACACGGTTTTCTGCTGTTTTTTTAACACTTTACAACATGGTTGAAATGTGTTTATGACTTTGTTCATTCTGTCTGTCTGTCCGTTCGCACGATAACTGCCGTAAAAATTACTTTATCAAAATGAAATTTTAGTATGTTTTTGAGACACTCTGTGGGACATGTGGGAATGTAAATGAATAATATCAGCCAATTAGTTTTGGATTGAACCCTGGTTTAAAAAATGAAATACATTGAACCCTATGGGACCTAAATTTTCAAACATTTTTTAAGCAAATTCAAAATTCACAAATTGCTTCGAAAATTTTAGGAAATATTCAAATTATCCCATAAAATATATAATTTCAGCAAAATATGTTCGGTAGTTTTAAAAATAAAAATTAAAATAATAATTATACACATATAATATGAAGAGATCACATGATCCACTTCAAATTAAAATAAAGCATCCAACTTTTTTTCCCAAGAGTAAAAATCGTGATTTTTAAAGTTTTTCTAAATTTACATTTAGTGTTGCATCCTTCCTAAAACCGCTTTATTTTTGCGTATTTTCTGTACATCTATATTCTGCGCCAACGTAATTACAATATTTTTAAGTTTAAATGATCAAAAAACTTTGCTTATTTCTACAACAAAACCTAATTTTAATGGGTGCAGAATGTAAAAAATTGATTGTAAGATGAGTTATATAAGAATTGCTGAATTTTTTTCACGCAAAATTATTGCTTTTACATAGAGAGCCAGACGATGACGTCATTTGAATAACTTTCATTTTTTTATGAAGTTTTAATTTTTCAAGTAAAATAAATTATTGTTGTTCTGTGATGATTAAAAAATATCCCCTCTGAATGTATCGCATTTTAGAGATGTTTAAATAAAATTGCATTTCAGTTAAAATGTATTTCATTATCAATGCTTTATGCATGATTGATCTTTTTTGGGTTTTTTTTGCGCATAACATATCATGAGCACTCGAGAAAATGTCCCTGTAGAGGAATGGTGCACTGTAAAGCATATTCTTCAGATTTTTACTTTCCTTATATACATAATGTATAAGGAAAGTATTGTGACGGGGTCGAAAATTCGAATTCGAGTTTTCGACGGGAGAGCACGTTTCAAGCATCCCTGATCACGAATCAAACATATTTGAAGTGATGTCTGTGTGTGTGTGTGTGTGTGTGTGTGTGTGTGTGTGTGTGAAAGTATGTGTGTGTGTCAGTGAGTCTGTGGAGACGATAACTGACGAACGAATGGACCGATTCGAACCAAATTTGGTACAAAAATCACAATCCGTTAACACTGGAAGCCTATTGTTTTTATAGGGAATCGAATGTTCAGAACCCCCCTAAATTTTCGAATGAAATTTTGAAAAAATCGTCAAAAAATCAAATCCGCTAATAAAGTTACGCAAATAGACATTTCTTATGTAATTTTTCATTAGGAAACGATTGGCATAAATTTTAGAACGCTAACATGGACCGTTCTTCAGATATTGTACATTTTTCAAAAAAATTATGAAAAAGTCACATAAAAAAAAAAAATTCCTATTGAGAAACATGTTCACTTTTCATATGTAATACTATGAGATAAATTGAATGACATCATTCTCGTGGATCTAGCTCGTTCCATTCATGAAAAAATATTCTTTGAATAATACTTTTGTATTTGAACGCCAATAGTCATTTATCTGCTGTAAGAATAACTTTTTTCTTAGTGCATAACGCTTGGCGAGATTTTGGCGACGAATTTGGCGGAATGTCGCCAACTTGCCGACTTTTTTGAAATGTTGCCAAATTAATGAAAATCTCGCCAAATGGATAAAAATGATGCTAAATCAATGAAAATGACGACTAATTGTAGAAAATTCAATATCTTGGAAAGAATATTAGTATCTACTATAAGAAAAACCTATTTTTTTACTGTAAAAGTAGTAAATTCATTACATTATATAAGGAAAGTCATGTGTTGCCCACATCAGATTTTTTTTTGTTGAAAAGGAGAACAGTTCAGAAAAGTTGCTCGTTTTTTGTTAGAAAGCGCAAAGATTTATTTCCGAGCCAAGAGAAATATTATCAACCAAAATTTCCGAAATGTATATTCATGAAAAACTTTCAACGAGCTGCAAGAACGGTTCACAATCGCTTAGATGCATAAACTTCGGGTGTTATGGTGGGCATGGTTGGAGTTATGAGTTGATGACATTTGCTCATTCAACTTCCTAAACGTTTATATTCTTCACGTCTTTTACGTACTATACTACATAGTTTCAAAGTCTTTTATTCATCTGTGTACTTGAGTTGATGAAGTTTCACTCTTCAAAAGTGAAATTGCAACACCATGAAGGAAAGAACGTAGCCATATGCAAATTACAGTACTGGTAGAAATGAGAGTCATATGCAAATGATGAAGTTTTCGTACGTATCGGGTCACGTGATACCCAGTTTTGGATGATAAAGACCAGCAGATGGCTCGTTCCGTAAATGCTATTAGCGATGATTTGCCGCAGTCGAGCTTTCGAAAAAGTGAATAAGCGATGCCTCGAAGACGTCAGCGAGCTGTATATCAGCAGGTTACAGCTGGGGAACGAACCGTATCCTGGAGCTGCGTGCAATTGCAACGGGTGTTGGGCACGAATTAAGTACCATCCAGGAATGTGTGACATGATGTATGCAGGAACATCAGGGAATACACAGAAGAGGCAGTGGATAGAATAGACGCACGATAGAGCGTACACACCGGCAGATTCACCCAATGGCTAGTTGAGATCCATTTGTAATGCCAAGGGACATCTGAAACAGCCTGCCGCCGTCAACGGTTGCACCAACGAGTTAGAATATATGGAGAAAGCTTAAGGGTTGCAATCGTCATCAAAGATAAAGGCAGGTGTCTTAGGGACGAATTCCCCGAGAACGCATTTTCTTCCGACTGTGACCCTATACATTTCAATGGCAATTTCTAACAGAGAGCGTACTCCAGAAATATAAATGCTAAAATAATGGTTATGTACTGTTGTAATTACGGCTGCAAGTGAAAGCATGTACAAGGAGGGCTTTACTCTTTTCATGGATAACATTTTTTTCCATTATATATCTTACAAATATAGTTAAAAAGGAATTGTGCTAGATTTTAGCATGGTGCATTTCATTTGGCTATTAATTTCATTGCTTTTAATGCTGTATAATTAGAAGTTTTGCTTTATTTTTGGTGTTTGTGATATTGCAAAAGACTTATAATGTCATTCTAACACTTTAAAAAAACATTTGGAGTACTTTGCTGATAGTTATAGAGTTATTTTCGGTATCCTCGTATGTTTTCTCTTCGAGGTAGAACTTGGCGACGGTTGGCGACTCGCAAGATTGGGTGGCTAGGGAAGAAAAATGGGAGTTTTAATGAGAGTAAAGACGTGTCGTATGATAAAATTTTACGTTCATAATAAAATATAATAATAGTTTACATTCGTTGAAAATGTCAGCTAGATTTTACATCATAACTTTTCGGTGCATTTTATATAATGATATATGAGCATGATCTCATTTCTAGTTCAGAGTAAATCGTACTTAATAAGTATTACTAGTTAGCATGGGCGCCCATAGGGGATGACAAGGGGACACTCCAAAATCACAAAGTCGGACATCAAACTAGTCAATGTTGTTAATCTTATCCTTGAATCCCTCCGGATAAATTTTATAGGTGCCGATGCTGGTTAGAATTAATTTCATATAAACATCTCGATTAAAAAGATATATTTCCCACCCGTTCACAAATTAAAAATCAAAGGATGTATTACCAAACTCCCAGTGTTTTCAAGAAGTATTTTGGTATTACACTCTTGTTTAGTTTGGCGCGGTAGCCCAGTGGTTAGCACGCGGTAATTGCTCTCGGTAGGCCTGGGTTCGATTCCCTCTGCTGCTAAAACTGTCGCCGTGTTCACGCGGAGTACGATCACGTTAAATATGTGGGTCAGTAGGTCCTTCCGAGAGGTTGGTGGTAGGGGAAGGAGGGTACGGTCCCTGTGGATGCTTCCCCACTGGGTTCTGGTCTAAATTGAGTGGCTCTTTCCGGCCGTCCAAACAGTTACACCTTTCTGGTAGGTCGGACGGTCTTGGTCTCAACAACAACAACTCTTGTTTAGTTCTCGAGAAAGAAATGTGCCTTGCCCAAAGAAGTATTTGAATCACCGACTTCTTGATCATGCGTTAGCAATCTATTAAATGAGCAATCTTAACTCTAAAAGAACCTCACATTCTTCTCATCATAATTTAAGTAATAGGCTTCTTGATCTAGAAACAGCTCTACCAATATAAATATTTTTACTTACATCATACATTTTTACTTACATACTTTACATTACAAATGCAGAAGCATTTAATAAAAAATTAACTCTATTTAAAAGTCATTAAAACTTAATTCTGCACATAGCTTTAATTATAATTTTGGTCCTAATGCTTCAGTTGTTTTTAAAACTATAAATTGTCCTTTAATTTTACATAGTAACAGAAAAACGGGATTTTTAGGTTTATTAACATGTATCAATAGCACAAAATTACTATATAGCAGTTTAATTGATTCTCAGCTTCTCATTTTTTTACCCACGTACAAACTTTCCCAAGATCACATTGAAATGTTTTTCAGTGCAGTACGAAGCAAAGGCGGACACAACAATAACCCTACAGCCATACAATTTAAATCAGCATACGTTAGATTACTCTCTCATCACCAGATTACATCCTCCCTTAATTCAAACTGCTTGCCTTTAGATGAAACCAATATCCTGAATGTCTCATCATCTATAAACAAATACACTAATACTTTAAATGAAGATATTACTTTTTTATGATGAAACGGTAGAACAAAATATTAGAGACATAGAAAATAATATAATGGACTTAAGCAATTTGAGCCTTTTTATTACTGATGTTGTAGGCTACATTTCAGGATTCATCATAAAAAAATTAACCAAATCACTCAAGTGCTCACAATGTATTTTGGCATTAACAGTGAACTCTTCTTTTTCCAATTTAATTAAAATTAAAAACAGAGATGGATTAATATCGCCTGGTGATGATGTACATAAACTTTGCAAAGTTGCAGAAAAATCTTTTCGTATAATTGAAGCTGCTGGAAAATTACACAAACGCAACATTATGCACACACTTATAACTTATTCAATGATGCAGATGGATCCATATCTTTTCTCAAATTTAAATGATCACATTTTAAACCACGACCCAATACAAAACCACAAAGTTCTGTTAATAAAATCCGTACTCTTTGAATTTTTTAAAATAAGGCTGTGTCACACTGCGAAACTTCATACTGAGAAACTCCAACAAAACAAATGCAGAAGTATTAATACAAAATTAACTCTATTTAAAGGTCATTAAAATTTAAAATTCTGCACATAGCTTTAATTATAATTTTGGTCCTAATGCTTTAGTTGTTTTTAAAATTTTTAGAAATAATTTTGGATAGATTGATCTTCAATTTCTGCTATAAGTTTTTAATATTTAATATAATTGTACAACATTTATTTTTATGCCACATTGAGTTAGCGCACTGCAATTGTGCTTACGGTCTTTTTAATTCTGGATGTAAATTTCACAATATTTATTTAAAGCATTTTTCAAGCGAATTATTAGCAGTCAAATCTCTGAAACTATTATAATTAAATACAATTTTTCTATTTTGTTCCGTAATATATTATAATCGTATTTATTTCCTATACTTTATAGAAAAACACTTTTAAACAATTTCCAGATTCTATGTGGATTAAACAAGCAAAAACACTTCCGAACACGTTTTGACAATTTAAGAATCGTGGCTATTTCAATATCTGAGCCCCTATTTATGAATTTAGACATGATTTTGTATTTTATTCTGAAATGTCATTTTATATTAAAAAAAATGCAAATAAAGTTAAATATTTTATTATTGCAAATATTACATTGTTTTATATTTGACGGTACGCATACAATACATTAAAATAAATTAGATGTAAAAATGACTCAATCGTATTACGCCTCAAAGCAGATATGGATACTGCTAACATAACTTTCAAAGATAAAGTTTATCTGGATAAAAGTGGAGAATTCCACATTTTAAGCGAGCATGCACATAATTTTTTCATATACTTTATAATTGTTTTTAAATATATTATACATATTCTTCAATTTGTATACTTGTAATCTATTTCCTATTATATTTTATTTGCAATTGTTTAGCAGTTCAATTTGTTTTATGAAATTGACTTCATTAACAAAATTTGTCTTTAGTAATAAAATTTTTTGGTAATAAAAATATTCTAATCTTATTTCGTATTTTTCTTCACACATATTTTTTAAAATCATGTATATATAATACGTGTAACAACTTCCCATTCATCCTCAACTTTAATAGAAGTTAAAAAAGAAAACAGAAGGTACACGACACAGTTTAGGCGATAAATCGCCAAAGCATGAGTGGCCTTCTCCTCCTCAACCACTAGCACCTGCTCTATGTTTGGCCACGTTTATAACATGGAAGAGATTGGACCGCACTCTCTCCATATATTCTAACTCGTTGGGTTGCACCTGCGGGCACCCAAACCATTCGCAACAGGCTGCATAAAGTACAACTGCGCGTACGGCGGCAAGCCACTGGGGTGCCATTAAGCGCTCGACATAGGGATGCACATCTGGCGTGGTGTCGTTGTCATCGCAACTGGACCCATGAATGGCATCGTATATTGTTTTCGCTTCTGCCTGTGGAGGAATGACAACCATGGACGGGTGTGGCAGCCTTCAGCTACTTGTCAGCCCATATGGCCAAGTGTCACACCGGCCACCGGGAATCATGGTTTGGGGCGGTATCATGTTCGATCAGCAGTATATCATTTATAATAGCAGCGTTGCAGGCAATCTGAGAGCAGACCGATACGTCACACAAGTTGGGATGCATCTGGTTCGGCCACTGGTGTAGGTCGTCCCAGGCACAGTGTTCAAGCAAAACAATGCGTCACCGCACACCTGGACGGCAGGCCAACGGCCGTACCGTGCTGAAAACACCGGTTCTCGTTAGATCACCGAAGTCAGGCAGCATCGGGCGCGGTTAGTACTTGGGTGGCTGACCACCTGGGAACACAGCGTGCTGTTGGCACATTTCAAGCGCAGTAGCCCGGTGGTTTGCGCGCTGGATTTTCACGTAGCCACAACTACCGCCGTGTTCATGCGGAGTACGATCACGTTAAACATGTGGGTCCGTAAGTCCTTCCGAGAGGTTGGTGGTAGGGGAAAGAGGGTAGGGTCCCTGTGGATGCCTCCCCCACTGGGTTCCGGTCTAAATTGGGTGGCACTTCCCGGCCGTCCATACAGTTACCTGACACCTTTCTGGTAGGTCGGACGGTCTGGGTCTCAACAACCACAACACCTGGACGGCAGCTTCGTTGGATCTCTCTCCTATTGAACACGTCTGGGCCCTCATCGGATGTCAGGTGCAGCGGGGATCAACGGTACATACTGCAGATGAACTGCGTATCGTTGTAGACGCTGCTTGGCAAAGATTATTATAGGCAAATATTAATAGCCACAACGATAGTATGCCTTGTCGTTTAGCGGCCTGTATAGCTGCTCGTTGGGGCCACATTTTTTACTGAATCAACAGGTTTCTTTTGCATATCTTCGTTTATTCTTTAAATAATTTGTACATGACTCTCTCTTCTACAGGTACTGTAATTTGCATATGGCTACGTGCATTCCTTCATGGTGATGCAATTTCATTTTTGACGACTGTAGCTTATTCATCTTCCTAATCTGTTTATTTACTTTATATCTTATATGTACTACACTGCACAATTTCATAGTCTTTTATTCGTCTGTTTAGTGTAAGTACAAACATTGTTTTTATTTAGTTGGTGAAATATTTATATAACTTCCGAAGCCGAAAGTTTTCTTAAAATTTCTTTAAGAAAAATTTAAGTTCTAGAATATATAAAGATTTAATCCTTTTAGTTGATTTCTCTTGTTTATTTGCCAATAACTTTATAATAACTCTTTCGTGTTTACTTTTTAATATGCATTATAAATTTCTATTCAGTTAATGGTAATTAGAAGTAATATGAGACTGGATGGACTAGCACGAAATTCCTTGAAATACCACTTTGTATATAAACAAACATGCCCGTATCCACTTTAAACTATAGAACGAACTCTCTTGTTAGTAATAATTACCCCTTTATATTTTTCGTCTGGAAGTATACTTCCAGACTATACTTATCTTGTTAATTCTTTGTTAAAATTTTACTCTTTTGGGTGATGTTATATCTTTTTGCTGATTTTTGTAATTATTTAATGAAGTCGGCTAATATTTAAACTCGAATCTAACGGTTTTGAGGGCATGTCTGTGTCTATGTGTGTGTGTGTGTGTCCCCGTTAGTCTGTGCATGAGATATCTCACGAATGAATAGATTTTTCGAATGAAATTTGGTACAATATTACAATTGATAAAAACTGGAAGCCTATTGATTTTAAAAGCAATATAATGTTCGTAAGATCTCATAGTTTTCAAATAAAATTTTGAAAAATCATTTAAAAATCAAACCTTCAATAATGCTACATATATGATAATTTCTTATGTGGATTTTTATTAATGAAAAGTAATGACACAAACTGTAGAATGCTACCACAGTTCTCTAAATATTTCACGTTTTTCAAATAAATTTGTTAAAAAATTAGATAAAATTGAAAAAATATTGACTATTGTAAAATACGCTCACTTTTCATGTGCAATATTATGCAACAAATCTGTTAATATCATTCTCGTGAATGTAGTTCATTCTATTCATGTGAGAGATGCTTTGGATAATAGTTTCATATGTTGAGGCCCAACAATTTTCAAATAGTCATTTATACATAAGAAATGATCTTTTCGCTGTCTGTCTGTAGTGCTTGGCGATCAAAATGGTGAAATGGGCGAATAATTTGGCTAAATATCCCTAACATGGCGATATTTTGCTCCAGATTCACGAAAATACCGTTACAATTGCAGAAATGACGATAAATTAATATTAAAGCAACAAAAATAACGCAAAATGAATGAATTAAATAATGAAAATATTTTAATATATGAAATATGTTGCTCATTGCGGATGCTATGAATATTGATAATTGTCAATTTAGAGTTGCTCGAAATATAAGTTTGCTGAATGTTTTGAAATAGTTTTATACATAGTGTCATTCAGAAAATGCTACATGTACTATTCAAAGTTAAAAACATAATACCTTGGATCTGAAGCATCATTTTGTCACTGTGAAAGAGGTGAATTCATTGCATTGTATAGAAAATACCATCTTCCCGCATTAGATTTTGCGCAATGATTTGATGAAGTTAGCCCATTCAACTTTTTAAACCATATTATATATATCATTTATATTACACTACACATATTCGTAGTCTTTAACTCATCTATTTTACATTCGTTTAGTAACATTTTTTAAAATTTAGTTGATGAAGTAGCTCATATAAATTGCAAAACTGGTTGTTTTCTTCAAATTTCGTTAAAATATTTTAAAGGTGTAGAAAATACGAAGAATCAATGATTTAATTTGATTCCTCGTCCTATAATTGCTACTTTGGAATGGCTCTTTCGTGTTTACTTTTAACTGGTAATATAAATTGCTTTAATTGCAATTGCTTTAACTAGTAATATAATTGCTTTCAGTAATATAAATTGCTTTAGCTAGCAATATAAATTGCTTTAATTAGAAGTAATTTAAATATAATTAGATCCTCACGAAATTTCATAAAACACGATTTTCCATTCCACGGATAGTAATGTATGCACGTTACTTCATTTAAATATATTTTACTTTATTTCTTTGTTATTAAATCGTCTTCGTTATTTGTTGCAAGTCATTCGAATGTCAGTTATTTAAACCAACTAGAAAAATCTGATGACGTTTTTCGACTGCTTCGAGGCTCCTGTCAGTTACAGCTGAAGTTAAGGACTGCAAGCATTTCCAGTAGATATTATTGAATCTGGCAGGTGTTTTGAAAAGGTTTGTGTAGCTTTCTAAATTAATGATTGGTAAGTTGAGATTTAGTATTATTTTTTTCATCTTTATATATCTTAGATGGAAAGTTTACTGACTCGAAGTCTTGGTCATATTTTCGAGTTGACAGGAAAATTGAATTAGTTATAGCTATTTATTTAAACGAACGATTAATAAATAGTGTAGATATGCCTTTCTTAAGTTCTGAGGCCAATGCATATTAAGAGGAAATATATCCTTAACGTTGTTTGCAAAGTTATATTTAAGTATTATTGCATGTAATGCTTTCTTTATTCTAACACACAATTTACATCATAACATAGCCAATTATGCTTTCCGCTGTGAAATAAAACTTCCGTATTTAAGGCATTGCAAAGAACCTTTCCTTGAATGGGTAATCAAAAAGAGAGTCTCGCCTCCGGCTAGCGAGCCGAAACACTATTCGTTGATATACTGAGACGATAATCATTTCTTCTATATTTGAAGTACACCCCGCAAGTGTTCAGTTGGCAACTGTACTTGTTGTCATTTTATTTTCGTTGTGCAGAAATATGCTTTTATTTGGATATACATATTATTTTCCTTATATACATAATGTATAAGGAAAGTATTGTGACGGGGTCGAAAATTCGAATTCGAGTTTTCGACGGGAGAGCACGTTTTAAGCATCCTTGATCACGACTCACACATTTTTGAGGTGATGTCTGTGTGTGTGTGTGTGCGTGTGTGAAAGTATGTGTGTGCGTGTGTGAAAGTATGTGTGTGTGTGTGTGTGTGTGTGTGTGTGTGAGTGTCAGTGAGTCTGTGGAGACAATATCTCACGAACGAATGGAGCGATTCGAATAAAATTTGGTAATTTGGTACAAAATTCACAATCCATGAAAACTGGAAGCCTATTGTTTTAAAATGCAATCGAATGTTCAGAACCCTTTTAAATTTTCGAGTGAAATTTTGAAAAAATTATCAAAAAATCAAAACCTTTAATAAAGTTACGTAAATAGACATTTCTTATGTAATATTTCCTTAGAAAACGAATGACATATATTTTAGAACGCTAGCATGAACCGTTCTCGAGATATTGCACATTTTTCAAATAAATTTATCATAAGTCCCATAAATTAAAAAAAATATTAACTGTTAAGAAATTCTTTTCATATGTAATATTATGCGATAACTTGGGTGACATCATTCTCGTGAATCTAACTCGTTACATTCACGAGAAAAGATACTTTGAGTAATACTTTTGTATTTGAACGCCAATAGTCATTTATCCACTTTAAGAATAACTTATTACTCCATCCATAACGCTTGGTGAGATTTTGGCGACAAATGTAACGGAATGTCGCCAACTTGGCGACATTTTTAAATGTTGCCAAATTAACGAAAATCTCGCTAAATGGATAAAAATGACGCTAAATCAATGAAAATGACGACTAATTCAAGAAAATTCAATATCTTTGAAAGAATATAAGCATCTCCTATAAGAATAACATTTTTTACTTTCCCTGCAATACATGGTAATGTATAGGGAAAGTATTGGAATCATGCCGAAAATCACAACTCGAGTTTTCGACGGATCTACACGTTTCGAGACCTCTAGAATACGAAAAAACCATTCTTAACGTGACGTCTGTGTGTGTGTCTGTCTGTCTGTCTGTCTGTCTGTCTGTCTGTCTGTGCAATGTATGTATCCACTCTAATTCAAAAACTAATGAACCGAATTTCATAAAATTTGGTAGGTAAGTCACTTGGGTATGACCCTGGTGCTGATTAGTTTTTGGTGCGATTCGTAAAAACAGAACCCGCCTTTTTTTGCGAAATGGCCCGTAAAAATTCCATGTATCCACTCTAGCTAAAATACTAATTGACCAAATTTCACAAAATTTGGTGGATAAGTTACTTGTACGATACTCTGGAGCTGATTAGATTTTGGTATTTATCGGTGTTCGATTTTGAGCTGAGATCGTAGAAATCGATAACAGATGGCAGCACTACAGTTTCGAGAAGGACTCATTACAGAACATTATATTTCTATTTTCAATTATACTAATTAATATTCCTTAAGTATTATTTTATGTAATCCTGTCATTTATATTTTACTGTATGTTTATTGATATTAATATGCTCCTTTCAAATTATTTACGAATAGATGGCGCATTGAACCACGCGAACTTGAGTTTCGTTTAAAGGAATGTGGTAAGTGTAGCGCTATGAGCCATGTGTTAAAAAACCAAGAGTCAAGTCTATCTGTGAACCGCTATAGGCGGTTAATTATTCTTTTGTTAATAAAATCTCAATTCTTATCCATGCAGTATAACAATAAATTCTTTGGAAGTTGAAGGAGGTGTCCTGTATCCTTGTTGCTGGATATTTAAATCAAAGGTGAGTGCTTACTCACTTATTCCTTTTTTAAATCTTTATATGACTGTAGAACCACAATTCTGAAATCCAAAAACAGTCTATTCTATACAGTCCACTGATCTCTAATGAAAATTATTCTATAAGTCTCGACATGGTTTTGGTCCGTCTATAACCGGAGGACCTATGGATATTTAAGTTTTTTGAAAATTCTATATTCTTATTCAACATGAGTTCTAATTTGGAGAAAACTAAACGCAAAAGATCGACAGTGCGGAGTATAACAACTAAATTGATAAATAAAATTAAGGAAATTTTAGATACTGACACTGTTGATGAAAATGAGTTGAGGGAATTGAAGGAAAATTTATTGGAGAAAAAGGATCAGATTCAAAGTTTAGATAGGGAAATTGAAAATTTAATAGAAGATTTGGATGAATTAGATTCAGAAATTGAGAGCAGTCAAGAATATTCAGAGAAAATTATTTGTTATAAAATCAAAATCGAAACTAAATTAGAAAATAGAGTTGTAGGAGGATGTCAATCGGCAAATAATTCATCGGGTGAAAGTGTTGAAGGTTCAAAAGGAAATGTCAACTTGCCGAAATTTGATTTGCCTAGTTTCAGTGGGAATATTAATGAATGGCTCAGCTTTAAACAGATTTTTCTGACAACAATCCATAATTGTTCAAAATTATCGGAATTACAGAAATTGCAATACTTGCAAGCGTCAGTTATTGGATCAGCTAGCAAATTAATCAAAGGATTTCCGAAAACTGATTCTAGTTATAAAAATGCTTGGGAAACTTTGATTTCCAGATACGACAACAAGAAAAATCTGGCATATGCGCAGTTATCCAAATTCTTTAACGTTAGACCTGTGAAATCAAATAGTCAAAGGTCAATCCAGGAGCTGTTAGACACATGTAACGAAGCAGTAAGAAATTTAAAGTGCTTAAATTTTGAATCGAATCCATTTGCTGAATTAATTCTTGTTTATATATTGCAAGGGAAGTTAGATGACGTACTCCGAAGACAGTGGGAGCTGTCGTTAGATAATGAATCATTCCCTACTTATGAAAATCTTATTGAGTTTTTAGAGAAGCAAGCTAGAAGCTTACATGATATTCAGGAATCAAACTCTAAACTAGAATTTAAACCTAAAGGGTTTATAAAGAAATCAGTGTCAAATGCTGTTGTTACAAGTACGATGGGGAAATCACCTCGGTTATCATGTCCGGAATGTAAAGATAATCATATTCTGTGGAAATGTCCAAAGTTCCAAAAAATGAATCTCGATGAGAGATGGGGTGCAGTAAAGAGACATAAGGTCTGCGTTAATTGCTTAAGGGCAAATCATTTTGCTGCCAAATGCTTAATCACAACTCACTGCAGATTTTGCAGTGATAAACATCATACGCTGCTTCATTTTGGCAAATCCGGGTCTGCAGTGAATGACCAACCTACTGTGGAAGATTCTATAAATCATAGCAAAAGTAATCAAAATGAATCCCCAATCCAGACTAGTTTTTGCGCAAGCACAAATACAGATTGCCAAACATTGTTATCAACAGCGATCATTCAGGCCAAATCTAATACCGGGGAATTGATTCCATGTAGGGCCTTGGTTGACTGCGGAAGTCAGAAAACTCTAATATCCAAAGACTGTTGTAAAAAACTAGGTCTACCAGTAAAGAACACTAATCATAAAATTTCTGGTATTAATAACATCGTTGCGGAAACCTCACTCCACGAAGTTAGTTTGGTTTTTACACCATACTTCAATCACGAACAGTTCAAGATTGAGGCATTAGTTGTAAATAAGGTTACTGTAAATCTTCCTAACTTTACATTACCAACAAACACGTGGCCACGTTTAGAAGGGTTGAAACTGGCTGATCCTAACTTTCACATTTCTAGGCCAATCGAGGTATTAATCGGTGCAGATGTATTTCCCTCAGTCATTATTGGTCAATCTATTATCGGTCCAAAAGGAGCACCAAGTGCCATAAATTCGAAACTTGGTTGGTTATTATCTGGTATAATACACTCAAGTAATTCTGCTCCTAAATCTATTCTGAGTTGTCATGCTATGGTACAACTGAACAATGATCTTCAAAGGTTTTGGGAGTTAGAAGCCATTCCCAAGGCTATTCCAACTTCTTCTTCTGAAGTACTCTACTCAGAAACTGTTACTCGTACAGAATCAGGGAGATACATGGTTGATCTACCCTTTAAATCAACTCCTGTTCTAGGTAATTCAGAATCACACGCCTTGAAGCGTCTGCAATTCTTAGAAGGTAAACTTCGAAAAAACCCTCCTCTTAAAGAAAAATATGATTCATTTATGAAAGAGTATCTTGAGTTAAATCACATGGAACCTGTTCCAACTTCAGAAATAAAGTCAAACCCAAATCATTTTTACCTTCCACATCACGGAGTCCTAAAGGAGGATAGTACTACAACAAAGCTGAGAGTCGTTTTTGACGCCTCTGCGGTCGGATCCGAGGGGCATTCATTGAATGATTTCCTAGAAATAGGTCCAAAATTGCAACCTGATTTGTTCAAGCTTCTCTTAAGATTCCGAACATATCCAATCGCATTGACAGGCGATATAGAGAAAATGTATCGCCAGATACTTGTCAATCCAATTCATGCAGATTTTCAAAGAATTCTTTGGCGATTTCGTGCAGAGGAGTCTGTCAAGAGTTATAGATTACTAACTGTAACTTATGGCACATCTTGTGCACCGTTTTTAGCAATTAGAACTTTACATGAGTTGTCACAAGATAACAATTTAGAGTTTCCAGAAGCGGCACGAGTCATTCTTGAGGATTTTTACGTTGATGACCTTCTGACTGGATGTAATTCTGTTGAGGAAGCTACACGCCTGGTGGCTGACTTAAATCATGTGATGAAGAAAGGTGGTTTCACACTTCGAAAATGGTCATCGAACGTACCTGAAGTACTCGATAATCTATCTGAAGACCTTAAGTCTCCAATTCACACTGTAAACATTGATGATGATGTTTCGGTTAAAATTCTAGGTCTGGTTTGGAACGCCATGGAAGATAGCCTGCACATTAATATTTCTGAGCCTAAATCGGTACACACCAAAAGAGAGCTGTTGTCAGTGGTTGCGCGGATCTTTGACCCTTTAGGATTTTTGTCGCCCACCACCATCATGTTGAAAATAATGATGCAAGAACTTTGGAAAGATAAAGTTTCCTGGGATGGTCCAATTCCAACTTCCATCCTTAAAACATGGACTGAATTCCGTTCTCAGATGAAAATTCTAAAATTAATTAAAGTTCCTAGACATTTGAAAACTTTCGTACCATCTGATTCTCAAGTCCAACTGCATGGGTTTTGTGACGGTTCTGGTAAGGCTTATGCTGCGGTTGTATACTTGCGGGTTACTTCTGCAGATGAAAAAATTTCAGTAAGTTTGATTGCTGCAAAAACTCGTGTCAGTCCTCTCAAACATATCACGTTGCCTCGAATTGAGCTTTGCGCTGCTATGTTACTTGCACAGTTATGTGCTACAATTATTGAAGCTATGCCCAAAACTATCCATGACATATTCTTGTGGTCAGACTCTCAAATCGTTTTGAGTTGGATTCATGCACCACCCACCAAGGAAAATCAATTCGTAACTAACAGGGCAAATCATATCAAAATCCTTGTCCCATTGGGAAAATGGAGGCATGTGGCATCATCCATGAACCCCTCGGATTGCGCTTCCAGGGGCATTCTACCACAAAAACTCTTAAATCATCACCTTTGGTGGAGCGGACCTCAATGGCTTTATTCAAATCACTCCCTTCCAAATCCTGAAGTTGAATCGCTGATGGTTGAGACTCAAGCCCCAGATGAAAGTTTGAGCCACGTCGCACAAGTTAAAATCATTCCGGAATTTTTAAGCAAGTTTTCATCATTTACTAAGCTACTACGTGTTTTGGCATTTTGTCATCGTTTCATTCATAATTCCAGGAATCCAGCTGCACAAAGCACAGGGAATTTAAGTGCATCAGAGCTAGCTAATTCTAACTTGTGTATAGTTAAGATCATTCAAGAGCATTCATTTCATACCGAGCTTGGGCTATTGAAAGCTCAGAAACCGTTTCCTTCTAATAATAAATATTTACCATTGAACATTTTCGTGGATGAATCTGGACTCATTCGAGTTGGAGGACGATTATCACAGCATCCATTGTTGAACCCTGATCAAAAGCATCCGATGCTTTTACCAAAAGGTCATTTTGTTACGAGCTTGATCATTAAGCACTATCACGAAAAGCATTTTCATGCGGGTGCACAACTAGTGCTCTCTCTCATTCGACAAAAGTTTTGGTTTGTTGGTGGACGATCAACTGTGCGTCAAATTTTGAGCAAGTGCGTTTTGTGCAAAAGATTTAAAGCTCAATCTTGCCAGCAAATTATGGGTAATTTGCCTGCTCATCGAATCACACCAGTACGTCCATTCTCCAATGTGGGACTTGATTTTGCTGGTCCATTTATAACTAAGCCAAACGTTCCTCGAAGCAAAATCAAATTAAAATCGTACATTTGTGTCTTCATTTGCATGTGCACCAAAGCACTACATCTAGAAGTTGTTTCTGATTTATCCGCACAAGCCTTACTCGCAGCAATGCGAAGGTTTATTGGACGGAGAGGCCTGCCTTCCAACATTTACTCTGATAATGGAAAAAACTTTAAAGGTATTTCAAATCAACTGAAAGAGCTTTTTAAAATGCTTCAAAAGGCAGACATTCAAGATTTTGCTTCTAGTCATTCCATCACGTGGCATTTCATTCCGCCGTATTCTCCACACTTTGGTGGCCTTTGGGAAGCGGCAGTGAAACTTACCAAAAATCATTTGCTTAAATCTTGCAAAGCGAGCATATTCACCTTCGAAGAGTTAACTACTCTATTGTGTCAGATTGAAGCCTGCATTAATTCTAGGCCTTTAACACCTATATCATCGGATCCTTCTGACCCACGAGCTCTTACACCTAGACATTTTCTGATTGGAACTCCCCTCTTGGAAATACCTGATTCAAAACCGCCCAACACACTCAATTTGTCTGCTCGATGGCAAGTAGTTCACAACCAGAAGAATCAATTCTGGACTAGGTGGTCCAGAGACTATCTTCATCATCTCCAACAGCGACCTAAATGGAGGTCTCAGCAGCCAAGCCTCAAAATCGGAGATGTGGTCGTTCTTCATGACACTCACTCTTCCCCCATGCAGTGGAAACTCGGTACAATTGTGAAAACATTTCCAGGACCTGATCATCGAATACGTGTAGTTGCCATCCAAACACGTGACTGTGAAGTCACCCGTCCCATTTCCAAAGTGACTCTTCTTTGCCCGGGGCGGGAGGATGTTCGATTTTGAGCTGAGATCGTGGAAATCGATAACAGATGGCAGCACTACAGTTTCGAGAAGGACTCATTACAGAACATTATATTTCTATTTTCAATTATACTAATTAATATTCCTTAAGTATTATTTTATGTAATCCTGTCATTTATATTTTACTGTATGTTTATTGATATTAATATGCTCCTTTCAAATTATTTACGAATAGATGGCGCATTGAACCACGCGAACTTGAGTTTCGTTTAAAGGAATGTGGTAAGTGTAGCGCTATGAGCCATGTGTTAAAAAACCAAGAGTCAAGTCTATCTGTGAACCGCTATAGGCGGTTAATTATTCTTTTGTTAATAAAATCTCAATTCTTATCCATGCAGTATAACAATAAATTCTTTGGAAGTTGAAGGAGGTGTCCTGTATCCTTGTTGCTGGATATTTAAATCAAAGGTGAGTGCTTACTCACTTATTCCTTTTTTAAATCTTTATATGACTGTAGAACCACAATTCTGAAATCCAAAAACAGTCTATTCTATACAGTCCACTGATCTCTAATGAAAATTATTCTCTAGTTCTCGACAATCGGAAAAGAATAACCTGCCTTTTTTTACGAAATGGCCCGCAATAATGTCATGTATCCACTCTAACTAAACTATTAATTGGCCAAATTTCACAATATTTGATAGATATGTTACTTGGGGAATACTCTGGTGCTGATTAGATTTTGGTATTATTCGGAAAAGAACAACCTGCCTTTTTTTACGAAATGGCCCTCAAAAATCGCAGAATCTAAAAAAAGCTACATATGTTCAAATATATATCAGTTAAATTCTTGCTTTATACGTAATTTTTGATGAGGAAAATAATAAGAACAACTCTATTACTCTAGGACTAACCATTCTCGAATTATTTAAGATTTTTCGAATTTAGTTATGCCTCTTTTAGAAAAATGTCTAATTACCAAATAAAAACAGAAATTAAATTAAAAATGCAAATTCCGTGTTATTTTGCGCAATTAAACTCAATTTGATGAATTATTAAAGAAAAAAAATATGAATTTGAGTTTGCAGGGAAAGTCATGTGCTGCCCACATCAGATTTTTTTAACTGTAAAAGTAAGAAATTTATTGCATTATATAAGGAAAGTCATGTGTTGCCCACATCAGATTTTTTGTTTATTCAAGTTATATTTGAAAAACTCGTACAATAATACTTATAGCGAACGTAAAAACTTATAGAGAATTCTTTACATCTTCTAATCATCAAGCCTTAGAACTTTAATATTGTTGTGTAAACCAGCTAGATATGTCTAATGACATTTTTCAAATGTTTGAAGGTTCCAGTCAGTTACAGCCACAGCTAATGCCTTATCCCCAGACTTAAAAACCCGTATCAAAGTCTCCGTGTATGGAGATCCTTTGGCACAAAAGTTCCTCGTTCTGTCCACATTAATGCTAATAGCAATATTTTGCTATTTGTCTACTATAGCGATCTACAGCGTAGTACAAATATTCTACTGCTCTCTATTATTTTATTCATTTATCTCAAAATGATATCATCGAACATTTAACTTGTTTACTCTCCGCGAGTTGGGGAAACCATGCAATGAAATAAATTAGTTAAATTCTCATGCGTTTGCGCCCTTGATCATGTATTGGGCTACAAAAATCGTGCACGTCTATCACAACCTCATGATTTCTTTTATTTCTTTCTTTCGACCCACACGAAGGTGTAAGATATCTGTTTTAACGGCCGGGACAGTGCTTTCCAATTTAGACCGGAACCCAATGGGAGCAACATCCATAGGGACCGTACCCTCCTTTCCCTGACATCAACGAATCGGTTGGGATTTTCAAACTCACATATTTAACGTGCCCGTGTTCCACGTGAACATAAGGACAGCTTGGGTAGAGTCGGGAATATAACTCGAGTCTATCGAGTACAATCCCTGTACTCTAACCACTGAGTTGTCCAACCCTACTTCTTTCAATTGTCTTGCAGATTACAATATCTCTGATACACCACCACCACCACAATTTCGTTCGTAAAAGACAAATTCACTGGGAAGTGAGTACTGTAGGTGGAAGCGTGCATTCAAGTCGTGGAACATTCTTGAGGATCATTTGGTAAATGCAAAATGCGTAGTTTCCAACTAAAACTTATGTGTTCTGTTCTCACCCATGTCCGACAGTTCACGTTATAAATTTAAATTAGAGCTTATTACTTTATTTGTATAGCCTGATGAAGTACCTTGCATAGTATTTTAGGAAAGTCGAGAGTAGGCAGGGGTATCGACGTTTTCGTCAGTCTATAGGAAGGTACAAAAATGTAAAATACTCAAACTCTACTTTCGGCTATATATTTATAATAGCATCATTCGAAAGACAGGTATGTTAAGGGGACAGTGGACGTTGAAATGAGCAAAAATCGACTAAAAAAAGTCTTTTTTAAATATATAATATTATTTTACATATTTAACCTTTTGCTTACGGGTGGGACAGCGTCCATCCCAAACGAAGAACCTGTCAAAAAGACAGGCATTTGACATACCCTATCCCAAGCAGTTCGACCCCCCTTTGCAGGCATTGGCGTCCATGGAAATCGCTAACAGAAACATTGCACCTGCTAGCAGGTGCAATGTTTCTGTGATCCCCCTTTGCAGGCATTGGCGTCCATGGAATTGGCGGCCATTGGCAGGAATTGGCGTCCATTAGCGTCCATAGAATCCCCCTTTGTAGGTATTGGCGTCCATGACGCCAATGCCTGCAAAGGGGGATCGAACTGCTTGGGATAGGGTATGTCAAATACCTGTCTTTTTGACAGGTTCTTCGTTTGCGATGGACGCTGTCCCACCCGCAAGCAAAAGGTCAAATGCTATTTTTTCGAAACGGAATTTTCAAAGGTTTTACATTTCTTAAATACTTCATGCGTCTTCATTATTAGTTTGAGATGCATGAAATTTGGCAAGAAATCACTTTTCATACTTTTTGATGCATTTTATACTTGGACTTTATTAAGGTAATTAAAAGTGAATAATAACCTAATTAAATGATGAAAATTAAGTTTTAATGCAGAAAAATATTTTAAAAAAGTTAACTTTCAAAGGGATTTAAAAATGAATACCCAAATGTGTTCATAATGTGTTTTTGAGCGGTCATAATGTAAAATTAATCACAAATGTGAACAAATGGGCACGCAAGGAGCATTTTCATATTTTCGTTAAAAAAATTAAATTAAAAAAAAAATACAAAATTATACCAAAATTGAAAAAAAAATTAATGGTATTTTATATAGTAATGTTAAGAAGAATATTTATACAAATTTTTATGTTTTTAAGCCAATAAATAATTACAAAAAATTCAACACCCACCGTCCCCTTAAAAAGACAGAAAAAAAAATACAAAAATTGTGTTTGGTTCTGAACAGTTGAGGTAGGCGTTTCCCTTTTAAAATAGACGCACTAAGATTTTCACGATATTCAATGTCATTTACTTTTCCTAATTATATTTCAATAAAAATTAATCCCAAGAATAAATATAAAACAAGAAATTTGTTTATCAACTTTCTTATTTTGGCAAGTGATGTGTACGCTTTATTTTTGGCGAAACAATTAAGAATTTTTATGTCCTTTTGTCACTTATTTTGTACAAGTGTACGAATTTTCGGAAAAGTTGGTCGTAAAATGTCCAGAACTGAAAGTGGAAACTCTTGGTGAAGCCCCCTCTATTGCGAAATTTTATGCTGAATCTATGTCAGTTATTATCGAAACTCTATTTTTAGCTGGTTCTGGGAAATATATGTTGCGAGAAAAATGTAAAACTATGAATCGACAGTAACGTCTCACGAACCATGAGTGAAAATCCTTCGTAAGTCTTCTACCTCGTCCAAAATATTATACACTCAAATCTATTTTTGTGCGGTGCATAGGGACCACATAAAAGAAAACGCATAAAAAAAATCGCACAAAACTTCACGAGTAGCTATAAAAAATAGTTTTCGCAACACAATTAAAAAGTATTTTTTTTATGCGGTGAATAGCGACCGCATAAAAAAGTCTCACGTAGAAAATAACTCAAAACCTTACGGAATAACTAGGAATTTACGCTTTGAAATGAATCTTTTCTTAATGGTCCAGGAATGTGAGAGCACTTTGAAGGACGTCAATATTAATATTAGATTTAAAAATTAATACACACGTAATATTCTTTTTTATTAAATCACTTTATTTAGCGGACTTGTCACTTGCGCAGATCAGAGACGAATAAAAAAAAGCAACTCTTTGCTCCCTTCAAGTAAACTTCTTCTACTCGTTAAAACAAACAAAACAAAGCATGAAACTAGTCGCCAACTATCTCATTAGCAAAAAACCAACTCAGCGACCTAACGAGACACGCAGTCCGTTTCAGGAAAACCCGACCTAACACGATGCAGATGTCCTTCAATGTTTATTTGCGATCAATGCATTTTTGCTTTGCTACGCAAGAATTCCATCGCAATATGCTATTGCACATTTCATTTATTTACATGGAAATTCTTGTGCGTTCAACAATTAAATTACGCGATTATAGAATTCAATACATATGTAATGTAATTGACTGACGTAATACTTATGTAATGTGATGAAATACATATCAAAAATCGAAAAAACTAAATGGCCGATCAAACCCACTAATTTTTTATATTGATAACTTCGTCAATTATGTTCCAATTTGATTGAAATTTTCATATACCGCACAAAAAAAATCGCAGAAAAAAAATCGCACAAATAAAAAATTGCACAAATAAAAAATTGCACAAAGAAAGACCGCGCAAAAACAGGTTTGTGTGTACTGCATCCATATCCGTCACCATCTAAGCTTTATAGCCAATCATCATCTCAGCTCCTATCGCCAATCACCATGTAAGCTCTATAGCCAATCACCATCTAAGCTATATGGCCAATCCTGAAAAAATAGATGTTTCAAGGGAAATTTCTGAACCGGAAGTGGAAAAGGGATCAACGGTGGAAACCTTTAGTGAACTACTACTCTACATCCAATAAAATTTGATACTGACACCATACCAGTTATCATGTAAACTACATCAATAGCCAATCAAAAGAAATAGATGTTTCAAGGAAAATGAAAGAGTTTGACTCGAAATGGAAAAGGAACTGCACGTGGAAATCCTTAGTGAACTTTTCGACCTCCTCCAGAATTTGATGCTAAATCTACTTCAGTCGTTTAAGCTCTATTTATAGCAGATCTTGAGAAATAGATGATTAAAAAATGTAGTAGCAGAAATAATAGTATGAGAACATTTTTGCCACCTATAATTATGTAAATTATTGCCAAATACGAAGATTCAATAATTTAAATTGCTTCCGTTGGTATATTTACCAATAACTTAATAACTGATATTTTATGTTTAAATACTAATTAACATTACAAATTGCTTTTAATAATAATTAAAAGAAGTTATGAAAATTGCTAAAATCGTACGAAGATTGTTAAATCATCAACATTTTCTATATCACAAACATTTATGTATATCCTGTTATTGCATCCCTTAAATATTCTCCACTTTACTTCTTTGTTAATAACCCGGACTCGAATGTCAGTTATTTAAATAAACTATAGATACTCCTGATGACGGTTTTCGAATGCTTCAAGGTTTCTGCCAGTTACGTTCGAAGTTAATAACTGCAGGCAGCTGGAATACTAATTATTTAATTTGACAAGTGATATGCAATATAGTTTGTGTATGTTATTAAATTATTGGTTTGTAGAATTATATTTGAAGTTTTAGATATATTTTAAAGTCTTATATGTCTAAAAAGTGACGTTTACGGGTTGAATATTTGGCACATTTTAAAGAAAAACAGTTACGTTGATTACTTATAACTATCAAATTAAACGTATACTTTTTAATAAATATGAAATATTTGGTGCAATCAAATCAAGAACTAGCTGCTACGCATATTCAGAAGGAAGCAGAGTTCGGTAGTTGCTGAAGAAAAGTAATGGTTACTTTTTTAATAATGGAAAACTGTCTCCGTTACTTTTCAAGCAATAACTGTAACAATAAAGGTAACTGCAACACGTAACTGTAACAATAAAGGTATTCCAAAAGAGTAAAATACTCATGATAATTTTCAATTCTAATGAATTTTCTAATTCCTTTATATATTTTTAACACATTTTTAACAAATTTTTGCATATTTTTAATATTTATTTTCCACAATTTTTGTTTCATATTTTATCTAACATTATCTAACTCATAATTGACTTTATTTTTGCATGGGCTTAAAGAGAGATTGAAGTTTTCGAGGGTGGAAATGACATATATTCCGCTTTAGCTTTGATTTTGAATAAGGTTAACATATATTTCATATTTTCAAATGGACATTCTTGTACTTCAATTTTTGCATGTTGTTAATATGGAAATATAACTATTTTATTAATGCATTGGATAATTTTAAACATATGAGAGAGAGAGAGAGAGAGTTCGCAGATATGTTACAATTTAAAAAATCTGACGTGGGCAGCACATGACTTTCATTGCAGACTCATATTCACATTCTCTTTATTTCAATTTAGTATATTGAGTTTAATTGCACAAAATAACGTCCATAATTTTTTTAAATGACACTGAATTTGCACTCAGTTGGTAACTGGACTGTTTTCAACGGTGGAGTAGCGAAAATACGAAAAACTAAAATATCTCGAGAACGGCTAGCCAGCTCTAATGTAATGGGGTTGATCTTATTATTTTCATCGTTAAAAATTACGTATAAAACAAGCATTTAATTGATATATTTGAGCATACGTAGTTTTTTATTTCAGATTTTGACGATTTTTGCATGCCATTTTGCAAAAATTGGCAGGTTATTTTTTTCCGAATCGTACCAAAATTCAATCAGCACCAGGGTAAGTTACCTTAACCTACAAGTGACTTATATACCAAATTTTGTGAAATTTTATCTGTTAGTTTTTCAGCTAGAGTGGGTAAAGGCAATTTTTGCTGGACATTTCTCAAAAAAAGGCTGGCTGTTTTATCTCAAATCGTACCAAAAACTAATCAGAACCGGGGTCACACAGAAGTGACTTAACTACCAAATGTTATGAAATTCGGTTCATTAATTTTTGAGTTAGAGTGGATATATACATTGCACAGACAAACACACAGACAGACACTCACACAGACATACACACAGACATACACACAGACGTTACGCTAAAAATAGCTTTTTGTGTTCTCGAGGTCTTAAAACGTGTAGATCCGTCGAAAACTCGAGTTGCGATTTTCAACATGATTCCAATACTTTCCCTATACATTACCATGTATTGCCAAGTATAATTAATATTGTTCATTGTTAGCAAGCTCTGTTTCTAACTAAAGTTACCAGAATCAATTTATTTCATTACCGTTAAGCTATATTATGCTTCTACGCGCTAAATTACAAAACGTAACCAAATCTACATTTAAAAATATTTATCAAAAATGGATTTTTGAAAAATTGTAAGTGCTAATTTTTATATTTCCTTTCTTAAATCAAACAAAATATTTACATTCTCGTACTATGCAATATAGTATAGAGAAAGTATTGTATTCACGAAAATTCTCGATTTCGAAATTTTGCTGCCATTATAAGTTTTAAGACCTCCTGAACACGCTTTATCTATTTTTGGAGGGATGTTGGTCTGTTCGTCTGTCTGTCCGCATGCTTGTGGTTGATTTTTTGTGTGCACAATAGCGGCCATAAATATTAATGGATTTTCACGAAATTTTGTATCCAGTTTTGTTTTCGAAATATGTAGAACTAGATAGAATTTTTTTTTTTTAAATTTAAGTAAATTACATGGTAGCATAGGACACAATTTGATAAAACATGTATAAAAAGGTTTATTTATGGCTGAGTGACCACAATAGGATTGTTGAAATTTTTTTTCTACTTTCCCTGCAATACATGGTAATGTATAGGGAAAGTATTGGAATCATGTCGAAAATCGCAACTCGAGTTTTCGACGGATCTACACGTTTCGAGACCTTTAGAATAAATAAAACTATTTCTCGCGTGTCGTCTGTGCGTGTGTGTCTGTCTGTCTGTGTGTCCGTGTGTCTGTCTGTGTGTCTGTGCAATGTATGTATCCACCCTAACTCGAAAACTAATGGACCGAATTTCATAAAATTTTGTAGATAAGACCCTTGGGTGTGACCCTGGTGCTGATTAGTTTTTAGTACAATTCGGAAAAAGGGAACCCGTCTTTTTTTGCGAAATGGAAAGCAAAACCCTCATATATTTACTCTAGCTGAAATACAAATTGACCAAATTTCACAAAATTCGGTAGATAAATCACATGTGGGATACTCTGGTGCTGATTAGATTTTGGTACTATTCGGAAAAGAACAACCAGCCTTTTTTGCGAAATGGCCCGCAAAAACCGCCAATATCTCAAAAAAGTCTACGTATGTTCAAATGTATCAAATAAATGCTTGATTTATACGTAATTTTTGATGAGGAAAAGAATAAGAACAACTCAATTACTCTAGGACTAACCGTTCTCGAGCTATTTGAGATTTTTCGCATTTTTTTATACCGCCCTTGGAAAAATGTCCAATTTCCAAATAAAAGCAGAAATTGAATTAAAAATGCAAATTTAGTGTCATTTTGTGCAATTAAACTCAATTTAATGAGTTCTTAAAGAAATAAAGAAAAAATGAATTTGAGTCTGCAGAGAAAGTCATGTGTTGCCCAAATCAGATTTTTTTTTTTTGGACGTCATTTTCCTCGGAGGGCGACGTTCCAGAAGTTGCACATTATCTAGTATGGTATCAATCCAAAGATTTTTCAAACTCTTTAAAGTGAAGGGTAATACGATATAATTGCAGTCAATTGAATCCACGATACCGATTTTTAAAATATATTACTTTCCTTATATACATAATGTATAAGGAAAGTATTGTGACGGGGTCGAAAATTCGAATTCCAGTTTTCGACGGGAGAGCACGTTTCAAGCATCCCTGATCTCGAATCAAATATTTTTGAAGTGATGTCTGTGTGTGTGTGTGTGTGTGTGTGTGTGTGTGTGTGTGTGTCAGTGAGTCTGTGGAGACGATAGCTGACGAACGAATGGACCGATTCGAACCAAATTTGGTACAAAAATCACAATCCGTAAACACTGGAAGCCTATTGTTTTTTTTGCGTAATCGAATGCTCAGAACCCCCTAAATTTTCGAATGAAATTTTGAAAAAATCGTTAAAAAATCAAAACCGCTAATAAAGTTACGCAAATAGACATTTCTTGTGTAATTTTTCATTAGAAAACGATTGGCATAAATTTTAGAACGCCAACACAAACCGTTCTCGAGATATTGCACATTTTTCAAAAAAATTATCAAAAAGTCATATAATATAAAAAAAAATATTTCCTATTGAGAAACATGTTCACTTTTCATATGTAATACCATACGATAAATTAGGTGACGTCATTCTAGTGGATCTAGCTCGTTCCATTCATGAAAAAAGATACTTTGAGTAATACTTTTGTATTTGAGCGCCAATAGTCATTTGTCTGCTGTAAGAATAACTTATTTCTTCATCCATACAGCTTGGCGAGATTTTGGCGACGAATTTGCAGAATGTCGCCAATTTGGCGACTTTTTGAAATGTTGCCAAATTAACAAAAATCTCGCTAAATGGATAAAAATAACGCCAAATCAATGAAAATGACGACTAATTGTCGAAACTTCAATATCTTGGAAAGAATATTAGTATCTACTATAAGAAAAGCCTATTTTTTACTGTAAAATTAGTGAATTTAATTCATTATATAAGGAAAGTCATGTGTTGCCCACATCAGATTTTTATTTTTTAATTTGGAAATAAAAAGCAATTTAAAAAGGCATTCTGGTATGAGAATGCCGAGTTGAGCAGCAATCTATTTAATTTTAGTTAAAATTTTATTCTTCAAAAATTATAAACTTTGGGTTCAGTGCATACATACTTCTGATTTCAGTATATATATAAATTTAAAAACAAATAGAATAATAACATTATTTTTGTAATCATACGAACACACTTAAAAATTTGAAACTGAGATAAAAAGATTTAAAGAAACGTCAAACTGCCTGAAATTGCCATGCATACAAATGGAGTCTTAATCGCCATAAGCTTAATTTGAAACTCATTTAGATGCATGCTGCTTTAAATCCTGGAAATGCAATACTTATTACTTTCCTTATATACCTAATGTATAAGGAAAGTATTGTGACGGGGTCGAAAATTCGAATTCCAGCTTTCGACGGGAGAGAACGTTTCAAGCATCTCTGATCACGAATTGAACATTTTTAAAGTGTCTGTCTGTGCGTGTGTGTGTGTGTGTGTGTGTGTGTGTGTGTGTATCAGTGAGTCTGTGGTGACGATAACTGACGGACGAATGATTCGATTCGAACGAAATTTGGTACAAAAGTTACAATTCGTAAACACTGGAAGCCTATTGTTTTCATAAGCAATCGAATGTTCAGAACCACCCTAAATTTTCAAATGAAATGTTGAAAAAATCGTCAAAAAATTAAAACCTCTAATGAGGTTACGCAAATAGACATTTCTTATGTAAATTTTCATTAGAAAACGATTGACATAAATTTTAGAACGCTAACATGAATCGTTCTCGAGATATTGTACATTTTTCAAAAAAAATATCAAAAAATCATGTAAAATAAAAAAAAATATTCCCTATTGAGAAACATGTTCATTTTTATATGTAATACCATGCGATAAATTTGATGACATCATTCTCGAGGATCTAGCTCGTTCCATTCATGAAAAATGTACTTTGAGTAGAACTTTTTTATTTGAACGCCAATAGTCATTTGTCTGCTGTAAGAATAACTAATTTTTCCGTCTACAACGCTTGGCGAGATTTTGGCGACGAATTTGGTGGAATGTCGTCATCTTGGCGACTTTTTAAATGCTGCTAAATTAACGAAAACCTCGCCAAATGGATAAAAATGACGCTAAATCAATGAAAATGACAAAAATTCAATATCTTGGAAAGAATATAAGTATCTACTATAAGAATAACCTAATTTCTTTTACAGTAAAAGTAGTAAATTCATTGCATTATATAAAAGGAAAGTCATGTGCTGCCCACATCAGATTTTTTGTATTTAATTTGAAAAATCGATATTTTAAAGGTTAAAAACACTGCTACTTAAAAATGATTAAGTGAATAAGTGCAATTTTCCATACATTTTGCGTGCTGCTATTTGTTGGCTCAACCAAAAGTTCAATTTCTTTTATATAGATATGTTTTTATGAAAAAAAATAGAGCTAAATAGATTTTTTTTTTGTATTTTGAGAGAATGGAACGAGAATTAACCCCAAATTGATCTTCTTGCATTATTTCCTATGGAGAATATTATTTCGATAAGGTGAAGTGAATTCAGGAAACAAATAGTTTTAAATGCGCTATGAATGTGAAATATATTCAAATAGTATGTATTATTACAAATCATACAAATGTATTTGACGCATTTTCTTGACTCAGATTTTACAACCCTTTTTATTAAAGTTAGTAAAATTTTTAAGAACATCCAATAAATTAAAGCTTCAAATATAAATTTTAATTCTGATACTGATTGTAATACAAATGGATATGAAAGTATGAAATATAAAATGATGCAAAACAAGAAAGATCAATCATGCATAAAGCATTGATTATGAAACAGTTTCCAACTGCGATGCAATTTTATTTAAACATCTCTAAAATGACATATATTCAGCGGTAATATTTAAAAACATATCACAATGCTATAATAATTTATTATATTTGAAAACTTAAAACGTCATCGATAAAATGAACTTTATTCAAATGACTTCATTGAAATGTAAATCGCCTGGCTCTCCATGAAAAAGAAGTAAATATTTACACTTTTTTCCATTCTTTTCATTTATCACAGTACTATAATAATTTATTTTACTTAAAAACTTAAAACCATGGAGGTAAAAGTAATTTAACTCTATGTTTGCAACTTCATCGACAAGGTCTGCTATATAATCGTTTACGTCTCTATGTAAAATCAATGAACGTTTCATTCATATCAGCTATATTGCAGATTCCAAAGCTAAATAATGTTGCATTAAAGAAATTCAGCAATTCTTATACAATTTATCTTACAGCTTGATGTGTTTACATTCTCCATAAGCGAAAATTAAGCTTTGTGGTTAAAATAAGCAAAGTTTGATGATCATTTAAACTCAAATATATTCTAATTGCGTTGTTTTAGAATATAAATGCACAGAAATTAAGCTAAACTAAAGCGGTTTTAGGACGGATATAACACTCAATATAAATTAAAAAGAACTTTAAAGATCACGATGGCATTGATCGTTTAAACTCAAATATATTGTAATTGCGCCATTTCAGAATATAGATGCACAGAAATTAAGTAAAAATAAAGTGGTTTTGGGACGGATACGACACTAAATATAAATTAAAAGAACTTTGAAAATCACTATTTTCGCACAAGATGGATGCCATATATTTTTTTGAAGTAGGTCACGTTTTTTACATTTTTTTACATTTTTAATGGGATAATTTGAATATTTTCTAAAACTTTCGAAGCAATTTGTGAATTTTAAATTCTCTTAAAAATGTTTGAAAAATTAGGTCCCATAGTGTTTAATGTATTTCATTATTTCAACCCGGGTTCAATCCAAAACTAATCGGGTGATATTATTCATTTATATTCCCATAGGTCCCACAGACCGTCTGAACAACATACTAAAATTTCATTTTGATATAGTCGTTTTTACTGCAGTTATTGTGCGAACGGATAAACAGACAGACAGAATGAAGAAGTCATAAACACTTTTCAACTATGTTGTAAAGTGGTAAAAATGGAGTGTACACTTACATTGCTGACATTTTATACTGGATAATATCCTTTTTGTAACATCCTGTTTGTACTTATTGCTTGTTCGTGTGCTTTTTCTGTAGAGCATACATACATGCTTTTGCGCACCAAAACGTACTGATAGAATTTACGAGCCTAAAACCAGGGTGATTAAATATAAAAATCGGCGGTGGTTTCAGTCCAGTGGAGCCAAAGTGCTTCTGCACGAATAACATGTTATAAAATAAAACTCCAGTAATGTTCAATAATAAATAGTATGGATACACGTTAACTTTAATTAAACTTTAAAATCAAAAACAACCAGAAATAGGTTTAGAAGTCGTTTAATAAAATCTCCCTCGACGTACAAAAATTACACGCCAAAGCGCTTTGGCCGTTGTTGTTGAGACCCAGACCGTCTGACCTACCAGAAAGGTGTAAGGTAACTATTTAAACGGCCGGGAAGTGCCACCCAATTTAGACCGGAACCCATTGGTGGAGGCATTCACAGGGACCGTACCCTCCTTCCCGTACCACCAACCTCTCGGGAGGACTTATCGCACATGTTTAACGTGATCGTACTCCGCGTGAACACGGCGGCAGTTTTGGCAGTGGTGGGAATCGAACCCGGACCTGCCGAGTGCAATTCGCGCGCGCTAACCACTGGGCTACCGCGCTCCAGCGCTTTGGCCGTTGTTGTTGAGACCCAGACCATCCGACCTACCAGAAAGGTGTTGAAGACCCAGACCGTCCGGCTCGTCAGCAAGGACTTGAGCAACCGATTGGACGGCCGGCTACCAGAAAGGTGTAAAGTAACTATTTAGACGGCCGGGAAATGTCACCTAATTTAGACCGGAACCCAGTAGGGGAGGCATCCACAGGGACCGTACCCTCCTTCCCCTACCACCAACCTCTCGGAAGGACTTACGGACCCACATGTTTAACGTGATCGTACTTCGTGTGAACACGGTGGTAGTTTTGGCAGTGGCGGGAATCGAACCTACTGAGTGCAATTCCCGCGCAATAACCACTGGGCTACCGCTCTTTGGCCGTGTAATTTTTGTATGTCGAGGAAAGGAGATTTTATTACAGGACTTTTAAATCTGTTTTTTGTTGTCTTTGATTTTAAAGTTTAACGTTCAATAAGTTTATTCACTTTTTTTCAGACTCATTTGTTTTGTTCACAGGTTTTCGAAGTGCAACAATTAAACTAATTGTTTATAGTTAGCAAATAATTTTAGTTTTTGCCCCCGATTTCAGCTGGATACTCCGGCCATAGACTTCATGGAAAAATATCAAATTATTACTTTCCCTGCAATACATAGTAATGCATAGGGGAAGTATAGGAATCATACTGAAAATTGCAACTCGAGTTTTCGATGCATCTACACATTTTGAGCACTCTAAAAATTAGAAACTATTTTTAGAAACAGATTTTTAAAAACTATTTTTAGCGTGACGTCTGTGTGTATGTGTCTATGTATGTGTCTGTGTATATGTGTCTAAGTGTGTGAATGTGTGTCTGTGTCTATATGTGTGTCTGTGCGTTTGTCTGTCTATGTGTCTGTCTGTCAGTGTCTGTATGTCTGTCTGTGCAATGTATGGGTATTTTCGACGGATCTACACGTTTTGAGACCTCTAGAACACGAAAAAACCATTTTGAGCGCGACGTCTGTGACTGTGTGTGTATGTGTCTGGGCAATGTATGTTTCCACTCTAACTCAAGAACTAATGAACCAAATTTAATAAAATTTGGTAGGTAAGTTACTCGTGGGTGACCTTGGTGCTGCTTAGATTTTGGTATGATTCGGGATAAAAAACCTGCCTGTTTTTGCGAAAAGGCTTACAAAATTTCACGTATCCACTTTAGATAAAGAACTAATTTACAAAATTTGGTAAATACACTTGTAGGTTAACCTGGGACTGATTAGATTTTAATATAATTTGGGAAAACATAATCTGCTTTTATTTTTGCAAAATCAGCCGCAAAAATCATCAAAATCTAAAATAAAAGACTTTGTATGCTCAAATATATCAAATAAATGCTTGTGTTATACGTAATTTTTGATGATGAAAAGAATAAAATCAACCCCATTACACTAGCACTAGTCGTTCTCGAGATATTTTATTTTTTTCGAATTGCTATGCCGCCTTTGAATATACGTGCAGTTGCCAAATTTAAACGAAAATCGATTTAAAACTGCAAATTCAGTGTAATTTCAAAAAATGTATACGTGTTTTTTGTGCAATAAAACTCAGTTTAATGAATTATTAAAGAAATGAAGATGAAATAAATTTAAATCTGCAGGGAAAGTCATGTGCTGTCTACATCAGACTTTTTTTTATTGCTAACTTACTTTGTGTTATATACACTAAATTTATACAATATATCTGACGACCTTATTTAGACACAATTGCTGTGTTGACTTTTGTAATTGTAGATATCGGATGTCAAATTTAGCTGACACATAAACCACGTAAATGTAATATATGTATATATTAATTTATGCCTTTAGGGACTGCTCTTTGAAACAATCAACTAATTTCGGGAGCACAGAATGCTATGAATATGGAATTGGACGTGACATATGCTTAGATAAGTAAGTGCCAATTTGATAAAATAAATCGTCTGTGGGTATGCTCTGTGTCCAGAGTAATTTATAAGTGATTGTTATATTTCAGTATGTTTACGAGGGATAATTATGGAAATAGATATAACAATACAAATTAGATAACTTTGAGCATAATAAACTGGTTTACAACGTACGATAAATAAGCGTATATACGTTTTGGAAATCAATTGGATCTCCATCAAGTTGTTTAACAATACAAGTTAAACGACTTTGAACATAATAATCTGGTTTACAGCCGAAAATGTTTTTCAAATCAAGATAAATAAGCATATTTACGTTTCGGAAATCAACTAGACTTCCTTCATCTCTGCAATATGTCTGGACTTAAATGCCCAAATAAGCTCAAAGCAATAACGGCTAAACTGAAATGGTTGGCGACATCACTATATAGTGGCACTACATAGTGGCACTACTTAGTGGCACGAAAGGAAAATAAAACAATAAAAATAGGAAACAAGGAAATATGAACATGAAACATGAACAAGAAAAAATACAAAAGGCAGAGTATATGAACTCAAACAAACAAAAAATTAAACGCGGTCATGCCATACCTCAGAGACATATGGAGTCATTGTCAAATCAACTGAAGTTTGTATTAATATGAAAAGATTAAAAAAATCTAAACTGAAAATTGAAGAGCACTTTTAAATAATGGAGGAAAGAGAAATACCAAACGAGTGACTAGCCATTTGTCTAATTTTTTTTTCTTTGCGAATTTCTGGATGACAACACGTAAAACTATTTCAAAGTACCCGATTAACTCGTATTTCGCTGAACTCTAAATAAATGATTATCAATATTGATAGTATCCTCAATAAGCGACATAGGTCATATATTAAAATATTGTAATAATTAATTCATCAATTAAGCCTCATTTTCATTAATTTAGCGCCAAATGCTTCATCAAGTGTTACAGACAAACGGAGAGTAGAGCATATTTTATATATTCAAACCCTCTAAAATAGTAGGTTTCAATGCATTTTTTTTATTGATATTGCTAATTAAAGCAAAAAAGCATTTGGAGGGATTTTAAACAAAAAATCGCTATTTGGCGCAGAATTGGGCATTATTTTGCCGTATTCCGGTTTTGGGAGAGTCCGGATATTGGAATGCCGGATAAGAGGTCGCGTACTGTGCTAGAAGGTATATTCTCTTATATGACGGAAATCAGAATTTGCGAAACATTACTTCCCATATGGCGTTATTTTTATCAATTTGGCGACATTTTTGTCACTTTGGTAACATTTAAGACAGTCGCCAAGTTGGCGACGTCTTTCTAAGTTTCTCGCCAAGCGTTACGGATGGACGGGAGAACTGGGTTATTCTTATAGTTTACTCTTATGTTCTTTCCAAGATATTCATCAATTACTCGTCATTTTCATTGATTTAGCGTCATTTTTATCAATTTGGCAAAAAGTCGCCAAGTTGGTGACATTCCGCCAAGGTTTCAATGCATTTTGTTTTATTGATATTGCTAATTAAAGCAAAAAAGCGTTTGGCGGGATTTTAAACAAAAAATCGCTATTTGGCGCAGAATTGGGCATTATTTTGCCGTATTCCGGTTTTGGGAGAGTCCGGATATCGGAATGCCGGATAAGAGGTCGCGTACTGTGCTAGAAGGTATGACTCTTATATGACGGAAATCAGAATTTGCGAAACATTACTTCCCATATGGCGTTATTTTTATCAATTTGGCGACATTTTTGTCACTTTGGTAACATTTAAGACAGTCGCCAAGTTGGCGACGTCCTCCTAAGTTTCTCGCCAAGCGTTACGGATGGACGGGAGAACTAACTGGGTTATTCTTATAGTTTACTCTTATGTTCTTTCCAAGATATTCATCAATTACTCGTCATTTTCATTGATTTAGCGTCATTTTTATCAATTTGGCAAAAAGTCGCCACGGTGGTGACATTCCGCCAAATTCGTTGCCAAAATTCGCCAAGTGTTATGGACGGAGAAATAAGTTATTCTTATAGCAGACAAATTACTATTGGCGTCTAAATGCAAAAGTATTACCCAAAGTAACTTTTCTCATGAATCGAACGAGCTAGAACCACCAGAATGATGCCACCAAATTCCTTGCATGATATGTCACATAAAAAGTGAACATGTTATACAATATTTAATATTTATTTTCATTTTATGTGGTTTTTTGATATATTTATTTGAAAAATGTGCAATATCTCGAGAACAGTTCATGCTAGCGTTCTAAAGTTTATATCAATCGTTCATATTTAGTTTATATCAAATTAGTTTATGTAAAAAATTCAAAATCTAACGTCGTATATACTTTAATTGTAACCGAACATGTGCATCAAACGCCTATTAAACCAAATTCGATTTGGTATTAAGAAACCGGATGAAATTAGTAGAATCCAGAGTCTTCTGGCCTGTCAGAAATAAGTCTAATTACTTTGCTTTCCTATTGGTTAAATCTTTGTGCAATTAATTTATCGGGTTCAGACCACAAACTTCCGAGTTTTTCGTTTCTTAAAACGTTAAAGATAAGCTCTCTGACTTTGGAAAATCTGAAACCACGTTAAGCAGTGCTTTATATTAATGGACTATAATGGAAAGTGCAATTTAAAAGATTATTTTTCAAAAGTCTGAATGAACCTTAACCAATACGTCTGAAATGGAATGTATAATTAGAGAATATTCTGAGTACAAAACAGTTTGCTGAATAAATAAGGTTATTAGTTTGTGTTAGAAGGTAAGTAATTTTCCATAAAGTTATGCAAACACAAATGAAAAGCATTTTAGATAAATTTAAACTTACAGTATTTTATAATTACTGAATTACTAATGAAAAATTGTTGATTTTGACACGCAGTATAATATTCTCGTTATATATATTCTCGCAGTATATATTCTCGTTAGATCACCGAAGTCAGGCAGCATCGGGCGCGGTTAGTACTTGGGTGGGTGACCACCTGGGAACACCGCGTGCTGTTGGCACATTTCGGGCGCGGTAGCCGGGTGGTTTGCACGCTGCCACAACTGCCGCCGTGTTCATGCGGAGTACGATCACGTTAAACATGTGGGTCCGTAAGTCCTTCCGAGAGGTTGGTGGTAGGGAAGGAGGGTACGGTCCCTGTGGATGCCTCTCCCACTGGGTTCCGGTCTAAATTAGGTGGCACTTTCCGGCCGTCCAAACAGTTACCTTACACCTTTCTGGTAGGTCGGACGGTCTGGGTCTCAACAACAACAACGCAGTATAGTAACAGGATAACTTAAGGGGTGCTTTTATGCATTTTCATATGTCAATATACCACCATTGTGTTGAGAAACGAATTTTATTTTTTAAGCGTAATTTACTATCTGTGATAATATCTCAGTTTAAATACTATATCTGCTTCAATGCATTTTCTGTCTCAATCAATAAATTAATAATTAACATATTTTAATATAATGGCGTATATTGCTTAGCTGATGTTAACAATATGTAAGCAGATGTCAAGTTATATTTGAGAGAAATGTAAATGAATTGGGTTCTTTGAAGTAATTTTACATGGTGTCATCTAGAAAATCGCCAAATTTCAATGTACTTGTCAATGCTAACATCTATACGTTGTTCCAATGTAGCAGCATACACCTAAGGTGTTTGGGTCAAAAGTGACCCATGGTATAATTTTCAATGTTATTGAATTATAGTAACATTTATCAATATTAGTAATGTACATATATAATGTAATATATAATGTATATAATATAATATATAATGTATATAATATAATATATAAATATATAATGTAATGTATAATGTATATAATAAAATTAATAACTATATAATGTAATATATAAAAATATAATGTAACTCAATCATTCACTCCTGAAAATAAATGTAAACTTTCACATACAATACTATGTAGGACGTATTTTTCCTGTATTACATATATTTATTTTTATATAGTAGATATTTTTATATTATAGAACATTCGTTTGATGAAAGTAAAATTACACGATACAGACAAAATATTTGTGAAATACATTGGCTTCCAAAAGTTATACACGGACGGTGAAATCAACAAAAATGAAAAAGTAAGGCTTTGATTAACTCAAAATTCTACATGAAGGTAGAAATTTGTTTATGCATTAAAAAAAAACAAAAAAACAAGAATTATGCACAAAGATCTAAAAAATATTTAATTTTCGTAAGTTATATGATGGCGTCACATTGGGTCATTAACAAAATGCTGTTTAAAGGGAAACAAATCCAACAAAACTTACATTAATATGGTATATGACCACCCCAGACCTCCACACAAACATTACAACGATTTTCCATGCTTTCAATGAGGTGATTAACCATCGCAGATGCGAGCAATAGCCATTCCTCCAATACGGCAGTTTCCAACTTTCTGAGACTAGCTGGAGGAGGTAATCGTACAGAGACTGCACGCTGGAGGGCATCCTAAAGGTTTTCAATGGGATTAAGGTCGGGAGAATAAGCCGGCCACTATGTACGAGAAATGCCCTCACTTTTCAGGTATTCGTCAACGATGTTAGCTCGATGGGGGCGGGCATTATTGTCCATAAGGAGTACATTAGGACCAACTGCTGCAGCGTAGAGTCTCGCAATGGGGTCTAGGACTTTATCCCTATACCGCACAGCCGTGACAGAACCGCTTTTAAAGATGTGCAGCTCTGTGCGATATCCCATTGAAATTCCAGTCCACACCATGACGCTGCCACCTCTGAATGAGCGACGTTCGATGATGTTCTTGGCCTGATTGTGAGTGCCTCGTTCTCTCCAGATCCTTACATGCTTATCATCTGATTCCAGGACAAATTTGGACTCGTTTTTGAACAGGACGTTGCACCAATATGAGACAGTCCAATTGGCATGTTGACGACACCACTTTAATCTTGCCCCCTTGGCTTGGACGGTTAGCGGAACACAAAAAAGTGGTACTTGGGCGTAGAGTCCCTTCACGTTGAGCCTTCGGCGCACAGTACTGGCAGATATTGTGTTACCAATTGCCGCTGCAGCCATGGATGTAACAGTTGTGGAGGTCGCTCGTCGATTCCGCTTGGCTACTATAGCAATATACTGATTATCAGAGGAGGTGGTAACCCTTGAAAGACCGAGTACAGGTCTTCTGACAACTATTTGACCTGTTTGGAATTGTTTCAATAATCGAGAAAATATGGAATGATCAACGCCAAAGAAAATTGAGACATCTTTGATTGACTGTCCTGCTTCAATGCGTCCGACAACATTCCAGCGCTCACTATCTGTCATTCGTCTTCTTTCAGCCATAGAAATGCGAATATCATAAAAAATGATTCTACAAAAGTTATAAACGCTTCGTATCAGCATTTAAACGCACCTCCTCAAACCCTTCAGAATGCTGGCGTCTTCAACGATTGCCTAATTGGCATATATCCGGACGGTCAATCGTGATTGGCTGTAACATATGATATTTGCACATTGCCATCTACATTCGCAACGACTTTCAGACACTCAAATAAAAATACGCTTTCGAAAAATGAAAATTTGCATTCCGTGGTTAATTTTAGGAATGCATTATACGCGGAAATGTTTACGATGATGGAGAAAACTATGATTGGCCATCTGTTTATCTTATTCCGACAGGAATAGTGGGAGGCCAGTTTATCTGACGTGCCTACCCTTCCTTTGGTGCTGTTATAGTCCAAAATGATTTGAGGTTTCTTTGGGTCTGTGTCTGCTATTACTTTCCTTATATACATAATGTATAAGGAAAGTATTGTGACGGGGTCGAAAATTCGAAATCGAGTTTTCGACGGGAGAGCACGTTTCAAGCATCCCTGATCACGAGTCAAACATTTGTGAAGTGATGTCTGTGTGTGTGTGAAAGTATGTGTGTGTGTGTGTGTCAGTGAGTCTGTGGAGACGATAACTGACGAACGAATGGACAGATTCGAATCAAATTTGGTACAAAAATCACAATCCGTAAACACTGGAAACCTATTGTTTTTATACGCAATCGAATGTTCAGAACCCCCCTAAATTTTCGAATGAAATTCTGAAAAAATCGTTAAAAAATCAAAACCTCTAATAAAGTTACGTAAATAGACATTTTTTATGTAATTTTTTATTAGGAAACGATTGACATAAATTTTAGAACGCTAACATGAACCGTTCTCGAGATATTGTACATTTTTCAAAAAAATTATCAAAAAGTCATATAAAATAAAAAAAATATTTCCTATTGAGAAACATGTTCACTTTTCATATGTAATACCACGCGATAAATTGAGTGACATCATTCTCGTCGATCTATCTCGTTCCATTCATGAAAAAAGATACTTTGAATAATACTTTTGTATTTGAACGCCAATAGTCATTTATCTGCTGTAAGAATCACTTATTTCTTAGTGCATAACGCTTGGCGAGATTTTGGCGACGAATTTGGCGGCATGTCGCCAACTTGGCGACTTTTTTGAAATGTTGCAAAATTAACGAAAATCTCGCCAAATGGTTAAATATGACGCTAAATCAATGAAAATGACCACTCATTGTCGAAAATTCAATATCTTGGAGAGAATATTAGTATCTACTATAAGAAAAACATATTTGTTTTACTGTAAAAGTATAAAATTCATTACATTATATAAGAAAAGTCATGTGTTGCCCACATCAGATTTTTTTACTGTATGGTGAAGACTACTCTGGAGGTTTGCGTACTTGCCTCTCTTCGGGATGTACGATACAAGAGTCGTGTCTTTCGTGAATGCAAATCTCGATGTGTAGTTTGGGGCCCCTATTGTAAGCAACTGTGGTGGAATTGTTAGCTTATTCTTTCTGATTGTTCCAAGCATTGTCAGTTTCTTTTTCAGAAGAAGCTGTCCAAGTTCATACTCCGTGAAAAAAGTATCACATGTTACATTATGTCTTTTCCAGTCTTGAACGAGATCGTTGGCAACCCTGATACCTTGGTTTCGTTCTGGTACAGAACCAGACTTCTCTCCAAGGTAAGGTTGTATATTCCAGACATAATTGGGAGCGTTGTCACAAAGTACCCAAAATTTTATGCCGTACTTGTCTGTTTTCATGGGCTTGTGCTGGAGGAATGGAAACCTTCCTCGGAAAGCTACCAGTTGTTCATCCGCAGTAACGTACATTTCAGGGTTATACAACATCGGTAAAAGTTCCACCCACTTATCCCAAAGTTCTCTTATGGCTGCAAATTTGTCAGTTTCCCGTCTTCTTGATCGGATCTGTCTGTTATTAAATCGAAGAACCTTCGATATCATTTTGAATTTCGCTAAGGACATAGTGGCCCTGAAGATATTCCGTCCCGCTGTGGCATCTCACAGACTCTCTGTGGACTCGTAACGCGATTTAAACACTCCAGACAGCAGTAACAAGCCAATGAATGCTTCCACGTCAACGTTGTTCAAATTCTTCCAACTGTCACCGAACACCTTTTTTCCTTCAATGTTACTATTTTTTAGTAAGATGTCCACTATTGCTGGAAGAAAAAACAACATGAATGCACAGTATTCGTCTTCATTTCTAGACGTGGCGTATCTCCTGGGCCCTAGAGTCCTGTTCACAACATTTTCTGCCTGACGCCTACCCCATGAGGTTTGTGGTTCTGATTTTCACTCGATTTTACCATCTTTTCTAAGTAGAGTCACCATCTGACTCGACGACAGGTCAGATTCGTTATCCGCGTCATCATTGGATGACAGTTCGTTTTTAGAAACGTGATCGTCAATTTCTGTGACAACTGCTTCTTCTTTTGATACTGCAACCAACAATTCGTCGATTTCTTCATCAATAAGTCTACGATTAGGCATATCGTAGGCTTTGGAGGAGTTCTAACGAAACACGTAAAAAAATTAATTGTGAAAAGAACAAAGTCTCTAAAAAACGCACACTGCGACACCAGGAAGAAAACTGCTGGGAGCCAATACGCTAACAGAAACTAGCAACTGCTGAGGACGGGACAGCATCATTAGCGCCATCTATTGTGCCAACAGGAAAAGAGATACATAACGGAAAAGAATGAGAGCATGAACGCGTTGTCGTAGCAATAATAATTGAATATATTGAATTTTATATATTTTATTTTTCCTATCCACTGAAAATTCCACACGAGTCAAAATTGACCCGAACGACTTATATGTTACAAATTTTACTTTAAAAGAACTAACATTTGAAAAAAAAATTACACATAACTGAATATTTACTATGACTATGAAAATAAAGTCACAAAATATTTTTGAAAAATTCCCAAAAATATAATAGATCTATGCGAAATAAATTTGATATGGGTCAAAAAGGACCCGAACACCGTAGGAAGTTTAAGAACATGGTAACTTAGATCTTGTTCATCATTATTTTGCATTGAAGACGGTGAAGTACTTACATTATGTAGGGAAATCATGTGTTGCGCACACCCACACCAGATGTTTTGAAATTACATAGGGCCAAACAATTGAAACCCCCACACCTAATCTCAGACAACTCCCCACACCTAAACCGATAACTGTTTTTTATGATATCTATAGACCCTACTGATGTATTTGCTCTAGAAACTCGACAGATTGAATCAAGATAATTATGAAACCAGGAAGCATCATATGCAATTTTGATGTTTACGACAAAACAAAGCGCAGATTTCAGGCACCGTTTTATGACAGTCTTGGCCCGGAAAGTTGTGACGCAGAAAGTTATGACCCCAATAAATACAGGTCACTCAAGTTTCAGGTGTGGTTGGGGCAAAATGTCCTAAGGCCAAGACTTCATTGGAAACTGAATGAGACAATAATGCAAAGATACGATATCGCACAGAGGAGCATCCAATGAGAGCAAGGTATCTGGATCCCAGACAAAATGATGCGGCTGCAAGGAGGATGATTATTCAAGAGTTGAATAGATATATTCGTGATTCCAAACAGTGTTATTCAGAGATAGTCGTTATTCATTGGAGCATTGCGAATGTTATATAAAAAGACAAAGTCTGACTCCAAATGTCAGAAAAATAATCGGATAAGGTGACAGTGATGCTGAGCTTCAGACCCGAAATACACAGGTATGTGCCTGTCTTCGTGTATATTAGGTCAATTTTTGATCTTTGGAATAAGATTCAAAAGACCTGGTCTCACACTGTGCTTTTCTCCTCCTTAAGCGTTTGCTAATAAATTCATGTAACTTTAATCATAATAATATGTTGATGTTGAAACCCAGACCGTCCGACCTACCAGAAAGGTGTAAGGTAACTGTTTGGACGGTCGGGAAGTGCCACCCAATTCAGACCGGAACCCAGTGGGGGAGGCATCCACAGGGACCGTACCCTCCTTCCCCTACCACCAACCTCTCGGAAGGACTTTCGGACCCACATGTTTAACGTGATCGTACTCCGCATGAACACGGCGGCAGTTTTTTGGCAGTGGCTGGAATCGAACCCGGGCCTACCGAGTGCAACTCCAGCGCGCTAACCAATGGGCTACCGCGCCCATCATCATAATAATATGTGTAATAATTTTAATCACAATACTGAGTGTGTGTTTGACGAGGAAAGCGTCCTGGACGATCCAATCGGGAACGCTTCCAGGGCGATACAATCGGGAACTCTTCCGGGACAATCTACTCCTTAAAGGAATAGACAAACCTATGGTTTGTCCAAAGCAAACCAATTGATAATTTTATCTAATATAGCGTAAAATGTAGCGTAGAATTGTAAACAAACCCGGACGTGAATCTATGGGAGAATCTTTACAGTAACGTTTTACATTTGCCGCCATCTGTCGGTCGAAAATATAACTAAAGTTCTCGCAAGTTGAATTTGACACATTTGCAATACAAGTGGTAAAAATTTCTCCTGATCGATTACAAACTGACTTTATAATATTCTCATAAAAGCTTCTTTTTGATTTGTGATACTCTTTGAAGCAACTGAAGTAGCTTTCATTTTTTTTTACCTAGTTCATCCTCGCAGATAATTGCCCTATGAGAGCGGAGAGAGATTGTAAATATACCCTGGACGTGATTCTTTTGCCGTGATTCATTCACCGTGTTAATGGGAGATTCTTTACAGTAAAGTTTTTTAATATTCTTATATATTAAGATAAAGACAAACAAAATTGATTTAAATATAATGTTTATTTATTTTCATATATTTAAATATAATTTATTTTCATATATTTAAATATTTTCGTCGAAAATAAAATACTCAAAACGGTATGAGTTAAGGAAATGTTTGATTTTGCTGTTGGCAATTGGCAACGAGTGTCAAATTTGTCATATCTATGACTGTACTTTCTTTCAGGAATATCTCTACTTATAAGATAAGTGAAATTTAACAGTAATTTCATCATTTTCGTTTTAAAATAACCGAAATATAGGTTAATATTAATAGCTCTTCAATATTAATATTAATAACGGGATATTAAATGATAACATAAATGATACTGTGAGGCCAGAATATGTCCTCACATGAGACATTTTTATTGCAATATTTATGGTGCCTAGAACGGTTAACAAAGATTTTAGTCTGGCTGGCGCCGGAGTTTACAAGTGTGAACTTTTAGGTCAAATGCAATAAATTTGGATGTTCCAGGCCACAGGGGCTAAGAAGAGGAGCATTGATATATGTGAAGTGATGCCATTGGGTTCAGAGGAACCAATGAGCGCCAAGGAGAAGAAAGGCGGATCTACTCCCCCCCCCCGCACCACACAGGAACCACAAGTCAAGGAGTCTCATACGAAGTTTTGTTGCAGTAAGTTTGATACGAAATGTTGTTGCGGCGAGTCTGATACAAAATGTGGTAGCAGTTAGACATATACAAGGAGTGCAGATGCAAATACACATACGGTTGCAGAGTTGAGTTATAGAAAAATGAAAGTTGCTGTTGGAGATGCAGAGTCTGGAATAGACGGAAGACAATGAGCCACACACCAGAGAGTTATGGCCGTAATTGCAACAATAAAACTGATGCAAGCCTCAGTGTTTAAACAAGCCCAAGATTAAACTTGAAGGTATGTCCTCACGTTCTCAGGTCCTAGACACTTTAGAAATCTAACTATTTCTGGTCACATATCTCCCATTACTAGAGTAATTAAATGATAGTCGATAATTATGATAAATTGTTGTTAGTGATAAATTGATGTTGTAAATAAATTATATTGTTAAAGTTAAATAGGCTAATATTTTTATAATGATTAATGAATTCTTTTCAGGACTTACACAAAAGGTAAAAATAATTGGAGGGTTAATTGCGGCACAACGACGAGTAATGTACTTAAATGTCAATTCCACGTTATGAAATCAACGGCCATGTTTTTAATGCTTAATAAACAATTAATATTAATATAATCTTAACTCATTTTAATTCCACGTCCCACATTTGATGTTTTTAATGAATTTAATAATTAAGAATAACTTGTAATTTCGTATTGCCACAGATACTTAACATAAATGATTTTTAATATAATTTATTTGATATTTTACAGAAGTTATCTCTTCTCTTACTGTGCATACATTTTTTATATGCTATATGCTTTCTAACTTTAATTTAGCCATTTCCACAAATATTACGTCGAAAAGGCCAATGTTATACTTGATATAATTTATAAATTTTGGCTGCAAAGAACTATATATTGTTTGGGGGAAAAACCCGCAGAATAACGAAATATGCCCATAAGGAAACCCTCTTCATTTAGCGGTGTGTAACAAAAGGGGCAAGTACAAAGGAGTAGCATTTTCTTTATTTTTACACTTCAAAATATGTGATCACAATTACAATATTTAAACACATGATATAACTTTTTAATTGAATTTTTTTTTCATATTTTATTTCTTGCCCAATTATGTTTTTATGTTCATCAAAGATTTTTGATGGGTTTTTTTATTTGACTGCGTCCATTTTGCCTAACTACGCCGATCAACCATCGTGTGGTACAGCTATCGATTCTCACCCTAACAGCCACCTGGTTGACCGGCAGGATCCAACCACTTCTATTATGCTGAGAGATAGTTTTTAAACGAGCAGCATCCCGTTAGGTACTCAGGTCTCGTCCACAACTTTGGTAAAAAATCGATATTTTCACATTTTCTGGTAGTTGTATCAGACGACGGCTGGTCGCCGTAGGCGGCTAGTTAATTAGTATGTTTAGAAACTCGTGCAAAGAAGTAATGATGGGGTTTGCGGCCACGATAGCAGTGTACAAATGTAACGATTCACGACCACTTTAATTAAGATCAATAGTTTAACCCACACGATTTATTTAGAAAAGTAAACCTAATTCAAAGATTTTTCACTACAATAACCATATATTTTATACTATATTGGTTAAAATAAAAAACATTACTTCATCTAACGTTACCAGCATATCTATCAAGAAAAATAGCAAATGTACAATCACTATCGTTATACTCTCCTCATCGTGAGGATAATAAAAATATTTCTTCTTATGTATTTTACAAAACACTTTGCCGCCCAGGAGGTGAAGTGTATAACGTCTTCGGCTGCTGTCTTGTGAGCTCGGGTTCGAATCCCGAATAAGGCATGGATGTTTTTTGAGGATAAAGTCAGTCTTTCGCCTTCTGGGTCTTCGTCAAAATGTAAAGCTGCACTCCCTTCCGACCTTCGTCAGTGATGCTTCCTTGTAATAAACTTTGTTCTCTCGTCTTAATAACAAAGAAAGACACAAGATCTCTTTGTTTTTTCCTGCGTCACTGGTCCTGAATTGGCTCCGCCGAAACAGGAGGTCATTTAGTCAACAACAAAACACTTTAAATGAAAATCTTGGAAGAAATAACTGAAAAAGATGCATCTTTTGTTCATTCTTATAACTATTACGATACAAGTAGAACTAAATACTATGAAATATATATTTCGAATTAATTGTATGTTAACAAAACCTGCTAGACAAAAAATTAAACTATAAAATCATATGTATCTTTCATCGAAATTGAAGATATTAATCAGACGACTTTTCAACTACTTTGGTATTAAGTAACTCGATGCAATTAGTGGAATCCAGAGACCTTAAGACACTCGGAAGTAAGCCTAATTATTCCGCTTGTCGATTGGTTAAGTCTTTCGACAATTGATTAATCGGTTTCAGACCTGGAGCTTTCGAGTTTATCGTTTTTTGATCTTCCCGACTTAGGAAAACCTGAACCTACGTTATATAATGTTTAATATTAATGAGCTTGCGAGGAAAGTTTAATTTGAAAGATGATTTTAAAAGGTTCGGAAAAGACTGAACCAATACGTCAGAAATGGAATGTATAATTAAAGAATATTTTGAATATGAAGTAGTTTGTTGAATAAATACGATTATTAGTTTGTGTTAGAAGGTAAGCGATTTTCGATTAAGATATGCAAATATAAATGAAATATGCTTTAGATAAATTTAAACTTAGAATGCTTTTGTAATTACAGAATTATTTGTAAAAAATCGTTGATTTTGACATGCAATTTAATGACGGGATTACTTGCTGAATAATTAGGGGTATTGTAGTTAATCTTTATAGGTCATTATAACATCAATATGTTGAGAAACGAATATTGCTATTCTAAACCTAATTTACAATACATGGTGCCATTTCACTTTAAAAATTTCTACCTGAATGGAAGTTCTGTTTTGAATAATATTTGTGCCTCATTGTGAACGTTGTTGACATATCAGTAATTCGACTAACGAATCATGAATGTTCTGCCTCAATTATAATTTTCAAATGAAGGAAAAAGTTTTTTTTCTTATGGGAATAACATCTGTGGGTGCCTTGGGGTATCGTTGGCTGAAACGAAAACTGTAAACATTTCAGATACTTATATCTTCGAAACTAATAAATAAAAATATATATAATGTAAATAAGTTTTATTTGTTCTGTTAAAAATAAGGTGCTATTAATGAATATACAAAAATAATTTCAATATTTCAATATTTTGAACTTTTTTTCTAAAAAAAAAATTTTTTTTTAAATTAAAAAAAAACTAAAATTTTTGTTCGAGCGAGTTGTGGCATAACTTTTTTTATTTTTACGCGTAATATCTTCTAAACTAAAAAAGATAGATATAAACAGTAAGCGACACAAAAATGGTCAGTAGAAAATATAGTTTCTAAATTTTAAATTGGTTTTTGCAACTAACTCTCTTATAATTTTTGAGTTCTCATCTTGGCAAATTGAAGAAGATAAAAAAAAAATTTCCGTTTTCAAAGTGGATAATGCTTATATCTCTAAAACTGAAAGTGCTACCTGTAAGCAATAAGACATAAATTGTATCCCTATCTATCTTAGTTTCCGAAATATAGTGGTTATAAGATTCTGTAAAATCTATTAAGAGAGATCTAGCTTGTATTTGATATTGTCTTGTAACTTGTTGGAAAAATTACTTCAAATATGTATCTTGCTTTAGTTACTATAGGTCCATATTATCAGTTGTAAACGAATCAAATGAAACTGAATACAACAAATCAGCTTATGGAACTCTACTGAAATTTAATTACATTAGACTTATTCCAGCAAAACCTTTTCGGCTCCATCGAATTGAAGCCACTGGCGATTTTTGATATAGAATAACGTCTTTATCGGCACCTGGTGTAGGGGCCATATCGGCAAATTGGGTGTTATGAAAGAAGGGATTTTGATGGATTAACTCTGCGTGTAAGGAGGACAGCAGTGGTTATCATGTATCAAGTGCTAGGCCGAGGATACACACGTATTATGAGGGGAGACGGGAGGAATACGACTGAATGCGAGAGAAGATAAAAATTAACAAGCAATAACCAAATTGCCTAGATTTTATTTTTTAATTATGATACTTAATTAACATTTCGTAATAATTAACTGTGTAATTTATTTCTCATATCATAGACCACTGTTGACAGTTTGCAGAAATAAATGGATTTTTTATACCAACCGCTGTTTCATTTCCAAGCAGCCATGTGACAAAACGTATTCTACGTTGTTGTTGTTGAGACCCAGCCCGTCAGACCTACCAGAAAGGTGTAAGGTATTTGTTTGGACGGCCTGGAAGAGCCACCCAATGTAGACTGGAACCCAGTGGGGGAGGCATTCACAGGGACCATACCCTCCTTCCCCTACCATCAACCTCTCGGAAGGACTTACGGACCCACGTGTTTAACGTGATTGTACTCCGAGTGAACACGGTGGCAGTTTTGGCACCGGAGGGAATCTAACCAGGGCCTACCGAGTGCAACTCCCGCGCGCTAATCACTGGACTACCGCATGGCTCGGCTACAGCTCTTCAACTTATTTTATTTTATTTTTCACCTGTTCAAAAAAGATGTATTTTTATAAGTACAGAACTGTAAAAATATATATACTATGCTCGTACATGCAGTTTTAAAAATATCTGAAACGAGGTAATTATTTGAATTCATAGTGTCTTATTTCATATCGAAATACTTCAATTTTGAAATGCAAAAATATCGAAGTATAAATAATAGTATGATATACTAGAATGAATTACTTATCAATACCCTTGCCGTAAACAAACTCCCGCTACTTCAACAATACGAATCAAAATCTCTAGGGGAAGAGTGAAAAAGTAGCTGTGCATTAGTGGCTGAAGGTTAGCTGATTTTAGATGATAAAAATCGGTTATGAAAATTTAACTAAAAATTTGGGGTTGGATAGCTCAATGGTTAGCGCGGGGTGATTGCATTCGGGCGAATCGAGTTCGATTCCCGGTTCTGCCTAAACTGTCCCTGTTCACTCGGAGTACGTGCACGTAAAATATGTGAGCTCGTAAGTTTTTCCGAGAGGTTGGTGGAAGGTAAAGGAGGGTACGGTATCAGGGGATGCCGCCCAGACTGGGTTCCTGTCAAATTGGTGGCACTTCTCGTCCATCCAAATAGATACCTTATGCTTTCGGTAAGCTGGACGGTTTGGGTTGAAGAAGAAGAAGAAATAAAAATTTGGAAAAAGGCTTTCAAGACGCATCAGTTCAGATATAATATGCCATTGTGTGAATGTGAAAGACCTCAGACCTGTAAGAGCAGTAGATATCGTGTGGCATCGCGGAAAAACAAACCGACAGATTCAGATTATTCCTTCTATTATTTTAGATACATATATCGTTTAAAAAGTACAAAAGAATAGAATAGAAACGTATGATGGAAATAAATTATTCTCTGCGGTCAGAATATCCCAGTGGGTGTGATAAGAGGATTCCATGGGGTAGATCCGAGTTCGATCCTTGACGTCACCAGAGTTTGATTCTCGTTAGAGGAGATAGATCAGGAGACGGAGGCTACGGACTTTGTAGCTGCCACACAGACTGGGTATAGGTTTAAATAAGGTGGTGTATGGCAAAACTCAGACTTCTACCGTGGAGTGCCTGGGTTTTTCTGACCAACTTCTATGTTCTTCTGCAATCCCTCGCTCTTTCCCATAGACTTGTTCTCATTTAGTTCCAGGCAAGTAGGGTTAGAGACAATAACAGCAAACTATTCTCTAAAGAAGATTGCAGCATAAATAAATAAATTAGAATCATCATCCTTTATCATCTTCGTGTAAAAAAAAGCTCAGAACTTGAGGAAGAGTTCTGCAACCTGTTGTTCGCGAGCACCGCAGTGCTCGCGATATTAAATTCAGTGCTCTTCGGAGGACAGTCAAATGACGCTCGAGATCCCTTTAAAACAACATTTAAAAGTAAATCTGAAATTAAATGGTTTATATTAATATTTACTCTCCTGATAAGTCGTAAAACTGCCCATATAAAAATTATCTTTAATCATTTTTATAATTTTCGCAATTTCTACAACTTGTTCACTAAAACTAGCTAGTTAGTTTTTAGTTTATGGATAGCTTTAGCCACGATTTCCATCTGGATATTTTGAATATAGACTTCACATAAAGTATCCCATCATTTTACTAACTTGCTTTTCTAAATTAAACTTATACAATACATTTGAAGATATTTTACCTTCAAGTTCTATAAGCGCGCCTCACCAAACATTACACATCTTTGGAATTTCCAAGTTCATTTAATCTCCTAGTTTTTTAAACAAAATGAAATATATCGTGCTTATGCACCAATAGTTGACCAAAGAGTAAATAAAGAGATTGAGTTGTAACAATCGCTGCAATTTCAATATAGAATTTTTTCTCCCATTGGAAATCCATGTTAAAATTCTAAAATATCGAAATTATAACTACTGTATTTAAAAAACTAAGAGCTCAGTTAAAAATTGATTTATGTACACGTGTAGGGCTTTTAAGGGATTACAAATTACTGCTTATTGTTTGTAGCTAGCTCTTTCAGTTTTTGAGATATAAGCATTATAAACTTTAAAAACGGGAAATTTTTAATCTTCTTCAAAGTGATAAGATGGAAAATACTTACTCTATAAAAGCTTTTTTTAAAAATTAATTTAGATCTAGAAACACAATTTCCTAATATATATTTTTATCGCTTACGATTTATATCTACCTTTTATAATTTTGAAGATATTTAGAGTGAAAGTAAGAAAAATGGGGAAAAAAACCACTTGTTTGGACAAATACTAACTTAAGATTTTTCGAAGAAAATAAAGTTTAAAATATTAAAATATTGAAATTATTTTCATATATTCATAATTTGGCCTCTTTCCGATAAAATGAGAAAAAATGTTTATATTTTTATATATAAAAGAAATAGGAGCTATATGCGACCACAGTGTTTACATTTTACGTAACGCTCCGATTTCCGCCACAGACACCCTAAGTATAGTTACTATTCACATCAAACATCTGATATGGGTAGCCCATGACTTTTTATACATAATGCAATGGCTTTACACAGCAAAATAGTTTACTCTACAAAATGCACAGAACAATGATTTTGACATTACAACCATGCAAATTGAAATTAGACGCTTTTGGCAACTAGTCTAAACGATGTCTTATTGCTACTCATGAGTAAAATCCTCATCAAAATACAATTAACATGTAATTAATAACAATTGCTTGAAATAAATTATTACTGGCGAATTTTTAGAGTATTAAAGTACAAAACTGTTATATATACACACACACACACACACACACACACACAAAAAAAAAAAGATTTTATCTCGTGAATGGGACGATCTAGATTCACGACAATGATGTTACATATTATTGCGTAAGGAAAGTGAACATATTTGACAGTACTTGCTGCTTTTCTAATTTTATATAATAGTATGATATGGTAAATATTATGATCATTTCTAAAGCGTGCAAAATCTCTAAAATGGTTCATGCTAGCATTCTAAAGTCAAGTGTTTTTAATTAAAAATTACGTATGAAATGATTGTTTGATCAACAGTCTCAAATTTTTAATATTTTTTTTTAATGTATTACAAACTGGTGCAATATCACGACAGCGGTTCATGCTCGTGCTCCAAAGTTTCTATCATTCGTTTTCAAATACAAACTTGATTTTTTATCAGTATAAAAAAAGGCTGGTTTTAAAATTTATCAAACTTTCATTCGCAAATTGGGTGTCAACGTAACATTCGATTGCGTTTAAAATTAATAAGGTTCTAATAATCAGTGCTTACAAAAATGGTACCAAATTTTATTCGAAACGCCTCATTCGTTTGTGAGATATCACATCCAAAGACTCATGGACACAAACACTCCCCCTAAACACACGCACAAACACTAACATACATACACATATGCAGACATAATCTCAAAAGCTTTGGATTGGAGTTCAGGGATGTTTAAAACGGGATCTTACATCGAAACCTGGAATTTCGTATAATACCTAGTATATAGTATATAGTAGAATTTCTTGCAAAAGCGTAGCAGCAATATTTTTTGTTCTCTGTGGCTGTTAAGGAAAGCCACCCATAGAAAATGACAGCTAAAAAATTTATCTCCAGATGTGGGTACCTCAGCTGGGAAATGTCATAAGGTAAATAGTCCTTACCCAAAATTACTATACTAGGACTTACTCTTGATGTCTTCACTAAGGGTGGAGTATGGAAACTCCTGCTTCTCGAGCCGGAGAGGAAAACACAGAAGATATAAAATAAACACTCGTATTTAATTTGATCAATTTATTTAATATTTAATTTCATATATATCTATATATCTTGATTATTAAGATTATTCATAAATCCATTTTTTATGACACATCTAGCTCTACCAATATTTAATTAACACACATTTACAACACATAATTTAATTGACACATGTATATAGAACACACTAGTCATCTACCGAAAATTTAAGTGATTCTTTTAGCTTAAAATACAAGAGCTCGTTAGTACGATTGGGATTCGTACGACCTTATTGTTAATTATACGATACTTGTTGGTGTGCCTTCTGTGATAACTAGTGACAATTGTAAATACATAAATGCCTATTCTCTTGCATTTTGACACTTAATCGCGCCATCACTCTGCTGGATGCCTGCGTATATTTTGATACGCCAGTATTTCACTATGCATATATGATACTATCACACCTCTCATTGCTGAGCCACGCTTTCTTTTTGAGCTCACAGTAGATATTTTTTGAACAAACTAAATTGACATGTTGCTAGGTCGTTGTCGAAAAATCAAATTTTTCGAATTTTCTGGAACAAACCGTGGGACAATTTTTTTCTTTCCCCCTGTGGTTTCATACCACCTTATCCCATTTGTCGTTGGTGAAAGAGGGGATGAACGCTGTTTATTTATGTTTGCGTTCCAATTGGTTCCCTCTGCTGCATTTACAGTGCTCATTATCTTGCTTGGCATCCGTAATTGCAATGTCAACATGTCGTACAAGTATCGTACGACATGATATCCCCCTCTGCATGAGAAAAAGTCCAATGAGCCACGCTTTCTTTGTGCGTTCACAGTAGATATTTTTTGAAAAACTAAATTGACATGTTGCTATGTCGTTGCCGAAAATTCAAATTTATCTAACTTTCTGGAACAAACTGTGGGCCAACGTTTTTCTTTCCCCCTGTGGTTTCATACCACCTTATCCCATTTGTCGTTGGTGAAGGAGGGGATGAACTCTGTTTATTTATGTTTGCGTTCCAATTGGTTCCCTCTGCTGCATTTACAGTGCTCATTATCTTGCTTGGCATCCGTAATTGCAATGTCAACATGTCGTACAAGTATCGTACGACATGATATCTCCCTCTGCATGAGAAAAAGTCCAATGAGCCACGCTTTCTTTGTGCGTTCACAGTAGATATATTTTGAAAAACTAAATTGACATGTTGCTATGTCGTTGCCGAAAATTCAAATCTATCGAACTTTCTGGAACAAACTGTGGGCCAACGTTTTTCTTTCCCCCTGTGGTTTCATACCACCTTATCCCATTTGTCGTTGGTGAAGGAGGGGATGAACTCTGTTTATTTATGTTTGCGTTCCAATTGGTTCCCTCTGCTGCATTTACAGTGCTCATTATCTTGCTTGGCATCCGTAATTGCAATGTCAACATGTCGTACAAGTATCGTACGACATGATATCCCCCTCTGCATGAGAAAAAGTCCAATGAGCCACGCTTTCTTTGTGCGTTCACAGTAGATATTTCTTGAAAAACTAAATTGACATGTTGCTATGTCGTTGCCGAAAATTCAAATTTATCGAACTTTCTGGAACAAACTGTGGGCCAACGTTTTTCTTTCCCCCTGTGGTTTCATACCACCTTATCCCATTTGTCGTTGGTGAAGGAGGGGATGAACGCTGTTTATTTATGTTTGCGTTCCAATTGGTTCCCTCTGCTGCATTTACAGTGCTCATTATCTTGCTTGGCATCGGTAATTGCAATATCAACATGTCGTACAAGTATCGTACGACAGGAAATAATAAAACATGTTTGAAATATATATTAGCGGGAAAACTAAATAAAAAAATTAAAATTTATATACATTTTACGAATATTTTAGAAATTCAAAATAGAACTTAAACATGGCAACTCGCTATTGTCAGTAGTCATTCTTAAATGTATGTTGTATTTTGTTAATATACGGTAAATTTGGAAATTGCAAAAAATAAAATATTTCAATTTGTTTGAAATGTGTTATATAAAAGCGGGGTTGTGGTTTACAAAATTATTTTACAGTTCACTCAACCGTGTATTATCAGTGGCGAAGTGCAGGCCTGCAAAAGTATACAGACATGCAATATGTGAAGTACATATAATATTTAAGAGCGAGGTTCATGGGTTACAAAATTATTTTACAACCCGAACTCACACGACCTTTTACAATCCATCGCTGAAGTGCAGGCCTGTAGAAGTATACACACATATAAAAAGGGGGATTAACGGGTTACAAAATTATTTTACAGCCAACCTCACCCGCCCTTTTATTATCTGCAGCGTAAGTGCGGGCCTGCAGAAGTTTGTTGACATATAATATGTGCAGTACATATAGTTTTTAAAGATCTTTGTAAAATAATGAAGACGCGGTCAATTGTACTATATGAACTTTGGCGAAATTTTAAGCGACCGTACCCAGTTATTTTCCTGCCATGCAACATCGAGGTTTATACGTTTTCCTATTGCCAATACAGCGTTATGCCGATCGTGCGATTCTTCGGTCTGTCTATTTTGTATTGGCAGCGACCTCATTTAGAGCAGCTTTCAGGATTCTTGGCGCAGCTTTCAGGATTCCAACTTGCAAACAAGGATGCGGAACTCGTTAAATGAAATCATTAATCATGTAGAAAATGCTTCTAAAATATTATCGGTATATATGGAAGATACTAAAAATGTTTTAGGTTAAATTTTTCTCAATCTCATACCCTTTTTGGAAATAATTATATCCTCTTAAGGCTTAACTACGCGTGTCCAAATGGGCGCCATCGATAAAGATTACTTATGACTTGTTGAGCTATAAATGAAATTTAATTAAATTAAGGCTTCAACTGACAGAATTAGTGCTGGTATTAATTCCACACTGATATATATTAATTTCCTTATATATGGTCGTTTTAGCATCTGCAGAAACAGTGATTTGGAAGAGGAACATATGTATAAACATTTACTCCCCCTCCTCCTCTATCATATTTATTGCAAATACACACACTATTTAAATGTGCCAAGAAAACTCAAAATGCTAAAGCTAAATGTGGAGAAATGTAGGCGCGGCCATATACACAATTTATACGTCTTCCTGGCCGTCCAAACAGTTACCTTACACCTTTCTGGTAGGTCGAACGGTCTGGGTCTCAACAACAACAACAACAATTTATACGTGTCACATGTATACACATTTAAATCGTGTATATATTCTATAAATAATGCTTCTCTTTCATACTATTAAAGAAAGATGCCAGTGCGTCTGCGTCGTCTAAAGTAGAACATTTAGTTGTCACACCGCAATGAAATTTGGCAGAAGGACAGTTTAAGACCTGGGAAAATACGCCTCGTAGAGCTGTTTTCGAAATTCGAATTAGTTTTTAGTTATTTTAGGTTTTAGCACAATTTAGGCAATATTCACGCAAATCGGTTTCTTAGCAATCGAAAATATTGTCACAGTTTCCATCTCGACATCATCGGAAAGAACAAATGACGTTCTTTCAACAATCATTAAAACGAATACATATATTTTATTATCATTATTTCATATTTATTTGTTTATATTGAATACATTGAAATATACATGTATTAGTTTATCTGATTCTTGTACCCCCACATCCGAAAAAAGGAAGATTTTACACAATTCTATAATTTGGCAAAAGTAAGCGTTTATATGTTCGCCTTCTGACATTTTTTAATTGTTATATTATTTGATTATCTGTGAATTTTTAAGCAAACGCATAAAACTGAATATACGTTTTAGTCGTTTTCGTGATTAGAATTCGAATTTTACGAATTTTAAGATTTTTCATAGAATCATTTTCTATGGCAAACAATGATATAACAAGTAAAGTAATTAGTAATAAGCGTGGTTAGGCGACGCCTAAGGGCCGCAAAGCATAGAGGCCCTATTCTGGAACATTTGCTGTCCCTTTAACAACACAATTTCTTCTCAAACATTTTATCGAAAAATAATTTTTTTTTTGTTATTGAAAAAATTATGCATGTTAAGTTATTGAAGATTAAATAAAGTGATTTTTATTGTACATGAAAATATTTTTTTTTACATAATATCCTGTAACTGTTAAATATAATTATAAATGTTTCTCAAAGTTTGTAAACATCTGTAGTATATCAGATTGGAGACAGAACGTAGTCAAACGCTCGTGCGCGCATTTACGGCTTCACTTTAAAATCATCTTCATTTCAAAGCGGGGAATAATCTATATAAATAAAATTGAAAATCTGTCTGTCTGTCTGTCTGTCTGTTTGTCCCATCATCACGGGAGAACGACTGAACCGAATTTGATGAAATTTGGTGGGTAGCCTAGAAATAGCCCCACTTAAAATTTAGTCCGTTTTTTGAGTTTCTACGACCAGTGGTTCTCGAGATATTAGTAAAAAACGAAATTTTCGTTTGTCTCATCATCACGAAAAAACGGCTGAACCGAATTTAATGAAATTTCGTGGATAGCCTTGAAATAGCCCCCCATAAATTTTGTCCAAGTTTCGAGTTTCTAAGACCAGGGGTTGTCGAGATATTAATGAAAAACGGAAATTTTTCCTATGAGTTATACTCTCCAACTCCGTGGTTTATTCAAACGGAAAGGATGAAAATCGTTTGTTTAAAACGGCGAAATGAAATAAAACTTTATTTCCGAGTTTAGTGCAGGATTTTTGCATTAATTAGTCACTATCGGAAAACACGAATTGTTTGAAACATGAATTTAAATGGAAAAATCTACCTCCGTGGTTATATTTCACAACCTTTTACTCAACGATTAAAAGTATAAAGAAATCAAAATGGCTATTTAATTTCACATTTTATGAGGAAGATTCTATCTTATATCATGTTGCTCGGCAACGGAATGAAGTCAAATGTGTTGTTAATATTTATTATTATTTTTTCTATTTGAATAATAAATAAATGGATGTAAAAAAATATTTTTAAATGAAAGGTTCGGTTGTTCTTTTAATTATATAAATTGCGAACTGCGTACATCATTTTCATTTATTTTAGCAAAGAGGTTTCCAGCTCATACATTGTGTTTAGCTAATAAACTCATATATTGTGTTTACCAAATAAATTCATTTAGCCGATTGTTGAAGCAGAAAAAGAGTAGAACGGGTGTATCTTATAATACATTTTTAGTGTTTTCATTTAGTATATACAAACGGGATCAGAATATTTTATTCTTTAGATCTGCAAATTTAGAGCTACGAGTTTAGCGGAATATCTCTAAATAACTTGGTAACTTTTCTTAAACTTTACCAAATTAGCGGAAATGCTTCCAAATTTATAAAAATGACGCAAATCAAAGAGTACTGAAATGATGTTTCGGTAGCATTTGTCGGGCAGTCTATCCATCCTACTTAGTAACACATTTAACGAATTTTTTTAATATCACCAAATTGATAAAAGTAATTGTGAGTCCATAAAAATATCATAGAATTGATAAAATCTCGCTTAATGAATGAAAATAATTGTGTTTTGTTAGGGGATATTATTGTGATGATGTTTCGTCAATTTGTCGCAAAATGGGACTATCTGTTCTACAGTCCCACTTGGCGATAAATTTGGGGATTTTTTAAGTTATCGATAAATTGACTAAAATGTCGCCAAACCTTCCATGGAGGTCGCATTATTCAGATTATATGATTTCCATCAATTTATTTGAAGCAAATGATATCATGTCGCTTAGCAACGGATCCAATGTGTTATGCGGCATACGATTTTATATTAAATCTTTTCCGATTTGAATAATAAAGATATGTATATAAAATAAATTTCATTGACATTGCATTTTTGACTGGATAATATCAATTACGGTCTTCAGATTTAAACATTATTATTATTGATATTTTCGGGGACTTTTGATTCAGGGATTATTGATATTTTCAAGTTATTATGATATTGTTTTATTATGACGAATATTGTTGAAACTCATATACAGTACGTTGTACGAGTAATCTTCTATAAATGCATTATATCTTCTAATCTACGAGAATATAAGTAGTACAGGTATATTGGCATATATTTTGATATATATTGGCATATATTGGAATCAATTACGACCTTCTGGTAAAAGATTACGGGGATTATTGATATTTTCAAATTATTACGTCATCTCCTTTATTTTGGCAAATATTTTTGAGACTCATATTGTAATACGGGTAATCTTCTACTAACACACTGGCATATTTTCTAATCTACGACAATATAAGTAGTACGGGGTTGCATATAATGATTAAATTCCTTTTTTTTTGTAAATTTGCTTACAAAAGGGGTCAGGATGTTTTATTCTTCAGATCCGCCCGTGAAGATAATTTTGCATAGTGAGAACAGATATTCTTAAACAGCTCTTTATGAGCAATAGATATAATATTTTAACAGAATTTGCACATGATTGCGAATTATAAGTTTCTTTATATTATATACTCCGTACGAAGAACGGGTATGCTGCTAGTACAAAATATAAATGGTCTAATAGTTTTTTTAAACATAAGACGAAGTAATGAATAGTTTCTCTAAGTATATTAACGCATCTGAAAATAGTTTTCATTGACTTACCTATGGTTGATAAAAGGTTCAAGTAATATTGGTGGAGCTTCAAACAAAAGAGCTAAAGAAAGAAGGAAGAATTTAAAGAAAATACAAAAAAAAAATCAAACTGTTTTACTCATAAGATAGACGTCTCGAAATAAAAGCGAAAAAACTGTTAGTTCCCCCAAAATTTACCCCCCCCCCTCCAAATAAAAGCATTTTCAAAAATGCTTGTGGCCCAAACTAAAGTTTTTGGGGAAACTTTTACATATTTTGCTTAAGCGAATTATGCCCCTGCCCAGAACAATATACTGTATAATACATGGGAGGAAAATTACATTTTCAACTCGCTATGGACTTTATTTGTGACAAAAGTGAATGTGTGAACAAAAGTGTTTCAAATAAAAAATTAAATGATTTTTATATCATTATGGAAGGGCCGGTGTTAAGAGTTTTTCAAAATTTCTTTCGGAAATTGACTTACCTTCCGGTATTACGTTTAAAATTAATAGGGCTTCCGTATAAAGTACTTGCAGAAAGCGTACCAAATTCTATACGAAATGTTTCATTAGTTCGTGAGATATCGTGTCCAAAGACTCACGGACACATACACAAACGTTAGCACACCCCGCAAACTCACGCACACATACTACCATTACATACTCACATGCAGACATTACCTCAAAAACTTTCGATTTGAGTTCAGAGATATTCAAAACGGGCTCTAAATCGAAAACTGAAATTTGTATAATACCTAGTATATAATATATAGTATTACATATATAGTGTAAAATGTATATGGAAAGTAAAAATTATACGCAATGCGGATGAAGCAAGGGAGAAAGGCCACTTAATAATTGCGGCGATATGCCTATATTACCTATGGTAAAATACGCCCCTATTGCTAATACAATTTTCCATTTTATCAATTGGTTGATATTTTATTGTTCGCGGATTTTTTGCGCTTACCTAGGAGATATTTCTTGTTAGCTGTTAAAAGAGCCAACCATAAAAAATGACAGATAAAAATTGATATCTAGCTGTGAGATGGGAAATGATAAAACATGCTTAAAATATAGATTAGAAAAAAAAATTAAACAAAAAATTAAAGTTTAAATACATTCTACGATATTTTAGGAGTACAAATTAAAATTGAAACCTGGCAACACGCCCTTGTTAATAGACATTTTTAAATTTAAATTTTATTTAAAAGCGGGGTTTAAGGGTTACAAAATTATTCTACTGTCCGACCTCATCCGATCTTTTAGTATCCGCGACGTAAGTGAAGGCCTGCAGAACTATACAGATATGTAATAGGTGAAGCACATACAATATTTAAAGGGTTTTGTAAAATAATGAAGAAGCGGTCTATTGCTGTAAATTAACACTGGCAACATTTTAAGCAAATCTGCACAGTGTTGCCTTCAAGTTTACCCATAGCCTGTGAATGTTATCATATATGATCAGCGATTGCTTGGACAATCTATTTGTATTGAGCTGCGATTTTGTGTCGCTTTCTGGATTCAAAATTTTGTTTGCATCTCGAGCACTAATTAAACTAAACCATGTATCATATAAATTGTACTTTAAAGATATTATCGGTATATATAGAAGGTACTCATAAATGTTACATAAATGTTACATAATGGTTACATTTAATTTTTTACAGTCTCATACCCCTTTGGGGAATAGTGTTATCCTCTTCGGCTTAACTATGAGTGTCCAAATGGGCGCCGTCAAAAAAAATTTACCTTTGACCTATCGATCTATAAATATATTAAATTAAATTGAAGCTTCAAATGGCAGAACTAATGCCGATATGAAATCCACGGAAAAGTGCTATTTTAATTGCCGTATATATTTAGTCATTTTAGCACATGTGGAAAAAGTGATTTATTTCGAAGAAAACCATATGTATAAAAGTTTATCCCCCCCCCCCTCCTCTTTTATATTTGTTTTCTCAATAGTTTCTCAAACTATTTCAATACATCTGTAAATAATTTTCATTCACTTACTTATGGTTGACAAAAGTTAAAGTAAAATTAATGGAACTTCAAAAGGAAGAGCAAAAGAAAAACAAAAACATAAAACAAAAACAAAAAATTCAAATTTTCCCACTCATGGAAAGGAAGTCCCAAAATAAAAGCGTAAAAATTTTAAGTTTCTCCTAATATAATGTTTTGGGGACCGAAAAATTTTGATCCCCATATCGTGTTCAAAGTCTCACGGACACATACACACACACACTATAGCACTCTCCGTAAACACAAGCATACACACTAACATGCATACACACATGCGGACATCACCTCAAAAACTTTCGATTGGATTTCAGGGATATTTAAAACGGGCTCTTAAATAGAGAACTCGAACGCGTATAATACCTAATATCTAATGTATATAGTATTACATACATATTAATAATGTGTACAGGGAAAATAAAAATTATACGAAACGTGGAAGAGGCAAGAAAAAAAAATGCCCCTTAATAATTGCGATGCTATGCCTACATTAACTCTGGTAAATTACGCCCCTATTGGCAATATGACTTTCCATTTTATGAATTAGTTGGCATTTTATAGTTTACGGATTTCTTGCAGCCGAGTAGCGGCCGTAGTTCTTGTTAGCTGAGGCTGTTAAAAGAGCCACACATAAAAAATGACAGCTAAAAATTAATCTCTAGCTATGAGATGGGAAATGATAAAACATGTTTAAAATATAAATTAGAAGGAAAATTAAACAAAAACTTAAAGTTTAAATACATTTTACGATTATTTTAGAAATACAAATTATAACTGGAACAAGGCAGCACGATCTTATTATAAGTCATTATTAAAGTTATGTTGTATTTTGTTAACTTATGTTGGATTCAGAAATTGTAAAAAATTCAATTAATTTAATTTGTTTAAAACGTTTTATTTAAAAGCGGGGTTTAAGGGTTACTAAATTATTCTACCGTCCGACCTCTCCCGATCTTTTACTATCCGCGGCGTAAGTGCAGGCCTGCTGAAGTATACAGACATATAATATGTGCAGTACATATAATATTTAAAGGTTTTTGTAAAATAACGAAGAAGCGGCCTATTGCTTTAAATTAGCATTGGCAAAATTTTAAGCAAACCTCCAAAACGAGGCTTACACGTTTCCCCATAGCCAGTGAATGTTATCGCTATGATATGATCCGCAATTGTTTGGCCTATTTATTGTTTTCCTTATATACATAATGTATAAGGAAAGTATTGTGACGGGGTCGAAAATTCGAATTCGAGTTTTCGACGGGAGAGCACGTTCCAAGCATCCCTGATCACGAATCAAACATTTTTGAGGTGATGTCTGTGTGTGTGTGTGTCAGTGACTCTGTGGAGATGATATCTCACTAACGAATGGAGCGATTCGATTGGAATTTGGTACAAAAATTGAAGCCCATTATTTTAAAACATAATCGAATATTTAGAACCCCCTAAATTTTCGAGAGAAGTTTTGAAAAAATCATCAAAAAATCAAAACCTTAATAAAGTTTCACAGATAGACATTTCTTATGTAATTTTCTCTTAGAAAACGATTGACATAAACTTTAGAACAGTATCACGAACCGTTCTCGAGATATTGCCCATTTTTCAAATAAATTTATCAAAAAATCCTATAAATTAAAAAAAAAATATGAACTGTTATGAAAGATGTTCACTTTTCAAATGTAATATCCTGCGATAAATGTGGTGACATCATTCTCGTGGATCTAACTCGTTTCATTCACGAGAAAAGATACTTTGAGTAATACTTTTGTATTTGAACGTCAATAGTCATTTATCTGCTGTAAGAATAACTTATTTCTCCATCCATAACGCTTGGAGAGATTTTGGAGACGATTTTGGCCGAATGTCGCCAATTTGGCGACTTTTTTAACTTTTTGACTTATTGAATGACGACTTATTGAAAAAAATTCAATATCTTGAAACGAATATAAGTATCTACTATAAGTATAACATTGTTTTAACTATAAAAGTAGTAAATTCATTACATTATATAAGGAAAGTCATGTGCTGCCCATATCAGATTTTTTGTATTATCTGCTACATTGATGTAGCTTTCTGGATTCGCATTCAGCTAAAAATATCAACACTGATTAGATTAATTCATCTGATATGTAAATTGTGCTTTTAAGATATTATCGGTACATATAAAAAATACTTATAAATGTTTTACATTTAATTTTCATAATCTCATAGCCCTTTGAAGAATAATGTCATCCTTTTCGGGCTTAACTATGAGTGTTTAAATGGGTGCCGTCGAAAAAAAATTAACCATGGCCTATCGAGCCATAAATAAATTAAATTAAATAGAGACTTCAAATGGCAAAATTAATGCCAATATGAAATCCACATAAAAATGATATTTTAATTTCCGTATATATTTGGTCATTTTAACACATGTGGAAACAGTGATTTATTTTTAAGAAAACCTTATGTGTAAAAATTTACCTCCCGCCTCCCTTTTATATTTATTGAAATAAACACTGATTAAGTGCTCCAAGAAAATTCCGAAAGCTAGAAATGATTACGGACAAATGTGTGTGTGTGTTGGGGGGGGGGGCATATACACAATTTATTTATACACGTCCCCGTGTATTCACGATTAAATTCTGAGAATATTTTATAAATAATGCTTATCTTTCGTATTAATAATAAAAGGTGTCTGTGTCGTTTGTAGTAGAAAATCCAAGCTCTAATTTATCTCTATTACAAAATGTAAATTGTTTAAGTTACTAATGGTTTTTTAATATAAGATTAAAATTGAATACTTTCTCAAACTATTTCAATGCATCTGAAAATAATTTTCATTCACTTACTTATGTTTGACAAAAGTTTAAGGAAAATTAGTAGAACTTAAAAAAGAAGTTCAAAAGAAAACCTAGAAAATTTAAAGAAAATACAAAAAAAAAAAAAATTAAATTTTTTCACTCATAAAAGGACGCCCCAAAATAAAAGCGCAAAAATTTTAGTTTTCCCCAAACTAAATTTATGGGAACTGAAAAAATTTGGGTCCCCAAATTTAACTCCCCAAAATAAAAGCATTTTCAAAAAGGCTCTCATTTGGGGGATTTATTAAATGCCTCCAAAATAACTTGAATGTTTTTATTTTGGAGAACAAAGCTGAAATTTTGGGAAGCATTTTCACATGTTTGTCTTAAGGGATTTACGCCGCTGCCCAGAACAATATAGTATATAATACATGGGAGGAACATTATATTTTGAACTCACTATGGGCGTTAATCGAAACAAAAGTGTTTATATTAACACATATAATACCATGGCGTTACAAAGTAGGAGACAAAATGAATGGAAAGCTTAAAAATACTAGAATACTTTGAAAATTATATCTAAATGTTAGTAGTGGCAATAACGTCCCATATGTTCCTATTTGCCATAGAGGCAAGTCGTATTGTTTAGTGTATGTATTACTTTCCTTATATACATAATGTATAAGGAAAGTATTGTGACGGGGTCGAAAATTCGAATTCGAGTTTTCGACGGGAGAGAACGTTATATTCCTGATCACGAATCAAACATCTTTGAAGTGATGTCTGTGTGTGTGTGTGTTAAAGTAAGTGTGTGTGTGTCAGTGAGTCTGTGGAGACGATATTTCACGAACGAAAGGAGCGATTCGAATGAAATTTGGTACAAAAATCATAATTCGTGAATACTGGAAGCCTATTGTTTTTAAACGCAATCGAATGTTCAGAATTCCCCTAAATTTTCGAGTAAAATTTTGAAAAAATCATCAAAAAATCAACACCTTTAATAAAATTACACAAATAGTCATTTCTTATGTAACTTTTCTTTAGAAAACAATTGACATAAACTTTAGAACGCTAGCATGAACCGTTCTCGAGATATTGCACATTTTTAAAATAAATTTATAAAAAAATCCAATAAATTAAAATAAAATATATTAACTGCTGAGAAACATGTTCAATTTTCATATGTAATATCATGCGATAATTTGGATGACATCATTCTCGTGGATCTAGCTCGTTCCATTCATAAGAAAAGATAGTTTGAGTAATATATTTGTATTTGAACACCAATAGTCATTTATCTGCTATAAGAATAACTTATTTCTCCGTCCATAACGCTCGGCGAGATTTTTGCGATGAATTTGGTGGAATGTCGCCAACTTGGCAACTTTTTAAAATGCTGCCAAATTAACGAACATTTCGCCAGTTGGATAGAAATGACGCTAAATTGGTGAAAATGACGACTAATTTATGAAAATTCAATATCTTGGAAATAATATAAGTATCTAAAATGAGAATAACCTGTTTTTTTGCTTTAAGAGAAGTAAATTCATTGCATTATATAAGAAAAGTCATGTGCTTCTCACATCATATTTTTTTTTATTATTTTTAAATTCAATTTCCCTAATTATGTAACGATGTTATAAGTATTTTTCCTAACTGCAGAACAGGGCACAGAATGCATTACGGAGAGAAAAATAAATTAGAAGGTAAAATAAATATGATATGGTAGGAATATTGTATTTTGTTTAAGATCTAATTTAAATTGCACTGAAAATATTATTTAGTAAAATTAACAGGCTAAATAAATATTATTTAATTCAATAAGATCATCACAGAAATACATACAATGCAGTATGACTTATCACTTTCCTTATATACATAAAATGCATAAGGAAAGCATTGTGAAGGGGACGAAGCTTCGAAATCTGGTTTTCGAAGGGAGAGTACATTTCACGCATCCCTGAACACAAATCAGACGTTTTTGAGATGATGTCTGTCTGTGTGTGTGTGTATGTGTGAGTCAGTGAGTCTGTGGAGACGATAACTGACGAACGAATGGAGTGATTCGAACAAAATTTGGTCCAAAAATTACAATCTATGAATACTGGAAGCCTATTGTTTTTATACGCAATCGGATGTTCAGAACTACCCTAAATTATCGAGTGAAACTTTGAAAAAATCATAAAAAATTAAGACCTTTCATAAAGTTACGTAAATAGTCATTTCTTATATAATTTTTCATTAGAAAACGGTTGGCATAAATTTTAGAACGCTACCATGAACTGGTCTCGAGATATTGCACATTTTTTCAATAAATTTATAAAAAAATCCAATAAATTAAAAGAAAATATATTAACTGCCGAGAAACATGTTCAGTTTTCATATGTAATATCATGCGATAAATTGGGTGACATCATTCTCGTGAATCTAGCTCGTTCCATTCATAAGAAAAGATACTTTGAGTAATATATTTGTATTTGAACGCCAATAGTCATTTATCTGCTATAAGAATAACTTATTTCTCCGTCCATAACGCTTGACGTGATTTTGGCGATGAATTTCGTGGAATGTCGGCAACTTGGAAACTTTTTAAAATGCTGCCAAATTAACGAACATTTCGCCAGATGGATAGAAATGACGCTAAATTGGTGAAAATGACGACTAATTTACGAAAATTCAATATCTTGGAAAGAATATAAGTATCTACTAAGAGAATAATTTTATTTGCTGTTAGAGAAGTAAATTCATTGCATTATATAAGGAAAGTCATGTGCTTCCCACATCAGATTCTTTTTTGATTATTTTTAAATTAAATTTCCCTAATTATGTAACTAAGTTATAAGTATTTTTCCTAACTGCAGAACAGGGCACAGAATGCATTACGGAGACAAAAATGAATTAGAAGGTAAAATAAATATGATATGGTAGGAATATTGTATTTTGTTTAAGATCTAATTTAAATTGCACTGATAATATTATTTAGTAAAATTAACAGGCTAAATAAATATTATTTAATTCAATGAGAGAATCACAGAAATACATACAATGCAGTATGACTTATCAATTTCCTTATATACATATAATGTATAAGAAAAGCATTGTGAAGGGGACAAAATTTCGAAGTCTAGTTTTCGAAGGGAGAGTACATTTCACGTATCCCTAAACACAAGTCAGAAGTTTTTGAGATGATGACTGTCTGTGTGGTTGTGTGTGTGTTTGTGTGTGTGAGAGTCAGTGAGTCTGTGGAGACGATAACTGAAGAACGAATGGAGTGATTCGAACAAAATTTGGTACAAAAATTAAAATCCATGAATACTGGAAGCCTATTGTTTTTATACGCAATCGGATGTTCAGAACCACCCTAAATTATCGAGTGAAATTTTGAAAAAATTATAAAAAAATTAAGACCTTTAATAAAGTTACGTAAATAGTCATTTCTTATATAATTTTTCATTAGAAAACGGTTGGCATAAATTTTAGAGCGCTAGCATGAACCGTTCTCGTGATATTGCACATTTTTCAACAAAATAATCCAAAAATCATATAAAAAAATATTACCTACTGTAAAATATGGTCTCTTTTCATAAGTAATATCATGCGAAAATTTTGGTGACATTATTCTCGTGGATCTAGCTAGTTCCATTCATGAGAAAAGATACTTTAGGTAATATTTTTGTATTTGGAGACCAATTTTCATTTATTTGCTACAAGAATAACTTATATCTCCGTTCATAACGCTTGGCGAGATTTTGGCGGAATATCACCAACTTGGCAACTTTTTTAAATGTTGCCAAATTAACGAAAATGTCGCTAAATTGATAAAAATGACGCTAAATCAAAGAAAAATCGCATCTAAATGATGGAAGTTGAATATCTTGTGGAAAGAGTACACTATAAGAATAACACATTTCTCCATTCTGTCCGTAACGCTTGGTAAATGTTGCTAAAATGACTAAAATTTCGCAAATTGATAAAAATCACGCCAAATGTGTAGTAATATCTTGGAAATTCTGTTTTCCCTCATATGACGGGCATACCTTCTAGTATATAAAAAATAATCTTCTCTCCTTTTGCCTGTAACACTTGGTGATGCATTTGATAAACTTAACGAATATTTTCGCAAAGTATTACCAACTGGGCGATATTTCCTCCCAGATTGACAAAAATATCTTTAAAATTGAAACATTGACGTTTAATTAATGAAAAATACCCCTAATCGATGAAGTAATTATTAAAGGATTTTAATATATGGACTATATCGCTTACTGAGAATGCTGTCAATATTGATGATTGTTCATTTAGAGTTGCGCGAAGTATAAGTTAATTGAGTATTTTGAAATAGTTTTACATGTTGTTACCCGGAAAATCGCCAAATGTACAATTCAACAGTAAAAACACAGTACTGTGGATCTTATACATTATGTTTTGACTATAAAACTAGTAAATCCATTGCATTATATAAGGAAAGTCATGTTCTGTCCATGTCAGATTTTTTTAATTGTAAAACTGGTAAATCCATTTCATTATATAAGGAAAGTTATGTGCTGCCCACATCAGATTTTTTACTTCAGTGCCACATCAATTGCCTGAAACTATTTGTATATTCCCAGCATGAAGTTTAAACTTCTCCACTTTACCTCCTTGGGTAATCCAAATACAACCATCGAAATTTCTGAACTGCTGCTAACTTGAAAAATATTTAAGAAATTTCCACAAAATATTTTAAATGGGTAACTTAGGCACGAAATCTCCATAAATGCTGTTATCCTCAATGGCAGCGCAATTTTATGTTATTCTTATTTGCAATTCCTCGATTTAATTCTTGCGACTAACATCCTTTCTGCATTAAACTTTCCTTTACTTCCAACCAATTATACCCGAATTTTTCTGTGACACGGTTCGCCAATTCATTGTCGATGTAATTAAAGCTTAATTAATTCCACAAAATGTTGTATTTACTCCCTGGGAAGGGTGGGGGGAAGGGGATCGTAATGGTTGACGCGTAACGCATTCTTATTTGGTTGAAAGTGTGAAAAGCTTTAATTACACATGGAGTTCGAAGAAGGTGGAAATGAGTTTTATATCCTCAAGTATTGGTCCTAGGCTTATACATTTAATTACAAAGTTTCTAAAAATAGAGTGCAGATTTTATGAAAACTACATCCTGCTTACATCCTGCTGGGGGTCATATTTTTGTAAAAATTATAAAATTCGCATCCTATATGTGTGTCCCATAGAGAAACAGTCCAAATTGGTAGAATATTCCCTCTAACTCCACTAGTTAAAATCAAAAGGTTTATTCAAACATTCCAAATGTAACATTCTACGTGTGTCCCATAGAGAAACAGTTCCAATTAATAGAGCATTTCGTCCAACTCCACTAGTTAAAATTAAAAGTTTTATTCAAAAATTCCAAATATAACATTCTACGTGTGTCCCATTAGAGAAACAGTTCCAATTAATAGAGCATTTCGTCCAACTCCACTAGTTAAACTCAAAAGTTTTATTCGAAAATTCGTTGATTTTGCACAGGAGGCCAGATAAGGAAATGACGACCCTGATTCTGCAAGAAATTAAACTAATTGAAAACCCTTACAATTATGTTTAATAATAAAAAAAATCTGATCTGGCCAGCACATGACTTTACTTATATAATGCAATCAATTTACACCTTTTACAGTAAAAAAAATAGATTATTTTTATACTAGTTATTTGTATTCTTTCCAAGATATTGAATTTTCGTCAATGAGTCTTCATTTTCCATGTCGTCATCACCAATGAGTCGTCATTGATTTAGCGTCATTTTTATACATTTGGCGAGTTTTTCGTTAATTTAGCAACATTTAGAAAAGTCGCCAAGTTGGCGACATTCCACCAAATTCGTCGCAAAATCTCACCAAGCGTTATGCACAAAGAAATAAGTTATTCTTTCAGCAGATAAATGACTATTGGCGTTCAAATACAAAAGTACTATTCAAGGTATCTTTCTTCATGAATGGAACGAACTAGATCCACGAAAATGATGTCACCCAATGTATCGCATGGTATGACATATGAAAAGTGAACATGTTTCTCAATAGGAAATATTTTTTTTAATTTATATGACTTTTTGATATTTTTTTGAAAAATGTGCAATATCTCGAGAAAGGTTCATTTTAGTGTTTAAAAATTTATTCATTTAGTGTTTTAAAATTCATTTTAGTGTTTTAAAAATGTTTGATTCGTGGTCAGGGATGCTTAAAACGTGCACTCTCGTCGAAAACTCGAATTCGAATTTTCGACCCCGTCACAATACTTTCCGTATACATTATGTACATAAGGAAAGTAAAAATTAGAATTATTTAAGACATATCTTCAAGATTTGGTTATGAATAGTCCGGACATCAGTTGTGTGTATGGTCACGCCCGCATTTCTCCACTCCTCTTTTTAGCATTCGGAGTTTTGGAGGTGATACTAAAATAGTATTTATTTGCAATAAATATGAAAGAGCGGGAAAATGTTAAACAGATGATTTCATTATAAATCGTTATTTTCGTAGGAGGAAAATTTACTAAGAAAAATTATTGAAACTAAAATAACTTTTTGGGTTGACAATAGCACTAATTCAAATACATTTCATTTTATTTTATTTATAGATTAACAGGTTATAGGTTAATTTTTTTGACTGCAGCCATTCGAGCAGCCCTCAGTCGTACACAAAATAGATATTTTTACTTTCCTTATATACATAATGTATAAGGAAAGTATTGTGACGGGGTCGAAAATTCGATTTCGAGTTTTCGATGGGAGAGCACGTTTCAAGCATCCCTGATCACGAATCAAACATTTTTGAAGTGATGTCTTTGTGTGTGTGTGTGTGTGTGCGTGTGTGTCAGTGAGTCTGTGGAGAGGATAACTGACGAACGAATGGACCGATTCGAACCAAATTTGGTACAAAAATCACAATCCGTAAACACTGGAAGCCTTTTGTTTTTATACGCAATCGAATGTTCAGAACCCTCCTAAAGTTTCGAATGAAATTTTGAAAAAATCGTCAAAAAATCAAAACCACTAATAAAGTTACGCAAATAGACATTTCTTATGTAATTTTTCATTAGAAAACGACTGACATTAATTTTAGAACGCTAACATGACCCGTTCTTGAGATATTGTACATTTAAAAAAAAAATATTAAAAAGTCATATAAAATAAAAAAAAATATTTCCTATTGCGAAACATGTTCAGATTTCATATGTAATACCATGCGATAAATTGGGTGACATCATTCTCGTGGATCTAGCTCGTTCCATGCATGAAAAAAGATACTTTGAGTAATACTTTTTTATTTGAATGCCAATAGTCATTTATCTGCTGTAAGAATAACTTATTTCTTAGTGCATAACGCTTGGTGAGATTTTGGCGACGAATTTGGCGGAATGTCGCCAACTTGGCGACTTTTTTAAATGTTGCCAAATTAACGAAAATCTCGCCAAATGGATAAAAATGATGCTAAATCAATGAAAATAACGACTATTGTCGAAAATTCAATAACATGGAAAGAATATTAGTATCTGCTATAAGAAAAACCTATTTTTTTACTGTAAAAGTAGTAAATTCATTACATTATATAAGGAAAGTCATGTGTTGCCCACATCAGATTTTTGATTTATCTCCCCATATAGTTTGGCTGTATGAGATTATGAAAAATCTAATTTGAAATAACTTCCATACAGTCCATATCTACCGACAATGTTTTGAAGGTATATTTTATATAAAATATATTTCCGTCGAACCTAATGAGTGACGAAAAGTGGCTTTAGACGTCAAGGAAGCTACGTTGAATATGGCCGTAGCAAATTCACAAATTGAAAGAATGAGTAGCAGCTGACTGTCCACTCTCAAGCACATTGCCTTCTATAAGAAAATGTTTTGCAAGCAGAGATTGAGATAACGCCTCTACACGCGTATTTCACGCTTTAAAATAAGCAAATACGCTTTATATATTAAGTCATGCGTATTTTTACGTTTTTTATTCACCGATTCTGTAAACAAAAATATATTTTTAGGGCAATTGTACATTTGTTAAAAATTATTCATTTGGAAAGCTAAATACTCCTTCAAATCAAGTCAGGGAGTATTTTTACTCTCCTGGAAAAATTCCAGCTCGATCTCTGGTTGCAAGGTATGAAAATCCACTTTGTAGTGTTGCTTAAAATTTCCCATTTAGTGTAATTGGTCGCTATGTTGTAAATATCTTTATATGCTATATGACTGTAATACAGACTGTATACAGACATATAATATGTGCAGTACATATAATATTTAAAGGTTTTTGTAAAATAACGAAGAAGCGGCCTATTGCTTTAAATTAGCATTGGCAAAATTTTAAGCAAACCTCCAAAACGAGGCTTACATGTTTCCCCATAGCCAGTGAATGTTATCGCTATGATATGATCCGCAATTGTTTGGCCTATTTATTGTTTTCCTTATATACATAATGTATAAGGAAAGTATTGTGACGGGGTCGAAAATTCGAATTCGAGTTTTCGACGGGAGAGCACGTTCCAAGCATCCCTGATCACGAATCAAACATTTTTGAGGTGATGTCTGTGTGTGTGTGTGTCAGTGAGTCTGTGGAGATGATATCTCACTAACGAATGGAGCGATTCGATTGGAATTTGGTACAAAAATTGGAAGCCCATTATTTTAAAACATAATCGAATATTTAGAACCCCCTAAATTTTCGAGAGAAGTTTTGAAAAAATCATCAAAAAATCAAAACCTTTATAAAGTTACACAGATAGACATTTCTTATGTAATTTTCTCTTAGAAAACGATTGACATAAACTTTAGAACGGTAGCACGAACCGTTCTCGAGATATTGCCCATTTTTCAAATAAATTTAGCAAATTAAAAATAATTAAAAATAGGGCAATTGTACATTTGTTAAAAATTATTCATTTGGAAAGCTAAATACTCCTTCAAATCAAGTCAGGGAGTATTTTTACTCTCCTGGAAAAATTCCTGCTCGATCTCTGGTTACAAGGTATGAAAATCCACTTTGTAGTTTTGCTTAAAATTTCCCATTTAGTGCAATTGGTCGCTATGTTGTAAATATCTTTATATGCTATATGACTGTAATTCTGCAGGTCTCTCCGATTGCGTTGCGGGTAGCATCCGGACTGCACACTTGCAGACATTTAAATTGCACTTGGAAACACCTGCACACTTTTAAATAAAATATTTAAAACAAATTTAATTATTTAAATTTTTTTACTATTTCTAAATGAAGTTCTAACATAAATTAACAACATTTTAGTGTGATTTTTAATAAGGCCGCATGGGCATGTTCTTATTGTAATTCATATTTCTAAAATATTCTTAAAATTTGTTCAAACTTTATATTTAATTTTGCATTTAATTTATATTTAAAACATATTTTAATATTTACTAGCTGCGGTGAGCAAAGCTAGCGGTCAGTTTTTTTAGCTTTCCCTTTTTGGCGTCACTATTTTAGTAGGCATTAATATAGCCTCCATAGCTGACGTTAGATACAACCGCTGCGCGGGCGACAGAAATTCGCAAACAATAACTGTTGCCAAACTAGTCAACAGATTTTGATGATCTTTTTTTTCATCATTTAGCCCAGACAAGGAATACAAGGACCCTGATTCTACAAGCAATTAAACTAATTGAAAATCCTCACAACTATGATCAATTATAAAATTTAGAATTATTTACGAAATACCTTCAATATTTTGTTATGAATAGTCGGGACATCAGGTGTCGAAAACCCATACCGACGAGTAGAGGGGGGGTGGGGTGACATCATGTGTGTATATGGTCACGCCCACATTTGTTCACTCCCATTTTTAGCATTTGGAGTTTTTGGGGAGACTCTAAAATAGTATTTATTTGCAATAAATATGAAAGACCGGGAAAATTTTAAACAGATGATTTCATTACAAATCGTTAATTTCGTCGAAGGAAAAATTACTAAGCAAAAATACGGAAATTGGAATAACTTTTCGGTTAACATTGGCACTAAATCTGCCGTTTCAAGTCAATGTTATTTCATTTTATTCATAGATTGACAGATTTTAGATTAAATTTTTGGCAACAGCTAAATAGCTGCAGATGCGCCAAAACAGAGTTTGAGATTACGAAAATTCTAAATTGAAAAATCTTGCATTCTGTTCATAGATACCGATAATATTTTGAAAGTTCATTTTATATAATATGGGGTTTCGTTCAATCTACAAGGAGAATCCAAGAGAAAGGAATCAATAAAACTGTGCTGAATACAGCGCGGTAAAATCAAATTCAAAGATTGAGTTATAGCAAACTAGGTTATCTCGAAAACATTGGTTGTTTTTGAGGTTGCGCGGCATTAAAATCTATTCTATGATGTTGCTTAAAATTTGCCAATTTTAATTTAGACCAAATGACCGCTACTTCGATATGTTGTATAGATCCTTAATTATTTTTTTTTATTTCTAGCAATAGCACTTAATACAATGATCGTTCGCCAATGAACCTGCAGTATTGTGAATCATTTAACCGTAACACAACGCTGCCCCGGCATACCAGTGGAGACAGAACACACTACGCCCAACAACACATTATTCATGCCTGCAGGTGGGATTTGAATCCACAATCTGGCCTCCGAAGGAGCACGAGGAAACGCTTGCCTTGATAGTTCAGCCACCACGTCAGCCCTTTAAATATTATATGCCTGTAAATCTGCAGGTCTGAACAGTTGCGTTGCAGGCCGCATCCCGACTGTGGAATAATTTTGTAGCGGGTAAATAACGCTTTTAAGAAAACATTTAACATTAATTTAATTTTTTACAATTTCTAAATGAAGTTCTAACATAAATTAACAACATTTTAGTGTGATTTTTAACAGAGACGTTTTGGCTAGTTTTAATTGTAATTTCTAAATAATAAATAAATAATTCATATTTCTAAATAATAATAAATAAACTGTAATTCATATTTGTCATAATCTCTTATTCCTAAAATTTATTTAAATTTCAACTATATTTAATTTTAAATTTAATTTATATATAAAATATGTTTTAATATTTAATAGCTGCTGCTCAAAGCTAGCGGTTTTTTTAGGAGTGACTAATTTAGTAGGCATTATTACAGCAGTCATAAATACAACCATTACGTTGGCGAAAGAAATCAGCAAACAATGATTGCTGCCAAATAAGTTAACTGATTTTGATAATCTTTTATACATTTTACTTTCCCTGCAATACATGGTAATGTACAGGGAAAGTATTGGAATCATGTCGAAAATCGCAACTGCAGTTTTCGACGGATCTGCGCGATTTGGGACCTCTAGAATATGAAAACACTACTTTTAGCGTGACGTCTGTTGGTGTGTCTGTGTGTCTGTCTTTGGAACTGTTTGCCTGTCTGTACAATGTATGTATCCACTCTAACTGAAAAACTAATGGACCGAATTTTTGTAAAATTTGGTTGGTAAGTCACTTGAGTGTGAACCTGCTGCTGCTTAGTTTTTGGTACGATTCGGGTTAAAAGAACCCGCCTTTTTTTGCGAAATGGCTCGCAAAAAATGTCGGTACTCACTCTAGCTGAAAAACTAATAGATCAAATTTCGTAAAATTTGGTAGAAGTCACTTGAGGGTGGTACTGATTAGATTTTGGTACAAATTGGAAAAAATTAAACATGCCTTTTTCTGCGAAATAGCCCGTAAAAATCGTCAAAATCTAAAATAAAATACTACGTATGTTCAAATATACCAATTAAATGCTTATTTTATACAGAATTTTTAACAATGAAAAGAATAAGACCAAACCCATTACACTTGGGCTTGCTGTTCGCAAGATATTTTAGTTTTTTTGCATTTATTCTGCGCTATATTTGATAAAAAGGTCAGTTACCAACTTTAAATTAAAAGTGCCAATTCAGTGTCATTTTATATAATTGTGGGCGTTATTTTGTGCAATTAAACAGTTGTGCAAGTCGTTCTCGAGATATTTTAGTTTTTCGCATTTTTGCTATGCCGTTTATGAGTCTATTTATGCGTGTTATTTAGTGCAATTAAACTAAATTTAATAAATTACTAATGAAATAAAGATACAATGAATTTGAGTCTTCAGGGAAAGTCATGTGCTGCTTGCTCACATCAGATATTTACTTTTCCTGCAATACATAGTAATGTATAGGGAAAGTATTGGAATCATGCCGAAAATCGCAACTCGAGTTTTCGACGGATCTACACGTTTTGGGATCTCTAGAATACGAAAACGCTATTTTTAGCGTGACATCTCTCTCTCTCTCTCTCTCTCTCTCTCTGTGTGTGTGTGTGTGTGTGTTTGTGTGTGTCTGTCTCTCTATGTATCTGTCTGTGTGTCTGTCTCTCTATGTATCTGTCTGTGTGTCTGTCTGTGTGTTTGTCTGTGTGTCGGTCTGTGTATCTGCGTGTCTGTCTGTGCAATGTATGTATACATTCTAACTCAAAAACTAATGATCCAAATTTCATAAAATTTGGTAGAAGAGTCAATTACCAAATAAAAACAAACATTGAATTAAAGGTGCAAATTCAGTGTTATTTTGTGCAATTAAAAACTCAGTTTAATGAATTATTATATAAATAAAGAGAATATGAATTTAAATCTGCAGGGAAAATCATGTGCTGCCAACATCTGATTTTTTTGTATGTTTTTTGGTATTTACCTCTTTTGTATGTCCTTTAAAAAATAGGAATTTTGTTTATTTCTGCAGAAATTTTGGAATTAGGAAGTAGGTAGGAATTTTGTAAGTTATTTGGCAACAAAAAATAACTTAACACTGGAAATTCAACAATTATTATTTTTATTTTAAATGAGATGCATTGGAATAAATTTTGAAAACTTGAATTCATGAAGTTAAAGAGGTCGTTTACGTCCATGGAAGCCACTTACCTTCGTTCTTGAAATGAAGATATGCCACATTTTTTATTTACGTAGGATAAATTACAAATGAAGATGACTAATTTGAATGACATAATTAGTAGATAAAAATTTCTACCTTCAGTAGTTTGCGGTATAAATTTATCACTTAGTTAGCCAGCCTCGTTCAGCCGATGATAGAGATGCTGAGCGGATATATAGGGTAGACATGCATTTACAAGATAGAAAAAGAGGGACGGGTTAGCCCAGTGGTTAAGGCACGGAGATTGAACTCAGAGGACCTGGTTACGAATCCCGGAGCTGTCCAAACTATCCCCTTCTCTACGCGGAGTGCAGCACAATAAAATTGTGGGTCCGAAAATCCTTCTGAAAGGTTGTTGGCAAGGGAAAGAGGGTACGGTCCTGTGAATGTCACTCCAATGGGTTCCGGTCTAAATTGGGTGGCCCTCACCGACATTCACACAGTTGCCGTACACCTTCCGGTAGGGCGTACGGTCTGAGTTGAAAAATATGACTAAAGACGTAGAGCCGAGATAGCACAGTGGTTAAGGCGTTGGGATCGCACTCAGGTTTCAGTCCAGCTGCCCAAAACTATCTCTGTGTCTATGCGGAGTATGGATGCGTTAAGTCTGTAGGTCCAAAAGTCCATCCGAGATGTGATGGGTTAGGGGAAGGACAACGCGGTTCCTTTGCAGATAGAATATTCTATACAGGGAAAGACACTGTCACAAATGTTACATTCCTAAAAGTTTAAACCAGGCGAAAACCATAGTTGAATATAGGGCAAAGCACGTAAAGACGAATCTCACTTCTGTTTTCAAAAATAAATACTAACTGCAAAAAGATATAAGCTAAACAACTGCATTGTAAATTTTCCAATAAATATTAATAAAATAAGTAAATTTTCTACTAAAAGTGAGTAAAGCGTCCGTAACTTTGACGTCCTGCAAGGGATTTGGTTTTCACTGTAAGGAACTTGAATGAACCGCTCTGTACTGCAATTTAATTATATGCATACTTCATCAATTGATGAGGCAGGGCGCCAAGATGTGGAACCTTTCATTGCTCTCTTTCAAAATTTTGTCTATTCTAGTTACGAATGGGGAGCGTTGGTGTTACGTTCCTACATGGATGAAATCATACTTTGCGCCAAATGAGTAATTTCATTTCAATTTTTGACTGACGTTTTATTGAATTTTGTATTATTTCCTAGGATTTTTTACAACACATTTGTCTTTGTTTAGGGATTTAATTTTACTCTGCAAAAATATTTTTTTTCCCAAATGGCCAGGCACGTTGACTCATCATCATTCGCCTTTTGTCAGCGGCCGGAACGTGAACCATTTAGCCGTCCTAGGACGCTGCCTCAGGCGCACCAGAGGGGGGCGAAACACACTGCTCCCACAACACAAACATCCATACCTTACGTGGGACTCGAACCCACAACGCGGCGATCGAGCGATTGCTGTGGAAACGCTCGCCTTGACTCTGCAAAAATATTAAAATTTTGAAAAGGATGGACTGGAAATCAAAACCGCTAATAAAGTTACGCAAATAGATATTTCTTATGTAATTTTTCATTAGAAAACGATTGACATAAATTGTAGAACGCTAACACGAACCGTTCTCGAGATATTGCACATTTTTCAAAAAAATTATCAAAAAGTTATATAAAAAAAAAAAAAAAAATTCCTATTGTGAAACATGTTCACTTTTCGTATGTAATACCATGCTATAAATTTGGTGACATGATTCTCGTGGATCAAGCTCGTTCCATTCATGAAAAAAGATACTTTGAGTAATACTTTTGTATTTGAACGCCAATAGTCATTTATCTGCTGTAAGAATAACTCATTTCTCCGTCCATAACGCTTGGCGAGAGTTTGGCGACGAATTTGGAGGAATGTCGCCAACTTGGCGACATTTTTAATTGCTGCCAAATTTACGAAAACCTCGCCAAATGGATAAAAATGACGCTAAATCAATGAAAATGACGACTAATTGAAGAAAATTCAACATGTTGGAAAGAATATAAGTATCTACTATAAGAATAACATTTTTTTAACTGTAAAAGTAGTAAATTCATTGCATTATATAAGGAAAGTCATGTGTTGTCCACATCAGATTTTTTTTATTGTCAGCGGTTTTAATTAATTATTGTAAATTACGTTAAGAATAAACAATCCCTATCTTCCAAGCTATACAAATTTCATTACGATTCTCTAGTAAATCCCTAGCGATGCCATTAAAGCTAATTAATTCTTCAAAATGTCATATATACTCATGGAGTCAGAAATTATTGAGCTTTATGTCATTTGCGACAGTCTGACAGCATGAAAGGCTTAATTATATCTCTTCTGAGTGCACCAATGCGTAATAAATTAGAGGTTGGGTAAATATGTTTTCAAAATCATTCGTTGCAAATCATTTGTTGTTATCTAGAAATCAGTCAAACTTATTTTGATGGGTACCTAATTAGTGTTATGTGTCATTATGTTCAACAAACTTATCTAGGCAGCAGATGGTATTTTCTAGAGCTGCATACATAGTTTTTCTATAGTTTTAGCTTTTTGTACATAGTATATGTAAATGTAAATTATTGTAATAGGTATAGAAAATTCGCCCAAATCACTTTACCTAATTTGAAAATCGATGTTTTTTTTTTTTACTTTCCTTATATACATAATATATAAGGAAAGTATTGTGACGGAGTCGAAAATTCGAATCAGAGTTTTCGACGGGAGAGCACGTTTCTAGCATCCCTAATCACAAATCGAACATTTTTGAAGTGATGTCTGTGTGTGTGTGTGTGTCAGTCAGTAACTGTGGAGACGATATCTCACGAACAAAAGGAGCGATTCAAATGAAATTTGGTACAAAAATCACAATCCGTGAATACTGGAAGCCTATTGTTGTAAAACACAATCGAATGTTCAGTACCCCCTAAATTTTCGAATAAAATTTTGAAAAAATCATCAAAAAATCAAAACCTTTAATAAAGTTGCGCGAATAGACATTTCTTATGTAATTTTTCATTAGAAAACGATTGACATAAACTTTAGAACGCTAGCATGAACCGTTCTCGAGATATTGCATATTTTTCAAATAAATTTATCAAAAAATCCCATAAATTATAAAAAAAATGATAACTGTTAAGACACATGTTCACTTTTCATATGTAATATCATCCGATAAGTTATGTGACATCATTCTCGTGGATCTAACTCGTTCCATTCGCGAGAAAATATACTTTGAGTAATACTTTTGTGTTTGAACGCCAATAGTCATTTATCGGCTGTAAGAATAATTTATTTCTCCGTACATAGCGTTTGGCGATATTTTGGAGACGAATTTAGCGAAATGTCGCAGACTTGACGACATTTTAAATGTTGCCAAATTTTTACGAAAATCTCGCCAAATGGATAAAAATGACGCTAATTCAATGAAAATGACGACTAATTGAAGAAAATTCAATATCTTGGAAAGAATATAAGTATCTACTATAAGAATAACATTTTTTAAACTGTAAAAGTAGTAAATACATTGCATTATATAAAAAAAGTCATGTGCTGCCCACATCACATATTTTATACACGTATATTGATAGAGTCGAAAATTCGAACTCAAGTTTCCGACGGAAGAGCAACATTTAAGCATCTCTGAACTCGAATCTAGCGTTTTCAAGTGACGTGTATGTGTGTGTGTGTGTATGTTAGTGTGTATGTACACTATGTTACTATGTATGTATGTTACTGTGCCTACCAAGTGCCTGCTTATCTTTGCTTCGGCTACTGGTCCCTTTTTCTACAGATCTTCTCTTTTGGGGTTACAATAGACCTCTGGTCGATGTTCTGGGATCTTCTGGAGCCACCCACCTTCATTTCATTCATTCATGTATGTTACTGCATGTGTCCGTGAGTCAGTGGATGAGGTATCTCACGAACGAATGAAGCGTTTAGAACAAAATATGGTAAAAATATAACCATCAGTGAACACTGAAAACCTATTAATTTTAAACGTAATCGAATATACAAAAAGCGACGAAATTTTTGAATGAAATTTTGAAGGTGTCAGGTAAAAACTGTAGAATAAGCGACTTTGAACGAGAACTTTGCGTGCGCAGAAGGCACTGCGCAGAGAGGAGTCTGTGTCGGGGAAGAAGCGAGATGTGTGCGGATGGAAAGCACGTCCGATAAAATGAATGGAAATCTGTATTTAAAAGTGTAAATATATGTATATAATAAATGTATTGTGCTGTGAATCCAGTGACTGTATTTTGAAACCGGTACAAAACATAAGAACCTTCAAAAATATTACATATGACTAAATGACCACTTTTTATGTAATTTTTGTTATTAGAAAACGTATGATATAAATATTAGAAGGCTAGAAAGAACCGTTCTTAAGATATTGCCCATTTAAAAATAAATTTATAAATTAAAAAAAATAATAATAATAAAATGTATTAATTATCTTGAATCAGGTTCACTTTTCACATGCAATGTTATATTATAAAGTTATTAACATCATTCTTGTGAATCCAGTTCGTTTTATTCATGACAGTGGATACTTTGTGTATTTTGATTGTAGTAATTTGCCAATAGTTATTTATTTACATATAAGAAATGATCTTTTCTCGGTCTATCTGTAACGCTTGGCAGACAATTTGGCAAACCTGGTGATATTTCGCTTTCAGATTGACGAAAATATCATCATAACTCCAAAAATGAGGCTAAATGAACGGAAATTGCGCCAAATTGTTGAATTAATTATTAAAGTATTTTAATATGGGAACTGCATTGGTTATAGAGAATGCTGGCAACAGGTAATTATCAAATTTGAGCTGCGTGAATTATAAATTTAGGCACACGACCAGGGACAGACGAACTCAATCACACATACACTAACATATATAAACACACACACACGAATGTACTTACGCACACATTAACAGACATAGACACACACACACGGACGTACTCACGCACACTCTAACATTCATAAACACACACACACATACATTACCTCAAAAACGTCGAAAATCCTTCATTACTTCTAAAATCAGGTTCAAGGATGTATAAACGCTCTTCCGTAGAAAGCTCTAATTCGAATTTTCGACTCCGTCCAAAGATTAACTGTATCCCTTCCGCGTTGTTTTCCTTATGCATGATGCTACTACCATTTCAATCCAATATGCACTTTTCTGTATCGACGGCCAATGTAATAGAATAAAAATCTTTAAAACTGATACACAGAATTCTAAATTCACATTCTAAAGTGTGGAAGAGTTACACAACGTATTCTGCATTACAATAGAAATGTTTATTTTGAATCCGCAGGTTTCTGGAAAAAAAAAACCTCTTATAAATATATAGATTCTCCGTCGTTTATGAAAATATTTGCCTGCTAGGAATTTCATATTCGCCTGGAATGTTTTTCGAATTCCAAACGTATAAATATCATAAAGATATCAGAAAGATAAACGTATAAATATCATAAAGATAAGTATGCACTTACGAAGTTATTTCCATTCTCCAGAACTATGGCCTGTCATGCACATTACCTTTTCTACATACATAGTATATAATGTAGAGAGAAATTGTAATAACGGGGTTGAAAATTCGAATTTGAATTTTCGACGGAAGAGAACGTTTTCAGCATCCCTGAACTCGAATCAGAGGTTTTCAGATGATGTATGTGTTGTTGTTGTTGAGACCCAGACCGTCCGACCTACCAGAAAGGTGTAAGGTAACTGCTTGGACGGCCGGGAAGTGCCACCCAATTTAGACCGGAACCCAGTGGGGGAGGCATCCACAGGGACCGTACTCTCCTTCCCCTACCACCAACCTCTCGGAAGGACTTACGGACCCACATGTTTAACGTGATCGTACTCCGCATGAACACGGCGGCAGTTCTGGCAGCGGCGAGAATCGCGCGCTAACCACTGGGCTGCCGCGCTCGAAAAGAGCCAACAACACGCGGTGTTCCCAGGTGGTCACCCACTCAAGTACTAACCGCGCCCGATGCTGCCTGACTTCGGTGATCTAACGAGAACCGGTGTTTTCAGCACGGTACGGTCGTTGGCCTTAGATGATGTATGTGTGTGAATGTTAATGTATATGTGTGTGTGAGTGTGTGTGTGTGAGGGGAGAAGTATGGTGAAGGGGAGAAAAAAAATCGAATTTCAGTTTTCTACGGAAAAGCACGTTTCAAGCATACCTGAACACGAATCAAACGTTTATGAGATGATTTCTGTGTATGTGAGTATGTTAGATATGTGTATGCATGTGTATGCATGTATGCATGTGTATGTGGAGTGTGCGCATGTATGAATATGGAAAGTATGGTGGCGGAGATCGAGAACTCTAATTTGAATTTTTGACGGAAGAGAACGTTTCAAGCATCCCTGTATTCAATTTGAATGTTTCTGAGGTGATTTCTGTGTGTGAGTGTGTTTGTTTGTGAGCATATTAGTGTATGTTTGCGCGTATGTTAGTGTATGTTTGTGTATGTATGTGGAATCGATATGTATAGATATGAGCGATATCGAATAGAGCGATTCAAACGTAATTTGGTACAATTATTTGAATCGATAAATACTGGAACCCTGTTGAAATAGAACGTAATCAAATGTTCAAAAAATCACCACTCCAAGTTTTTAAATGAAATTTAAAAATATCATTAGAAAGTCAGAATTTTCAATAGTATTACACAAATAATCATTTATTATGTAGCTTTACATTACAAAGCGAATGACACAAATTAAATTTTGAATGATAGCATGAACTTTTTTCGGCATGTTTTTCATATAAATTTTTCGAAAAAGGGCTTCAAATTAAAAAGAAATAACTGTAATATAATCACTTTTCACTAAGTGAAATATAATCACTTTTCACTAAGTGAAATATGATCACTTTTTACTAAGTAAAATATAATCATTTTTCATATACAACATTATGTTAAAATTTCATTCTCGGTGTATCTAGTTTTTTCCATTCACGACAGAAGATATTTTGTGTAATAATTTTGTATTTTTCCGTCTAGCAATTCTATTATAGTTATTTAATGTTATATAAAAAAAGCCCTTCTCTCTATTTGTCTGTAACAGTTGGCGATAAATTTGTTAAGCCTGGTGGCTACTTTGGCGAAATATCCCCAGTTTAGCTACATTTTTCATTAAGCCGAATAGGCTAAAGTATTGGCGAAATTGAAAACATAACTCTAAATTAAAAAAAAATGACACCAAATCGATGAATTATTTGTTAAAATCTTTAATATATGGACTATATATTACTTACTGTGGATCAGATTAATATTGACTTGCTCGAAACATAAGTTCATTGGGTATTTTGAAATAGTATTGCATGTTGTCATCCAGAAAATCACCAAATTTACAATTTAAGGTTAAAAACATTGTGCCGTAGACATTGTGTATCAGTTTTTTGAGGAAAAAGGAGTAAATTTATTTCATTTTGTAAAAAATTCACTTGCTGCCCGTTTTCTTTAAAGCACTTAAAATTTATCAGTTTATATAGATGATTTTTAAGAGAGGTAAAGGTGCAGTGGTGTATTAAGTGACGCTTAAGGGCCCCAAGAAGCTGCGATATTTACTCTTCCCAGGAGAAAAAAAAATCTGATGTGGCAGCATATGGCTTTCCTCGTATAATGCAATGCATTTACTACTTTTACAGTAAAAGAAAATGAGTTATTCTTATAGTGGATACTTATATTCTCACCAAGATATTGAAATTTCTTCAATTAGTCGTCATTTACATTGATTTAGCGTCATTTTTATCCATTTGGCGAGATTTTCGTTATTTGGCAACATTTAAAAAAGTAGCCAAGTTGGCGAAATTTCGCCAAATTCGTCGCAAAATTTTCGCCAAGCGTTATGGACGGAGAAATAAGTTATTATTACAGCAGATAAATAACTATTGCCGTCCAAATACAAAAGAATTACTCAAAGTATCTTTTCTTATGAAAGGAACGAGCTAGATCCACGAGAATGATATCACCCAATTTATCGCATGATATTACATATGAAAAGTGAACATGTTTCTCAACAGTTAATATTTTCTTTTAATTTATAGGATTTTTTGATAAATTTATTTTCAAAATGCGCAATATCTCGAGAACGGTCAATGCTAGCGTTCTAAAGTTTGTCTCAGTCGTTTTCAAAGAAAAAATGACATAAGAAATATCTATTTGCGCAACTTTTATAAAGGTTTTGATTTTTTGATGATTTTTTTAAAATTTTACTCGAAAATTTAGGGGGGTTCTGAACATTCGATTGTGTTTACAAACAATAAGCTTCCAGTATTCACGGATTGTGATTTTTGTACCGAATTTTATTCGAATTGCTCCATTCGTTCGTGAGATATCGTCTCCACAGACTCACTGACACACACACACACACACACAAACACACACACACAGACACACACACACAGACACACACACACAGACACACACAAACTTTCACACACACACACACATTTTCACACACACAAACTTTCACACAGACAGACATCACATCAACAATGTTCGATTCGTGATCAGGGTTGCTTGAAACGTGCTCTCCCGTCGAAAACTCGAATTCGAATTTTCGACCCCGTCACAATACTTCCCTTATACATTATGTATATAATGAAAGTAACAAGTTTGTTGTCAAAATTTTATTTAAAAATAAAATAATTTTTTGTGTTATTAAATCGATTATCGTATTAAGTTATATATACCAAATTAAATAATTTTTTGATAAATACCAAAACAATTTTATATAGAATATTCATTACTTGTTGAATATAAATATACATTTTTTTTTCTCAAAGTTTGAAAAACGCGAGATCATATCAAGTGCGAGGCTTTGGCCAGAACGAAGCCAACCGCGTAAGCGTCCTTTAACGATGGCTTCCTTTTGCATTGGCCTTCTCTTCACAGAGGAGATTACCATACGAAGCGTAAATGGTATAAGGTTCTAACAATTTTTCATATAATCTGAAAAGTGAATAGTTTCTCAAACTATTGTGACTAATTTGAAAATCATTTAATTACCTATGGCTGGCGGAAATTTTGAGTAAAACTAATGGAGCTTAAAAAGACAAAGAAGAAAAAAAAAATAATTCTGCCAATTTCAAAATTTTTCACTTGTACAAATGCCCCCCCCCCCTCTCAAATAGCACTTTCTTAAATGAATATTTGTTTGGGGATCAAAACTTAAATTTTGGCCCCCAAAATTTTTTCAGAATAGGAGAAGAAGATTAAAATTCTGTATTGGGCATTTCAAAATTAAAGCCCCCAAAGTTAGAGCATTTTCTTATATGCTTTTATTTGGGGTAGGAGCCAAAAATTTAGCTTTGAGGAAGCATTTTTGAGAAAACTTTTAAACATTTTTTTTAAAACGATAGATATCTTTCCATTCGCGAGTTTCAATTTTCGGATATTAATTTATGAATAACAGTTCCTAAGCTTTTATTTATTTTTACTTCTTATTTATTTTTTAGGATTTTTTTCTTTCCGTATTTTGCTATGTATAAATGCTAAAAAGAGAAAGGTTTATATTTTTTTAAAATATTAGTAAAATAGTGAGATGCATTTATACTGTCCCATACTACAAAATATAGTATAAAGTAGTGTTTTCATGAAAATTTCTGATTTCGAGATTTTGATACCAATACATATATTAGGACCTCCTGCACACGTTTGGAACATTTTTAGAGTGATGTCTGTCTGTTTGTGGTCGATTTCTTGTGTACATTATAGCTGTCAGAAGTATTAATGAATTTTCACGAAATTTTTTATCCGGTTTGCTGATAAAAAAAGCTAGAACCAAATAGAAATTTTTGTAATTCGAATGAAAACTTCAAAATTGATTCAAAATTTTATATTTTCTTTTAGTAGCATAGGACCAAAATGCACAAAAGGGGTTATTTATGGTTCAATGATCACGAAACTTAACAGTTTAATCATTGTAGTGAAAAAACAGCGACGGTACAATTTTTGTGTTCGTGACTTCATTACCCCTTTTCGGGGGTGGGAGCACTTTATCGTACCGAGGTGGTTACATTGTTAAACTTGACATCAATCGAAATATTTTATCAAAAATGGAGGGTAACGTGCTGTTGTGAGTATTTGGGCCAACGATACAGAATTTTCAAAAATGCAAAATATTAATAACTACATAAAATAAAATAAAACAGGAAATATCAATAATGCATAAAGCATTGATTATGAAACACTTTCCAACTGCAACGCAATTTTAATTAAACATGTCTAAAATGCGATACATTCAGCTGAGATATTTTTAAAATTATCACAATACCACAATAATTTATTATATTTGAAAACTTCATCGAAAACAAATGAACTTTATTCAAAGAACGTCACGAAAATATAAATAGTCTGGCTCTCTATACAAAATCAGTGAATATTTCATTCATAAACTTTTTTCCATTCCTTTCATCCAGCGGCAATTTTTTCAAAATTATCACAGTACTACAATAACTTATTTTACTTAAAAATTTAAAACCATGGAGATAAGCATAAGAAGCACCAGTCCCACCCTAAGGTATACGGAAAAGAGGATACGCTCTCGCGATAGCAGTCCTGCCGCCACCAGAACACATCCTCAGCCCAGCCACCGCAGACAAAGCCACCACCGCACCCAAAAACCAACGGCAAAAGAACCAATCCCCCCGGACCACCCCGACACAGGGGGCGCCGTGCAGCTGACCGGGAAACCGACACCCAAAGAACCGAAACAGCAGCCCACACTGCGACAAAGGTCCCCGTCCTCTGACTGGAGAACAACAAAACTATACAACAACCTCAGCCCACTTGGTTGGAAAATAAAAAGAGACACTAACGATTCATTTATTAGTTAGAATAACACAAAATACAAAGTCTCAATACAATTCGAGCCACACTCTATTATACATTCTTCAAAACCATTCCAATGAATAAAATCATACATCATACATTTGACAATTATCACATGAAACAAAGTCCAAAGAATAAATCCAATAGTTTAATACACTTCAAACCAACACACTACTTCCAAATAAACAATGCCATATATACAATCGCCAACACAAGTATTTACAATATACTACAATATATACATGCACTTTTAACCACTTATTCACCAACACAGGAACAACCCATATTCCCAAAATAAGCCACCACCGCCAAATACAATTTAAAACAACTGATATAGAATATACGAGGTATACCTATTAACACACCACAATATCACCTAGATTATACACAGGGATCATATTGACCATCTAACTTCCACCATATTTTACAATCACTTAAGCAATTCTAAAAGCATGCACTATAAATCACATAAAACCAAGAACAACACAGACTTCTCCAACTTGGAGGAAAAACTAAAGACTAAGTTCCAAGGCAAGGACATTCCTCATAATAGCCTGGATCCCCTTCTTCGCATCCTTGTTTTTGGCGAGGCCATATACGTTCAGTGCCAAAAAGTTTTTTGGAAAATACTTTTTCCTTAACCCACTCCAGAGCTGGCAGTGAAACAGTATGTGTTCCACCGAACTTACCTCAATGTTGCAGTGACAAACATCACTTTTGCTGAAAAAGCACCTTTGGTAGGGCACCTTTGGTAGGGCCAAAGGCACCGTGCGCCGTCAGGGTTTGATTGATGTAAAAGTCACCCATCACCCTATTAGTTCTGGTTCTTGGCATAACCAGGTGAAGACCCCTAGCCTTGAATGATGTATCCCAGCTTATTTACTACTGTTTACTCATTTCTTCTTTAGCTATGGAATTAAGTTGTGTCCTAGACCAAAGAGAGGTGTAGTCCACCAAACATCCATTGGTGGCTTCTTTCGCTAAACGATCAACTTCCTCGTTTCTCTCAAGACCTATATGTGCCTTGATCCAATGCAATGATATCTGACCATTGTGTTCGTACATTTTCAGTTAGATCTTCCTCACAAATTCACATTTTCTATTAGGTTGCTTACCTCAATGTTGCAGTGGCAAACATCACTTTTGCTGAAAAAGCGCCTTTGGTAGGGGCCAAAGGCACCGTGCGCCATCAGGGTTTGATTGATGTAAAAGTCACCCATCACCCTATTAGTTCTGGTTCTTGGCATAACCAGGTGAAGACACCTAGCCTTGAATGATGTATCCCAGCTTATTTACTACTGTTTACTCATTTCATCTTTAGCTATGGAATTAAGTTGTGTCCTAGACCAAAGAGAGGTGTAGTCCACCAAACATCCATTGGTGGCTTCTTTCGCTAAACGATCAACTTCCTCGTTTCTCTCAAGACCTATATGTGCCTTGATCCAATGCAATGATATCTGACCATTGTGTTCGTACATTTTCAGTTAGATCTTCCTCACAAATTCACATTTGCTATTAGCTTTCTGCCTATGCTTCTTTTTGCTATTAGCCCCTCTGCTTTCAACTTCTCGATCAGTGAGGTTTAATAATGCTCCCTGGGTTTCCCGCTGCTTGTTTTTGTACACATGAGTTGTACATATTGGTTGTACATCTCTGTATATGCTGTACTTGTATTTTTACTGAACATAGTTGTTAACCATTTTACCATTTAATCATAATACCAACTACATTTATTACACTAATTTGTCCTGGTCCCTGTGGATGCCACCCCCACTGGGTTCCGGTCTAAATTGGGTGGCACTTCCCGGCCGTCCAAACAGTTACCTTACACCTTTCTGGTAGGTCGGACGGTCTGGGTAACAACAACAACAACATTTGCTATTAGGTTGCTTACCTCAATGTTGCAGTGACAAACATCACTTTTGCTGAAAAAGCGCCTTTGGTAGGGGCCAAAGGCACCGTGCGCCATCAGGGTTTGATTGATGTAAAAGTCACCCATCACCCTATTAGTTCTGGTTCTTGGCATAACCTGGTGAAGACCCATAGCCTTGATTGACGTATCCCAGCTTATTTGCCACTCTTTACTCATTTCTTCTTTAGCTATGGAATTAAGTTGTGTCCTAGACCAAAGAAAGGTGTAGTCCACCAAACATCCATTGGTGGCTTCTTTCGCTAAACGATCAATTTCCTCGTTTCTCTCAAGACCTATATATGCCTTGATCCAATGCAATGATATCTGACCATTGTGTTCGTACATTTTCAGTTGGATCTTCCTCACAAATTCACATGTGCTATTAGGATCGTTTAGGGACTGTAGTGCAGACATACAATCACTAAAGATATGTGCATATCCTATCCTATTTTCCATGATGTACACAACCGCTTCATAAATAGCGTAAAGTTCTGCTTTATACACGCTGAACTCATGGAGGTAAAAGAAACTTCTTTGTAAAAACAATATTATAGAATCGTCTGCTTTCCTATGTGATGATTGCGATGTATTACATACCAATTCTCATCTCACCCTTATTCCTCGTGACTACAACTTAGGAAATGGCTATGATGAGCCCCGCAACCTTCATACTGAAAACCCACCTCTTTTTAGGACGTATGTTCCCAGTATTTCTCCTATAAATTCCATCCCTTTTTAATAAATATCTCTACGATCGTCCATCGTCCAAGGTACTTTTTCAATATAGCCTGAGCCATCAAAAGCTGCAAATCATCATCCAGCATCCATCTAACTGTTAAACCCAAAAACTATGTAAATAAACTATAGTTTCGATGTGGGGATACGTGAGTTTTCTCACAGGTGCTCTGAAATGAAAATGCCATTGATCCTTTGATAAGACTAATTATATCCTTTATGGAGTTATTTTCATTCTCCAGTACTATAGTCATAACCTGCATATGATATATACACTTCAAATATACTTTCACAAGATTTTATGTGAAAATATTTACTGAGGACTTGAGGATATTCTTGGGCTCTTCAAAGAAATTTTCTGACAGGCCTTGTCTCTTCTTTTTAACCATGAGAAATGTAGCGTGTCAGAAATTTGTTTGCATAGAGTTAAAGACCTCGCAAATATGCTCTGATACGACTTTACCAAAAAAAAAAAAATTCTTCGTTTAAACAAGTTTCAATTTACTGTCCAATAATTATTCCGCATTTCTGCCTCCACTAGTTATCCAGACTTTCCTATGCGAATGAAAAATTTTTTGCGTCTTCAAAAAGATTTCATATATTTTTATTCAGGATTGGCTTCAGAAGTAGCTTTATTGACATCTGATGCGGATTCAGTATCAAATTTTTGAGGAAGTAGGGGTGCACTAAAGATTTTCATTTCTGGTTCAATAATTTTCACAATTCGCCAATGGTCATTTATATATAAAATAAGCTCTTCTTCAACATCGTCTATAACGCTTGGCGATAAATTAGAGGAACTTGGCGACAAATTTAAACGAATATCGTCAACTTTGTGATAAGTTGTCCAAGACTAACGGAAATATCGTTAAAATTTCAAAATGACGTCAAATTATGGATTTAATTGTCAAAATATGTTATTATATGGACTATATTGCGTATTGCGGATGCTACCAATAATGATAACTTTCAATTTAGGGTTATGGCGAAATATAAATTAATTGGGTACTTCGAAATAGTTTTATATGTTGCCATTCAGAAAAGCATCAAATGCACAATTCAACGTTAACATTATATCTTTTATGCTATATCTTATATGCCATTATATCTTATATGCCATTATATCTTATATGCCAATGATTCTTATATGCCATTTTTTTACTGTGAAAGAAGTAAATTCATTGAATTTTATAGGGAAAGTAATGTTCGCTTCACATCAGATTATTTTTTGTTGTGAGCTGGCGTATCGTAAAAACGCTGTTGGATTTTTGAGAATTCGCTATATTATGTGTAATTTTAATGAGAGGTCTGCATCTTAATTCCAGAGCAATGCCGGGTATATTTTTTAATATAGAATATGAGTATGCAAGAAAGTCGAGTGGAGTCTTACACTCCACACTTATTTTCCTCAAAATGTATCTCGCTTATCCTGTTAAAGTTCACATCGAGTTTGACTAAATTTCAAAATATAAAATATCTTTTATATACGATTTATAACACTTCGAAGCTGGTATAAAAACACCATTTTCCTAGAGCCGCTTATCTAAAAACACAAAAAGACCTAAACATAGTTCCAGGGCTCTTTCCTTCGGAATCAGACCCTTCTCAACCAGATTAAATAATAAGTTTTATCCTGCGTGAGGAAAGACACAAACTAATGCTTTAAGTACACAGAGCACAGATGTTTCGGTCAGTTCCATTCCATGTTGACGCACTTCAAAATGGAAGAGGGGAGAGAAAATATTAAAACTATTCAAACACATTTTTCGTGGACTTTGTCGGAAGCAAAATTCTGCAACGTGCCTTATTTCTTATTCGTTTTTATTTTGTGGTAAGTTGAAGATCAATAATTTTCTTTCCGATGTATTCTTGTTTATAATTAAAGTGCAGCAATGTTCGTCAATGTTACATAATAAAAGATACTTGTGTGTGTGTTTGTCTCTGTGTATTTCGCTCCATTACAATGCCCCCCCCCCCCGAAAAAAAACGACTTACGTGAAAGAGGGTACAGTGGAAAGCTGTTTTTTATCTCTCAATATTAAACGAGAAAGATCAATCATGCATAAAGCATTGATTATGAAAATACTTTCCAACTGAAGTGCAATTTTATATAAACATCTCTAAAATGTGATACATTCAGAGGTGATATTTTTTAAATTATCACAATACTACAATAATTTATTTTACTTGAAAACTTAAAACCATTGAGATAAAAGCACTTTCTAAATCCATGCTAAAACTTCATCGAAAACGATATTGGTATAAAATCACCCGCTGCTCTATGTAAAATCAATGAATATTTCATTCATATCAGCTATATTCCAGACTAAAGAATTAAATAATTTTGCGTATTAAAGATTCAGCAATTCGTATACAACTCATCTTACAGCTTGAGATGTTTACATTCTGCATACGTTAAAATTAGGCTTCGTTGTAGAAATAATCAAAGTTTGATGATCATTTAAACTCAAATATATTATAATTGCGTTGTTTAAGAATATAGATGCACAGAAATTAAGCAAAAATAAAGCAGTTTTAGGACGGATACAACGTTAAATATAAATTTAAAAGAACTTTGTAAATGACGATATTGACACAAGATGGATGCCATACTTTATTTTGAAGTGGGTCACGTAATCTCTTCATATAATATGGGTGCAATTAGAATTTTAATTTTTATTTAAATAAACTACCGAACATATTTTGCTTAAATTTTTTTTGATATATTTTATGGCATATTTTGAATATTTCCTACAATTTTCGAAGCAGTTAGTGAATTTTAACTTCGCTTAAAACGTATTTGAAAAATTAGATCCCATAGGGTTCAATTTATTTCACTTTTTCAACCCGGGTTCAATCCAAAATTTATTGGGTGATATTATTCGTTTGCATTCTCATATGTCCCACAGACCGTTTGTACAACATACTAAAATTTTATTTTGATAAAGTCATTTTTACGGCAGATATCGTGCGACGGACAGACAAACAGACAGACAGAACGAACAAAGTCCTAAACACTTTCAACTATGTTGGAACGTGTTAAAAATCTAATATGAGCAGCGCATGACCTTTCCTGTGTAGAGCAATGAGTTTATTTCTTTCACAGTTCGAAAAGAAAATATAAGATCTACGGCACAATGTTTCTATGCTGCTTTGCACATTTGGCGATTTTTCGAATGACAACAAGTAAAACTATTTCTAAGTACCCATTTAACTTATGTTTCATGCAATTCAAAATGGACAAATATCAATATTGCTAACATCCATAATAAACAATGTAGTCCATATATTAAAATACTTTAGTAATTAAATCATAGGTTTGCGCCATTTTTGCAATTTTAACGATATTTTTGTCAATTTGGATTGGGGGGGGGGGCGAAATTCTGCTAAGTTAGTCGCCAAGTTCGCCAAACATCGCTAATCATTACAGATAAGAGGAGAGAAGAGTATATTTTTACATATGACTGCTGAAGTCAAAATGCAAAACTATCACTAAAGTAACTTTCATCGTGAATAAAACGAACTAGATTCACGAGAATGATAAAAAAATTATCGCATAATATTACATATGAAAAGTGACACATACTTCACAATTCCCGGGTTCGATTCCAGCCACTGCCCAAACTGCCGCCGTGTTCATGCGGAGTACGATCACGTTAAACATGTGGGTCCGAAAGTCCTTCCGAGAGGTTGGTGGTAGGGGAAGGAGGGTACGGTCCCTGTGGATGCCTCCCCCACTGGGTTCCGGTCTAAATTGAGTGGCACTTCCCGACCGTCCAAAACAGTTACCTTACACCTTTCTGGTAGGTCGGACGGTCTGGGTTTCAACAACAACAACATACTTCACAATTGTTAATATTTATATACAAAAAAAATTGTAGGAATTTTTAAAGATTACTTCTATAAATTATTCATAAAAGCTATACCTAGAGGTTCAAATAAGGATAAAATGAAGATTGATTTCACAACTTCTTATTAATCAATTAATATTTCATTATGTTTTATCATTTTAATTAAAGAAATTAATATTAATGAAATAACTAATTAATATTCTGGTTTAAGTCTCTATTATGTACAAAATTATACTGTTTTTTGTACATTTTTTTAAATCCAGCCATTTTTTTCCAGTTTTTGCCTCTGTCCTGGCAAAAATACCATTTTTCTGGCAAAAGGACCAACCCTAGGAGTAAGTAAGGACACTGAGCTGCAGCAATTGTGATATTTTAAATATTGCAACTTTCCCGGCTATTAGAAAATCCAGGTTAAAAACTATCGAAATTAGAATCACTCGATCCAAAACCCAATTATATACACTTGCAAGACTTTAGAAGAGCTACAAATTCTTGCTCATTGTTCATAGCTAGCACTTTTAGTTTTTGAGATATAAGCATTACAAACTTGTAAAATGAAAAATTTTCAATCTTCTTCAACTTGTCAAGACGATTACTCGAAAACTAAGTCAGTAAGGTTCAATATATTAGATTTTTTTTCTCAAAAAGTAGATTCAGAAACTACATTTACTAATATATATTTTTGTCACTTACTATTTATATCTATCTTTTGAAGTTTGAGTGAAAGTAGGAAAACTAAAAAGATCACTCGCGGGGATAGGGGCTTTAAATGTTTTCTAAAAAAGTTCCGAAATATTAAAATTATTTCATATATTCATAATCTGGACCAACGAAACAAGAAAAAAATATGTACATTTTTATCTATCACGTTTGGAGAAATTGCGTCCAAAGTGTTTGCATTTTTGGTAATGCTCCGATTTCCACCACAGATACCTTAAACGTGAATGTAATTCACATAATAATAATACTTATTATTATCATTATTATTATAAGCATTCAAGAAAAGGGTATCATGTTTACATCTCGAGTTTCAGCTGTCACAAAATATTTCTTATTTCTGAAAGAGAGTGCCATCACAGTAAAATCAAACTTAGACAAATCGTCTGATTGCCCTTTAGCAAAACCAGAATCCATGTTTATAATAAAATAAAATAAGGAACAAATAATTTAAACTCCAGCAGACCAAGAACAAATGGGTAAAATAATTATAAATAAATTGTAAACAAAATTAACTACTTGCAAATATGTCAGTAGAAACAGCACACAGTAGAATGTTGCATCGCAGGTTGAACAGGCATTGTGACGTCACAGCCAATCACGGGCCGTTTTGTGTTTGAGTAGATCTTGCGCTTTTTCATTTCTTGATATTTAAATGAATAATTATTTTAAGAGATTTTCGCTTGGAAATTTGAAATCAGAAAAAAATTCTCTATAAATATCAATTGGTTTTAAGATCTTTTAAAAAAATCGGAACTGTCCATTGTGTTGTTTCAGTATGTAGATGCACAGAATTTAAGCAAAACTAAAGGGGTTTTAGGACGGATACAACACTAAAAGTGAATTATAAAGGACTTTAAAATTCACGATTTCGACACAAGATGGATGCCATATTTTATTTTGAAGCGAGTCACGTGATCTCTTCATTTAATGGTCACGTGATCTCTTCATGTAAAGGGTGCAATTATTACTTTTTTTTTATTACAAAAACTACTGAATATGTTTTGCTGAAATTTTTTTTATATATTTCATGGGATAATTTGAATATGTTCTAAAACTTTCGAAGCAATTTGTGAAATTTAAATTTGCTTAAAAAATGTTTGAAGAATTAGGTCCCATAGGGTTCAATGTATATCATTTTTTAAACCCGGCTTCAATCCTAAACTATTTGGGTGATATTATTCATTTATATTCCCATAGGTTCCACAGAGTGTCTGAACAAGATACTAAAATTTCATTTTGATAATGTCATTTTTACGGCAGTCATCGGCCTAACGGATAGACAGACAGAATGAACAAAGTCATAAACGCTTTTCAACTATGTTGTGAAGTGTTAAAAACGTTGAATTCTTGTTGATGCATGCTTGAAACTTCTATCTCGTTGAAATTCGAATTTGAATTTTCGACCTCGTCTCAATATTTTTCTTATACATTGCACTATGTACGTGTATAATGATTAGGAAAGTTATATAGTATCATTCATTTATAAAATCATTTTAAATTAATTTCTTTATTATTTAAATTGGATGAATTAAATGAAAATCGCTTGCCACAGAAGCATATTTGAATAAATTCCGTCGGTACGTAACATATCTATATTTTTCAAACAAAGTTTCAGAAACAAAATCGTCTGTCCTATATTATTCTAAGAAAGCGTTTTTAACACTTTAAAACATGGTTGGAAGTGTTTATGTCTTTAGTCATTCTGTCTGTCTATTGTTTGTCTGTCCGTTCGCACGATAACTACCGTAAAAATGACATTATCAAATTGAAATTTTAGTATGCTGCTGAGATGGTCTATGGGACATTTGGGAATGTAAATGAATAATATCATCGATTTAGTTTTGGATTAAATCTAAATTTTTAATAAATATTTTCTTCTTTTTATTTAAATATTTTGTTACATCTAATTTTAATAAATATACTAAAACAGATTTATATTCATTTGTTTCTTGTCATAAGGTAAAATTGTCCTTATCAAAATTACCACTATAGGACTTACCTATGATGCCGTCGCTAAAACTCATCATTTGGTTTTATAATCTTACAAAGTGTATATATTCTTGACCCTTCCATTTATTACAAATTATTTATTAAAGACTTTGTTTTTAATAAATATCTCAATTATTCTTATTTTACGGGGTGGGATCAATCACCCTCATAAGGTTTGTGCTTTACTTTAATAAGTCTTAATTTCAAGGAATATTTTGTATATAATTTTGATATTTTTATCCCCCCCCCCCCCCGTTTTGGAGGGTAGATAATTATATCAGTTGATATATTTTCAAGACGGAAAGCTATCCCTCCTGCATTTACACCACAATGAATAAAATTAAGGTACATGATTTTTATCAAATAATGGAATCCAAATATAAACCAGATTCATTTACAAATATATTATAATTTCGAAGATTTTTATCATTTTTATGCTGAAAAGGCTATCACCTTAATTTGCTTTCATTTGATAAATTTAGTTTTTACATCAATTTTATTGCGGATTCATATGGATCCTCACCAGAATAATTTAAAAAGGGGGTCACTTGCACATTATCAAATTATAGCTAAATATATAATTTTCCAGAAGTGGATGACCATCCAACACTGAATTTAAGCCATAATGTATAAAATTAAGTATATTTTAACGGCTATAGAATATCATATCTCATTTTATCATTTTATTGACGACTTGTTTTACGGCGTATGTCAAAAACATGAGTGCTTGCTTTCTCGTAAGAAATTTCCCCACATTTTTTAATGTTTTTTCTTAATTTAATTTTTATATCATTATGAATATTATAAAAATCACAAATATTTTTATGAAATACAAGTAATTTACAGATTTTCGATAATACATAAAATCTAAAAATTTGAAAAACATTTCTTTGGCTTCTTGTGTAAGTTTATACTTTTTTAAGTATTTCTTAAAATAACCTATTCTATTATTATATTTCTATTTTAAACTCTCATCGTCTATTATATAAGAATATTCTTCATCAGAGGAATCATATACTAATTTTTTTGCTTAAAGCCGGAGAATTTTATCCTAAAGTCTTGCAACTTAAAGCCAAAGGTTCTTAAATTATCGTCTTCAGTCTCAGTCTTTGGGTCCGGAAAATCAATTGATTCAGCAATTTCTACATTTTCATAAAAGAGTCTATTCATCAGTTTATTTGCAATGTTTTTATTATAATTTAAAACAAATGTTCCTCTCATAAGACCAAATTCTGGCCATTGAAATTTGATAAAAATCTAATCTATTACAAGTGATAAATTTAGTTTTTACATCAATTTCAGGGGAGAGGAGGAAATTTTTACCTAGCTGGAATAAAACCTTTATTATCTAGCCAAGAATTAAATTCATCAGGATATTCTAGCCATTTTACAAACGTTTTATTTCCTTTCTGTTTTATTATATTTTCAATTTTATATATTTGTCTTTTTTATTATATAGTACCATTTCATTTTCATGAATCTTCCTACTATATCATTTTCTTTTACTTTTATTTCATTCTTTATTTTACTAGTCTGAACAGATGTCATTTCTATAGATCTATGATATGAATTATTATAATTTTTAAGTATTTTATTCAATACATCAATATAAGTATTTGTTTGCTTGGCATTCATATAAGTACGAATCTTTTTTACCAATTGTTTGATTAAACCTTTCTACAGCTGCTGATTTCGTTTCTATATTTTCAGTTGTAAACCATTGCATATTATTATCTTTAAATAATTTTTTAATCTGTTTATTTATAAATTCGGTTCCTTTATCAGATTGAAGCTTTTCAGGTATTCATTAATTAAATATCCCTTTAAAAGCTTTACTAACTTCTTCTACCATTTTTCTTTTAAGGGTATAATCCATGCATATTTTCTAAATATATCTATAGCTGTTAATAGGTAATTTGCTCCTTCATTATATTTGCTAAAAGATTTCATATCCATTAAATCAGCTTGCCATTGATCATCTATTTCAGATACATATGTTCTTCTCTTGACTTTAAGAATAACATGTTATCTAGTATAAACATCTTGTTCATGTAAAAAGTCCTCAATATCTTTTTGAGGTAATCCTGTTTTTCTTTATAATTCATTTTTACCACAATATTCTGTTTCTGGGTTATAATATGTTTCTCTTAGGACTTTTATTTAGTCGTTTTGGGTAAAAAAAAACTCTTTTTACTCCCACAATTTACACAGATACCGACAATTTTATTTTGTAAATTTTTGATATCCATTTTCTTTTTATACTTGCAACAGTAGAGCTGTATTTTTTTATTTATAGAAGGTAAAAAAAATTATCAACTCTTTTTCATCTATGTGCTTTGACAATCCATTAATAAATTCATCTAATGCCATACCAAATTTCTGTTTGCTCCAGATAATAGGTTTCACAACTGTTATTTCAATTCTTTCTCGAATTGAAGGATTTTTAATATCATCCAATTTCTTAATCATATTTTTATCACATACTTCATTTCTAGTTTTAGTATATTTTTAAGATAACAAATATCATGTCTATATGACGTTTCATCAACTCCATTAATTGGTTTGCTCCATGCTTTATAACTAAAATCAGGATTCAGCCTTGTTTTACCCCTTAATATTTGAGTTCCTGGACCTGTAAAATTATGACCTGGTAAATGCAGTTCAAAAGGTAATTTATTAATCACATTATTAAAAAATCCTGAACATGTCTTTACTCATACTTTAACTATTTTTGCTTCTATCTGGTTCTCTAATCTAAATAGGCCGGATCCTACTTGATTACATTTTTTACATTTTATTTTAAATTTTCCATCTGAGTAAACTCTACCTGAAGACGCCAGGCTTCCGTCTGAACAAGCTCTGTTTGACTCGATCAATAAAATTTTGCCTTTACAAACCATCTATATATGGTGAAATTTATATCCATTCAATCGAATTTGTCTTACATATTTTTCAATAGGAAAATACTTTAAATTATTTATAAAATCTTGTTCTCGTATATAAACTTTTGTCTCAAGAAATAGATTTAGCTTTGAATAAATTTAAGAGTTGTTTATGAAAAATATAACTCTGTTTATATTCTTCCTTTCGTTCTAAAATATTTAATGATTTCTCAATCAACTCAACAACTCCAGCGCTTAAACTTAATGCAGCTAACGGAATAAATACAAATACTGACGCATTCAAGATAACCTTATTGATAGATAGGGATATACTTATATTGCTGAACCAATTGAAACTCTTTCTGTGAATATAAATTATTTTTTTTAATATTTTCCATTCTTATTTATATACGTCGTAAAGTATTATCTCTATATTTCATTTCAGGATTCATAAAATATATCATTAAGAAATCGAGTGTTTTTTTAATAGCTTTTCTATATTCTTTTACAAATTCTTTTTTTGTTAAAGAACTATCTATTTCTCTTATAATCTGTTGAATTTCTCTAAGTTGAAGTCCAAAGAATATAAAATAATTACAGTTTATTCTTATATCTTTAGGTGTAGAATAGTATGACTGTGATGAATAAATTATAGAGGCGTTTTTATGTCTCCCCATAAAAACATTTTTTTATTTCATTTTGATTTTCCTCAGTTATACAATCATCATATATTACTAGACTGATCAGGATGGGATCCAAGTCATCTAGAATAATAAAGTCTTCTAAATTAGTAGCAAATATAAATTTTCTTTTCTTATATTTTTTAAATTCTTCAAATAATTCATTCTTTACATCTTTAATTTATTTTTTTAGTTTTAATATCTTCCCTTTCTATACCATCTGTGGCATATAAAATAAAATAGAAGAACAAGTTTTAGTTTAACCTTTAAATATTATTAATTATATTATTTATCGTTGACATGGCCGTTAAAACTCATTAGTGGAATTAACATTTAAATCGTACATCGCTCGTTGTTGTACCGCAATAAACCCTCCAATTATTTTTACCTTTTGTGTAAGTCCTGAAAAGCATTATTAATTAATATAACAAGATTAGACTATTTAAACTTAAACAATATAATTTATTAACAACATCAATTTATCAATAACACCAATTTTCATCAATATCAACATTCAATTATTATCAATTTTCATTTAATTATTTTAGCAAGGGGAGATATGCGACCAGAATTATTAGATTTGCAATAGTGTCTAGAACCTGTGATATTTTGAGCACATACCTTCCAGTTTAGTCTTGGGCTCATCATCTCGCTTGCATCAGTTTTATACTGCCATAACTCTGTTGTGTGTGGCTCCTCCTCGTATATCTCACTTCGACTGATACTTCATATCTGCAACTGCTAGGTCATGGTTGTGTAATACTCGTGATTCTACTGATTTTCACATCTCTTACTCTTAATTCATGACAGTGTAAATACTCCTACTCTAACTGCAACTCCTAAGTCATGTCTGCTAGGTCATATTCACTTCGCTCATTTCGTAAATCTGATTTAGACTTGTGGTTCCTTCGGCGGGGGGGGGGGTAGCTCCGCCCTTCTTCCCCTTGGCGCTCATTGGTTCTTCTGAACCCAATGGCATCACTTCACAGCCCCTCTCAGCCCCTGTGGCCTGGCACACCTAAATTTATAGCATTTGACCTAAAAGTTCAAGCTGTCGTAAAGTTCGACGCCAGCCAGACTCAAGCTTTCTTTTCCTTAAAGGACACCATAAATAATCAAATGAAAATGTCTCATGTGAGAACAATTTCTGGTCTCACACCATCAAACATTGTACATTTTTCATTAACATCTTCATAATCATCTAATTTTTTTGCACATATATAGAGTGTATCAAAATTTAAAGGGCCTATGTTTTTTTTAAAACCCAATAAAAATTTATGTGTGAGATTGGATCTACCTGAACCTAATTTTCCATTAATTAAAAGTCTAAATGATCAACTTCCGTTTAAATGATGTTTTACTATACTCATTTATTTAGAAGTTATTTTTACAGGATGTAAATTTATTTTACAGGATGTAAATTTATTTTTACAGCGTGCAAATTTATTTTTTACTGAGTGTAAATATATTTTGACTTCATGTAAAATTAGATCCTAAATAAATGAATGAATTAGAAAGAGAAAGAGCGAGAAAAATAGAACAAGAAATAATTGACTCTATAAAAGTCATAAAATTTGAAAAGGAAAGACAAGTAAATAATGAAGGACAATATGAAAATAAATTCAAGAAGAATTCAAGAAGAATTATATGAGTTTCATAAGCCTTTAAAAGAAATGAAAAAACGAGATATAAATAGAAAAGAAGAATTAAATAAAATAATAGATGTTATTGATATTATATCATATCCTCAACTGAAATATCCGCTGGAGAATCAGTTAGAGTCCTCCAGAATGATTCCAGACGGAAGTCTTTGGCCTACCCCATTAGAATATCCTTACGATGATAGATTGGAAAAAATGTTTACGGAAAAAGAATCAAAAGGTGTTCAAACTATGCCTTATCCATATCATGATTTGAATAAAGCATTTGATACTTATCTTTTTAAAAGTAAAGGTTTCAAATTACCAAGTGAACTTGCGTATGGATATGTATGAACATTGAAGAATATTGTAATAAAGGCACTAGAAGTAAGAAATGAAGCTATATAGTGACTAAAATACATGCTGCGTCCCTTTTAAAAAGGTCAAAAGCTGAAGAAAACCTAAAAGAATGTGAACAAATGGTAAGGGAAAACCACCATATTTTTCATCAATTTAAATTATATATAAAGAAATTAAATTCTATTATAGAATTAATAGAACTCCCTTCTAAGAAATACTGGGATCTAGGTATTTCAAGATATAATTTACAATATTTATTAAATAAATATGTTCAAATGAGATCAAAAGGAAATAAAGCAGTAAAATTACATAATCAAATAGTTATTTTAACATATTTATTATTTAAAAATGGTGATATATTGAAAAGAGAAGTTATGCAAACTTATGAAAAATTTCTCTTTAAATAAATGAATAATTATACAAAAAACAAAGTTTACTTGAGTGAAGGTAAGGTTGATAAATTAAAACCTGCTAAAAAAATGGAGTAGAAATAACATTACGAATATATAAATCTAAAACTCCTAATTATGATGTGAATTTAACTAAAACACAAATTAATCAAATTAATAAAGGAAAGAGAATTACTATAAGTAATAATCAATTAATGAAAAAGGGAGATTTTCTACAATTTTTAATTCCTATTTTGACAGCTTTAGGTCTTGGAGCGCAGCTAATGCAACTGCTGATTGGGGGTACTAAAAAGTATTGAATAAAATATCTGGGTCAGGTCCTCCTAAAAAAAATATCGGGGGAAAGGGGTATATCAAACTTGGGAATATCCGACGAAATGATGGAAAAAATATGAAAAAGGAAAACGGATTTATGTATTTACTTCAGATTTATTACCTGAAAAGATGAGAAAATTTGAAAAAGGAATTATTAATTTAGATATATCAACAGGTCCGGATATTCATTGGGTATGTTATTATAATGATCCTAAACATAAATTCGTAGAATATTTTGATTTTTTCGGTAAATATATATATAAAAATATAATGTTTAAGAAAGAATATATTCCTAAAAATATTGAGAAATATTTAGAAACATAAGGAAAAGAAGTGTTATACAATTCCAGTTTTTGCAACCAACATCTGTTAAATGTGATTTATTTTGTATGAAATATATAACCGAAAGAAACAAAGGTAATTCTCTTGCAAATGTAATATTTTCATTTACTCAAGAACCATGTTATTATAAAGAAAATTTAGTCCTTAATAAAGGAATAGACTAGTAATAAAATCCGACAATCCGAAATCAGAAGATTTCACTGTTGAACTATGCCCTCCTCTTAAATTTAATAAAATAGATTTAAAATAATTATACATGCAAGTATCTTGGGATAACATATCTGAAAGATATAAAAATAATAAATTCAAGTACTATGGCGAAAGTTAATGGAGTGAATTAACTTTTCCTAATGCTTTTTATACAATCGAAGATTTAAATATATTTTTAAAGTTTTAATTTTTTGAAGCCGAAGTTGATACAAATCTTTCAAGAGAAGAAAGATCTGAAAAATATAAGAACTATGTTTCTCCTATTCAATTTGGTATCATTAAAGCTAGAAAAAGAATAAATATCTATCAAATTAAAGCAAGACTATAAAATTGATTTATCAATAAGTAAGTTTTATAAACTTTTAGGTTTTAAGCCTCAAGAATATAATAAATATGAACAAGAAGAAGAATATCTAAGTAATATTGAGTACCAAGTGGATGATATTCAAATTCATTGTGATATAATTAAAGGAATTCAAATAAATAATGGAGAAACAAAAGTAATTTTATAAATACTAATAGAACGGCTAGTGAAATTTTTATAAAATTTGCTAATCCTATATATTTTAATGTTAAACATAATAATACAAAATAAAGATATATGTTTTGAATGAATTAGAAAGAAAATATTAAAGTTTGAAAAAAACGATGGATACTACTAAAAATGATATAGATGATAGTTTTTTAAATTTTGTTAAAGAAACAGCTGATAAAATTCAAGAATTAGATAAAAATCTTAGAGGTAAAATAACTACTAGTTATGGACAAATATTCAAAGAAACAGAAGGAAAATATTTTATAAAAACAGAAAAATCTATTGATGTTAATTAAAGATAAAAAATTATTAATTTAGCTGATCAAGTGGAAGGCAAAAACGCTGTGAATAAGAGGTTTTTTGAAAAGAAAGCTTTAGTGTTGAAAAATGATATATATGTTGCTAATAATAAAAAAAATATCGAATGTAGCTGATCCCGTTTTAAATAATTATGTAGCTACTAAATTTTACGTAGATGACAAAGTGTTTTATGCCACAACAGAAAGTGAGTTTGAAGATTTTTTTACAACAGATCATGAAAAAGTAATTTTCTAGATTTAATGGCAGTTTATTAAATAAAGATATGATATTAACAACAGATATGATTATGAAAATTACAGTACATTTTGAATCTAAAGAAGATACAAGTCCTAAATTTCGCTTATGGTAGGTGAAGAATACATTTATAATAGAAATACAACATTTGTCTATGAAAATAAGTAAAACTTTTATTACAAAAGGTAAACAAGGAGATGAAGTCAAAATGAATGTTATGCCAATCTAAATATTCTTAATATTCATTTAGAAATGAAAATGGTGTTTTTAGGATGAGTTTCAAAATTTCGTTCTTAATAAATGGGTAATATCGATTGGAATGAGTTTTTGATAAATAATTTATCTGAAGATGTAATTAGAAATCTGCAAGATCTTTTAAATTGGGATATAAGTTTTCAACATTCGTTACTTTTGGAACCTTTTATTGAAGAATTTGCTCAACCTGGTGATTGGACTATAATATCTAGATGTCAAAAGTTATCAGAATATTTTATAGAAGAATATAAAGTAGGTTGGGTAACTATATTTCAATATCGGATTTTAAGTAATGATTTTATTATAAAATATAGAGTTAATTTGGATTTATATAAAATATCAGTCTTTCAAAAACTTTCAGAAGATACAATGAGGGAATTGTGAAATATGATGTAAATTGGCTGTATATAACTAGATATCATACATTTAGTTTTGGATTTATAGAAGAATTTATGGAAAAATTAAATTTCTGTTATCTGATTATATACAAATTTGATATATTACCTGATCACTTTTATGTTCATTGGAGAAAAATACAGACTATACAAATGAGTGAATTAAATAAAATGTTTGGACATAATGAAGAAGAACCTTATAGGGAAAATACTGTTGAAGAGCTTTGTGAAGTTAAAAATACATTAAGAGAATGTGTTTATCTTTTAAAACAAATTGTTAATGAAGATGTAATATTTAAAAAATTGTTTACTATTAAATGATAGGTATTTACAGTTATAGGAGACAAAAATATTTTAATAGTTTTCGAAAAATTAAAAAATCAGAAGAAATAATAATATTAAACTATTCTAACAATAATTTAATCTTACTTGAAGATATAGAAAATTTAACAAATTTAAAAGAAATATTTTGTTCTGGTTATAATTTAACCTTACTTGAAGAAATATATAATTTAACAAATTTATAAAAATTATATTATTCTGATAATAATTTAACCTCACTTGATGGTTTAGAAAATGTAACAAATTTAAAAGAATTATATTGTTCTGCTAATAATTTAATCTCACTTGAAGGAATACATAATTTAACAAATTTAGAACAATTACATTGTTATAGTATTAATTTAACCGCTCTTGAAGGTTTAGAAAATTAACACATTTAAAAATATTGTAATGTTCTGGTAATAATTTAATCTCACTTGAAGGTATAGAAAATTTAAAAATTTAGAAAAATTATATTGTGTTGATAATAATTTAATCTCACTCGAAGGTATAGGAAATTTAACAAATTTAAAACAAATAGATTGTAGAGATAAATAATTTATTTTTTATATTACGAACTTTAATGTATTATTATTTTTAACTAGATTAGATGCTGTATATTTTGATGGAGATAAAGTAATTTTATCTCCAATATTAAGAAGACGTCCATTTCATAAAAAATCAAATATATATATAATGATTTTCAAAATGTGCATAATAGTTATATTCAAAAATCTTTGAGAGATTCAATCATAAAATCATTAAATACAGAAATTAAATATGATTTAGATGAATGTATTAAATAATTAAATATATCTAAAAAAATTAAAAGATATATTTGTTTATTAGATGATGATTTCCACACTATTAAATTTAGAGAAATATTAATTGTAGTATTTAATAGAGCCTTAAAAATTATAATATAAATGAATTGATAAAAGTGTTAAAAGATGAATTAAAAGCTGGAGAGAATAAATGTTTTGTAGGAAAAGTAACTAGAATGGTTAATGTCTTAAATGGATTTGATCCTTATATTTCTATTAATATTTCCGAAAATGAACAAAAAAATATTATAACTCAAAAAATATATAGTGAATCAAAAACTGTTGAAGAATATATAAAAATAAATTTATTAAAGAGATGAAAGAAAGAGGATTTACAGATTACAGAGATTGGTTAGATTTTAATTTAAAACGTGGTAACATTATATTTCTAAAAATTAATTCTAAATAAATGGGGCTGATAGATGCTAATGAAGAGATTAAGAAGCTAACGAACCTTACTGAGAAACTCATGAAATTAAATTTAAAATATTTAAGACCTGATTTAGATGATCTAATACATAAATATGTAAAAGAAATGTATAGTCTAATATCTAATACTGAAAATGATGAAAAACGTAAAGCATTTATTATTCCTCTAATGAAAGGTATTATTGACCTCATAGAAGCACTCAGAGATGGAGCCTCGTAAAAATATTTGAAAAAAGGATTACTAATAAATAGAGGATGGATAAATTGAGAAAGCTTAATGACCTAGGAAATCAATTTTGATTAATTTTATATCGTTTTGGTCTCCCGTGTGCTATGAAAAAAGGGTAAAATTGGGTAAAAGAGCAGCATATGGGTGTCCTATCGCCCCCTCCCCCATATGCTGCTAACAGATGGTTTAGTAAGTTTAGCAGATGATTAAGCAAATAGTTGTAAATATCAATACTTCCAAAGGTTCTATTTTATATCGTTGTAACAAACAAGAATACCCAATAAATACTATTAATTTGTTAAACTTGTTTGTTGATTTTTAACACTTTTCAACACCATTGAAAAGTGTTTAAGACTTTGCTCATTATGTCTGTCTGCTAGTTCACACGAAAACTGCCGTAAAAACGACTTTATCAAAATGAAATTTTAGTGTGTTGTTGAGACGGTCTGTGGAACACATGTAAATGTAAATGATTAATATCGCCCAATTACTTTTGGATTGAACATGGGTTGAAAAAGAGAAATACATGGAACTCTATGGGACCTAATTTTTCAAACATTTTTTAAGCGCAGTTGGAATTCACAAATTGCTTTGAAAATTTTAGGAAATATTCAAATTCTAATAAAATATACAAAACAAAATTCAGCAAAATATGTTCAGTAGTTTCTTAAATAAATAATAATTATCTCATATTATATGCAGTGATCACATGACCCACTTTAAAATAAAATATGGCATCCATTTTTTTCCCAGTGTAAAAATCGTGAAGTTCTTATAAATTTATGTTTAGTGTTGCATACGTCCTAAAACCACTTTATTTTCCGGTATTTTATGTGTATCTATATTTTGTGACTGCGCAATTACAATATTTTTCAGTTTAAATGATCTTCAAACTTAGATTATTTTTACAACGAAGCCTAATTTTAAAGGATGCAGAATGGATGCCTAATTTTAATGGATGTAAACAAGTGATTATAAGATGAGTTGTATAAAAATTGCTGAATTTTTTTCCTGTAAATTGTTTAGCTCTGGAGTCTGGAATAAAAGTAATATTAATGAAATTTTCAGTGCTTTTACATAGGGAGCCAGGCGATTTATATTTTGATGACTTCATTTGAATAAAATTAATTTTTTAAAAGAAGTTTTAAGTTTACAAATATAATAAATTATTGTAGTACTCTGATCATTTAAAATACATCAGCGCTGAATATATCGCATTTTAGATATGTTTAAATAAAATTGCATTTCAGTTGTAAATTTTTTTATAATCAATGCTTTATGCATGATTGATCTTTCTTGTTTCATTTATTATTTAGATTGAAAAACTGAAATATTGTCTACTTTATGATTTGAATTTCATTGAAACATTTTTATACGAAAATTATTTATTTACGTTGCTCAGCAACACGATTTCATTTTCTTTAAATAAAGTTTCAGCAAAAAAATTGTCTGCATAATGCAACTTCTACGGAAGTTTTCTTTTCATGTCTTTATTACTATAAATTTTCAATATTTGTAAATTTAAACTTGAAACGTTGTTGAGGTTAAAGCAAAATGAAGAAGAACTCTAAATTATAAGCAAAGTGCTAAAACCTGCGGATTTTTAAACGAAACAAACAGAATATCATATTTTCGATGTGCATAGGGTCGAGATTATTTTACGAGAAATACCAGAAACCTTATACGAATAATATCAACAGCGTAATGCAATTTTGATTTTGGGGAAACAAATTACATAACCTCTATCGATGTTCTTACTAATGGAACTTTCATCTGAGCGGGAGTCCCGTAATTGTAGATAAACTGTAATTTTCTCTAGGGCGTCTTCTCAATTTGTGAAAGCTTCTGAATAAATTTGCTGAAGTAACGTCCTCCCACGATACTGGTTTTTTAATGTTAGAAGATTTGTGAAAATGTTCTATGGCAAGAACATTTATACATAAAATTATATATATATGGCATCTGTCGACAGAAATTGTCGACTGTGTGTATGTAATAGCAAAAGTAAAAATCTGATATAATATTCACGTGACACACACACATATATATATACGCATATATATATACACATATATATATACACACATATACACACATACACACACACATATATATATATACAGTATATATGGATTTAAGGGCGAGCTACAGGCGCTGAAACATTGGCGAAGTGCAAAATCGAAATGTTGCCAAAATCCGTAACCGACTATATCGCAAAAACCCAGCTAGCTACAATCGGTCAAATTTATCAAAAACTTTTCCATTCCACCAGCTTTCGAATGAGCCTACAATAAACCATATCGGTGTTTTAGTTCAGCGGAATTTAGCTTTTTGTTTGCAATACATCACTGAAATCGGTTTTCGTCGAAGTAGCCATTCGACGAACATGCGACAAACGAAACGATGGTGCATAAATGGAACGTATGGAAATTGAAATGAGGGACGAACATGCACCTCGTCAGTGTTACATCCAGATATCCTGATGGAAATGGTGTCATCTTATAGGATTTTTTCTGTTCTTTCCAATTATGTGCTTATTTTGCGTGTAGACCTTTCAGAAACCTCACAAATTTGGGTTTTTTCAGACTTGATGTACTTTCCTTCTATCCGCCAAAACTCGGAAACAGTTAAACGACAGGACAGGGTTGCTATGGTGTTTTATACTGCACATGGGCTCTTCTATCACCCCCTTTCGTTTTGCAGATTAGGTGCAATTCAACCTGCATATACTATATGTATGTGTGTGTCACGTGACGCAGATTTTTTGTTTTGCTGTTTCACACAGTCGATAATTTTTGTCGACAGATACTATACAATTTTCTGTTTGGATGGCCGGGATGTGCCATCCAATTTTGACAGGAACCCAGTGGGGGCGGCATACCCTCTTTTCCCAACAACTAACCTTTCGGAAGGACTTACAGATCAACATATTTACGTGTCCGTACTCGGCGTGAACACAGGAATAGCTTGGGCAGGCTGGAAATCGTACTCTAGTTTTCCGAGTGCAAACCCAATTTGCTAAGCACTGAGCTGTTTCAATACTAAGGAATGCCATACCTCAGAATAATGAACCGCCTCTGAATAGAATTATCGATTTTAATGATGTATTCCAGTATTCACATAAACAGTTCAGCTTGTAAGAAGTCATTTTTAACACACACAATTCGTCGTTCCCAAAAGTGCATTCGTGATACTGAAATCTTTCCTTGAATTTCCAGGTTTTCAGATCTGTATTTCATCGAACATGTCTGGTACCAGCATATTTGGTCGCATATTAGATTGTTGGCATTTTCCTCCCCCTCCCTTAAATGTGGCGCAATCTGCCCCATAGCAAAAACTGAATATTGTTTGACTCCAAGCCACATCATGTATTGACCCATAAAACACAAAGAATCTAATTATACAACATAATAATCAATGTGCATACAGATATTTTGAAGTTATTTTATAGAAATAGGTATATAATGGAGGTTAAATCGCATTAATAAATCAGTGTGATCAAAGAAACGAAATTTATTAATTCAATATATTTTAAATTCATAGTTTGTAATATCAAGGACCTCAATATGAAGTAAAATTGCAGTTCGAGTTCAGCAGATGTTCAAGTATATATATATTGTTGGTAAATATGTTAGGAGACTAAAATCTCTAAACATTGTGCTCCATTACCAGTGGACAGACACAAGAGAATTTAGTCCTTCTTTTACACGGTATTGTCAAGCCAGTTCGTTATGGTAACACAGATGTTTGACCACCTTCTCTGGGGAAGTTTGTTGAAGAAATCGTCAAGTAAAGATACATACATCCCAAATCGAGATATAAGTGCTATGTTATCAATACTCAGATCATCAGCGTATTCTTGAATCCATTGTGCAATTGTTTTTGCAAAATTGTTCTGCTTCGCTTTTCTTTGATAGGGACTAGACATGCCTATTCCCTCTGGTTGTTCCGAACGTCGGTTCACGTAGATTCTTTCTGACCAACCCGGAGAGATTTACGTTTGGGTGACGATTTTCGTCAATGCACTAACTGACATATAAAATGCGTCACCATTAAGCTCTGGCCGTATAATTATGTAAATTGCGAAACAAACGCAACTGGCCGATGTATGCAAATGATCTGAAATGCAAGTAGGTCAGGTGATTAGAGCGAGAAATAAAAATGATGGAAACGACAGATAAGCTAACAGTTATTACTGTCTGTCGCCCACGGAAACTCGTTTTACTATCTGTTTTTCGTTTCAGAAGAAACGTGTTGTTGAAGAGATCCCTGACCGATGACGCCAAAGTCCGTTTCAGCATTTGAACGTGCAAGGAGATTCATTTTAGGCCTACGTACGGCTGGGTGGTCATACCAGCGTATCGCCGCTGAAAAACGCGTAGATCCGACGACTGTGCAAAAGATTTGGAGAAGATGGATTGAAGAAGGGCATGTGAATCGTCGCAGTGGTACAGGTCTGTGGTGACGTCACAACTGCGGGACTTCACAGACTCTCTGCGGAATGTTACACACTCTGAGGTCCTGTGAGTGCATACTGCGGATGTCAACGATTCTATACTCAAGACGTTGCATCGTGCAGTTCTTCAGTCTCGTATTGAGTCTAGTATACTCGCTGTCTAATTTACTGACAGTCTCGTACTCGCATAGACTCGAAGTCTGAACTTTTGAAGAATGACTTTGACGCTGTAATGTTTTCGAGTTCAGCAAGTTAAAGTTCCTGTATTGTTAAGTTTCGGTTATTAAATGTTAAGTTTTCTGATGTGTTGAGTATTATACGTTAGCTGTTGTCCACGCAACATTCAACCAATGTAACCTTCAACAAATGTGTTCTTCAACAAAGGAGTTAGATGTAAATATATATGTATACTAAAGTGGTGAGCTGAAACCCTTTAAAACACTCTTCACTATAGTGAAGTACTAAAGACATAATAGACATTGAAGAACTAAAGACTAAAAGTCACTGGATTCAATAAAGTGCACAGCAAACCTTCACTAACGAGGTAACACAGACGGTAAAGCGGGCACTTGGACGCGAATGGATACAGATATAGCATAGTCTGTTCACAAAGTGGTGTTGTTTTTCTAAAGTCACCTAAAGTGTTCACTAAAGACCGGAAAATTGCACCGAAAGTAGTGACTCGTTCGCAAATGGACAGCTCGTCTGAAGTTTCTCACACCGCACCAAAAGTACACTTGCCTTGGAAAAGAAGACTCGCTCGGATGCTGCCCTGCCTGTGACCAGAAATGGCGTTCTCTGATGACGGTTCAACTTTTGTGGACCACGTCGATGCATTTTCACTTAAAGAGTTCAGGTAGGTGAAATCTTGACTGCATTTCGTGACCTGTGTTATATTCGAGTTTGTTTTGACATGGGTTATAGTGGTTATTACATGTACGCGGTCATTTCAATGGGTTCTAGTTATAGAAAACAGAGTTTTTGATAGTGATATAGTACGCGTGCCGTTATTGGGGTCTATAGTAGTATTGGTTGATAATATCTTAAATGGGCATAGTTGAGCTATCTTTCTGTATTTTTAAAGTTTTTAAAGAGCTTTCGTGTGGCAGCATGGTTTTTACATAGTAATAATTGTTTTTACATGTCATTTATATATGTAATATTTTGAGATTGTTTTTATACTTGTCTTGCTTTTTACATATTCAAATGTGAGGGCATGCTTTAGGGTTTTTACGTATCCTTTCGTAAATAGGTCGCGAAAGTCTGTGCTTTCGTTTTTGAAACTGTATTTTGTTTTTCGGTATTAGTATTGTTATAGTGTGTGTTTGTATCACATTTGCAAATATACTGGGAAAGAGTATATCCGAGGAAAAGGTTCAGGGTCGGCAGGAAACTGAACCGGAATATTCGAGTATCTGTAGAGTCGCGTTTAAAGCGCCTGTTTTTGGTGAAACAGATCCTGCGTTATGGTTTGCACAGGTCGAATCGCAATTTATTACGGCAGGTATTTCTGTGGATTCAACGAAGTTTCATTCGGTGGTTTCCACGCTCGACACTCGGCTTCTAAAATGTGTTCGAGATATAGTTTTGAATCCCCCCGATTGAGGGAGCGTATCAGGTTTTGAAGGCACGAGTTTTGGCTTCGTATGAGCAATCTGAAGATTCCAAATTAAGATTGCTTCTCAATGATGTGCATTTGGGCGATCAACGTCCTTCGCAATTGTTATGTGAAATGGAGGGGTTAAATTGTAGTAAGCTCAGCGACAGTGCATTACGCACGTTATGGATGCAAAGACTACCGGCTCGGGTGCAGCAGATACTCAGTGTTTGTTCTGAAGAATTCATGGAGTTTTCTAGGATTGCGAAATTTTGCAGATAAAATTTGTGAGGGTCCTAGAGATACTGCAGTTATTTCGAGTATTTCGAGGGATAACTCAGAGTTGGAGATAATTAAGTCAGAATTAGCTGAGGGGAAAAAAAAGCAATCCGTAAGTTGGGTTCCGTTTTTAGGTCAGGGACTGTTAGCGCTGAGCGTAGCAGTTTCGGCCGTAGAAGGAATAGGTTTTCATCAGGTTCGCCCGCTAGTGGTTTCTGCTGGTATCACGATAAATTTAAGGAAAAAGCTTGGAGGTGGATTTCACCATGTAAGTGGTCTGGAAACTAGTTGTCATTCCTGTTTTGTCGGCGGCGGTGGATGCGTGTGCTGGTTGCCGATTATTTGCTTTTGAGCTAGCTACAAAAACTAAATTTCTGATTGATAGCGGAGCTGCAATTAGTTGCTTTCCTAAGAGGCTTACTTCACGAAAAGACCCTGGTGATTTGGGTTTTTTATGCGGCTAATGGCTCGGTGATTAAGGCATTCGGTGGTATAAGATTGGATTTGGTTTTCGGACTTCGGAGAAAATTTCATTGGAACTTGATGATTGCCGATATTTCGACGCCCATATTAGGTGCGGATTTTTTAGAGAGGTTTAGCCTCCTGATCGATTTAAAAAACCGACGGATTTGCAATGCGGAGACAAAATTGTTTGTATACGGTACAACTTTTTCTGGGTCGTCGTTAGGTTTGTCTTTGACGAGGGGGAAAAACAGGTATGATTCTATAGTTTCTGAATTCCCGCAGGTATTCTGTTCAAATCCACAAGCGTTTATAGACACTGGTAACGGTTTGATTAAACACTGTATTGAGACTACCGGTTCTCCAGTTTTTTCTAGACCAAGGAGACTAAATCCAGAGAAGTTGGCTGCATTAAATAAGGAATTTAAGGATTTGCTTCAGCAAGGTGTAATTAGATCTTCAAAAAATCCGTGGGCTAGTCCTATTCATATGGTTAAGAAAAAGGACAATTCGTGGAGAATTTGTGGCGATTTTCGTTCAATCAATAATGTTACGATACCGGACAGGTACCCGCTTCCGCACATTCATGATTTTGTGATGGAACTTAGGGGCAAAACTGTTTTTTCAAAAATTGATTTGGTTCGAACATACCAGCAAATTCCGGTGGAGCCCAGTGATATTTGTAAAACTGCGGTACCTACTCCGATTGGTCTGTTTGAATTTCTAAAAATGCCGTACGGTTTGCGTAATGCAGGCAGTACGTTTCAACGCGTGTTGGATAATATCCTCCGCGATTTTGATTTTTGTCTGTCGTACTTGGATGATGTGTTTGTTTTTCGAAAAACGAGAAAATGCATGAGGATCATTTACGCAGATTATTTAGGAAATTGAATGATCATGGTTTGATAGTGAATTTGCCGAAATGTGAATTTGGAGTATCGGAGATTTCTTTCTTAGGGTTTTTGATATCCAATAAAGGAATTTCTCCATTGCCGGATAAGGTTGGAAAATTAGCTGAATACTCTGTTCCAACTACGGTAAAGGAGATGAGAATTTTTTTGACAATGCTAAATTTTTATCACCGGTTTGTAAAGGGCGCTGCTGAAAAACAATCGCAGTTGAACGAACTCGTCAAAAATAAACTCAAAAATGATAAAAAGCTTATCCTGTTGACGGAAGAGGCTAAGGAAGTATTTGATTGTTGCAAGAAGGAGATTGGCGATGCAATATTTCTTCCATTTCCTGCTCCGAAAGTACCGTTGGTTTTAATGGTTGATGCTTCTCAGATCGCGACAGGTGCGGTTTTGCAACTGCAGGTTGAAAAAGGTCTGGAACCTTTAGGGTTTTTTCAAAAAAGCTTACCCCTGCGCAAATGAAACACAGCACGTTTGATCGGGAATTGTTGGGAGTTTATGCGGCTGTAATACATTTTAGGCATATGTTGGAAAGTCATCTGGTGATGATTTACACTGACCATAAACAGTTGACGCATGCATTTAATCAAAAGCTGAATAACTCTTCCGCTAGACAGATTAGACATTTAGAAATAATCAGTAAGCATTCAACCGATATCAGGTATATTCCGGGAGATGAGAATATAGTCGCTGATACCTTATATAGGATCAATTCCATAAGTTTAGCTGCTTCGATTGATTTTGATGGTATTGCGCTGGACCAGTTACAGGATCAGGAGTTGAAAGATTTGTTAAAAACGCATACAGGTCTCGATTTGCGGCTCATGTCTTTCCCTGCCTATAATAATGCTATATATTGTTATATGTCTAATGGTGTACCTAGACCTTTCATCCCACAGATCTGGAGGAAGTAAGTGTTTGGCAGGACACACAATTTATCATATCCTAGTTCAAAGGCGACATTGAAGTTGATGCAACAACGTTACGTGTGGCGTGCTATGAGGAAAGATTGTGCTGAACGGTGTCGGCAATGTCTTGAGTGTCAAAGAACCAAGATATTTAATCATACCAAGACGCCGTTGGCGGAATTTCCTCCCGCAACGAATCGGTTTTGTCAGGTCCATTTGAATATAGTGGGACCGTTGTTACCGTCAACAGGTAATAGATACATCTTGACATGCATCGACAGATATACACGCTGGTCGGAAGCACTTCCCATGCAAGACCAAACCGCGGAGACGGTAGCTGAAGTTTTTCTCAGCAATTGGATCGCGCGTTTTGGAGTGCCGGAAGTTATCACGACAGACCGGAGAGCAAATTTTGAATCTCGTCTTATCCAGTGTTTATCTAGGATTTTGGGGGTACACAAGTGTCGCACCACCGTATATCACCCTCAAGGGAAAGGTATGGTGGAGTGTTGTCACAGAATCCTCAAATCAGCTTTAATGGCTGTGGATCCTATTCATTGGAGCGAGGCTTTTCCAGTGGTGTTATTATCTTTGAGATCGGCAGTGCGACAGGAGTTAAAAGCCGCACCGACAGAGTTGGTTTACGGTACAGCCCTTCGCTTACCGGGAGACGTGATACAAAGAACAGATCAGAAAGTAATGGCTCCAACACAATTCGTGCAAAATCTGAGGAAACACATGGCTAAGCTGAGGCAGTTCCCAGCAACTGATCATTCCACGCAAAAAGTGTATGTTCCTCAGGATTTAAAGAATTGTTCCCATGTTTTTCTCCGCATAGATGCTGTCAGACGACCATTGGTGCCGCCATACCAGGGACCGTTTCCAGTTCTGTTAAGGACGGACAAAGTCATTTCGATTCTGTGCAATGACCGGAAACATGACGTGGCATTTGACAGAGTGAAGCCAGCGCACGTGGTGGTTCCTGAGGTGAATGAGCACACAAGTTTGGAGACTCCTATTGCAAGTGCCCAGAGTGTGTCTAGATCTGGTCGAAGAACTATGCCTGTAGTTCGTTTTCAGGTTGGATCTTGACCTGGATGTTTTTTCCTAGGGGGGAGTACTGTGGTGACGTCACGACTACGGGACTTCACAGACTCTCTGCGGGATGTTACAGACTCTGCAAAATGCTGTTGCAATATGCTGTTTTTTAGCAAAATAACACGCAACCACACACGGCAACCATCAGCAGACAAGCTTTGCAAGGAATCTAGGTGCATGCTTGGTGTCTGTTGTCTTCAGATCTCTCACCCATCGAGCATATATGGGACGTAATTGTCCGTCGTTTGCCTGCCCTGCTCACGCCTCGAACAGAGGATGACCTGTGAAGGATGGTTGAAGGCATATGGTCATCCATCCTTCAGGAAACTATCGGCACGCTCATTTCATATGTTTATCGAAAGGTTGCTATTTGTATTGCCTCAATATGTGGTCCTACTGCTTACTGTTCACCCAGCCTATGCCATTACTGTATTGCATTATCCTTCTGGAATTATTTATGCCATCTCTGTCAGTGTGACCTTTACCATCACACTCTATTCGCTTTTTCACAGTGTTACATTTTATGTGTCGAGTAGTGTATCTGGGATGCCATAAACTCTTTATTTAGCAGCTGTCAGCTATTGCGGCAGTCTGTTAAGTTCTTTATATTTTCTGTACTTTAGGAGGGTTTACTGAGAATGCGGCATTCAACATACAATACATTTTATTGTCTCCTTTTACCATATTTGGAATTTTGCTAAATCTAGCATCACATTTGCTAAAATTGTATAATGTGTGTATTTTATGTGTGTCATTTATAATGAAATTTTTCTGAAATCACGAGATGCCGTTAAAATCGTAATCATTTCTTTCTATCTTCATTTGCGCATTAGCATTTCAAATGCTATGTGTCATTTTATTAAAATTTCTCTTTTGTGGTGTTTAGATTACTTCTTTCTTTCTCTCGACCCAGACCGTCCGACCTATCCAAGATGTAAGGTATCTGCTATAACGGCCCGTTGTTGTTGTTGAGACCCAGACCGTCCGACCTACCAGAAAGGTGTAAGGTAACTGTTTGGACGGCCGGGAAGTGCCACCCAATTTAGACCGGAACCCAGTGGGGGAGGCATCCACAGGGACCGTACCCTCCTTCCCCTACCACCAACCTCTCGGAAGGACTTACGGACCCACATGTTTAACGTGATCGTACTCCGCGTGAACACGGCGGCAGTTTTGGCAGTGGCTGGAATCGAACCCGGGTCTACCGAGTGCAACTCCAGCGCGCTAACCAATGGGCTACCGCGCCCTAGTAGTACCCCTCAATTTAGATTAGAACCCATTGAGGAACCCATCCATTTGGAACGTACCCCCCTTCCCCTCTGTGGAGAACTTTCGAACCCACAAATTTAACGTGTTCGTACTGCGAGTAAATATGCAGTCAGTTTGAGCAGAGTGGGTTATCGAACTCGGGTCCTCCGACTGCAATCCCTGTTGTTGTTGTTGTTGAGACCTAGACCGTCCGACCTACCAGAAAGAACTGCAATCCCTGTGTATTTAACCACTGAGAAATCTCCCCCGTGGTACTCTGATTGATTTTTTATTACCCAGGTCGTCTAGTTCACTCAAAGGGTGAAGACCAGTTTCAACAGCTGGAGGAGAAAAGCATAGAACTAACAATAAAACTGAAAATCACAGAAAAAACAATGAAACAATATAACTCAGAAATAATAATAAACATAATAACAATAACAACAAAGACAACAATAAATAAAACATAAAACTAAATAGTACAAGTCATCTAGTTGAAATAAGAAACATTCCTCATGATCAATACGTTCAACACTTTTGTGAATCTAGTTCATGAAAAGAGCCAGAAGATAAAACATTTCAGTTCTATTTTTTGAAAACGAAGACTAAGTAATCCAAAAGTAATAATATTGAAGTATCATAGAACTGTACGACCATGAATGTACAATAGGGTAGAGCGAAAAAAATTTTTTTTCGATTTTTAATTCGGCCAGGGTAAAAAAAGTTGCCCCATGGAACAAAACGAATGTGTGAAAAATTTTATGTTCCTGGGATTAAAAATTTCTTGCGCCGCATGGAGGACAAAATTCACTATTTCAGGCAAAAATCACTATTTCAGGCAATGCATTTGTCCCGTTCTGTCAGTGACTAGTTAATTAAACCTTTGATAGAAACATTGTGTTTCTATCAAATTTCTATTGTTTGACAAACAAACCTTTGATAGAAACACATCTTTGGTGAAAAACTTGGTTGCCATAGAACTGAGGTAAAATAAAATATGAGAATATATATATATATAAAGAGAGAATAGAGATATGCAATAACTTGTGGGACGCTTGTAGTACAGAGCGATGCTCATTTGCGGAAAGATTTTTTTTTCGCTATTGAGAATCATTTGCTGTTATATCATTTATTGCGATTTCTAAATTTACGTCTCAATTTTTATATCGCAAAATACAAATTTTCTATCGCGATTTGCGATGCGATACTGTTTATTTTGCACCCTGGAACTGATCATAATCCACCATTTTGTTCACGAATCTTTTACAGTTTAGAGATTCATTCTAATAAAAAAGCGTACAATCTAAATTTTGAAAGTTTTAATTCAGTTCATTCAGAAACTTTTTCAAATACGAAGACAAAGTATATCATCGAACAACATTTTTACATTTACGGCTCATTAACATAAAAGAAAGGCGACTTTTTAAATCGCTCACTTCTTATTCAGACACAGAGTCAAACATGAAAATGTATAAATATCTCTAAACATCAGTTCTTTTTTTACGGACAAATATTAAAGCAGACGCATCGGACTGAATTAATCTTCTCCAAGAAGGAAAACTGTGTACTGAAAAGTATATCTTAACGTAGGAAATGATTTTTTTTAAAGTTCCGTTAAAGTTAATGTTGAAGAAACAAAGCTTTTAAAACTCTTTTATGCAAATACTTGCATGATGTTTCGCTGTGAGGATTTCTTGAGTAAGTTTTTAGTGTTCCGTGTGCAGTATTTCTCGTTTTTCTTTAAAAACTGATTGTTGTAGAAAAATAGGGTTATATTACAATGCATACCTTGCATCTATAATGTAAGTCAAGTATACATTATATGAAATCTTCGTATAAATATAGATTCTTATAAATATTTCGCATAAATACGATAAAAGCGTATATTTCCTGTGAAGAGCTTGGCTGCCATGGAACTGACTACCGTCCAGTGTGTTGTTTATTGGTGGACAAAATTTTGTAGTGTCACTGTTTTCTTGTTCAAAAGTTTTCCTAAGAGCTAAATGCTGACGGATTTTCACTCACCAGAAAATCCCGCAGATGATTGGGAGTTCACTAAGGGTTTGAACTTCCGGTTCTTATTCATTTCCGGTAAAAATATTTTCATTTTACTTGCAACGTCTTTATTTCAAAATTGACTGTAAATAGAGCTGAGATGATAACGAATGTGGATTCCGCATCATAGTCTTGGGGAGGTAGATGTAATTCATTGAGAATTTTCACTTCCAGTTGACAAGTTTTACTAGAAACGTATGTTTCTCAAGATTAAATATGACTGATATGACTGATAACTCAGCATCAAATTCGGGAGAGAGTAAAGAAACTCACTCAAGATTTTCATTTCCAGCTCAAAAATTTTTTTGAAACATTTATCTTCCAAGATTTGTTGCAGATATATTAGATGATGAATTATATGGATTCACCATTAATATACCTTTCATAATTTATGGATTCACCATAAATTATGAATGGTGTGTGTGCGTGTGTGTGTGTGTGTGGGGGGGGTGTTAATTTAAAATTTCCACTTCTGGATGTTTTCACTTTCGTTTCAAAAATTTCCTTGACATATAATTTTTTAAGAATTGGCTGTATATATTCTTAATTCGAAAATGATGACTGATATGGATTCAACATCGAAACCTAGAAGGACAAGGGGATCCATTGCACCCTTTCCATTGTTCCCTTTACTGTTTGAGAGATGTCAGTTCCAGCTTTTTCGAAAATTGGTATGCATTGTAGATTTCCGGTTTCCTTTCCGGTTTGAGAGATGCCAGTTCCAGCTTTTTCGAAAATTGGTATGCATTGTAGATTTCCGGTTCCCTTTCCGGTTTGAGAGATGTCAGTTCCAGCTTTTTTGAAAATTGATATGCATTGTAGATTTAAGGTTCCCTTTCGGTTTGAGAGATGTCAGTTCCAGCTTTTTCGAAAATTGGTATGCATTGTAGATTTCCGGTTCCCTTTCCGGTTTGAGAGATGTCAGTTCCAGCTTTTTCGAAAATTGATATGCATTGTAGATTTCTGGTTCCCTTTCCGGTTTGAGAGATGTCAGTTCCAGCTTTTTCGAAAATTGGTATGCATTGTAGATTTCCGGTTCCCTTTCCGGTTTGAGAGATGTCAGTTCCAACTTTTTCCGAAATTTGGTATGCATTGTAGATTTCTGGTTCCCTTTCCGGTTTGAGAGATGTCAGTTCCAGCTTTTTCGAAAATTGGTATGCATTGTAGATTTCTGATTCCCTTTCCGCTTTGAGAGATGTCTGTTCCAGCTTTTTCGAAACTTGGTATGCATTGTAGATTTCTGGTTCCCTTTCCGGTTTGAGAGATGTCAGTTCCAGCTTTTTCGAAAATTGGTATGCATTGTAGATTTCCGGTTCTCTTTCCGGTTTGAGAGATGTCAGTTCCAACTTTTTCCGAAATTTGGTATGCATTGTAGATTTCTGGTTCCCTTTCCGGTTTGAGAGATGTCAGTTCCAGCTTTTTCGAAAATTGGTATGCATTGTAGATTTCTGGTTCCCTTTCCGCTTTGAGAGATGTCTGTTCCAGCTTTTTCGAAAATTGGTATGCATTGTAGATTTCTGGTTCCCTTTCCGGTTTGAGAGATGTCAGTTCCAGCTTTTCCGAACTTTGGTATGACTATTCGAAAAATATTTGCGAAACAAAATTAAACTACTTAATATTACCAACAAGAATACAGTGCACGCATCATTTGCCACCATATGAAAGCTTCATAACAATTTTGTTAATCCTTTACAGTTTAGAGATATATTCTAATAAAAGCGCATACAAATAAATTTTAAAAGTTTTAAATTCGGCTCATTCAGCAACTTTCTCAAACACCTAAATATACATCTAAACATCGTTTTTATATTTACAGCTCATTAGCATGAAAGAAAGGTGACATTTTAAATTGCTCACTTCTTATACAGATACAGAGTCAAACAAAGAATTGTATAAAATCTCAAGTCAAATATAAAGTGTATCTCTAAATGTCAATTCTTTTTCACTGACAAACATAACTGAGGATGCTTCAGACTGAATTAATCTTCTTGAAGAAGTAAAACTGTAAAGTGGAAAGAACATCTTAACATAGGAAATTATTTTTATAAAGTTCCGTAAGAGCTAATATTGAAGATACAAAAGTTCTAAAACTGTGTTATGCAAATGCTTGCTTGCTGTTTCATTTCGAGAGTTTCTGGAATAATTTTTTGAGTTTTTATTGTTCTGTAAGCAGTATTTTTCATTTTCCTTTGAAAAAACACTACTTATTTAAAAGCTAATTTAAGTGTAGATAAATGGACTTAATATCACAATGTATATTGCTATCTAATATTATATAAGTATGTAATATATATATATATATATATATGTTAAATTAATGTAAAATCTTAAATACAGCATATAATAAAAATGTCTTATTGTATTGTAAATATTTCATAAATTATTTATTTCTAAATATTTAATTCTAAATATTATTTTGTATTTATACGAAGATTTATTTTAATTTAGTTTTTAACAGCAATTTTTGATCGTTTTTTGAATATGTATATTATCTAGAGACATAAATTTATTACTTTAAGACAAAAATTCTAAAAACAGCATAATAAAATTTATTGAAAATACAAAATTCGGTAGTACATAAATTTCAATAAGAAGTTGATTTTTTCTTTCCTTATATACATAATGTATAAGGAAAGTATTGTGACGGATCGAAAATTCGAATTCGAGTTTTCTACGGAAGAGCACGTTTCAAGCATCCCTGATCACGAATCAAACATTTTTGAAGTGATGTCAGTGTGTGTGTGTCAAAGTGTGTGTGTGTGTGTCAGTGAGCCTGTGGAGACGATAACTGACGAACGAATGGACCGATTCGAAAGAAATTTGGTACAAAAATCACAATTTGTAAACACTGGAAGTCTATTGTTTTTATACTCAATCGAATGTCAAAACCCTCCTAAATTTTCGAGTGAAATTTTAAAAAAATCGTCAAAAAATCAGAACCGCTTGTAAAGTTACGCAAATAGACATTTCTTATGTAGTTTTTTATTAGAAAACGATTGACATACATTTTAAAACGCTAACATGAACCGTTCTCGAGATATTGCACATTTTTCAAAAAAATTATCGAAAAGTCTTATAAAATAAAAAAAAAATATTTCCTATTGAGAAACATGTTCACTTTTCATATGTAATACCATGCGATAAATTTGGTGACATCATTCACGTGGATCTAGCTCGTTCCATTCATTCATGAAAAAATATACTTTGAGTAATACTTTTGTATTTGAGCGCCAATAGTCATGTATCCGCTCTAAGACTAACTTATTTCTTCTTCCATAACGCTTGGCGAGATTTTGGCGACGAATTTGGTGGTATGTCGCCAACTTGGCGACTTTTTTAAATGTTGCTAAATTAACGAAAATCTCGCCAAATGGATAAAAGTGACGCTAAATCAATGAAAATGACGACTAATTGACGAAAATTCAATATCTTGGAAAGAATATAAATATCAACTATAAGAAAAATCTATTTTTTTATTGTAAAAGTAGTAAATTAATTGCATTATATAAGGAAAGTCATGTGTTGCCCGCATCAGATTTTTTACCTTGGAATCAGCTGATACTTTTAATCAGCTATTTAATGTTGTGACAAAGTTTTTTTCATATTTTCAATTTATTTAATCCCGCAGTTTGAGCGATATTTTAATAATTATAAAATTATTTATGTGGATGATATTTTTCAACATATCCTAGTTCTGAATGTGTCAACACTCATAGGATTTTCTACAAATAGGATTTTCTACAAGAGCTACAAATTCTTACGTATTGTTCATAGCTAGGATTTTTACTTTTTAAGTATAATTATTACAAACTTGAAAAACGGAAACTTTTTAATCTTCTTCAAACTGACAAAAGGATTACTCAAAAACTATAATAGTTTTCTTTTAAATAAGTATAGATTTTGAAACTAAATTTCTTGATACATATTTTGTTACTGACTATTTATATCTATATTTTACAGTTTCAAAAGATATGTCGAGTAAGAGTAAAAAAAAGTGAGAAAAAACTCGTTCGGATAGAAACTTTTTTATTTTTTTTTCTAAAAAGTGGGTTCGATCCAAAATCTAATTATATACACTTATAGGGATTTTAAAGTGCTACAAGTTATTGTTTATTGATCACAGTTAGCTGTTTTAGTTTTTGAGATATAAGCATTACAATCTTGAAAAAAAAATGGAAAATTTTTAATCTTCTTTAACTTTGTCAGACGATTACTCGAAAACTACAAAAATTTTCTTTTTAAACAAATATATATTTTGATATTGAATTTCCGAGTACATATTTTTGTCGCTTGCTCTTTATATTAGTATTTTTATAGTTTCGAAGATATTTTTAGTAAAAGTAAGAAAAATGAAAAGCTACATTCTCTCGGATAGATATATTTTTTAAAGATTTTTCAAAAAGCAAAATTCAAAATATTAAAATATTGAACTTATATTTATATATTCATAATCTGGAAACAATTTCCGACAAAACATGGAGAATTATTTACATTTTTATTTATTAGGTTTGAGGGTATGTGTTCAAAGCATTTACATTTTTCGTAATATTCCGTTTTCCTCCACAGAAACTCTAAGCATAAATATTACTTGCATCAAAATAATGATGCATCCTACAGCTCATCAATAAAATGTGCTTCAATTAGGATAATCACAAGGTGCAAGATAATCACAACCTTATCACCTAATATTTAAGAATTTATTTTCGGTAGAAATTTGCGATATCAGTCTAGATATTTTTTGATTCATGAGAAAATTCTCAGACAATTGAAAATACTTTTTCAAATGAAATTTTTGCAATGCAAAAGAGTTTTTCAAAATTTTAAAATTTCATTGATCTGCATAATATTATTTTTTGCAAGAATGGGAAAACTGGCCAGTATTAACCATAGTACTCATGATAAAAATTATCTGGAGTTTGGCTCAACTCGACTTTCACATACCAAAATCCATTTTTAGTACATTTTTTCACAAACTTTAAAGAAAAATTTTGAAAATCTGTATCTCGAGTACAAATGATTAAAACTGCAGCGTGTTATTCTACACTTTGATGGTTTTGAAATTTTTTTTCGATCGATACCATACTTAGCAATGTATCACAGAAGGTGGAATTTGCCTCTGAGGGTACTAATGACGTTAACAACAAACAAGAAAGATCAATCATGCGTAAGCATTGATTATGAAACACTTTCCAACTGAAATGCAATTTCATTTAAAAATTTTTAAAATGTGATACATTCTGTGGTGATATCTTTTACATTATCACAGGACTACAGTAATTTATTATACTTAAATATTTAAAACTGTATCGAAATATAAATCAACTGATTCTCTATGCAAAATCAATCAATATTTCATTCATATAACTTGTATTCCAGACTCCAGAGCTAAATAAATTTGTGTGAAAAGAATTCAGCAATTCTTATGTAACTCAACTTATAATCGCTTCAGATATTTGCATTCTGCATAAGTTAAAAATTAGGCTTCGTTGAAGAAATAATAAAAGCTTAGGGATCATTTTAAATCACAACTATTGTAATTGCATAGGCACGGAATTTAGATACACAGATAATACACAGATAATATATATGTGTGTGTGTGTGTGTGTATTTATTCAAAGTATTGGAATCGTGCCGAAGATCGGAACTCGAATTTTCGAAGGATCTACACGTTTTGGGACTTCTAGAACACGAAAAAACTATTTTTAGGCAGACGTCTGTGTGTGTAAGAGTGTGTAAGAGTGTCTGTGTGTGTAAGAGTCTGCGTATGTTTCTGTGTGTCTGTGAGGATATTACATCCACTCTAATTGAAAAACTAATGGACCGAATTTCATAAAATTTGGTAGGTATGTTTTTTGTGGGTAATCCTGATGTTCATTAGATTATAGTGCGATTCGTAATAAAAGAATCTGCCTTCTTTGCGAAATGGCCATCAGAAATTGCCTTTATCCACTCTAGCTAAAAACTAATGGACCAAATTTAACAAAATTTGGTGTATAATATTTCAATGACCTACAAGTTATTTATATACCAAATTTAACAAAATTTGGGACATAAATCATTTGTAGGTTATTCTAGTATGATTCAGGAAAAAGGAACGGGCTATTTTTGCGAAATGGCCCGCAAAAATCGTTAAATGTAAAAATAAAGGATTACGTGTGCTCAATTATATCAATTAAATTCCTATTTTATACGTGATTTTTGACAGCAAAAAGAATAAGACTAACCCCATTACTCTAAGACTAGCCGTTCTTGAGATATTCTAGTTTTTTCGCGTTTTCGCTACGCCACCTTTGTTAATAAGTCCAGCTATCAAATGAGAACCAAATTTAAGTTTAACGTGCAAATTCAATGTCATTTAAAATACTTATGGCTGTTATTTTGTACAGATAAACTCATTATTATTGAAGAAATAAAGAGAACGTGAATATGAGTCTGCAGGGAAAGACATGTGCTGCCCACATCAGAATTTTTAACAATATTACAACAATGATTTGTAGAAGTGAACGGGGATTATTTGCAGGCCATTTCGAAAAAAATGTATGATCTATATTTAAAGATCCACCAAATTTTTGTAGAATAAAATGTTCAACAAATTTCAGCTGTGTACCAAATTTTAACTCTCTGGGACGTAGGAAAGTGCATTAAAAATGCCATTAAATAAGTATATCATGAAGAGTTATATAAAATTTAAAAAAATTGAAAAATTGTTAAGTACCAAATTTATTTTAAAATGTAAAGTTTCTCTCATATACAAAATAATTAAAGTCTTGGAAAGATATTTATTATATAATAAATCTCTTTTTACTTTCTGGAGTATATCCCAAAAGTCAGAAATTAATTGAATTTGTTTTTTTCCCTTTATTAAATAATTTTTAATTAAAAAACTACTTAACAAATTTTACTGAAATTTTTTATATATATTTTATGGGATAATGTGAATATTTTCTAAAAATTTCGAAGCAATTTGTGAATTTTAAATTTGCTTAAAAAATGTTTGAAAAATTAGGTCCCATAGGGTTCAATGTATTTCATTTTTTCAACCCGGGTTCAATAAAAAACTAATTGGGTGATATTATTTATTTATATTTTTATAGGTCCCACAGACCGCCTGTAAAACATACTAAAATTTCATTTTGATAAAGTCATTTTTACGGCAGTTATCGTGCTGACGGACAGACAGACAGACAGACATACCGACGGACAGACAGACAGAATGAACAAAGTCATAAACACTTTTCAACTATGTTGTAAAGTGTTAAGAAAAATTGTATTGCGGTTATTATTCACAACAATGAGTGAAACCATTTAGTCTGCAGAGTCCACTTCGATAAGATATTGTAATTTCATTCAGGTAGTTAAACGGTAGAGTACCGGCTGGCCAGTTCGAAGATCTAGGGTCCGATTCCCGGTTGGAGCAGCAAGTTTCTTTACAATAGCGCCCGAACAAATCAATCCTGTAGGTAAGGGAAAAGAAGTCGGAGATCTGAAGACCCCAGACCGTGCGACTCACATAGTGGGTATAGAATAGGGCTGGGAAGGGATATCTCCTCCACTCAGGACGCATCCAAGGTTTACCATCCCGCCAAACGAACATTTATTTAGGTCCTAAAAGATAACAATTGATGAAAAATGTTGTGGTTAAACAGATAGTTTTACGTTATATTTGAATTTGACAAGTACGTCCATTTTTCAAAAATGGGAAAAGGGTTATTGCGAATATAGATAAAAAGATCATTGAAAAATGAAATTTAGAGTGAGGTGTATTAATATAATGAAAAATAAATTAAAATGAAAGAAAATAACAAAATTTTAAAAGTAAAATTTAGAAAATATATTAAAAGAAAATATATGAAAAGGAAAAATTTAGGTACATGAAAAACAAAAACAGAAATTTAGAATAACATTTAGAAAAGATAAATTAGAAAAATACAAATAAAAAGGATCAAAAGAAAAAGAAAGAACCGAGAAAATAAGAACAGTTAACGTAGCTTTTATTTTTAAACAGAAAATATGGAAGGAACACAATAAGTCAATATAAGTTAATAAGAATGAAATAAAAGGATTCATTGATCAAAATTAATTGAGAGCAGAATCTACTCATAAGCTTAGGTCACTTTATTAGAAATTTCCATGGCAACAAGAATACAGTTTTTAATTTTATCGACTGAAGAGGGATTTAAACGAACTTTGGAGAACCAAATCGGTTTATTAGAAGGGGAGGGTTTGCAGAGATGAAAATTTTTAGAAAAAGGACAATCGATAATGTAATGGTCAACGTCACCGAATTTATTGCAAATACAGTTAGAGGTGAATTTAATTTTGAAGAAGTATAGGTAATCAAGAAATATCAGCGAGTAAGTGACCTCAGTACGACTAGTACGGATTCAGTGGATTCTGAAAGATTGAGCGCCGATTTCAAATTGAGAGGATAATGACCACGCAGGATACTATTCTGGGTAAAAATGGTTGCAGCAGGAGGCTAACCTGAAATAAAAAGTAGCAGCATGAGACTAACTTGAATTAAAAAGTAGCAGGAGGTGGTCAGTCAGAATGTCAGTTCCCCGCCAATCTGACAGTAAAGGGTGGAGAATACCAGAGTCCACTTCGACGATAAGAACCCCGGGCCACTCAATGGGCTGCTCATGTCTCAGGGCTGGTCGAGCGGTCTGGGTTTTAGACTTCGACGATAAGAGCTTGCAAGTTCGTTCCGGTATTTGAGCGGTAGAGCGTCGGCTGGCCAGCCAGTTCGGAAATTGAAGGTTTGATTCCGGGTTGCGGCAGCAAGGTTCTTTTCAAGTCTCGTGATCATTAAGCCATAAATGTATCCTTTTATGCTTGATTATGTTAAATTTCTTTCTATGTTAAAAATATAGAATTTCGAAATTTTCGCTCGAATTAAAAAACAATTCTATCTAGTTCCAGATTTTTTAGCATAAAGCCGGTTATAAAGTTAAGGAAAATCCATTAATATTTGTGGCCGCTAACTTGTACACAAGGAATCTTCCACAGACATACAGACGGGCGGATGGGTATCACTCTAACAATAGTCAATGCGTGTTCAGGAGGTTTTTAAACACATGCTGGCATCAAATTCTCGAATTAGAAAATTTTCGTGAAAACAATACTTTATAACATATTACATAATAAAGCAAAAGTAGAACTCAAAAACAATACAAACAGTAGAACTAAAATGCACTTCTTCCGCGTTTTATACTTTACACATATTCTTGCAAATACTTTCCAGTCAAGTGAATTAACTAAACTGCAACAACCACTTTTTAAGACTTTTGAGTATACAGAAGCAATGATTAATAACATTACAACAGCATTTTAACGTCACCAGCAGGATGACAGATTGCAAGTTGGTTAACGAACTCAAACTGTCAAAAATCAAACAAAATTCAAGAAAATAAATCCCTGTAAAAATGCAGTTCTATTCATTACAATCTAAATGCAGTGGCCAACATATAATTTGTTTAATTGCATAATTTTCGTGTTTATGCATGATATACAGGGTGTCCCACAGAGATTGAAACGCGCTTTAATTCTTTACCTGTTGGAGATACGTGAACAATGTAAATTGCAGAAATGTTGAAAGTAAGGTAGGAAATAAGACTACGTTAATGAAATAGTCCTCCCATTAATTTTCAAAAAGTTACATTTTAAAATTTTATGCGACCCCTTAGACAAATTGGGTCAATTAGAAAATTTTTTATTTTTAATGCAACAAGATCATTAAAAAAACCGCATATATGTATCTTTAAAATTAAGCGAGTTATATATTATTGAAAATTGAACATTGTGAATGGGGACCCTATATCAAATTAGAAATGTAAATTTGTAACATATCACAAAAACAAAATAAAACTGGATGATAATACATAGGATACCCAACCGCGTAGTGATTACCCGCATAACGCAAGATTTTGGCGCCGAATTTGGCGGAATGTTGCCAACTTGGCGACTTATTTAAATGTTGCCAAATTAACGGAAATCACGCCAAATGGATAAAAATGACAATAAATCAGTGAAAATGACGACTAATTGAAGAAAATCCAATTTCTTGGAAAGAATATAAATAGCTGCTATAAGAAACACCTATTTTTTTATTGTAAAAATAGTAAATTCATTGCATTATATAAGGAAAGTAATGTGTTGCCCACATCAATTTTTTTTAATGATCTTGTTGCATTAAAAATAAAAATATTCTGAAAACTAATGGGAGGACTATTTCATTACGTAGTCTTATTCCCTACTCTACTTTCAACATTTTTGCAATTTACATTGCCCTCTTATCCCCAACAGGTAAAGAATTAAAGCGCGTTTCAATCTTTTTAGGATACCCTGCATAATGTAGATATACATGGATATGTAAAACACGGTTTTTCATCATGATGTTTTTGATACGGCTTATGTGATAACCAAATACGTTTAGTACCATTAAGACATAAAAGTAACTTTCCATATTTATTTCAAATATGGCATCAATGGGAATATTTTTTCAAACCCTTTAAAGTGAAGAGCAACACGCCATAATTGTAATCATTTCGATCCTTGATAACGATTTTTCAAAATTTTACCTGTGAAATTTAAAAAAAAAAGTTTCTAAAATGGATTTTGGTACGAAAAAGTCGGGTTGATCCACATTTCAGTTCAATGTTATACTTTTGAATATTATTACTTTCCTTATATACGTAATGTATAAGGAAAGTATTGTGACGGGGTCGAAAATTAGAATTCGAGTTTTCGGCGGGAGAGCACGTTTCATGAATCCCTGATCACGAATCAAACATTTTTGAGATGATGTCTCTCTCTCTGTGTGCGCGCGTGTGTGTGTGTGTGTGTATGTCAGTGAGTCTGTGGAGAGAATATCTCAGGAACGAATAGAACGGTTCGGATGAAATTTGGTACAAAATTCACAGTCTATGATTACTGGAAACCTATTGTTTTTAAACGTAATCGAATGTTCAGAACTCACCTAAATTTCCGAATGAAATGTAAAAAAAAAATCATCAAAAACTCAAAACCATTAATAAAGTCACGCAAACAGAGATTTCGTATGTAATTTTTCCTTAGAAAATGATTAACATAAATTTTAGAACGCTAGAATGAACCGTTTTCGAGATATTGCACATTTTTCAAAAAAATGAATCAAAAAATCCCATAAATTAAAAAAAATATTAACTGTTAAGAAACATGTTCACTTTTCATATATAATATCATGCGATAAATTTGATGACAAGGCCAATGACGAAAGTCAAGTGCCTGGCCATTAAAAAAAATAAATAAATTGATGACATCATTCTCGTCGATCTAGCTCGTTCCATTCACGAGAAAAGATACTTTGAGTAATAATTTTGTATTTGAACGCCAATAATCATTTATCTGCTATAAGAATAACTTATTTCTTCGTCCATAACGAGGCGAGATTTTGCGACGAATTTGGTGGAATGTCGCCAACTTGGCGACTTTTTGAAATGTTGCGAAATTAATGAAAATCTCACCAAATAGATGAAAATGACGCCAAATTAATGTAAATGACGACTAATTGCCGAAAATTCAATATCTTTGAAAGAATATAAATATCTACTGTAAAAAAAAACTTTTTTTTACTGTAAAAGTAGTAAATTCATTGCATTATATAAGGAAAATCATGTGTTGCCCACATCAGATTTTTTTATATAATGAATGTATACTCAATTTTTATTTTAATGAATTTAATTTGTGAAAATAATTTTTAAATAATTAATATTTATGAGTACGCAAGTATGTTATATTTTAATAATACGCCCGCTAGTAAGATATCGTGTGTATTATAGATATCGCGCGGTAGCGCATAGAGGCAGTCAAACAAACAGATCCTTACTTTTAAATAATCATTTTAATACAGGTGGATTTAAATAAGAATAAATGAAAGAGAGTGGAACAGAGACTGAAATCCCCCCAAAAGGTGAAATTTTCTTTTCCGTATCTCCACTTTGATCATTTCTAAATCTTTTAATTTACAGAGCTAAGTGAATAATTGCCGTTAACAACCCATCAGAGTTTCACCAGTTTTTTTTCTTTTTTCAAATTAAACAATCGATACAATGTTATTTCTTACTCTGGTGTTCTGCCAAACTTCAAGTCTCTTGTTACCTCGATCCTATCACGGAATATTCTGCAGTTAATTAGGTCTCCGGATGTGCTTGCTCTCTGACAATCTTAATTAGTGAGGTACAATGGAAAATCTAACTAGTTAACCATTTTTAATTTCATATTTAATTATTCGAAATTAATTAGCTTTTCTTCGAAATTCCTATGAGAATCATTTTTACTTTCCCTACTGAACGTAATGCATGTAAAGCGAACTCATTGTGATGAGGCCGAAAATCCAACTCTAGAATTTCGTAGAATATACGTGTTTTGAATATACGTGAATATGAGTCAAGCATTCTTTGAATGATGCCCATCTTTGAACACGATGTCTCGTGAAAAAGTTAATAACATCTAACGAAATTTGGTATAATAAGTTCTATCTTTAAACGTCTGAATCCTGCTGATTTTTGGGGATGGTAGACTAAGTGAAAAAACCTAAATGCTTTTTTTTTTTGAAACTCGAAAGGCTGCTATAGAAATATAATTACGCATAGAAATGTTGCGAAAATAGACACATAATATATATTATTAGACCCATAATATATGATATTAGACCCATAATATATGATTTCTAAGCATACACGTATATGAATCACTCATTTTTTTAATGATACCCATGTGTCCGTCTTTGAAGACGATACCTCTCGAACAAATTAATAACATCTGACGAAATTTAGTATAATTAGTTCAATCATCAAACATCTGAAAACTCCTAATTTTTGGGGTGTTACGCATGGAAATAATTACGCAGAGAAATAATTACGCATAATTGCGCAAAGACATGTTACGAAAATAGACCCATAATATATGATATTAGACCCATAATATGTGATTTCTAAACCATATAGACACATAATATATGATTTCTAAACATGCATGAATATGAATCAAGCATTTTTTTAATGATAACCATATGTCTGTCTTTGAACATGATATCTCTCGAACAAATTAATTACATCTGACGAAATTTAGTATACTTAGTTCAATCATAAAATGTTTGAAGTCTGCTGATTTTTTGGGAGCCATAGAAATAATTATGCAGAGAAATAATTACTCATAATTACGCATAGAAATGTTACAAAAATAAACCCGTAATATATGATATTAGACCCATAATATATGATATCTAAGCCATTCAGACCCATTATATATGATTTCTAAATCATATAACCCATAATATAAGATTTCTAAATTGTATCACTGATATCCTTCACAGTAATGACATTTGTTAATCTATGGAGCAAATCTTGTATTCGGCACACCACACTTTTTGTCTAAGTATCATGATATATGGGGATGATCTAATAAATTCCAATAAATGGAATAAATACAGAAGTACATAACATAGATTCATTGACATACAATAAATATTTTAATAATAAATGATACATGCCCCATGAGGGAAAGCTTAGGTCAAACATTTTCTGATTGACCTCATAAAGGTTTCGTGAAAATATGATGAGAAAAAGAATATTTTTTGGATACATTAAGACGAGAAAAAGAGAAATATATTGCGAAGATAAAAATGGTTCCAAAGAAAATAAACCAAGATATCCGTTCTTAGAAATGCGCCTAATATGTATTTATAATAGAAATTCTACATTAAATTCTTGATTGTGTAGTTGTTGAGAAAAACTAACTGTGCTACTTGTAATAACAGTTAATTTTTGTGTAACAAATTTTCATGAATTAAAAAAATCGGTAACTGCAACTGCAACGGTACTACTATCGAAGTTTAGCTATTGATTGATGCATTAGTACATTCCCATTTCTTTACTTAGTAGTTATGATCATGCCAAATTATAAAAATCTGATGTGGGCAGCACATGACTTTCCTTCTGTAATGAACTGAATTTACTACATTTACAGCAAAAAAAAAAGGTTATTCTTATAGTACGTACTTATATTCTTTCCAAGATATAGAATTTTCTTCAATTAGTCGTCATTTTCATTGATTTAGCGTCATTTTTATCTATTTGGCGAGATTTTCGTTAATTTGGCAACATTTGAAAAAGTCACCAAGTTGGCGACATTCCGCCGAAATCTTGCCAAGCGCTATGGTCGGCGAAATAAGTTATTCTAATAGCAGATAAATGACTATTGGCGTTCAAATACAAAAGTATTACTCAAAGTATCTTTTCTCATGAATGGAGCGAGTTAGATCCACGAGAATGATGTCACCTAATTTATCGCATGACATTGCATATGAAAAGTTTACGTATGAAAATATATGAACATGTTTCTCAACAGTTAACATATTTTTTTTAATTTATGGGATTTTTTGATAAATTTATTTTAAAAATGTGCAATGTCTAGAGAACGGTTCAGGCTAGCGTTCTAAAGTTTATGTCAATCGTTTTCTAAGGAAAAGTTATATAAGAAATGGCTATTTGCGTAACTTTATTAAAGGTTTTGATTTTTTAATGATTTTTTCAAAATTTCAGTCGAAAATTTAGGGGGGGTGGGTTCTGAACATTCAATTGCGAATAAAAACAATAGGCTTCCAGTATTCACAGATTGTGATTTTTGTACCATATTTCATTCGAATCGCTCCATTCGTTCGTGAGATATCGTCTCCAAATACTCACTGACACACACACAGACATCACCTCAAAAATGTTTGAGTCGTGATCAGAGATGCTTGAAACGTACTCTCCCGTCGAAAACACGAATTCCAATTTTCGACCTCGTCGCAATATTTTCCTAATACATTATGTATATAAGGAAAGTAAAAATATATTTGAAATACTACTTACAAAGCATTAAAATATTTGATAATATTTCAACATATATCAGTTTTTAATAATATTCTCCATTTTAGACCATAAACGTAGAATATCCCAAAATTGTACAAGTTATTGTTTTGTTCGTTATTTCAAATATTTTAACTAAAATATATCACGTGGACAGTATAGGACTTATTCTACAGAATTCAAAATTTGTTTTCTGTCACATAAGGTAATAAGTTGAGTTTAATTGTACAAAACGATTAAAATACTCATCTAAAGTGACACCTAATTTGCAGATTTAATTATACTTTTATTTTTACTTTTCTTGTAATACATGGTAATGTACAGGAAAAGTATTGTAATCAAGCCGATAATCGCAACTCGAGTTTTCGACGGATCTACACGTTTCAAGACCTCTAGAATACGAAAAAACTCTTTTTAGCGTGACGTCTGTGTGCGTGTCTGTGTGTTCGTCTGTGTGTCTGTCTCTCTGTGCAATGTATGTATCCACTCTAACTCAAAACTCAATGGACCTAAGTTAATAAAATTTGGTTGGTACGCTACTTGTGTATGACCCTGGTGTTGATTAGTACGATTCGTAAAAACAGAACTAGCATTTTTCGCGAAATGGCCCGTAAAATTTCATGTATCCACTCTAGCTAATATGCTAATTAAATAAATTTCACAAAATTTGGTAGATAAGTAACTTGTGGGATACTCTGGTACTGATTAGATTTTGGTACGATTCGGAAAAGAACAACCTTCCGTTTTGTACGAAATGGACCGCAAAAAATCGCCAATATCTAAAAAAAAAATCTGCGTATGATCAACTGTATCAATTTAAGTCTTGTTTTATACGCAATTTTTGACGAATATAACACATTCCATTATACTTTAGGACAGACCGTTCTCAAGATATTTGAGATTTCTTGCATTTTTGTTACACCGCTTCCGGAAAAATATCCAATTACCAAATAAAAACAAAAAATTGAATTAAAATGCAAATTTAGTGTTATTTTATGCAATTAAACTCAATCTAATTAATTATTAAAGAAATAAAGGAAATATGAATTTGAATCTGCAGGGAAAGTCATGTGCTGTCCACATCAGATTTTTCAATTTCGTGACTGAATGTATTGCAAAAGGGTTCTATTATGAAAATGACAAAACCAAAATATCTCGAGAAAGGTTTGTCCTATACTAATGGAGCTGGTTTTATTCTTTTTGTCGTAAAGCATCACGTATAAAACAAGCATTTAATCAATACATTTAACAATATTTAATCTTTTATCGTTCCTTTTGACGATTTTTGCGGGACATTTCACAAAAATTAGGATATTCTACTGTTCGAACGGTGTTAAAAGCTAGCCAGTACCGGGGTAACCCGTAAGTGACGTCCCAAATTTTGTGGTATTTCGTCGAATAGGTTTTGAGTTAGAGTGGATACATACATTGCGCAGACACCACATTGAAAATGGTCTTCTAGAGAGCTCTAAACGTGTAGATCCGTCAATAATTCGAGTTAAAATTTTCGACACGATTCCAATATTGCTTCTATACATTACCATGTATTGCAGGGAAAGTAAAATCTATTATTTATAAAATGGTTATTTTTGGAAAAATAAAAATAAAAAAATATTTTTTTTTTCATATACTTTTTGGACTGAAAACAAAATGTGGGAAACCTTGAAGTTGTTTTCCTAGTGGGTGCTTACTCACCGATAATGTATGGGGTATTTATTGATTAAAAAATTCTCGTTCTATAAATTTATCCAATTTTCCCAGTGTGTTTGTTCTACAGAGAGCGCTTTGTATGTGTGAAAATTTTCAATATCTAGAGCAAAGTTTGTGGTAACTCCTAAATAATTATGACCACTTATTTCGAGCTATAATTATTTGTAACTCATTCACCTTTTTGATGAGAGTAATTTTTTCCATTTTAGATTTAAAAGTGGAGGATTAACATTTTTTGTTTGAAGGAGGTGGTAACAAGCTTAATTATGAAGACATTAGTTATAAATTGAACTATCGTGTTTCTAATCTCATGTTTCTTATCGAATTTCTTAATTATATGAGTTTTGTAGTGTCGTTTAGCCATTTTAGTTTGTCCGATATTGACTTGCGCTTACATGGGCGCTTAGGTTAAGACTTGCACTGACGAAGGAAGTTTAGTTGGTTTCCAAACCGTACGTATGCGTATTCATTATGATTTGCACGGCATTTTGCGTTGTTCATTACTCTAACTTTTGAGATTGCTCTACATATCCTGGAGAAAACATTTTCCTTTTGAGTCCGGAACCAATTGACGGCTTAAAAGTTTTACTTAATAGCTATTTCGGCAACAGCTTGAGCTATTTAATTTAAATGCAGCCCAATGGTCATATACTCTGCCTGAGATAAAACTGAAATTCTGGTACAAATTAAAGCTTTGCATTTTATACGCTCCTTACAATGCATATGCATGGAAATGTATAGGGAAAGTATTGAAATCATTTCTAAAATCCGAAGTGGAGTATTCGACGGATTAACATTTTTCGTTTGCTTGAAGAAGGTGGTAATGAGCTTAATTATGAAGAAATTGGTTATAAATTGAACTATCGTATTTCTAATCTCATGTTTCTTATCGATTTCCTTAACACAGCTTTAATCGAAGTTGTTGCAGTTGGTCACTAAAATTATTTTCAATTTTTTTTTTGTCTATTAATAGTTAGTTGTATTACGTGTCTTAGAAAGGAAATCCTTACTAAACGAAAAAAAAAAGAAAACTGGGAGAAATAATAATAATAAAAAATCTGATGTGGGCAGCACATGACCTTTCTTATATAATGCAATGAATTTACTACTTTTACAGTAAAAAAATAGATTATTTTATAGTAGATATTTATATTCCTTCGAAGATATTTAATTTTCGTCAATGAGTCGTCATTTTCATTGATTTAGCGTCATTTTTATCCATTTGGCGAGTTTTTCGTTAATAATTGGCGTTCAAATACAAAAGTATTACTCAAAGTATCTTTTCTCGTGAATGGAACGAGTTAGATCCATGAGAATGATGCCACCAAATTTATCGCATGATATTACATATGAAAAGTAAATATGTTTCTTAAGTCTTAATTTATGAGATATGTTTGATAAATTTATTTGAAAAATATGCAATATTTCAAGAACGGTTCATGCTAGCGTTTCATGCTAGGTCATGGAGTCGATTGAAAGTTTATGTCAATCGTTTTTAAAGGAAAAATTAAATAAGAAATGTCTATTTGCGTAACTTTATTAAAGGTTTTGGTTTTTGATGATTTTTTCAAAATTTCACTCGAAAATTTAGGGAGGTTTTGAACATTCGATTGTGTTTTAAAACAATAGGCTTCCAGTATCCATGAGTTGAGATTTTTGTACCAAATTTCATTCGAATCTCTCCATTCGTTCGTGAGATATCGTCTCCACAGATTCACTGACACCCCCCTCCCCACACACACATACTTTCACACACACACACACACAGACGCATCACCTCAAAAATGTTCGATACGTGATCAGGGTAGCTTGAAACGTGTTCTCCCGTCGAAAACTCGAATTCGAATTTTCGGCCCCGTCACAATACTTTCCTTATACATTACGTATATAAGGAAAGTAAAAAATATCTGGGCACATATTATCGGTGACGTGACCTTTAATAAAAGGAGTACAAAAACAACCGACTTCGAAAGCTACATGAGTAACATCATCAAATAACATAAAAAACATAAGCAATGGCTATTATAAAAATATCTGTGAATAAAATACTACAAAATTATGTAATATATTAAAAAAAACTGAAAAAACGCGCTTTTTCGGAAGGTAATATAGAAAATCTTCCAAAAACATTTGTTCAAATTTTTATAAAAATACCAGTTCTTAAAAGATAATTAAAATAAAGTAAATAATAATATATATAGAAAAACAGCGTGTTTCGGAAACTGCATAACCTATTTCATCAACTAACTAGACCCACTTCAAATAGTTAAGCACGCAATGCAAGTTTTCATTTTTCGAAAGCGTATTTGAATTTCAGTGGCTGATAATCACTAAGGATGTAGGTGGCAGTATGCAAATATCGTATGTTATAGCCAATCACGATTGACTATCCGGATATATGCTAATTAGGCAGTCATTGAAGACGCCAGCATTCTGACGGGTTTGAGGAGGTGTATTTAAATGCTGATACAAAGTGTTTATAACTTTTGTAGGAATATTTTTTATGCTATTCGCATTTCTATGGCTGAAAAGAAGACGAATGACAGATAGTGAGCTCTGACGTGCTGTCGGACGCAATAAAGTAGGGCAGTCAGTCAAAGATGTCACTATTTTCTTTGGCGTTGATCATTCGGTAACTTCTCGATTATGGAAAGAATTCCAAACAAGTCAAACAGTTATCCGAAGACCTGTACCCGGTCGTCCAATGTTACCACCTCCTCTGATGATCAGTATATTGCTATAGTAGCCAAGAGGAATCGAAGAGCGACCCCCCACAACTGTTACATCCATGGTTGCAACTGCAATTGGTAACACAATATCTGCCTATACTATGCGCTAAAGGCTGCACGTGAAGGGACTGTACGCCCGAGTACCACGTTTTGGTGTTCCACTAACCGTCTAAGCCCTATAGGGGTACGATTAAAGTGGTGTCGTCAACATGTCAAATGGACTGTCTCAGATTGGTGCAACGTCCTGTTCACGGACGAGTCCAGATTTGCCCTGGAATCAGATGACAAGCGTGTAAGGGTCCGGAGAGAACGAGGCACACACAATCAGCCAAGAACATCATCGAACATCACGCATTCAGAGGTGGCAGCCTCATGGTGTGGGCTGGAATTTCAATGGGCTATCGCATAGAACTGTACATCTTTAAATGCTGTTCTGTGACGGCTGCGCGAAATCGGGATGAAGTCATAGATCCCATTGCGAGACTCTACGCTGCAGCAGTTGATTTCCTCTTTACGGATGATAATTCCGTCATCCCATCCCCATTGATCTAACATCATTGACGAATACCTGGAAAGTGAGGACATTTCTGGTATGGAGTAGCCGGCATATTCCCCCGACCTTAACCCTATTGAAAACCTTTGAGATGCCCTCGGGCGAGCTATTTCTGCAAATTTACCTCGTCCAGCCAGTCTCAGAGAGGGGGGGGGGGAAACTGCCCTACTGAAGGAATGGCCATTGCTCGTATCTGCAGTGTTTGATCACCTCATTGAAAATATGGAAAATCGTTGTAAAGTTTGTGTGAAGGTTCGGGGTGGTCACATACCATATTAATGTAAGTTTTGTTCGGTTTGTTTGCCTTTAAACATCATTTTGTTAATGACCCAAATGTGATGTCATGGTATGACTTACGAAAAGTAAATATTTTTTTCATCTTTGTACACAATTCTTGTTTTCTTTAATGCATAAAGACATTTGTTACCTTCATGTACAATTTTGAATTAAACAAAGATTTACTTTTCCATTTTTGTTGATTTTACAGTCCGTGCTTAACTTTTAGAAGCCAGTGTATATATTGCCCCGATGCAATTACAATATTTTGGAGTTTAAATCATCATCAAATTTTGATCATTTCTGCAACGAAGCCTAACTGTCATGTATGGAGAATGTAAACACATCAAGCTATAAGATGAGTTGTATAAGAATTGCTAAATTTCTTTAACGTAAAATTATTCATCTTTGGAGTTTGCAGTATAGTTTATATGACTGAAACATTCATTGATTTTACATAGAGAAGCCGACGATTCCGTATTACTGCTTTTTCGATGAAGTTTTAAGCATGGAGTAATTTTACATACATGGTTTTACGGTTTTAAGTAAAATAAATTCCATTTTTGTTGATTTTACCGTCCGTGTTTCACTTTTGGAAGCCAGTGTAAGAAAAACTTTCTATCAAACTACTTAAAACATACAAGTGAATGAAATAATATGACAAAATAGGAAGGAAAATAACCAGTTTAATTTTTCTAGTTTTTATTTGGCATTGATAATTTTCATAAGTTACGTGATGAAACTATTTGTAAATAGACACCTCCTTGATTTTACTAGTAACGTTAATCTAAGTTTAGCTTAAAATAACACCAAAATTGTAATAATTATGTGTGTAATAATCGTGTTTTAAATAACGCTTAAAAACATCAAAATTATGTAAAAAATAAAGAAATGTATCAAACTTTTATCGCTAATCATTGTTGGGTGTCTAGACACCGGTTTGAATTTTCTCCCGCCTCCATTGTTCAAAAGTGCTCTTCAGTTTTTATTAGTATTTCTGTGAATCTTTTCATATTAATAAAAACTCCAGTAATCTATTTAATAATTTCTGTGAATTTGTTCATATTAATAAAAACGCCAGTAATCTATTTAATAATTTCTCTATGACCCCATAAATCTCCGAGGAACGGCATGACCCCGTTTAATGTTTTCTGTCTCTAAGTTTATTTTTTTCTACTCTTTAATTTATTTCATTTTATTTTATTTTGTTGTTGTTGTTATTATTGTTTGCGTCTCATGTTTTTTTCTGTTTCCTATTTTTCTAGTCATATTTCCCTTTCGTGACACTAGGTGACGACATTATATTGTAATGTAGTTTAGCCATTTTAGTTTGTCCGACAGTGGCTTGTGCATACATTATACGTTTAAGTTTAGACTTGCACTAATGAAGGAAATCCAGTTGTTATATTTATCTTGATTTGCCCTGCATTTTGAGTTGTTTATTACTCTACCTTTCGTGGTTGTTTTACATATCATAGCGAAAGTGTTTTTCCTTTGCGTCCGAAACCAATTGACGGCTTAAAATTTTTACTTTGCAGCTATTTCGGCAACAGTTTGAGCTATATAATTTAAATTCAGCTCAATAATTCAGATACTCTATTTGGTGCATGGAAATGTATAGAGAAAACTTTGAAATCATTTCTAAAATCGGAACTGGAGTTTTCGACGGATCTACACGTTTTAATTCTCTAGAGAACGAATACACAACTTCATCTTGGCGTCTGTGTTTGCGTCTGTCCGTGTGTCTGTGCAATGTAAGTATCTACGTTATCTCGAAAATTATTCGACGAAATTTTGCAAATTTAGTTTCCAAGTTACTTATGAGCTACTCTGGTGCTGATTAGATTTGAGTTCGATTGGGAAAAACAGAATCGGCATTCTTTTTTACAAAATTGTCTGCAAAAATTATCAAAATTAGAAATAGGAGACAATAGACTCGGAAATGTATTAATTATACGAAATTTTTGACGGCATAACTAATAATACCAACCCCAAAATTGTAGAAAAAATTGTTCTGAAGACATTTAAACTTTCTATAATTTTAAAGAGAAGGGCTATGCTTTAAAATTCGAAAAAGTGTATTAAAACTGCTATAAGGTATAATTTTAAATACGTTTCTGTGTCGGTTTATACAATTAAACTTAATTTGATGGATTATGAAACAGAAAATGGATTTGATTTTGTTCTGTGAAATGAATTTAATTCTGAAACTTATCTCGCAAACGATCGACGCGATTTGGACAAAAATTGAGTGACAAAATTTATATATTATCTAGACGTAAACGTAAAAGAAAATTCCCATAAAATGTATATAGTTTAGCTACAAAACGGGATTTTGTTAAAATTATTTGATCCTTCGTAATGCAGAAAATTGATGAAAAGATATGAACTCAATGTGTGTGGTATACTACGTATATTGTCTACATGTGAATGCAGAAAAAGAAATCTGAAAAATATGCATTGTTCGTATGTATATGTAACGTTCGTAACAATATAATGTAGCTATTAAACAATATTTTGTTAAAAGCAGTGTCCCTTCGTCATCGCAGAAACCACTGAAGCGATATGAACCACATTTGTGTGGTATATTGTGTATATTATATACATGTGAATACAGGAAGGAAAATTATTAAAATGTATATAGTTTGGGTCAAGCATAAAATGTACACTTCTTTCACGTGGAAAATCTCGAAATTGCCCGCTCGTTTCTAAATTCAAGTGGTGTTAAACTAATGTTTTCCTTTCTGATTTTATAATTAAAAGTAGTTTGATGAAACATGGTTTGATTTGTGATATGTAAATATTTTTTCAATGATTAATCCTCTAAACTTTTACAGATTTTTTTTAATTTATATAACTGGTATAATTTAATATTATATAGTCGAGTTCCGCACTGAACGTAGTCAGATCAAAATTGCTTGCTGGACCAGATTTATTGACTTACAATGACCGCCTTAAGAAACTCTATGTAAATATGTTTTAAAAATATATTTACATAGCGTTAATAAATTTATTTTTTGAACTATATTAAATAATAAAAATTATATATTTTTTGAAAAAAAAAATATAAAATATATTAAATATCTTCTTTACATATATATTAAAAAATATTTTTTTGATATAATAAATATATTTAAAAAAGATATTTTTTTGAACAATGGAAATCTTATGTATACAAATGTTTTACATATTGACTTTTTAGGTTTTAAAATTGAAATCTATTTCATTTTTACCTTCATAATTAAGTAAAATATACGAAGTATAAACAAATTTTCATGTAAAAAATACTTGAGCATGGAACTCTTACGTGTTCGAAGTTATCATCAATTTTATTAAATATCAAAACCGTTACTTTTTCTTAATATGAATAAGTTCAGGATATAAGAATTATCAGTCGATAAGGCGATATATAAATGGAGCACATACAACGCAATTAAATTAAATATTTTAATCTTTATCTTCAGTTTCCATCGGCTTACACTCTAGGAATGAAATTATTGGCTTATGCTAAAATAAGATATAAACATTTTCGACTGTAAGTTGTCTAAATGCGAGTATCGATTATAGCTGCATCGAAATATTACACCGATTGTAGCGCTCGCCTGGTAGGAGTTATTCCGATCGGTATTTAATTTCAAATTGAATTTTCTTTCTAAGAATGTGATCAGTGATTGTGCTTTCTGTAAACCAAAATTAATGTTGAAAACACCACTGAGAATCATTAGTAATTTGCACAAATGTCTTTTAGAACATTTTACACCTTCAATAATGTATGGCAGTAAAACTTCGTGAATAAATCCAATGACCCCATCAACGAGTTTGTTCGACAATATGTAGATGATGACCATGAGAATAATTTATCTATTTGTCAGTCGACATTGGGCTGCACAAACAACATCACTAATTCCTATGGAAGGGACACCCACAATGTTCGGGAAAGTTCGGTGCTCTTTTGTTTTGTCATATTAAAACTCAAAAATGTCACAATTTTCAACGACACAAAATTATGCTTTATAAATACACTGTATAAGTATCAAAACTCGCAAAATTTCAAGATTCTCAACGACACAAAACTATGATGATTTGTAAATACACTGTATATGTATTTAAATTCACACAATTTACAACGACACAAAACTACGCTTTGTAAATAAACTGTATATGTATTAAAACTAAAAAATGTTTACAATTTTCAACGACATGAAACTGCGCTGTGTAAATACACTGTATATGTATTAAAAGTTCACAAAATGTTACCACTTTCAACGACGAAACACTACGCGTTATAAATTCCCCGTGCATGTATTAAAATTCACAAACTTTCGCAATTTTCAACGAGGCAAAGCTACGCTTTGTAAATACATTGTTTATGTATTCAAACTCACAAAATTTCAAAATTTTCATTGAGCACTCGTCAATAAATAAAAACATCTTTTCATAAAACAGTGATTGCGTAGTAGTATAATGCGAAAGTTCTTAGCCTACACTACATGCAGTACGCAAGTGCGTGACGTGTACCAGACACAGAATTCCCCCTTTTCCCATTCTCGGATTCTTGCCAGGGAAAGAGTTTCACTTTTCGTCTGGCCGAGGCAAACTTACTCTACCACGTGTAGAAGTTTCACTTCAAAAACTTTCACATGGAACTGGGAAATGAACACGGGCTTCTTGAATTACTCTGCATTTAGATATAGTACCAGACACAGCACTCCGGCTACATAAAGAACTGCCTTGAATTAACGTACGGGTGATTAAAAAACGGTGGGCCAAACTTGCGAATCCCCCCTGGAGACATTTTATGTTAGCCTAGTTTTTATTTATGAGACACAGCATTTAGATATATTTATATAGGGCAAATACAAAACTTGCATCCCCCTAAAATTTCATTCGCCCACCCCGGCCAAAAAGTCTTGAATGAAACACTGAGTACACATCAAACCAAGCATTTTTCGTCATAGTTTACCGAGTCGGAAATTAAGCGTAAAGGCTTTACAGGGCGCTTACTCGCTGGGAAGCGGCCGCTCCGCAAACTTAAAAGTGTCAGTCTGGTTGTTATTTTCTATTTGAAGAAGAAAACCACTTATGCAAATTTCCCCACGATCGCCCGATCTTTCGTGCCAGGACTTTTTGTGGAGAAATCTCAAGAATCTCGTCTATGATACTTCCTTTGAATCTGAACAGCAACTCGTCTCCAGAATTTCGGCCGCTGCTGCCGAAGTGCGCGACATGCCTGGTCTGTTAAAGAGAGATTTCGCCAATTCCTCCATCGTCGCTGTGAGACGTGCATTCAGGTTGGAGGTCACTTTTTGAGCCATTACTGTAATTATTCTTCATTAAATGTCATTTTATAACTTCTAAGTCATTCTCGTGTTTTCGCCTTCATCGGTTTCACCATTGAGCGCTCACTGGCGCCTTTACGTTACATTTCCGACCCGGTAAAATATGGCGGAAAATGCTGGTTTAGTGTGTACTACCACCTAGTCAAATTTGACCCATCTTTTTTCAATCATTCTATATAGGTGTTAAATTATTTGAATTTTCCCACTTATCCCGTTCCTTAAACACTATCAAGTATATGAGTACCATCACTGGCTTATATCAAACATATTCTTCAAATTTAATTAACACTCATTTCGAGATACCAGCTCGTATTTAGCTCACCATAATGACGACTATCGCCGGATTGTTTATTACTAACGTCATATTTCACCTGAGCAATTATTCCCTGCAACAGCTGGAATGTGCTTTATACAAATCCCTCGTGCTAATAAGTATTCAAGGTAACGTAGTATGTGGATGGGTCAAACAAATCCCATAAACTAATTGGAATCTGGCTCAACTCGACTTCCGAAAACCAAAATCCTTTTTTAAACAACTTGTGGTATTTTGTTATTTTGCAAATTTATCTCCATCTTTGTTTCAAATGATCACAATTACAGCATGTACCAAGCTTATTAATGTACCCTTCGGGGATAGGAAGGGGGCTAATGACGTCACTAACACAAACATTGTGTCGAGCTTTGTTTTTTTTCACTATAATTATACCATGTATTGCAGGGAAGTAAAAAAATGTGATGTGGGCAGCACATGACTTTCCCTGCAGACTTATATCCATGTTATCTTTATTTTAATTACATTTAATTCACTTTTAATTCAATTTTCGATCTTATTTGGTAACTGGGCTGATTTTCAAAGGTGACGTAAAGAAAATACGAAAAAACTAAAATATCTCGAGAACGGTTAGTCCTAGTGTAATGGGGTTGGTCTTATACTATTCATCGTTAAAAATTACGTATAAAACTAGCATTTAATGGATATATTTGAGCATACGTAGTTTTTTGTTTTAGATTTCTACAATCTTTACCGGCAATTTTGCAAAAAAAGGCAGGTTATTTTTTTCGAATCGTACCAAAATCCAATCTACACCAGGGTAGCCCACAAGGGACTTATCTACCGAATTTTGTGAAATTCGGTCCATTGAATTTTCAGCTAGAGTGGATACAGGCTTTTGCGGGCCATTTCGCAAAAATAGGCGGGTTCTTTTACTCCGAATCGTTCCCAAAACTAATCAGCAGCAGATTCGCCCACAAGTGACTTACCTACCAAATTTGATGAAATTCGGTCAATTAGTATTTTAGTTAGAGTGAATATAACGTCTGCACAGACAGACACACACACAGACGTCACGCTAAATATAGTTTTTTCGTATTCTAGAGGCCTCGAAACGCGTAGATCGAAAACTCACTCGAGTTACGATTTTCGACATGAGTCCAATACTTTCCCTATACATTACCATGCATTGCAGGGAAAGTAAAAATCTGATGTGGGCCGCACATGACTTTCCCTGCAGACATATATCCACGTGCTCTTTATTTTAATTAAATTTATTTCACTTTTAAGTCAATTTTCGTTCTCATTTGGTAACTGGACTTATTTTCGAATGTGCCGTAGAAAAAATACAAATAAAAAACTAAAATATCTCGAGAACGGCTACTCCTAGTGTAATGGGGTTGGACCTATTCTTTTCTTCGTTAAAAATTACGTATAAAACAAGCATTCAATGGATATATTTGAGCATGCGTAGTTTTTGATGTTAGATTTTGACAACTTTTGCGGGCCATTTTGCAAAAAAACCAGGTTATTTTTTCCAAAACATACCAAAATCTAATCAGCACCAGGGTAACTCACAAGTGACTTATCTACTGAATTTCGTGAAATTCGGCCGATAAGTTTTTTAGCCAGAGTAGATTCAGGCAATTTTTGAGGGCCATTTCACAAAAAAAGGCGGGTTCTTTTATCCAGAATCGTACTAAAAACTGATCAGCATCAGGGTCACACCAAAGTAACTTACATACCAAATTTTATGAAATTCGGTCCATTAGTTTTTGAGTTAGAGTGGATACATACATTGCACAGACAGACAGACGGACACACAGACACACACACAGACAGACAGACACACACACAGACGTCACACTAAAATAGTTTTTTCGTATTCAAGAGGTCTCGAAACGTGTAGATCCATCGCAAACTCGAGTTGCGATTTTCGGCATGATTCCAATACTTTCCCTATGCATTACCATGTATTGCACGGAAAGTAAAAATATAAAAATTTGAAATTTTTGCTCGAATTAAAAAAAAATTCTATCTACTTGTGGATTTTTCGTTAATAAAGCAAAATATAATGTTTCGAGAAAATTCATTAATATTTGTGGCAGCTGTAGTGTGCATAAGAAATCGAAGACAGACAGATGTACATAATTCCAATAATAGTCCTAACGTGTTCAAGAGGGACTAAAAATATATTGGCCTGAAAATCTCAAAATAGAGATTTGTAAAATCAATGCTCAGTAAAACTGATTAAAAATTTGAATACCTTCGGAATTGTAGACGAACGGACATTACTCCAAAAATTGCCAAGACATGTTCAAGAGGTCCTAAAACATATAATGGCATAAAAATCTGTAAATCGAAAATTTACGAGAAAATAATACTTTCTCAATCCTACGTATGAGAAAGTAAAAATCGAACCATATATCGATTCGCCAAATCTGTAAATCGAAAATTTTCGAGAAAATAACACTTTCTCAATCCTACGTATGAGAAAGTAAAAATCCGAAACATATATCGATTAAATTTCCAGATGATGCTAAAGGTGTATTAAGTGACATACAGTTTATCTGATCCACATGGGGAACTCAGAGCAAAAGGTATTCAACCAGAATACTGAATTTCTATGCATTGTTGCATGCCATTGTCAGATATGCATTAAAGAGAGGGATCGTAAGTTATAAGTTCAAAGATTGAACATAATTAATATTTATGTCAGGCATGTTAAATTTTTTTATAAGGATATAATATTTTACACCATGTATAATGCATTAACCATATATTATTTTTAACTAGATATGCTATTTTACTTTCCTCGTGCAGAAGCAGAGAAAAGTAATGAGGATAAGATATTTTGACTTGTGTCATTTCGCTTCATAGATATGCGTTTAGAAATAGATTAAGCATATTCCTTTAACCGATGAAGACTAAGAAAAGTATAGTGATCCCGATTGTATCGTAAGTCGGGTATTTACCGTAAATACATTGGTGGACATCCTAGATACCAGAAATGACTTTTCTTTACCTGTATGGGTTGATGCCGAATTGTTGGCGCGCCACAATCTCGAAAATTAATGAAGTGGTTTGTAACAAATTTGAGTAACATGTTTCGTACATTATGTAGATGTGATCACAAAGCGAGAAATTCAGAAAAATGTATATAGTGTGATCTATAGAACGTGATCATTTCTCTAAAAGCGCATTGTCATCATGTCATAGTACCGATTGCAGACCAGAGAGGGCTAAAAAAACGTACGTATTCGACCAGACTGAATGCAAATCTGAAATATGTTTTTCAATTTTCCCCTGGACCCGGAAACTTGTCTTTCAAAGTTCGGTTTTTTCTTTAATTTTGTGCTTATGTCTCAGGCCGAAGCCATTCCCACAGCATGATGCAGTTGCATGGTTTTGGGATTTCAATGCCTGATGAAGTAAACAGAAAAACTCTTTTCAGCTCATAGAGTTAGAGATGAGGCAATTTCTTTATTTCCATAATTCAGCTGAATAGGATTCAGAACTCGAAATGTCCAATTCTGTTCGTGAGAGAGAAAAAGTAACCTCTTTGACGGATGCCTCACCAGCAGGACGCTGGCCCCATCAGCACGACCCCAAGCAGGGAGTAGCAAGTGATCTGTAGGATCTGCTGGTTTTGCTAAAAACCATTGGCCCTTCGTAATCTGGGAAACCGCTGAAGGTAATTGGACTTAATTTGAAAGATATATTGCATGTATTGTATAGATGCCAATGTAGAAAATAATTAAAAATATACACACTTTTGCAAAAAAAAAAAAAAAAAAAAATGAAGCACCACCAAAAAATAACCCGATCATCTCGGAGTTCAGCATGTAAATGTCTTTATACCAAGTATGCATATGATTAAATTTGCAAGGCCAGTGAGTGTTAACTTTGGTCATAGCGCGCGTTTCTACTGCACAACTAGCATCATATAAAACAAGTTAAAAATATGGAGGTTTATCTTTGATTGTTATCGGCGTTGCAGATCTGTGGAGACACAACCAATATTGCCATTATGACGTTGCCGAACATCTTATAAGCAATTAGACGAGTTCGAACGTTGTCGTATAGTCGAGATGCGTGAAGCTGGCTGGTCATACCGAGATATAGGCCGCCACCTTCACCGAACGGACATTGCTGTGCAAAAGTGCTGGCATTAATGGCTGGTGCAAAGAACCCATTGGCAGAATGATGGCTCTAGAAGGCCAAAATGCACGAATGCGAGGCAAGATTGTTCGCCAGTACGGCATCACTGTTCGCCATCCAACGTGCTGTAGCCTCTTCCAAACCACCCGTGGTACCTTCTACCATCTCACAGGGCTGAGGTGGTGTTGTGTTCACGGAGGCTTTCAAGACGTCTGCCCATAACCCCATAATATCGGCAGAGTCGTTTGGAATAGTGTCGTAGCTGGAATAGTGTCATGGCTGCCGGCAGAGTGGCATCTCACAGTGTTCAGCGATGAATCACGTTTCAGGCTTTCAGCAGATGACCATCGGGCACGTGTGTGGAGGCTCCAGGACCAGCGGTACCAATCAGTACCAATCAGCGGTACCAGCGGTACCAATCAGCCTTTGTTTTACACAGGCACACAGCCACTACCCCTGGTGTAATGGTCTGGGGTGCTATGTCTTACGACAGCAGATCGCTTCTAGTCATTTTGCGTACAACTTCAACAGCTCAACGAAATGTTGATGAAATCTTGCGACCGTTTGCGTTACCTTTCATGACACATCATTCTGGGGTTATTTTTTAACAAAATAATGTCACGCCACATACGTCTCGCATATCTGTGGACTATCTCCGTGCTTTCGATACTGTTCCTTGGCCAGCAAGGTCTCCAGACCTTTCGCCAATCGAGCATGTATGGGGCATGCTAGGCGGCCATTTTCGGGCACCCCACTATGTAGCAGATCTGGAGCAACAATTGAGGAATGCCTGGCAGAATGTATCCCAGGATGACATTAGGAAACTTTATCACTCCTTACCTAGACGTATAGAAGCATGCATTGTCACCAAGGGGGGTGCCACCAATTACTGATTTGAAAATTCAATGTGCAATTGCTAACAATTGATGGGACACCACTGATGGATATTCTAGTTGTTTTGCATTTTCGCTACGCCACAGTTTTAAAAATTGTCCAGTTACCAACTGAGAATGAAAATTGAATTAAAAGTGCAAATTATTTGTCATTTTAAATAATTATGGACGTTATTTTGTGCAATTAAACTCAATATAATGAATTATTGAAGAAATAAAGTGGACGTGAATATGAGTCTGCAGGGAAAGTCATGTGCTGCCCACATCAGATCTTTTCGTTTCAAGCCCGTATCCTGACAGCCGAGAAGAAAACACTTTGGGATGGATCGCTGCCATTTGCAGAGTTCGACGTTTTTAAACAAACATTATTTGATTTGCATTTTATTCTACAAATTTGAATAAGAATAAAAATATTTTAATAATTGTTTATAAATTTTGAGGAATCTAATATCCAAACAGCTTTTATTTATGGTCATCCGTGGTGTATCTAGGCCATTCAGAAAAAGTACAACATGAGTTACGATCAGAGGATTTGAGAAAAGATAAACAGGACTTGCAAATGCAATAGAAATATGCGAACATAAATAAAAGGGGGCTTACAAGTTCGAATGTTTAGATTAAAGACTGATTTCAAGTGTCATTTAAGAAAATTAATACATAATCATATAACCTGTCCATTGGGAGCTGTTTATAAAACTGGGTTTCTATGGCAGACATAGTCTGGACTATGGCAGACATAGCATATATGGACCTATTCCTCGTTTATTCTGTTCTCGTCAGCATGAAAGAGCAGATATCTGTAAAGACAGTAAGAAAATTTGCTATGTATCTCAATTCTGCGCATTTCCACTGAGACCGGCAATTTCACTCCTATCACGCAGCCAGATTCAAATGTTTTAAAGATTGGGCTCAGGCTGTAACGTTCAAGTTCAGATATTTTCATATTCAGATATTTTTTATAGGCTCATCGCAGAAACTTCTGAAAATCTCTCTTACCGCGAATAGTATTTGCTATTTCCAGAAGTCGCCCAAATGTCGCCAATTGGTTGTAAATCGCCAAATCTGGCAATCCTTCTTCGATCTTCGGCATATAGCAACCCTAGATTCACGTCATGGGAAAAGGATGGTTTAAGGCTGTTTTCTCCTTGTTTTCAAAAGAGACTCTGATGAGAGAGTGTAGTTTGCACGTTCGCAACAATATCAAAGTCATTCTAAGAATATCAGAGAAGGGGACTGATGCACGATGTTTTGACTAACTTCATGACTACCTTTTGACTAACATTCGCAGCAGTAAGTTGTCTCCAAAACAGACAGTAGTCAGGAACCAGTTTTCTGGAGATTGTGATGCTTTCTTTGCTTTTGGGATTTATTTCTAATATTCAGTTAAAGATGGGCTTTTATATACTAATTTTAAATCCACATCTTTCTGCATCCTAATAATCTCTTCTTTAATTAAAGCAATATTTGAGTCGAAAGGTGTCACTATCCATTGTTTGGTTACAATCAATCGAAATGTATCACAATCCACTCCAATAAAAACGAATTCATAAGAAATTCAAAGCATGGCTTTAGATTCTTTATTTTCTTAAATATGTTCTAAAAATCATTATAAAATGTTTCTTAAATTCTTTCGTATGATTTAATTTTGTTGTCTTTAAATTTAGCAACAGAATAAGCAGTTATTCTTAATTTTAGATTGGGGAAGTGGTCAAGTTTATTTGTTGCCAGATATCTTTGAAAAAGCTTTATTTTATTTTGAAAACGGAAGACTGATTGGAAGACTGAGCATTGATTTTTCGTTGGTGTACTGGATTCCAATATTAAAGGTGTAGCATGGCATCTGTAAAGAACATTAGTGTTGCAAGGTGAAAGAAAATATAAAATAAATAGTACTCATACATAGTGTCACGTACCTAAGCTCAGTGATTTTATGTGGAGCTAATTATATATATATATATATATATATATATATATATATATATATATATACAGGATGATCGGAAAATGTCTGGCCAAATATTAAAGGGGGTTATAGGGGACGAATATAAAAACATTCGCAGAACAATGCGTGTTCGGAAACGCCGCATGAAGGTTATAGAGGGAGATGCGTAGGGCAGTCGAAGCAAGTCGGCAATGCGGGAAGCTGTCATTCCCCGCTGTGATGTGAAATGCTGGCCGTTGTGCCTCAGTGCATCCGGAGTGGTATTTGGTTCCAGCACGATGGAGCGCCGTCACACTTTAGCCGTGATGTCAGGAATTAGATGGACGCTACTTATCGACATCAGTGGATTGGTCGAGGAGGACCTGTTCCCTGGCCGCCACGATCACCAGATCTGTCAAGCTTGGATTCCTTTCTGTGGGGCCACTTGAAAAGCATCATCTACGATACCCCTGTGGACTCCGCCGACGATCTCGTCGCCAGATTGGCTGTTGCTGCTGGAGATGTGCAGGACATGGCTGGTGTTTTTGCTAAGGTACGTAGTTCTATGCGGCGGCGATGTGAAGCTTGTATTATGGTTGGTGGTCGCTTTTTCGAGCATTTGCTGTGACATGGTGATTTAATAAAGGGCTTGTTACATTTGTTTGTGTCTCTTTCCTTTTACCTTTTCAATTTCTTTACTCTCCAGGACTTTTACGCGGCGTTTCCGGACACGCATTGTACTGCGAATCTTTTTACATTCGTCCCCTCTAACCCCCTTTAAAATTTGGCTAGACATTTTCCGATCACCCTGTAATATATATATATATATATATATATATATATATATATATATATATATATATATATATATAGATAGTGATCCGGCGGTCAGGGGCATCCGTTTCCGTCTGATCGCTGGATTGCCGGGTCGTGAGTTCGAATCCCGCCAGCGGGCATGTATGTTGTGTCGAGGCAAAGTCAGACTTCTGCCCTTGGGGAGCCTCAATAAAAGTGAAGCTGCATATTCTCCCCTTCGCCATGGGACCAGGGGTCTAGTGTGGACGTGGTGCTAGACGCTCCTCACCACGGGGCATAAGTCACAACACAATAACACACACACACATATATATATATATATATATTATTCACAACAACAAATATTAGGAATTGCACAATTACAAAATATTCATTACCTAGGTTGACTTCATGTGGACCGTAAGGACAAAACGAATCGTCTGTATACCTAATGTTTACCTAGGCTCAAAATATTAATTCATTTAATTTCACCTGAAGTGTTATTCTCAATATACTTAGCATCAATTAACAAATGCTTAAATTAAATATGAAAATCACGATACTTCCAGCACTAGTTAGAAAGTGAATTGTCAGAGAGGCGCTCTTGAAAACTGTTTTAATTACTCAATTTGTACCAGATTTAATGAAATTTTGTCCAATAGTTCTAATTCAGCGCTTATGTGTATTGATTTACAATAGATACATACATTGTACACACACACACACATATATATATATATACACATTACCCCAAAATATTCTATTCCTGCTGTAGTATGTCGAAAATGTGTATATTCATCGAATAGTATATACATGCTGCATTTAAATACTTTCTCCGTAATATATTACCACGAGTGTACATAAAGTAAAAATTGTTGCTTAGCATAATAAAAGAGTGTACAAATAATATATGTGATTATAGCAGACATTAACATTCAATTCCGTCAACTAAATTAGATTTGAAGTCGATTTTTCATTATATTTTCCAGATTGCCCACTAACTCTTCCGGGAACTGTTGACAAAATGATATAATACTATTATTCCGATTAATAAGCGTCTGAGACTCTCCATACTACTACTGTGTTATTAATGGCTAATTAGTTTGATAAACGCATCGTTAGATCGTTGAATTTCGCATCCCTAGGGATTGCAGAGGATTACATGAGTAACTGCTGCTTGGAAAGTGCCATGTACTAATGAATGGCCTACTGCAAACATGTAATAAAATTAAAATATTATTCCACGTCGCTAATGAAATGTAGCTTTTGATTGTGTCAATTGTAAGAATTGTACTTCATGCGTGATAAATATGGCTGGATTAGTTAATAAATGTAAAGATAATGTTGAAGTTGAATTGTTAGTCAATAACGGAAGTACTGTGTGTGCATAGTGAAAGTATAGTAACAGGTTGAAAATTCGAATGAGAGTTTTTGATGGAAGAGTACGCTTCAAGTATCCCTGAACTCGAATCGAACGTTTTTGAGATGATGTGTGTGTGTGCGTGTGTAGTACATTTTAAGCATCCATGAACTCGAATCGAACGTTTTTAAGATGTGTGTGTGTTGTTGTTGTGGAGACCCAGACCGTCCGACCTACCAGAAAGGTGTAAGGTAACAGTTTGGACGGCCTGGAAGTGCCACCCAATTTAGACCGGAACCCAGTGGGGTAGGCATCCACATGAACCGTACCCTCCTTCCCCTACCACCAACCTCTCAGAAGGACTTACGGACCCACATGTTTAACGTGATCGTACTCCGCATGAACACGGCGGCAGTTGTGGCAGCGTGCAAATCCAGCCCGCAAACCACCGGGCTACTGCGCCCGAAATGTGCCAACAGCACGCGGTGTTCCCAGGTGGTCACCCACCCAAGTACTAACCGCGCCCGATGCTGCCTGACTTCGGCGATCTAACGAGAACAGGTGTTTTCAGCACGGTACGGCCGTTGGCTAGATGTGTGTATGTGTGCTAGATGTGTGTATGTGTGCTAGATGTGTGTACTAGATGTGTGTGTGTGTGTATGTGGAGCTCTCATTTAGTGAAATATGATCAATATCATGTATCCCGCCTCAGATTGACAAAAATAGTCGAAATTGCAAAAAACAACATTCATTTAACGAAAGTCACGCCGAATGGATTGATTAAATTTTAAAATATTTGAATATATAGGCTATATTGCTTATTGTGGATGTTATTAATATTGATCAACAATTTAGAGTTGAGCAAATTATAAGTTAATTGGGTACTTCAGAATAGTCATCAAGAAATTGTCATCACGAAAATTGTCATGGGAATTGTCATCACGAACAGTGCAAAATATATAAATCAATATTAAAAACATTGTGTCTTGGTTCTTGTACATTATTATCTTGCTCTAACAGAAGTTAATTAATTGCATTGTATAGGGAAAGCCATATGCTGCCCATATCATATTTTCGTTACTTGTAAAACATAAGCTAACTTGGCGTTATGGGTACTAGTGACCATTGCTTATTAAATTGCTTTGTAAGTTACTTTATTCTATTTTGATAACACAATACCACATACGGTGATGCTATTAAAGTCCTTGAGTACATCAAAAGCTTTATAAGAAATCCTAATGCATGTACTGAGTTTAGAAACAAAGCTCTGGTAATTCAGGAGTTTTGAATGTTGAAAGAAATTAAAGTTGTCCACTTGAAACCATGCCTTATTAAAGCACAATCTGTTGAATATACCAATTAAGATCAGAAAAGTATGATAGTAGCATGAATGGAAATAAATAAAAGACGTCACTTGCTGTAAAGTTTAAAATTAGTGTAAAATATGAAGAAACGAGATTAACATGAAAGTGTTAAATGTTCGCTTTTTGAAACTCTGTTTAGCTGCCCTTCGAAATTGGATGTCACTAGTGTTTCACTTCTTTGAAGTTTGATTAACGGAATAAAGGCAGGAGAGAATTTTCAGGAGATCTTGGGTAAACAAAATGATGAAACTGGGGATATTGGTTCTGGCGATATTGGAGTTGAAGTTGTAAACGATCAACAAGAAGAAAGTTTGACGATTAAAATGTCCGAAAATAATGGCGTTTTGGGACATACTCATAAAGGAAGGTATAACGATGTTCAAAAAGAATAGAGTGTGGCCGTCTAAATATTAAAATAGAATGCGATTTTGGAACATTCTCAAAAAAGAAAAGATATCAACACTCAACAAGAAGACATTGTAGTGGTATAAATATCCAAATTGAATGACGTTTTGGAACATACTCAAAAAGGAAGAGATAACAATGATCAACAACAAAGTGTGGCGGTTAAAATGTCCGAAAATAATGGCGTTTTGAAACTTACTCAAAAACGAAAAGATAACAGCGGTCAGCAGGAAGAGAGTGTGACGGTTTAAATATCCAAATAGAATGACGTTTTGGAACATACTCAAAACGGAAAAGATAACAAAGATCAACAAGGGAGTGTGTCTGTTAGAATGCCCGTAAAAGAGGGACGTTTTGAAACATACTCAAAAAGGAAGAGATAATAACTATCAACAAGAAGAGAGTGTGACTGGTAAAATGCCCGAAAAGAATGACGTTTTGAAACATACTCAAAAAGGAAAAGTTAACAACTATCAACAAAATGAGGGTATGATGATTAACATGTTCGAAGAGAATGTCGTTTTGGAATATACTCAAAAACAAGAGTTAACAAGGAAATGTAATCATAAATGAAGGAAATCAGAAGACTTAAATCTGTAAATAAAATCCCCAAATGCAAGATTACTAAACTTCAAGTAGAATTGATGCAATGAAGCAAATCAGGCGACATGCAAGAGAACGGTTAGAGAAACAAGATGAGAATATGCTAAATAAATCTTTCGTTAAATGACCAAAGCCTGATACTGGGAAAAATGTAATAGTAAAATTTTTTGAAAACGACTGATCTAAAACTGATCCTAAAGCCTCTTTCGTACCAAAAAGTTGGATTCCGGTTGAACCAGAGAAACATAATCGGGAGATGGATAAATTGAAAAGAACAGGATAGATATCTAGTACCTTCTTCAAAGGGGATAGAACATTTTCATTCGAGTTGAAACATCTCCATCTCAATGTTCTGTTAAAATTGGTGCCTCAACTTAAATTCAATTTTTTGACAACTTTCCCTACAATACAGAGTATATCTACAATACATAGTATATCGGATTCTGCTGGATATACTCGTTAGAATCCCTGAAATTGTATTAGTCATTTTTGTGGATATTCTATATGCATCTCTATGCTTCTTTGGCTATCTGTGAGTGCGTACATACGTGTTAACGTCTACGGAGATGTTAGTTTTAGAATATATTGAGCAAATGTAATGACAATTGGTATGAATGTTTCGAACATTTAACATTACATGTTTATTAATTTTGAGGGCAAACGGACTAAGAGAAGGACTTTAATTTTTACATTCTTATACGAAGTACAGAGAAGGTATTGTTTTCACGAAAATTTTTGAATTCAAAATTTTGATGTTAATATATGTTTTACGTCTGCCTGAACATGTTTTGACCATTTTTATAGTGATATCCGTCCGTCTGTCTGTGAAAGATTTCTTGTGTACATAATCATTGCCACAAAAATTAATGGATTTTCACGAAATTTTATATTTGGCTTTGTTACCGGAAAATCTAGAAATTGAGAGAGTTTTTTGAAATTTAAGTGAAAACTTTGAAATTTATTGTACATTTTATATTTCCACGACATGGCTGGGTAGGACAAAATTTGACATAGTCATACATAAAATAAGTTAATTGTTGCTCAGTGATCACGAAAATTACTAATTTCCACCACTGGTGAAAAATAGCCGTGTTACAATTTTTGTGTTCATGACGTCATTTGTTCCATTATGGGGACGGCAAGTTACCTGAAAATCTGAACGATGTTATTGATGATGATCTTACTTACTGAAATGGCCTTTCGAGTGCTGATTTCTAAGTTATGTGTTTCTATGATTTTAAAGAGCTTGCATCTTCTTTTAAAGTGTTTCTATGTGTTTTAGTTATTTGGGCTGCTTTAATCAGATTTAGAAACATTCTATTTGGTTTAAGGTGCATTTATGGGATAGTGAGTGGGATATAGGTGATTAATATCCACGACAACTCAGTAACAAAGTAATTCGACAACGGAAACTCGACAACTCGCAACAACGACAACTCGACAATTAATTAATGGCGACGCCCCCCCCCCCCAAATCGAAAATTTAGCGATGTGTTGGAAAGTGAGACAAAGATTTTTCTGTGAATATTAAATAAAATGAAGCTATTGTTAAGGTGGCGGACAAGAAATCCATTACACAGCATCAAATAATAAACTTTGGAAACTATGTTAAGGATTTACAGAGTCTTTATGAGCATGTTCAATTAACACTAGAACAACGGAAGCGGTCATTTTGGCCGCATAAACACTTTGAGAAACGATTTCTCCTAAACGGCTAAACCCAGCCCATTGAAATTTTATGACTTTTCTTCAAGTTATTGAAAACACAAAAGAAAATAAGAAAATTCATGAAATTTTAAGGGACTGGGTTTAGCCGTTTTGGAGGAATCTTTTCTCAAAGTAGTTATGCGGTCAAAATGACCACTTCCGTCGTTCTAGTGTTAAAAGTGTAGTAGAAAAATGTATTTGTGGATATGGTGAAAGCTGGTGTTACAAGTGTGGATAAGGCAGTAGATATAGTTATGGAGAGATTCAAATTATTTCAAGCTAATGTACTCAATAGACTTGAATAGTTGAGACGTGCGCAGATAAAAGAAACCGTAAAAGACACCGATTAGGTAGGAATATGATTAATAGAGGCTTAAGCGTTAATGAAACATATATGAGTGGGGTGCTTTGGATGTCGAAGGGCACGTTCAGCTTTCTGAGTCAGAATTCCTTCCAACTCCCATTGGTAATCAATATGAAACTGAAAAAGCTCAAATTCCGGTGAATTTTTTTTCTGTTGAGATGGGAAATATGAAAAATAATGAACTGGCATCGCCTAGTTATAAAAGGGACATTAAAGGTTCAAGAATGCAAAACGAGAAATTCCGTCCGCAAAATGGACCAACTATGGGACTCATTTTAGGTGAAAATGTTAATACCTTGTTGAAAAGGCGGTTGACTTCAGTTGAGGGATTGCATGAGTGTACTGGTATCCGGGTCATAAAAAAAACCAAAGGACGAGACGAATTTTTGTAAGTTTATTCCATCTAGATACGTTGCCCAAAAATGTCATTGAGAGCCTGAACTTTCTAAACGTCGGACTCGATTGTGTTAAACTAAGACGAGAAACATAGACCGATATGCTTCTTTTGTTCTATCAGCTAACGAGGAACATTATCACGCATGGCTAGTTGTCCTCAGGGTATCTGAATTCTTGGGTCGTCTACGACAAATTGTTGGGGAAGCAGTGGATTATGAGCCTGTGGAATATAATCCTGACGATGCATGTGATCAAAATCCTGGTAACAGTTCGACGCAAAATAAGTGACTATCAAACAATCTAACAGCTAATCAATTAAATGGATCTAACTGTCCATCTGTTACCGTATTTTGCAATTATGCCAATTCAATGAGAGATCTTAAGAAATTTACTAGAAATGGTCCAGGTCTCCTAATTTGCCATCAAAACATTCGTAATTTGAGGAGAAACTTTTCCCAATTTCGGGCTTGTTTTTAACTTTTTGAAATTAAACCGCATATCATAATACTGTCCGAAATAAGAATTAACAAGAAACGATACCTATTTTTACTCAATTCCTGATTATGTTTCACACTTTAGGTGCCAATATAAGTATCGCGCTTGTGGCCTTTATTTATTTCTAACAAAATTGTATGTCTGCTGTACGAATATACTGGTTGTTTTTCGAGATCTTGCGACAGCTGATATGATAAATGTCAATTGTATTTATGGCGGTTTAAAATTTTCTGCATATGCCGTTTATATAGATACCAGTTCCGTGCCATAAACAGATTTCTTAATGAAATTAAGTGCATTTCACATAGTCGTGGGAAAATTGATGAATACATTGTTGGTGATGTCAATATTAATATTCTTAACGATTCCAACCATTCAGTGAATCATTATCTTATTGAGCTCGCTGCTAATGGATTTGCTTCCTTGATTAAGACCCCAACGCGCATGACTGAAGCAATTGACATATGTATTGATCACACACTTTGTGAGGCTGTGTAACTTGTCAAGAAGAGCGTTTTGATTGGTGGCATTGATATAATTGATCATTTAATGCAAAACTTACCTATAAAATTTTGTGAAATTCGGTGTATTAGTTTTTTAGTTAGAGGGGATACAAAATCTGCACAGACAGACAGACTCACAGACTCACACACAGACGTCACGCTAAAAATGGTGTTTTCGTATTCTAGAGGCCTTGAAACGTGTATATCCGTCGGAAACTCGAGTTGCGATTTTCGACATGATTCCAATACTTTCCCTATACATTACCATGTATTGCAGGGAAAATAAAAAGCTGATGTGGGCAGCACATGACTTTCCCTGCAGACTTATATTAACGTTCTCTTTATTTTAACTAAATTTATTTCACTTTTAATTCAATTTTCGTACTCATTCGGTAACCGGGCTTATTTTCAAAGGTGGCGTAGGGAAAGTAAGAAAAACTAAAATATCTCGAGAACGGCTAGTCCTAGTGTAATGGGGTTGGCCTTATTCTTTTCGTCGTTAAAAATTACGTATTAAATCAGCATTTAATGGACATATTTGAGTATACCCAGTTCTATAGTTTAGATTTGGACGATTTTTGTGGGCCATTTTGCAAAAAAAAGCAGGTTATTTTTTTCCGAATCGTACCAAAATCTAATCAGCACTAAGGGAACCCACAAGTGACTCATCTGCCAAATTTTGTGAAATTCGGTCCATCAGTTTTTCAGTTAGAGTGGATACAAGCTTTTGCGGGCCATTTCGCAAAAAAAGCCGAGTTCTTTTATTCCGAATCGTACCCAAAACGAATCAGCACCAGACTCGCTCAAAAGTGACTTACCTACCAAATTTTGTGAAATTCGGTCCATTAGTTTTTTAGTTAGAGTGGATACAAAATCTGCACAGACAGACAGACACACAGACACACAGACAGACATACACACAGACGTCATGCTAAAAATAGTTTTTTCGTATTCTAGAGGTCTCGAAACGTGTAGATCCGTCGAAAACTCAAGTTGTGACTTTCGGCATGATTCCAATACTTTCCCTATACATTACCATGTATTGCAGGGAAAGTAAAAATCTGATGTGGGCAGCACATGACTTTCTCTGCGGACTTATATCAACGTTCTCTTTATTTTAATTAAATTTATTTCACTTTTAATTCAATTTTCGTTCTCATTGCGTAGGGAAAGTACGAAAAACTAAAATAACACGAGAACGTCTAGTCCTAGTGTAATGGGATTGGTCTTATTCTTTTCGTCGTTAAAAATTACGTATTAAACGAGCATTTAATGGATATATTTGAGTATACCTAGTTTAGTTTAGATTTTGACGATTTTTGCGGGCTATTTTGCAAAAAAAGGCAGGTTATTTTTATCCGAATAGTACTAAAATCTAATCAGCACCAGGCTAACCCACATGTGACACATCTACCGAATTTTGTGAAATTCGGTCCATTAGTTTTTTAGTTAGAGTGGATACAAGCTTTTGCGGGCCATTTTGCAAAAAAAGGCGGGTTCTTTTGTTCAAAGCGTACCTAAAACCAATCAGCACCAGACTCGCTCACAAGTGACTTACCTACCAAATTTTGTGAAATTCGGACCATTAGTTTTTTAGTTAGAGTGGATACAAAATCTGCACAGACAGACAGACACACAGACACACAGACAGACAGACACACAGACACACACACAGACGTCACGCTAAAAATGTTTTTTTCGTATTCTAGCGGTCTTGAAACGTATAGATCCGTCGAAAACTCGAGTTGCGATTTTCGACATGATTCCAATACTTTCCCTATACATTACCATGTATTGCAGGGAAGGTAAAAATCTGATGTGGGCAGCACATGACTTTCCCTGCAGACTTATATCCACGTGCTCTTTATTTTACTTAAATGTATTTCAATTTTAATTCAATTTTCTTTCTCATTCGGTAACCGGACTTATTTTCAATGGTGGCGTAGAGAAAATAAGGAAAACTAAAATATCTCGAGAACGGCTAGTCCTAGTGTAATGGGGTTGGTCTTATTATTTTCGTCGTTAAAAATTACATATTAAACGAGCATTTAATGGATTTATTTGAGTATACCTAGTTCTTCAGTTTAGATTTTGGCGATTTTTGCGGGCCATTTTGCCAAAAAAGGCAGGTTATTTTTTTTTTAATCGTACCAAAATCTAATCAGCACGGAGTAACCCACAAGTGACTCATCTACCGAATTTTGTGAAATTCGGTCAAGTAGTTTTTCAGTTAGAGTGGATACAAGCTTTTGCGGGCCATTTCGCAAAAAAGGCGGGTTCTTTTATTCCAAATCGTACCCAGAACAAATCAGCACCAGACTCGCTCACAAGTGACTTACCTACCAAATTTTGTGAAATTCGGTCCATTAGTTTTTTAGTTAGAATGGCCACAAAATCTGCACAGACAGACAGACACACACACAGACGTCACGCTAAAAATGGTTTTTTCGTATTCTAGATGTCTTGAAACGTGTAGATCCATCGAAAACTCGAGTTGTGATTTTCGACATGATTCCAATACTTTCCTTATACATTACCATGTATTGCAGGGAAAGTAAAAATCTGATGTGGGCAGCACATGACTTTCCCTGCAGACTTATATCCACGTTCTATTTATTTCAATTAAATGTAATTCACTTTTAATTCAATTTTCGTTCTCATTTGATAACTGGACTTATTTTCAAAGGTGGGGTGGAAAAATACGAAAAAAAACTAATATATCTCGAGAACGGCTAGTCCTAGTGTAATGGGGTTGGTCTTATTCTTTTTTTCGTTAAAAATTACGCATTAAAAAAGCATTTAATGGATATATTTGAGCATACGTAGCTTTTTAGTTTAGATTTTGGCAATTTTTGCGGGCCATTCTACAAAAAAAGGCAGGTTATTTTTTTCTGAATCGTACCAAAATCTAATCAGCACCAGGGTGACCTATACGTGACTCATCTACCGAATTTTGAGAAATTCGGTCCATTAGTTTTTCAGCTAGAGTGGATACAAGCTTTTGCGGGCCATTTCGCAAAAAAAGGCGGGTTCTTTTATTCCGAATCGTACCCAAAACTATTCAGCACCAGCCCCGCCCACAAATGACATACCTACAAAATTTTGTGAAATTCGATTCATTAGTTTTTTAGTTAGAGAGGATACAAAATCTGCACAGACAGACAGACAGACATACACACAGACAGACACACAGACAGACAGACACACAGACACACACACAGACGTCACGCTAAAAATAGTTTTTTCGTATTCTAGAGGTCTCGAAACGTGTAGATCCGTTGAAAACTCGAGTTGCGATTTTCGGCATGATTCCAATACTTTCCCTATACATTACCATGTATTGCAGGGAAAGTAAAAATCTGATGTGGGCAGCACATGACTTTCCCTGCAGACTTATATTCACGTTCTCTTTATTTAATTAAATTTATTTCACTTTTAATTCAATTTTCGTTCTCATTCGGTAACCGGACTTATTTTCAAAGGTGGCGTAGAGACAATACGAAAAACTAAAATATCTCGAGAACGGCTAGTCCTAATGCAATGGGGTTGGTCTTATTCTTTTCATCGTTAAAAATTACGTATTAAACGAGCATTTAATGGATATATTTGAGTATACTTAGTTCTTTAGTTTAGATTTTGACGATTTTTGCGGGCCATTTTGCAAAAAAAGGAAGGTTATTTTTTTCCGAATCGTACCAAAATCTAATCAGCATCAGGGTAACCCACAAGTGACTTATCTACCGAATTTTGTGAAATTCGGTCCATTAATTTTTTAGTTAGAGTGGATACAAGCTTTTGCGGGCCATTTCGCAGAAAAAAGGCGGGTTCTTTTATCCCGAATCGTACCCAAAACTAATCAGCACTAGATTCTTCCACAAGTGACATACCTACCAAATTTTATGAAATTCGGTCAATTATTACTTTCCCTGCAATACATGGTAATGTATAGGGAAAGTATTGGAATCATGCCGAAAATCACAACTCGAGTTTTCGACGGATCTACACGTTTCGAGACCCCTAGAATACGAAAAAACCATTTTTAGCGTGACGTCTGTGCGTGTGTCTGTGTGTCTGTCTGTCTGTCTGTCTGTCTGTCTGTCTGTCTGTGTGTCTGTCTGTGTGTCTGTCTGTCTGTCTGTGCAGATTTTGTATCCACTGTAACTAAAAAACTAATCGACCGAATTTCACAAAATTTGGTAGGTAAGTCACTTGTGGCCGGGGCTAGTGCTGATTAGTTTTGGGTACGATTCGGAATAAAAGAACCCGCCTTTTTTTGCGAAATGGCCCGCAAAAGCTTGTATCCACTCTAGCTGAAAAACTAATGAACCGAATTTCACAAAATTCGGTAGATGAGTCACGTATAGGTCACTCTGGTGCTGATTAGATTTTGGTACGATTCGGAAAAAAATAACCTGCCTTTTTTTGCAAAACGGCCCGCAAAAATCTTCAAAATCTAAACTAAAGAACTTGGTATACTTAGATATATCCATTAAATGCCCGTTTAATACGTAATGTTTAACGACGAAAAGAATAAGACCAACCCCATTACACTAGGACTAGCCGTTCTCGAGATATTTTAGTTTTTAGTACTTTCCCTACGCCACCTTTGAAAATAAGCCCGGTTACCGAATGAGAACGAAATTTGAATTAAAAGTGAATTACATTTAATTGAAATAAATAGAACGTGGATATAAGTTTGCAGGGAAAGTCATGTGCTGTCCACATCAGATTTTTTTTTAGTTAGAGTGGATACAAAATCTGCACAGACAGACACTCAGACACACACACAGACGTCACGCTGAAAATGGTTTTTCGTATTCTAGAGGTCTCGAAACGTGTAGATCCGTCGAAAACTCGAGTTGCAATTTTCGGCATGATTCCAATACTTTCCCTACACATTACCATGTATTGCAGGGAAAGTAAAAAATCTGATGTGGGCAGCACATGACTTCCCCTGCACACTTATATTCACGTTCTCTTTATTTTAATTACATTTAATTCACTTTTAATTCAATTTTCGTTCTCATTTGATAACTGGACTTATTTTCAAAGGTGGCGTAGAAAAAATACGAAAAAACTAATATATCTCGAGAACGGCTAGTCCTAGTGTAATCGGGTTGGTCTTATTCTTTTCTTCGTTAAAAATTACGTATTAAACAAGCTTTTTATGGATATATTTGAGCATACGTAGTTTTTTATTTTAGATTTTGGCGATTTTTGCGGGCCATTTTGCAAAAAAAGGCAGGTTAACTTTTTCTGAATCATACCAAAATCTAATCAGCACCAGGGTGACCTATACGTGACTCATCTACCGAATTTTGTGAAATTCGGTCCATTAGTTTTTCAGCTACAGTGGATACAAGCTTTTGCGGGCCATTTCACAAAAAGGCGGGTTCTTTTATTCCGAATCGTACCTAAAACTAATCAGCACCAGCCCCGGCCACAAGTGACTAACCTACAAAATTTTGTGAAATTCGGTCCATTAGTTTTTTAGTTAGAGTGGATACAAAATCTGCACAGACAGACACACAGACAGACAGACACACAGACACACAGACAGACAGACACACACACAGACATCACGCTGAAAATGGTTTTTTCGTATTCTAGAGGTCTTGAAACGTGTAGATCCGTCGAAAACTCGAGTTGCGATTTTCGACATGATTCCAATACTTTCCCTATACATTACCATGTATTGCGGGGAAAGTAAAAAACGTTGTGAAAATCAGGAAATTCGCATTTTTAAATGCAAAATAAGCAATATTATTTATAATAAAGAAAAATACGTAAGGTATCGCTTTAATCGAAAAAGAACAAAGAATGAATACCCAAAGAAAGTATGTACATTTACGACTATTTCAAATATAAAGTCTCTCGTCTTAAAAGAAGATCTACCGACACAATGGACCATTGCAGTGTCTTTAAATATCCCTGTAGTGACTGTAACCAGGATAATAAATAAAGATTTAAATCTTCAAGCTAAAGTTCACGGCCTTTTACCTGGACATGAGACTGGGAGTAGAACATTTTGTAGAATTCTCTATGCAAATTACTTAGCCGGCGATAGATAGAAATAGCCGGCGATAGACATTGTGACGATTGACGAAGCATGGATCTATTTAAGAGACTGTAACAAATGAAGATCGATTTACTATCGCAAAAGAGGAGGAAAATACTTTAAATCTTTGTTCCAAGAATTAAAAAATTTCGATAAAGGATTCATTACTATAGCCAGTCTTTCGTACAATGGTAAATTAAGTTATAAATTGTCGTTATTCTTAAATGTTGATATTATTAAATGTCGATATATTATTTATAGAAGAAATATTATTTTTTTATTCGCAAAGTCTTAACACAGCAGAACTTCATTAAGATCAGAATCTACTGCTAAATTTCTTGTGAATATGACAAAAGATACAGGTATTAAAACTATATTTTTGCTCACATTCCTTCAACGTCCCTTGATGTTTCATCAATAGATTATTGTGCTTTTGGGTTGTTAAAAAGAGAGTATTCGAAAGGCAGACCTAAAATAATAGATGGACTATGGAAAATTGTGAAAAAGGATTGGAATAAAATACCACTCATAACTTCAAAACCTCTCTTATCTTGGGAATTAAGATGTATCTAATGATAGTCCAGAGAAAGGGCCATCAGATAGAATATGTAAAAAGAAATATTGTTACTTCAAATCTTAATTACACTGCTTTAAATTTATTTTAAAAATGTGTAAAAAGCCTTTGCATTTGTAGAAGAAGTCATGTTCTGGATGTAAAAGATTAGATTATTACTTTCCTTCATAAGGTATAAGGAAAGTATTGTGACGGGGTCGAAAATTCGAATTCGAGTTTTCGACGGGAGATCACGTTTCAAGCATCGCTGATCACGAATCAAACATTTTTGAAGTGATGTGTGTGTGTATGTGTGTGTGCGTGCGTGTGTGTGTGTGTGTGTGTGTGTGTGTGTGTCAGTGGAGACGATAACTGACGAACGAATGGACCGATTCGAACGAAATTTGGTACAAAAATCACAATCCATAAACACTGGAAGCCTATTGTTTTTATACGCAATCGAATGTTCAGAATCCCCCTAAATTTTCGAGTGAAATTTGAAAAAATCGTCAGAAAATCAAAACCGCTAGTAAAGTTACGCAAATAGACATTTCTTATGTAGTTTTACATTAGAAAACGATTGACATAAATTTTAAAACGCTAACACGAACCGTTCTCGAGATATTGCACATTTTTCAAAAAAATTATCAAAAAGTCATATAAAATAGAAAAAAAAATATTTTCTATTGAGAAACATGTTCACTTTTCATATGTAATATCATGCGATAAATTGGGTGACATCATTCTCGTGGATCTAGCTCGTTCCATTCATGAAAAAAGATACTTTGTGTAATACTTTTGCATTTGAACGCCAATAGTCATTTATCTGCTGTAAGAATAACTTATTTCTTGGTCCATAGCGCTTGGCGAGATTTTGGCGACGAAATTGGCGGAATGTCGCCAATTTGGGGACTTTTTGAAATGTTGCCAAATTAACGAAAATCTCGCCAAATGGATAAAAATGACGCTAAATCAATTAAAATGTCGACTAATTGTCGAAAATTCAATATCTTGAAAAGAATATTAGTATCTACTATAAGAAAACCTACTGTTTTTACTGTAAAAGTACATTCATTACATTATATAAGGAAAATCATGTGTTGCCCACATCAGATTTTTTGACATGTAACAAGAAGTCAGGATTTGAAATATCAGGTTACCTGAATTGTAACTGCGACAGGCAACGTCGTCCTCATTTGCTACCCAACCTTGATTTCAAACGCATACTTTTCACAGCCCTTGTGTACAAAATTTCATTGTTTTCAGAAGCGAATAAGCTTTGATACCATTAACATCCATAGCTTGGTTAAACTATTACTTCACACTTTACGCCACCCGGCCACTCAAACGGCTACTGCAAACCCTCGGGTCAGTTGAGTGGTCTAGGACATCAACACCTTACGCCATTGTGTAATTTAAATTACCAATTCCCCCGTATACCAGTACCATTTTTTCTGTAAGCATTGTAACGAAATACTCCCCCCCCCTTTTATTAAATTAATTCTTTCTAAATTCATGTTTCGGATGCACCGCTTCAAAAATCCATTTTGCTCTATCGTTTTCGGCGAATTCTAAATTATACTTTCGATTTCAAACTTTGTTCTTGAAAATAAATTAATACCCCTTTTGATAGGAGGCCAAATATTTCACTCCTTCTTCCTGGAGCCGTTAGGTCTGTAATGATAACCCCTCGCGCTTTAATACATTATGACGTCCTCTTCTTTTCCCGCGAAATATTTTTATATGGAAATATACCGGCGTTATATTTTCTTTCGTCATGAAAGTGCGTAATGTTACAAAAGACGCTTATGTCTATTTTTGGTAAATAGTTTTAGTTAGCGATATGATTTGATCGGGGTAGGTCATGCTTTGCTCACGGGGGCAACTGAATCAAAAATTCTATTTGTAAATTGTTGAATTTGTTTTAAATTGAATTAAATATCATTAAAATGCTTTATATATTAAAGTGACGCGTTATCGAAGGTGAGATGATTAGAAGGAAAATTTAATGTATTACGATCATCCGGTGTCCTATTGAGAACTTGTGACAAAATGTTCGATTTATGTTCACGAGGCAAGTTCCGTCTATCCATTGGATGTATTGTGTTCCTGGAATAATATGTGAAGACCAATTAATAAACCAAGTTCTTTTAAAAATTCAAGATTGTTTCCGTGAGTTCTTTTGTATTATTGGAGCGCCACATTCGCCGTCAAGAATCTGTTTCGTTTTCCAAATAAACCATTGGTAAGTTTCGGTACCAGCATTTGAGATGTCATCGACAAATGTATTCTACATTGTCTACCTTCAACTCTAAGCAATCATTCCACGCCGATGTATCCTGTTTCCTGCAGCTTCCAACTTACGATTCTTACACAACGCAAAGCAACTTGATTTCTCAACATGTGATCTTACCCATGTGTTGTGCCAGCATGTTACGATCCCTTTTGGAATCTCCAACAGTAGACTTGTGTCTGATCCGATCGTACCGAGGAATCCAGCCAGCGGGATTTTTATTCATCGATCGTCACCCGTCAGTGCCACCCCGCGATTACCCGTCCGGGGCGTAACCGCCGGTACCGTAATAGTGATGCCTTGATCGGCCGGCATCATATTACAGCATTACGTTTTAGTGTAGAAAATAATGCTTTGAAAATTTTCAAAATTCTGGCGTTTGTATTCTAGTCGTGTAAATTTCTAAAATATATGTCCATTTCTAGGTTTTATAGTATGTATATCTAGACATAAAATTTTATAGCGGATTATGCATTCTTGTTTAAGTTACCCTGCAGTCTACGGATATGTATACACTATATGTTATATGCAACTATCTTTGCTTCTGGAATCATCATTGTTTTCCACAATAAATATTGCAGTAAAATCATACAATTTAATTGATTAGAGTTGTAATCTTGAAAATCACTAAAATTGAATCTAGTTCTGGTTTTGCATGTAATATATCCTTACATAGAATTCCACCGCAGTACGAGCATATACATACAAAATCGTAAACACGCACATACACACCGACATTTATCGAGAAATGTTCAAAATGGGTTCAATGGGTTCTTAAAGCTACTTATCAGTTGCAGAGTTCAGTTCGATAACAGCTTGAGATTTCGTCCCACTAGCTCAACGGTAGGCATCGGATGGACAGTTCGGAGATCCAGGGTTCGATTCTCGGTTTGGGCAACAAGGCTCTTTAAAATGGCACCCGAACAAATTAACCCTGTAGGTTAGTGTAAAGATATCGTAGGTCTGAAAGCGACTCTAGTACGACTAGAACGGATTCAGTGGGCTCTAGGATACGGAGCGCCAATTTCAAAATTGAGAGAATAACGATCACGCAGGATAATGACCTGGGTAAAAATAGTAGTATCAAGAGGCTAAACTTGTAGCAAAAATAGCAGGAGGTGGTCAGTCAGATTGCCAGTTGCCCGCCAATCTGACATTAGAGAGTGGAGAATGCAGAGTCCACTTCGACGATAAGCCTTGCAATTTCTCTTCCCAGTAGCTCAACGGTAGAGCATCAGCTGTCCAGCTCGGAAATCCAGGGTTCGATTCCCGGCTGGGGCAGCAACTCTTTACACCGTCAACATTTCGAATTCGACAATTTTCGGCAAAATAATATTTTCTCTTAACAACAAATAATATGAGAAAAATCAAGATATTTTAAAGCAATTTTAACGTTTTAATAATATGAAAGACATTCTTCAAGCTAAAGTGTCGAAACTTTCTAAGCCATGCCAAGTCTCAACATATATTTTCTATTTGGGAAGGAAAAAAATAAGATCCAGCGTCTTACTACGAAGAATTTTTCAATTTGTTTTCCTAGAGAAAATGTCAATTGAGTGTCTTTGAGTCTTTCCGGAATGACATTGAAGGAACGACTCTCGTTGAACTTTATGACTCCCTAGGATATAATTATCTTAAACGCTTAGCTCTTAAAATAGAACGAATATATTGCTTTTTAATCTTTCAGCTATTATAGAAAATTTGTAACGACTTCCTTCATTACTCTCGACTTACGCTTTAGCTTGTTTATGTAATGACATAGAAAAAAGAACATGGAATTTATTCAATAAATTTTCACTTTCAAATAAAATTTAACAAAGAAAGTACTGTTTCTCAGAAAATTTTTGAATACGATTTTTGATAGAGAAGTATGTTTGAAATCACGAGCATACTTCGAACCCTTTAAACTCATTTATCTGTGTAGGTATATGTCCATCTGTGTGTGTGTGTGTTTACATTAAAAAAATTCCAACGATATTTTATTCTTCTTCTTCAACCGAGATCGTCCGACCTATCCGAAGGTGTACGGTGACTATCTGGAAGGCCGGGAAGTGCCACCTAATTTAGATTTGAACCCAGTGTGTGTGTGTGGGGGGACATACACAAGGATCGTACCTTCCTTCCCCTACCACCAACTTCTCGGAATGATTTACGAACCCATGTATTTAACATGCCCGTCGACTCGTGAATACGGGTTTAACTTGGGCAGAACCGGGAATCGAACTCGAATCGCCAGAGTGCATTCCCAGCGCGCTAATCACTGGACTGTTTCCCCCCAGCTATATTTTGCACTGCATTATGAGAGTACAGTTCTGAAATTTTACATAGAATAATATGAATCCGTAGGTGTGCAAAACGGGTTTTTAATTTCTAACCCAGATCATTCGACCTACCAGAATGAGTAAGGCATATGTTTGGATGGCCAGGTAAGTGTAACCAGATTTAAACCGTACTCTCCTCCTCCTACCGCCATCCCCTCGGAAGCCCTTTCGGCCTACAAATTTAGCGTGTCCGTACATAGACACGGGACTAGTTTGAGCATCTCAGAAATCAAATTCGCGTCGTACCTGCGCCTTAATCACTGGGCTATCCCTCACTTAACAGACTTAAAGTTAGGCCTATGTTAATTTATGAATCAAGTTTTGCATTGCCAAGAAGGACGAAGTTTTAATGGGACGAGTTAATTTCTTACTTTCCTGTGATTGGTTGCTGGCGGAAACGTCACAAATATGGCCAAGGAGAATGATCTGGTTACGAATGCGTAAAATGCGGCTTGACGTGCCGTCTCCAAAGAAGAACGCAACTCTAGCTGCAGTGAACAGGCTAGGCGAGCGTTTGCTAGCTGGGGATATGGAGATAGTTTTATGCGATAGTTTTGTATAGTAGAAATAGGGGGCAAGGTTCTTAAATATAAGTTTGGTCACTAAGTCTAGCAGCCAGGGAAAAATATTCGTCATTGTGGTGCCATGGTTCAGAGTAAATTATGAGAGGAGTTGCCAAAACACAGGCATTGTTACAATTAAAAATAGTTTGTTCATTTTTAAGTGGCAACACCTAAGCATAAACAACTTGGGCAAAAATTTTTAATTGTGCTGTGCACACAGAATCTAGTGACTATCATGGAAATTTAGTGACGTTGGTGGAGTAAAATGACAGTCGCATTTAACAAATTCGGTCTCCCTTGAGAGCCTGAGAACAAAATGCGCGCGTTCTTAATTCCCATGCCGTCATATGCGCAGAGCCAGGTAAAAATAATTAAGTCAGTCATACCCCGGGACGAGACCCACCGACACGGGGTGCCTGCCGGTACGTGGGCGGGCTGAAAAAGATCGCGAAGAGATCTTCCAGGATTAGTGAGAGTCAGCACAAAAAAGAGCGGAACTTACTCTTCTTTGGAATGATTTGATGCTAGCTAACTGAATTTGTCGGTTTCCATAAAAGGTTTCCAAAAGTGTGACTCATAGAGAATTCCCTTGCTTCTATTATAATATCGGATATTCTAGTTGTTGATCACATAATAGGCGCAGAACAGAGGAATGCTATTATCTGCAATGGTAGGGTAGTCCTATGTTTCAAGTCCGCAGATATACTTCTACACAATAAAACACTTTAGGACAAAATGCAGTTGAAGCAAGTCATTTCCGAATCTACAAAAGTGCAAATATATATATATATATATATATATATATTATATATATATAAAATTTAGTACCTGTTTTATTTATAGTGCTTTATTTATAATGTTCTCTTTACCATCTTTACAATCTTGTCGTATAGTCATTATTGATATTAAATATTCACTTCAGACCATCTTATTTTCACTTTCGCTATACAGCTATACAGAACTATTTCAATATATGATCAATCTCTGGTATGAATAAAAGTAAATTAAAATTCTTCATATATATATATATATATATATATATATATATATATATATATATATATATATATATATATATATATATATATATGTATATATATATATGTATATTTACATATATATAATTTATTTACAATAATGGATATTTCACCTCCATTTGTATTGTAGTTACGCAGACAGTGATTGAGTCTTGTCTTTTATCATAGCATATCCCATGAATAAACTGGTTTTTAACGCTTTACAACATAGTTGAAAAGTGTTTATGTCTTTGTTCATTCGGTCTGCCAGTCCGTCCGTTCACAGGATAACTGCCGTAAAAAATGACTTTATCGAAATTAAATTTTAGTATGTTTGTCAGACGATCTGTGGGACATATGAGTTGAAAAACTGAAATACATTGCACCCTATGGGACTTAATTTCTCAAAAGCAATTTTAAAAAATTCGTAAATTGATTCGTTGAATTGTTAAAATACGTAAATTGATTTAAAATTTTAGGAAATAGTCAAATGTCCGTTAGCACGATCTACAGTAAAAATGACTTTATCACAATGAAATTTTTGTATGTTGTTCAGACGGTCTGTGGGACCTATGGGAATATAAATGAATAATATCACCCAATTAGTTTTGGATTGAACCCGGGTTGAAAATATGATATACATTGATTCCTATGGGACCTAATTTTTCAAACTTCTTTTAAGCGGATTTAAAATTCACAAATTGCTTCGTTTTAGGAAATATTCAAATTATCCCGTAAAATATATAAAAAAAAAATCAGCAAAATATATTCAGTAGTATTTTAAATAAAAAATTAAATAGTAATTACACCTTTTATATGACGCGCTCACGTGACCATTATATGAAGAGATCATACGTGACCCATTTCAAAATAAAATATGGCATCCATCTTGTGTCAAAATCGTGATTTTTAAAGTTCTTCTTAATTCATATTTAGTGTTGCATCTGTCCTAAAACCGCTTTATTTTTGCTTAAATTCTGCACTTCTACATACTTAAACAACGCAATTACAGTATATTTGAGTTTAAATGATCATCCAACTTTGATTATTTTTACAACGAAGCCTAATTTTCACTTATGAAAATGTAAATGCCAAAAGATGTAGAATGAGTTGTGTAAGAATTGCTGCATTTCTTTAACGCAAAATTATATAGCTCATGGAGTCTGCAATATAGCTGATATGAATGAAATATTCATTGATTTTACACAGAGAAGCAGACGATTTTTTCGATGAAGTTTTAAGCATAGAGTTTAATTACTTGTACCTCCATGGTCTGAAGTTTTTAAATAAAATAAGTTAGTATAGTATTGTGATGAATGAAATGAATGGAAAAAAATATGAATGAAATTCTGCTTTAATTGAGAGAGCCAGGCGATTTATATTTCGATGACATCATTTGAATAAGGTTCATTTGCTTTCGATGAAGTTTTCACATATAATAAATTATTGTGATATTATCATAATTTTAAAAATATTACCTAGGACTGTATCGCATTTTAGAGTTGTTTAAACCAGGCAATTTATATTTCAATGCTGTCATTCCGTCATTTGAATGAAGTTCATTTTTTCGATGAAGTTTTCAAATATAATAAATTAATGTAGTATTGTGATAGTTTTAAAAATATGACCGAGGAATGTATCGCATTTTAGAGATGTTTAAATAAAATTGCATTGAAGTTGGAAAGTGTTTCATAATCAATTATTTATGCATGATTGATCTTTCTTGTTTTAATTAGTTACGAACAGAATATTCGTGGGCCTCACTACTTGTAATAAAGTTATTTAGTAGACTTCAAATTTGTATAAATCAGAATCAGCACATAAAATTAAACCCAACGAAATTTTGAATTCATAGTTTTCTTTTCAGTATTGATTTTTCTGAGCATTAAGAATTTTATTCACTTAAAATGCGCATGTTTGAAGCTGGATCGAGATTTAATAGATAAGTTTATTATAAAAAAAACCTTCAAATAATGTATCATAACGTGTAATGGGAGCAACAAAATCCATAGAACGACAAATAAATCTTATCCAAATGAGTATTTATTTCTATTAGAAACAATGAATATTAGATGGCAGATCTGAACTTTTGAAAAATGCAGCAGTTTAACTACAGAAAAATGCAGCAGTTTAACTGCATAACGTAGAATGCATTCAAATTTAAACATATCTGCATATAAATAATCACTGTAAAAGAAGTATGCACACTTTAGAAAAAAATGCAGAGCGCGATAGCCCAGTGGTTAGCGCGCGGGAATTGCACCCGGTAGGCCCGGGTTCGATTCCCTCCACTGCCATTGTTCACAGGGAGTACGATCATGTTAAACATGTGGGTCCGTAAGTCCTTCCGAGAGATTAATGGTAGGGGAAAGAGGGCTAGGTCCTTGTGGATGCCTCCCCCACTGGGTTCCAGTCTAAATTGGGTGGCTCTTCCCGGCCGTCCAAACAGTTACCTTACACCTTTCTGGTAGGTCGGACAGTCTGGGTCTCAACAACGTTAGAAAAATGCAGTCGTACATAAAACTGTAGCAAATGCAAACATAAAGGAAAATTCGCACATAATAAAATATAACTGTGCCAAGAAATCAAGCAAGTAATATTAATAACTTGTAAAACGCTCTTAATTATTTTTATCCCATTCTCACTTACGTCTCTTTCGGAGAAAAGACAGGTACCATCATCCTTTCCCATAATGTGGATCTAGGGTTACCATTTGCCGAAGTTCTAAAAAGGGTTTCCAGATATGGAGATTTATCTCCAATTTGGCGACATTTAGCGACTTTTAGAAGGTTTAAGAAACACCTCGAAATAAACAATATTCTATGTGATATGAGAGATTTCCAAAAGTTTTAATGGAGAGTCTATAAAAAGAGTCATTACTCAGTGGCAGAGCATTTGTGAGCTACCTTGAACTGTTACAATCGTCGAAGTTTTGAGAACAGTAACAGCTGTTTTGTGAAATGACTTTTGTCAAAGTTTTAAGAGTAGTATCAGTTATATTGTGAAATTAGTGGAGCATTTATGTGCTGTTTAACTGTATATTGTTCCAGTTTACGCTGTACGCGAATGAATAAATGTGTTAGTTATCCAGAAATTTGGACTCATTCTTGTATCCTGAGATTACGATTCCAGAATATACGTCCAACAATAACATTCAAAACCATTTGTTATAAAATATTTTTGAGTTAAATGTACACAGAATTATTCTGTATGGTAGTTTTATCTGTACAAAAACAGGAACCACAGGAAAGGTTTCAATATAGAATGCAGACAGACAAATCTTTTAAGGCGGTGATTGTTCTCTCATTTGTCCTATAAGACTAGAAGTCTTTGGTTGTTATTTTTACACTTTTGTTGTATTTTGTTAGTGAAGGAACATTTAATATTTCAAATTATTTAAACAGTAATTTGAGCAAATTATTACTTTCCTTATATACATAATGTATAAGGAAAGTATTGTGACGGGGTCGAAAATTCGAATTCGAGTTTTCGACGGGAGAGCACGTTTCAAGCACCCCTGATCACGAATCAAACATTTTTGAAGTGATGTCTGTGTGTGTGTGTGAAAGTATGTGTGTGTGTGTGTGTGAAAGTATGTGTGTATGTGTGTGTGTGTGTGTCAATGAGTCTGTGGAAACGATAATTGACGAACGAATGGACCGATTAGAACGAAATTTGGTACAAAAATCACCACAATCCGTAAACACTGGAAACTTATTGTTTTTATGCGCAATCGAATGTTCAGAGAGCCCCTAAATTTTCGAGTGAAATTTTGAAAAAATCGTCAAAAACTCAAAACCGCTAATGAAGTTACGCAAATAGACATTTCTTATGCAATTTTTCATTAGAAAGCGATTGACATAAATTTTAGAACGCTAACATGAATCGTTCTCGAGATATTGTACATTTTTCAAAAAAATTATGAAAAATCATATACAATAAAAAAAATATTTCCTATTGAACATGTTCATGCGATAAATTTGGTGACATCATTCTCGTGGATCTAGCTCATTCCATTCATGAAAAAATATACTTTGAGTAATACTTTTGTATTTGAACGCCAATAGTCATTTATCCTTCTGTAAGAATAACTTATTTCTTCATCCATACCGCTTGGCGAGATGTTGGCGACGAATTTGGTGGAACGTCGCCAACTTGGCGACTTTTAAATGTTGCTAAGTTAACGAAAAACTCGACAAATGGATAAAAATGACGCTAAATCAATGATGACTCATTGATGATAATAACATGGAAAATGATGACTTATTGACGAAAATTCAATATTTTGGAAATAATATAAATAACAACTATAAAAATAATTTATTTTACTGTAAAAGTAGTAAATTCATTGCATTATATAAGGAAAGTCATGTACTGCCCACATCAGATTTTTTTTTTAATGGAGGTAAGTTGAAGATACAATAAAATTCTTATATTTCACTTAATTTCAATGCTAATAAAGATTTCTACTATTTTTTTCACAAACAAATATTGGAAATGTGATAAATATTATCAAATGTTTTTATTTTTTATATTTACATAGTCAGTATTAAACTAGGAATATGAAGTATCTGTTAAAATTTGAATTATATATCTGAGTAAGTTTCTAATACATAAATCATTGAAATTACCAAGCTCATATGCAAAAGATGTCAGGATGAAATGAGCTTTAAAATGATATCATACATCAGTCCGTTCAAAATATTTGATTGGTCGTTTTCATTAAATTAAGACGGCGTATTTGGTTTTACTCAAAATCTACAAAAGACTGGCAATGTATTGACTTTAAAGAGTGCACGTTAGATAGTATGTTGCTGAACTTTAAAACTGTAATATGAAACTCGTTTAGGTATACAATTATTAATTTTTCCCAACGTGTGTATATCGCTAGAAGACCTTATCTTACCCATATATTGTTATACACTCAGACAGCAACGTCGGTAGATTTTTCTTTTTTAGAGGGTGGATGTGGTAACTAAATATTTCATTTTCCTTTTTCCTATAAACTATTTTTTGAAATTAAATGGTTTTTGATAGATTCTAGAGGGGATATGCCATCCAAAACCCCTCCTTTTGGCGACACCACTGACACAAATGAAGGTTGGGCGTGTTCTGAATATGAAGCGGAGTTTGTTAAATATTTTACTGATAATGATATGTAACACTTTAAAGACGTAAAAATGCTACTTAATAATAAATCATAAATAATATAAAAGTTAAAAATTTTTAAGTTGCGTGTACAAAAATAATTAATAGTAAAATATAAATAATATAAATGTTGAAAGTTTTGGAATTGCGTGTACAACAATAACAAGAAAGATCAATCATGCTTAATGCATTGATTATGAAACACTTTCCAACTTCAATGCAATTTTATTTAAACATCTCTAAGATGCAATACAGTCCTAAGTAATATTTTAGAACTTATCGTAATACTACATTAATTTATTGTATTTGAAAACTTAAACATTCATCGAAAAAAATGAACTTCATTCAAATGACGGCATTGAAATATAAATTGCCTGGTTTAAACATCTCTAAAATGCGATACATTCCTCGGTAATATTTTTAAAACTAACATAATATTACGATAATTTATTATATTTGAAAACTTCATCGAAAACAACTGAAATTCATTCAAATGACGTCATAGAAAAAATAACACGTCTGGATCTCTCTATGAAAACAGCATTTCATTCATAATATTTTCCCATTCATTTCATTCATCACAATACTATAATAATTTATTTTATTTAAAAATTAAGACCATGGAGCTACAAGTAATTAAACTCTATGCTTAAAACTTCATCGAAAAAAATCGTCCTTCTCTTTGTAAAATCAATGAATATTTCACTCATATCAGCTATGCAGACTCCATGGGCTAAATAATTTTATGTTAAAGAAATACAGCAATTCTAATACAACTCATTCTACATATTTTGGTATTTACATTCTCATAAGTGAAAATTAGGTTTCGTTGTAGAAATAATCAAAGTTGGATGATCATTTAAACTCAAATATATTGTATTTGCATTGTTTCAGTATGTAGATGCACAGAATTTAAGCAAAAATAGAGTGATTTTAGGACGGATACAACACTCAATATGAATTAAAATGAACTTCAAAATCACGATTTTGTGACAAGATGGATGCCATATATCATTTTGAAGTGGGTCATGTGATCTTTTCATATCATGGTCACGTTATCGCCTCATATAAGAGATGTAATTATTATTTTAATTTTTATTTAAAAACTACTGAATATATTTCGCTGATTTTTTTTTTCGATATTTTATGGAATAATTAGAATATTACCTAAAATTTTCGAAGCAATTTGTGAATTTTAAATCCGCTTAAAAAATGTTTGAAAAATTAGGTCCCATAGGGTTCAATGTATTTCAGTTTTTCAACCCGGGCTCAATCCAAAACTAATTGGGTGATATTATTCATTTATATTCCCATAGGTGCTACAGACCGTCTGAACAACATACTAAAATTTTATTTTGATTAAGTCTTTTTTACGGCAGTTATCGTGCTAACGGACAGACAGACAGACACAATGAACAAAGTCATAAACACTTTTCAACTTTGTTGTAAAGTGTTAAAAACTGCAACAACATTATCTATTTTGCGAATTTGTTTAAGTTGCCGTTCAGTAACGTTGAAACGTTTTAAGACGTAAAAGTATTATTTGCAGTAAAAATGCATAATACAATGTTGCAAGAACAAGTGTTTACTTTGCATGTACGACAATTAAACTACAGATCGCTAAACTTTCTAATGTGTTCATCTTGTGTGCATGTTAAATGTATCAGAACTTTATCTGGCTGTTGACTTCGGTTACTTGAAACTAGTAGGGGCATCTCAAATGGTTTTACAATGCCGCCTCTGTCACAAGTCTGCCCATATCAAACATAGTTGTTATTCTTCATATTCTATAAGTTTTTACATCTCGCATACCTTTCAAAATCTGTTTATTTCACAAGTATGCGCATTTCGAATGCTTTTAAATATCCACTAATCCTCCTTTTGTTAAGTAAATTAATTTTCACCTTGCTTCTAAGAATAACCGCCGTCCTTGTGTCCCCCTCCCCCAACTTGATTGGCTTTGCTTTCCCCATGATAGTTTAAAACCAGTCCTGATAACAAATCCCCTTTTTGACATAGACTCTTCGAGTTAGACCTGGAGCGTGAGTTACGCACATCTAGACTTCATGACTCTCCAACTTGTCGATTTCATCGCAAATTAGTGGATTTATGGGTCATGAACTTTGTTCAATCGTTATATAAAACCCGAAACCTGTTTGTCTGAATCTTCGTTCATTTTGTTTCACACCATTGAGCATTGCTTTAAAAAATATTGCTTTATTTGTTCTCATAAATAACAACAATAATAATAATGAAAACAAATGCTAGTAAGTACTGCAGAGTCCACTTCAAAGATAATATATTGAAATATCATCCCAATAGTTTAACGGTAGAGCGTCGGTTGACCAATTCGGAGATAAATAGTTTGATTCCCAGTTGGGGCAGCAAGGCCCTTGACAATGGCGCCCGAGCGAATTAATCCTGTATGTTAGTGCCAAGATGTCGGAGGTATGAAAGTGACCTTAGTACTACTAGCTAGAATAGTACTAGTAGTTAGAATTCAGTGGACTCCGGTATATGGAGCGCCGATTTAAAAAACAAGGGGTAACGACCAGGCTGGATACTGACCTGGGTAAAAATAGCACTATCAGGAGGCTAACCTGGGGTAAAAATAGCAAAAGGTGGTCAGTCAGATTGTTAACTGCAAGCCAATCTGACATTAGATGGTGGTACAGTACTCTTTACAGTAGTTTCGGAATGTTATATGACTAAACAAATTCGAAAGTTAAAGGGTAATTTTGACTCTGAGGACATTGAATCACTTTAAGGACGTAAACTGTTTCTTATAAAGAATCCTAAACAGATATTTATGTTGCATGCATGATAACCAAATTGATGCAGCATTGAGTACTTTACAACATGGTTAAGAATTGATGGTAGTTTTTGAGGATGAAAATTGCATATATTTTGTTACAACCTTAATTTTGAATAAAGAAATAGGTTTTTTATATTTTTATATAGAAATTTTATACTTCGATAATTGCATGTTGGCAATATGAAAATATTACTGATTTATTAATATGTATCTTGGCTAATTTTTAAAGTTATAATTTTGAAGATAAGCCATAGTCCAAAATACATAAAAAATAGCGCTTCACCGTCCACAACATTATTTTTTAACTATGGTCACCAGAAGTACTTTTATCATTAAGGTGGCGCTATTTATTCCATACAGTAAACGTTAAACATTTGAAATTATTTTACTAAAAATTATTTTTGAAAAATGATATACGATAATTTTCATTGTAAATCAGACAAAAATATGTTTATTATAATTATTTTTCAGAAATGAAAAAAAAAATTAGGTTTACTGTATGCATATGTATTAGTTTGATATGTATATTAATTAAATACGATAATAACTTCGCAATCATGCGGACAGACGCAAAAAGTTGAACGTGAGAATAAAAGTTTTAAATAAATGCCAAACTGGGGAAAATTGTAGTGTGTACACATTACACCTGCGTAGATAGTGGCACCAAAATGTTCGCGAAGCGATCTCAGCGTGCGTTAGCGATTCGGAGGCGAAACCTCCACACAGGAGAAGCCTCCACACTGGTGTAGCGAGTTACAGGGTATGGCAAGCGTAAAGAGCAGAGACGGAACCCAACGGCATATTACGTCTGCTCCAATAGACATCTTAAGCATGTGTAGTAGGTGGCACTAACATATTCGCGAAGTGAGCTCAGCGAGCGTCAGCGTGTCGGAAGTGAAGTCTCCCTACTTGCGTAGTTAGTAGGGATGGGGCTCAACTGGCATATTACGCCTGCTCCAATGGGAGTATTACGTTTGTGTAACATGTGGCACTAAAGTGCTCGCGTATCTAGCCCAGCAAGTGTCAGCGAGTGGGAAGCGAAGCCTCTCGACTCGCGAAGTGAGTTACGGGGGTTGGCGAGCGTAGCGAGCAGGTGGATGGAGCCCCCTAGTGCTTATAAATTAATATTAAAAATTTCATATATATTGCAAAATTAAAACTTGAAATATCTCTTTTTTGAAAGTCAAAAAGTACTATCTTCCCTTAAAGCTACAATGTAACTGCATTAATTATTGCAAAAAATAAATACATAAATAAATGTCCAAAAGTATGCACGCAATATTATATGAATATCTGATCGATAATTTTGACTCTTTGACAACATTGTAATATTTTAAATACGTAAAAGTGTTGCTTAAATAAAACACAAACGTTGCAAAAACAAGTTCTTGTATTGCATGTACGATAATCAAACTGTGACGATATTAACTATTTTGAAACATCGCTAAAGTTACTCTTTAACAACTGCATTGGTTATTGTAAAGAAATAAAATCAGAATATTAGGTGACTCAAGGTAACCGAAAGTTGATACATCGTTTTTGGCTTTCTCTATAATACATGGTAATGTATAGGGAAAGTACTGGAAAGTCGAAAATCGCAATTCGAGTTTTCGACGGATTTACAAGTTTCGGGATCACTAGAACACGAAAAAACTATTTTTAACGAGACGTTTGTGTATGTGTGTGTGTGTGTGTGTGTGTATGTGTGTGTGTGTGTGTGTGTATGTGTGTGTGTGTGTGTGTGTGTGTGTGTGTGTGTGTGTGTGTGTGTGTGTGTCTATTAGTGCAATATATGTTCCACTCTAACTCAAACATTAATTGACCAAATTTCACAGAATTTGGTAGATAAGTCATTTGTGAGTTACCCTGGTTTACATTTGGATATAATTCAGGAAAGCAGAACATGTCTTCTATTTTTGCGAAATCGTTGGCAAAAATTGCTAAAATCTAAGATATAGGACTACGTATGCTCAAATATATCACTTAAATGCTTATTTTATGCGTAATTTTTTACAATGAAGGGAGTAAGACTTAGTCTATTATTCTAGTACTAGCCGTTCTTTAGTTATTTTAGTTCTTTCGCATTTTCATCACGCCACCTGTGAAAATACGTTCAGTTGTCAAATGAAAACGAAAATTGAATTAAAAGGACACATTCAGTGTAATTGAAAATAATTATGGGTATTATTTTGTGCAATTGAACTCCATTTAATGAATTATTGAAGAAATATAAAGAACCTGGATATGAGTCTGCAGGGAAAGTCATGTGCTGCCAACATCAGATTATTTTCTTTAACAACATTGAGAAACTCATTAAATTACTAAATCAATGTTTTGAAAATCCTCCATTTTTACCATTTTACTCTTCTTATGAACACATCCATTCCCCCCAAAAAATTTCACCATTACCGGAGTTGCTGTGATTTCCTTATAAACAAGAATAACATAAATCGTTAATGGATGGACAAATTCATAAATTTCCCATTAGCAGTTAGTGCTTAGACACATTTTATTCATTTTCACCACACAACGATCTGAATTGGCCTTTGGCGGAATTGTTTGAAATCGATATTTTTTCGTGCAAATCGCTGCCACAGATTTTGAATGATATTGATACTGAGTTTAGCTTCGATTTCTAGATAAATTTACAAAAGAATTCTTTGAGCAGGAATTATGGTATATCTATAATATTTTCTACAATGTGCTTTAATACGTATAGCTCAAACTGCTGCTAAATAATAAAGCTAAAATAACATCGTTAACAACAGAAAACAGCACAAGATAATAGTGTCGACGATTTTGAAGGCAACAAACAGCCTTTTTGATCAGAATAAACAAAAAGAGTAATCTTCACTCTTAGGAGCTGGATCGGCTAGAGATGTCAGAACATCAAACGTGACAGAAGAAGGTAAAGGGGTTATCAAGGATGAGAGAAGAAAAAGTGGTTAAAAACCAACTTTTACACTTTTGTATTTTACTGTTTATTCTTTGTGTCCTACTTTTTGTTTCGCCCTACTTGGTTTTTATATCTTTTTCTTTTTCTCTCGCCGCTGTCATTCGCTTCCCTCTGTTGCAGTCACTTTGGCTATTCTTACATCACTCATCGGTCTACCTCTCACGAGTGAAGGTTGTGCTTTACACTTTTAATTTTGTATTGTTTGCCGCTTTTATCGAAGTTATCTTAATTTTATTTTTCAAAGTGTTTTAACTTTATAACGATTAATTTTATCTTTCACTATAATGCCATAGTTGGTTTTTGATGCAATATTTATTCCATAAAAATAATTCATATTACTTAAACGAGCTTTTAGCGAAAATAGCAATATGCACAATACAAGTGTTTACATTTTATTAATTTTAATATATACATATTTTAATTAAATATAAATGTATTTATAAATTATATTTGAAAAATAATTATTGGTATTTAAGTAAAGTAAATATCTTAACCAAACGAAATATATGGAAACTGCAGTACAATATATTTCTCAAATAATGTGATAAAATGTTTTAATAGCAGTTTACAATAACATGTTTAAATATTTACTTTATATTAAAAAAAAACATTTTTGGCCAAGATAGTTCGTATAGGAAACTAACGCCATCTATTGCCGTCGGGGGAAAAATAAATCTCGTTCCTGAACAAGTGACTGTGCAAATAACATTCGAAGGATACAAGCAGCAAATTGTGATTATTTTATATATTATTATAATATGAGTGGAATGCATCGTTTTTTACTAGTTTAATATTTATAACTTAACACTGCACTTGCAAGCAATAACTGGAAAACATCCAGTTTCTCAAAGAACGAATTTGCTTGCATTTTCACAAATATCTAAAGCGTTTTCACGGCATATTATCTAATCGAGCCGTAAAGACAGTTTTACAGGCAATGATTGTTATTAATTGAAAGTCCAGGTCGCTTGACTTTAGTGACAAATGTGATAGCTTTGCTGTAAATCTAGAAAGATATCGCATATTTGCCTATTCCTGGAAAGCTCTCGAATTTGTAGTTTGGTTGAGAATTCTCCGAGATAGGGAAGTTTTTTTTCGAGAACAATCCATAGAGTGTATACACACTGGTCATCGTTCAATGGGAAATAGTTGTAATACGAGTAAAAATGAATTGTTAAAACGCTAGTGTTTTGATAATATAATATTCTGTCATCTGAATTAGTTGAGTATTTAATTGCCTATTTATTACTTTCCCTGCAATACCTGGTAATGTATAGGGAAAGTATTGGAATCGTGTCGAAAATCGCAACTCGAGTTTTCGACGGATCTACACGTTTCGAGACCTCTAGAATACGAAAAAACTATTTTTAGCGTGACGACTGTGTGTCTGTCTGTGCAGATTTTGTAACCACTCTAACTCAAAAACTAATGGACCGAATTTCATAAAACTTGGTAAGTAAGTCGCTTGTGGGCGAATTTAGTGCTGATTAGTTTTGGGTATGATTCGAGATAAAAGAATCCACCTTTTTTTGCGAAATGGTCCGCAAAATCTTGTATCCACTCTAGCTGAAAAACTAAGGAACCGAATTTCACCACATTCGGTAAATAAGTCACATGTGGGACACCCTGGTGCTGATTAGATTTTGGTACGATTCGAAAATAAATAGCCTGCCTTTTTCTGCGAAATGGCCCACAAAAATCGACAACATCTAGAATAGAAAACTACGTATGTTCAAATATATCCATTAAATGCTTGTTTAATACGTAAATTTTAATGAAGAAAATAATAAGACCAACCCCATTACACTATGACTGGCCGTTCTCGAGATATTTTAGTTTTTTTGTATTTTCTCTACGCCACCTTTGAAAATAAGTCCAGTTATCAAATGAGAACGAAAAGTGAATTAAAGTTAATTAAAATAAAGCGAACGTGAATATAAATCTGCATGGAAAGTCATGTGCTGCCCAAATCAGATTTTTGTACCTGACAGTTATTTTGAAAACTTGTAATATAGCCATAGCGTTTGCACAGTTCACTTCGATGATAATAGCTTGAATGATAATAGCTTGTGCGATGAAAATAGCATCCCAGAATCTCAAAGTTAGAGCGTCGATTACCCACTATGAAAATTCGTGGTTTGATTCCCAATTGGCAACAGGATTCCTTTACAAATTATTAGTTGCATATTGAGCTTGTTCACGCTTATTGGTGCTTTAGATAAAAGCTGTAGTTATCCAGAAATCTTAACTCATTCTTAAAATATATCCACAATATCTAATGTACGTTATAGCAGTATAATATCTAATGTATAGAAATCTATTAGCGCATTGATACAACGCAAAACAGATCAGTGTATTAGATATACAGAAGCCGTTTTTCTATTATTTCGTCAAAAGTATTCTAAAATTAAGTACTTAGTTTGATTATGAATTATAACAGTATTTTTGTAAAGACAAAAACATACTTAACAGAATTTATTTATTTCTATAAATGTTATTATTTTAATTTTCCACAGAAAAATATGTCGCTTATAATTTATTTCGATAAACACTTGTATGCATAAACTATTGAATTCTGAATTCGACAGAAACATTTTATTACTTTTGAATAATTACATATATTGTTATTTATTTCAGTTAGAAAATATGCGAGTAATATTTGCAACTAGCATACATTTACACATATTTGTAAAATAGGAAAATATTTAAAATGTGTATATACAGTAGAATTTTGTAAATTAAGCAACGCAAAAAGATTGCGTGTTTCAGCAATGACAATGAACAGACGATTTTTCTTAAACATTATTTGAAGAAAATTATAATGAGTTGCGTTGCAAAGGAATTAAATTATTTTATTTCGTAAAAGATATGTTTTTTAATCAAATGTGTTGTTAAGTCTGTCAATTTTTCTTGAACAATCTTGGGACTCTTAATCATGATTTTAATTTTTCCGAAACTAATATCGTTTTTACTCGTAATTCCATTTTTGAATGCAGTTTTCTTGAAAGTTCCTCAATTGTTTTCAGACAAAATCCCTTATTAATTACAATTACTATTTCTTCTCTTGCTTGGAAATATTTGGTTTAATTTTTCGATTTCGTTTGCATCCTTCGTATTTCGAAAATTTTCATCTTATTCCTGGATTTATAATTTAATTGGGTTTTTATGAACAACGGAACAAGCGATTTGAATTCTTTCTTGGGCATTTACTTTACTCTTTGACATTTAACTGTTCATTTATTATGTCTCACCCCTTGTTCTTTCTTCTTGGATTTCTTTTACCCACTTTTACTTTTCTCACTTTGGGTAGCACCCTTTCCCTGCTTCTGCCACATTTCCTGTTCTTGCATCAGCTGCCAATCTTTCTCTAACAAATTAAGGTTTCGCTTCTTGCCTATGGACGAAAGAGGTTGTTTTTAACTTCAAAATCAGTCATTGCTATTAATATTGTATTATATGCTTCTTTTACCGAAGTTATTTTAATTTTATTCTTTAACAGCAGTTTGTGTTGCAAGTATTAATTTATCTTATCTAAATAATAACAATACATACATTAAAATATATTTAATAAGTTACAGTGTTATGGATCAGCTTTCATCCGGTTCTGACAGAGTACAAAAAATGATTACTGGAATTATTGATTCTTCCAATTATTTCTCATGTTGTGTTTTATTTCGACAAAGGATTTTAAGTTCAATACTTTCCGACTGCGTTTGACAGATCGGCAATGTCTCAGTATGGCAATGTCTCCGTACAGCATTGTCTTCTGCTAGTATTTCGCTCGGTACGGCAATGTTTTCTGTTTGTATTTCGCTCGGTACCGCAATGTTTTCTGCTAGTATTTCGCTCGGTATGGCAGTGTTTTCTGCTAGTATTTCGCTCGATACGGCAATGTCTTTTGATAGTACTTCAGAATTTTAATTTTTAACGTGTTGACCAAATTTCGTGCTTTTTGTTTCTGTAAATTAATTTGTAAACGCAGTGTGTACAATGTGTGCAACCTTGCTTTATACACCCGTCGCGAATATTTTATTGCAACATTTGATTCTGCTTCTCATCTTCACTTTTATATTTAAATTTAACCTATTTGAATTTTTACATGGCGATATCGCACTGAGAAATTATATTGGTATTGCCGGTTAAAAGTGAGTTTAGATTAAACGGCTGAATTTGAAATATAAGCACATAAAATAAGTTTGACCTTTCATACTATTTCTAAAAAAATTCAATTTAATTAAAATTTCAATTGAATTTCTATTTGCATTTCTGCTGAATTTCTTTTTCGCTTGAATTTTCAATAAAAATGAATTCAATTTTGAATTGAATTTTCTTTTTCTATTGAATTACTCTTTGAATTTCTATTGAAATTCTATTTAATTCTATTTCTAAATTGAATTGCAAAGGGGATCACTGGACAACTGCAAAATTTGTCATATTTTTCAACTACAAAACAGTATGTTATATTGAAGCATAAACATATCAACCAATATTGAGTTTTGAGACGCGTAAGTGTGCACCTAATGCATTTTCGAATGCTTATGCTAAGATATTTAATATGTGATGGAAACTAGTAAACTATCTACAGAAGTTGATTGAAAATTCGGCAAAGAATGGCTGCTTCGACAGTATGCGCAAATATTAAACAATGAATAAACAAAAACAAAATCAATTATACATAAAGCATTGATTTTTATTACATAAAGCAATGCAATTTCAATTAAATATCTCTAAAATGCGATACATTCAGTGGTGATATATTTTAAATTATCACAGTATTACAATTTTACTAAAATTTTAAAATCATGGAAGTAAAAGTACTTTCTAACTTCATGCTTAAAACTTTATCTAAGACAATGCTATAAAATCCTCTGTTTTTCTATGTAAAATCAATGAATATTTCATTCATATCACCTATATTCCAGGCTCCAGAGCTAAGTAATTTTGCATTAAAAATTCAGCAATTCTTATACAACTCATCTTACAAGCTTGATTTGTTTACATTTTGCATACGTTAAAGTTAGGCTTCATTGAAGAAATAATTAAAGTCTGATTATCATTTAAATTAAAAAATATTGTAATTGCGTTGGCGCAGAATATGGATGCACAGAAAATACGCAAAAATAAAGTGGTTTTAGGAGGGATGCAACACTAAATATAAATTCAAAAGAACTTTAAAAATCATGATTTTCACACTGGGAAGAAAGATGGATGCCATTTTTTATTTTGAAGTGGGTCACGTGAACTCTTCATATAATATGGTTTAAGTATTATTTTTATTTTTATTTAAAAACTAATGAACATATTTTGCTCAATTTTTTTTGTACATTTCATAGGATAATTTGACTATTTCCTAAAATTTTAAATCAATTTACGAATTTTAACTTTGCTTAAAATTGTTTTTGAAAAATTATGTCCCATAGGAAGCAATGTATTTCAGTTTTTCAACTCATATGTCCCACAGATCGTCTGACCAACATACTAAAATTTAATTTCGATAAAGTCATTCGTTTACGGCAGTTATCCTGTGAACGGACAGACAAGCAGACAGAATGACGAAAGTCATAAACACTTTTCATCTGTGTTGGAATGAGTTATAACCTACAGTCTTATTGTTATTATGTTGATCGAACAATATACATATGTTCCATATGGTTTCATTAGTGAGCATTTTTGTGCGATGTTTAAATTTATTTTTAACAATGCTGATTTTCTGAACTGAATAGCATTTATAGTTGGGTTATTTAGTTGAAATGGAGCGGTACAAGAGATGTAATCACTTGGAAGTTTATATTTACGAGCCCAATAGACAGTGGATAGCACATGACTTTCCCTGCAGATTTATATTCACGTTCTCTTTATTAACACTTTACAACATAGTTGAAAAGTATTTATGACTTTGTTCATTCTGTCTGTCTGTCTGTCTGTCTGTCTGACCGTTAGCACGATAACTGCCGTAAAAATGACTTTATGAAGATGAAATTTTAGTATGTTTTTCAGACAGTCTGTGGGACCTATGGGATTATAAATAAATAATATCACCCAATTAGTTTTTTTATTGAACCCGGGTTGAGGAAATGAAATACATTGAACCCTATAGGACCTAATTTTTCAAACATTTTTTAAGTAAATTTAAAATTCACGGATTGCATCGAAATTTTTAGAAAATATTCATATTATCCTATAAAATATATAAAAAAATTTCAGTAAAATATACTAAGTAGTTTTTTAATTAAAAATTATGTAATATAGGGAAAAAACAAATTCAATTAAATTCTGACTTTTGGGATATTCTCCAGAAAGCAGAAAGAGATATATTAAATAATAAATATTTTTCCAAGTGTTTGATCATTTTGTATATGAGAGAGGCTTCACATTTTAAAATAAATTTGGTAGATAACAATTTTTCAAAATTTTTTTAAATTTTATATAACTCTTCGTGATATACTTATTTGATGGCATTTTCAATACACTTTCCTACGTTCTAGAGAGTTAAAATTTGGTACACAGCTTAAATTTGTTGAACATTTTATTCTACAAAAATTTGGAGGATCTTTAAATATAGATCATACATTTTTTTTGAAATGGCCTGCAAATAATCCCCGTTCACTTCTATAAATCATTGTTGTAATATTGTAAAAAATTCTTATGTGGGCAGCACATGTCTTTCCCTGCAGACTCATATCCACATTCTCTTTATTTCTTCAATAATAATTTGAGTTTATCTGCACAAAATAACAGCCATAAGAATTTTAAATGAGATTGAATTTGCACGTTAAACTTAAATTTCGTTCTCATTTGATAGATGGACTTATTGTCAATGGTGGCGTAGCGAAAACGCAAAAAAACTAAAATATCTCAAGAACGGCTAGTCCTAGAGTAATGGGGTTAGTCTTATTCTTTTTGTTGTCACAAATCACGTATAAAATAGGAATATAATGAATATAATTGAACACACGTAGTCTTTTATTTTTATATTTAGCGATTTTTGCGGGCTATTTCGCAAAAATAGCTCGTTCCCTTTTCCCGATTCGTACTAGAATAACCTACAAATGATTTATATACAAAATTTTGTTAAATTTGGTATATAGATCACTTGTAGGTTATTGAAATATTATACACCAAATTTTGTTAAATTTGTTCCATTAGTTTTAGCTAGAGTGGATAAAGGCAATTTCTGCCGGCCATTTCGCAAAGAGGGCAGATTCTTTTATTGCGAATCATACTATAATCTCATGAACATCAGGATTTCCCACCAAAAACATACCTACCAAATTTTATGAAATTCGGTCCATAATTTTTTCAATTAGAGTGGATGTAATATCCTCACAGACACACAGAAATATAAACAGATACACCCTTACACACACAGACGTCTTCCTAAAAATAGTTATTCGTGTTCTAGAAGTCCCAAAACGTGTAGATCCTTCGAAAATTCGAGTTCCGATCTTCGGCACGATTCCAATACTTTGAATACATACACTCACATACACACACACATATTATCTGTGTATCTGTGTATTAATCTGTGTATCTAAATTCCGTGCCAATGCAATTACAATAGTTGTGATTTTAAATGATCCCTAAACTTTTATTATTTCTTCAACGAAGCCTAATTTTAACTTATGCAGAATGCAAATATCTCAAGCGATTGTAAGGTGAGTTAGAAGAATTGCTGAATTTATTTCACACAAAATTATTTAGCTCTGGAATCTCGAATACAAGTTATATGAATGAAATATTCATTGATTTTGCATAGTGAATCAGATGATTTGTATTTCGATACAGTTTTGAATATTTAAGTATAATAAATTACTCTAGTACTGTGATAATGTAAAAGATATCACCATTGAATGCATCACATTTTAGAAATTTTTAAATGAAATTGCATTTCAGTTGGAAAGTGTTTCATAATCAATGCTTCATACATGATTGATCTTTCTTGTTCTAATTAAATTTAATTCACTTTTCGTTCTCATTTGATAACTGGACTTATTTTCAAAGGTGGCGTTGAGAAAATACGAAAGAACTAAAACATCTCGAGAACAGCTAGTCCTAGTGTAATGGGGGTTGGTTTTATTCTTGTTTTCGTTAAAAATTACATATTAAACAAGCATTTAATGGATATATTTGAGTATACGTAGTTTTTTATTTTATATTTTGGCGATTTTTGCGGGACAGTTTGCAAAAAAAGGCAGGTTATTTTTTTCCGAATCATACCAAAATCTAATCAGCAGCAGTGTGTCTCACAAGTGATCTATCTACCGAATTTTGTGAAATTCGGTCCGTTAGTTTTTCATCTAGAGTGGATACAAACTTTTGCGGGCCATTTCGCAATTTAAGGCAGGTTCTTTTATCCCGAATCGTACTTAAAACTAATCAGCACTAGATTCGCCTACAAGTGACTTACCTACCAAATGTTATGACATTCGGTCCATTAGTATTTTAGTTAGAGTGGATACAAAATCTGCACAGACAGACACACTGACACACACACAGACGTCACGCTAAATATAGTTTTTTCGTATTCTACTGGTCTCGAAACGTGTATGTAAATCAAAAACTCGAGTTGTGATTTTCGGCATGATTCCAATACTTTCCTTATACATTACCACGTATTGCAGGGAAAGTAAAAGTATAAAAGATGTTTATCAAAACATTTTTTTGCAAAATAATAAATAAATAAAAAAACATTGTTTGAGAGATTTTATGTTTTATTTTGCTTATTTTCAATCAGGAGGTCTTCTAAACTCTAAAAGACAGATATAAACAGTAAGCAACAAAATATATATTTAGTTCGAAATACAGTTTCATTATCAAAAATTTATTTTTGTCGAGCTCAAATTTGTCAAACAAGCTTACGAAACTGAAGAAGATTGAAAAATGCTCTCTCTTTTCAAAATTCCTATGCATTGTGTTTCAAAGTTTGTTCCGCGTAATCCTTAAAGTTCCCCGACAAATTGTAGGGCTTCCTCAATGTGATAGTTTCGTGTAAAATTTCTTAAAAGAAAAGAGTAAAATTTTAATGCATAATTTGGACCACAAGGAACTTTTCCTCATTCTGGGATTCAAGCGCCAAATTTAATTTCAAGAGGCTTCCACGACAAAACAAGTTTAAAAGACACTGTTTTAATACTTAGGATAACTCGAGAACTAAAAATGCTAGCTGTAAATAGTAAGCATTACTATAAGTAACAATTTGTAGCCCTTAAAGTCCTACTAAGATATATAAATTTAATTTTGAGTAGTGTTATTGGTTTTCAAATTAGAGTAGTTATAATAGCGAAGAATTTCTGTCATCCGAACATGCCTACCGCGTTATTTGAAGGCTTTATCGTAGACATAAAAAATCCAGAAAATATAAAACTATTAGACTTCATGCCGACTATGTTCACCTTAATACTTGTATCAGATTCTTTAAAATTTACTACTTGCAATTTGTAGAACTTGTATAAACTTGTTATTCACTCGTAAACATAGAAAGATTAATTTACCTCACATAATTTAGTTATTATATCTCTATTATCTGTTGTAAACAAAATCGATGAGACTAGAAACAACGAATACATTTTTTGAACTTTATTGGAATTTTATTTTACAAGTCATTATTCTCACAGGAAAATTTCGGTTCCACACGACTGGAGCCACTTCAGATTTTTTGGTGCAAATTCAATAATCAGTCCTAAAGTGAATCTTCTTTCTAATCCCAGACCTACCTGCATGTGTACCTACTCGATGTTGACCTACCCGAATGTGTAACTACAGGGACTGTACCATTCTTCCTATACCACCAATCTCTCGGAAGGACTTACGGACACACATATTTAACGTGTCCGTACCCCGAGAAATCATGGGGACAGAATGGGTAGAGTCGGGAATCTTGGGTTTTCCGAGTGCAATCCTCGCGTACTAACACCACTGGTCTGTCCCACACCCTAACGTAAATATGATAGGATCCGTTGCATTCTTGACGATACAATGCATATTTTTCCTTTTATAGCATTGGGCAGTCTGACTAGGAAATATTATATGACGATATATTTTCTGTTATGGATGTATCTACATTTCATCACTAAGTCATATATATTGTAGAAAGAATGGACTGAAAAGCTTAATAATGGTTCGATTTATTCAGGGTCAAAATGCGTTACACACGGAAGGGCACAATCAATCTATTATATGCGGTATTTACCCATGGAGATAAATATGTAGAGAAAGAACATTTTTTTTTTACTTTAAATGGAAATTAGATAAAATATTTAATCAACTTTTTAAGAACGCAGTGTGAATTCTATTTCAGTATGTTTATGTTCCATATACTGTCGCTAATCCGGCACTCAATGGTTCGGTACAAACGATATTCCGGGAAGCCTCTTGAACACTATTCGGATTCATTCAGCTCTATTAAAATACATTTACTGGTACAGCCGAAATGATTTTATATGCAGATTTCTGTTCATTGAATTTTGATTTATAATTTTCAAATTCATTTGTTGCTTTATCACATGTGGTGTAGTTTGTGTAGCGTATCTCTCTATATTAAAAGGTAGAAGCTGCTGTCACCGCTGTTTGTCAAGTTTTTCTGTCACGTAGCGCAAAATTTATAGCATACGAAAATATAAAATTAGGTACACTTGTAGAGAAATATTAGAGGAACGCGCTGACAGAAACAGTTTTTCGATTTCAAATTTATTTTAGGAAATATTTAATTTCAAAGCCAAAGTTTTTGAGCAGCGAGTTCACGTCCTGGACAAACTAGCAATAGCAAGAATTCGAATGTTTGGTGACATGAACCTGCATAGTTGAAATTTTTCAGGACGGAATCTTTATTTTAAATTTCGATTAAGTTAATGAGTTATTCAATGTTTTATGACTTTTTTATACAAAATTTCTTCTTTACGGTCGAAGATTTGAAACTGTTGTCATGAACATTAAAATTTATTTGTTATATGTCACAATAATTATATGTTTCATTGTTGTAAATCTCTCTATACTGAAAGCATAATATGATATATTGTCACTGAATTACGAACAAACAGCAAAACATGCAGTTATGAAATTTTGCCATTTGTTCGTAAGGCAATAAGCAATAGTTCTTAAAAACAGGTGGCACGACATAGATTGTGATGCAGGCTCAGCGAGCGCCAGGAAGTAGGAGACGAAGCTTCCCAACTCACGAAACGAGTTTTGGGGTTGGCGAGCTGGGAGCTGAAGCTTAATTGTTTGCAAAACGAGTTAAGGTGAGCATCAGCTAATAAGGTGACAAAGTACCTTGACATCGGGGCCTCGCAGTAGCAAGACAGGGGGCTTCCAGGGTAGCCCTGGTTCTAAATTTTGGCCCTCTTTGGGGCTCTGGCCCGGGTACCTTCTAGAAGCAACTTGTGGTCCTCCTGGCTTGGGATTGTCTCCGCAAGTAATTCTAGTAGTTCTTTGGGACGACATGGTAGACCTTGGCTCTAGTTAGCCCCCTCCCAGTCCTCCTTCTTCTTTATCTTTCTTTTTCAGATTCCAGCTCAGCGTCCCGGAACCTCTATAAGTGCTTTTCCTGCGCGCGTCTTATTTTTTTTAATTTAGGTTTAGTTAAGTAGTGTCAGCATCCTTAGATTATCATTACTAGTCCTGCCGGCTATGTCCGTTCTTCCCTAGGCAAAATCTCCCTTGGGTGTTCACCTTTTATAGGGTAATTCCACAGGTTTTAGTATTAGTCACTTCTAGTAGTTTTAGTAGTTAGTATTAGCTAGCGGTAGCAGTTAGTATTAGCGTAGTCTAAGTTTTAGCTAGCGGTAAGCTTTCCTGGAAATTGTCTTCCTTCCAGGGTTGGCATAGCTTTGATTGGCCTTGGATCAGCGAGTGGGTCTACGTCCTAGGGTGCTTTCACCTTCCTTGGCTTATACTACGTCCAGTTGTTGAGTTATCCGCCCTGGTTCAGACCCTACCGCGGTCTCCCCTACAGCTATTTTTTTATCATTATTACTCCGGCTCTCCTTAGTTTTATTGTCTAGTTATTATTTTCTTAGGTTAAGTTAACCTGGCAATACACGTATATGCCCGGGTAACGACAGCGCCTCTTTAAACTGCTTGCTGCCTCTGCATAACTACCGAGGGATAGAAGGTCAAAATCCTCAGAATATTACCGAAATTTTTGTGCCTTTCAACTCGGCTATTTCCGATACATTAGGCATTCACTGCATTCGACATTCATCGTCTCCCGTTCTACATAGCTTCCCCTGCACTCCAGTTGGAGTTGGGGCGTTTTGCAGTTCGGGTTTTTTCAATTAGGGGAAGTTCCCCTAAAGACTCCCGAGTTTTCCTGGAACCGTGTGGCTCTGGGCTTCAGCATCCTCTGCTGCTCCATGGGGGTGTGGTGTGTCGAAATAAAATAAAAGGGGTGTGGTGTGTGTAGTACTTGAGTCTTTCAGTTAAGCTTTGGCGTTGAGTCAATTCTAGGTCGCTCGGATTGGCGTCAAGCACATGTCTTCCTCATTGGACTCAGCTGGGTCGTCTGTGGACGACTTCTAGTAGTGCGGAACTAAACCCGTAAACCTAGAGGTAGGTCGGGTCTGCACTTCTGATTAGCAGCACCAACGGATGCATCACGCCTGCGGCGAGCTCCGATTAATGAACAGCAGGAATGGAGGGTCTTATAGTTTTACGAGCGTCAGCGAGCATATAGTTTTACGTGCGTCAACAAGCACAGGATACGTAGGCGGTCGTGTGCTCCAGCCGCCGTGAAAGAGCTCGCAAAATGATCTCCAGATCTGAACACTATTAGTTAACGAGGGACGGTCTCCAACTGGAGTAATACGCCTGCATAGCAGGCGGTAGCATTAAAGTGCTCACGAAACGATCTTAGCGAGCGTTAGATAGGGAGATTAGGAGGCGAAACCGAACTGCTCTCAAAGCGAGTCGTGTGTGCTGACAAGCGTAGCAAGCAAGGGATGAAAGCGTCAGAGAGCACAGGACCCGTAGGAGGTCGTGTGAGAAAGGCCAGTTGAAATAGCTCGCGAAGCGAGTTCCAGGGCTAGTGAATATCAGTAAATAAGAGACGGTCCCCAGCGGGCCTGGTCCATTACGTCTGCGTAGCAGATGTCATTAATATGCTCCGAACTCGAGCTCAGTGCGTTAATGATTCGGAGTTACGGGGATTGGCGAGCATAGCGAGTAAGGGTCGAGCCCAACGGGAATATAACACTTGCTTCAACGGGCGTATTACGCCTGCGTAGCAGGTTGAACTAAAGGGCTCGTAAAGCGAGCTCATCGATACTGCGAGACGCGATACTGACGTTTTCTTAATAAAGTTTTAAATTATTACTTTTACCTCCATGGATCAGCTCATGGCATATGAATTTTACATACCGAAAAGACTCCAGCTTAACGACTCTGTGTCACTGCGTAATTCTTAACAGTTTATTACGGTGCTTCGCAGATCTTCGAGTAACCAGTATATTCTTCTTTGCTCCCTACTGAGTTTAAGTAGTTATGGTTCTAAGGTCTCCAGGGGGAGTCCCTACTGCTGCACGTTATGTTGATACGTTACACAGATATTAAAGAGTTCAATGACCGATAAATTTGTGAGAGCAACATTGAGCTGAAATAAAATGCATCTTTTAAACGTGTTAAGAGCTGTGTAATTTAATTATCTTCCTTTGCGGCCATAAAGATTAAAATTGCCAATCGAGATCACAGTTGGCGTTTTAGTATGAGTCACACTACACTGTGCAACATTCTGCAACCTTTGTTCATTATTACTTTCCTTATATACAATAATGTATAAGGAAAGTATTGTGACGGGGTCGAAAATTCGAATTCGAGTTTTCGACGGGAGAGCACATGTCAAGCATCACTGATCACGAATCGAACATTTTTGAAGTAATGTCTGTCTGTGTGTGAGAGTCTGTGCAGAAGTTAACTAACGAACGAATGGACCGATTCGAACGGAATTTGGTACAAAAATTACAATCCGTAAACACTGGTAGCCTATTGTTTTTATACGCAATCGAATGTTCAGAACCCACCTAAATTTTCGAGTGAAGTTTTAAAAAATCGTCAAAAAATCAAAAGCTCTAATAAAGTTACGCAAATGGATATTTCTTATGTAATTTTTCATTAGAAAACGATAATACCATGGCGTTACAAAGTAGGAGACAAAATGAATGAAAAGCTTAAAAATACTAGAATACTTTGAAAATTATATCTAAATGTTAGTAGTGGCAATTACGTCCCATATGTTCCTATTTGCCATAGAGGCAAGTCGTATTGTTTAGTGTATGTATTACTTTCCTTATATACATAATGTATAAGGTAAGTATTGTGACGGGGTCGAAAATTCGAATTCGAGTTTTCGACGGGAGAGAACGTTTCTTATATTCCTGATCACGAATCAAACATCTTTTAAGTGATGTCTGTGTGTGTGTGTGTGTTAAAGTAAGTGTGTGTGTGTCAGTGAGTTTGTGGAGACGATATCTCACGAACGAAAGGAGCGATTCGAATGAAATTTGGTACAAAAATCATAATTCGTGAATACTGGAAGCCTATTGTTTTTAAACGCAATCGAATGTTCAGAATTCCCCTAAATTTTCGAGTAAAATTTTGAAAAAATCATCAAAAAATCAACACCTTTAATAAAATTATACAAATAGTCATTTCTTATGTAACTTTTCTTTAGAAAACAATTGACATAAATTTTAGAACGCTAACATGAACCGTTCTCGTGATATTGCACATTAAAAAATATAAAAAAGTCATATAAAATTAAAAAAAAATATTTTCTATTGAGAAATATGTTCACTTTTCAGATGTAATACCATACGATAAATTTGGTGACATCATTTTCGTGGATCTAGGTCGTTCCATTCATGAAAAAAGATACTTTGAGTAATACTTTTGTATTTGAACGCCAACAGTCATTTATCTGCTGTAAGAATAACTTATTTCTCCGTCCATAACGCTTGGCGAGATTTTGGCGACTAATTTGGAGGAATGTCGCCAACTTGGCAACTTTTTTAAATGTTGCTGAATTAACGAAAAACTTGCCAAATGGATAAAAATGACGACTCATTGACGAAAATTCATTATCTTGGAAAGAATATAAATATCTACTATAAAAATAATCTTTTTTTTTTTTACTGTAAAAGTAGTAAGTTCATTGCATTATATAAGTAATGTCATATGCTGCCCACATCAGATTTTTTTCAGCTACTTTGTTGAAAACTTTGTCAGACTGATAAGTAAAGCTCCAATTACAGGCGTTCATAAAAATTCCAAGTCCATTTTTAAAATATACAGCTGATTATCGTCTGCAGTGTTATTTTTATATTTATATATATATATATATATATATATATATATATATTGTAATTTCAAAATGTCTGCATTGTAATCAAGAGTTTTACTTAAGTTACTTTTTCCTTTGGCACGCTTATATCGCTTTTTACTAGACGTTGATGACTTTGAATATTGAAAAAGATGTTTGTATACTGAAGATTTATTAGAATTGTATTCAAAACTATTCTTAACAACATTATTATTATTATAAATTTGATTTAAGCGATAGGGGAAGAGAGTTTTATATTTTTTAATGTAATAATTTTCAAATACTAATCTATCAGTGAGTGAAATTTTAATATCTAAAATATGAAGGGATACATTTTTAAATCCGTGTGTAGCAAAGTGCTGATATTCAAATTGATTTTTAGTAGGGAGATCATTAAAGACTTTATGGTCAAATTTTTTAATATGATCCCTGTGGACATTCATTCTCAAATGTAAAGGGTTGCTGGTTTGACCAATATAGGATAAGTTACAAATAGTACAATTAAGTTTGTATATGCAATTAAAAACTTTGCAGAATTTTTGTGTTGTGGAATTACTATTATTTTGTAATGGGTCAGCATAAGGACAAGTTTTGCACCTAAGATTATTGCATCTCTTGAAGGAATATGATTTAGATTGAGAGTAGGCGTGGTATTCTTCCAAATCGTCTATAACGCTAAATTGGTCAATGTTTGTCGATCTATAATTATCCCAATTCATAATAATAATAGACCGGATACTAGGTAATGAATAAAATTTGCACCACGAATTTTAATTAAAATTTCCAATATAAACCCCTTCAAAAACTATTTTGTCAGGTACGAATTTCAAATTATAACTAATACCATAAAGAATTGAAACGAAATTTCGGAGAGTAACAAAACAACCGTAGTAGATAAGATGTAAATGAGATTTTCATACGAAACATTCATAAATAAGCGAAGTGTGGACAAATAGTCATAATCATCCAGAATGGAAGATATACAGAGCCATTAATACGTATGTGTCTGACTGAATCCCTACAACTGCAGGCTAAAGAGTGCCACATAAAGTGGAAATACATGTCTAGATTAAAATGTAAAAATAAACAATAAATTATATTGACGTCTGGGTTAACTAAAAGATACAGAAATAAATAACACAAAAAAACACAATAAACTCTAATGCCTGCCGAGAGATGTCAGCACTATACACACACATATAAAACGAGTTTGAGAATCGAGTGTGAAATCTACCAAAAAGAGCAATAACCCGCAGAAAAAATCATAAAAGCGATGAGAGAACTCAAACCAAAATACTCCAAAATGCGAAATGTGAAGACATACCAAAAACAATCAATTGAAGGTATGAAAGGATTAGCTAAATATAAACAATATCCAAAGAGGGCCATGTTAAGACATAGATGGGCTTGTAGTACAGAAATGCGTTAGCGATAATAATAATCAAAATAAAATTAAATCAAAATTAAAAAGAGAATAAACTCTGTAATAAGCGCAAATGCAGCTAGCTTTACAACAGGTTTTACCTTTTTTAAAAAAGTTTTTTGCAAATATATAAATCATAAGGTAGATGGTTGAATTCAGAAGTAAATAATAAATGTAAATGTACAATTAAAAGATGTAATAGAAGTCAGTATAGAAAACAGAATATAAAACACAAAATAGTACAGAATATAAAACTTTTATCATGATATTGCGCAAAGCAGCTAATAACATAATTGATTTATAAATAAAATTTGAAAGATTTTAATCAAAAATTATGCATAAACTACTGTATGTACAAAAAAACCCATCTCTAGCATATCTGTTACAAATGAGTAACTATAGACCAAGACTAAGGATAAAGATAGAAGGTAACATATCACTTCAATGGAAAGGGGGATGAGAAGAATATTAGGATACAAAATTCACAATTAAAAGTATATAAATATATTAAAAAGAAAACACGGCAAAAATGAGAAAAGGCAATAATAATTAGCTCAAGATAAAAGATTAAGACATAGAGAACAATCAATTGAAACTACACAAAAAATGGCGGTTAGTTCGAAATTGCATTCTCATCAGGACAGCCATACAATTCGAATTAAAACCGATAGAATAGCCAGTTTCTGATAATGGCGATAGTATTTAACTATAGACACCATTGGAACTGTCTACTGGCTAGTGGAAGGAGAAAAATAAATCAATTGAATTACAAATCAGAAAAATAATACCTCCTCGAACAGAAATATGAACTCACAAGCATTGTTACCACGAGTAAGTTGAACAAGCGACTGAGCATTTCACCTCACTTCGTCAATGCGAGAGGGCACCGGAATGAATACATTTGAACGATATATATTATGTATGGAGACTTTCAAAAATAGTATTCAGTATAGGACTCAGGACAAGTGGAAAATAGTCATTCGAAAATAGTAAACAGTATTAGACTCAGGCCAAGTGGTAAGTTAGGTGATAAGAATGGGTGAATTCTCAAAATTGAGTTATCCAATCAAAGATAAATAATGTATGTGTAAAATTATTACGTGGTATATTTGAAATTATTAATAATATTATTTACAAATATTTCCGGATATTGGTAATTTTGACAAATGCGTTTAAGATAATTGATGTGGAGAAAGTGAAACCGAGGATCAGAAAGTCGATGTATTCAAAAGAGCTGGTTTAAATGATGTTTCTAAACAATTGAATAGAATTACAAGATTGATATGATAGCAGCTTAATGATAGTGAAGTTGTAAGAATCTTTTTTATCATATAGATCTTTTTTATCATATAGATTGGTGATTACATGATTATCGAGGATATCTAAATTAAGGTCTAAAAAATTTACAGTTTGACTAATGCTAGGCTCATTAGGAATTAATTCAAGGTTAGATGGGTAAAAATCAATATTAATTGAATAGGAATCATCAATGATAATACAAATTAAGTCGTCAACATATCTATATAGAATATATGAATCAGAGTTAAAATGACATTCATATTAATAAAGATATAAGTTAGCGAGTATACTACTACTACAGCCACCTTGTGGTACACCAGATGTTTTTAAATAAATGTTATCACCTTGGATAATATAATTGTTGTATAACACAAAGTGCAAGAGCATAGGAAAGTTTTTGACATTGAATGCAACTCTATTAGAAGATAGATAGTCATGATAAAGAGGGATAATAACTTTATATAAATCTTTAATGACAATATTATTAAATAGGTATTTAAAATCAAAGGTATGGAAACCAAGAATTTGTGGAAGCTTGCTAAGATGATTTACTAAATCAAAACTATTGTTCAAAATGAAATATCCTGAATTCCTAAATTTAAGAGATTCATTAATTCTATTTAAACAGTTAAGCAAGTACTTACTAGCTGTAGTGGTAAAGGTATTATGTCCACAAGCGACTGTTCTAAAACTGAGAGGTGATTTATGGAATTTAAGAACCAATGTAACATAAGGAAATTTAAAAAACTTACAATTAATATTTAATTGTGTATATAATTTTAGCATTTTAGTTTTGATTTTGATAGACTGATTATTAATGGGTTTAAAAATTTGATTATTTTTATACATATATATATATATATATATATATATATATATATATATATATATATATATAATATATATTGTAAATATACTGTAAAATCATCAGGGGTGCATATAATAATTCCATTTCTACTTTACAATTAACTGAAAGAACGGAATAAATTAGATATTCAAATCCATATGATGTTTGGTGGTTAGAAACGTTCTAACCTTCTAATACCTAGATCTTACTTCCAAAGCTGAAGACAGTGACCACTAGAAATATATATTTTCCATATTTTTACCCCATTTTATTTTGACACCCATTAATCCTGCAAATTTGGTAATCCGGCGCCGTTGAAGTCCCAAACGTGCCAGATTATCCGAACTTTACTATATTTTTCATCAAATTCAACGCCGGGAATATCTGCTAACTGCTTTTGCAATCTAACAAATAATGGGGAGAATATATAAAGTAGGCAAAACTTACATGCATAAATAATACTTTTATTCCATTTTCTCTCTTCAAATGCAGTTTTCTTCTCCCCCAATCCGGTTCAGTTTCGCAGACATTTTCCATGTCCGCCAGCTTGTCTATCGTAAGAAAACTCGCGATGCGTTGGGAACACAGATTTAAAGGGACAATAAGGAGGAATTTGTACACTTCAAACGGAGAAGGCGTAGATGTAGCGAATAAAAAGCCGCAGAAATGCCGTTCTTTACCAAGACGATATATAATTTTGCATTTGTTAGTGCCCACGTAATACGGAGCAAACGCTGACAAACGGAAAATTGTATGCTCAATGAATAAAATTTAATATTAGTTTATACGGGGAGATTAAATTTTCTCTTAGCTCTGCTCCAAGTATTAACTTCAAGTGTGTATCTGAACTCTAATTGTGCATCAATGTAAATTAATAACCGATTTTAAAAATAGGTATAATTTTTAATAACGTCCATGCTTGGAACTCGAATTGTTATTCAAAATTATTCTTTACAATTTTAGTAACTTTATTTTCTATGGAAAAAGATATTAATACCCATAACAATGACTATAGTGTTGAAACTATGTTGAAAAATAATAGTTTAAAATATTAAATCTATATAATAATTGTATAACGTTTTCATGTCTATCTAGGCTATCCAGAATCCCCCTGGGGGCCTAAGACTGACTGAATGCATTTTTATTTTATCGAATATATCGGATTTTTGATACCACCCGGCGGTGGCGAAGACAATGGGAGTTATTGAAAACAGTTTCTCCACCCTCCAGAGGACCCGTCGGTGACCTACAAGTCTTAATCTTTGTATACTTATAGTATGGAACATGAGGTAATACTTAACGGAACTGAATTTTCGATTCTTTCCCGGGGGTAGAAAAATGTGGGATTTCGAAAGTATTTCCCGATCTTCCAGAAGCAGTGTTCTTTTCAGGACTTTCTGGCCGAAGAAATAACATTTTAAAGGGGAAGGGGGGCAAGTTTTCTATTTACCATATAAAAATATATCCAAATACTGTGTCACATAAATAGAAACTAGTTTAATATAAAATGCCTCCGGGAGGAGAGGTTTCACCCCCCCCCCCTTCCGGAAATATGCCAGAAAGAAACACTGTCTAGAAGTTCTTGGGTGACTACAGTTCACACATACCTGGCTAAAATACAAAAATTATAACTACCTTTATGAAATAATTCAAAATATTAAAATATCGAAATTATAACAGTTATGTTTCAAAATCGAAGAACCTGATCTAAAATCGATTAATATATCCTTGTTGGATTGACTGTCAAAGGGTTTCAAATTACTAGATTTGTTCATACTATTTCTCTTTTAATTTCCAAGATACAAACCATAACAAACTTTAAAAAACGGAACATTTTCATTATTCTTCAATTTGACGGTGGCTTAGAAATTATAAGAGCTTTCTAAAAACAAATTATTTATCTCCATTTCTTGTAAACATTTTTGTTGCTCACCGCATAAATATATATTTTACAGTATAGGCGATATTTCAAATGAAAGTAAGCAAAGTGAGGCAAAAGCTTTATATATAGTCTTTTCTGAAAAAAAAATATATTTCAAAATGAGAAAATATTGCATTTACTTTTATACATTCATAAATGATGCCATATATGCCCGTTAGAACAAATATAAATTATTTATATTACTTTCCCTATATACATAGTATAATGTATAGGGAATTATTTGTGAAGAGGTTGAAAATTCGAATTCGAATTTTAGACGGAAGAGCATTTGAACTTGAATCGATTTTTTTTAGGTGAAATCTGTATGTATGTGTGTGTGTGTATTCCCGTGTGTGTATGAGTCCGTGTGTCTATGAATACGATATCTCATGAACGAATGATGTGCTTTAAAACGAACTATGATACAAAAATTCCATTCATTGAATATTGGAAGAATATTAATTTTAAACGTAATCAAAAATTTGGAAGACTCGCAAATTTTCGAATGGCAATTTGAAAACATCATCAATAAATTAAAATCTTCAATAATGCTAAGTGAATAATCATTTCTTACGTAATTTTTCATTAGAAAACAATTGACATAATTTTAGAACGTTTGCATAAACCGTTCTAAAAGTATTGCACTTTTTTCAAGTACATTTTCTTTAAATCATGTAAAATAGAAAATGTTTAACTATTGTGAACTATGTAATATTTTTGTAACATTATCCGGTAAATTTGTTTAACATCATTCTCGTAGATCTAGTTTTTTCCATTTACGAGGAAGATACTTTGTGTAACAGTTCTGTATTTTGACGTTTACCAATTCGCTAACATTTTCTTTTATATAATAAGAAATGCTCTTATCTCCGTTTGTCTGCAACGATTGGTGATAAATTTGGCGAACATATTGACTAATTTAGCAAAACACCGCCAAATTTGCGATAATTATCCGCAGATTGACGAAGATATTATTAACATTGCAAAAATGATATTGATGCCAAATTGATGAATTAATCATTAAAATATTTCAATATATGGACTATATTGCTTATTGAGGATGCTATCAATATTGATAATTGTCAATTTATAGCTGCGTGTAATATAAGTTAATTGAGTACTTCGGAATAGTTTTAAATGTTGTCAGCTGGAAAAGCGCCAAATGTGCAATTCAACATTAAAAACAGTGTCATAGACCGTACACATCATTATTTCACCCTGTAAGAGGAAAATTTATTGCAATATATAGGGGAAGTCATATGCTGTCCACATCAGATTTTTCTTTTATTTCTGACGTTTAGAGATATAAGTGCCCAAAGTGTATGTGTCAATTTTACTTTCCTTATATACATAATGTATAAAAAAAGTATTGTGACGGAGTCGAAAATTCGAATTCGAGTTTTCGACGGGAGAGCACGTTTCAAGCATCCCTGATCACGAATCGAACATATTTGAGGTGATGTCTGTGTGTGTGTGTGTGTCAGTGAGTCTGCGAAGACGATATCTCACGAACGGAGCGATTCGAATGAAATTTGGTACAAAAATCACAATCGATGAATACTGAGAGCCTATTGCTTTAAAATACAATCGAATGTTCAGAACTCCCCTAAATTTTCTAGTGAAATTTTGAAAAAATCATCAAAAAATCAAAACCTCTGATAAAGTTACGCAAATAGACATTTCCTATGTAAATTTTCCTTAGAAAACGATTGACATAAACTTTAGAGAGCTAGCATGAACCATTCTCGAGATATTGCACATTTTTCAAATAAATTTATCAAAAAAAAATTCCATAAATTGAAAAAAATATTAACTGTGAAGAAACATGTTTACTTTTCATATGTAATATCATGCGATAAATTGGGTGACTTCATTCTCGTGGATCTAATTCGTTCCATTCACGAGAAAAGATACTTTGAGTAATACTTTTGTATTTGAACACCAATAGTCATTTATCTACTGTAAGAATAACTTATTTCTCCGTCCATAACGCTTGGCGAGATTTTGGCGACGAATTTGGAAGAATGTCGCCAACGTGGCGACATTTTTAAATGTTGCTAAATTAACGAAAATCTCGCCAAATGGATGAAAACTACGCTAAATCAATGAAAATGACGACTAATTGAAGAAAATTCAATATCTTAGAATATAAGTACCTACAATAAGAATAACATTTTTTAAACTGTAAAAGTAGTAAATTCATTGCATTATATAAGGAAAGACATGTGTTGGCCACTTCAGATTTTTTGTAACGTTCCGACTTCATCCGGATATCCGATCAACGATATTTTTCCTGTCAAAAAACTTATATTTATCGGGAAATATTTGGTGGTTATACTTGGAATTGCTTTTAAAATTTTTTCGTTCTCTGTTATTATCATTCAGCCAATTTTAGAACATCTTTAATCTATGAAACTACCCTTATCTATGCATAACTTTTAGTTGAACATTTTATTTGAATGAAAAAAAATGCATTAGTATGCATTGTGCGTACTTCTTTGAACTGGAATTTCTAAAATTCGATAAAAAAAACATCATGGGGATAGATTCCTTTGTTTGCAAAACACTGTATAAAGTCACATTTTATTTTATTTTATTGGAAAACATCCCAATAGGAATAAGCCCAAATACAGAGATAGATAGTATGAAATCAGAAACAAATATCGTATCAAACCAACAGTAATAATAAAAAAATCGAATAAAATAAATCAATACAGCCAAGAAATATTGTATAACGCTGAGAATCACACAGCGCAGGGGAAAAATGAAGATTTCAATACAGAAACGTGAAATGCGGAAAATATTACGATAACTGGTACAAATATAACCACCACGAAACGGAATTTCAAAAACGAGAGCAGACGATTGAATTTCATTATTAAATTTTTTTCAAAAAGATGTAAGAAAGTTTCATTGTGACGAGCAACGAATTTCAAGCGATGGATATTTGAAAGTTTTTCAACTTATCCTAGAAGAATATTTCCAGCAAAAATGTCTTAAATCTATATAAATAAAATTGAAAATCTGTCCGTTTATTAGTTTGTCTCATCATCACGGGAGAAAGACTTCACCGAATTTAATGCAAGTTTCGGCGTAAACTTGGAATAGTCCTAATTAAAATCTAGCCTATGTTTCAAGTTTCTAGAACCAGGAGTTAGCGAGACATTAGTAAAGAAACGCCCAAAAGGGCGTTTCTTTACCTTCCATTAAAAACCTTCCATTGAAATAGCATTATGCAGACGATAATTGTTCCGCAAGTTACTCGTATTTGAAAAAAATATATATCATGTTGCTAAGCAACGGAATTGAACCCAATGAGTTAATACAGCAGTAAATTTTCTTTGAATTAAATAGTAAAGAAATACATATAAATTAATTTTATTTGAATTGCATTTTTGATTGGATTATATCCATACGGCCTTTGGGTTTAAAGGTTACTGAGATTATTGATATTTTCGAATTCTTACGTCATATGTATTATTTTGGTGAAATATTTTTCAATCCATATATTGTAGTACAGATATATTTTCTAATGCACGGGTATAATATTTAAATTTACAAAAATATAATTAGTATGGATATATCTTGTAATCCACGAGAATATCAGTGGAACGCGCGGGTATATCTTTTAATCTACATGAATATAAGTAGTATGGATATATCTTCTAATAGAATTCTTGCTCTTTTATTTTGGTATATATTGGTTCAATATATATTTTCTGTAAATTTGTTTAGAAACTGGTTCATGATGTTTTATTCTTCAGATCTGCCTGCTAAGGTTATTTTTTATAGCGAGAAGAGATTTTAAACTACTTTTTAGGAGCATTAATTTAAATATACTGCCCGACAGAGAAAATGCAACAGGATGAAAGAGCGAATACAGTGTGATGATAAAGGACACACAGACAGAGATGACATATATAAATAAGTGTTATTAATTCCCGAAGGATAATGCAATACAGTAATGGCATAGACAGGGTGATAAGTAGGCAGTAGAACCACATTTTGCGGTGATACAAGTAGCAACCCTGCGAGGAACAGATGCAATGAGCGTGTGTATAGTTTCCAGAGGAATGGATAACCATATGCCTTCAATCATTCTCCACAGATCGTCTTCTGTTTGAGGCGGGTGCAGGACAGTCAAACGACGACCAATCACGATTCATACATGCTCGATGGGTGAGAGATCTGGAGATATCGGAGGCCAAGGAAGCACCTGGATACCTTGCAAGGCTTGTCTGCTGAGGGTTGTCGTGTGCGGTCGCTTATTATCTTGCTGGAAAACAGTATTTTGCAATCGCTGAAGGTAAAGCATTGCAACCGGCAACAGCATCTCATCCACATATCGTCGTGTCGCCATTGTGACTCTGATACGAACCAAAGATGATAGGCTATCGAAGTCGATAGCACTCCAAGCCATGCTGCAGCATTGTCGAGCAGCATGGCATTCTACAGTCGCAGCAGGATTGGATCTGTTTCCATGTCGCCGCCAGATTCTCACATGGCGACTGTCATCCGACAAACAGAACTGAGATTCGTCGCTAAACACTACCCTGTCCCATTCAGTCGTTCAAGAGGCTCGGGCTTAACACCATTGCAATATCTCACGTCGGTGTCTTATCGTCAATGGCAATCTTCGTAAAGGACGGTTTGAATGCAAGCCGCTTTAGGCCACTCATCGAGAAACTGTTCTTGCTGATATTGGAACATCAAGTGTACCCTGCAAATTCTGCAGAATGTCGACAGTCGTCATTTGTGTGGTTGCCACCGCATGCCTTCGAATGCGTCAATCAACGTGAGCTGACATACGTCTGGATGGACTTGTACCACTGCGGTGACTCGCATGCCCTTCTTCAATCCACATTCTCCAAACCCTTTGCACAGTGGATGCATCTACGCGCGTTTCAGCGGCGACACGACACGACGGTACGACCACCAAGTCGTACGTAGGCCTAAAATGAATCCCTTCGCAGGATCGTTCAAATACTGAAACGGACTTCGGTGTCGTTGGCCAGACATCTCTTCAACAACACCTACTTGCATTTCAGATCATTTTCATACATCGGCCAGCTGCGTTTGTCTCGCAATGTGCATAATTTTACGGGCAAGGCTTAATGGTGTAGCATTTTTCATGTCGAATAGTGTGTTTGAAAATGATATTTTGAATAACAATGTCATTTAAAATACTATAGGAATTTGCATATGTTTATGAATTCTAAGTTCCTCTATATTGTATACTGCTAGTCTATATAAATTAAAGTGAAAATCTCTTTGTGTGTTTGTATGTGCGTTTGTCTTATCATCATGGTAGAACGGCTGCATAGAATTCCGTTTGATTTAGTGGGTATACTTGGAATATCCTCACTTAAAAGACAACTTTGTTTCAAGTTTCTAGGACTAGGGGTTATCGATATATTAATGGAGAACGAACCTCCAATAGAAATGACATTATGCAATCGAAGTTATTTCCGCAAATTTATTTAAAGATAATTATATCATGTTGCTCAACAGCGCAATTAAATCCAATATGTTTGTATGTCAGACGATTTTCATTACATTTTTTCCGATTGAAGTAAAACAAAGAAATGCATATAGAAATAAATTTTATCGGAATTGTATTTTAGACTGGATAGCACTAATTAAGGCCTTCGAATTTATAGATTTCGGATATCATTTATATTTTCAATTTCTTTTGACATTTGTCTTATTTTGGCAAATATTTTTCAAACTCATATATTGTGTGTTATCCAGTTGTTAAAACAAGATAAAAGTGGTAAAGGGGTATATCTTCTAATACCATTTTAGCGCTTTCATTTTGATATATCTTTATACAATTTCCTATTTTTTTTTGTAAATCTATTTAGAAATAGGACCAAGATGTTTTATTCTTCAGATCTACCTGTGAAAATAATTTTGTATAGGAATCAGTACCATTTTAAATCACGATCCTAATCAGGTATCTCTGCTTTAATTTATATAAAATTTATAACTTGCGGTTCTATATGTCTATTTATTATCTCAGCACCGGAGAAGTCACCTTTTTCTTTGTGCGAGAATTATTATAAAATTAAAAGCAAGAAACATTAAAAGTTCATTGGAAATTGGAAATTTGAAGTTTCTTTACTACATATTCCGTATACAGAACGGATATACTGCTAGTTTAAGTAAGAAAACAAACAAAAAATTAATATATCTCAATTTTCTTAATAGTAATTCATTAATAGTATGAACGAGGTAATTACTCATATATCATTACATAAATTATACAGTCATATCATATAATCATAAATTATATCATCATATAAATAAATATAGAATGCAGTAAAGTTCCGGCAATATGTGTATCCAAATTTTTTTTGCAAAAGAATATTTTATAATTTTGCGAGTTTGTTTGCTATTTTTATGCTTTGAATTATGAATGACTATGTGATGTAAATATTTGTCTTTGAAAACCTTTGCAAAAAAACAAAAGCAAAAATGGTAAAAGTGTATTTGTTCTATCACATTTTGTCCTTATTTAATGTATAGAAAAGCTAAATTAAAATTCAATTTCAAGAATTGTACTGTATTTTGTGATGAAAAATTTTAGTCTGAAAATTCTGACTACAAAAACCACAACTAAGGAATCCGGTATTTTCAAAGTCACCACACTTTTTAATTTCGCTGTTATATTTTTCACTCGTTTTAAATTCTCTGATTTTTTAAATGAATGACTGATTTTTGTGCTTATATTTGCAAATATTTCTCTTTGGAAATGCTTAGAAACAAATTATAATAAAATAATATTGGTTCCATGGATTTTCGCCAATTCTTCGATAAAAAATCGAAATAAAAATAAAAATTCAGGAATATAGTCTGAATATCCGGAATCCAGAAATCGTAATAATTATGAATAGTTTATTTTTAAAGTAACACACTTTTTATTTTAGCGGTTATATTTTTTACCTTTTCGAATTTGGCTAATTTTTTTGAATGAATGACTAATTATTTTTAATTTTGACTGATTATATGTTTATTATAAATGATTAATTATTTGTTCATATATGTTTAAATGTTTTGTTAATAAACTTTCTAAAACAACTTTTTCTCATTTAGTATATAAAAATGAAAGTTTGAAAATTACGCTAAGAATTCCACATTGTATTTTGCAACGAAAAAAAAATTCAAATTTTGTATATCATTTGGTGTATTATTTTGTAAATTTATTTCATTAAAATATCCATTTTCGTTATTGATTTAAAAAAATAAAGCGTATTATAATGTTAATCAAATAATAATAAATAATATAATCAAATAATTTAATAATTCAAAAACTTTTAATAATTAAATTTTAATAATTCAATTCAATTTCAAATAATTTTAATAATTCAAATAATAAATAATTTCATCAAACAATTTTAATCAATAATTTTAAAGCGAATCATAATTTTAATGCTTTTTCTTTCATATATTTTATTATATTTTAACGTTGAAAGTACTTTAAAAATTCTTCTATGAATCCAGTAAATTCATAAATCTTCTTAATGTTTGAGCAGTACAAATTTTCGAATTTTTCTATCATTTCTCTCTTTAGAGAAATATTATTTATCTAAATAATCAGCGCATAATTGTAAGACATATAAAGATAACATATATAATTTTAAGAAATATGGTGAATGTACATAAAATCTATACAACTTACATGCACAGATGAGATCGCCTCAGAACGCAATTTTCTTCCTGTTCAATCCTTTAAAAGTTTCACAACGCAATCTTCCGCGGATCAATCCACGGCTTCAACTTCATCTGAAGTCTGCACGAAAACTTGTGAATCGTTGGCAACGCTGAGTTCGAGGAGCAGCGGGAACAAATCGGCTCACATCAGACGGAGACTGCGTGGAGAGAACGAATCAGCGACCACAGAGTATTCTTTTCGGAGCCCAGCATCCCCACCATCTTCTCACCCTCTCACACGAAGAAAGAGTACGTTTTGTTTTAACATCAGTTTGTTGTGTGAAGACGTGGGTTCCGCCCGAAAAATTTTCTCGGCTCTTTAATTCTCTGTGCAGCAGTTGTCTCGTAAAAATAAATCTTGTAGTTTTAAATCCGTGTTTAAAATCGGATACGAAGGTAAGGATAAAAATATATATGGAGATCATAAGTACGGTAAACACAACTACATTATTTTAAATATCATTTTATCAAGGACTATAAGTATTTGTAAACTATATTTAAAACACCATCTTGACGTAAAGGAAGATATTTACATTTAAAGTGAAATAGCGCTTTGCGACATCATAGTGTCCATCATTAGTGGAAATGTTAAGGAATTGACAAACATGAGCTTTATACAACACGAAATCGTGAATACAAAAGTTGCACATAGTAAATAGGATAAATTGATACTAAATTTATGATAATTTATGATAATTATGATTTTTGCAGACTCGTTTCGTTTTCAGACTCTTAAAGAGCTATAAACGACACGCTAACTGTTTATAGTTATCCATCACTTCTAGTTTTCAACCCGATTTCATCTGGATACGCCGACCATAGACTCCATGTCAAAATGTTAAATTGTTATATTAATTTGCTTGGAGGTATATAAATTAAACTTATGCAATATATCTGGCGAGATTTCATATTCAAATTAATCTACCTGGTGATCCAAATTTAAAGGAGGTGTTTAGACCTCTCTGTACGAAAAACTACTGGGTGAAACGCAACCAAATTTCGCACACATACCTTACTGGGTATGCGGTTTCCATTTTTGAAGAAAAAATAGTTTAAATTTGTTTTTCAAAGATGCAGTCCCTACAACTTGCATATTTGCTTAATGCATCTAACAAATATCGGCAGAAAGGCTTCCAAAGGTTACATGACTTCTGCGTAAACCATTTAACTGTCGAAATGTCTTAATCACAGCAAAAACATTGATGCTTTCTTGAAATAAGTGTTTATCATGTTACGTGCAATCTGGAGGTGAGTTTCATCACCCTTCGCTAGTCGTGGATTGGTGAAACAAGGCTTTGTGACTCCTTTTATAGGTGGCGGTTGTAAAATATACTTTGCAATATGCGAATTACGGGGACAGCAGCTCTAAATTTCACGCCTAGCGGCCGAAACGTGAACTACTTTATATTCCTTCAAATATCGAAACCACATACTCAGGAATGCATGTGTACGAAATTTGGTCGCTATTCGTCCAGTTGTTTTTCCTACAGAAATGTTTAAACACCTCCACTCTAATTTGGTACACTCTGTATAAACTTGCCTGGTGTGACAATATGTACTTGGATACGTATATTTCCATCTGTTCTGTTCTAACCTCATTAATTATTAAACAAGTAAATTTAACTTTCTAAATTTTTACAAACGAAACAAAATATCTCCTACTTGTGCACCAATATTTCATTAAAGAGTAAATAAACATATTGAGTTGCACCACTCATAACATTTAAAAAACAAGAAAGATCAATCATGATTAAAGCATTGATTATGCAACACTTTCCAACTGAAATGCAATTTTATTTAAACATGTCTAAAATGGAATACATTCCTCGGTAATATTTTAAAACGTATCACAATACTACATTAATTTATTATATTTGAAAACTTAAAACTTCATCGAAAAAATGAACTTCATTCAAATGACAACATTGAAATATAAATTGCCTGGTTTAAACTTTTCTAAAATGTGATACATTTCTCGGTAATAATTTTAGAATTATCATAATACTACGATAATTTATTATATTTGAAAACTTCATCGAAAACAACTGAAATTCATTCAAATGACGTCATAGAAAAAATAACACGCCTGGCTCTCTTTATAAAAGCAGCATTTCAATCATAAATAATTTCCCATTCATGTCATTCATTACAATACTATAATAATTTATTTTATTTAAAAATTAAGACCATGGAGCTACAAGTAATTAAACTCTATGCGTAAAACTTCATCGAAAAAAATCGTCCTTCTCTTTTTAAAATCAGTGAATATTTCATTCATATCATCTATGAAGACTCCATGAACTAAATGATTTTGTGTTAAAGAAATACAGCAATTGTAATACAACTCATTCTACATATTTTGCTGTTTACAATTTACATAGGTGAAACATAGGTCTCGTTGTAGAAATAATCAAATTTGAATGAGCATTTAAACTCAAATATATTGTAATTGCGTTGTTTCAGTATGTAGATGCATAGAATTTAAGCAAAAATAAAGTATTTTTAGGACGGATACAACACTCAATATGTATTAAAAAGAACTTTAAAAATCACGATTTTGAGACAAGATGGATGCCATATATCATTTTGAAGTGGGTCACGTGATCGTTTCATATCATGGTCACGTGATCGCTTCATATAAGAGGTGTTATTATTATTTTAATTTTTATTTAAAAAACTACTGCATATATTTCGCTGAATTTTTTTATATATTTTATGGAACAATTTGAATATTACCTAAAATTTTCGAAGCAATTTGTGAATTTTAAATCCGCTTAAAAGATGTTTGAAAAATTAGGCCCCATAGGGCTCAATGTATTTCATTTTTTCAACCCGGATTCAATCCAAATCTAATTGGGTGATATTATTCATTTATATTCCCATAGGTCCTACAGACCGTCTGAACAACATACTAAAATTTCATGTTGATTAAGTCATTTTTACGGCAGTTATCGTGCTAACGGACAGACAGACAGACAGACAGAATGAACAAAGTCATAACCACTTTTCAACTTTGTTGTAAAGTGTTAATTACAGCTTTCCTACCCTATAGAAAACCCGGGTGAAAATACTGAAATCTCGAAATTATAACAACTATATTTGCAAAGCTAAGCGCTAGATTCAAAATTCAATTGTATGCATTTGAAGGGCTTTTAAATAGATATAAATTCTTCCTTTTGGTTAATAGCTAGCCCTTTTAGTTTTTGCAATAAAAGCATTACAAAGTTGAACAAGAAAGATCAATAATGCTTAAAGCATTGATTATGAAACTCTTTCCAACTTCAACGCAATTTTATTTAAACAAGTCTAAAATGCAATACATTCCTCGGTAATATTTTGAAACTTATCACAATACTGCATTAATTTATTATATTTGAAAACTTAAACCTTCACCGAAAACAATGAACTTCATTCAAATGACGGCATTGAAATATAAATTGCCTTGTTTGATCATCTCTAAAATGTTATACATTCCTCGGTAATGGTTTTAGAATTATCATAATACTACGATAATTTATTATATTTGAAAGCTTCATCGAAAACAACTGAAATTAATTCAAATGACGTCATAGGAAAAATAACACTCCTGGATCTCTCTATAAAAACAGGATTTCATTCATAACTTTCTCCCATTCATTTCATTCATCACAATACTATAATAATTTATTTTATTTAAACATTTTATTTAAGACCATGGAGCTACAAATAATTAAACTCTATGCTTAAAACGTCATCGAAAAAAATCGTCCTTCTCTTTATAAAATCAATTAATATTTCATTCATATCACCATGCAGACTCCATGGACTAAATTATTTTGTGTTAAAAAAATACAGGAATTCTAATACAACTCATTCTACATATTTTGCTGTTTACATTTTACATAGGTGAAAAATAGGCTTAGTTGTAGAAATAATCAAATTTAGATGAGAATTTAAACTCAAATATATTGTCATTGCGTTGTTTCAGTATGTAGATGCACAGAATTTAAGCAAAAATAAAGTAGTTTTAGGACGGATACAACACTCAATATGAATTAAAAAGAACTTAAAAAAATCACGATTTTGAAACAAGATGGATGCCATATATCATTTTGAAGTGGTTCATGTGATCTTTTCATTTCATGGTCACGTGATCGTTTCATATAAGAGGTGTAATTATTATTTTTAATTTTTATTTAAAAAACTACTAAATATATTTCGCTGAATTTTTTTTTATATTTTATGGAACAATTTGAATATTACCTAAAATTTTTGAAGCAATTTGTGAATTTTAAATCCGCTTAAAAAATGTTTGAAAAATTAGTTCCCATAGGGCTCAATGTATTTCATTTTTTCAACCCGGGTTCAATCCAAAACTAATTGGGTGATATTATTCATTTATATTCCCATAGGTCCTACAGACCGTCTGAACAACATACTAAAATTTCATTTTGATTAAGTCATTTTTACGGCAGTTATCGTGCTAACGGATAGACAGACAGACAGACAGACAGAATGAACAAAGTCATAAACACTTTTCAACTTTGTTGTAAAGTGTTAAAAAACGGAAAAATGTTCAATCATTTTGAACTTTGCCAGACGATTATTTGAAAATTCGGTACAGTTTTTTTGAAGGAAAGAAAAATGCAGAATACTGAAATGTAGAAATTATTTTATATATTTATAACCTGGACCCTACTACCAAATAAGGGAAATACTTTCATTTTAAGCTATTAAGTTCGGAGGTATAAGCGTCCAAAGTGTTTGCATTTTTAACACTTTTCCAACACAGTTGAAAAGTGTTTATAACTTTGATCATTCTGTCTGTCTGTTCAATCGCATAATAACTGCCGTAAAAACACATAAATTTTTCACACATTTTTCACACATAAATTTTAATATGTTATAGGAAAGTTCTATGGGATCTTCGCCTGGCGGTCTTTGGAATGAAAATGAATAATATCACCCAATAATTTTCGGATTTAACCCTGGTTGAAAAAATGAAATACATTGAACCCCATGGGACCTAATTTTTCAAACAATTTCAAATTCACAAATTGCTTCGAAAATTTTAGGAAATATTCAAACTATCAGATAAAATATATAAAAAAACTGAGTAAAATATGTTCGGTAGTTTTTAAATAAAAATTAAAATAATAATTACGCCCATATTATATGAATAGGTCAAGTGACTCATTTCAAATTAACTATGGCATCTATTGTTTTCCATGTGTAAAGATTGTAATGATTAAAGATCGTTTAATTTATATTTAGTGATCCGTCTAAAAATCACTTTATATTTGGGTATTATCTGTCTATCTAAATTCTTTGCTATTGCAATTACAATATTTTTTTTATTTTATATGATCACTAAACTTTAATTATTCCTACAACGAAGCCTAATTTCTATATCATGCAGGTTGTAAACAAATTTAGCGATTGTAAGGTGAGTTGTATAAGAATGGCTGATTTTTTTTCTTGCAAAATTAATTAGCTCTGGAGTCTGGAATATATATGATATGAATGAAATATTCATTGATTTTTCATAGAGAGGCAGACGATTTATATATCGATGATGTCATTTGAATAATGTTCATTTTGTTTAAGTAGCATTATCTGTTTCGATAACATTTTAAGTTTTCAAGTATAATAAATTACTGAAGTATTGTGATAATTTAAAGTATATCAACTCTAAATGTGTTACATTGTAGAGACGTTTAAATAGCATTGCATTTCAGTTAGAAAATCTTTCTTAATCGATGCTTTATGCATGATCGATCTTTCTTGTTCTTAAAGTTCCGTTTTACGCCACCCAAACCCCAAGCATTGATGTTACATCAAAAACTTGTAACTTAACTACTTAAGAGGGTTAGTTTCCCTGTGCATGACAAGCATAATTAGTAGCTGCATCATAAGTAACGTAATGACTCTGGGAAAATGACAAACGATTCCCTTTACGAGAGTATCCAAATTTATTATGATTTATTAAGTATGCAAAAAATAATGGACAGATGCGAAATTTATCAAATCGATTTATCAAAACGAAGACCTACATCTTTAAGAGCAGCGGTTTTTTGACGTAATGTATCATTTATTTTAGAGGTTCAAAAGAGGTTCAAACTGAGAGCAACCTCATATAAATAGACTTTGAATGACTTTGAGAATTAATTTAAAATATTTGATGTAGGCGACAGAAAACGCTCTTTAAATATACCAATTCAATTACACTATTACAACAATTCAATTACACAATTCAATTACACTATACAACAATTCAATTATACTATATTCCATTACACTACAACAATTCCATTACATTATATACTCACGCTATATACTTACTATATGTTTACGCTATATACAGAGTATGTTGTATAAAGAAAGTATTGTGACAGGGTCGAAAATTCGAATTCGAATTATCGAAGAAAGAGCACGTTTTAATCATCCCTGACCTTGAGTTAAAAGTTTTAGACTCGATGTCTCTCTCTCGCTCTCTCTGTGTGTGTGTGTGTGTGTGTGTGTGGGCGCGTGCGTGTGTGTATGTGTGTAAGTGTATCGAGGAGCCTGTGGATGCAATATCTCGCGAACGAATCAAAAGAAATTTAGTATACATATTACAAACGGTGAATACTGGGAGCCTATTGTTTTTAAATGCAATCGAATGTTTGGAAATCCCCAAATTTTCGAATATTTTTTTTTTAAATCATAAACAAATAGAACTACAAATAATGTCACGTAAATAATTATGTCTTGTGTAATATTTCATTAGAAGACGAATAACATAACTTTTAGAACACTAACATGAACCGTTCTCGAGATATTGCACGTTTTTCAAATATATTTATTAAAAAAATTACATTAAATTTTAAAAGTATTAGTTAATGTTAAATATCTGTACTCATATGTAATATTATACAAAATATTTGTTAACATCATTCTTGTGAATCTAGTTCGTTCCATTCACGAGAAATTATACTTTCGGAAATAGTTTTGTATTTTAACGCCCAATGATTCGCCAGCAGTCATTTATATATAAGAAATGCTCCTCTCCCAGTCGGTCGGTAACGCCTGGCGTGGGCAAAATATTGCCAATATAGCAATATTTCGCCTCAAATTTACGAAAATATTGTTAAAATTGTACAAATGACGCTAAATTAACTAAAATGACATCAAATTGATGAATTAATTATTAAAACATTTAAATGTATGGAATATATGTCTGATGTTATCAATATTGATATTTGTCGATATAGAGTTGCACGAAATATAAGTTAATAGGGTACTTCGAAAAATTCGCTAATATCATTCTCTTGAATCTAGTTCGTTCCATTGACGAGAGAAGATACTTTGTGTAATAGTTTTGTATTTTGACGCCTAACAGATCTCCAACAGTCATTTATATATAAGAAATGTTTAACTCCCGATTTGTCTGTAACGCCTGGCGATAAATTTGGTAAATTGTTAAATCATATAGTAAAATATCGCTAACTTGGTAACAATTCTTCCCAGAATGATGGAAATATCGTTAAAATTGAAAAAATGACGCTATGTTATCAACAATGATACCAAATTGATGAATTTAGTATTAAAATATTTTAAAATATGGATTATATTGTTTATTGAGGACTAGCAGTATACCTGTTCTTCGCACAGAGTATATAAAGAAACTTAAAATTCACAATCATGTGCAAATTCCTATAGTATATGTATGCTAAATGATATTGTTAATCAAAATATTCTATCAAAATATTTAATTTAATGCTCCTAAAAAGAAGTTTAAGGATATCTGTTCTCGCTATACAAAATTATCTTCACGGGCAGATCTGAAGAATAAAACATCTTCGTTCTGTCTGTACTAAAATTTACAAAATATATGAAATTGAATCAATATATGCAAAATAAAAGCGCTAAAATTGTATGGGACACGTACTACTTATATTCGTGAATATTAGAAGATATATCCGTGTATTAGTAGCAGATTACACGTACTACAACATATAAGTTTTTTAAACTTTTGCCAAAATCAAACAGATGACGTAATAAATTGAAAGTATCAATAATCCCGTAATCTTTAAATCTGAAGACTGAAATCAGAAGATTGAAATTAGAGAAATAAAGAAATTAAAAGAAATTTTAAAAAATTGAAAGAAGATTGAAATTAAGAAATTAGATATTTGAAAATGCTAAAATTGTATAAGATATATATACCCATACTACTTATATTGTCCTAGATTAGAAATATGCCCGTGTGTTAGTAGAAGATTATCCGTATTACAATGTGAGTTTCAAAAATCTTTGCCAAACTAAAGCATATGATGTAATAAATTGAAAATATCAATAACCCCCGTAAAGGTAACACGTACTACAATATATGAGTTTATAAAATCTTTGTCAAAATAAAACATATGATATAATAAATTAAAAATATCAATAACCCCCGTAATCTTTAAACCAGAAGGTCGTAATTGATTCCAATATATTGCAAAATAAATGACAATACACCTGTACTACTTATATACTCTCATATATTACAAGATATTCTCATGGCATTTGTAGAAGATTACCCGTACTACGTACAATATATGGGTTTTAACAGATTTTACCAAAATAAAACAATGATGTAATAAATTGAAAAAAATCTGATGTGGGCAGCACATGACTTTCCTTGTATAATGCAATGAATTTACTACTTTTACAGTAAACAAACTGATTATTTTTATAGTAGATATTTATATTATTTCCAAGATGTTGAATTTTCGTCAATGAGTCGTCATTTTCATTAATTTAGCGTCATTTGTATCCATTTGGCGAGTTTTTCATTAATTTAGCAACATTTAAAAAGTCGCCAAGTTGGTGACATTCCACCAAATTCGTTGCCAAAATCTCGCCGAGAAATAAGTTATTCTTACAGCAGATAAATGACTATTGGCGTTCAAATACAAAAGTATTACTCAAAGTATATTTTATCATGAATTGAACGAACTAGATCCACGAAAATGATGTCACCCAATTTATCGCATGGTAATACATATGAAAAGTGAACATGTTTCTCAATAGGAAATATTTCTTTTTTATATAATTTTTTTTTAAATGTTCAATATCTCGAGAACGGTTCATGTTAGAGTTCTAAAATTTATGTCAATCGTTTTCTAATGAAAAATTACATAAGAAATGTCTATTTGTGTAACTTTATTAACGGTTTTTATTTTTTGACGATTTTTTCAAAATTTCACTCGAAAATTTAGGGGGGTTCTGAGCATTTAATTGCATATAAAACCAATAGGCTTCCAGTGTTTACAGATTGTAATTTTTGTACCAAATTTCGTTCGAATTGGTCCATTCGTTCGTCAGTTATCGTCTTCACAGACTCACTGACACACACACACACGTACTCACGTACTGAGATATTGTCTCCACAGACTTACTCACTCACACACACACACACACACACACACACACACACACACACACACACAAACGGACATCACTTCAAAAATGTTCGATTCGTGATCAGAGATGCTTGAAATGCGCTCTTCCGTCGAAAACTCGAATTCGAATTTTCGACCCCGTGACAATACTTTCCTGATGCATTATTGTATATAAGGAAAGTAATATCAATAATCCTAAAAAAAATATCAATAATAATAATGTTTAAACCTGATGACAGTAATGGATAAAATTCAGTCACAAATGCAATATCGATGAAATTTATTTTAATCATTTGTCTTAAATATTTCTCTTTGTATTTAAATCTGAAAATATTTAATTAATATAATCTGCTGCATAAAAACATTGGATTTTAGTCCATTGCTAAGTAACATATAATTTTTTAACACTTTACAACATAGTTGAAAAGTGTTTATGACTTTGTTCATTCTGTCTGTCTGTCTGTCTGTTTCTCTATCTGTCTGTCTGTCTGTCCGTTAGCACGATAACTGCCGTAAAAATAACTTTATCAAAATGAAATTTTAGTATGTTGTTCAGACGGTTTGTGGGACCTATGGGAATATAAATAAATAATATCACCCAATTAGTTTTTTATTGAACCCGGGTTGAAAAAATGAAATACTTTGAACCCTATGGGACCAAATTATTCAAACATTTTTAAGCAAATTTAAAATCCACAAATTGCTTCGAAAGTTTTAGGTAATAGTCAAATTGTTCCATAAAATATATAAAAAAAAATTCAGCGAAATATATTCAGTAGTTTTTTAATTAAAAATTATTTAATAAAGGGAGAAAAACAAATTCAATTAAATTCTGATTTTTGGGATATCCTCCAGAAAGAAAAGGGAGATATATTATATAATAACTATCTTTCCAAGAGTTTAATTATTTTGTATATGAGAGAGACTTCATATTTTAAAGTAAATTTGGTAGATAACAATTTTTCAATTTTTTTTTTAACCTTATATAACCCTTCATAATATACTTATTTGATGGCATTTTTAATGCACTTTCCTATGTCCTAGAGAGTTAAAATTTGGTACACAACTTAAAATTGTTGAACATTTCATTCTACAAAAATTTGGTGAATCTTTAAATATAGATCCTACATTTTTTTCAAAATGGCCTGCAAATAATCCCCGTTCACTTCTATAAATCATCGTTGTAATATTGTTAAAAATTCTGATGTGGGCAGCACATGCCTTTCCCTGCAGACTCATATTCACGTTCTCTTTATTCCTTCGATAATAATTTGAGTTTATCTACACAAAATAACAGCCATCAGTATTTTAAATGACATTGAATTTGCACGTTAAACTTAAATTCGGTTCTCATTTGATAGCTGAACTTATTGTCAAAGGTGGCGTAGCGAAAACGCGAAAAAACTAGAATATCTTAAGAACGGCTAGTCCTAGAGTAATGGGGTTAGTCTAATTCTTTTTGTTGTCAAAAATCACGTATAAAATAGGAATTTAATTGATATAATTGAGCACACGTAGTCTTTTATTTTTATATTTAACGGTTTTTGCGGCCATTTCGCAAAAATAGCCCGTCCCTTTTTCCCGAATCGTACTAGAATAACCTACAAATGATTTATATACCAAATTTTGTTAGATTTGGTATATAAATCACTTGTAGGTTATTGAAATATTTTACACCAAATTTTGTTAAATTTGGTCCATTAGTTTTTAGCTAGAGTGGATAAAGGCTATTTCTGATGGCCATGTCTCAAAGAAGGCAGATTCTTTTATTACGAATCGTACTATAATCTAATGAACATCAGTGTCTCCTACAAAAAACATACCTACCAAATTTTATGAAATTCGGTCCATTAGTTTTTCAATTAGATTTGATGTAATATACTCACAGACACACAGAAATATACACAAATATACCCTTAAACACACATACGTCTTCCTAAAATAATTTTTTTCGTGTTCTAGAAGTCCCAAAACCTGTAGATCCTTCGAAAATTTGAGTTCCGATCTTTGGCACGATTCCAATACTTTGAATGCATACACACACACACACACACACACATATATTATCTGTGTACCTGTGTATTTTCTGTGTATCTAAATTCCGTGCCTACGCAATTACAATAGTTATGATTTTAAATGACCCCTAAACTTTTATTATTTCTTCAACGAAGCCTAATTTTAGCTTATGCAGAATGAAATATCTCAAGCGATTGCAAGGTGAGTTACATAAGAATTGCTGAGTTTTTTCCACACAAAATCATTTAGCTCTGGAGTCTGGAATACAAGTTATATGAATGAAATATTCATTGATTTTGCATAGAGAATCAGATGATTTATATTTCGATACAGTTTTAAATATTTAAGTATAATAAATTACTGTAGTACTGTGATAATGTAAAAGATATCACCACTGAATGTATCACATTTTAGAAATTTTTAAATAAAATTGCATTTCAGTTGGAAAGTGTTTCATAATCAATGCTTATGCATGATTGATCTTTCTTGTTTTTAAATCAATTGGAAAAATATCGTCTGCATAATAATACCTCTATGGATGGTTTAATTGTGCTTTTTTAACACTTTACAACAACGTTGAAAAGTGTTTATGACTTTGTTCATTCTGTCTGTCTGTCCGTTAGCACGATAACTGCCGTAAAAATGTCTTAATCAAAATGACATTTTAGTATGTTGTTCAGACCGTCTATAGGACCTATGGGAATATAAATGAATAATATCACCCAATTAGTTTTGGATTGAACCCGGGTTGAAAAAATGGAATACATTGAGCCCTATGGGACCAAATTTTTCAAGCATTTTTTAAGCGGATTTAAAATTCACTAATTACTTCGAAAATTTTAGGCAATATTCAAATTGTTCCATAAAATATGTAAAAAAAAATTCAGCGAAATATATTCGGTTGTTTTTTAAATAAAAATTAAAATAATAATAACACCTCTTATATGAAGCGATCATGATATGAAACGATCACATGACCCACTTCAAAATGATATATGGCATCCATCTTGTGTCAAAATCGTGATTTTTAAAGGTCTTTTTAATTCATATTGAGTGTTGTATCCGTCCTAAAACTACTTTATTTTTGCCTAAATTCTGTGCATCTACATACTGAAACAACGCAATGACAATATATTTCAGTTTAAATGCTCTTCCAAATCTCATTATTTCTACTATTAAGCCTATTTTTCACCCATGTAAAATGTAAGCTGCAAAATATGTAGAATGAGTTGTATTAGAATCGCTGTACTTCTTTAACATCATTTAGTCCATGGAGTCTGCTAGCTGATATGAATGAAATATTCATTGATTTTAGAAAGAGAAGGACGATATTTTTCGATGAAATTTTACACATTGAGTTTACTTACTTGTAGCTCCATGGTCTTCATTTTTAAATAAAATAAATTATTATAGTATTGTGATGTATGACATGAATGGGGGAATTATTTATGAATGAAATGTTGCTTTTATAAAGAGAGCCAGGCGTGTTATTTTTTTATGACGTCATTTGAATGAATTTCAGTTGTTTTCGATGATGTTTTCAAATATAATAAATTATCGTAGTATTATGATAATTCTAAAATTATTACCGAGGAATGTATCACATTTTAGAGATGTTTAAACCAGGCAATTTATACTTTAATGCCGTCATTGGAATGAAGTTAATTTTTTTGGATGAAGGTTTAAGGTGTCAAATATAATAAATTAATGTAGTATTGTGATAAGTTTTAAAATAGTACCGAGGAATGTATTGCATTTTAGACAGGTTTAAATAAAATTGCATTGAAGTTGGAAAGTGTTTCATAATCAATGCTTTAAGCATGATTGATCTTTCTTGTTAATCAATATATTCGAAACATAGACTAAATTTTACGCGGGATTGTTCTAAATCTATCCTAAAAATTCCATACCAGCCGTTCTCCCGTGATGGTGAGTCAAAACAACTGATGTGAGCAGCACTTGACTTTCCTTACAATTTCCAATTCATTTTCTTATTTTTTTTATTGCTCCTAATTGCAGAAAATAATATGAATACTTTTTTGATATTATATCCAAATAGAAGATTTAATGCATATTCGATTCATTTGTCTATTTAATTCACTTTAAATCCTTCAGCTCTTCAAAATAAAAAAAAATAAAATAAAAAAATATCTCGAGAACGGCTCATCCTAGAATCATAGGGTTAGTCTTATTCACTGTGCTGTCAAAAATGACATGAAGGATAAATAATGAATGTATTTCAGCAATTTTGTCATTTATTTCACATTTTTACTATCTTTGCTAGTGATTCAACAAAAAAAAGCCTGGTTATATTTTTTCTAATCATGCAAAAATCTAATCAGTATTAGAATAAACTTCAATTCACATTTTTACTATCTTTGCTAGTGATTCAACAAAAAAAAGCCTGGTTATATATTTTTTTAATCATGCAAAAATCTAATCAGTATTAGAATAAACTTCAAGGGATGCAACAATTACATTCGAAGGAATTTCATTACATGAAGGATTTTGAAAGAATTTTATTTTTTTCATTATATTGAAAAACATCTTCATTTTCCTTAAATTAAAAATCTTAAATATCTCGAATGGTCCATTTTACGGTGGTCTCAATCGTTTTGCCGTTAAAAATTACGTACAAAACGTGCATTTAATTGATACATTTGCAGTATGTAATTTAGACATTGACAATTTTGAAGGACCATTTCGCAAAAAAGTAGGCTTTTTTTCCCCGAATAGTACAAAATCTCATCAGCATCAAGATAACCCACAAGTAACTTACCAAATTTTGTGAAGTTTGGTCAATTTGTTTTTCAGCTAGAGTGGCCTTATTTTGCATTTTATGATGCATTGAGTGGAGTTTAACTGCAGAAAATAACATGAATACTTTTCTGATATTATATCCTGTTTGTAATTTTAATGCATCTCTGTTTCATTTGATAACTTAATGTACTATAAAGTCTTGAGCTCTTCAAAAAGCTAAAGTATTTCTAAAACAGTTTATCTTAGAGCCATGGGACATCAATCTTATTCGCTTTATTGTCAAAAATTACATGAGCAAGTATTTAATTAATGGAATTTCAGATTTAAGATCTTTGAGGCTATTTCGAAAAAAAAATCCGATGTGAGTAGCACATGGCTTTCCCTGCAGACTCAAATTCACGTTCTCTCTTTATTTCTTCAATAATTCATTAAATTGAGTTTAATTGCACAAAACAACAGCTATAACTATTTTAATTCAATTTTCGTTTTCATTTGGTAACCGGACTTATTTTCAAAGGTGGCATAGCAGAAATGTGAAAAAACTAAAATATCTCGACAACGCCTAGTTCAAAAGTAATGGGGGTTGATCTTATTCGTTTCGACGTCAAAAACAATGCATAAAATAAGCAATTAATTGATATATTTGAGCATACGTAGTCTTTTGTTTTTAGACTTCACGATTTTTGCAGGCCATTTCGCAAAATATCGGTTCTTTTCTTCCGAATCATACTAAAATCTAATCAGCTCCAGGTTAATCTGCAAGAAATTTATCTACCAAATTTTATGAAATTTGGTCTATTAGGTTTTCAGCTAGAATGAATACATGCAAATTTTGCGTGTCATTTCGTAAAAAAGGCAGGTTCTTTTATCCCGAATCATAGCAAAATCTAATTAACACCAGGGTCACCCAAAAGGGACTTACCAAATTTTATGAAATTCGATCTATTAGTTTTTCAGTTGGAGTGGATACAAAATTAACAGACAGGCAGACACGCACACAGACACACGTCGACGTCACGCTAATAATAGTTTTTTCATGTTCTAGAGGTCCTAAAACGTGTAGATCGGTCAAAAATTCAAGTTGCGATTTCCGACACGATTTCAATACTTCCCCTATACATTATCGTGTATTGCAGGGGAAGTAGATAGAGTCGGTTGTATTTTACCGAGTCATACCAGCATCTAAACAGTATCAGGATGATCCTCAACGGACGTAATTGCTAAATTTAAAGAAATATCATTAAATGGTTTTTCAACTACAATAAAATACGTCTTCAGTTCCTCAAAACAAATAAACTTGTTTAATAAAACTGTCTCGAGAATAGTTCAGCTTAGTGTAAAGGGGTTGGTCTTATTCTTGTCATCACCAAAAATTGCGTATAAAACAAGCTTCTAATTGATACACTTGTAGTATTTTATTTTAGATCTTAACTATTTTTGTAGGCCTATAAGCAAAAAAAAAAAAAAAACAGATTTTTTTTTCCGAATCATACCAAAATCTAAGCAGCACCACGTTGACCCACAAGCGATATATCCACCAAATTTTGTTAAATTTGGTCAATTAGTTTTTTAGCTAGAGTGGATACATAAGATTTTTGAGGGGAATTGTACAAAAAAAAGACAGCTTCCTTTTTACCGAATCATACCAAATCATATCACCACAAGGGTAACCTACAATTGACTCATCTATCAAATTTTGAAATATTTAATCAATTAGTTTTTCCGCTCGAGTGGATATATACGATTTTTAAGGACCATTTCGTAAAAAAAGCACGTTTCTTTCCCCCAAATTGGACCCAAATCTAATCAACACAGAGGTAACCCACAAGCAATTTATCTGTCGAATTTTATGAAATTTGGTCAATTAGTTTTTGAGTTTTAATGGATACATACATTAGACGGACAGACGCACATACAAACGTCACGATAAAAATGTTTTTTTCGGTTTCTAGAGTGCACGATATGTATTGATCCATCAAAAGCTCGAGTTCTGATTTTCGACACGATTCCAATATTTCTCTTATACATTACCGTTTATGCTAAGTAAAGGAAAAACGTTTTGAATAATTTTTGTATTTCTGTTAATAATTGGAATTTAGAATCTAATTGAAACTCTAAATTATTATAATTTCTTTAATTTAAGTTTATAATTATTTGAATTTATTTTAATTAAATTTTTCGTGACAGACTAGCCAATTAGAAATTCCGGATCTTTAATCATGTGATGATTTGAAGCTGTGTTGGGTTGGTTAAATTATGGGATATTGCTGGGGAATGTTTATAACATATATTTTTGACTTTTAAAATTGTTCTGATATTGTATCGCGTTAATTTATAAAACAATAATGTTCAATCATGCATAAAGCATTGATTACGAAATACTTTTCAACTGCATGCCATTTTATTTTAACATCTCTAAAACGCGATATATTCAGCGGTGATATTTTTAAAATTATCACAATACTACAATAATTTATTATATTTGAAAATTTAAAACTTCATAAAAAATGAACTATATTTAAATGACGTCATCAAAATATAAATCGCCTGGCTGTGAATATTTTATTCATACACTTTTATTCCATTCCTTTCATTCAGCGGTGATATTTTAAAAATTATCACAATACTACAATAATTTATTTTACTTAAAAACTTAAAACCATGGGGATAAAAGTACTTTCGAACTCCATGCTTAAAACTTCATCGAAAAAGGCAAATGCTATAAAATTGTCTGCTTCTTTCTCTATGTAAAATGAATGAATATTTCATTCATATCACCTATATTCCAGACTCCACAGCTAAATAATTTTCAGTTAAAAAAAAATACAATTCTTATACAACTCATCTTACTGCTGGATTTGTTTAAATTCTGCATACTTTAAAATTAGGCTTCGTTGTAGAAATAATCAAGGTTTGATGATCATTTAAACACTAAAATATTGTAATTGCGTTGACACAGAATATAGATACATAGGCAAAATTAAAAAATAAAGTGGTTTTAGGACGGATGCAACACTAAATCTAAATTTAAAAGAACTTTAAAAATCACGATTTTTACTGCGGGAAAAAAGATGGATGCCATATTGACATGAAGTAAGCCACGTGATCTCTTCACATTATATGGGTGTAATTATTATTTTAATTTTCATTTAAAAAACTACCGAACATATTTTGCTGAAATTTTTTTTATATTTTTTATGGGATAATTTAAACATTTCCTAAAACTTTCGAAGAAATTTGTGAGTTTTAAATTTGCTTAAAAAATGTTTGAAAAATTAGGTCCCATATATAGGGTTTAATGTACATACTGTCTCAGCAACATATTAAAATTTCATTTTGATAAAGTCATTTTTACAGCGGTTATCGTGCGAACCGACAGCCAAAATGAACAAAGTCATAAACACTTTTCAACTATGTTGTAAAGTGTTAAAAATGAGAAATTCCGAAACACATTTGCATTCGGAAATACATTCGGAAATACATTCGACAAAACTTTTCTTCATACAGTGATAAAAAATACAGGGAAATGTTTCGATATAACATTTGTCCACCGACCCACAGTACAGAGAGAATTAAAATGCCGTTTATAATTTGAAAGCGGCTCGTTTAAAAGGGTGCTGAATTAGGGGTTACTAAATTAGGGGTAACTGAATTAGGGATAAACTTTGTACCCCGCTAATATATAAAAGTGAAAATGCGCTCCAAAAGTAAGTATCTTCTTAAAAACTCTATCGATTTCGATGGAACTTTTTAATTAATGAAACAGAGTCCTGAGATCTTATCGATTTAAATTTCATTTTTCTACACCTGCATTTTAAACAGCGGGATTTAAAATATATGTTTTGCCTAGCTTCTATGATGGCTTATAAATTATGTGTAGGTTAGCGGCAAAAGCTAGTTACTTTCCTTTGTACATAATGTATAAAGAAAGTATTGTAACGGGGTCGAAATTTCGAATTCGAGTTTTCGACGAGAGAGCACGTTTCAAGCATCCCTGATCACGAATCAAATACTTTTGAAGTGATGTCTGTGTGTGTGTGTGAAAGTGTGTGTGTGTGCGTGCGTGTGTGTGTGTGTGTGTCAGTGAGCCGGTGGAGACGATATCTCACGAACGAATGGAGCGATTCGAATGAAATTTGAACAAAAATCACAATCCGTGAATACTGGAAGGCTATTGTTTTTAAACGCAATCGAATGTTCAGAAACCCCCTAAATTTTCGAGTGCAATTTTGAAAAATCTTCAAAAAATTAAAACCTTTAATAAAGTTACGCAAATAGACATTTCTTAGGTAATTTTTTCTTAGGAAACGAATGACATAAACTTTAGAACGCTAGCATGAACCGTTTTCGAGCTATTGCACATTTTTCAAATAAATTTATAAAAAAATCCCATAAATTAAAAAATATATATATTAATTGTTGAGAAACATGTTCACTTTTCATGTGTAACATCATGCGATAAATTGGGTGACATCATTCTCGTGGATATATCTCGTTCCATTCATAATAAAAGATACTTTGAGTAATACATTTGTATTTGAAACGCCAATAGTCATTTATTTGCTATAAGAATAACTTAGTTATCCTTTCCTAACGCTTGGCGAGATTTTGGCGACAAATTTGGCGGAATGTTGCCAACTTGGCGACTTTTCGTAATGTTGCCAAATTAACGAAAATTTCGCAAATGGATAAAAATGACGCTAAATCGATGAAAATTACGACTAATTAACGAAAATTCAATATCTTGGAAAGAATATAAGTATCTACTATAAGACTGGCCTAGTTTTTTTGCTATAAAAGTAGTAAATTCATTGCATTATATAAGGAAAGTCATGTGCTGCCCACATCAGATTTTTTATATTTTATAATGGGATAAAAGTTACGGCGAGTTTCCAGTTAATACGATAAAAAAGTGATGTCTTAAAAATTTACTTTTACAATGTTTCGCTTTATTTTTTTTTCTAAAAGGACGTATATTTAAAGCGTCATTTGACAAGAATCCCCTGTATATTCAGGTGCAATTAATCAGAGTTTTTTAACAGGCAGCTTCGGGTATTTCTTGATTGTGAATTACAGTTTATAAGCTATTAACCTTTATTCGTAAAATATTTGTCAGGATTATCCCTCCATCTGGCTGTGTCCCTGTGGATCCCCATACAGTGGATTATTCTTCACCAGGGAGCACTGCCCAATCCCAGTGGCCAACCTGAGTTGTCTAGGAATGATGATCAGATAGTGTTTGTAACTACATTCTTTTGCAAAAAAAAAAAAAAAAAAAAAAAAAAAAATGAAGCACCCCTAAAAAAATAATCCGATCATCTCGAAATTTCGCATGCCAATTCCTTTATACCAAGTATGCAAATGATTAAATTTGCAAGGCCAATCAGTGTTAACTTCGATCATAGCGCGCGTTTCTACTACGCAATTAACAACCTATAAAGCAAGTTAAAAATGTAGACTGTTCATCTTTGCTCGTTATCGACGTTGCAGTTCCGTGGAGACACAATCAATAATGCTGTTACGACGTTGCCGAAGACCTTATAAGCAATTAGACGAGTTCGAACGTGGTCGTATAGTCGGGGTGCGTGAAGCTGGCTGGTCATACCGAGCAAGGTGCTGGCAACAATGTTTGCTGCAAAAAACTTATCGGCGGAATGAAGACTCTGGAAGTCCAAGATCCACGTATGAGAGGCAAGTTCTTATGATTGTGCGACAAGACCGACCTGGCCCAACAGCATCATTTTCCGTCATCCAACGTTCCAAATACAGCCTCTTCAATACCACTCGTGGTACCTTCACGGCGCTTGGCTGAGGTGGGGTTAACCACATGGTGGCCTTTAAGACGTCTGCCCATAACCCCATAACATCGATAGAGTCGCTTGGAGTGGTGTCGTAGCCGAGCATCATCACTGCCAGCAGACTGGCATAGCAAAGTATTCAGCGATGAATCATGCTTCAGTCTTTCAGCAGATGACTATCGGGTACGTGTGTGGAGGAGCCAGGGATATTGGTCCCAATCAGCCTTTGTCGCACAAACAGCTACTGAAATCCTTCGGGTCAGTCGTGTGGTCTGGGTTTTTCACAGGAACACATCCATTATGATGGTGTGGGGTGTTATCTTTCACGATAGTAGGTCGTCCCTAGTCATCATGCGTACAACTTTAACAGCTCAACGATATATTGATGAAGTCCTGCGGACGTTTCTGTTGCCCTTCATGGCACGTCATTCTTGGACCATTCTGGTAGGTCGGACGGTCTGGGTTTCAACAGCAACACACACAGGGTAGCCCAGTGGTTAGCGCGCGGGAGTTGCACTCGGTAGGCTCGGGTTCGATCCTCTCCGCTGCCAAAACTGCCGCCGTGTTCACGCGGAGTACGATCACGTTAAACATGTGGGTCCGTAAGTCCTTCCGAGAGGTTGGTGGTAGGGGAAGGAGGTTACTGTCCCTGTGATTGCCTCCCTCACTGGGTTCCGGTCTAAATTGGGTGGCTCGTCCCGGCCGTCAAAACACTTACCTTACACCTTTCTGGTAGGTCGGACGGTCTGGATCTCAGCAACAACTCACACACCTCTATAATATTTTGAAACACTTTCAATGCCCCAAGAGAGCTCAAAATATGAATATTGAGCGTCGCACGTGTGGACTTGGTAAATGTGGATGTGGCCAATACATTATTAGTGCATATTAGCCCGACTTTTGACAAAATCCTGTCGATATTTTCTAAATAATGCATTTTTTCTATAACTGAATATAATTGTCTAGATTACTTATTTGTTCAATTTCTTATAGTAGATGAGCCCAAAATATTCAAAACTCTTTCAAATTGCTTTGTGCTTTTTTGCCCAATCTCAAATAAAACACATATCTGGGGTGCAAAAGTGATGTTAAAGTTATATTAATTAAAGTTACAGTAGAAACCAGAAATAGCGAAGCTGGATGTACCACGAATTGGGATAAAACGCAGTAAAGAGTATGTCTCCTGACAAAAAAAAATCTCATGTGAACACCACATGATTCTCCTTACAATTTCAAATTCATTTTCTTATTTTTTATTTCATGAAGTATTAAATTGAATTTAATTGCAGATAGTGACATGGATAATTTTCTGATATTGTATCCAAATTGCAGATTTAATGCCTGTTCGCTTCAGTTGTCAACTTGATACACTTTAAATTCTTCAGCTCTTCAAAATTCTAGAAAACCAAAATATCTGCAGAACATTTAGTTCTTCCTAGAGTAATAGGGTTAGAATTATTCGCAATGCTGGCAAAAATTGAATGAAGAATAAGTACTTAATTAATATATTTCAGCAATTTTAATAATTTATTTCACATTTTTACGATCTTTGGGGGCCATTTCGGAAAAAGGGGTAAGTTATATTTTCCCAAATCTTGCCCAAATATACACCGTATCAAAATAACTCTCAACTGACGTGAGTACTAAATTTTAAGAAATTTCATTAAATAGTTTTTTCACTACAATGAAAAAATGTCTTCAGTTCCCCCAAATTAAATTACTTAAATACTTAATATTAAAATATCTTAAGAATAGTCCATGTCGGAGTATAGGGTTAATCTGATTTTTTTGTCCTCATAAATTACGCAGAAGACATGCATTTAATTGAGAGATTTGTAATATTTTATTTTAGATCTTGACGATTTTTACGTCGCAAAAAAGCAGGTTCTTTTTTTCCCCCGAATCGTACCAAAATCTAATCAGCACCAGGGAACCTCAAAAGTGACTACCAAATTTTGTGAAATTTGGCCTATAAGTTTTTCAGTTAGAGTGGATACAGATAATTTTTGAGGGCCATTTTGCAAAAAAAAAAAAAAGCAGATTCTTTTATACCGAATCTTTAATACCAAATCTAATCAGCACCAGGGTGACCCCAAAGTCACTTACCTATAAAATTTTATGAAATTTGGCCAATGTATAAGAAAAGTATTGTGACGAGGTCGAAAATTCGAATTCGTGTTTTCGACGGGAGAGCACGTTTTAAACATCCCTGAACACGAATCAAACGTTTTTGAGGTGATGCGTATGTGTGTGCGTCAGTGAGACTGTGAAGACTATATCTCACGAACGAATAGAGCAATTCGAACGAAATTTGGTACAAAAATTGCAATCCGTGAATACTGGAAGCCTATTGTTTTTAAGCGCAATCGAATGTTTAGAATTCCCTAAAATTTAATAGTGAAATTTAAAAGAAAATCATCTAAAATTCAAAAACTTTAATAAAGTTACTCAAATTATCATTTTTTATGTAATTTTTCTTTAGGAAACGACTGGCGTAAACTTTAGAACGCCAGCACAAACCGTTCTCGAGATATTGCGAATTTTCCAAATAAATTTATCAAAAAATCACATAAAATAAAATGAATTCTTAACTTTTGTGAAATATGTTCTATTTTTATATGTAATATCATGTGATAAATCTGTTGCCATCATTCTCGGGGATTTGCCGCGCTCCATTCATGAGAAAATATGCTTTGGGGAATAGTTTTGTATTTGGACACGAATAGTCATTTATTCACTATAAGAATAACCCATTTCTCAACCACAATGCTTGGCAAAATTTTGACGACACATTTTACGAAATGTCGCCACTTGGCGACTTTTTTAAATGTTGCCAAATTAAGGAAAATTTCGTCAAAATGATAAAAAAATGACGCTAAATCAATGAAAAGGACGACTAATTGATGAAAATCCAAAATCTTTATCGGGATGTCGCCAACTTGGCGACTTTTTGAATATTGCAAAATTAACTAAAGTGCAGCAAAATTCATAAAAATATCACTAAATTGATAAAAATGACGCTAAATGGGAGGTAATGTTTTACAAATTTTTAATTCCGTCATATGACGGGCATACCTTCTAGTATTCTTCTATTAAAAAGCTCTTCTCCCCATTTGTCTGCAACACTAGGCGATACATTTAGCGAACTTAGTGAATAATTTAATGACATATTGCCAACTTATCAATATTTAGCCCCTATTGATGAACATATCATCAAAATTGTAAAAATACGCCAAATTAATGAATATAACGCCTAATTGATGAATTTATTATTTACATATTGTAATATATGGCCTATATTGCATATTGAAGATGAAAATAATATTGATAATTGTTGATTTAGAGTTGCGCGAAATAAAAATTAATTGGGTACGAAAAAGTCTTGCACGTTGTCATCCAGAAAAGCCACAAATGTACAATTACGTTAAATACACACAACGTTAAATACAGTGTGCCATGGTTCTTATATATCCATTTCGACAATAAGATCTTGCAATTTCATCCCCAGTAGCTCAACGGTAGAGCATCGCTTGACCAGTTCGTAGATCCAGGTTCTATTTCCGGTTGGGGCAAGGTTCCTTACAATTTTATACATCCTTTTATGACTGTGAAAGACGTAAATTCATTGCATTCTATAAGGAAAGTCATGTGCTGCCCACATCAGACGTAATTTGTTACATGCCAAATTTTCATTTTATCACCAAATTCACAAACTAAAATATATTAAAGGATTATATAGTGAAAATGCAATTACATCGATGCATTCTAAAAATTAAAAATCTGTCTTCTATACATAAACCCACATTTTGTCCATATATATATATTTTTTTTCAAATTCGATATGCTATTTCTACTCTTCTGTGAATAACCTAGTTTCGAGTTGGGCTTACATATTTCTAATTGCAAATTTGTACACATAAAAAATTACTGGGAGTAAGGGTTGGCCTATCCGCTTTCTCCACATAAATTAATGGAATAAAATTCTTAAGATAGTCTAACTATATTTTAGCTGCCCTATAAAGGATTTATTTCCAGAATTCGTACACAGAACTCTTTCTGATACATTGAATGTGACATTTTTCAATGCCGATGCCAAAATATTTTCAAATAAAATAGATACTTTGCTGCAAAAGCTTATGCGGATATGTCATTTTGGAAACTGGATATTTTCCGTTTTTTGAAAACTAGTATATCGTCTTAAACAAGAAAAGTATAAGGAAACGTGTAATACATTGCTATAAATACTTATTTAATAAATACTTATAAATAAAAAAGAACTTTAAAAATCACGATTTTGGCACAAGATGGATGCCATATTTTATTTTGAAGTGGGCCACATGATCATTTCATATAGTATTGGTGCAATTATTATTTTCATTTTTATTTAAAAAACTACCGAACATATTTTGTTGAACTTTTTTATATATTTTATGGGATAATTTCAATATTTCTTAAAACTTTCGAAGCAATTTGTGAATTTTGAAAAAATGAAGCACCCCTAAAAAATAATCCGATCATCTCGAAATTTGGCATGCCAATTCCTTTATACCAAGTATGCAAATGATTAAATTTGCAAGGCTAATCAGTGTTAACTTCGATCATAGCGCGCGTTTCTACTATGCAATTAGCAACCTATAAAGCAAGTTAAAAATGTAGACTGTTCATCTTTGCTCGTTATCGACGTTGCAGTTCCGTGGAGACACAATCAATAATGCTGTTACGACGTTGCCGAAGACCTTATAAGCAATTAGACGAGTTCGAACGTGGTCGTGTAGTCGGGGTGCGTGAAGCTGGCTGGTCATACCGAGCAAGGTGCTGGCAGCAATGTTTGCTGCAAAAAACTTATCGGCGGAATGAAGACTCTGGAAGTCCAAGATCCACGTATGAGAGGCAAGTTCTTATAATTGTGCGACAAGACCGACCTGGCCCAACAGCATCATTTTCCGCCATCCAACGTTCCAAATACAGCCCCTTCAATACCACCCGTGGTACCTTCCACCATCTCACGGCGCTTGGCTGAGGTGGGGTTACGCACACGGTGGCCTTTAAGACGTCTGCCCATAACCCCACAACATCGATAGAGTCGCTTGGAGTGGTGTCGTAGCCGAGCATCATCACTGCTAGCAGACTGGCATAGCAAAGTGTTCAGCGATGAATCATGCTTCAATCTTTCAGCAGATGACTATCGGGTACGTGTGTGGAGGAGCCAGGGCTAGTGGTCCCAATCAGCCTTTGTCACACAAACAGCTACTGAAAGCTTTCGGGTCAGTCGTGTGGTCTGGGTTTTTCACAGGAACACATCCATTATGATGGTGTGGGGCGTGATGGTGTGGGGTGTTATCTTTCACGATAGTAGGTCGTCCCTAGTCATCATGCGTACAACTTTAACAGCTCAACGATATATTGATGAAGTCCTGCGGACGTTTGTGTTACCCTTCAGGGCACGTCATTCTTGGACCATTTTCCAACAAGTTAATGCCACGCTACATACGGCTCTCATATCTGTGGACTGTCTCCGTGCTGTTGATACTGTTCCTTGGCCAGCAAGGTTACCAGACTTTCGCCAATAGAGCATGTATGAGACATGCTAGACTGCCAGATTCGGAGGACACCCCTAAATGTAGCAGATCTGGAGCAACAATTGAGGAATGCATGGTAGAATGCATCTCAGGATGGCATTAGGAAACTTTATCACTCCTTTCCTAGACGTATACAAGCATGCATTGATGCCAAGGAGGGTTTCACTAATTACTGATTTGAAAATTCATTGGGCGATTGTTTAGCACTGATGGGTCCTACGACCTTGATTTTGTAATTATTTCATTACCTGTTTATGAGCTGTTAGCATATTTATATTTCAATAAAAACAGTCACTTTTTTCATGGTGCTTTGGTTTTTTTCGACGCAATTTTCTAGATTGACAACATTCCTGCACAATCCATCATGTTGTAAAAAATCATTAATTATATATAATATACTATTAAAATATTATTGGTAATCAACAATATATTTCACTTCAAATTATCGCTATCTAATATTATATGAGAAAATAAATAATGTTATATATTTTATGCTTAACTAAGGGCTGTGCAAATAGCTACCATAGCAAAAAATGACACATAGCTCGTTGGCCATAATTAAAATAAAATAAACATTTAGATTTGATATATGTCTTTTTTCGACGCAATTTTCTATATTGATAACAATCCTATATGATCCAACGTGTTGTAAGATATCATTAATTATATATAATATAGCATTAAAATATTATTGGTAATTCACAATATATTTCACTTTAATTTATGTTTTAAATGTTACCTATTTCATGCTTAACTAAGGGCTGTAAAAATAGTTACCATAGAAAAAAGTTGACCCGACTCCGTCGGCCATAATTAAAGTAAAATAAACAATTAGATTTGATATATCAGATTTAGTGCCAATTCGAAACACACACCTAAAAGTTATTTCAATTTTCTTATTTTTACTTGGTCACTAAAGGAGCACCTTTTGAAAAATATATTTGAAATTAAAACACAATATGTTTAAAATTTTACACACACACACACCTCTGGGCGCGGTAGTCCAGTGGTTAGCGCGCGGGAGTTGCACTCGGTAGACTCGGGTTCGATCCCCTCCGCTACCAAAACTGCCGCCGTGTTCACGCGGAGTGCGATCACGTTAAACATGTGGGTCCGTAAGTCCTTCCGAGAGGTTGGTGGTAGGGGAAGGAGGTTACTGTCCCTGTGATTGCCTCCCTCACTGGGTTCCGGTCTAAATTGGGTGGCTCATCCCGGCCGTCAAAACACTTACCTTACACCTTTCTGGTAGGTCGGACGGTCTGGATCTCAGCAACAACAACTCACACACCTCTATAATATTTTGAAACACTTTCAATGCCCCAAGAGAGCTCAAAATATGAATATTGGGCGTCGCACGTGTGGACTTGGTAAATGTGGATGTGGCCAATACATTATTAGTGCATATTAGCCCGACTTTTGACAAAATCCTGTCGATATTTTCTAAATAATGCATTTTTTCTATAACTGATTATAATTGTCTAGATTACTTATTTGTTCAATTTCTTATGGTAGATGAGCCCAAAATATTCAAAACTCTCAAATTGATTTGTGCTTTTTTGCCCAATCTGAAATAAAACACATATCTGGGGTACAAAAGTGATGTTAAAGTTATATTAATTAAAGTTACAGTAGAAACCAGAAATAGCGGGACTGGATGTACCACGAATTGGGATAAAACGCAATAAAGAGTATGTCTCCTGACAAAAAAAAATCTCATGTGAACAGCACATGATTCTCCTTACAATTTCAAATTCATTTTCTTATTTTTTATTTCATGAAATATTAAATTGAATTTAATTGCAGATAGTGACATGGATAATTTTCTGATATTGTATCCAATTTGTAGATTTAATGCCTGTTCGCTTCAGTTGTCAACTTGATACACTTTAAATTCTTCAGCGCTTCAAAATTCTAGAAAACCAAAATATCTGCAGAACATTTAGTTCTTCCTAGAGTAATAGGGTTAGAATTATTCGCAATGCTGTCAAAAATTGCATGAAGAATAAGTACTTAATTAATATATTTCAGCAATTTTAATAATTTATTTCACATTTTTACAATCTTTGGGGGCCATTTCGCAAAAAAGGGTAAGTTATATTTTCCCAAATTTTGCCCAAATATACACCGTATCAAAATAACTCTCAACTGACGTGAGTACTAAATTTTAAGAAATTTCATTAAATAGTTTTTTCACTACAATGAAAAAATGTCTTCAGTTCCCCCAAATTAAATTACTTAAATACTTAATATTAAAATATCTTAAGAATAGTCCATGTCGGAGTATAGGGTTAATCTGATTTTTTTTGTCCTCATAAATTACGCAGAAGACATGCATTTAATTGAGAGATTTGTAATATTTTATTTTAGATCTTGACGATTTTTACGTCGCAAAAAAGCAGGTTCTTTTTTTCCCCCGAATCGTACCAAAATCTAATCAGCACCAGGGAACCTCAAAAGTGACTACCAAATTTTGTGAAATTTGGCCTATAAGTTTTTCAGTTAGAGTGGATACAGATAATTTTTGAGGGCCATTTTGCAAAAAAAAAAAAAAGCAGATTCTTTTATACCGAATCTTTAATACCAAATCTAATCAGCACCAGGGTGACCCCAAAGTCACTTACCTATAAAATTTTATGAAATTTGGCCAATGTATAAGAAAAGTATTGTGACGAGGTCGAAAATTCGAATTCGTGTTTTCGACGGGAGAGCACGTTTTAAACATCCCTGAACACGAATCAAACGTTTTTGAGGTGATGCGTATGTGTGTGCGTCAGTGAGACTGTGAAGACTATATCTCACGAACGAATAGAGCAATTCGAACGAAATTTGGTACAAAAATTGCAATCCGTGAATACTGGAAGCCTATTGTTTTTAAGCGCAATCGAATGTTTAGAATTCCCTAAAATTTAATAGTGAAATTTAAAAGAAAATCATCTAAAATTCAAAAACTTTAATAAAGTTACTCAAATTATCATTTTTTATGTAATTTTTCTTTAGGAAACGACTGGCGTAAACTTTAGAACGCCAGCACAAACCGTTCTCGAGATATTGCGAATTTTCCAAATAAATTTATCAAAAAATCACATAAAATAAAATGAATTCTTAACTTTTGTGAAATATGTTCTATTTTTATATGTAATATCATGTGATAAATCTGTTGCCATCATTCTCGGGGATTTGCCGCGCTCCATTCATGAGAAAATATGCTTTGGGGAATAGTTTTGTATTTGGACACGAATAGTCATTTATTCACTATAAGAATAACCCATTTCTCAACCACAATGCTTGGCAAAATTTTGACGACACATTTTACGAAATGTCGCCACTTGGCGACTTTTTTAAATGTTGCCAAATTAAGGAAAATTTCGTCAAAATGATAAAAAAATGACGCTAAATCAATGAAAAGGACGACTAATTGATGAAAATCCAAAATCTTTATCGGGATGTCGCCAACTTGGCGACTTTTTGAATATTGCAAAATTAACTAAAGTGCAGCAAAATTCATAAAAATATCACTAAATTGATAAAAATGACGCTAAATGGGAGGTAATGTTTTACAAATTTTTAATTCCGTCATATGACGGGCATACCTTCTAGTATTCTTCTATTAAAAAGCTCTTCTCCCCATTTGTCTGCAACACTAGGCGATACATTTAGCGAACTTAGTGAATAATTTAATGACATATTGCCAACTTATCAATATTTAGCCCCTATTGATGAACATATCATCAAAATTGTAAAAATACGCCAAATTAATGAATATAACGCCTAATTGATGAATTTATTATTTACATATTGTAATATATGGCCTATATTGCATATTGAAGATGAAAATAATATTGATAATTGTTGATTTAGAGTTGCGCGAAATAAAAATTAATTGGGTACGAAAAAGTCTTGCACGTTGTCATCCAGAAAAGCCACAAATGTACAATTACGTTAAATACACACAACGTTAAATACAGTGTGCCATGGTTCTTATATATCCATTTCGACAATAAGATCTTGCAATTTCATCCCCAGTAGCTCAACGGTAGAGCATCGCTTGACCAGTTCGTAGATCCAGGTTCTATTTCCGGTTGGGGCAAGGTTCCTTACAATTTTATACATCCTTTTATGACTGTGAAAGACGTAAATTCATTGCATTCTATAAGGAAAGTCATGTGCTGCCCACATCAGACGTAATTTGTTACATGCCAAATTTTCATTTTATCACCAAATTCACAAACTAAAATATATTAAAGGATTATATAGTGAAAATGCAATTACATCGATGCATTCTAAAAATTAAAAATCTGTCTTCTATACATAAACCCACATTTTGTCCATATATATATATTTTTTTTCAAATTCGATATGCTATTTCTACTCTTCTGTGAATAACCTAGTTTCGAGTTGGGCTTACATATTTCTAATTGCAAATTTGTACACATAAAAAATTACTGGGAGTAAGGGTTGGCCTATCCGCTTTCTCCACATAAATTAATGGAATAAAATTCTTAAGATAGTCTAACTATATTTTAGCTGCCCTATAAAGGATTTATTTCCAGAATTCGTACACAGAACTCTTTCTGATACATTGAATGTGACATTTTTCAATGCCGATGCCAAAATATTTTCAAATAAAATAGATACTTTGCTGCAAAAGCTTATGCGGATATGTCATTTTGGAAACTGGATATTTTCCGTTTTTTGAAAACTAGTATATCGTCTTAAACAAGAAAAGTATAAGGAAACGTGTAATACATTGCTATAAATACTTATTTAATAAATACTTATAAATAAAAAAGAACTTTAAAAATCACGATTTTGGCACAAGATGGATGCCATATTTTATTTTGAAGTGGGCCACATGATCATTTCATATAGTATTGGTGCAATTATTATTTTCATTTTTATTTAAAAAACTACCGAACATATTTTGTTGAACTTTTTTATATATTTTATGGGATAATTTCAATATTTCTTAAAACTTTCGAAGCAATTTGTGAATTTTGAAAAAATGAAGCACCCCTAAAAAATAATCCGATCATCTCGAAATTTGGCATGCCAATTCCTTTATACCAAGTATGCAAATGATTAAATTTGCAAGGCTAATCAGTGTTAACTTCGATCATAGCGCGCGTTTCTACTATGCAATTAGCAACCTATAAAGCAAGTTAAAAATGTAGACTGTTCATCTTTGCTCGTTATCGACGTTGCAGTTCCGTGGAGACACAATCAATAATGCTGTTACGACGTTGCCGAAGACCTTATAAGCAATTAGACGAGTTCGAACGTGGTCGTGTAGTCGGGGTGCGTGAAGCTGGCTGGTCATACCGAGCAAGGTGCTGGCAGCAATGTTTGCTGCAAAAAACTTATCGGCGGAATGAAGACTCTGGAAGTCCAAGATCCACGTATGAGAGGCAAGTTCTTATAATTGTGCGACAAGACCGACCTGGCCCAACAGCATCATTTTCCGCCATCCAACGTTCCAAATACAGCCCCTTCAATACCACCCGTGGTACCTTCCACCATCTCACGGCGCTTGGCTGAGGTGGGGTTACGCACACGGTGGCCTTTAAGACGTCTGCCCATAACCCCACAACATCGATAGAGTCGCTTGGAGTGGTGTCGTAGCCGAGCATCATCACTGCTAGCAGACTGGCATAGCAAAGTGTTCAGCGATGAATCATGCTTCAATCTTTCAGCAGATGACTATCGGGTACGTGTGTGGAGGAGCCAGGGCTAGTGGTCCCAATCAGCCTTTGTCACACAAACAGCTACTGAAAGCTTTCGGGTCAGTCGTGTGGTCTGGGTTTTTCACAGGAACACATCCATTATGATGGTGTGGGGCGTGATGGTGTGGGGTGTTATCTTTCACGATAGTAGGTCGTCCCTAGTCATCATGCGTACAACTTTAACAGCTCAACGATATATTGATGAAGTCCTGCGGACGTTTGTGTTACCCTTCAGGGCACGTCATTCTTGGACCATTTTCCAACAAGTTAATGCCACGCTACATACGGCTCTCATATCTGTGGACTGTCTCCGTGCTGTTGATACTGTTCCTTGGCCAGCAAGGTTACCAGACTTTCGCCAATAGAGCATGTATGAGACATGCTAGACTGCCAGATTCGGAGGACACCCCTAAATGTAGCAGATCTGGAGCAACAATTGAGGAATGCATGGTAGAATGCATCTCAGGATGGCATTAGGAAACTTTATCACTCCTTTCCTAGACGTATACAAGCATGCATTGATGCCAAGGAGGGTTTCACTAATTACTGATTTGAAAATTCATTGGGCGATTGTTTAGCACTGATGGGTCCTACGACCTTGATTTTGTAATTATTTCATTACCTGTTTATGAGCTGTTAGCATATTTATATTTCAATAAAAACAGTCACTTTTTTCATGGTGCTTTGGTTTTTTTCGACGCAATTTTCTAGATTGACAACATTCCTGCACAATCCATCATGTTGTAAAAAATCATTAATTATATATAATATACTATTAAAATATTATTGGTAATCAACAATATATTTCACTTCAAATTATCGCTATCTAATATTATATGAGAAAATAAATAATGTTATATATTTTATGCTTAACTAAGGGCTGTGCAAATAGCTACCATAGCAAAAAATGACACATAGCTCGTTGGCCATAATTAAAATAAAATAAACATTTAGATTTGATATATGTCTTTTTTCGACGCAATTTTCTATATTGATAACAATCCTATATGATCCAACGTGTTGTAAGATATCATTAATTATATATAATATAGCATTAAAATATTATTGGTAATTCACAATATATTTCACTTTAATTTATGTTTTAAATGTTACCTATTTCATGCTTAACTAAGGGCTGTAAAAATAGTTACCATAGAAAAAAGTTGACCCGACTCCGTCGGCCATAATTAAAGTAAAATAAACAATTAGATTTGATATATCAGATTTAGTGCCAATTCGAAACACACACCTAAAAGTTATTTCAATTTTCTTATTTTTACTTGGTCACTAAAGGAGCACCTTTTGAAAAATATATTTGAAATTAAAACACAATATGTTTAAAATTTTACACACACACACACCTCTGGGCGCGGTAGTCCAGTGGTTAGCGCGCGGGAGTTGCACTCGGTAGACTCGGGTTCGATCCCCTCCGCTACCAAAACTGCCGCCGTGTTCACGCGGAGTGCGATCACGTTAAACATGTGGGTCCGTAAGTCCTTCCGAGAGGTTGGTGGTAGGGGAAGGAGGTTACTGTCCCTGTGATTGCCTCCCTCACTGGGTTCCGGTCTAAATTGGGTGGCTCATCCCGGCCGTCAAAACACTTACCTTACACCTTTCTGGTAGGTCGGACGGTCTGGATCTCAGCAACAACAACTCACACACCTCTATAATATTTTGAAACACTTTCAATTTTTAAATAAAATTGCATTTCAGTTGGAAAGTGTTTCATAATCAATGCTTATGCATGATTGATCTTTCTTGTTTTTAAATCAATTGGAAAAATATCGTCTGCATAATAATACCTCTATGGATGGTTTAATTGTGCTTTTTTAACACTTTACAACAACGTTGAAAAGTGTTTATGACTTTGTTCATTCTGTCTGTCTGTCCGTTAGCACGATAACTGCCGTAAAAATGTCTTAATCAAAATGACATTTTAGTATGTTGTTCAGACCGTCTATAGGACCTATGGGAATATAAATGAATAATATCACCCAATTAGTTTTGGATTGAACCCGGGTTGAAAAAATGGAATACATTGAGCCCTATGGGACCAAATTTTTCAAGCATTTTTTAAGCGGATTTAAAATTCACTAATTACTTCGAAAATTTTAGGCAATATTCAAATTGTTCCATAAAATATGTAAAAAAAAATTCAGCGAAATATATTCGGTTGTTTTTTAAATAAAAATTAAAATAATAATAACACCTCTTATATGAAGCGATCATGATATGAAACGATCACATGACCCACTTCAAAATGATATATGGCATCCATCTTGTGTCAAAATCGTGATTTTTAAAGGTCTTTTTAATTCATATTGAGTGTTGTATCCGTCCTAAAACTACTTTATTTTTGCCTAAATTCTGTGCATCTACATACTGAAACAACGCAATGACAATATATTTCAGTTTAAATGCTCTTCCAAATCTCATTATTTCTACTATTAAGCCTATTTTTCACCCATGTAAAATGTAAGCTGCAAAATATGTAGAATGAGTTGTATTAGAATCGCTGTACTTCTTTAACATCATTTAGTCCATGGAGTCTGCTAGCTGATATGAATGAAATATTCATTGATTTTAGAAAGAGAAGGACGATATTTTTCGATGAAATTTTACACATTGAGTTTACTTACTTGTAGCTCCATGGTCTTCATTTTTAAATAAAATAAATTATTATAGTATTGTGATGTATGACATGAATGGGGGAATTATTTATGAATGAAATGTTGCTTTTATAAAGAGAGCCAGGCGTGTTATTTTTTTATGACGTCATTTGAATGAATTTCAGTTGTTTTCGATGATGTTTTCAAATATAATAAATTATCGTAGTATTATGATAATTCTAAAATTATTACCGAGGAATGTATCACATTTTAGAGATGTTTAAACCAGGCAATTTATACTTTAATGCCGTCATTGGAATGAAGTTAATTTTTTTGGATGAAGGTTTAAGGTGTCAAATATAATAAATTAATGTAGTATTGTGATAAGTTTTAAAATAGTACCGAGGAATGTATTGCATTTTAGACAGGTTTAAATAAAATTGCATTGAAGTTGGAAAGTGTTTCATAATCAATGCTTTAAGCATGATTGATCTTTCTTGTTAATCAATATATTCGAAACATAGACTAAATTTTACGCGGGATTGTTCTAAATCTATCCTAAAAATTCCATACCAGCCGTTCTCCCGTGATGGTGAGTCAAAACAACTGATGTGAGCAGCACTTGACTTTCCTTACAATTTCCAATTCATTTTCTTATTTTTTTTATTGCTCCTAATTGCAGAAAATAATATGAATACTTTTTTGATATTATATCCAAATAGAAGATTTAATGCATATTCGATTCATTTGTCTATTTAATTCACTTTAAATCCTTCAGCTCTTCAAAATAAAAAAAAATAAAATAAAAAAATATCTCGAGAACGGCTCATCCTAGAATCATAGGGTTAGTCTTATTCACTGTGCTGTCAAAAATGACATGAAGGATAAATAATGAATGTATTTCAGCAATTTTGTCATTTATTTCACATTTTTACTATCTTTGCTAGTGATTCAACAAAAAAAAGCCTGGTTATATTTTTTCTAATCATGCAAAAATCTAATCAGTATTAGAATAAACTTCAATTCACATTTTTACTATCTTTGCTAGTGATTCAACAAAAAAAAGCCTGGTTATATATTTTTTTAATCATGCAAAAATCTAATCAGTATTAGAATAAACTTCAAGGGATGCAACAATTACATTCGAAGGAATTTCATTACATGAAGGATTTTGAAAGAATTTTATTTTTTTCATTATATTGAAAAACATCTTCATTTTCCTTAAATTAAAAATCTTAAATATCTCGAATGGTCCATTTTACGGTGGTCTCAATCGTTTTGCCGTTAAAAATTACGTACAAAACGTGCATTTAATTGATACATTTGCAGTATGTAATTTAGACATTGACAATTTTGAAGGACCATTTCGCAAAAAAGTAGGCTTTTTTTCCCCGAATAGTACAAAATCTCATCAGCATCAAGATAACCCACAAGTAACTTACCAAATTTTGTGAAGTTTGGTCAATTTGTTTTTCAGCTAGAGTGGCCTTATTTTGCATTTTATGATGCATTGAGTGGAGTTTAACTGCAGAAAATAACATGAATACTTTTCTGATATTATATCCTGTTTGTAATTTTAATGCATCTCTGTTTCATTTGATAACTTAATGTACTATAAAGTCTTGAGCTCTTCAAAAAGCTAAAGTATTTCTAAAACAGTTTATCTTAGAGCCATGGGACATCAATCTTATTCGCTTTATTGTCAAAAATTACATGAGCAAGTATTTAATTAATGGAATTTCAGATTTAAGATCTTTGAGGCTATTTCGAAAAAAAAATCCGATGTGAGTAGCACATGGCTTTCCCTGCAGACTCAAATTCACGTTCTCTCTTTATTTCTTCAATAATTCATTAAATTGAGTTTAATTGCACAAAACAACAGCTATAACTATTTTAATTCAATTTTCGTTTTCATTTGGTAACCGGACTTATTTTCAAAGGTGGCATAGCAGAAATGTGAAAAAACTAAAATATCTCGACAACGCCTAGTTCAAAAGTAATGGGGGTTGATCTTATTCGTTTCGACGTCAAAAACAATGCATAAAATAAGCAATTAATTGATATATTTGAGCATACGTAGTCTTTTGTTTTTAGACTTCACGATTTTTGCAGGCCATTTCGCAAAATATCGGTTCTTTTCTTCCGAATCATACTAAAATCTAATCAGCTCCAGGTTAATCTGCAAGAAATTTATCTACCAAATTTTATGAAATTTGGTCTATTAGGTTTTCAGCTAGAATGAATACATGCAAATTTTGCGTGTCATTTCGTAAAAAAGGCAGGTTCTTTTATCCCGAATCATAGCAAAATCTAATTAACACCAGGGTCACCCAAAAGGGACTTACCAAATTTTATGAAATTCGATCTATTAGTTTTTCAGTTGGAGTGGATACAAAATTAACAGACAGGCAGACACGCACACAGACACACGTCGACGTCACGCTAATAATAGTTTTTTCATGTTCTAGAGGTCCTAAAACGTGTAGATCGGTCAAAAATTCAAGTTGCGATTTCCGACACGATTTCAATACTTCCCCTATACATTATCGTGTATTGCAGGGGAAGTAGATAGAGTCGGTTGTATTTTACCGAGTCATACCAGCATCTAAACAGTATCAGGATGATCCTCAACGGACGTAATTGCTAAATTTAAAGAAATATCATTAAATGGTTTTTCAACTACAATAAAATACGTCTTCAGTTCCTCAAAACAAATAAACTTGTTTAATAAAACTGTCTCGAGAATAGTTCAGCTTAGTGTAAAGGGGTTGGTCTTATTCTTGTCATCACCAAAAATTGCGTATAAAACAAGCTTCTAATTGATACACTTGTAGTATTTTATTTTAGATCTTAACTATTTTTGTAGGCCTATAAGCAAAAAAAAAAAAAAAACAGATTTTTTTTTCCGAATCATACCAAAATCTAAGCAGCACCACGTTGACCCACAAGCGATATATCCACCAAATTTTGTTAAATTTGGTCAATTAGTTTTTTAGCTAGAGTGGATACATAAGATTTTTGAGGGGAATTGTACAAAAAAAAGACAGCTTCCTTTTTACCGAATCATACCAAATCATATCCCCACAAGGGTAACCTACAATTGACTCATCTATCAAATTTTGAAATATTTAATCAATTAGTTTTTCCGCTCGAGTGGATATATACGATTTTTAAGGACCATTTCGTAAAAAAAGCACGTTTCTTTCCCCCAAATTGGACCCAAATCTAATCAACACAGAGGTAACCCACAAGCAATTTATCTGTCGAATTTTATGAAATTTGGTCAATTAGTTTTTGAGTTTTAATGGATACATACATTAGACGGACAGACGCACATACAAACGTCACGATAAAAATGTTTTTTTCGGTTTCTAGAGTGCACGATATGTATTGATCCATCAAAAGCTCGAGTTCTGATTTTCGACACGATTCCAATATTTCTCTTATACATTACCGTTTATGCTAAGTAAAGGAAAAACGTTTTGAATAATTTTTGTATTTCTGTTAATAATTGGAATTTAGAATCTAATTGAAACTCTAAATTATTATAATTTCTTTAATTTAAGTTTATAATTATTTGAATTTATTTTAATTAAATTTTTCGTGACAGACTAGCCAATTAGAAATTCCGGATCTTTAATCATGTGATGATTTGAAGCTGTGTTGGGTTGGTTAAATTATGGGATATTGCTGGGGAATGTTTATAACATATATTTTTGACTTTTAAAATTGTTCTGATATTGTATCGCGTTAATTTATAAAACAATAATGTTCAATCATGCATAAAGCATTGATTACGAAATACTTTTCAACTGCATGCCATTTTATTTTAACATCTCTAAAACGCGATATATTCAGCGGTGATATTTTTAAAATTATCACAATACTACAATAATTTATTATATTTGAAAATTTAAAACTTCATAAAAAATGAACTATATTTAAATGACGTCATCAAAATATAAATCGCCTGGCTGTGAATATTTTATTCATACACTTTTATTCCATTCCTTTCATTCAGCGGTGATATTTTAAAAATTATCACAATACTACAATAATTTATTTTACTTAAAAACTTAAAACCATGGGGATAAAAGTACTTTCGAACTCCATGCTTAAAACTTCATCGAAAAAGGCAAATGCTATAAAATTGTCTGCTTCTTTCTCTATGTAAAATGAATGAATATTTCATTCATATCACCTATATTCCAGACTCCACAGCTAAATAATTTTCAGTTAAAAAAAAATACAATTCTTATACAACTCATCTTACTGCTGGATTTGTTTAAATTCTGCATACTTTAAAATTAGGCTTCGTTGTAGAAATAATCAAGGTTTGATGATCATTTAAACACTAAAATATTGTAATTGCGTTGACACAGAATATAGATACATAGGCAAAATTAAAAAATAAAGTGGTTTTAGGACGGATGCAACACTAAATCTAAATTTAAAAGAACTTTAAAAATCACGATTTTTACTGCGGGAAAAAAGATGGATGCCATATTGACATGAAGTAAGCCACGTGATCTCTTCACATTATATGGGTGTAATTATTATTTTAATTTTCATTTAAAAAACTACCGAACATATTTTGCTGAAATTTTTTTTATATTTTTTATGGGATAATTTAAACATTTCCTAAAACTTTCGAAGAAATTTGTGAGTTTTAAATTTGCTTAAAAAATGTTTGAAAAATTAGGTCCCATATATAGGGTTTAATGTACATACTGTCTCAGCAACATATTAAAATTTCATTTTGATAAAGTCATTTTTACAGCGGTTATCGTGCGAACCGACAGCCAAAATGAACAAAGTCATAAACACTTTTCAACTATGTTGTAAAGTGTTAAAAATGAGAAATTCCGAAACACATTTGCATTCGGAAATACATTCGGAAATACATTCGACAAAACTTTTCTTCATACAGTGATAAAAAATACAGGGAAATGTTTCGATATAACATTTGTCCACCGACCCACAGTACAGAGAGAATTAAAATGCCGTTTATAATTTGAAAGCGGCTCGTTTAAAAGGGTGCTGAATTAGGGGTTACTAAATTAGGGGTAACTGAATTAGGGATAAACTTTGTACCCCGCTAATATATAAAAGTGAAAATGCGCTCCAAAAGTAAGTATCTTCTTAAAAACTCTATCGATTTCGATGGAACTTTTTAATTAATGAAACAGAGTCCTGAGATCTTATCGATTTAAATTTCATTTTTCTACACCTGCATTTTAAACAGCGGGATTTAAAATATATGTTTTGCCTAGCTTCTATGATGGCTTATAAATTATGTGTAGGTTAGCGGCAAAAGCTAGTTACTTTCCTTTGTACATAATGTATAAAGAAAGTATTGTAACGGGGTCGAAATTTCGAATTCGAGTTTTCGACGAGAGAGCACGTTTCAAGCATCCCTGATCACGAATCAAATACTTTTGAAGTGATGTCTGTGTGTGTGTGTGAAAGTGTGTGTGTGTGCGTGCGTGTGTGTGTGTGTGTGTCAGTGAGCCGGTGGAGACGATATCTCACGAACGAATGGAGCGATTCGAATGAAATTTGAACAAAAATCACAATCCGTGAATACTGGAAGGCTATTGTTTTTAAACGCAATCGAATGTTCAGAAACCCCCTAAATTTTCGAGTGCAATTTTGAAAAATCTTCAAAAAATTAAAACCTTTAATAAAGTTACGCAAATAGACATTTCTTAGGTAATTTTTTCTTAGGAAACGAATGACATAAACTTTAGAACGCTAGCATGAACCGTTTTCGAGCTATTGCACATTTTTCAAATAAATTTATAAAAAAATCCCATAAATTAAAAAATATATATATTAATTGTTGAGAAACATGTTCACTTTTCATGTGTAACATCATGCGATAAATTGGGTGACATCATTCTCGTGGATATATCTCGTTCCATTCATAATAAAAGATACTTTGAGTAATACATTTGTATTTGAAACGCCAATAGTCATTTATTTGCTATAAGAATAACTTAGTTATCCTTTCCTAACGCTTGGCGAGATTTTGGCGACAAATTTGGCGGAATGTTGCCAACTTGGCGACTTTTCGTAATGTTGCCAAATTAACGAAAATTTCGCAAATGGATAAAAATGACGCTAAATCGATGAAAATTACGACTAATTAACGAAAATTCAATATCTTGGAAAGAATATAAGTATCTACTATAAGACTGGCCTAGTTTTTTTGCTATAAAAGTAGTAAATTCATTGCATTATATAAGGAAAGTCATGTGCTGCCCACATCAGATTTTTTATATTTTATAATGGGATAAAAGTTACGGCGAGTTTCCAGTTAATACGATAAAAAAGTGATGTCTTAAAAATTTACTTTTACAATGTTTCGCTTTATTTTTTTTTCTAAAAGGACGTATATTTAAAGCGTCATTTGACAAGAATCCCCTGTATATTCAGGTGCAATTAATCAGAGTTTTTTAACAGGCAGCTTCGGGTATTTCTTGATTGTGAATTACAGTTTATAAGCTATTAACCTTTATTCGTAAAATATTTGTCAGGATTATCCCTCCATCTGGCTGTGTCCCTGTGGATCCCCATACAGTGGATTATTCTTCACCAGGGAGCACTGCCCAATCCCAGTGGCCAACCTGAGTTGTCTAGGAATGATGATCAGATAGTGTTTGTAACTACATTCTTTTGCAAAAAAAAAAAAAAAAAAAAAAAAAAAAATGAAGCACCCCTAAAAAAATAATCCGATCATCTCGAAATTTCGCATGCCAATTCCTTTATACCAAGTATGCAAATGATTAAATTTGCAAGGCCAATCAGTGTTAACTTCGATCATAGCGCGCGTTTCTACTACGCAATTAACAACCTATAAAGCAAGTTAAAAATGTAGACTGTTCATCTTTGCTCGTTATCGACGTTGCAGTTCCGTGGAGACACAATCAATAATGCTGTTACGACGTTGCCGAAGACCTTATAAGCAATTAGACGAGTTCGAACGTGGTCGTATAGTCGGGGTGCGTGAAGCTGGCTGGTCATACCGAGCAAGGTGCTGGCAACAATGTTTGCTGCAAAAAACTTATCGGCGGAATGAAGACTCTGGAAGTCCAAGATCCACGTATGAGAGGCAAGTTCTTATGATTGTGCGACAAGACCGACCTGGCCCAACAGCATCATTTTCCGTCATCCAACGTTCCAAATACAGCCTCTTCAATACCACTCGTGGTACCTTCACGGCGCTTGGCTGAGGTGGGGTTAACCACATGGTGGCCTTTAAGACGTCTGCCCATAACCCCATAACATCGATAGAGTCGCTTGGAGTGGTGTCGTAGCCGAGCATCATCACTGCCAGCAGACTGGCATAGCAAAGTATTCAGCGATGAATCATGCTTCAGTCTTTCAGCAGATGACTATCGGGTACGTGTGTGGAGGAGCCAGGGATATTGGTCCCAATCAGCCTTTGTCGCACAAACAGCTACTGAAATCCTTCGGGTCAGTCGTGTGGTCTGGGTTTTTCACAGGAACACATCCATTATGATGGTGTGGGGTGTTATCTTTCACGATAGTAGGTCGTCCCTAGTCATCATGCGTACAACTTTAACAGCTCAACGATATATTGATGAAGTCCTGCGGACGTTTCTGTTGCCCTTCATGGCACGTCATTCTTGGACCATTCTGGTAGGTCGGACGGTCTGGGTTTCAACAGCAACACACACAGGGTAGCCCAGTGGTTAGCGCGCGGGAGTTGCACTCGGTAGGCTCGGGTTCGATCCTCTCCGCTGCCAAAACTGCCGCCGTGTTCACGCGGAGTACGATCACGTTAAACATGTGGGTCCGTAAGTCCTTCCGAGAGGTTGGTGGTAGGGGAAGGAGGTTACTGTCCCTGTGATTGCCTCCCTCACTGGGTTCCGGTCTAAATTGGGTGGCTCGTCCCGGCCGTCAAAACACTTACCTTACACCTTTCTGGTAGGTCGGACGGTCTGGATCTCAGCAACAACTCACACACCTCTATAATATTTTGAAACACTTTCAATGCCCCAAGAGAGCTCAAAATATGAATATTGAGCGTCGCACGTGTGGACTTGGTAAATGTGGATGTGGCCAATACATTATTAGTGCATATTAGCCCGACTTTTGACAAAATCCTGTCGATATTTTCTAAATAATGCATTTTTTCTATAACTGAATATAATTGTCTAGATTACTTATTTGTTCAATTTCTTATAGTAGATGAGCCCAAAATATTCAAAACTCTTTCAAATTGCTTTGTGCTTTTTTGCCCAATCTCAAATAAAACACATATCTGGGGTGCAAAAGTGATGTTAAAGTTATATTAATTAAAGTTACAGTAGAAACCAGAAATAGCGAAGCTGGATGTACCACGAATTGGGATAAAACGCAGTAAAGAGTATGTCTCCTGACAAAAAAAAATCTCATGTGAACACCACATGATTCTCCTTACAATTTCAAATTCATTTTCTTATTTTTTATTTCATGAAGTATTAAATTGAATTTAATTGCAGATAGTGACATGGATAATTTTCTGATATTGTATCCAAATTGCAGATTTAATGCCTGTTCGCTTCAGTTGTCAACTTGATACACTTTAAATTCTTCAGCTCTTCAAAATTCTAGAAAACCAAAATATCTGCAGAACATTTAGTTCTTCCTAGAGTAATAGGGTTAGAATTATTCGCAATGCTGGCAAAAATTGAATGAAGAATAAGTACTTAATTAATATATTTCAGCAATTTTAATAATTTATTTCACATTTTTACGATCTTTGGGGGCCATTTCGGAAAAAGGGGTAAGTTATATTTTCCCAAATCTTGCCCAAATATACACCGTATCAAAATAACTCTCAACTGACGTGAGTACTAAATTTTAAGAAATTTCATTAAATAGTTTTTTCACTACAATGAAAAAATGTCTTCAGTTCCCCCAAATTAAATTACTTAAATACTTAATATTAAAATATCTTAAGAATAGTCCATGTCGGAGTATAGGGTTAATCTGATTTTTTTTGTCCTCATAAATTACGCAGAAGACATGCATTTAATTGAGAGATTTGTAATATTTTATTTTAGATCTTGACGATTTTTGCGTCGCAAAAAAGCAGTTCTTTTTTTCCCCCGAATCGTACCAAAATCTAATCAGCACCAGGGAACCTCAAAAGTGATTACCAAATTTTGTGAAATTTGGCCTATAAGTTTTTCAGTTAGAGTGGATACAGATAATTTTTGAGGGCCATTTTGCAAAAAAAAAAGCAGATTCTTTTATACCGAATCTTTAATACCAAATCTAATCAGCACCAGGGTGACCCCAAAGTCACTTACCTATAAAATTTTATGAAATTTGGCCAATGTATAAGAAAAGTATTGTGACGAGGTCGAAAATTCGAATTCGTGTTTTCGACGGGAGAGCACGTTTTAAACATCCCTGAACACGAATCAAACGTTTTTGAGGTGATGCGTATGTGTGTGCGTCAGTGAGACTGTGAAGACTATATCTCACGAACGAATAGAGCAATTCGAACGAAATTTGGTACAAAAATTGCAATCCGTGAATACTGGAAGCCTATTGTTTTTAAGCGCAATCGAATGTTTAGAATTCCCTAAAATTTAATAGTGAAATTTAAAAGAAAATCATCTAAAATTCAAAAACTTTAATAAAGTTACTCAAATTATCATTTTTTATGTAATTTTTCTTTAGGAAACGACTGGCGTAAACTTTAGAACGCTAGCACAAACCGTTCTCCAGATATTGCAAATTTTCCAAATAAATTTATCAAAAAATCACATAAAATAAAATGAATTCTTAACTTTTGTGAAATATGTTCTATTTTTATATGTAATATCATGCGATAAATCTGTTGACATCATTCTCGGGGATTTGCCTCGCTCCATTCATGAGAAAATATGCTTTGGGTAATAGTTTTGTATTTGGACACGAATAGTCATTTATTCACTATAAGAATAACCTATTTCTCCACCATAATGCTTGGCAAAATTTTGACGACACATTTTATGAAATGTCGCCACTTGGCAACTTTTTTAAATGTTGCCAAATTAAGGAAAATTTCGTCAAAATGATAAAAAATGTCGCTAAATCAATGAAAATGACGACTAATTGATGAAAATCCAAAATCTTTAGCGGGATGTCGACAACTTGGCGACTTTTTGATATTGGAAAATTAACTGAAGTGCAGCAAAATTCATAAAAATATCACTAAATTGATAAAAATGACGCTAAATGGGAGGTAATGTTTTACAAATTTTTAATTCCGTCATATGACGGGCATACCTTCTAGTATTCTTGTATTAAAAAGCTCTTCTCCCCATTTGTCTGCAACACTAGGCGATACATTTAGCGAACTTAGTGAATAATTTAATGACATATTGCCAACTTATCAATATTTAGCCCCTATTGATGAACATATCATCAACATTGTAAAAATACGCCAAATTAATGAAAATAACGCCTAATTGATGAATTTATTATTTACATATTGTAATATATGGCCTATATTGCATATTGAAGATGAAAAGAATATTGATAATTGTTGATTTAGAGTTGCGCGAAATAAAAATTAATTGGGTACGAAAAAGTCTTGCACGTTGTCATCCAGAAAAGCCACAAATGTACAATTACGTTAAATACACACAATGTTAAATACAGTGTGCCATGGTTCTTATATATCCATTTCGACAATAAGATCTTGCAATTTCATCCCCAGTAGCTCAACGGTAGAGCATCGCTTGGCCAGTTCGTAGATCCAGGTTCTATTTCCGGTTGGGGCAAGGTTACTTACAATTTTATACATCATTTTATGACTGTGAAAGACGTAAATTCATTGCATTCTATAAGGAAAGTCATGTGCTGCCCACATCAGACGTAATTTGTTACATGCCAAATTTTCATTTTATCACCAAATTGACAAACTAAAATGTATTAAAGGATTATATAGTGAAAATGCAATTACATCGATGCATTCTAAAAATTAAAAATCTGTCTTCTATACATAAACCCACATTTTGTCCATATATATATATATATTTTTTCAAATTCGATATGGTATTTCTACTCTTCTGTAAATAACCTAGTTTCGAGTTGGGCTTACATATTTCTAATTGCAAATTTGTACACATAAAAAATCACTGGGAGTAAGGGTTGGCCTATCCGCTTTCTCCAAATAAATTAATGGAATAAAATTCTTAAGATAGTCTAACTATATTTTAGCTGCCCTATAAAGGATTTATTTCCAGAATTCGTACACAGAACTCTTTCTGATACATTGAATGTGACATTTTTCAATGCCGATGCCAAAATATTTTCAAATAAAATAGATACTTTGCTGCAAAAGCTTATGCGGATATGTCATTTTGGAAACTGGATATTTTCCGTTTTTTGAAAACTAGTATATCGTCTTAAACAAGAAAAGTATAAGGAAACGTGTAATACATTGCTATAAATACTTATTTAATAAATACTTATAAATAAAAAAGAACTTTAAAAATCACGATTTTGGCACAAGATGGATGCCATATTTTATTTTGAAGTGGATCACATGATCATTTCATATAGTATTGGTGCAATTATTATTTTCATTTTTATTTAAAAAACTACCGAACATATTTTGTTGAACTTTTTTATATATTTTATGGGATAATTTGAATATTTCTTAAAACTTTCGAAGCAATTTGTGAATTTTAAATTCGCTTAAAAATGTTTGAAAAATCAGGTGCCATAGGGTTCAATAAGTTTCATTTTTATCAACCCGCGTTCAATCCAAAACTAATTGGGTGATATTATTCATTTACATTCCTATATGTCCCACAGATGTTTATTACAATTATATTAATTACGGACTGCGTACATAACTTCTCTTAAACGTTGCGAAATTGACGGAAATGTCACCAAAGTGATAAAAACGACGCTAAATCAATGAAATGTTTTGTTAAAAGAGCGTACTGAAATTATGCTTCATTAGCATTTCTCTGTCAGTTCCGTCTCAACAACATACTAAAATTTCATTTTGATAAATTCTTTTTTACGGCAGTTATCGTGTGAACGGACAGACAGATAGAATAAACAATGTCATAAATACTTTTCAACTATGTTGTAAAATGTTAATAAAAACGAAACTTATCATAGGCGTTCTACTCTCTAACTCCCTGGTTCCTTCAAACGAAAAAAAATTGAAAATCGCTTGCTTAAAATGTGAAAGTGAATTAAAACTCTATCTCTGAGTTTGGTGGGAGTTTATTGCTCTAAACAGTCATTTTTTGAAAATCCCGGGTTTGAAAAATGAATTTAAATTGAATTTCTATCTTGTTACGTGATAGGATTGTGATGATGTTTCGTCAATTTGTCGCCAAGTGAGACTATCAGTTCTACAGTAAAATGTCGCTAAATTAATGAAAATGTCGCCAAACATTCCATAGAGATAGCTTTATTCCAACGATATTTTTTCGACGAATTTATTTAAAGAATATTATATCATGTCACTTAGCAACGGATTTATATCCAATGTGCTTATGCAGCAGACGATTTTTATTAAATCTTTTCCGATTTGAATAATAAAGATATGTATATAAAATAAATTTCATTGACATTGCAGTTTTGACTGGATAATATCAATTACGGTCTTCAGGTTTAAACACAATTATTATTGATGTTTTCGGGGATTATTGGTTCAAGAATTATTGATATTTTCAAGTTATTATGCCATTATTTATTGTTTCAAAAATTGTTGAAACTCATATATTGTACGTTATACGAGTAATCTACAAATTCACGGGTATATCTTCTAATCTACGAGAATATAAGTAGTACAGATATATTGACATATAATTTGATATATATTGGCATATTATTGGAATCAATTATTGCCTTTAGGTTTAAAGATTACGGGTGTATTGATATTTTCAATTTATAAATGCAATCTACTAATGCGTTATATATATTCTAATATTCGCATATATAAGTAATAAGGGTCCCATGCAATTTTAACGCTTTTATTTTGTATGAATTAATTCTATTTCATATTTTTTATAAATCTGTTTATAAACGGGGCTAGGATATTTTTTCTTCAGATCTGCCCCGTGAAGATAATTTTGTATAGCCAGAACAGAAATTCTTAAACTTCTCTTTAGGAACCCTAAATTAAAGATTTTAACAAAATATTTTGATTAGTTGTCTTAGAGTTAATTACCGCAATCGGGAATTTTTAATAACTCTAAAATGTCTAAATCTAAAAAAATCTGCCGATCTTCCTCCCAACATTAAATCAACTGTTTTCCGTACTTCTCATCAACTATATAGTGCGACTCCAACGAGAAGGCATTTGAGTCACGTGACTTTGGACGAATCCATTAGTTAAATTCAATGACAGGTAGAAACGTACTAGGAAGAACGGGTTTCCAGAATTGGCGCCGTTAGTGCGAATTAATAATGCACAATTTGTGCAATACGAAAATGATTTATGCAGAACGATAAAGAGCTTTATATATATAAGTACATTCAGTGTTACTGTTGGGATGTGGTGGAAATGTTTTCTTCATAATAATTAAAATTATATTATAATAAAACAATAATGGTCGTAAATGTTTTGTTAAAATTGAAGAGTTCGGTTGTAATACTTTTCTTGTAACTTAAACTATTTTATTTAGGAGAAATGCACAATGCGTTTCGTGCGTATGAATGAATGATTCATCTCCTAAAAGGAAAAATCTGATGTGAACAGCACATGCCTTCCCTACAGATTCATATTTATTTTCTTTATTTCTTTTATAATTCATTAATTTGAGTTATATGCACAAACTAGCACGAATAATTATTTGAAATTACACTGAAATTGCAGTTTTAATTCAATTTTTTTCCTGGAAACTTTGTAAAATTACTGAAACGCTGTGTTTAAAAGTTCCAAAAATTTGTTGGCTGAGATTACCCCCCCCCCCCCCCCAAATTTATGGGTTGCTCGCTTGTGTAATAAGACATTTTCTTCAGGAAAGACCCTCGATCCATCTATAAAAGGGGAAAAAATACCTTGATATAAACACATCTTTATATTTTTATCATTGTGTATTTTACTTTTTATATAGCGTTGTTTAATTTCTATAAAATACAAAGAAAACGCTTCAATTTAAATACTTTTGCTGCCATTGAAAATCATTTCAGTAAGTTCTATGAATCACATTTTATACAGTTACATATTTCATAAAGTATTAATATTTGTTAATTCTAAAATAAATTTCAGTAATTTAATTAATTTTAAATATGTTATCTAACCATTTTCCTTGCTTGTGGGCCACTATTCGGACAGTCAGTTCATCATTAGAGATTACATTGCATGGCCATGTCATCTAAGGAATCTATAACCCCCCCCCCCCCGAGTTACAAAATTTGGAAAATGTAAAAATATATAAAAAATATATGTTTTATATTTTTATATATATATTTGTTATTATTTTATAATATTTTATATATAAAATATTTAAAAAATTGTACCGCTGTCGCCCTTCTCGAAATCTGATTCTATACTTTCAGTTGACTCTTGAGTCATGTTCTGAAGAGGAGTCGGCACCTACCACAAAACTGATTTCTTCTATGGTTTCTTCCACTAGATTGTCAATTTCCCAATATTTATTTTCAACTTTTACTGCGTGCTCACAATATTTAATCCACTGCTCCTTTGTAATGCTGGCAAGGGCTGTCGGATGGGGGTGCATAACTTCTCTGAATTTGCTTCAGCCTAAAAAAAAAATCAAGGACTTTGTGGACCACATTTCGTTCCTTGGAACGAATTACTTTTACTTCTACAGACATTTTGTCGATAAAAGCACGGTTCACAAATATCATATTCTAATTAATTAAATAAACAGACGTTAGAAGTTGGAACAGATGTTAGACATTTTCTTAGTCGCAAGCGCAATGCTAGTAAAGCATTCCAACTATTCTAAATTTCAAACAATTAGCGAAATACGCGCAGCAAATGCGATCGCCAAACAGGTTTCTGCGTTTGGCAACCCTTTCACGGTAGTGCACAGATCGTCTGTTTTGCCAGCTTTCTTCCCTATAACGAAATGGACTCATCCAAGGTCATCTGCCAACTCATGGGAGCCGGACTATACCAAATTTTTGAACGAATTAAACTACGTAAAGTTAACCATCTCATGCGACCTATTAAGTCTAAATTTAATGGTCCGACTTATTTTTTAGAGAAAGCGTTGGCTAATTTTCTTAAACCGTTGTTTAATAATCATATTTATTCTAGTAGCTCTACTGATAATTTCATTAAGCTTCTTTTTAATGCTAAATTTGTTCCAAGTTGCACTTTTCACAATTTGATATTGTATCTTTGTTTCCTAGTGTTCCGGTTAATAATGCTATTAATTTTGTTGCCACAAAACTTCTGAGTTAAAATTGTAGTATTCCCTCAATCGACGCAATAACTTTTGTATTGAACATTGTAACTGAGACTAATTACTTTGGTTTTCACGATAGTATTTGTTTGCAAACTTCTGGTACCCCAATGGGTAGCCCCTTATCTGGCATTCTAGCTGAAGGAGCTCGAGAATGAGATTTTGTCTTTCTTAACATTTAAACCTAATCTTTGGTGCCGTTATGTTGATGATGTGTTTATTATTTGGGAACATAATTTAAGTAACCTCCTTGATCTTTTGGATAGAGTTAATGATCTTTACTCCTCTACTAATTTTACGGTTGAGCATGATTCTTAATTTTTCTTTACCGTTCCTGGATGTTCTTGTTTCCCGTAACTCTCTTGGTTTTCATAAATCTATTTTTCGTAACCACATTTTTACTATTTCTTGTATTCTTGCTAACTCATCTCATCCAGTATCTTCTAAAAAAGCATCTTTTAAAGCTTATTTTAAACATGCCTTTAACGTTTGCTCTTCTATATCGGCTTTATCTACTGAAATTAACTTTATCTGTAACCTCGGTCATGAGGCCGCTTATTCTTTTAAATTTATTTATAAAAAAATTTCCCCATAATCGCCGTAATTTTATTCAACCTAATACTAACCTTATTCCTGTTGCTGACCTCATGCCGTATAAATCTAGTTTTTCGTATCACCGACGATTTTTGCCATGAATTTAAATTTAAATCCGCTCATTCGTGTGTTACTACGTTATTTAATCGCATTCGTGCGGATAAATATAAGGATAAAAATAACTTTAAATGCTAGTCTGGAGTCTAAGTTGTCCCCCTCTTATCTCCTGTAATAACTTCAAATTCTATATTGGTGGTACTAAACGTACTGTCGGTATCCATTTAGCTGAACATGCTCGTGATGTTAACCATCCTTGGCTCTTGTTCAGTATGTTATTAATGATAATTTTCATCCCTTGTTTGAAAAAAATTTCCTTTTAATCAGTTGCAATAACCCACGTAATGTTTTACTTTATGAATCCCTGTTTATTTATCTGTACCGTGATTCTATTTGTAATATTGATCCATTTCAGACTGTATGTTATGCTTGGCGACTCGTCCTCGACTCCACGCATGTCAAACATAGTTTTATATATATGGTGTCCCAAAATCCACGCAAGTTTTGAATTTTTGGCCATTTGTGCGATAAAGTGTTGGCGAAAAAAAAATGACAGCGTGAGAGCTGACAGTCTAGGGTTACTAAAAATAGAGCGCTACAGAAAAGAAAAACGCGTTTTTATTGTTCGCGTTTCATATTTTAAAAATAATGAAAGTTTGGCAGCTACAGTTCGCAATTTTCGTACAAAATATGGTCGGAATAGTGATTTAACTTCTTCAACTGTGAAGAGATTAATTAAAAAATTTAGGGAGACTGGATTTAGGGAGACTGGTGCTTGCTTTAGGGATAAAAATTTAGGGAGACTGGTGCTTGCTATCGCGACATGATAATCCAGTTTTTTGTGCCTAAATTGCAAGATATGGACGTGGACGACATGTGGTTTCAACAAGGCGGTGCCACATGCCATACAGCCCGAGAAACAATTCAATTACTGCATGAGTTATTTCCTGGTCGTGTAATTTCCCATTTTGGTGATCAGAATTGGCCGCTCAGATCATGCGATTTAACGCCGTTGGACTTTTTTCATTGGGGTTTTTGGAAGTCTAAGGTTTATGCTAACAAGCCCACGCCCACCCACGCCTTGAAGGAGGAAATTGAGCGCTGTATCAATGAAATTCAGCCACATTTATGCAAACTGGTCATGGAAAATTTCAATAAAAGAGTGCGTATGTGCCAACAAAGCCGTGGAGACCATTTACCCGATATGCTATTCCATACATAACCCTATACTGCATACTTTATGAATCAATAAAAAAATTACAATTTTTAATTATAAACCTGTGTTTTCCATCAAAATTACTTCTTGCGTGAATTTGGGGACACCCTTTAGTTTTCTGTGACTATACCTTTTGCTGTAATTTGTGCTTCAACGACATACTTTTTGGTCATGAACCTTCTTCCTTATTGTATTTGAATTTAATAATTATTTAAATCTTAAATACTTTGTTTAGAAAATAATATGATGTAATTATTGTGAAAACGTGAATAAATAATATGTAAATTTTGCCTGCCGATTTGGCCTATATGTAAGTATTTGTTGGCACTGTATTTTTCATTTCGCCTCTGAGGAATGTCATGGTGGTGTCCGAAAGCCAAAACCCTTTAGGGTACTTTTTTGTAACCTTATGTACGTCAAGAAAGATGGTTTTATTAAATGACTTTTTAAACCTATGATTGGTTGTCTTTAATTTAATAGTTTATTAAAATTGACGTGTATCCATTCTATTGGTGTAAACTCTAGACTATACAGTAATTCCTCTGGTGGGTGTTCCTCAGGGTTCTAATCAGGGCCCACTCTTTTTACTTTCCCTGCAATACATGGTAATGTATCGGGAAAGTATTGGAATCATGTCGAGAATCGCAACTCGAGGTTTCGACGGATCTACACGTTTCGAGACCTCTAGAATACGAAAAAACCATTTTTAGCGTGACGTCTGTGTGTGTGTGTCTGTGTGTCTGTCTGTGCAAATTTTGTATCCACTCTAACTAAAAAACTAATGGACCGAATTTCACAAAATTTTGTAGGTAAGTCACTTGTGGCCGGGGCTGGTGCTGATTAGTTTTGGGTACTATTCGGAATAAAAGAACCCGCCTTTTTCGCGAAATGGCCCGCAAAAGCTTGTATCCACTGTAGCTGAAAAACTAATTGACTGAATTTCACAAAATTCGGTAGATGAGTCACTTATCGATTACTCTGGTGCTGATTAGATTTTGGTACGATTCAGAAAAAATGACCTGCCTTTTTTTGCAAAATGGCCCGCAAAAATCGTCCAAATCTAAACTAAAGAACTGGGTATACTTAAATATATCCATTAAATGCTGATTTAATACGTAATTTTTAAAGACGAAAAGAATAAGACGAACCCCATTACACTAGGACTAGCCGTTCTCGAGATATTTTAGTTTTTCGTACTTTCCCTACGCCACCTTTGAAAATAAACCAGGTTACCGAATGAGAACGAAAATTGAATTAAAAGTGAAATAAATTTAATTAACATAAAGAGAACGTTAATATAAGTCTGCAGGGAAAGTCATGTGCTGCTCACATCAGATTTTTTAAATTTTTATCAATGAAATTCCCAGGATTTTTAAAACTGAAAAATGTCTTATGTTTGCAGACGATTTGAAACTCTATATGAAAATCAACTCTTTGACTGATTATGAATTGATGCAGAGAGATCTTGATGAACTGTATAACTGGACTGTTTTAAATAAACTCCATTTAAACGTCTCTAAATGCTATATTATGAGCATTGCTGGGATCCGTAATATTCCCAATTACAACTACATTTTAAATAATTTACCTTTATCGCGTTGTACTCATATTATTGATTTGGGTGTCACTTCCGGTGATACTTTTAACTTTCAGAGTCATATCGACAATACTATTAAAAGAGCATACCAAAGACTTGGTTTCATCCTAAGACGATCTCGTGTTTTTGCCAGATCTGATACTATTATTCGAATCTTTAATACCCTTGTTAGGCCACTATTGGAATAGTGTGCAATGATCTGGGACCCTGTTTACGGTCTGCATTCTCAACGAATAGAAATTGTGAAAAATAAACTATAATAAATAAATTATGTACTATGGATTACAGATTGTCTGGCTATTATCCTTATGATATGCATATGAGTGAACTCAGACGGAAATATAGTTTAATGTCTCTTAAAAAAAAGAAGAAAATGGCCCTGCCTTTTGTTTTATTATAAAGTTTTAAATAACACAATTGATTGCCACATCTTACTTTCTTGTCTGAAATTTCATATACCTGTTAATAATACAAGGAAAAAAACTTTGTTTCACAATACTACTGTTAAACACAACTACCTTAAATGCTATTCTATCTATAAATTTGTTGATCTACTATAATACCTATTGTACTGATATTGATAAATTTAATTTGACTCCTGTTTGTTTTAAAAAAGCCTGTTTGATTGCGCTTGACATGTAGTATTCTTGTAACTTAGTAGTATTCTTGTATCTTATATTCCATTCTTTTTACTTTCCTTATATACATAATGTATAAGGAAATTTTATACTATATGCATTTAACTAGGATTGGTTTATTTACCTTCTATTTAAGGTTATTTTTGATATAACATAAAAGGAATGTTTCGAAATCAACTCTTTGAAATCTTAAAATATATTTCTGAAGCAACTTATTCCTAATAATATTTTTACAACAATCTAAACTAACCGACAAATATATGGGAAATGGAGAACTGAATATAAAAATGTACTGACACTGCTGAAGACTCAGCAGTGCAATTTAATATATATATATATATATATATATATATATATATATATATATATATATATATATTAGTTATCTTAAACTACCACTCTGTTTTCCGGAAAAACAGCGGAAATAGTTGAGCAATTTCTAAACATAGCGTATATCATGTTTTCAAATATTTTTCTGGGAAATATTCATGATTTTAGAATTTTTAAAATAGAGAAATGAACTAACTTATAAAACTGATTTCTGGTGAATGTTTGCCAAACATATTTAACAAATACCAAGAATTGTGTCTGCTTGTGTAAGAATTCTTCCAATAAATTGCAATTCACTTTGCACTGATTAATTTGTGATATCCCGTAACGCTTACGTTCATGGAGAGAGACTAAATTGCCTTAAGTAATATTCGGGGGAAAATTACAATATGCATTCCTAAGTGTTTATCTGTCTGTGTGTTTATTCGCTGTCTATTTATGTGTTTATTTGTCTGTATGTAACACCTGTATTAAGTATCTGCCGGATAAATAAAGACTTGGAATTAGATGCACGGATCAATCGCTTCACAAAACCCTTAGAAAAATCGAATGTCTTTAAAATATGTAGTAGCCGGGGTAAAATATGTAGTAAAATATGTAGTAAAGGGGTGTTGCTCCATATAAATATGTTTAATAAATGTAGAAAATATAGAAACACATATTTAGCGATGAGATAGATCCTTTAAATTTGGTGTAAGGGAGGGAAACTTGTTCGTACGGAAAGAAGTGTATGATTTCAGTTTCTCAGTATTTACTATTATAGGGGTGGTGCACATCATAATGTTTGTTAAGAATAAATGACAATTGCATTATTACTTTTCTTATATATAATAATGTATAATGAAAGTGTTGTGATGGGGTCGAAAATTTGAATTCGAGTTTTCGACGGGAGAGCACGTTTCAAGCATCCCTGATCACGAATGGAACATTTTTGAAGTGATGTGTGTGTGTGTGTGTGTGTGTGTGTGAAAGTATGCGTGTGTGTGTGTGAAAGTATGTGTGTGTGTGTGTGTGTGTGTGTGTGTGTGTGTGTGTGTGTGTGTGTGTGTGTGTGCGTGTGAGTCTGTGGAGACGATAACGAATGGACCGATTCGAACGAAATTTGGTACAAAAATTACAATCCGTAAACACTGGAAGCCTATTGTTCTTATACGCAATCGAATGTTCAGAACCCCCCTAAATTTTCGGGTGAAATTTTGAAAAAATCGTCAAAAAATCAAAACCTCTAATAAAGTTGCGAAAATAGAGATTTCTTGTGTAATTTTTCATTAGAAAACGATTGACATAAATTTTAGAATGCTAACATGAAGCATTCTTCAGATATTGTACATTTTTAAAAAAAAATATCAAAAAATCATATAAATAAAAAAAATATTTCCTATTGAGAAACATGTTCACTTTTCATATGTAATACCATGCGATAAATTGGGTGACATCATTCTCGTGGATCCAGCTCGTTCCATTCATGAAAAAAGATTCTTTGAGTAATACTTTTGTATTTGAACGCCAATAGTCATTTATCTGCTGTAAGAATAACTTATTTCTCTGTCCATAACGCTTGGTGAGATTTTAGCGACGAATTTGGTGGAATGTAGTCAACTTGGCGACTTTTTTAAATGTTGCTAAATTAACGAAAAACTCTCCAAATTAATGAAAATCTCACCAAATGGATAAAAATGACGCTAAATCAATGAAAATAACAACTAATTGAAGAAAATTCAATATCTTGGAAAGAATATAAGTATCTACTATAAGAATAGCATTTTTTTAACTGTGAAAGTAGTAAATTCATTGCATTATGTAAGGAAAGTCATGTGCTTACATCAGATTTTTAAAATTGAGATAAAGACTAGAAATCTAAAAGATGTACTAATTATGTTTAATACCCCTCCCCCCACTTCAATTAGAGTCAAGTTAATCAAAAATGTTCTTTTAATAGGATGCTCCAAACAAAAACGTTGTAAATATGAAAAGATAGAAAAACATACTTTGCGATGAGACAGATACATTAAATTTAGTGTGATGGCAGGTCATTTGATATAAAGAAAGGTGGTAATATCGGTTTTCCGATATTTGCTATTTTAGGGGTGATTTCCACAAAAATGTTCAATTTGCCAATAAGGTGAATCACGCCTTTATTTAAGTTAAATAGAAACTTAAAAATTTGGTGCACAGTTGGATCGTTCGATTAAATCCTTAGAAAAATAATTTGTTTTTAAAAATGTTCATCTGAGAAGGTGCTTGCTCCACATAAAAACGTTCAAAATATGAAACGAGAAAAAAAAAGTATTTCGCGATTACATTCAGACTTAAAATTCGGAGTAAAATAAATTGATCAATCGATAGCAAGAAGGACAAACATCTCAATTTTTTATTATTTTAAGGTTGTCTCACACTAAATTGTTCGATTTGTTAAATAAATGCAAAAACTGTTTCAACTGAGCTACATATATGATATTTAATATACAGTTCAATTGTTGGATAAAAACTTTGGTCAAGTTATTTTTAAATCTGTATTTGAGGGAATGCTCAAAAGAAAACGTTCGAAATACGGACTGTATAAAAACGTACAAAGCATTTATGAATTGCCCTTTTCAAGAAAAAGAAGTTATGGAATAAGGTAAATGAGTCCTTAATTAAAATAGAAACTAGACATTTAATAAGAGATTGATCGTTTGATATAGATGACGACATAATCCATAAACTATAATTATAAAAGAAGAAGTGTGTATGTGTGTGTGTGCGTGTGTGTGCACGTGTGTATGTGTGTCTGTTTATCTGTCTGTTTAGTATATATAAGACATCATCTCCAGCGAAGAGAGACAGGGGTGATAGCGGTTTTTAATAAAATGATCTGAACCTGCTGACAAATTTATAGGAATAATAATGGAATTTTCATGTTTTTTTTTTTAAATATAAACTTTTCGTGTCTTGAAGACATAATCCCCCGAGAAAAGAGGCTGGTGATGTTCGCAGTTTCTGATAAAATGTTCTGTGATTGATGACAAATTTATACGATTAATAATAGAATTTTCATGGTTTTTTTTTAAATATAATCTTTTAGTGTCTTGACATAATATCCCAAGAAGAGTGGCCGGGGGTGTTTGCGATTTTTAATAAAATGTTCTGAACCTGATGACAAAATTATAGGCTTAATAAAAGAATTTTCATGTTTTTTCAAATATATAAACTTTTCGTGTCTTGAAGACATAATATACAGAGAAGAGAGGCCGAGGGTGTTGGCTGTTTTTAATAAAATGTTCTGAACTTGATGACACATTTTTACGATTAATAATAGAATTTTCATGTTTTTAAAAAAATATAAACTTTTCGTGTCTTGAGGACATAATCCCCCTAGAAAAGAGGCTGGGGGTGTTTGCGATTTTTAATAAAATGTTCTGAACTTGATGTCAAATTTATACGATTAATAATAGAATTTTCATGTTTTTTTAAATATATAAACTTTTCGTGTCTTGAAGACATAATCTACAGAGAAGAGAGACCGGCGGTGTTTGCGGTTTTTAATAAAATATTTTGAACTTGATGATAAGTTTATACGATTAATAATATAATTTTAATGTGTTTTTTTCAAATATAAACTGTTCGTGTCTTAAAGACATAATCCCCCGAGAAGAGAGGCCAGGGGTTTTTGCGATTTCTAATAAAATGTTCTGAATCTGATGACAAATTTATACGATTAATAATAGAATTTTCACATGTTTTTTTAAAAATATAAACATTTCGTGTCTTGAAGACATAATCCTTTGAGAAGAGAGGTCGGGGGTGTTCACGATTTTTAATAAAATGTTCTGAAACTGATGACAAATTTTCTGAAATAACGTGTGAGACGTTCCAGGGAAATTAATACTCCCCACGTAACCCAATTAGTTTACATATATTGCGATGATAGGTAATGACTTTAGGGATAAAAACAACGGATAAAAACGGATAAATTTCCAAGGGAAAAAAACGGGCAGCGTTCTGTTACCTGAAAGAAGGCTCTAAAAATAATCGAAGGCACGAAGTCATAGAATCATTGTGTTCTGAATAAGTTTAGTAAATGATGATGTATTCTTACAAAGTATATAACATGAGATATTCTTGCAGATTTTCCATTTTAACACCATTAGTGCAGTCGTTTTTCTTTGTTGTTGCTGTTGTGGTTAATGTTAAGCGGCCACATTGTTAAAGTGTTCTTAGATTTTCAAGAATTCGCTGTGAGCGCCGGTGTGATTTTAAACAGACTTTCGCATCTTAAGTTCCGAGCCACGCCGAGTACATTTTCTTTGTGGTAAATAAATAATTATTTCAGACATAATATTTCATTATATGTAGAAACAATGGTACAGAGTTCAGAACCCTAGTATAAACCGTTCTAGATATATTGCACGATTTTAATTATTTTTTTCAGAAAAATTGCATAAAATTAAAGTAAGTATTATTAAATATGTTCACTTTCTATGTGCAATATTATGCAGAAAATTTCATATCATCATTCTCGTTGATCTAGACTAGATCGTTTCATTCACGTAATAGTTCCTTCAAGTAATTTTTCGTAATAGTTCCTTCACGTAATTTTTCGTAATAGTTCCTTCACGTAATTTTTCGTAATAGTTCTTTCACGTAATTTTTCGTGATAATTATTTCACGTAATTTTTTGTAGTAGTTCCTTCACGTAATTTTTCGTGATAGTTCTTTCACGTAATTTTTCGTAATAGTTCCTTCACGTAATTTTTTGTAATTTTACTGAGGCTATATCAGTGGCTATATGAAACATTACCGTAGAAACAAACTTATATATATCGGCAAGCTGATTTATGTAAATTTTGCCTGCCGATTTGGTCTATATATAAGCTTGTTTCCAAGGTAACTTTTCATATAGCCACTGATGAAGGGTATAGTGATGCCCGAAAGCGCTCTGACATTTTAATATTTGTACGTCTTATAGGATGGTTTTTATTTGCTTAAATGACCTTTTAATCTATGATTTGTGTCTTTCATTTTATGTTTAAATATTGAAGTAGTGGTGAACCACTTTAATTATTAAAGCCATAGCCATTTATTTCACGGGATTTTAATCAAATTCCTAATGTATTTTTATGAAGATTTTGTGCGTCAGTATAAATAAGTTATTCTGTTCGGACTAAAAAGTTGCCAAACGCACGAAATATAAACTGACACGGTAATCAATATCAAAAGCATAGCGCTGTGAAGCTTGTGCACTAATGTTTCGCTGTGAAGGAAGTAAAGTCATTGCATCATGTATAGGGAAAGGGGTATATGCGTTCGTTGGATGAGCATTATAACATCATTGGCACTGACAGTTTGATCATTTGCATAACTCTTTAAACGACATTTGTATGCCGAGTTACGAGAGTGTAGCTCAATTTTTTATCTGGGTGCGTACATATATTTTATTTCAACAGGGTGTATTTCAATGAAATGCTTTGAATAATGATGTTATTTAGAATACTACAGGAGTGTGAGCATATCTTAAATCACGATCAATGTCGAGTATATCTCTATTATATACATACATATATATATATATATATAATGAAAGAGTAAATCTAATGATAGAATGGAAGAAGTAATTCATAATACATTATCTTAAAAATTTGTCTACAGAATACAGTGAAAATAATGAAATTCAACCATAATGAGGATATTATAATACATACAGTTCAGAAAGCTAAAGATAATCAACAAATGTCAAAGGAGAGGAATCGAATAAAGGAATATATATATATATATATATATATATATATATATATATATATATATACATATATATATATATATATATATATATATACATATAAAAATAAGTATATCGCGAAAGGAACTCCTATTTAAGTAAAGGAGAAAATAGAAACCTTACAGAGGATGTGGCGCTTAGCAGCTCTGCATCCAGAGTGGCATATAAGGATAGAAACAAGAAGAAAAAAATAAGCGAGAACAGGAGTGACCATATGATTTGCATAGAATGGCAGGGGTGGATTGCGACACCCCTTTCCCGCTGGGCCAACGGCCGTACCGTGCTGAAAACACCGGTTCTCGTTAGATCACCGAAGTCAAGCAGCATCGGGCGCAGTTAGTACTTGGTGGGTGACCACCTCGGAACACCGCGTGCTGTTGGCCATCTCGGGTGCGGTATCCCCGTGGTTTGCGCGCTAGATTTGCACGCTACCACAAATGCCGCCGTGTTCATGCGGAGTACGATCACGTTAAACATGTGGGTCCGTAAGTCCTTCCGAGAGGTTGGTGGTAGGGGAAAGAGGGTACGGTCCCTGTGGATGCCTCCCCCACTGGGTTCCGGTCTAAATTGGGTGGCACTTCCCGGTCGTCCATACAGTTACCTTACACCTTTCTGGTAGGTCGGACGGTCTGGGTCTCAACAACAACAACCCCTTTCCCGCTTAAAGCAGCTTTTACGACCCGGGCAACGCTCACGGCACCAATGTAACTCAATGGTCAATCTCTCACATGTGCAAAGACAGAAGCACCCGAACGGACACAAAAGCAAAAATGGAACCAAGCAAGGAAGAGATACACCCTACAATCCAACATGAAAACACAACATTTTATAGGGGAAAGTCGCGCATGCGCGAAAAGACTTCATGATGATAGGATCGCAGATATGAATATATATATGATTAAGAATGCTCATTTAGATTCAAACAAAGCACAATTTCTTTCTTTCAAAGAGGAATAGTAATAATGTTGTAAAAAATATCTAGGGTAATTTCTTTTCAATGCATCATTTATTATTTTATTACATTCATAAATGCAGTCTTTTTTAAAAGTACTGTAGTTTCTGTTTCTTCTGAAGTATCCGATAATAGTATTTCTGAATATATTTTTAGTGAGGTTTGAATTCCAATCAATAATATTATTAATTTTGATATTGTATGAATTTCTCTTGTCGCGTATGCCAAAAAATAATCATGATTTATCCTTGGAACAGAATGTTTCGTCATTCTGTCGATCAATTGCGTCTTATTTGACATCATTGGAGGCGACGTAATCGGTGAAGACGTTGAAACTGTAGATGTCAAAAATGTCGTCTACCTCGCAGCCCAGGGCATGCAAATGGTTTCGAATTGTTTGCGTCGAAATCACGTTATCTGCAGTGTGGCATAAATGTCGTTGTAACCCGGTTGCTTTGGTAAATGGCTCCCGCGCACGCTTCTCAGAAGCATACGCTCTTCACGTGGTGTGGTATACCTGGAAGCTCCACTGCCTGATCTTGGTGTCGTTTCGTTGTCTCTCACGAACCGTAACACACACCGCTGAACTGTGATCACATCACGACCCAATAGTTCAGTGATCCTTCGAAGGCTCAATACACCCTCATGTCAAACAATGATTTGTTGTCGTTCCGTTGACGTCAACTGAACGTATGCGGTACGTCGACGTACTTTTGACATACTGTGATGATTTTTACAACCTGAAACCAATGACGCTTTAATTTAACTGTAATATCGCCCCTCCTTGGCCTAACTCTTTTATGCTGCTCGGTTACAGTTTCGTTACGTCACTACGCGTAACGAAACTGTAATCATTTACATATCTCGCCTAGCTGTTTCCGTTGCCTGATTTACATAAAGCTACACCTACAACTTTATGGTATTGAGATTTTAGTTGTGAGCAGTGTAATTTCCTTATGTCTGCTTTCTGTAAGAAAATACTATGAGTGTTATGTATTATATAACTATTCAGGATTTGCTATTGTGAAACCGGTGATTTTCATCAGGTATTCGGGTAGTATCTACTAATTTTCAAGTGTTCCTTTATCTATCTGTCTGTCACACCATTTTCAGGACTTACTAAATATATAGAAACATGAAATTTGATACACGGGTCAAATGCTCTAAAAATCGAATTGTTCAAAAATATTCAGAAAAAAGGTTTGTCTACAATAAAATGTTCAAAAAGAAAAAAAAGGAAAATGTACTTCGTGGTGAGATCGAAGACTTGGAACTTAGTATAAGGGTATATCGTTTGATTAGAAGAAGGAGTGAGATCAATTTTCCAGTATTTTTTCATTTAGGAGGTATCGTACACCAATATTTTAGATTTGCGTAATAAATAAGAAACACCTTCTATTAAATAAGATAGGAACTTGAAATTTGATGCTCTGGTATATTGTTTGAAAAAACATCCGGTAAATCTTTAATTTTTGTCAAGTGACTTGAATGAAATTCGGCTTTTTGTGTTTAGTTTTACAATTTTGATTGAATAAAGTGCAGGAACAATTAAACATAATGATTTTAAGTGATATACAGATATAAAAGAACCTCAATTTGCGTTGAAGATTTCCCACAACATCAGGTTATTTTAATTTGTAATAAAAGTCAAATATCAGACATGTCAAATGTTTTTACTGGGGATTTTCTAAAAGAGTAATTACTTTCTGGTACATTCGTTTCTCGGCGAAATCCATTAAATCTAAAGATGTAACGTGGTAGAAAAAATTTTAGAGTTCTATCAATTAATTGGATAGTTTCATACGGAATGTCTATCTTTGAATTTATCAAAAGCTTAACTTATCCAAAAGTATAGGAAATAATATTAATCAGACGGAGGTTGTTCACAGATTATATTGTTAATTTTAAATGATTTATTCTTGATGTGAAAAATAATTATTTAAATAAATATAATGTGGGTAGTACGAGTTCACTTTGACTATAGAACAGACGAAAGTCTAAAGGCTGTTTAATAAAATTCTAAAGTATGTTCAATAAAATTATAAGTATGTTCAATAAAAGTCTAAAGTCTGTTCAATAAAAGTCTAAAGTCGGTTAATAAGAGTCTAAAGTCTATTCAATAAAAATCTAAAATCTGTTCAATAAAAATATAAAATCTGTTCATTAAAAGTCTAAAGTCTTCAATAAAAGTCTAAAGTCTAAAGACTTTTCAATAAAAGTCTAAAGTCTGTTCAATAAATGTTTAAGGGCTAACGGCTAAAGTCTGTTCAATAAAAGTCTAAAGTCTAATGGCTAAAGCCTGTTCAATAAAAGTCTAAAGCCTAATGGCTAAAGCCTGTTCAATAAAATCTAAAGTCTGAAGTTATGTTCAATAAAAGTCTAAGGTCTGTTCTATAAAAGTATAAAGTCTGATCAATAAAAGTCTAAAGTCTTTTCAATAACAGTCTGTTCAATAAAAGTCTAAAGTCTTAAAGACTTTTCAATAACAGTCTGTTCAATAAAAGTCTAAGGGCTAAAGTCTGTTCAATAAAAATTTAAAGTCTAATGGCTAAAGAATGTTCAATAAAAGTCTAAAGTCTAAAATATGCTCAATAAAAGTCTAAAGTCTAAAATATGCTCAATAAAAGTCAGAAGACTGTTCAATTAAAGTTTGTATTCTGTTCAACAGACTTTTCGTTTTTGCTCATTAAAGGGGCATATCAAATTTATTTGATTTTTTCAAAAGATACCATGCTGCTACTGAAAAAAACAAAGTGTCTTAAAGTATCACAGCAGTGACACAGAGCGAGAGCACTGCAAGACACTCTATTACAGAAAGGATTTTAAGCTACAATCACTACACCCAGAGGCACCGGCTTGAAAAATTATTAGAGGTTTCGGAAATTTTAAATCGAATGGCACATGCATTTTTTAAAAGTTTGAAGTCCAATTTAAATTTCATTCCCTCAAATTATCTGGAACAACAAGACATCTGCAATGCTGAAATGAAGTAAATTGCGGTTAAGTACAGAAAAATATTCTTTTTTTCTCTAGATAGTTATATATTTCATTTATTTTGCTTTTGTAGTCACAATATTATTATTATATAATATACAGATACTGTGTGAATTTCCATGTCAATTATCTTTTTAAAAGTAAAAAAAAATGTAAAATGTATTTTTAGGTATTATAACCAATGTTAAAAATATAAACAAATTTCTTTCAAAGTCATTTCTGATTTAAATTCTTCAGAATAAAATAAACAGTCTGATGGGTAAAGTTTCTATACACGCGACATAATACAAGTAAACAGGGAATGAAAAATGAAAAACTTGAAAAATTAATAACAAAATTTTTGCATATATGCGTACATTTTCAACTCCAAATACGCACAAAAATATTAGGGGGGTTCGTGGAACCCACAACAAAATTATTGGATGTTCACAAAGTGTCTGGAATCCACAAAGTAGGCGCCGCTGCTTATATCAAAATCTCTTAGACTACAATAGTTAAAAGAATTTAAATTAACCCGCTGGAAAAGTCTATCGTAGTCTAGAATGTTATTCCAAGGTTGTATGGCTGTTCTTTCAAAAGTGAGGAAGATACAGACCTCTAATTTCAGAAAAATGCAGTACGTGTACAGTATTATTCTTCTCCCCTTCTATACAGACAGCGTTTTTAAATAAAAAATTCATATCATATTGACAAAATTTTTAGGTATGAAATATTGTAAACAGGGTAAAATAGATCCCCTGAAATCTTTAAATATCTAGGTCAAGGTTTTCTCTTAATTTAAATTTAAAATCTAAAAAAAAGCACTAGATTATTGACAGATATACAGCCATGCATCCCAAAGCGAATACATATTTTTTAATTTGGGTTTTCCGTTGTCAAGTTTGATACGAATTTTTTTGATAATTTTACGAAATAGCCAATAAAATCATTGAACTAGGAAAATGTTCAGTTGACAAATTTAAAAAAAATCTGATGTGGGCAGCACATGATTTTCCTTATATAATGCAATGAATTTACTACTTTTACAGTAAAAAAAATAGATTATTTTTATAGTCGATATTTATATTCTTTCCAAGATATTGATTTTTCGTCAATGAGTTGTCATTTTCATTGATTTAGCGTCATGTTTATGCATTTGGTGAGTTTTTCGTTAATTTAGCAACATTTAAAGTCTCGCCAAGTTGGCGACATTCCACCAAATTTGTCGCCAAAATCTCGCCAAGCGTTATGGACAGAGAAATAAGTTATTCTTACAGAACATAAATGACTATTGGCTTTCAAATACAAAAGTATTACTCAAAGTATCTTTTTTCATGAATTGAACGAGCTAGATCCACGAGAATGATGTCACCAAATTTATCGCATGGTATTACATATGAAAAGTGAGCATGTTTCTCAATAGGAAATATTATTTTTTATTTTATATGCCTTTTTGATAATAGATATTTTTTGAAAAATGTGCAATATCTCAAGAACGGTTCATGTTAGAGTTCTAAAATTTATGTCAATTGTTTTCTAATGAAAAATTACACAAGAAATGTCTATTTGCGTAACTTTATTAGAGGTTTTAATTTTTTGACGATTTTTTCAAAATTTCACTCGAAAATTTAGGGGGCGCTGAACATCCGATTGCGCATAAAAACAACAGGCTTCCAGTGTTTACGGATAGTAATTTTTGTACCAAATTTCATTCGAATCGGTCCATTCGTTCATCAGTTACCATTTCCACAGACTCAGTGACACACACACACACGCACACACATACTTTCACACACACACACGCACACACATACTTTCACACACACACACATACTTTCAAACACACGCACACACACAGGCACCATTTAAAAAATGTTCGATTCGTGATGAGGGATGCATGAAAAATGCTCTCCCGTCAAAAACTCGAATTCGAATTTTCGACCCCATCACAATATTTTCCTTATACATTATTGTATATAAGGAAAGTAATAAAGGAAGATGAAATCTGATTTGGGCATCTCATGAGATTCTCTATACACTTTGAAATATTCTGAAACCTTTACTCATTTTTTTCAAGTACTTAGTTGATAATTTCGACAAACTATCAGAAAACCCGCAATTACAGACGCATATAAAATTTTCAGTTTTATTTCTGAAATATTCAGCTAATTATCGTCTACAGAGACGTTATTTTTGTATATTTGTATATATATATATATATATATATATAAAGGGTGATTATAAAACAACTTTGCCGATATATGAGAACCTAGCGATCATACCATTCAAGGAAACGGAAAGAAATTTTGGGTGCAGGTATTTCAAGGTATGGACTCAAGAATGATGTGAAAGAAACTAACACTAACACACTCCCTCCCAAAGGAGAGAGGTAAGCATGAGGCTTGGCACTAAACCTTATGCCTCGAAATGTGAAAGAAATAAAACAGTCCTGCTCTCACAGTTAGGGTTACAGTGACACAATTTCGAAATTTTCAAATAGTAACACTTACTTTTTTATTGCAATATGAACTTCACAGAGAAAAACCATGAATGGCGTTGAAACGTTACCTGCAGCACGAAAAACGCCGCCGTTAGACATAGCCTAAGAAAAAAGTGAAAACAACCAATAAGGACAGACCAGCGACAAAAGGGAAAGCATTTTACTGTGTTTCACAAATTTTCCACGTGCCCGCCTTCACACTCGATGGCATTTTGCATGCGACAGATGTTGGATAGCGCTGAAGCACGTACAATGGCAAGAAGAATCTGTTGAAAGTTGGGTGTGATGGCATCATTCAAATCAAATAGAGTTTGCGGATTGCCTGCATACGCTTTGGATTTTATGTATCCCCACAGCCAGAAATCTATTGAAGTGAAATCGGAGGACCTGGGTGGCCACGGAAACATGAAATGTCGGGAGATAATTCTATCATCAAACAATTGTTGCAATAAACGCTTTGCAGAAGACCCTACCCGCGGGGGAGCGCCACCTTGCACGCACGCGCCGTCAGATAAGCACGCGCGCCGTCAGATTTTGCTGTTGCAATTCGGGAATGACGTAATTGGTCAACATTGCTTCATAACGACCACTCGTTACCGTACACGTGCGTTGATCTGCGACAGTAACCTCTTCAAAACAGTAAGGGCCTAGAAAGAAGGTGCTTGTTATCCCACACCACACAGACACTTTTGCTTGGTGTAACGGAAGTGAGACCACACATCATGGAGATTGTGGTCTGCCCAGTGCACGAAGTTCTTCGAATTTACGTTACCAGTCTGGGATAAATATGTCTCGTCAGTCCACAGAATTTGTAAAGGCCATCTGTTATCATCGTCATACAGGATGAGGAATTCATTAGCAAAATCTAAGCGTAGTTGGTTATCACCCGCTTACAACATCTGGACACGTTTGAACCGATACGGAAACAAGTGGAGAACAGAGCGCAGAATCCTGCGGACCGTAGAATTCGGCAAATCCAGCACGCGTGAAACACAGCGTGTACTTGCAATACGACCTTCGTTTATCATCTCATGCACTTCTGCAACAACCGCGACAGGAACGGGAAGATCGTCCAGGCTGAGATCAATCGCACGTGCACCTAGTTTCTTCAAATTTGCGTATCCAGTCCAGTACAGCTTGTACAGAACATGGGCCTCGTCGTAGCCGATTGTTTGTGTGGTAGACGCACAATGCCTCTGCGGAGTTTTGCCCATTCAGGTAATACAGCTTTACAATTTCACCTTGTTGTTTCATTGTAAGCATCATGTTGGTCTAGGCAAAGTGCAAGAAAGTAAGCGGCACTCAAATCACAATGTATTTTCTTTCTCCTATGGCGATGACTTCAGCCCTGGCGGTGTCTTACTCCGAACCTGGAAATCTGCATACCTCAGTCTCTTCTCCTTTCGAAGACGATTCAGCAGGCTGGGTTCTGAGCCGAACACATGGTGTGGAATGCGACGTCAATGGAACAGAAATTCGTGTTCTGGTGAACGTTACAGTTGTCTTAACTTTTTTCTTAGTATTTGTTTAGAGCCGGCGTTTTTTGGCTGCAGGTACCGTTTCAACGGCATTAATGTGCTTTCACTGTGAAGATCACATTTCAGCAAAAAAGTAGGTGTTTCCATTTAAAAATTTCGAAATTGTGTCACTATAACCCTAACTGTTAGAGTAAGACTGTTGTTTTTTCACATCATTATTGAGCGGATGAGCGGATACCTTAAAATACCTGCATCCAAAATTTCTTTCCGTTTCCTTGAGCGGTATGGTCGCTAGTGGCCCATATATCGGCAAAGTTTTTTTATAATCACCCTATATATATATATATGTATATATATATGTATATATATATATATATATATATATATATATATAAATATATATATACTTCACTGTGACTTCCTTCACAGTGGAAAAATGATATTTAAGATTTACGGCACAGTGTTTTTAACTGTACATATGGCACTTTTGCGGATGACAACACGTAAAACTATTCCGTCCTTTTTGCAATTAATTGTGAGGGGAACAACACTATTATAATATAACAGTACTATTATAATATAACAACATTATTATAATGTAGACATAGTGTTTGATTCACACTACTATGTCCAGGGCCCTAAATTGTCCTCACAGGACCTCTTATCGTAACTGGACCTCTTTATCTCTAATTTCCAATTCTAAGTATCAGTCATCTTAGAAATGTACGCAGCATTTTAATATACCACATTTTTATGTATGTTTTTATGTTTATTTATTTTATCCATCGTTTTCTTAGAATGAAGTTATTTATTGTTGTTGTTTCTTATCCCACTTGACCGACAGCAACATCAGATGAAGTTCATGAACCCGTGAGTCTTCCGAAGATGAAGAACTACTCCAGGACTGGAGTACAGCTGGCTCCTCTGGCATCCAATACATGTCAAGGTACGGACAGGAGAGGCCTGAGCCACATAGCACCTGACCTGAGCCACATAGTCAAAGGGGACGTACCTTAGAACCCAACACATATCGAAGGGCACGAAGATGGCCGCTGCGGAGTCTGGCCAGAGCCGTCTGTTCACCCCTACTGCCCGGCCCAGTCAAAGCAGCACCAGGACGGCTACAATCATACCATTCATGTACGGGGGCCTTTCTCCAAGTGGAGTTGAGTTCAAGTTTGACACGAGAGGCAAGTTCCGAGGAAGAAAGACAGCCACCGCCAATAGAACTCCTGAGGCTGCCCTCCTTGGCCAGACCATCCGCAGCCTCATTACCGTAAATGTCTACGTGAGAGGGTACCCATTGAAAAAATATTCTATTTCGGGCACACAGGTAACCCAAATGCTGAAGAATATTCACTGTCGTTCCGTCACCATGTCTCCACCACTCAGCCAGGTGCTGAATAGAACTACGACTATCGCCCAGAATCCAGATGTCTGTATTGACTCTCTCTTTGACACAATAACTCAAGGCCTCCCCAATCTCTATGAGTTCCGCCCTAAAAACTGAGCAGCAGTTGGGGTTTCTCCTACATGTTCTAATGCCATTCCCCTGCTTGATGTAGACCCCACTACTGGAGATGCGCCATCACCCCTACTTCCATCAGTATAAATCTGCAACGCTTCACCGGGAATTTTATAAATAGTTTCCAAAACGAGCGGTTTAAGATAATCTGGATGCTGCGTGCCTTTATTAGTCTATGAGCAGAGTTCAGTGCTGAAAAAGACCCGATCACGAAACGAAGCAGTAACCTCCACACAGCAGATCAGAGAGACACGCTTTGCAGCCAACCCTGACTTTCAGCGCGGCTAAGCGGACTTTCTCCCTTAAGACGACGATTGTTGCTCCAGCCACTCACATAACTAGACATTCTGTGCTGATCTCCATAACTGATGAGCTTTGCAAAATATTTGGCCAGGAGAAACCTACTCCGAAGCCTGAGGGGTTGGAGGTCAGCTTCATGCAATACAATGTCGCTCGGACAGCTATTGCGGAGTCCAGTAATAGCTCTGGCAGCAGAAAGCTGAACCCTTTCCAGTTTATCTAGATTGCTGACAGAGGCAGCCCGATAGATCTGGACACCATACTCCAGGATCGGTGGAATAGTCTCCAGGATCAGTGTATGTGTTTCTCAGGGTCCGCGCATTCGCACCCCAATCTCTACCAGAAATATATTTCAAAATTCTGAGTCTCTGTTTACCCTTCAAAACCAAATTGTCTATATGAGCACGGCTGAGTATCTCCTGGTCCAAAATGAACCCCAAATACTTGGGATGTTTTTCACAATTTAGTCTTCTACCCAGTAGAAAGATGTCGGGCTCCAGGTTATACAGATGTCTATTGGTGGTAAATACACTGGAAACAGACTTAGAGGGATTAAAAACGATCTTATGCTCTGCAGCGAAATTCTCGAAATCAAGGAGGGAAGAATTAATATCTTCCTGGGCAGAGGTGATATTTAATTTGCTACTCTAAATAATTATATCATCAGCATACAATCCCATGCAGTGATTGGCATTAGTCCCTGCCTCTATACCAGCAATAGAAAGAGAGAACAGAGTATGGCTAAGCACAGAGCCCTATGGAATACCCGGACTCAGTCTGAATCTTCCAGAAACACTGTCTTTAAACTTCACTTTAATATACCTGGCTCTTAAAAAGTCAGCGAGCCACGGCAAGAGTTCCCCCCCCCTGATATTAAAGTTGCTATATAGTTTGCAAAGGAGTTTGTTTTTCCAAACCCTGTCAAAGGCCTTAAACAGGTCAAGGAAGGAGGCCACAGTGTGATTTGTAGGCCTAAGACTTTGAGCGTCCCTGACCTTTTGACCAAAATATAAAACCTGATCCATTGTGCAGTTATCCCTTCTAAAGCCATACTGTTCGACAGGTAGCAGACTATTGTGGTCAAGATGATAAGTAAGTCTACGCAGGACAATCCTCTCCATGAGTTTGCACGAAATGCTGGTCAAGGCGATCGGCCTAAAACTGTTTGGATCATTAGCCTGTTTTTCCTGCTTTCTAATGGGGATGACAAGAGCATCCTTCCATTCTCTCGGGAATCCTCCAATTTTCCAAGAAGTGTTAAAAATATCAAGAAGATAATTTTTGCCCAACTGACTCAAATTGGCCAGCATATGACCATGGATCCTATCCAGGCCAGGCGATTTGTTAGGATCCATATCATGGAAAGTAATGTCCAGTTCCTCTCTAGTAAAATCCTTATTAAAAACTGGATGATCGCCGGGATTACAGCGAGTTTTATAAATAAAAGCTCTGATTGATTTTGCAATCATTTTGTCTTCTATATTAAAAGAAAGTCGACTCTCTCTCTGATAATGTCTACCCAACGTATTTGCAGCCTCGTTGTCACTGCACAAAGATCCATCAGGGTGGTTAAAAGAATTGGTCTTTTCAACCTGTGGCTGTATCCTATCAATATTTTTTGCCAATTTCCAAAGTTTTGAGGTAGGAGTTCGAGAGTCAAGTTTTTCACACAAATTGTTCCAACGCTCTCTCCTGAGATCCGTTTACAAACGTTTAATATTTGCGTTTACCAGGTTCAAAACAGACCTAAGTGACGGAGAAGGAGAAGTCAGAAGATCGCGCTGAAGAGCGTTTCTCTGATGTATAAGAGGCGAAAGGGCCTCAGCATTATGGATAAAGTTTAGTTTAAATTTTTTCCTATTGCCCCAGGGAATGGCCAGCCTAGCGGCCCTTAGGACAGAATTTCTGAAATGCCGCCATTCACCATCAAGATCACTAAAGACCATAGCTTGATTCAGAAAACTGTCCAAAGAGGTTTTATATATCTCCCAGTTGGCTATTTTGAAGTTCCAGTAAGCATTTTTGCTATTAGGGGTTTTGTGAAAATGCCTAAGTTCTATAAGGACTGGCGAGTGATCACTCCCAATCGAATCCAGGACAGTCCAGCTGCAACTTGAAAAAATATCTGAGCTGGTAAACGCGAGATCCAATGCATCTGGACTGCCGTAACTATATGAGCAATATGTTCGTGTCCCATCATTCAGGATGCAGAAAGCGTTGTCATCCACAAGGTTTGAAAGATCATTACCTCTTTGATTAGCAGCAGTGCTTCCCCATAGTGGGTGCTTTGCATTGAAATCTCCCAAGATGTTTCCGAAAATATTGGCATCAAAGTATCAGAGAAAAGTCCGCTATTGTTAGGAGGCTGATAGGCTTTACAAATGTTAATACTTTTGTTATTCCATTTGACTTTAATGGCTTGTGCTTCAAGCTCTGAGTCTTGAGGACGGTTCAGTTGTACGTATTCATAATTGGTATTTCTGTTTAGAAACATGAAACCACCACCTCCCTTAGCAAGCTTATCCTCGCGAAGTATACTGTAATCTCTGAGTTTAAGATTGTAAGAAGGCTTCAGTTTTGCCTTTTGAATTGCGATAATTTGCACCTGATGTTGGTTGGCGAAGTCCAGCAATTGGTCAAGCTTAACTCTCGTAGCGGTCGTACATAACCCATTGATATTGCATTGCAATATTCTCAAATAGTTCTTTCCAGACCCAGAAAGAATTGATGTAGACTGTAGCTTATTTTTCGAACGGAGGCCCCTACTAACTCTCCGAAAGCGCCCTTTTTTATCCTGCGCGACAGACGTGGCAGTATTTTCAAAATTCTTAAACCAACGAGTCATGATAAAGGGGAAAATATGCAGCTTCAAAAGGTCCGAGAACCGCGAGGCACCAAAGGATGAAGTCTGACTTTAGCTCTGCCTGCAGTGCTTTAGCTGACCATAATGGAATGGCCTTCACCCCTTGGGTGACCCTACCAGGAGTATACACTCCCGACGTACTTTGCCCATTCCGCCTAGGAACACTCCCACGCCACGATGAGGCAGCACAGCAGGACTTAGGGGGAGATGAGGTTATTTAAAAATGTTTACTTTCTTATACTATAGAATATAATATAGAGAAAGTATTGTTTTCCGAAAATTTTTGATTTCGAGATTTTGATTCCAATATATATTTTAGGACCTCTTGAGCACGTTTACACTATTTCAGCTTGGTGCTCGTCTGTCAGTCTGTAGTTGATTTCTTATGGACATTATAGCTACTACAAATATTAATGGATTTTTACGAAACTTTATATTCGGCTTTGTTAACAAAAAATGTAGAACTAAAGCGAATTTTTTAAAATTCGAGCGGAAACTTCAAAATTTATTCGAAATTTAGTTTTTTAACACAGCAACATAGGACAAAATTTGACATAATCATGTATCATCAAATATGTTTATTTATGGATCAATGATCACTAAACTTTAGTTTCAATTATTGTAGTGAAAAATAGCCGCGATACAATTATTGTGTTTGTGACGTCATTAGACCTCTCGGGGGGGAGGGGTGCAAATTGACCCCTAGGAAGAGGTGAACATTGTCAAACTTGGTATCAATTGAGACACATTTGAAATCCTTTGAAATGAAGGGTAACATTCTATACTTGTGATCATTTTGGACTAACGATACAAGGATTTTTTTTGTAAAATTTGAAGAAAAATCATGTATCATGAAGGGAGTTTATTTATGACTCAAGGATCACTAAACTTTAGTTTCAATTATAGTAGTGAAAAATAGCCGCTATATGATTATTGTGTTTGTGACATCATTAACCCCCTCGGGGGGGAGCAAATTGACCACTTGGAGGAGCTAATCATTGTCAAACTTGGTATCAATCGAAGCACATTTCAAAACCTTTGAAAGGAAGGGTAACATGCTATACTTGTGGTCATTTTGGACTAATGATACAAGGATTTTTTTGTAAAATTTGAAGAAAAAATTAAAATCTACTTAAAAATGGATTCTGGTAGGAGAAAGTCGAATGGAGCCTCACTCCAGGAACTTGATTGCTTGTCATATAATTGAAATAGGCTGCCAGGTTGGAAATTCTTATGTTCTAAATTTCTGTTTCAGCTAAGTTTAAAACTTCGGTTTAAATTCTCATTTCCTTCTCTTAATTCAATTCTTTATTACCAATTTTGTTTACATTTGGCCTGCCTAAACATTACTAGCATTGAATTCATGCACTTTTATTAGAATCTCCCAGCATTTCGTGGCACATTGTAATCATTTAATCACATTAAACAAATGTACAAAATGCCGTGAATACATGCTGAAATAAAAACACAGCCATTGTTTTCATGCATTATTCAAAGTTTCTATCTGAAACATCGCCAGAACAAGATTTGTATAATTATTAGGGATTTCATTCACACTGAACTGCGTTGTCGAAGTAGTTCTGAATGAATAATTTGGTATTGTTGTTTCTTTGTCTACTTAATGTACAGTAAGTAATACAGCACATGGGATTGAAATAGTAAAATTTGAGACCAGTCTTTTAAGAGTTACTTAATTAAGGCGCTTTTTATTCATTAAGCTTTAAAGCACGCCTGTGTCAAAATAGTTTGTACTGTGAGCTTTGTGCTGGTGTGCGCCGGATTACACTCTCGAATGTGACAGGGGAGGGGAGGTGAACTAATTATTTCTCGAAAGGGTGCCGCTCCCAAAAGTATTGTTCGAAATTTGCAATAGAAAATTTACTTTGGCGATTGTTAATAATTATTGGAGAAAGTCTTGGCGATTATCATTTATTGACACATTTAAATCGATCATATTATTTGTCTACTATTACATTAATTTTCTTAGATATTTTTGCGAACATGTAATATTCCTTCAAAGGAGTCTTTACTTTTGAAAACAGACGGAGAAAAATACGCACAGTCTTCCCCATGACGTGAAACTAGGCTTACCAGAATGCTGAAGGTCACTTGGGACGACAAGTTGAACAGCCTACGAGTTTGGTCGAACTAGAGGCGCCCTTTCAACAACTGTGGAGTGACATGACGCAAGACACCATACGGCACCTGCATGCCTCAATGCCCGCCCGTATCGCATCGTGCATTCACGCTGCAGGTGGCCCAATAGGATACTAGAACCTCCATTCATTTGTAGTTTTTCCTGTAATAAATGATCCTTTTTCTTTGATTTTGTAATCACTTATATCAATGTTGCACTGACATATATGAAATTTCGTTCGATTCTGACAACTCCTTTTTGGTGCGCAAGTTTTTATGGCATTGAGTGTACATCATAATACATAAGGCACAACACTAAATTAGCATAGCGTCAATACGAACCAGTATCAAATACTTCCTGGTCTTAAGTTGTTGGAATACCCTATCTTCTTCTTCTTCTTCTTCTTCTTCTTCAACTTCTTCTTCTTCTACTTCATCTTCTTCTTCTTCTTCTTTGACCCACACTGTCCGGCATACCTGAAGATGTAAGTAATCTGTTTGAACGGCCGGCAAGTTTCGCCCAATATAGATCAAAACCCAGTCACAGGGACCGCATCTTCTTCCGTCTACCACCACACTCTCGGACGGGCATGCGGGTCCACATATGTAACGTGCCTGTACTCTGTGAACACGGGAGGAGTTTGTGCAGAGTCGAGAATCGAACTCGGATTGTCAGACTGCAATCTCTAAGCGCTATCCACTGAGTTGTCTTATCCCATGGAGATCCCTATATAAGTTTGCATTTGCTAATATAAATTTAATAAGTGGTACTCAGAATAATTTGGAGGCAGGATTTGTACAGCACGTCCTAGGCCCGCGTGCCTGGGTTGCCAACCCATATGTTACGTTCAGGCAGCACGAGGCTGAATTGTCTTTTATTGTTCTTATCACTAATCCGGCTAAAATTCTAATAAAATTTGTATTTCCGATCGCTTCGCTTCATGCTGTAACATTTCTATTAAATCTAAGACTGAAATAAAGGTATTGTTTAATTATATCAAGTAGGAGTGTTAAAGCTATTGTTACAGTTCTCTTAATCTCAGACAACTGCTAAGTGCGTACAATGTTAAGTTTCCCTTCCAAACACAAAGTTACACATTCAATTAGCTATACTATATTCCAGGTGGTACAGTATAATTAATTCTCTATGGATGTAAATATGTTATCTGCAAAGTAATATTACAAAATCAATTTTGCATTATTGCCAAGTATTTAGCTATTAATAAGATTAATGTGTAGAGATAATTAAATAAAAGTAAGCTATGGATATTATACAGGGTGTCCCAAAAAGATTGTAACGCCCTTTAATTATTTACCTGTTGGAGATAAGTGGACAATGTAAATTGCGAAAATGTTGAATGTAAGGTAGGAATTAAGACTGCGTAATGAAATAGTCCCCCCATTAATTTTAAAAAAGTTACACTTTTTAAATTTTTATACGATCCTCTTAGACAAATTTGGTCAATCAGAATTTTTATTTATTTTTAATGCAACAATATCATTAAAAAAACCCGCATATCTGTATCTTTAAAATTGAGCGAGTTATATTTCATTGAGATTTGAACATTGTGAATGGGGACAATATATCAAATTAGAAATGTAAATTTGCGATATATCACAGAAAAGATAAAGCTGGATGATAATATATAGGAGACATTTTTGCGAATTCCGCGTAGGTTTCCTATGCAATTACGGATTCTTAAGTACTTTTCACATTGAGACATGCCATTTTGTATTTGAAACAATTAAAATAAATAAGTGAACAAATGCAAGTGTGTATTTGACTTTGAAATTTAACATAATTTTTCTAAACGAAGAATAGAACTGACAGAATATTTTGTCTTTCCTTTAACTCTAATTTAGCCGTTTCAAATGTTTATAGTAAAAAATTTTAAACTGAAGAATGAAATGCAGACGATTTATTTTTTGACTTGCGTATTTATTCCGAATATTATTTCTATTCAATACAACTAAACTTTTTTTAATACTATACCAAAAAAAAGAAGATGAGAAATCATTCAGTGAATCGTCAGCATGTTCAGTTCTGAATTGACGAATTAAGAACACGTAACGTGTTGTTCATTGTGGTATTTTTAACAAATAACGTGCTTTTCGAATTAACAATCATTTATGCTTTGTGTAATAAAAATACTGCAGAAACTATTCTGGAGTTTGAACGCTGATATCCAAACGTGCCTGAAATTTCACGTACATTTGTTTGTCGGATGATGAGGAGATTAGAAACTACCGGTTTATTTCATCCAAGACCTGGCTCTGGAGGATATCGTTTGTACACGGAGGACCAAGAAACTGACATCATCGCGTATTTTTCTTTCTACCCACGAACAAGCATTCGAAAGGAAAGCGAAACTTTGGGGCTACCTAGGATGTCAATTGTTAGAACCCTTGGAAAATACCATTGGAATCCATTTTGTATTCATAGATTTCAAGCACCTCATCAGCATCACTCCAATTTTGACCGGCGTATAGCATTCTGCAACTGGTTGTTAACCCAACCAAGATATCAATTCGAACTTTGTTGAGAAAATTATGTGGACTGATGAATGCTCGTTTACGGAAGAGGAAGCAATCAATACTCACAACAACGACCATTATTGGGATAATACGAAAGCATTTTTTGTCCGTGAAATACATCACCAGAAAAAGTTTTCTGTGTATGGTGCGGAATTTGGATTGGAAAACTGATTGGTCCTGTGTTTTATGGTTTTATGAAGAGACCTTACAGCTGAAAAATACATGCATCCTATTTTAAACGGCACTGTAACGGATTTTATGGAGACGACAACATTATCGCTTCTGAAAAACATGTATTATCAACAAGATGACGAGCCTGCACACCATGCTATAATTGTGACAAACTGGCTCAAAGAAAACTTTGATAAACAGTAGATTGGTTTGAAAGGAGCCACTGAATGGCCCCCAGATACCCTGATTTAACCCCTCTCGATTTTTACTTATGGAGTCGTCTTCGAACACTAATTTATTATACTCGCCCACTAAACGCAATTGAACTTAAACAAAAGATAATTGATGCTTGTAACAATATTAGTGGGGAAGAACTCCAAAATATTTACAGAAGCATTATTAAAAGAGCTCAGTTATATATTGAAGTTGAAGGAAAGCATTTTGAGAATGCCTTGTGATTTGTATTTCTAGTATTTGTAACGAAATTTGTCCCTTCATATCCGTGGTCTTCTATCAATGTATGCATATTTTAATTATGTGCCCCAACTGCGTAGTGAGTACCACTGCTTTATATGATCTCTGTTTGTGTAATGCTTTATTTAGTTGCATTTGTGATAAAAAAAATTTGATATATATTAACGCATTTTTGATATAAAGAATTTTTATCCTCAATTTGTTTATGATCCCTATTTTCACTGATGAAACACCCTATCACATGGTACGGAAAAGTGGCATAAGTCAGATTTTCTCCTTTATCATAATTCTGTTGATTTTAAAGATACATATATGCGGGTTTTTTTTAATGATCTTGTTGCATTAAAAATAAAAAGTATTCTGATTGACCAAATTTGTCTATGGGGTCGTATAAAAATTTAAAAAGTGTAACTTTTTGAAAATTAATTTGAGGACTATTTCATTAACGCGGTCTTATTCCCTACCTTACTTTTAACATTTTTGCAATTTGCATTGCCCACTTATCTCCAACAGGTAAAGAATTAAAGTGCGTTTCAATCTTTTTGGGACACCTTGTGAACGTGAAAGACCCAGGCCACCCGACTCGCCCTAGCACATTAGGGTATGAGCTGCTGGTTGAGTGGCCGGGGGAGGGACACCCTGTATCAGAGTTTGACTTAATTGATAATAATTACTAGTATTTGATACTAGTATTTGAGACTCGTATTTGATACTAGTTAAAAAGACCGTAAAATCTCTTGTTAATTAAGTTTGTAAAGATGTCAGTTATAGTTAGTGTTGTTTTACATTTTAGTAATTTAAACGTTTCCTAAATGCATAGTATAATGTATAAGGAAAGTATTGTGACAGGTTCGAAAATTTGAATTTTATTTATCGGCGAAAGAACATGTTTTAAGAATCTCTGAATACGAATCGAACTTTTTGAGGTTATGTGTGTGTGTGTGTGTGTGTGAATGTATGTGTATGATCGTATGTGTATATGTGATACCATTCGAAGACGTATGGCAGAAGGTGGTGGGATTTTGTGTCGATGTCTAGTAAGACGTCTATTACTAAACACTCCCCTCAACATAATCAAAGCCGTCTGGATAGGGGCCGAACTCGGTCAACTTAAATAGTGTCTAATTAGAGGCATGTCGTTGTTAACGACAAAGCCAGGTTCTCTCTCCGTGCTGATGACCGCCGCATACGCGTGTCGAGGAGGACTGGGCACCGTTCCGTTTCGGCATTTGATGTCAAGCGGTACACGACTACCACGTGTTGTATAGTAGTCTAGAGAGACATCTCCTGGGACAGTCGATCTCTTATAGTTGTGTTGAAAGCCAATCTAATGGCTCGTTTGTAAGTCGTCGGTATTCTACTGTTTATTGTTCTGCCTATGCTGTTAAGACGTCCAGGTTCCATTTACCAACAAGACAACGCTCGACTACATAATGCATGGCTTTCTCGACAAGGTTTCCGAATATCGGTTTGTATATCTGCCAGGGGAGGATTTACCACTTATTAAATTGCCACCATTTCTTAATAAATAGATTTTTTGCTCACAAATTCTAATTATTTCCATATATCCGCAGACGATATGTACATGCCAAGTTTCGCGGCTTTAGCTCAATTTCTTATGGATTTCTTATGGGTGCATATGATTTTTTTTTTTTTTTGAACAGAGTGTATCTGGTATTATTGGCAAACATCTTGAAATATGAGGTAAAACGATTTTAGACAGGAGTATTTATTTTTTAATTGCAATAATTATACTTAAGTTTGTGAAGTAATAAACTTAAAACTGAATAAGTATAATAGCGAGAGACTTTTCAAGAGACAGCTTAGATGATTGTGAATACAGCTTTGATGATTGTGCGTACAGATGAAATAAAAAAAAAGGCATTGTCACGCGAGTAAATATTTTTTGATAAATATATTTAGGAAGTCACATTCACAGCAATCACAATATAGTACATCCCCTGAAAAAAAATTGAGAAATAATTAATAAGGAGATAAGAGAAATGGAAATAAAATAAGGAAAAATAGTGAGTAACCCTATTGCTCTTTATAAATTGATGTTGTTTTTGAGACCCAGACCATCCGACCTACCAGAAAGGTGTAAGGTAACTGTTTGGACGGCCGGGAAGTGCCACCCAATTTAGACCGGAACCCAGTGGGGGAGGCATCCACAGGGACCGTACCCTCCTTCCCCTACCACCAACCTTTCGGAAAGACTTACGGACCCACATGTTTAACGTGATCGTACTCCGTATGAACACGGCGGCAGTTGTGGCAGCGTGCAAATCCAGCGCTGAAACCACCGGGCTACCGCGCCCGAAATGTGCTAACAGCACGCGGTGTTCCCATTATAAATTGATGCGAAACATCACATCCTTCCCACATTTCGAATACGAAAAGTTTGATGTGAATTGTAAGGAAGATACAAGGATTGTAAGAATGGTACAAGGCACTTTAAAAAGTTTCAATGTTTTTTAGTTTTTTAAAAATACTTTATTTTTTATTTATTTAATTTAATTTTATTTATTTATTTATGTTTCGATTTTAAATAATATATTTTTTTATTAATAAGGAGATAGAAAATAAGGAAATAAAATAAGGGAAAATAGTGAGTAATTTTGTCACTCTTTATAGATTGATACTCTTTATAGATTCTAAAAAACTTTTCAATGTGTTTCAGTTTGAGAAAAATTTTACATTTTTAATTTATTTTTATTTTTATTTATTTACTTATTTTTACTTATTTTTTATTTTTATTTATTTATTAATAAGGAGATAGAGGAACGGAAACGATAGAATATGGAAATGAAAGGAAAAATAGAGAGTAACTCTATTACACTTTATAGATTGATGTAAAACATTTCGCACATTTTGAATGGGAAAATGTTAATTTGATTTGTATGTAAGTATGGTATAGGTAACCTAAAAAAAGTTTCAATATTTTTTAGCTTTTTGATGCAATTTCATATTTTATTTATTTATTTTTATTTTTATTTAGTTTTTATTTTTATGTATTTATTTATTAATAAAGAGATAAAAAATATGGAAATAAGGTACGGGAAAACAGTTAGTAACTCTGTTACTTTTTAGTGATTGATGCGAAACATTACACTTTCACACATTTCGAAAGAGAAAATGTTGATGTGAATTGTGTGTGAGGATGGACAAGGTACCTAAAATAATTTCAATATTTTTTTTATTTTTTTATTTATTTCTTTTCTATTTTTATTTATTTTTTAATTAATTTATTTATTTTGAAAATTATGCAGTTTTGATAGGTTAATAAAATGTAGTTTATTTCTTGCGAATTGGACCACAAAACAAGTAAGCTAATGAAGATGAAGCATTTGGATGCACCGTTTGTTACTCTTTTCGACTTTAATTTGCTCTTCGAAGGATTGCAAATACTTTTGTGTGTTTTGCTCAGGTTTTTCTTTTCTGTAGTATTTGCTAATTAATAGGTTAAATCAATATATATATTTAAATAATAAATGAATGACAAATCATTAGATTTTAAACGTCATTAAACATTAGATTTTAAACGTTATTAAAACATCCTTCAGACGTACATCATATCCTTCTTCAGTGGCGTTCAATAAAAATTATGCTAAATGAGCATAATTTTTTATTTAACGCCACTGAGGAAGGGTATGATGATACCCGCGCGCTGGCTTTTAAATTATATGTACATCTGACTGATGTTTTAACAGAATGACGTTTAAAATCTAATGATATGTCATTCATTTATTATTTAAATCGATTTGAAATTATGACGTGTCTCCGCCATTAGTAAATCCATATAATAGTTAGATTGTTTAGTAGTTTAATACTTTTTTAGATGTTTGATTTTTAATCTTCTCAGGGTGTTAGATATTATCTTTGTTATTTCTTTGGATAATCATTAAATTTTATTATATATAGTCGCCCTGCACCTTACATTTAAGGAAAGTCAAACGATAAATCATATTGTGTAGTTAAAATCCTTTATGATTACATTATTTTTTTTTCTACGCATGAAATACCTTTTAAGTATTTTTATCAAATTAATTAAGCTATTGCTGCTGAAAGAAAAAAATGAAATGTTATAAGCAGAAATATAAATTCATTCTTTTAAAAGTTCTTTTATTAGTTATTATAAGTAATTAAAACCTGAATAGGACGGCAGTTTTAATTACACATAAATCGTGGCAGCAGTATTTCAGGAAGTAGCAAAATAAATATAATGAAATGTATGGAATTTTTTTTTTTTAATTTCAAAATGGATGTTATAGAAGAAAGTTAAAAAGCTGAGTATGTTTAATGTGCTTGTTAATTGCAAAGATAAATAAAGTGAACATTAATTACAACTATAAAACTAATAAACAATTTGCGAAAAATTGCATACATTAAAAGTAAATTTTAAAGGAAATAAGTAAAGACACCTTCTGTTTTAATATCTTAGAAAGTATTTTTTCTTTTAAATTGAAACAATAGAATACCAAGATACATACCAAAGTACACATGCAAATAAGAACATTTGGAAGTGTATTGTTTGTTTGAGAGTGTAAATATGAATAAAGAAAAGTTCGAGTCACCACTCCATTTTCTCATATATTTACATTCCGTAATTACTTTTCTATGTAATTTTATAAAAGCATGCTACGCCAGTCCAAATACACCGAGACCATGCATGGAAAACAGGAACTGGCAGACATCAACTCCCTACGACCATTCCATCTTCTTCTAATATCTCCAAACACATGCGAGTCATACACCCCTCCCATTCAATATTGCTATATTTCTTAAGCGATTCCCTATCATAACATATATACTATACAAACCCTTAACATTACTCAATTAATTTACGCTCTCCTAGATCCTTTAATATAGCAATTTATCAAGTTTAATACTTGAAACTTTTTAAATTTCTGATCATACCATGGGAACAAGAGAATAACACTCTCCAACTTTTTAGATCATACAAATCAGCTCCAACCAATTTATTTATAAGCAAAGTTTGCATTAATTGCATTGTTTTAAACGTGGATTTGAAGATAAAGCAGGAAGCAAGTCTTCCTAACTCCATTGCTTAAACATTCATATTTTGAAATTTTAAATTGGGATGACCATTTAATGTCCCCTTTCCTATTCAACAGAATCATGGGGGAATCATGGAGCAGAATCATGGTCTCATCTCTAACTCTATGAGCTGAATACAGGTTTATTTTTATTTTTTTAGGCATTAAAGTTAATCGAACATGTAATTGCATTACTTTGTAGCAACGCCTTCGGTCCGAGATTATAAACACAAAAATCGGATGTGGGCAAGACATGACTTTTCCTGCAGATTTATATCCACGTTCCATTTTAATTAAATTTAATTCACTTTTAATTCAATTTTCGTTCTCATTTAATAACTGGACATATTTTCAAAGGTGGCGTAGAGAAAATACGAAGAAACTAAAATATATCGAGAACGGCTAGTCCTAGTGTAATGGGGTTGGTTTTATTCTTTTCTTCGTTAAAAATTACGTATTAAACAAGCATTTAATGGCTATATTTGAGCACACGTAGTTTTTTATTTTAGATTTGGGCGATTTTTGCTGGCCATTTTGAAAAAAAAGGCAGATTATTTTTTTCCGAATACTACCAAAATATAATCAGCACCAGGGTGACACACAAGTAACTTATCTATCGAATTTTGTGAATTTCGGTCCATTAGTTTTTCAGCTAGAATGGATACAAGCTTTTGAGGGCCATTTAGCCAAAAATTGCGGGTTCTTTTATCCCGAAGCGTACCCAAAACTAATCAGCACCAGAGTCGCAGTCGCCCACAACTGACTTATCTCCCAAATATTGTGAAATTCGGTCCATTAGTTTTTCAGTTAGAGTGGATAAAAAATCTGCACAGACAGACAGACACACAGACAGACACATAGACACACAGACAGACACACAGACTCTGCATGTGTCTGAGGGACATACAACATAGTTGAAAAGTGTTTATGACTCTGTTCATTCTGTTTGTCTATCTGACTGTCCGTTAGCACGATAACTGCCGTAAAAATGACGTTATCAAAATGAAATTTTAGTATGTTGTTCAGACAGTATGGGGCACCTATGGGAATATAAATGAGTAATATAACCCAATTAGTTTTGGATTAAACCCGTGTTGAAAAAATGAAATACATTGAACCCTATGGGACCTAATTTTTCAAACATTTTTTAAGCGAATTTAAAATTCACAAATTCCATCGAAAGTTTTATGAAATATTCAAGTTATCCCACAAAATATATAAAAAAAATTCAGCAAAATATATTTAGTAGCTTTTTAAATAAAAATTACAATATTAATTACACCCTTTATATGGAGAGATCACGTGACCATTATATGAAGATATCACTTGACTCAGTAAAATATGGTATCCATCTTGTATCAAAAACGTGATTTTTAAAGTTCTTTTTAATTCATATTGAGTGTTGTATCCGTCCTAAAACCGCTTTATTTTTGCTTAAATTCTGTGCATCTACATACTGAAACAATGCAATTACAATATAATTGAGTTTAAATGATCATCCAACTTTGATTATTTCTACAACGGAGCCTAATTTTCACTTATGGAAAATGTAAACGCCAAAATATGTAGAATGTGTTGTATACGAATTGCTGCATTTCCTTAATGCAAAATTATTTAACTTGTGGAGTCTGCAATATAGCTGATATGAATGAAACATTCTTTGATTTTACACAAAAAAGACGATTTTTTCGATGAAGTTTTAAGCATAGAATTAAATTTCTTGTACATCCATGGTTTTAAGTTTTTAAATAAAATAAACTATTACAGTAATGTGATGAATGAAAGGAATTTAAAAAATTTATGAATGAAATGCTGTATAGAGAGGCGATTTATCTGTCTATGACGTCATTTGAATAAAGTTCATTTGTTTTCGTTTAAGTTTTCAAATATAATAAATTATTGTAGTATCATGATAATTTTAAAAATATTACCGAGGAATGTATTGCATTTTAGAGATGTTTAAACGAGGCAATGTATATTTCAATGCAGTCATTTGAATAAAGTTCAGTTTTTTCGATGAAGTTTTAAGTTTTCAAATATAATAAATTAATGTAGTATTGTGATAATTTTAAAAATATTACTGAGGAATGTATTGCATTTTAGATGTTGCATGTTTAAATAAAATTGCATGGACGTTGGAAAATGTTTCATAATCAATGCTTTATGCATGATTGATCTTTTTTGTTGTATTATAGCGAACTATATTGAACCTGAAGTGAAGGTTGGATTTCATGCATTGAATATAAAAAGTTGGCCCAAAACTCATGCTCTGTAATAGAAAACGACGATGGCAAATCCGCATTTTTTGCTAACGTTTTTAACTATAAAGTAAAAAAATACAATATTCGAATCTCATAACTCTCAGGAGAGTATAGGCCGTCCTACTCGGCACGTGAAAAAGGATGAGTATATAGACAAAGGAGGAACTACCAAAGATAAAGAATTCATTCAAAATTTAATTATCCCAGGTCTATCACTCAAAATAAATTATTATCAAGTGGTTAGATTTTAAAATGAAGGCTTACCCTAAAATTCAGCTGTAATGAAACGATTTTTAATTAATTAAATTCCAAGTACTATAGCAATCAAAACAACAGAAGTAGCTCCAAATAAACATTCATTTATATATATATATATATATATATATATATATATATATATATAAGATTTAAAATGAAGAAAGAAAATATATATGTGGAATGATTGTGTTTACAGGATTGCAGAAAGGTCAAGGGGGATTGCGACCCCTATTTCCTGGTTAGAAGCTAGCTTTGACTTCATGAAAACGCTCCCAGAGACACTGCACGCCCGAAACAGCAAGCGATCATGCCCGTTGGGAAAAAATGGCCGAATCCCAGACAACATAAAAATGATCAAAATAACAAAAATTGGAAATTTTACTAACCAGCAAGACGAGAATCATGGAAGAGTTGCATAAAGCGTATAAACTTGAAATAGGAAAGCATACATAAAAAAGTCGCGTCTAACTTATGGAGCCATCTGGATGTGCATCAATCAGATAATCCTAGGTAAGAGTTGAGTTGTATTGTATGCTGTCGGATAAATTAACATAATTTTTATCACTATAATTTCTGCAAAAAACATCATAATAGTGCTGTACAAAGCGGAAGGGATATATATATATATATATAATGTATATATAATATATATATATACACGGTGTCCAGTGCTATCGGTGCCAAAAGGCTATTTCCTCCACCGTTAGTCACAGAGATACAATTTGAATTGCAAAAATGTTTTAAATTTTAAAATCTATGATCTTATGATTTTAAATCTATGATTTAAAATCTATGAAACAGTATAAATCAATAAATGCATTTCTGAAAGAAATACGAAATATACTTTTTTATACAATCCCCCGGTCCTAACAATTATATTTAGGAAAATCATCCTTATACAATTTTATGTAAAATAAACAAGAAAGATCAATCATGTATAAGCATTGATTATGAAACACTTTCCAACTGAAATGCAATTTCATTTAAAAATTTCTAAATTGTGATACATTCAGTGGTGATATCTTATACATTATCACAGTACTACAGTAATTTATTATACTTAAATATTTGAAACTGTATCGAAATACAAATCATCTGATTTTCTATGCAAAATTAATGAATATTTCATTCATATAACTTGTATTCCAGACTCCAGAGCTAAATAATTTTGTGTGAAAATAATTCAGCAATTCTTATGTAAGTCACCTTACAATCGCTTGAGGTATTTGCATTCTGCATAAGTTAAAATTAGGCTTCGTGAAATAATAAAAGTTTAGGGATCATTTAAAATCACAACTATTGTAATTGCGTAGGCACGGAATTTAGATACACAAATAATACATAGATACACAGATAATATATGTGTGTAGGTATTCAAAGTATTGGAATCGTGCCCAAGATCGGAACTCGAATTTTCGAAGGATCTACACGTTTTGGGACTTCTAGAATACGAAAAAACTATTTTTAGGAAGGCGTCTGTGTGTGTAAGGGTGTATCTGTGCGTTTTTCTCTGTGTCTGTGAGGATATTGCATCCACTCTAACTGAAAAACTGATAGACCGAATTTCATAATATTTGGTAGGTGTGTCTTTTGTGGGATACCCTGATGTCCATTAGATTATAGTACGATTCGTATGCATGCCTTCGTATGCATTCGTAAGAATATGCCTTCTTTGCGAAATGGCCGGTAAAAATTGCCTTTATCCACTCTAGCTAAAAACTAATGGAACAAATTTAACACAATTTGGTGTATAATATTTCAATAACCTGCAAGCGATTTATATACCAAATTTAACAACATTTGGTATACAAATCACTTGTAGGTTATTCTAGTACGATTCGGTAAAAAGGAACGGGCTATTTTTGCGAAATGACCCGCAAAAATCGTTAAATATAAAAATAAAAACTACCTGTGCTCAATTATATATATTAAATTCCTATTTTATACGTGATTTTTGACAACAAAAAGAATTAGACTAACCCCATTACTCTAGGACTAGCCGTTTTTGAGATATTCTAGTTTTTTCGCGTTTTCGCTGCGTCACCTTTGACAATAAGTCCAGCTATCAAATGAGAACCAAATGTAAGTTTAACGTGCAAATTCAATGTCATTTAAAATACTTATGGCTGTTATTTTGTGCAGATAAACTCAAATTATTATTGAAGAAATAAAGAGAACGTGAATATGAGTCTGCAGGGAAAGGCATGTGCTGCCCACATCAGAATTTTTAACAATATTACAACAATGGTTTATAGAAGTGAATGGGGATTATTTGCAGGCCATTTCGAAAAAAATGTAGGATCTATATTTAAAGATCCAACAAAATTTTGTAGAATAAAATGTTCAACAAATTTAAGCTGTGTACCAAATTTTAACTCTCTAGGACGTAAGAAAGTGCATTAAAAATGCCATCAAATAAGTATATCATGAAGAGTTATATAAAATATTAAAAAAATGAAAAATTATCATCTACAAAATTTATTACTTTCCTTATTTACTTAATGTATAAGGAAAGTATTGTGACGAGGTCGAAAATTCGAATTCGAGTTTTCGACGGGAGAGCACGTTTCAAGCATCCCTGATCACGAATCAAACCTTTTTGGAGTGATGTCTGTGTGTGTGTGAAAGTATGTGTGTGTGTGTCAGTGAGTCTGTGGAGACGATAACTGACGAACGAATGGACCGATTCGAACGAAATTTGGTACACAAATCACAATCCGTAAACACTGGAAGCCTATTGTTTTTATATGCAATCGAATGTTCAGAACCCCCTAAATTTTCAAATGAAATTTTGAAAAAATCGTCAAAAAATAAAAACCTCTAATAAAGCTACGCAAATAGACATTTCTTATGTAATTTTTCATTAGAAAACGATTGGCATAAATTTTGGAACACTAACATAAACCGTTTTCGAGACATTGCACATTTTTCAAAAAAATTATGAAAAAGTCATATAAAATAAAAAAAAATATATTTCCCATTAAGACACATGTTCACTTTTCATATGTAATACCATGCGATAAATCGGATGACATCATTCTCGTGGATCTAGCTCGAAATGGATCTAGCATGAAAAAAGATACTTTGTGTAATACTTTTGTATTTGAACGTCAATAGTCATTTATCTTCTGTAAGAATAACTTATTTCTCCGTTCATAACGCTTGGCGAGATTTTGGCGACGAATTTGACGGAATGTCACCAACTTGGCGACATTTTTAATTGTTGACCAATAAACAAAAATCTCGCCAAATGGATAAAAATGATGCTAAATCAATGAAAATGGCGACTAATTGAAGAAAATTCAATATCATGGAAAGAATATAAGTATCTACTATAAGAATAACGTTTTTTTTAGTTGTAAAAGTAGCAAATTCATTGCATTATATAAGGAAAGTCATGTGTTGCCCACATCAGATTTTTTTAAAATGTGAAGCCTCTCTCATGTATAAAATAATTAAACTCTTGGAAATATATTTATTATAAAGTATATCTCATTTTTATTTGTGGTGGCTATCCCAAAAGTCAGAATTTAATTGAATTTGTTTTCTCCCTTTATTAAATAATTTTAATTAAAAATCTACCTAACATATTTTACTGAAATTTTTTTTATATATTTTATGGGATAATGTGAATATTTTCTAAAAATTTCGAAGCAATTTGTGAATTTTAAATTTGCTTAAAAAATGCTTGAAAAATTAGGTCCCATAGGGTTCAATGTATTTCCTTTTTTCAACCCGGGTTCATAAAAAAACTAATTGGGTGATATTATTTATTTATATTCCCATAAGTCCCACAGACCGTCTGAAAAACATACTAAAATTTCATTTTGATAAAGTCATTTTTACGGCAGTTATCATGCTAACGGACAGACAGACAGAATGAACAAAGTCATAAACACTTTTCAACTATGTTGCAAAGTGTTAAAAAATCATCTTTTTACGACCAAAATTGACCGACTTGTAGCTGTTTAAATTTGGAGCACTTTTTGCTGCTGAGAAATGGTCAATACAGTCCCTGATTATTTGGTTGCCTGGAGAAATGGTCAATTTGGTCGTGGAAAAGCGACTTAAGTTTTAAAGTTTAATGCTTCATAACTCGGTGAATTTTGGTTGTAAAAGGAAGCTTTTTTTTTATTTTGCATGAAATTGTATGAGGATGATTTTCGTAAATATAATTGGTAGGACCGGGGGACCGTATAAAATTTTATATTTCTTATTTCTTTCAGAAATATATTTATTGATTTAAACCGTTTCTAAGTAAGATAATAGATTTTAAAATTTAAAACATTTTTGCAATTGGAAGTATATCTCTGCGACTAACGGTTGAGGAAATTGGCATAGAGGCACCGATAGCACTGGACACTATATATATATATATATATATATATATATATATATATATATATATATATATATATATATATATATATTTATATATAGTGAACACTATATATATATATATATATAGCATATAGAAGCATATATATATATATGCTTCCAATATCTAAGCAAGGAAATTCATATTTATATTTAATCCAAATTTATAAAGGTGATTTTACACACTTAATATCATTTATGCCAATCAGTATCTTAAATTTAATATAATTTCATAAACAATGTTTATAAATGAGTATATTCTTCTCTGTTAATTAGAGCTTAATTTTATGTTGAAAGTTTGTTGTCATTTGTAAAGAAGTATTAAAATAATGTAGGTAATGAAGAGCACTTACGTGGTAACACACCATGTCAAATGTTGGTTAAGATCACCTTGTGAATACTGGAAAATAAGGTTTGTAGTTTCATGAGTTCCGTAGTCATTTTAAAGGCGTCTTTGTAGCGGAATTGGCTCTTTTATAACTAGATTCAATGGACTTGGCTCTCGATACGAAGTGGTAATCGCAGGCCAATTGTTTCAGTATGGAATAAGAGCCCTCAGATAAGACGTGTGGTTGTTTGCCGTTTTGTAGACGCTGTTACTTCTCGGCGTAGGAAATTGATATTCGTTGAAGATGACACCCAGACTATGTATAGATATTATATATATTTATACCCGGCACATCAGCAGCCATAATAACGCATAGAAATAACGCAGCCTTCATAATGCGATGTTAGAATTCCAATCGTCCTGAATTCTCCCCTGTCTACCAAACTTAGAGACATAATCTTTTAGGTCTCTCTCAAGTCAATGTTTTGAGCATAACGAAATGGAAAGGGGCCCATAGTGGCCAGACACAGGGCCGAACCTCACGTACAAGTCGTACCACTACATGTTATCGTCCATTTCTCTGTCCTATGTGCACTTCTCTGTCGCTTTATAAAGGTCCCATGTAATTGGCTGGGAGTTTTCTTAAAGTAGTTGTAATTGGACATAGCTTGTACAGTGTTAAAAGACAGGGGAAAATTACCGTTTGCCTAGTTTTGGAAGCATGGGAACATTTTCGACTTCTGGTCAAGCTGCCATCCAATTGGAATGACACCTGACACTAAATTTTTTAGTTTGACAGCTCAAATGGTTTCTTTAAGGAATGCAGCAATTTAATTGGGCAATAACATGAGTAGTGTTTGTAAGTTTTAGTGAAAAATATGAGATCCTGTGAAGGAATATTGACCATTATTAGTAAAAGCATGCAAAACCCTTACACGTGTTTTTAGTTGCGCGGGGGGGGGGGGGGGGGTAGTTACTTGTGACTACCCTCGGTGTTTGGAGATGTGGAGAAACTCATACTGCAGGTGTTAGGTTAGCGTGAAAAATGAATTTAGAATAAATATTAGTAGTCTATAACTACGTCTTTTGGATGCATTTAAAATAAGGAAAATCTGAATTTGAAAATGTGGGTTAAAAATAAAATAAAATGTGCATTTGAACACAATGGAAAGATGATATATAAAATCTATAGCATAATGTTTTTAACGTTGAATTGGTCCTCTCGTGAATGGAACGAATTAGATCCACGAAACTTATGTCAATAAATTTATTGTATAACTGGCAGCATACCTGTTCTTTGTAAGGAGTATATAATGTAAAGAAACGTAAAATTCACAATCATGTGCAAATTCCTATAGTATACTAAATGACATTTTTATTCAAAATATTCTGTTAAAATATTTAATGTAATGCTCCTAAAAGGAAGTTTAAGAATCTCTGTTCTCGCTATACAAAATTTTCTTTGTGAGGAGTATAAAGAAACTTAAAATTCACAATCATGCGCAAATTCCTATAGTGTACTAAATGACATTTTTATTCAACATATTCTGTTAAATATTTAATGTAATGCTCCTAAAAGGAAGTTTAAGAATCTCTGTTCTCGCTATACAAAATTATCTTCACGGGCAGATCTGAAGAATACAACGTCCTGGCCCCTTTTATAAACAAATTTACAAAAAATATGGAATTGAATCAATATATGTAAAATAAAAGCATTAAAATTGTGTGGCACCCGTACTACTTATATACATGAATATTAGAAGATATAACCGTATTAATAGATTACATGTATGAATTGAAAATTTCAATAAACCCGTAATCTCTAAACCTGAAGGCAGTAATTGATTCCAATATATACCAAAATGAAAGTGCTAAAATTATTTGATAAGATATACCCGTACTACTTATAATGTGATAGATTAGAAGATATATCCGAGTGTTATTAGAAGATTACCCGTACTACAATATGAGTCTCAAAAATATTTGCCAAAATAAAACAGATGATGTTTTAAATTGAAAATATCAATAATCCTCATAATCTTCATACAAGAAGGCCGTACTTGATTCCAATATATAACAAAATATATGCCAATATACCTTTACTACTTATATACTAGTAGATTAGAAGATATGCCAGTGCATTTGTAGAAGATTGCTCGTGCAACGTACAATATATGAGTTTCAATAATTTTTGCCGCAATAAAGCAATGACATAATAACTTAAAAATATCAATAATCTCAGAATCAATAATCCCCGAAAATATCAATAATAATAATGTTTAAACCTGAAGATCGTAACTGATATTTTCCAGTCAAAAATGCAATGGCAATGACATTCATTTTTTATACATATCTTTATTATTCAAATCGGAAAAGCTTTAATAAAAATCGTCTGCCGCATAAACACATTAGATTTAAACTCGTTGCTAAGCGACATGATATCATTTGCTTCAAATAAATTGGTGGGAAAAATAACGTCTGAATAATGCTATCTCTATGGTAGGTTTGGCGGCATTTTCGTCAATTTAGCGACATTTTGAAAATCGCCAAATTTATCGCTAAGTGGGACTGTGGAACTGATAGTCCTACTTAGCGACAAACTGACGAAACATCGTCACGATACTATCTAATAACAAAACACAATTTATTTCATTTATTTAGAGTAATTTTATCAATTTCAAGATATTTTTATGGATTTACAAACATTTTTATCAATTTGGTGTCATTTTAAAAATTCGCTAAATGTGTTCCTAAGTAGGATGGTTAGACTGACAGACAAATTGCAACGAAACATCATTTCAGTACTTTCTTCTAACAAAGAAAAATAATTTCATTGAATTACGTCGTTTTTAACAATTGGCGACATTTCCGTCAATTTGGCTAAAAAGAAAATTTGCCCGCCAGATTCGTAGCTCTGAATTTGCAGAACTGAATAAAACATCCAGATTCTTTTTCTATATACTAAATGAAAACACCAAAATTGTATCAGAAGATATACCCGTTCTACTCTTTTTCCGTTTCAACAATCGGCTAAATGTATTTATTGGCTAAACACAATATCTGAGTTTATTAGCTAAAGACAATATATGAGTTTATTAGCTAAGCACAACATATAAGTTTGGCCAAACTAACCGACACTCTTTGCCAAAATAAATGAAAGTGATGTACTCAGTCCGCAATTAATATAATTAAAATAAAAACCAAACCGTTCATTTATAAGATAGTATACTTTTATATCCATTTATTTATTATTCAAATCGAAAAGGTAATAATAAACATTAACAAACACATTTAATTTAATTGCGTTGCGGAGCAACATGATATATCCTCATAAAATTCTAAAAATTAATTAACCATTTTGATTTCTTTATACTTTCATAGTTGAGTAAAAGCTTGTGAAAAATAAACCATGGTGGTAGATTTTCCATTTAAATTTATGTTTTCAAACAATTCATGCTTTCAGAAAGTGACTATTTAACGCAAAAATGTGACACCAAACTCAGAGATAAAATTCATTTTCACGTTTTAAACAAACGGTTTTCAACCTTTTCGTTTGGTGGAATCAGGGAGTTTGAGAGTAGAACTCCTAAGAAAAAGTTTCGTTTTCAATTGATGTCTCGACAACCCCTGGTCTTAAAAACAGTTAGCCTTTCTCGTGATATTTTAGTTTTTTCTCAATTTTACTAAGCAGTCTTTGAAAATACATCCAGTTACCAAATGAAAATAAAAATTGAATTAAAAGTGCAAATTCAGTGTCATTTCAAAATATTATGCGTGTTATTTAGTGCAATGAAATTAATTTAATGAAATATTAAAGAAATAAAGATAAAACGAGTTTGAGCTTGTAGGGAAAGTCATGTGCTGCCCACTTCAGATTTCTTTTAATTACACTACGGATGTAAAAGCATTAGCATAAAACATAAATACTTGGTATTCTGAAATTAAATATGAAAGCAATATTATTTTTAATGGTGTCCTTTTATAAACTCTCTTCTGAACAATCTTACTTACTGACTGTTTCACATCTTGAACATTACTTCATTTAATGTTTCAAAAATGGGTGAGACTTAGATCGGTAGTCTTTAGTGTAACATTTTATCGATTAAATGTAAAAACTTTAGCATAAAACATAAATACTTGGTATTCTGAAATTAAATATTAAAGCAATATTTTTTAATGGTGTTCTTTTATAAACTCTCTTTTGAACAATCTTACTTACTGACTGCTTCACATCTTGAACATTACTTCATTTTATGTTTCGAAAATGGGTGAGACTTAGATCGGTAGTCTTTAGAGTAACATTTTATCGATTAAACGTGACAAGTAATTCTGCAGTTAATAAATTTTGCAAATTATTTTATGTGTACTGCAATGATTTGGATACGTTTTCCATGTCTATTTGTGAATTTGAGCGCGTGTGTGTGTGTGACCTCAAATGATTTCTTTGCTTGATATAAGTTGATCTACTCCTGTTTGTAGGTTGTGACGCCTTTGCATTCTTGTATTTGTGTATATTTTGTGCTCTTTTATTAATGTTATATATTTATATATTTATCTGTATATTAGTACCGGTGTAATTAGGTTGTTGAATATCCCTTTCTGGGTGATTAAATGAATAAATATACAATTTAAAATTAATAAATTAATAATTTAATATTAATAAATTAATAACTTAAAATTAATAAATTAATAACTTAAAATTAATAAATTAATAACTTAAAATTAATAAATTTATTAATAATTTAAATAAATAAATAAATAAATAATAATTACAAAAGTCAACTCATATGGGTCAAATACGTTGAATTATGCATAACAGGCCTATTGCCATTTCAAAAAACGTTTAAAACATTTTTAGAGCTTTCTTTAACAAATTTTCCTTAATAATTACTAAATTTTATTATTACATGATATTTTTCCTAAAAATTATTTAAAATTTTGGAAGTAGACAACAGTTTGTGACAGTTAGTGACAGCAGTTAGTGATGCTAAAGATTGCAGGAACAAATATCTACAATATCAGGCTCCTATTTACTTCTCAGCCATTTATTTTCGACATTGAGTTTAAATAAACTTGTATTATAATGATAATCAGAATTTAAAAAACATGTATAATTGTAGGTTCACACTGACATTATTGTCGTTCACATGTCATTCCTTTAAAAGGTGTCAATATTTTCCCTAAAGATTCTTCGAAACTTTCCTTTATGATGTTGGTTTATCAAATTCAATAAATATTATTATAATACCTCTTACACACCCATTTCGTAATTAAAATGAAAGGTTTTATCATACTACCCTATTATTCCGAAAATATTAGTAATGTTGCTAAGAGAGAAACAATATTTTGAGTCTTATATTTTAACCAGAGAGTTTCGCAACTACGGTTGTTATAAACAATTAGGATTAAAATGTAATTATTATTGCAGTTAAATTTAATGTATTATGCTTTATTCTTACACACAATTACGAAAAAAGGCAATTACGAAAGCCACATTTGTTAAAACTATATTGTTAGAATTTTTAACAGACAAACTATCTGTTCAATTGAAATCGTTCAATTTCATCACATTTTAGAGCGCACGTTTTACAATCAGTTAAATCTTGAAATAAATGTTTACCTGGTAATTAGTATGGTTTAGATTCGGTTCCTTACATTAATATAAAATTCCACTCAAGTGAAAACGATCTTATCCCACTAGGAATAAAAATCGAAAACGCTGTAGAATTGCTTGTAAGCCGGCAAGTTTAAGGACGGGTGCAATCGTTTGCAACCGCTATGCGGGTGGTATGGAAGAATTCGAAAAGCGAGCTTTTGGAGTTAGTAAGCGTCAGCGAACTAGAGGATAAGTCCCTAAGCGTATTACGCTTGAGTAGCAGACGGGTCAAAAGAACTCCTGAAGCTATGACCGGCATGTAATGAGTGGCAAAATAGGAAGTGGAGCTGCCGAAGCTCGTTCCGGGGTGTGCGAGTGTCAGCACGCAGGGGCAGAACTCCCTATTAGATGTTAAAAATCGAACTAGAAAACTATTTCATATTATTAACACTTATGTAACTACTATCAGACAAACTAGTGTTGTCCTGGAATGGAAAAGACACTCTTGAATGACACTCTTGGTTGAAAAAGACACTCTTGAATGACACTCTTGGTTGAAAAAGACACTCTTGGTTGAAAAAGACACTCTTGAATGACACTCTTGGTTGAAAACGACACTCTTTCAATTCGCATTTTCAAACTTTTCTTGATTGTGCATAAATACATTTTTATACCATTGTACAAAAAAATATTCAACCTTTATTAATAACTTGCCGCCTTCTGTAATGAGCCTGGTCGCTCTTTTAAAATATTTGTTATACTTTAGTTTTCTTGCAGTAGTTGTCATTCATGTAGCCATCCGTTCTTTGGGCACATACGCATTTGCCCCATTCTCGCTGCCCCATAATAGGCCATATATAAATAAGCTCTTAAAATGCATTCGCTAGCTGCGCGGGAGCACAAGCAGCTGCTTCACGCCCGCAGAGTGGACAGTATACTCAATAAAACAGGCGCCAAATAAAGCTTTCAGTTGCTATGCAGTGATTCAAACCGAAACAAATTAAAATCGTAATTAGAGATTAAAAAAAAATAATGTCACTATCTGCTCTGATACTAATTTCGAATTTTTTAACCACGAATATGCATTCGAATTTGATGTTCAATTTATCACAATTCATTAAAAATGTTGAACATAAAACGGGTAATTTTAATAGTAATTTAAATTATAATGATATTCACATTAAGAAGTGTTGGTGTTCTATAACAAAGAAAATCTGATATGGGCAGCACATAACTTTCGATACAGACTCAAATTTATTTTCTCTTTATTTCTTTAATAATTCATTCGATTGAATTTAATTGCCCAAATTATACGCATAATTATTCGAAATTATCCCGAGTTTGCACTTTTGACTAAATTTTCGTTATTATTTGGCAACTGGTCATATTTTCAAAGGTGGCGAGCAAAAATGTGAAAAAACTAGTGTTTCAAGAAAGCATAGCCCTATAGTAATCGAATTAGTCTTATTATTTTCATCGTCAAAAATTATGTATAAAACAGAAAATTAATTGATACATTTAGTATACGTAATGTTTTATTTCAGATTTTTGCGGGCCATCTCGCAAAAAAAAGTCAGATTCTATTTTTTCGAATCGTACCAAAATCTAATCAGCACCAGAGTAATAAGAGTAATACATAAGTCATTTATCTGCCAAATTTTGTGAAATTTGGTTAGTTAATTCTTTAGCTAGAGTTAATACATATAACTTTTGCGATCCATTTTGCAAAAATGGCAGAATTTTTATCCTGAATCGTACCAAAACGTAATCAGCACCAAGGTAACCTACTAGTAACTTACCTGAAAATTTTTATGAAATTTGGTTAATCAGTTTTTGAGTTAGAGTGGGTACATGCATTGCACACACACACACACACACAGATTTCACACTGAAAAAAATTGTTTCGTGTTCTAGAGTTCCTGAAACGTGTAGATCAGTCGAAAACATGAGTTGAGACTTTTGACACGATTCCAATACCTTCCTCGCATATACCATGCATTGTAGGGAAAGTAATATATAGATGATAAAAATGAATTCTGTGAAAATATAGAATTAAAGTGCTTTGCAAACAGTTGTTCCAGCTGCTCTTCTCCTTTTTTAAAAGTACTTGAAAAGAGAAAATATTGCATAAAAAGTTTCTGCATATATTATAAAATAAAATTGTGTACACCAGACAGTGAAGCATTTTAATACTAGAATTAAAAGTGTTGTGTCATTAAAAACAATTTTAAATTTTTAAGGCATTGAAGTATAAAAACCATAACTTAGGAAAGTAGGTACTTCAGGAATAAAGTACACAAACGTGTTCTTTCATTCCCATTTACTAAATTGTGGATCAGAAATAGTAGTTTATATGACACGAGTTTTGAGTCGAAAACTAGAGGGGAAATTGACAATCGAGTGAAGAATGATTTAGGCCTTTCAGGTCAAATTTACTTTCCTGAATATGTCTGTTAAAAACACAGAAAGAACAAATCAACAAAAAATAATTAATTTATTACTTTCCTTATATACATAATTTATAAGGAAAGTATTGCAACGGGGACGAAAATTCGAATTCGAGTTTTCGATAGGACACCACTTTTCAAGCATCCCTGATCACGAATCAAACATTTTTGAGGTGGTGTCTGTGTGTGTGTGTGTGTCAGTGAGTCTATGAAGACGATATCTCACGAACAAATAGAGCGATTCGAATGAAATTTGGTACACAAATCACAATCCGTGAATACTGGAGGCTTATTGTTTTTAAACGTAATCGAATGTTCAGAACTCCCTAAATTTTCGAGTGAAATTTTGAAAAAAATCATCCAAAAATTAAAACCTTTAATAAAGTTACGCAAATAGAGACATTTCTTATGTAATTTTTCCTTAAAAATAATTGACATAAGCTTTAGAACGCTGTCATGAACCATTCTCGAGATATTGCACATTTTTTAAATACATTTATCAAAAAATCCCATAAATTAAAAAAATATACTGTTGATAAACGTGTTCACTTTTCATATGTAATATCATGCGGTAAAATGGGTGACATCATTCTCGTAGATCTAGCTCCATTCATGAGAAAATATACTTTGAGTAATACTTTTGTATTTGAACGCCAATAGTTATTTATTTGCTATAAGAAATTCTTATTTCTCCTTCTATAACGCTTGTCGAGGTTTTGGCGCCGAATTTGGTGGAATGTCGCCAATGACTTTTTTAAATGTTGCCAAATTAAAGAAATTCTCGCCAAATGGATAAAAATGACACTAAATCAATGAAAATAAGTCTAATTGACTAAAATTCAAAATTTTGGAACGAATATAAATATCTACTATAAGAAAAATCTAATTTTTTATTGTAAAAGTAGTAAATTCATTGCATTATATAAGGAAATTTATGTGCTGCCGACATTAGATTTTTTTTATTAGAATTTGTTAACGTTTTATCATTGTTGCGTTGTTCAAACGATAGGCAGTGAATATCTAAGAAAAGGTCGTTAATAGATATTACCTTATTGGCAGTGAATATCTAAGTATTATATTACAATTATACTTAGATATTCACTGCCTATAATGTAATACCAATTACATTATAGGCAGTGAAATGGTATAATATTAACTGGTATGATACTAATAGGCAGTGAATACATAATACATTACAAGCAGTGAGTATCTAAATAATTATACTTTGATATTCACTGGCTATAATGTAATACCAATTACATTTCAGACAGTGAATACATAATGCATTACAGGCAGTGAATATCTAAATAATTATACTTTGATATTCACTTCCTATAATGTAATACCAATTACATTATAGGCAGTGAATACCTGATGCATTACAGGCAGTGAGTATCTAAATAATTATACTTTGATATTCACTTCCTATAATGTAATACCAATTACATTATAGGCAGTGAATACCTGATGCATTACAGGCAGTGAGTATCTAAATAATTATACTTTGATACTCACTGCCTATAATCTAATACCAATTACATTATAGACAATTAATACATAATGCATTCTAGGCAGTGGGTATCTAAATAATTATACTTTGATATTCACTGCCTATAATGTAATATCAATTACATTATAGGCAGTGAATATCTAAGTAGACAATGTCAAATTTATTTTCCTTAAGTTGTCTCTTAAAAACACATAAAAAATATGTCAACAAAAAATAATGAATAGTTTATTTTTTATTGGCATTTGTTTACGTTTTATCATTGTAGAAATCATCCATTTTACTTTCACTTAACCAGCTGTCACTTTCAGAATGAACTAAAACATCAGTAATTTAAGTTGGTCGTGACTTTCTCCTTGTTCAGACGTTATTTTAAAGGGCAGTGTCTTGGTAGTACAATAGTTAGTCTATAGCAGATGTTTGTATACACAATAATGATGTAATTAACGTGAAAAAGTGATGTTGGGTCTCACCCGACATCTGACTGGAACTAAAAGTTTTCAAGACAGAAGACAACAAATTGTCTACAACAAGAAACTAAAATTTATTTATATTGCTACAGAGTACCCGTGAAAAATCACAGGACATTTATTATTCACTGACAGTTAATAAATACAAAATATCTTTAAGTTCCATTTTTTATATGAAATATATCTTCAAAAAGAATGTTTTTTGTAGAAATTTTTATATAATAATATTTACCTTAGTAAAACGACTCAAAGTTATCTTATTACATTCGTTTTAATATTCTCTTCTTCAAATAACCGGAGAATAATGGCAGGAGCGCAAAGTTTCGATTAGGCCTTACTGTACGCTTACGTAAAATCTTCTGTGAACATATGAAACTTTTATACTCCGGTTTAAGATTTAATTAATCATTTGATAATAAAACAAAACTATTGTGTATAAAGTGTTATTATTGCAAAATGTATTTTAAAATCATGTAAGTTCTTGCTTTATTAAAAGCCAATAATGTAAACCCAAATCTTTGAACATATGGATATGTTTGCTGCCTTTCGCAAACGATAATCACCTGGATAAATTACTCACATTCGAAATTATCCTGTTCGATAGAAAAATGCAAGTTATATAAGTTAAAGTGATATAAGTTAAATTGTAGTATATAATAATAATATATAGTAGAAATAGTAATAGTTGGTAGATAGTAATATAAGTTAAATTTTACTTGTTACAATATAATGATTAAAGAAACAAAATGTTGTTAAAGTATATAAAAATTCGTTCAAATTACTATCTAAAATATTTAGACATTGAAATAACTCGTTAGTAAAAGCTTTGTTTCTTCTGCTTCTTCGACCCAGACCATCCGACCTACCTGAAGGTATAAGGTATCTTTTCGTATGGCCTGGAAGTATCACAGAGTTTAGAACGAAACCCAGTGGAGCCGGCAGCCACAGGGACGTCTACCCTCCTTCCCTTACCATTACCCTCTCCGAAGGACTAACGGACTTACATATTTAATGTGTCTGTACTCCGCGAGAACACGTGAACAGTTTGGTCCGAGGCGGGAATCGAACTCGGGTCATCTGAATGCAATCCCCATGCTCTAACTTCTGGGCTGCCCCAGTCCATAAACAATTGTTTAAAACAGCTATCGATTTCAAAGAAAAGACATGACCTTGCATCTCAGGGTAGAAAGACATATTGCAACCACATCAGCAAGCGACAGATGCCTGCTTGCCTTTGCTGGTGTGGCTGCTCTATTTTTATCATGAAAATATGGTATGCACTTTGCTTAAAAATTGGTTAATACATTTAATTATTTCAGTTTCAATATATTAATGAATTATATTTTTTCATTTTTAGTTTTCTTTAATTTGATGAATGGCTGTTATCCTGTCCTTAAGAGAGTCAGATTGTACCATGGATAGCCAAAAATGCCTCAGGAATCTACAGCACAATCTCCGCATAAGGTATTTTCTGTGGGGCATTTATCTATATTTTGAAGAGACGCTAGGATAACGGGGGGGGGGGAGATCAACTCATAAATATGAATGGGACTGAGTTCAGTATCTGGGAAATGATTGCACTTAAAGTATGTCCTATAGACCGTTTCTTTATAATCGGCGGTTCAAGGTCACGACGTCACTTTCCTACTCTGACCCGTAATCGTAGCAGCGGTAGCCTCAAACAAGCTGTACGCTGTCTTTTGCCGCTGCAATTAAGGCTAAAAAAAAAGGCACCCTTAACCTTTTGCTTACGGGTGGGACAGCGTCCATCCATCCATCCCAAACGAAAAACCTCCCAAAAAGACAGACATTTGCCATACCCTATCCCAAACAGTTCCATCCCTCTTTGCAGGCATTGACGTCTTTGGACGAACTGTTTGGGATAGGGTATGTCAAATGCCTATCTTTTTCGGGGGTTCTTCGTTTGGGATGGACGCTGTCCCACACGCAAGCAAATGGTTAAGAAAGTCCGTCTCAGGTAGTAATCCTAAACTGATATGGAAACACGGAGTCTGCTTTCCGATTTCGGCGAGCAGCGGAAGTGGAAGAAATAAATTTCCTTTACCCCCATAAAATAAAAAATATGTCCAGTCGCTAAATAGAAATATGTCCAGTAGCTAAATGAAAACTAAAATTGAAGACTATGAATTCAGTAAAATTTCAAATTCTTATCTAAGTTATTTCGTTCAATTAAACTCAATTTAATGAATTGCAAGAAAGAGCAAAGAAATATATGTCCGTAGAGAAAGTGATGTGCCGCCCATATCAGCCATTTTGCTTTCCTTATATATATATAGTATAATGTATACAGAAAGTGTTGTCATGAGGTCGAAAATTCAAATTCGTATTTTGAACTGAGGAGCACGTTTCAAGCATTTCTGAACTCGAATCGAACGTTCTTGACGTGATGTCTCTGTATGTGTGTGTATGTGTGGGTGTGTGCGTGTGTGAAAGTATGTGTGTGTGTGTGTGTGTCATTGAGACTTTGGAGACGATATCTCACGAACGAATGGTGCGATTCGAATGAAATTTGGTACAAATATCACAATCCGTGAATACTGGAAGCCTATTGTTTTTAAACACAATCGAATGTTCAGAACCTTCCTAAATTTTCGAGTGAAATTTTAAAAAAATCACCAAAAATCAAAACCTTTAATAAAGTTACGGAGATAGACATTTTTTAATGTAATTTTTCCTTAGAAAACGATTGACATACATTTAGAACGCTAGCATGAACGGTTCTCGCGATATTGCACATTTTTCAAATAAATTTATCAAAAAATCCCATAAATTAAAAAAATATATTAACTGTTGAGAAACATGTTCACTTTTCATATGTAATATCATGCGATAATTTTGGTGACATCATTCTCGTGGATCTAGCTCGTTCCATTCATGAGAAAAGGTACTTTGTGGTAATACTTTTGTATTTGAACGCCAATAATCATTTATCTGCTATAAGAATAACTTATTTCTCCGTCCAAAACGCTTGGCGAGATTTTAGCGGAATGTCGCCATCTTGGCGAATTTCTAAAATGTTGCCAAATTAACGAAAATATCGCCAAATAGATAAAAATGACTCTAAATCAATGAAAATGATGACTAATTGTCGAAAATCCAATATCGTGGAAAGAATACTACTATAAGAAAAACCTATTTTTTTACTGTAAAAGTAGTAAATTCATTGCATTATATAAGGAAAGTCATGTGTTGCCCACATCAGATTTTTTTAATTAGTAACGCCAGTAATTCTATTGCGTCGAGCATGTGTGGACGTCGTGCTGGAGTGCCTAGCCCATGGGGCTTTAACCTCCGGTATGTGGATTTGATTTGCTTAACTGTTATCACTTGAGCATAGTAGTATTGTAGACACCTGTTCTTCCTGAGCCATGCTTCCTTATGGGAAGTGGAGGAAAGCAACTGCAGCAGTGCTGCCATCTAGTAAGCTGTGGAGATACCACAAAGGCCTCCTATGTTTAACATATAGGCAGGGGGAAAATTAAGTGAAATTGATGACAGTTAAATATGAAAACAAGTTGCACAATAAGCGAACTGGGAAGGTTCATGAGTTTATAACGCTAAGGAGGGTCGAAAAGAACTGCCCGCGGACGCTTTCTGTTCTGCCGAGGGTCATAATCAGGTAAATTAAATAATAATTCGTTAGGGACGGTAGGAATGTTTTGGAAAAATTTTTGGGACTGTTTTTTGATAATTTGCCTAATCGTTTTGATTTTGTAATCCTTCCTGATTACATCATTGCGAAGGTATCGCGGTGCTTTCCTTATGATCCGGAGTATTTTGTTCTGTTCAATTTGAAGTTTATTTATGCTAGTTTTGCAGGCGTAGCCCCAGACCGGGCAGGCGTAGAGGAGAATGGGCTGGATGATACTCTTGTAAAGTAGGATTTTATTGTCTGTGTCCAGATTATTTGAAAACAAAAGATGGTTGAGGGATCCTGCGAGTTTCCTGGCTTTTTTAATGACTGAATTAATGTGCGTACTCCAAGTAAGTCGGCTATCCAAATGGACGCCGAGATACTTGGCAGTACGCTGGAAGGGGAAAGGCTGGTTGTTAATCATTAAGGGGGGGGACCTAGTATTAGAAAGGAACACGGCTTGAGATTTAGTGGCATTAATTTTTATTTTCCAATTACTGTAATATTCTTCCAAGGTGTGGATGTGATTTTGCAGATGGGCCTGCAGATAGCTAGGATTTTTGTGTTTGGAGATGACGCAAGTGTCATCTGCGTACAGGCAGAGCGTGGTGTGGGGGGAGCGGGGGATGTCATTAATATACAAAATAAAGAGCAGGGGGGCAAGAATGGAACCCTGGGGGACCCCAGCGTGTACCGGATGGATGTCAGAGAGTGTATTAAGGGTCCTAACGTGGAAGTTCCTGTTATTTACGTAGGAGCTGATAATGTGAACAAGGGGGGGGGGATGTGAAATTTAATTAGTTTATGAATAATACCGGTAGTCCATGTCTTATCAAATGCTTTCTCGACGTCAAGCAGCAGGGCGCCTACGGGAGATTTGTTTTTGAGGCCATGAGCGGTGAATTCCACCACTCGGAGGAGCTGATGGGTCGTGGAGTGTTTTGAGCGGAAGCCGAATTGCTCAGGGATGAGGATGCTATTACTATCGATATAATTTAAGAGGCGGGTTTGGATGATCCGTTCAGTGATTTTACTTAGGGAGGGGAGGAGAGAGATGGGGCGGTATGAGACAGGGTTAGAGGGGTCGGCGCCGGGTTTGATACAGGGGATGACTATAGCTGTTTTCCAGCAGGCGGGGAAGTGGAAGTATAACAGAATTTTATTTATCATTAAGACTATATAAAAAATAATATTCAAGGGGAGGTGCTTTAGTGCTTTGTTTGAAATTTTGTCAACTCCGGGGGCTTTTTTATTTTTAAGTTTACAGATGATGTCAAAGACTTCTTGTACAGAGGTGGGAGGGATGGGGTGGGGAGGGGGGGAAGCTAGGAAGTTGTCAACAGAGAGCTGGATCTGAATCTGAAACTCGTTATTTGGGATATCAATTGCGAATTGCTTCTCGTAGCAATTCGCAATAGCATTGGCTTTGTCCCGTTCAGAAAAAACCGGGCCGTTACTAGTTTGGAGGGGGGGAGCTGTGTAAACGGTTTGCGAATTCTTTTTATTTCTTTCCAGAGTGTCCGGTCAGTGGGGGAGAGGGATTCAATATAGGATTTCCAACGGTTCCGGTTAAATTTCTGAATAGCGTGCCTGATTTTTTTATTTAGAGTATTAAGTTTAATTTTGGTTCTAGTGTCCCGGGTGGCTTGCCAGATGCGGCGGGTGTTATTACGTGCAGTGATTAATTCCTGTATACTGTGCGGGAGGGAGTTGTACTGGGGGGGGCGAGAGGACGATGCGCTAGCCAGCGAATTTTGGATTTCCTGGGTCACGAGGAGGGCGGCAGAATCAATATTAGCAGGGTTATTAATTTTAGGGATGAGGAGGGTGGTTTTTCTAAGCTTGTTTTTAAATTCTTTCCAGTTAATGGAGGGGGGGGGGAGGCTGGAGACAGGAAGCAAGGAGTTTAGCTGCAGCGTGAGGAGAACAGGGAGATGGTCGGAGCTGAGTTTGTTTAAAGTTGTGATGGTGAACGGGAGATGTATATTTTTCAAGAGGCCGATGTCAATGGTGGAGGGGGAGGCAGAGTGTGAGTAATGGGTGGGCATGGCGGGGATAGCGGTATGGATACCATTATTATTAACAAAGTTATGAAGAGCATTGCCGTAGCTATTACTTCGTCTACAATTCCACGCCGGGTGATGCGCATTATAGTCACCTACAAGAATAGTTCGATGATTAATATTGAAAAGGCTATTGAGGTCAGGAGTTATGTCTATGCTTTGAGAGGGTTTGATGTAAATGGAACCTAGAACAATGGGAGGATAGTTTGGAAGAGATAACTGAATTAATTTATTTTCGATGAATCTAGTACTAACCGGGTTGAGCTCGTGATGGGGGATGTTATACTTAACGTAAACAGCGACTTCGCCGTGCGGGGAATGTGAATTATTTGCGTTAGTCCTAAGGGCAGTTAGCTATTTTGAGGGGGGGCGGGGACCAGACCTGATTTCCTGAATCAAAATGATGTCAATGCGGTTACTCTGGATGAAATTGCGCAGCTCAGTGATTTTGCCGCGGAGTCCATTGGCGTTCCACGACAATATGTTAAGAGTGTCTATGCTTTTACTCGCCATACTGGGGGGGGGGGGGGGGGTTGAGCTAAAGACCTCTCCGAGGGCAGTAATGATATTAAGCAGTTTGTCTAATGGGTTGATAGGTTTGTTTATGGTGGTGAGAACAAGATTTATAAAGTTTTTAATTTTGGCAAAACTAATGTCCAGATCTGAAAAATTTTTGTTGAATTCTTGTATCATTTTAATGAAGTCTGACAGCGGGTTTGGGCTGGGGGGGAAGGGTTGATGCGTGGCTCCTGAGGGAAGTTCCTGGTTTGAGGTAGAAACAGGGGGGGGGGGCAGGGGAGATGTATGAGTGAACCGTTACATTTTGCAAGGTTTGTTTTTTAAGGTTTGCTAGCAATTGGTTTCTGGGAAGAAGTTTAGGGATGGGGGGGGGGGGGGGGGGCGTGACGTCGTTTACAGTACTTTCGTTTCCCGAAGTGATATCAGCAAAGGATTTATTGCAGTTTTGAGGGCAGTTGGTGGCAGTTTGGTTTGTTACGGGGATAACTTGATTTGCGGGGCTGGGAGATACTACTCCATCAGTTGGAAGGGGTGGGAAGTCTGAACGTTGCGGCACGGGTTGTCTATTTACAGGGGGGGGGGGCGGTCGCCATGGTGGCGGTAAGGGCGGCATTTTTATTTTCCGGGTTGGCAGGGCACAATCTGAAATTTGCAGGGTGGGGCCTTTGCAGTTTGCACACTGGGCAGGGGTGTCTCTGGATTTTGTACATTCACGAGTTAAGTGATTTTGACTACATTTTAGGCATCTAGCAGGAAGTGAGCAACACTCACTAAAATGTCCGTGGCGCTGGCAACGGTAGCACATTTTGACCGCTCTGGATTCAAAATTTGTGACTTTGATGCTCATATCAAGGAGGGTGGTTATTTTGTAGATCATTTCCCATTTTTCAGTGGTGTTTATGTAAGCAAGGAATATCGGGAGGGGGGCTTGATTTTTTAAATCTCTTAATTGCGTGACTCGATGAATGCTGAAGCCAATAAGTTGTAATTCCTGTTTTATTTCAGTAATGGGAGAGTTGGGGGGGAGTCCTTTCAGCAAAATTTTTTTGGGCCTTTCCGCCTTTATATTTATTGAGTGGAACTCAAGTTTGTTCTCTATCAAAAATCTTTGGGTTGTCCTATAGTCATCTAAATTGAGGGGATATATTTTTATCAGTTCACCTGCGAGTTGGGCTTTAACATTGGTGTTGGTTTTTTCGTTAATTGCCTTTATAAGTTCACGCCAGTTGTTACTACAGTTGACATAGAAGGGTTCTGGTTTGTAGCTGTTGATCTCTGGGGCATCATGTGAGTTATTTTGTTGCGGTGCGTTGGTATCAGCTGTTTGACTAGTTTGGGGGGGGAGGTGTCCATATCGGCAGAAGAGAATCTGTTTTGATCAACGGGGATACCGCTGAGGTTCGAGGAATCATTGTTGCTTAGAATAGTGCGCATGGGGCAGTGTTTTTTAGGATATCTAAAACCTTCCGAGTCCACTTGTGCGTCAGCAGGTCTAGAAGAATTACTTTTACTATTTACATTTAATATTACATTTTCATTTATGTTAGTTAGGCTGCTATTAGATTTATTAATCTCGCTAAGAGAGTTGCTAGTAGTTAAGTTAGTTGATTCTAACATTATTTCAAAATTAGCATTTACATTAGCATTAGAGTTATCAGGTCTATTCATTACAATTGAGTTATGGTTATTAGAATTACTAAACATAGTTAAATTACTTAAATTATTTAAATACTCATCAATTTCAGATTTAAAGGGGATAGTGTCATCTTAGTCTACAGAATGCTCAAGATGAAGTAACAGTAAATCGCACATACCCTTGAAGCTTTCTTGAGTGAGGTCAGCATGTCCATCTTGGAGCTTGTACCATTTATGAAGCAGGAAGTCATGAATCAATCTGGCCAGGTTTTGATGAGCTAGGTCTCCATTCTTGAGTGAGGCAGGCAGGGTCAGTGTCCGGAATTTTTCAATGATAATTGAGATATCTGGTGGAAGACTGTTATAGTCAGGCTGAATCGATGGAGCGGACGCCATGTCCAGGCTGTAGGGAGTCCGGTGGCAAGATGGCGGCTGCACGGTGAAAAGTTCCACGAGGTCGGGAAGGCGATCCACAAGGTAGGGAAAACCGGTTCGTCGGAGAGCAGTAGAAAACGGTCCACCTAGTACGAGGTCTCAGAGAAGAGCTAATTCTATTGCATTTTAGAGAGTTTAAGTTATAGAGAATCTTTAATTTATTTTATTGGCTACTGAACTTTTGAATTTGTTTATCTGTAGGGAATGTTATATGTCAGACGATTTAGGTTTTATTTGGTAATAAAAATACTGTTGGTGGCCTAAATTTTGCCTTTGTTAACACAAAACATTATTTCTTGAACCATCTGTTTCTGAAGATCTGCTAGACTGCTGGAGATAGAACTTAGATGATGATTAACATGGGTTTAACATCGGATTCCATAACAAAAGTGAGGCTCACCAAAGAGGTCCACTTTAGGTTCATTTTCCATTTCCTTTTCAAAACTTTTAAATAACCTTGAAACATCTATTTCTCAGGATTAGCTATAGATGGAGCATAGTTGATAATATATATGGATTCAACATGAAATTTTGGGTGAGACAGAGATATTATTATGGACTTTCACTTTCTTTTCTTCAAATAGTTCCTTGAAATATCAATTTCTCTCGATTAGTTATACTTAGAAATTAGATGATGAATAATATGAATTTAACATCGAATTCTGGAGGAGGCAGGAAAAATCGTTAAGAATGTTCACTTTCTTTTCTTCAAATATTTCCTTGAAATATCAATTTCTCTCGATTGGTTATAAATAGAGTTTAAATGATAAATAATATAAATTCAACATCGAATTTCGGAGGAGGCAAAGAAAACAACTAAGAATTTTCTCTTCCTTTTCTTTTGGGGCTCGGTAGCCCAATGGTTATCGCACGGGAATTGCACTCGGTAGGCCCGGGTTCGATTCCATCCGCTGCCAAAATTGCCGCCTAGTTCACGCTGAGTACGATAACGTTAAACATGTGGATCCGTAAGTTCTTCCGAGAGGTTGGTGGTAGGGGAAATAGGGTATGGTCCCTGTGGATGCCTCCCCCAATGGGTTCCGGTCCAAATTAGGTGACATTTCCCGGCCGTCCAAACAGTTACCTTACACCTTTCTGGTAGGTCGGGCGGTCTGGGTCTCAACAACATCAACAACATCTTCAGGTAGGTCGAGTAGAAAGAAGAAAATACCAGACGATAATCTGTCCATTAAGCTTCCTGAATAAATTCTTATCTCTTATAGTGAAAGAGAATCCTACAGTACTTTTAATCTATATGAATGACTTTGAAAGTATGTTTCTCCATTTGTCTCATCTTCACGAGAGAATAGCTGCACCGAATTTCATGAAAGTTTGATGCAGAGATTTTTTACGGTTCTACTTAGAATTTAGGCATCTATATGTTCTCCTAACTTCATATACTTATGACTATTTCCTCACGTTGAGCGTGATCCAATTGCTATATCAGCCTCATTTAAATAAATGGAACTCAATCGTTATATGAGTCTCCATGATATCGTGACCTAACTTTTGACCGCCTTTCTACAATAAATGCAATTCAAAATCCGACAATGTGACCCAATAGTTGTCTCAAACGTGTCTCTATCTCTCAAATGTTGAAGTTTTACAAATTAAAGAAATATAAAATAAGCTTTTTAGTCACAAAAACCGGAAGTGAAAGATATTATATTTCTGCTCTTGATAAGAAAACAAGAAACGCGGTTTACAAAAAAAGCTATTGTGTAATTGTAAAGTTATTATTATTTGCACGCTGCCACAACCGCCTTTGTATTCACGCGGAGTACGATCACGTTAAACCAGTGGGTCCCTAAGTCCTTTCGAGAGGTTGGTGGTAGGGGAAGAAGAGTATGGTCCCTGTGGATGCCTCCCCCCACTGGATTCAAGTCTAAATTCGGTGGATCTTCCCGACCGTCCAAACAGTTACCGTACACCTTTCTGATAGGTCAGACGGTCTGGGTCTCAACAACAACAACTTTCTTTTATTTAAACATTTCTTTGAAATATCAATTTCTCTCGATTAGCTATAAATAAAACTTAGAAGATGAGTAATATGAATTCAGCGTTGAATTCTGGAGGTGGCAGAGAAAATTATTAAGAATTTTCACTTCCTTTTCTTCAAATAATTCCTTGAAATATACATTTTTTTCAATTGGCTATAAATATAATTTAGATGATGAATAATATGAATTTATCTTCAAATTCTAGATGGCGAAGAGGTTTGCCCAGGATTTCCACTTTTCAACAAATTTTCAAAATTTCTTGAAACATCTATTTCTTACAATCAATTATAGATAGAATTTAGATAGTGACTGAGAGGAATTCATCATCAAATTTCAGAGAGTATAGGGCTGAGGATTTTCACGTCTGGTTCTGAAGATGTTTCTTTTAGTTTTTCCGAAAATCTGTATTTCTGGATGAAATCTGTGTTCAATAGAGCATAAAAATGCTTCATATTTCCGTCAAAAATGACACGAATTCAACCCTTGCCACCATATGGTGGCTCTCTCATAAATTTCTTGTTTATTTTATTATTTTTCCTGCATTGGCTAAATTTTCATAGTTGTACAGAATGCGCAATTTCCACTTCGACAATAAGAGTTTGCAATTTCGTTCCAATAGCTCAACGGCAGAGCGTCGGCTGGACAGTTCGAAAATTGAGGGTTAGATTCTGGTTCAGACAGCAAGGCTTTTTACAATGTTGCCCGAACAAATCAACCCTGTAGGCTAGCGCAAAGATGTCGGAGGTCTGAAAGTAACCCTAGTACGACTAGCACGGAATTAGCTGTTTTTGTTGTTGAGACTCAGACCGTCCGACCTACCATAAAGGTGTAAGGTAACTGTTTGGACGGTCGCGATGAGACACCCAATTTAGACCGGAACCCAGTGGGGGAGGCATCCACAGGGACCGTACCCTCCTTCCCCTACCACCAACCTCCCAGAAGGACTTAGGGACCCACATGTTTAACGTGATCGTACTCCGCGTGAACACGGCGGCAGTTTTGGCAGTAGCTGGTATCGAACTCGGGGCTACCGAGTGCAACTCCAGAGGGCTAACCACTGGGCTACAACGCCCAGGACGGAATTAGTGGAATTCTTGAAGATTGAGCACCGATTTCAAATTCAGAGGATAACGACAAGGCAGGATACTAACCTGAGCAAAAATAGTAGTAGTAGGAGGCTAACCAAGGGTACAAATAGCAAGAAATGATCAGTCAGATGGTCAGTTGCCCACCAATCTGATATTAGAGGGTGGAGAATGCAGAGTCCACTTCGACGATAACAGCATTCCATTTCGTCCCAATATCTCAACGGTAGAGCGTCGGCTGGACAGTTTAGAGATCCAGGTTTCGATTCCCGTTTGGGGTAGCAAGGCTCTTTATAATGTCAAGTGTCCGATACATCAGATTGTATTTGCTAATAGAATTAACTTGAGTGCGGTTCGAGTGGACTTCCTTATATCAAAATCCATTTTCGTTTTTCAAATTTTACAAGAAAAAAATTGAAAAATTGGTATGATGGCGAGTTCAAATGGTTACAACTATTGTGTGTTACCTTTCATTTTAAAGGACTTGATAAAATCATTCGATTGATACCACACTTGACAATTTACCTCACTTCTGGGAACTTGCTCCACAAGTGGAGCTAACGACGTCAGTAGAAAAATCTGATGTGGGCAGCACATGACTTTTCTTATATAATGCAATGAATTTACTACTTTTACAGTTAAAAAAACTGTTATTCTTATAGTAGATACTTATATTCTTTCCAAGATATTGAATTTTCTTCAATGAGTCGTCATTTTCATTGATTTAGTGTCATTTTTATCCATTTGGCGAAATTCTCATTAATTTTGAAACATTTAAAAATGTCTCCAAGTTACTCCGCAATTTCATCGCCAAAATCTCGCCAAGCGTTATGGATGGAGAAATAAGTTATTCTTACAGAGGGTAAATGACTGTAGGCGTTCAAATACAAAAGTATTACTCAAAGTATATTTTCTCGTGAATGGAATGAGTTAGATCCACGAGAATGATGCCATCAAATTTGTCGCATGATATTACATATGAAAAGTGAACATGTTTCTTAACAATTAATACTTATTTTTAATTTATGGGATTTTTTGATTAATTTATTTGAAAAATGTGCAATATCTCGAGAACGGTTTATGCTAGCGTACTAAAGTTTATGTCTATCGTTCTCTAAGAAAAAATTACATAAGAAATGTCTATTTGCGTAACTTTATTAGAGGTTTTGATTTTTTGATGATTTTTCCAAAATGTCACTCGAAAATTTAGGCGGTTCTGAACATTCGATTGTGTATTAAAACAATAGGCTTCCAGTATTCACGGATTGTGATTTGTTTACCAAATTTCATTCGAATAGCTCCATCATTCGTTCGTGAGATATCGTCTCCACAGACTCACACACACACACACACACACTCATACACTCTCTCTCTCTCTCTCTCTCTCTCTCTCTCTCACACACACACATACACACAGACATCACTTCAAAAATGTTCGATTCGTGATCAGGGGTGCTTGAAACGTGCTCTCCCGTCGAAAACTTGAATTCGAATTTTCGACCTCGTCGCAATACTTTCCTTATACATTATGTATATAAAGAAAGTAAAAACATTGTTTCGCGGCTATTTTTCACAATGATTGAATCCTTCAAGTTTCGTGATAAGAGTCATAAATAAACACTTTCATGCATGATTATATATAAAATTATTTCCGATGCTTTCATCTCTCTATATTAAAAATATGTAGATGACGCCCTCGCCGCAGCAGTTTTACAAATTTCTCGTTTCTCCAGATACTTTGTTTCATACCGCAAAAAGTATTGCATATAAAAATATGAAATTTGGTACACTAATAGAAAATGCTTTCAGTAATACACTGAAATAAACCGTTTTTTGATATATATTATAGTTCAAGAAATATATTTAATGCCAAAGTCAAAGGCAAAATATTTGAGCTGCGAGTTCGCGTCCCGGATAGACTAACAATAGCAAGACCAAAACTTTTGTAGCCAGGTACCTAGATGGGCGAATTTTTGCAGGACGGAGCCCTTTTTTTTAATTTCGATGTAGTTTTTGAGATAATTTACTTTTTATGCACTTCTGAAGTGAACTTTTTTTTTCGTTTTATGATCAAGGAATTCAGTTTTTGGATTATCTGGGCTAAGAAAAATTCCTGCTTTCCCTCCTGCGGAAAATAGGAAGAGATAGGAAAGATATTTTTAAACTAGAATGTTTAGGAAGGAGAGATATGAAGCGAGCTCTGCGAGCGCAGCGAGTAGGAGGCGAAGCCTCCCGAAGGGGCTTACGTGAGAGGATCAAACAGGGGTAGGGCCCCCTAGTGTTAAAAAAATATAAAAGTTTTCACTCGAATTTATAAAACTCTATCCTGTTTTAGGTTTTTTGATAACCAAGCCGGATATAGTTTCTTGAAAATCAATTCATATTACCCAAGAAATCGACCACACAAGAAATTATCCAGATAGACAGACGGACAGCACTACCAATAGACAAAACGTGTTCAGGATATCTTAAAACATATATTGACATCAAAATCTGGAATTAAAAAATTTCTGAGGAAACGATAATTTCTTTATACTACATGATAGAGTATGAGTAAGTAAAAATTGCTGTAAATTACTTTTGTAATAAAGAAACCCTAAAAAATATTTCATAGTGTAAAAATCATAAATAAATAAAGGTAGTATATAAATAAAGGTACAAGTAGGCAAAATAATAAATAAATAAAATTCATTTTTGATTTTGCCTACTCAAGGGCAAATAAATCCATTAATATCTTAATAAGAAAACCTCTTATCCTTTAATTTATCAAAGATTCTATAACAACCTCTCATGGGGTAGAGCATTTTGTAATGGAACGAATTGCACTTTTTAGAAGCTTAAAACTTTTTAGAAGCTTAAAACTTTTTAGAGGCTTAAGAAACAGAGATTTATTTTACTATAATTATGACTCATGTATACTCATTTTCTTTTAAACTAATCTTTTTAATGGATTTTGCGATATGTTGTACTCTTGCAAAAGTTTCTTAGAAACCACAGCAAATTTAAATTTATATTTTCAATATAGCTAAAAGATGGCTTTGAAATAAAAGTGTATGAAAATAAACTTAGATAAGAGCATTGTTCAGTACTTTATAGGTAAAATAAATTGTTTTGGATTCATTTAATTATTCTTATTTCAAATTCTTTATTATAACGAAAATTGTCATTGATATAATCGATAGGAAGACTTTTGTTATACTATTTATTTTTACTAAAAGAATTTCATTGAAATATATATTTCTCGAGATTTACTATAGATAGAGCTTAGATGATAACTGATGTCGATTTAGTATTGAATTTTAAAGGGGTTGTTAGGTTCACTAGGGATTTCAAGTTTTGATTCTTTTTCCATTTATGGTTCAAAAATTTTCATTTTACATGAAGCATTTATTTCCCAAGATTGATTATAGATAGAGCTTAGATGATAATTAATCTGGATTCAACATCGCATTTTAGAGGAGAGGGGAGTGTCTGAAAGAATTTTCACTGCAGGTTCATTATCCAATTTCAATTAAAATATGTTCATATTACTTAAAATTTCTAAGTATTATCTAAAGCTTAGACGTTAATTTATATAGATCCACCATAAATTTTTGAAGGTGGTAGAATAATTCTCTAGACATTTTCACTTTCGGTTTCTTGAAACATCTATTTCTCAGTATTGTCTATAGATAGGGCTTATATAATGGCAGATATGGATTTAGCACGAAATTTCACAGGGGGTAAAAATACTTACTATTTAATTTCACTTCTGGTTCTGTAAATGTCATTTCAAATAAGACATTTCTGTTTTCATTGAAACATCTATTTTTAAGGATCGGTTATAAATAGAGATTATAATTTAACACTAAACATACCATGACCGGTCACATGACCAGTTGTAAACTTTTGATTAGAAAATTCACATATAATGTTATTATGCCAACGGCCCTACCGTGCTGAAAACACCGGTTCTCGTTAGACCACCGAAGTCAAGCAGCATTGGGCGCGGTTAGTACTTGGGTGGGTGAGCACCTGGGCACACCGCGTGCTGTTGGCATACTTCGGGCGCGGTAGCCCGGTGGTTTGCGCTCTGGATTTACACGCTGCTACAACTGCCGCCGTGTTCATGCGGAGTACGATCACGTTAAACATGTGGGTCCGTAAGTCCTTCCGAGAGGTTGGTGGCAGGGGAAGGAGGGTACGGTCCCTGTGGATGCCTCCCCTCACTGGGTTCCGGTCTAAATTGGGTGGCACTTCCATGCCATCATCGAAATTTCAATAAAGTGCATAAAATTTCAAGTTGCAAGTAAAGGTGACAAAAACTAAGAGGCATTACTAATTAGTCTATATTTTGTTTTTACAGCGTTACTCCATTCCTAATCATCACCCTGAAAAAATGTCGAAACATTCAAGACACACCAAATTCTTGGAAATAAGTAATATAGGCGAAGAGTTTTCGGAAATGGATGAAGGTGAACTTTCTGAAGGTGAAGATTATTTGAAAATGATAATGATCTATTAGACACTGAATGTGCACCTACAGATACTTAAGATTAAAAGGAGAATATTGTGAATATAATACGTAGAGGACGAAAAAGAATGAGATTGCTCACAAGTTCTGAAGATGAGAATGAGAAAAATGAGCAGTATATTTCGATTGGTGGCACTGTTTGGGATGAAATGCAAATAGATGCTACATCTGGAAGAGCAGCATTTCATAACATTTTCAAGAAATAATCAGGTTCAACGGGATATGCAAAAACGTAATATTATAAAGGGTAAAGTGAAGACTGCATTTTCGTTAATAATTGACACACCGTATTGTAAAATATATAAGAATATGTACAATAGAAGAAGCAAATCGAGTTTTAGAAACCAAATGGAGTCTATTACCTTAAAGTTTGTTTAATATTTCATTACTAAAATCAATATTACCTGCATTCAATCAGAAAAAATAAAGTTTTTGTCTAAAGACTGGTCATTTGACCGATAACGGTACTAATAGGTATATATTGAGTGTCGGTTCGTTTAGTATTAAGCCTTACATTACGACTGATAAGGATGGTCCATGAACGTTTGGAGGATGTTGAAGAGTTCACTAAGAATTTCCTTTTGCAATTTTTTTTACTCTTCCAGCTCCCTTTTTTGAAATACTTTCTTGAAATATATTGTTTGAATTTAAATACAGCTTAGATGACGAATAATATGAATTCAGCATCCAATTCCAGGTAGGTTGGGAGTTTACTAGTGATTTCCACTTCCTGTTTTTCCGGTTAAAATTTTTTATTTTTTAGACATCTAATTCTCACAAACGACTGTGGATAGAATTTAGATTATGACTGATATGGATTCAGCATCCAATTCTATGGGAGTAGGGGAATTCATGGAGTATTTTAGCTTTAGTTTTTGCTCCAATTTTGGTTCAAATATTTCCTCGCAAACTTGTATTGTTTTCATAACCAGCTATAAATATAACTTTGATGATACCTGATAAGCATACTGTCGGCCCAAGGATATCTCAAATACCATAAGGAATAGGATATTAACATTTGGTAGGTATTCAGTTCTTACCCCAAAAGGGTGCATGATTACCTAAGCTAATGGAAGTTTTCTCGAGGGGGTGTACTACCTCCCGAGTTGTGTTCCTCTGTCGGTCCATGAATGTCTCCAATACCATAAGACATAGGAAGCAAAAATGTGATAAGTGTTCAATTCTTGCCACAAAAGGGTGCATGATTATGTAAGCTAAAGGAAGTTTTCTCGAAGGGGTGTACTACCTCCCGAATTGTGTTCCTCTGTCGGTTCCTGAATGTCTCAAATACCATAAGACATAGGAAGCAAAAATGTGATAAGTGTTCAATTCTTGCCACAAAAGGGTGCATGATTATCTAAGCTAAAGGAAGTTTTCTCGAAGGGGTGTACTACCTCCCGAATTCTGTTCCTCTGTCGGTTCCTGAATGTCTCAAATACCATAAGACATAGGAAGTAAAAATGTGATAAGTGTTCAATTCTTGCCACAAAAGGGTGCATGATTATCTAAGCTAAAGGAAGTTTTCTCGAAGGGGTGTACTACCTCCCGAATTGTGTTCCTCTGTCGGTTCCTGAATGTCTCAAATACCATAAGACATAGGAAGCAAAAATGTGATAAGTGTTCAATTCTTGCCACAAAAGGATGCATGATTATCTAAGCTAAAGGAAGTTTTCTCGAAGGGGTGTACTACCTCCCGAATTCTGTTCCTCTGTCGGTTCCTGAATGTCTCAAATACCATAAGACATAGGAAGCAAAAATGTGATAAGTGTTGAATTCTTGCCACAAAAGGGTGCATGATTATCTAAGCTACAGGAAGTTTTCTCGAGGGGGTGTACTACCTTCCGAATTGTGTTCCTTTGTCGGTTCCTGAATGTCTCAAATACCATAAGACATAGGAAGCAAAAATGTGATAAGTGTTCAATTCTTGCCACAAAAGGGTGCATGATTATCTAAGCTAAAGGAAGTTTTCTCGAAGGGGTGTACTACCTCCCGAATTCTGTTCCTCTGTCGGTTCCTGAATGTCTCAAATACCATAAGACATAATAAGCAAAAATGTGATAAGTGTTCAATTCTTGCCCCAAAAGGGTGCATGATTATCTAAGCTAAAGGAAGTTTGCTCGAGGGGGTGTACTACCTCCCGAATTGTGTTCCTCTGTCGGTTCCTGAATGTCTCAAATACCATAAGACATAGGAAGCAAAAATGTGATAAGTGTTCAATTCCTGCCACAAAAGTGTGCGTGGTTATCTAAGCTAAAGGAAGTTTTCTCGAGGGGGCGTACTACCCCCCGAGTTGTGTTCCTCTGTCGGTCCATGAATGTCTCAAATACCATAAGACATAGGAAGCAAAAATGTGATAAGTGTTCAATTCTTGCCCCAAAAGGGTGCATGATTATCTAAGCTAAAGGACGTTTCCTCGAGGGGGTGTACTACCTCCCGAATTGTGTTCCTCTGTCGGTTCCTGAATATCTCAAATACCATAAGACATAGGAAGCAAAAATGTGATAAGTGTTCAATTCTTGCCACAAAAGGGTGCATGATTATCTAAGCTAAAGGAAGTTTTCTCGAGGGGGTGTACTACCTCCCGAATTGTGTTCCTCTGTCGGTTCCTGAATATCTCAAATACCATAAGACATAGGAAGCAAAAATGTGATAAGTGTTCAATTATTGCCACAAAAGGGTGCATGATTATCTAAGCTAAAGGAAGTTTTCTCGAGGGGGCGTACTACCCCCCGAGTTGTGTTCCTCTGTCGGTCCATGAATGTCTCTAATACCATAAGACATAGGTAGTAAAAATGTGATAAGTGTTCAATTCTTGCCCCAAAAGGGTGCATGATTATCTAAGCTAAAGGAAGTTTTCTCGAGGGGGGTGTACTACCTCCCGAGTTGTGTTCCTCTGTCGGTTCCTGAATATCTCAAATACCATAAGACATAGGAAGCAAAAATGTGATAAATGTTCAATTCTTGCCACAAAAGGGTGCATGATTATCTAAGCTAAAGGAAGTTTTCTCGAGGGGGCGTACTACCCCCCGAGTTGTGTTCCTCTGTCGGTCCATGAATGTCTCTAATACCATAAGACATAGGTAGTAAAAATGTGATAAGTGTTCAATTCTTGCCCCAAAAGGGTGCAGGATTATCTAAGCTAAAGGAAGTTTTCTCGAGGGGGGGTGTACTACCTCCCGAGTTGTGTTCCTCTGTCGGTTCCTGAATATCTCAAATACCATAAGACATGGGAAGCAAAAATGTGATAAATGTTCAATTCTTGCCACAAAAGGGTGCATGATTATCTAAGCTAAAGGAAGTTTTCTCGATGGGGCGTACTACCCCCCGAGTTGTGTTCCTCTGTCGGTCCATGAATGTCTCTAATACCATAAGACATAGGAAGCAAAAATGTGATAAATGTTCAATTCTTGCCCCCAAAAGGGTGCAGGATTATCTAAGCTAAAGGAAGTTTTCTCGAGGGGGTGTACTACCTCCCGAGTTGTGTTCCTCTGTCGGTTCCTGAATATCTCAAATACCATAAGACATAGGAAGCAAAAATGTGATAAATGTTCAATTCTTGCCACAAAAGGGTGCATGATTATCTAAGCTAAAGGAAGTTTTCTCGAGGGGGGCGTACTACCCCCCGAGTTGTGTTCCTCTGTCGGTCCATGAATGTCTCTAATACCATAAGACATAGGTAGTAAAAATGTGATAAGTGTTCAATTCTTGCCCCAAAAGGGTGCATGATTATCTAAGCTAAAGGAAGTTTTCTCGAGGGGGGTGTACTACCTCCCGAGTTGTGTTCCTCTGTCGGTTCCTGAATATCTCAAATACCATAAGACATAGGAAGCAAAAATGTAATAAGTGTTCAATTCTTGCCCCAAAAGGGTGCATGATTATCTAAGCTAAAGGAAGTTTTCTCGAGGGGGTGTACTACCTCCCGAGTTGTGTTCTTCTGTCGGTCCATGAATATCTCAATACCAAAAGACATATAAAGCAAAAATGTGATAAGAGTTCAATTCTTGCCCCAAAAAGGGTGCATGATTATCTAAGCTAATGGAAGTTTTCTCGACAGAGTGTGTGCTACCCCCCGAGTTGGGTTCCTCTGTCGGCCTATAAATTTCTCAAATACCATAAGGAATAGAAAGATAAAATTTGGTAGGTATTCGGGTCGTACCCCAAAAGGGTGCATAGCGATGGGAAATTTTCTGGAGGGGGTATACTATTCCGGAGTTAATTTCCACTGTCTGGCTAGAAATGTCCAATAGTCAGCTTTATTATTATTGACATTTTCTCTATAGAAGCAAAGTTGAATATTGAACTCTTTTTAACTGTTAATGAAGGAAATGAAGGTTGTCAATGAAGCTTGTCTGCCAATAAAGGAAAGGCTAAGTCTGTCGATGAAGGCTATAAAGTACCTTGCTACCCCATTCGGGAATCGAACTTCAAGTCTTCATACTGGTCAGCCGATTTTTTACCGTTGAGCTACTGGGAAGGGATTGCATGACTTTATTGTAGCAATGAACTCTGCATTCTCCACTCTCTAATGTCAGTTCGGCATGCAACTGACAATCCGGCTGACCACTTCCTGCTATTTTTATTTCGAGTTAGCCTACCACTGTTATTGTTATCCTCCAGCTTAGCTTCCTACTTGGTCGTTTACAACCCGATTTGAAATCAGTGCTCAATATACCAGAGTTCACTGAATCCGTGCTATTCATAGGAGGTTACTTTTAGACCTCCGACATTTTTGCACTAGTCTACAGGCAGGACCGCCACGCATAAATGTGCACCGCACAAGGGCGCCATTTAAATTTTTATTTAGAAACATGTCATTTTGAGAAGGAAGTTTAATTTTTGCTAAAAGAATTTTAGTTTTCAATTCGGACGAAAAATGAACATTTTATACAATGAGATTTTCTTTTCGGTAAACACATCCAATATTAACAATTGAGGTGTGGATCATATGGTCCATCCTTTTTCCAATACTGTCGATTAAATGAGTTCTCTAGTTGCTCTGATTGAATAAGTTGTATGAAAATCTTCCGTTTTGCTTCGTTCGCAGAGGAGATAAGAGAACAAATGACTAAGGATACTTGTTCGAAGAGCATTCATCGCCTCAAGGCCTAGGGGTGCGTTGCCTACAAGGAATTAACCATATATTTTGATCTTTGGGCACTACATAATTGCTTTTAAATTTGTTGGGTAGTTTCATTTAAAACCAGAAAGATCAAAGATCAATCATGCATAAAGCATTGATTATGAAGCACATTCCAACTGAAATGCAGTTTTGTTTAAACATATTTAAAATGCGATACATTCAGTACTACAATAATTTATTATATTTTAAAACTTAAAACTTCATTGAAAAAATGAACTTTATTCAAATAACGTCAACGAAATATAAATCGTCTGACTCTCTATGCAAAGGTAATGAGTATTTCATTCATATCACTTTTATTCCAGACTCCAGAGCTAAATAACTTTGCTTGAAAAAATTTCAGCAATTCTTATACAACGCATCTTACAATCACTTGTTTACATTCTTCATCCTTTAAAAGTTAGGTTTAGTTGAAGAAATAACCAAAGTATGATGATCATTTAAATTTAAAAACATTGTAATTGCGTTGGCACAGAATATAGGTGCACAGAAAATACGCAAAAAATAAGCGGTTTTCGGACGGTTGCAACACTAAATATAAATTTAAAAGCACTTTTAAAATCTCGATTTCGACACATCGGAAAGAATCCGGTCGTCCAAATTGTTACTCAAGTCCTCTGGATGAGTCGGACGGCCTGGGGTTTCCACATCGGAAAGAACAATGGATGTCATATTTTATTTTGCAATGAGTCACGTGATTTCTTCATATATCATAGGTGGAAACCCCAGGCCGTCCGACTCATTCAGAGGACTTGAGTACATATACCATAGGTGTAATTATTATTTCAATTTTATCTAAAAAATATCGAACTTATTTTGCTGAAATTTTTTCATATAATTTATGGGATAATTTCAATAATTCCTAATATTTTCGAAGCAATTTGTGAATTTTAACTTTGCTTGAAAAATGTTTGAAAAATTAGTCCCATAGGGTTCAATGTATTTCACTTTTTTAACCAGGGTTCAATCGAAAACTAATTGGGTGATATTATTCATTTACATTTCCAAATGTTCCACAGAAACCTATCAACAACATACTAAAATTTCATTCTGATAAAGTCATTTTTACGGCAGTCATCATGCGAACTTGACAGGCAGACAGAATGAACAAAGTTATAAACACTTTTCAACTATGTTGAAAATTGTTAAAAAGGATGGACAGCGTTTTCGTTACCGAGAGCCAAATTGATGAACCGTACAAACAGAATGCAATATTTTGAGAGAATCAGCGTAAGGTTTAGATGTATGTATTATTGGAAAAAGGCAAAAATCAAAGATTTATATCCAAAGAGGACATTTAATAATTGTTATATGCTTTCTGTTTACGTAGTCTGAGTGCAAGTACATTTCTTTTAGAAAACATAAAATTTGCACACCCCAACCCCTAGTAATGCGCCTTCACAAATTAGTCACAACTGCTATTCTAGTTAAGGAACTTTAGAAGTTAGAATTTCTGCGTCATAGCTACATATCCAAAAGTCAAGCAACAAAGTAAAAAATCTGATGTGGGCAACACATGACTTTCCTTATATAATGTAATGAATTTACTACTTTTACAGTAAAAAAATAGGTTTTTCTTATAGTAGATACTAATATTCTTTCCAAGATATTGAATTTTCGACAATTAGTCATCATTTTCATTAATTTAGCGTCATTTGTATCCATTTGGCGAGATTTTCGTTAATTTGGCAACATTTCAAAAACATTCAAAACATTTCAACATTCATTTTTTGGCAACATTTCGGCATTCCGCCAAATTCGTCGCCAAAATCTCGCCAAGCGTTATGGACGAAGAAATAAGTTGTTCTTACAGCAGATAAATGACTATTGGCGTTCAAATACAAAAGTATTACTCAAAGTATCTTTTTTCATGAATGGAACGAGATAGGTACACGAGAATGATGTCACCCAATTTATCGCATGGTATTACATATGAAAAGTGAACATGTTTCTCAATAGGAAATATTTTTTTTTTCATTTTATATGACTTTTTAATAATTTTTTTGAAAAATGTGCAATATCTAGAGAACGGTTCATGTTAGCGTTCTAAAATTTATGTCAATCGTTTTCTAATGAAAAATTACATAAGAAATGTCTATTTGCGTAACTTTATTAGTGGTTTTGATTTTTTGACGATTTTTTCAAAATTTTATTCGAAAATTTAGGGGGGTTCTGAACATTCGATTGCGCATAAAAACAATAGACTTCCAGTGTTTACGGATTGGGATTTTTGTACTAAATTTGGTTCGAATCGGTCCATTCGTTCGTCAGTTATCGTCTCCACAGACTCACTGACACACACACACACACACACACACACATACTTTCACACACACACACACACACACACACACACACACACACACATACACGCACACAGACATCACTTCAAAAATGTTTGATTCGTGATCAGGGATGCTTGAAACGTGCTCCCCCGTCGAAAACTCGAATTCGAATTTTCGACCCCGTCACAATACTTTCCTTATACATTATGTATATAAGGAAAGTAAAAATATGATGTAGGCAGCACATGACTTTCCCTGCAGATTTATATCCACGTTCTCTTTATTTTAATTAAATTTAATTGACTTTTCATTCAATTTTCGTTCTCATTTGGTTCTTATTTTCAAAGGTGACGTAGAGAAAATACAAAAACAGTAAAATATCTCGATAAAGGCTAGTCCTAGTGTAATGGGGTTGGTCTTATTATTTTCGTCGTTAAAAATTACGTAAAAAACCAGCATTTAATGGATATATTTGAGCATACGTAGTTTTTTATTTTAGATCATGACGATTTATGCGGGCCATTTTGCAAAAAGAGTCAGGTTAATTTTTTTCCGAATCGTACGAAAATCTAATCAGCACCAAGGAAATACACAAGAGACTTATCTACCGCATTTTCGGTCTGAAATTCAATCCATTAGTTTTTCAGCTAGAGTGGATACAAGACATGTTTGCGGTCCATAACTTAGAAATGCGGTTTTTTTTATCCCGAATTGTACCCAAAACTAATCAGCACCAGATTCGCCCATTAGTGAAATACCTATCAAATTTTATGAAATTCGGTCAATTAGATTTTTAGTTGGAGTGGATACAAAATATTCACAGACAGACAGACAGACAGACGCACAGATACACAGACAGACATACAGACACACACACACAAATGTCACGCCAAAAATGTTTTCGCGTTCTAGAGGTCTCGAAACGTGTAGATCCGTCGAAAACTCGAGTTGCTATTTTCGACATGATTTCAATTCTTTCCCTATACATTACCATGTATTGCAGGGAAAGTAAAAAAAATCTGTTGTGAGCAGCACATGACTTTCTCTGAAGACTTATATCCACGTCCTCTTTATTTTAATTCATTTTTCGTTCTCATTTGGTAAGTGAGCTTATTTTCAAAGGTGACGTACAGAAAATACGAAAAAACTAAAACAAGTCTAAAGTCTAGTCCTAGTGTAATGGGGTGGATCTTATTCTTTTCTGCGTTAAAAATTACGTGCAAAACAAGCATTTAATGGATATCTTTGAGCATACGTAGTTTTTTATTTTAGATTTTGACGATTTTTACTAGCCATTTCGCAAAAAAAGGCAGGTTATTTTTTTCCGAATCCTACCAAAATCTAATCAGCACCAGGGTGACAAGCGACTTATCTACCTAATTTTGTGAAATTTGGTCCATCAGTTTTTGAGCTAAAGTCGATACAGGCTATTGCGGGACATTTCGCAAAAAAGGCGGGATCTTTTATCTCGAATCGTACCCAAAGCTAATCAGCAGCAGATTCGCCCACAAGTGACTCACCTACCAAATTTTATGAAATTCGGTCAATTAGTTTTTTAGTTAGAGTGGATACAAAATCTGCAGAGACAGACAGACACACAGACAGACAAACACAGGGACAGACAGACACACAGACAAACGTCACGCTAAACATAGTTTTTTTGTATTCTAGAGGTCTCGAAACGCGTAGATCCGTCGAAAACTCGAGTTGGGATTTTCGATATGATTCCAATACTTTGCCTATACATTATTATGTATTGCAGGGAAAATGAAAATATGATGTGGACAGCAAATGACTTTCTGTGCAAACTTATTTATATCCACGTTCTATTTATTTTAATTAAATTTAATTCATTTTTAATTCAATTTTCGTTCTCATTTTGTAATTGAACTCATTTTCAAAGGAGGCATAGAGAAAATATGAAAAAACTAAAATATATCGAGAACGGCTAGTCCTAGTGTAATGGGGTTGATCTTATTATTTTCTTCGTTAAAAATTACGTATAAAACAAGCAGGTTAATGGATATATTTGAGTATACGTAGTTTTTTATTTCAGATTTTGACGAATTTTGCTGGCCAATTTGCAAAAAAAAGGCAGGCTATTTTTTTCCGAAGCATACCAAAATCTAATCAGCACCAGGGTAACCCACAAGTGACTTATCTGCCGAATTTTGTGAAATTCAGTCCATTAGTTTTTCAGCAAGAGTGGATACAGCCAATTTTTTCCGGCCATTTCGCAAAAAACAGGCGTTCTTTTTATCACGAATCGTACCCAAAACTAATCAGCACCAGATTCGCCCACTAATGACTTACTTCCCTACCAAATTTTATGAAATTCGGTCAATTGGAGTAGATACAAAATCTGTACAGACAGACAAACACACACACAGACGTCACGCTAAAAATAGTTTTTTCGCATTCTAGAGGTCTCGAAACGTGTAGATCCATCGAAAACTCGAGTTGTGATTTTTAACATGATTGCAATACTTTCCCTATACATTAACATGTATTGCAGGGAAAGTAAAAAACGGATATATAAGAAAATCATTTATTTGAATTCATTGAATTTTCATCAGTTCATGAGGTATAACAAGACACTAGCGAGGGCAAATGCAAAGAAAATTATCAATAAATAATTAAATAATATAGATAAACAAAAACATAGGATTTTGTGTGGCAAAAACAGTTCCCTGGAGTTCTGCCAATACGGAATGGGATGACCTCTGCTGGAAACACATGTCACACATCCTCGATTCATGCTTGAATCGATTTTATTCTTAGTATTATTATTGTCGGTGTGATATGCACTGAAATCACTGAGGGTGTGATGTATCAAAATTATCAAGGTGTGATGTCTACTATAGCTAGAATCTTGGTTTTGATGTCCTTTCCATCTGTCTCATTTTCGAAACCAAGAGAATAAGCTTAAATTTCGAAAATTCGAATTAGGCGTGAGGATGCAGAGGTATAATTAAAAATATTAATACCACTTTGCTTAATTATCGAGCAGTTCCGCTCTAGCAAGAATCTTGGTTTTGGTCTCATTCAATCTGTCTCAGCTTCCAGATTAAAGGAAAAATCGTATATTTAGGAGATTCGAATGAGGGGAAACGATGCAAAGGGATATAAAAAAATCTGATGTGGGCAGCACATGACTTTCCTTATATAATGCAATGAATTTACTACTTTTACAGTTAAAAAAATGTTATTCTTATAGTAGATACTTATATTCTTTCCAAGATATTGAATTTTCTTCAATTAGTCGTCATTTTCATTGATTTAGCGTTATTTTTATTCATTTAGCGAGATTTTTGTTAATTTGCCAACAATTAAAAATGTCGCCAAGTTGGCGACATTCCGCCAAATTCGTCGCCAAAATCTCGCCAAGCGTTATGGATGGGGAAATAAGTTATTCTTACAGCAGATAAATGACTATTGGCTTTCAAATACAAAAGTATTATTCAAAGTATATTTTTTCATGAATGGAACGAGCTAGATCCACGAGAATGATGTCACTCAATTTATCGCATGGTATTACATATGAAAAGTGAACATGTTTCTCAATAGGAATTTTTTTTTTATGTGACTTTTTCATATTTTTTTTAAAAATATACAATATCTCGAGAACGGTTCATGTTAGCCTTCTAAAATTTATGCCAATCGTTTTCTAATGAAAAATTACATAAGAAATGTCTATTTGCGTAACTTTATTAACGGTTTTTATTTTTTGACGATTTTTTCAAAATTTCACTCGAAAATTTAGGGGGATTCTGAACATTCGATTACGTATAAAAACAATAGGCTTCCAGTGTTTACGGATTGTGATTTTTGTACCAAATTTAGTTCGAATCGGTCGTTAGTTATCGTCTCAAAAGACTCACTGAGACACACACACACATACTTTCACACACATGCACATACTTTCACACACACACACACATACTTTCATACACATACTTTCACACACACACACACACATACTTTCACATACACACACAGACATCACTTCAAAAATGTTTGATTCGTGATCAGAGATGCTTGAAACGTGTTCTCCCGTCGAATACTCGAATTCGAATTTTCGACCCCGTCACAATACTTTCCTTATACATTATGTATATAAGGAAAGTAAAATATCGAAATTATTCTTATTCAATCCGTAGGGAAACTGATACATTATACTATATGAGGGGAGGGGAGGTAAAGTGAAACATGCTATGTATGTAAGAACAGTAATACATTATATTGCATGTAGGGACAGAGATATATTATACGTATGCAGAGAAAGTAAAAATTATAAGATTAAACACGGGAAACAATGTATTTTTTTCATACCGATTTTAATCTTTAAGATGCTCCCTCAGGGATAGTGAATTGCAGAGAGTAATTGGATATTGTTCGTGCCTGAAAAGAACGTGACGTACTTTCTTATAATGAAGGGATTTAAGCGACTTTTTCTAGCATTAAAGTAAATAATCTTTGTTTTAACTATATTATTATATTTCCCTATGTTTTATAACAAAGAGTAATTGCACATTGTTTTTTTGATCTCCTCTGTTATGTCAGAAGAAATATTTCTTTCAAATTTTAATTTAATAATGCAACCACTGTTAATACTGACAGAAATTCTACTTGAAAACAAAGTTTAATTTTTTTATAGTTTTTAATCTGAGTAGCGACTTGATTTTATTACTTTCTCTGCAATACATGGTAGTGTATAAGGAAAGTATTGGTATCATGTCGAAAATCGCAACTCGAGTTTTCGACGGATCTATACGTTTCGAGACCTCTAGAATACGAAAACAATTTTTTTAGCGTGACGACTGTGCGTGTGTGTCTGTCTGTGTGTCTGTTTATCTGTGTGTCTGTGTATCTGTGCAATGTATGTATCCACTCTAACTCAAAAACTAATGGACCGAATTTCATAAAATTTGGTAAATAAGACCCTTGGGTGTGACCCTGGTCTGTCTGTGTGTTTGTCTGTGTTTCTGTGTGTCTGTGTGTATCTGTCTGTGCAGATTTTGTATACTCTCTAACTAAAAAACTAATGGGCCGAATTTCACAAAATTTGGTAGGTAAGTCACTTGTGAGCGAATCTGGTACTGATTAGTTTTGGGTACGATTCGGGATAAAACAACCCGTCTTTTTTTGCGAAATGGTCCGCAGAAGCTTGTATACACTCTAACTGAAAAACTAATGGACCGAATTTCGCAAAATTCGGTAGATAAGTTGCTTGTGGGTCATTTTGGTTCTGATTAGATTTTGGTACGATTCGAAAAAAATAACCTGCATTTTTTTGCAAAATGGCCCGCAAAAAATCGCGAAAATTTAAAATAAAAAACTACGTATGCTCAAATATATCCATTAAATGCTTGTTTAGTACGTAACTTTAACGAAGAAAATAATAAGACCAACCCCATTACACTAGGACTAGCCGTTCTTGAGATATCTTAGTATATAGTATTTTAGATATTCGTATTTTCTCTACGCCACATTTGAAAATAAGTCCATTTACCAAATGAGAACGGAAATTGAAGTGAAAGTGAATTAAATTTAATTAAAATAAAGAGAAAGTGAATATAAGTCTGCAGGGAAAGTGATGTGTTGCTCACATCAGATTTTTTCGGTTGTAATAAAGTGAAAATTGTTACATTGAAAAATAGAACTTCGTTAGTATATCAATTAATTAATAATAGTATCAACTGGTTCTGAAGGTATAAAACAGAATATATCTTCCGAATAAGAAAGACAGAGCAGCTACTTCAGTCAAAACAAATGAGGTTTATGTTACTAGAGAGTTACATACAAAAGACAGGAAGTATGGTGTTGCCATTTAGAAAAAAACATTAGAAGTAAAAACCAAAGATAAATAAGATTTTATATTTAAATTCCTGATAAAAAATTATTTGAGAATACTTAATTTGATGCAATTCAAATAAAAGTTGGAACTTTCAAAGTGAGCATGCATATAATGCAACCAATTCAGACACATTGGAAACAAAATTTTGTGATAAGGCTTTCACACCTCTGTGTTAAAATTGTATATTAAAGTATTGTTTTATTTCTGTGTGATTGAAAGTGTCAATTTCGAAATATAAATGTCTTTTCTACATGTTTTCAATTACATTGACTTTTAAGGGAAGTGAACTCTAAAATCGCAAAAGTGTTTATGTTCCAGAAAAATAGTAATAGTTTTGTATTTTCGCTTCTCAGTCACTAGTTGGGAACTTGCAGGTTTTGCGCACGCGCGCGTTTGAAAAAGGATTTTGGAAGCAGAGTGGAAGGAGTCGTGGAAAAATGTAGACGTGTGTGTTTGATTCGCGTATGATCGCGAATTTTAAGAAAAGGTGGATTAATTTTGAAAGTGGAAGGATGTGATTAAAATATGTAACATAGTTCGACAAGTTGTGCGTAGAGTCGTTTGGCTCGGTTCAGAGATGAGTCACTCGTGTTTTTAAATGAATCAGCCTGGTAGTAATGGAATAATGAGTCTTGTGAAAAGAGAAAATGGTTCTTTCACTGGTCGGCTTGAATCGCTAATAGGGCTAGAGGGAAAGCTCATTTTACAGCGATTTGTATTTGCCTGACTCCTCCTTGTGTCCTAAGGTACGAATCAACCAATCTCCGTAACCAACCAAGATGTCGAATTCCGCCAGCATGATGTTGTGTAGTCAAGTTTCCCGACCATTATGGATTTTGCTCTGCGCAAGAATCTCGATGAGTTTATGCCGAGAGTCCATCCTGATATCCTTTCCCATGGTACAGAATTGTAAATGTTATATTTAAAAGAGACGAGGTAAAGTTTTATATATATTTAGTCTTCCACCTAACGAATAGAGTGTTAATTGTCAAATCCTCGTGAGTATCAAGTCATTGATGATGTTATATGAAAATGTCGTATATGTTCAAAGTATACAAATGTGATATATAAATGTCAAGTATAATATGAGGAATATTGTGTTTATTTTATGTATCAGAAAATATGTGTATTCTCTTGGTTCCTCTTCCTCCAGGGGTGTTCTTAATGGTCACCCTACCGAGTGTAACTCTGAGTTATTGCGAGAAATGCTTGTACTCCACTGTTTTCGATCAACTGCCTTGTTATTTCATGTTTAATAAATGTGTTTGATTTCAAAACTTTGTCTTCTCTGTCGAGTATACCAAAACGTTCGCGACAATTTGGACATTTTCATTTAATGATTTAGCTTTCATAATCACTGTTACATCTCATTTTTTTTTCAATTGATTACAACCTTACCTTGATGGTGGCAAATAAAATTCAGTAGTCATTGATTTCAAAGTTGTTGGTTTGCCAAGTCTACCTATTTTGCTTGCATTATCCTCAATTTGCATGTCAATCAGTTAGCCAAATATATAACCAATAATAGGCAAAAAAAACTTTGCACTATTAATTATGTAAAGCTATAAGCTGTACAAATCTTCATTTAGTGACTGGATGAAAAAGAATGATGCAAAATTTCAAATATTTATATAGCAAAAATATTAATTTTAACTTTTACTCCAAACAGAAAACCTTTATATTTGAAACTCAAAAGCATTTATACTATAGTAGGTTAAGTGTCTGAAAGTAAACAATTTCATGAACGGAAATTTTTTCAACATAAAACCGATAGAAAAATCTGATGTAAGCAGGACATGACTTTCTCTGCAAACTCAAATCCATGTTTTCTTTCGTTCTTTAATAATTCATTATATTGAGTTTAATTGCACAAAATAACACTGAATTTCCACTTTTAAATAAATTTTTGATTTGATCTGGTAATTAGACATTTTTTCATAATTTAATTAGACATTTTTTCAAAGTGTGACAAAAATGCAAAAAAAACTTAAATATTTAGAAAAAGATTAGCCCTAGAGTAATCGGGTTGGTCTTATTCTTTACCTTTTAAAAAATTACGTATAAAACAAGCATTTAATTGATACATTTGAGTATGCCCAGTTCCTTATTTTATATTTTGGCGATTTTTACGGGCCATTTCGTAGAAACAGGCAGGTTGTTCTTTTAGAATCGTACCAAAATCTAATCAGTACCACGGTATCCCACAAATGATTTATCTACCAAATTTTATTAAATTTGGTCAATTGGTTATTTAGATACAGTGGATACGTGAGATTTTTGTGGGCCATTTCGCAAAAGAAGGAGGGTTCTTTTATTCCGAATCGTACCAATATCGAATCAACACCAGGGTAACACACAAGTAAATCATCTATAAAATTTTATGAAATTCGGCCAAATAGTTTTTGAGTTAGAATGGATACATGCATTGCCCCCAAAAAACAGACCCACATACAAACGTCAAGCTAAAAATAGTGTTTCGTGTTCTAGATTAGAGGTCCCAAAATGTGTATATCCGTCGAAAACGTAAGCTGCGATGTTCGGCATATTATTCCAATACTTTCCCAACACATTACCATGTATTGCAGGGAAAGTAAAAATAAAGAAAAACACAAAGTATGATGATGTGTGTGATGATTGTAAACATATTTGTATTTGGCCAATGATATTAAATAAATTTAGTTCTTTAAAACTCAAAATGATTGTTCGAGAGAAAAATACATTTATTATATGAATTAATTTAATCTGTCAAAACATTTACAGCAGATTCTTTATTATTTGGAAAATTATTACTGAAGCAGTGTAAACAAATATCCCGTCTTAAATAACACTGTAAATCGCAATTCCTCGTCAAAAATATAAATATCACTACCTGCCATGAAAGAATATAATCTATTGAAAGAATAAAACAAGATATTCTTCATATAGATTTTTATGAATAATTCATTTAAAAACGAATGTGCTAGCCAGGAATTTATTTACTTTTCAAAATGCAGGGACAGAAACAAATTTCCCACAAAATAATAAGTAAAACAGGAGTGTCAAACCCAAAAATAGAAAAAATGAAAATGATAAACCCCTAAAAGTAGGAAAAAATAGAATCTACAAATTAAATAGGGGGGAAAATCACAAATCCTTTAAAATAAGGAAAATTATAATGTAGAAAATTCAGAAATCTCTGAAACAATCAGGAATTTAAATCTGGGTCCTATAAGGAAAAAATCTGCGTTCCTATACTTATTAACCTTAGAAGAAAAAAAATTGGCGATGGCTAAAATCCAATTCAGTCGGAGTGGTTTTGAGTGAATAAAATATTTCCTTGCATTCTTTATACATATTCAAAACCGTTCAAAATATTAAGTTATTGAAATTAGGACACCTATTCAAAATACTAAAATATCACATTTATAAGCACTATATTTCAAAAACTAAGAACATGATTTGACATCCAATTATATATTCTTGTAAGAATTTCAAGGCTACAAATTACTTGAAATCTACTTATTCCTAATACTTCAAGTTTTTATTCCGATTGAAGCTGAATACACGACCATGAATTTCCCGCCAAAATTTTAATAACTTGCTTATTTAGTAACTTGCGTATTGGCATATAAACTAAACTTTACCTCTGACAAGATTTAAGATCTAAAACCTTGTCTGGTGGGATATAAATACGTACTGGAGTTTCATTCTACCACTTCAAACCACATCAAACATTAAACATATTTGGAACTAGCAGCATATCCGTTCTTCGTACGGAGTATATAATATAAAGAAATGTATAATTCGCAATTATGTGCAAATTCTGTTAAAATATTAAATTTATTACTCCTAAAGAGAAGTTTAAGAATATATGTTCTCACTATGCAAAATTATCTTTACGGGCAGATCTGATGAATAGAACATCCTATCCCTTTTTGTAAGCAAATTTACAAGAAAAAAAGGAATTCAATCAATATATGCAACCCCGTACTACTTATATTGTCGCGGATTAAAAAATATGCCAGTGTGTTAGTAGAAGGTTAGCCGTATTACAATATGTGTCTCAAAAATATTTGCCAAAATAAAATAGATGACATAATAAATTGAAAAATATCAATAATCCCCGTACTCTTTATACCAGAAGGTCGTAATTGATTCCAATATATGCCAATATACATCAAAACATATGCCAATTCACCTGTACTACTTATATTCTCGTAGATTAGAAGATATACCCGTGTATTTGTAGAAGATTACTCGTACAACGTACAATATATGAGTTTAAACAATTTTTGTCATAAAAAAACAATTGCATAATAACTTGAAAATATCAATAATCCCTGAATCAATAATCCCCGAAAATATCAATAATAATAACGTTTAAACCTGAAGACCGTAATTGATATTATCCAGTTAAAAATGCTATAAGAAAAATCAAATCGTTCTTTTCTAAAATATATTTTTATATCCATTTATTTATTATTCAAATCGAAAAATAATGATTAACATTAAGAGACAGATTTAATTTCATTGCGTTTCTGAGCAACATGATATAAGATAGAATAACCCTCATAATCTGCGAAATTAAATAACCATTTTGATTTCTTTATACTTTTCATTGTTCAGTAAAAGCTTGTGAAAAATATACCATGGAGATAGATCTCCAATTTAAATCATGTTTCAAACAATTCATGTTTTCCGAAAGTGACTAATTAGCGCAAAAAATTTCCCATCAAACTCAGAAAGATTTAATTCACTTTCAAACGATTTTCAAGCTTTTCGTTTGGATATACCACGAAGTTAGAGAGTAGAACTCCTAGGAAATAGTTTCGTTTTTCATTAATATCTCGACAACCCCTGGTCTAAGATACTCGAAACTTGGGCTAAATTTATGGGGGCTATTTCAAGGCTATCCACAAAAATTCATCAAATTTGGTTCAGACTTTCTCTCTTGATAATGAGACAAACGAAAATTTCGTTTTTTACTAATATCTCGAGAACCACTGTTCGTAGAAACTCTAAACACTGACTAAATTTTAAGTGGGACTATTTTCAGGCTACCCACAAAATTTCATCAAATTCGGTTCAGCCGTTCTTCCCGTGATGACGGGACAAACAGACAGACAGATTTTCAATTTTATTTATATAGATCCCAAGTTCACTGCACTGCTAAATTTCTTTAAAATAGAGCAAAATATCTCATGCTTGTGCACCAATATTTCACCACTGCGGAAATATGCATTAACAGGTCGAAGTATTAAAATATGTAAATCATAACCACTATAGTTCAAAACTAAGAGCATGATAAAAAATCAAATTAGTATATATCTTTGTAGGGTTTTCAAAGGGCTACAAATTACTTCTTGTAGTTTATATCTAGCATTTTCGGTTGAGCTATAAACATTACAAACTTCGGTGGGAAAAATCAGGAAATGCTTAATATTCTTCAACTTGATAAGACAATTCTATAAGATAACACAACTTGATAAGACACACAAAAAGTATATTATATACATAATTTTTAACGACAAAAAGATTAAAACCAACCCTATTGCTCCAGAGATAGTCGTTTTTAAGATATTTTAGTTTTTTCGCAGTTTTGATGTTCCACCTTTAAAATTAAGTCCCAAATGGAAACGAAAATTGAATTAAAAGTGCAAGTTCAGTGTAATTTAAAATAATTATGGGTGTTATTTTGTGCAGTTAAACTCAATTTAATGAATTATTGAAGAAATAAAAAGAACATATGAGTATGCAAGGAAAGTCTTGAGTTGCCCACATCAGATTTTCTTTCTCAACATCATTGTTCTACAAATGTGATATTTCATATGTGATTTTTTTCCTATTAATGTGCTCTGCACTTATATAACATTTATTATTTGATAAGAATTATTTTTAAAATGCGGTATTAGTAGCAATTAATTTTTACCTATTTTACGTTAATGCAATGAGAAGCTGAAATAAAAAGAATTGAACTTTTCTAGCTAACTATACTATAAAAATAATTTTAATTTGAAAATTATCTATGCGATTTTCCGGCTTTACAATCAGCCTTGATTACAAAATGCCAAGTAAGAAAATTTAAGGTATAATGAATATATTCATGACGTAATTTCATAAATTTTTCTTTATGTACTACCATAGAATTCCGTCAATTGATTCTGTTGATTGAATAAAATAAAAAAAATGTCGTTGAATAAAATAAAACTTTCATATATTTGTCTATTTTCAGAAGAAAATTCTGAGTCTCCGCAATATTTAATCACATTTGAGGAGGTGGATCAGAATTCTACTTGTTTCTGCCACCAGAAAATTCCCAATAAGTGCACCTCCATTACATTTTCTGTCGCATTTCAAAATATAGATTGGTAGAATTCTACAGCAGATGACTCTCTCAATTGAGCCTTTTTAATTGAAATTTAATTCTTTATAATGCATTGTATTAAATTATTCAAAATCACTTCCTCACTGTACAATTCCCAGTTTATTAATTATCTCTGTTCAAATTTAATTAAATTTCTCATAAACTAATTTGAGTTATATTGATCAGTTTAGTTGAAATGGTGGAACATACAAAAGAATATCAATTTGCAATTATCAAATTGTACTCATTTTATTTCTGTGCAAATGGTATTAAAACCTGAATACTGAATACATTCCCAAAGAGATGGAGAAATAAATGCTTTCTGACACACTTCACAAGTGACCGGTCGTCCAAATAGTTGCTCAAGTCCTCTGGATGAGTCGGATGGCCTGGGTTTTCCACACTTCACAAGTGAATGACTTTTCACTAGTATAAATGCATACGTGTAATGTTTTAATTAGGTAATATATATTCTAGTGATATTTGAAATAGAAAAGAGAGGTTTGGATGAGTTGTGTGGTCAAAGAGTTCCAAGCCTCACGCAAAGCAGTTTTCAATCCCGGAACGGAGCTTGGTGGGTAACGGAGGGCTGCAAGATGTTTCCCGAGCATATCCCACACATATTCTATTGGACTCATATCAGCAGAGTTAGCAGGCCACTGCATGTGCTGGATATTTTCAGTTTGAAGGAAGTCGTCAATCAAGGCCGCACGGTGAGGAGATGCGTTTTCATCCCTGAATATGAATTCAGGACCAACAGCACCTCTAAACAATCGGACGGTAGGCTCAAATACTTCGTCTCTGTATCTTTGACAGGTAACCAACCCCGTATCAAAGCCCGCATGATGCCTGGCCAGACCATGACTCCCCCAAACGGAAAACGATGTCTTTCTGTGATGTTTCCTGGGTGATAAAGCGTTCCCCGTTTTCTCCAGATCATGGTGCTATGATAATCAGTTTGCAGTCTAAACCAGGATTTGCCACTGAACATGACATTGCCCCACTGTTGTTCACTCCACTGCCGATGTTTTCTACTCCACTGTAAACGCGCGCGTTTCAGTGCAGACGTCAGGGGGATGCAAACTACTGGCATAGAGACCAATGTGTCTGAGTCTCCTGTAAACAGTTTGTCTCGAAACAATGACTCCTGTGGTGGCTGTCAGAGCTGAGCCCAGCTGTCTGGCAGAACGGTTCTTCTGACGTCGCGGTCTTGCCTAGCGGTTGTTACACTTGGCCGACCTGGAACTGGTAGTTGGGGAACATCTCCAGTGGTTTGGACCCTCTGACACAGTCTAAAAAACACGCACTGGGGCACATTCAGAATTCGAGACGCTTCGGTCTGTGCAGATATTGTATACACTATAACTAAAAAACTAATGGACAGAATTTCACAAAATTTGGTACGTAAGTCACTTGTGGGCGAGTCTGGTGCTGATTAGTTTTGGGTACGATTCGGGATAAAAGAACACGCCTAATTTTGCGAAATGGCCCGCAAAAGCTTGTATCCACTCTAACTAAAAAACTAATGGACCGAATTTCACAAAGTTCGGCAGCTGAGTCATTTGTGGGTCACCCTGGTGCTGATTTGATTTTGGTATGATTCGGAAAAAAATAACCTGCACTTTTTTGCAAAATGGCCCTCAAAAATCGTTCAAATCTAAACTAAAGAACTACGTATGCTCAAATATATCCATTAAATGCTTGTTTAATACGTAATTTTCAGCGAAGAAAAGAATAAGACCAACCCCATTACATTAGGACTAGCCGTTCTCGAGATATTTTAGTTTTTCGTATTTTCTCTACGCCACCTTTGAAAATAAGTCCGGTTACCGAATGAGAACAAAAATTGAATTAAAAGTGAAATAAAGTTAAATAAAATAAAGAGGACGTTGATATAAGTCTGCAGGGAAAGTCATGTGCTGCCCACATCAGATTTTTTACTGTTAACAACGCTCAGTACCGCAGCAATTAACTTGTCTAATCACTTGTTTACATTCTTCATTCATTAAAATTACGCTTCGTTGTAGAAATAATCATATTTTGATGATCATTTAAACTTAAAATATTGTAATTGCATTGGCACAGGATTAAATGCACAGAAAATGCGCAAAAATAAGCGGTTTTAGGATGAATGCAACACTAAATATAAATTACTGAGAAATATTGATCTTGCATAAAGCAATGATTATGAAACACTTTCCAACTGAAATGCAATTTTATTAAGCATCTCTAAAATACGATACATTCACCTGTTATATGGAGTTCGTCGGTGTACTTGGTAGAGGAAGGACGTGCATGCACTGAGCTCCCCACCAAGTGCTCTCCCTGCTTCGGCCTCGTGTTCTCGCATACTGTTGCGATGTCGAATCCATGTGGAGTAACGCTCCGCGAGTATAAAAAGATGTTCGAGATCATCTCTGACAGGCCTGTTTCTGACTACATAAAATAAAAAGAACAATTCGTCTCAGGTTTGGAGACTCCTAAGCCTAAAGCCGTAGACAAATCTTGAATACTGGAACTTTCTTATGAAGGGCTACTAGAGTTAGTCAACCTCAAGCCGGACGATAAACCAATCGAGGATCAAAAGAAGATGCGTGCCAGGATGGCATAGCTGGAACTAAGTATGGAATTCGACGTGGATGCAACCTATCCTGCTGATGGTGAGCCCCCTCCTCCCCCCTCGTGAGTTCTTCTGACGGAAATATTCCTTTTTCTGCTCTTACGACTCAGATTCCTGCCAGCCAATTAAAGAAAAATTCAAGAAATTCAAGAAAATTCAAAAATTTCGGAAATTCTAGGAATGCAAGTTAAAATTGAAAGATACTGCGGTGGGAATCAAACAAGCCAATGTTTTTCTTGTCAGACTTTCCACCACTCTCCCGTCCGTGTTATCTATCCCCCAAACTGGCTTCCGGAAATCGCCCGTCCTCGCCGGGTTAAAATTCGGCGAGGAAGACCAATTTTCGGAAGTTGCCGTCCTCTCGGACGGCTTGAGATTAGATTCCGTAAAAAAAAAAATAACAGATTGTTGTCATCGTAAAATTATGGCGAAAGCCTCCATTTCCCGTGCCATGAGTGAAAATTGAAATGTCGTCACCTGAAAATCCCCCCCCCCCATAAACTTAACTAGTGTGCATTATTAATGCCTTCTTTCTAGGCGAGCCATCAGATCCGCATTGTAACCACAGGCTCTAGTTATTTTCTCACCCCTCATCCTGACCTTTACCCAGTGAATTCGTTGACCGAACGAAAATGGGATATCGCGCTCACGATCGAAGTAACATGTTCTGTTCTCCTTTTCGAGGTCTACATGTGCCGAAATTTCGGATTTTAACAAGATCGACAATAACAATGCTTAAACACGGACCACGCCCGAAGAAATTTATAAATGTAGAATGAACTCGGCCTGAAAATAACTGCGTCTCAGCAGATCCGAAATGATCTATATTCAAATATGTTAAAAACAAATTTTTCAAAATTTTGTACGGAGAATTTAGTTTGTTTCCTTAAACATTAACTTTACATAGCTGAAATAAAAGAAATAAGTTCATGTATTCAATTTAAATCAATTTTAAAATTTTTCAAAATAAATATGTTCGGCCCGGTCGTAACGGACGTTTAAAAAAAAAATGAAAATTAAAAGACTCAACCCGGCTTGAAATAATAGAAAACTCAAGCCCAGCCCGGACCTAAGCCCAAATCCCTTTTTAACTCTTTAAAACCCAAACTATAAAATTTCCATTTGCTGTAATAGACGGGAGTAAATAACAAGTTTGAATTTTTGGAATGGATTCTTCTAGTTTCAGCCAGAAGTGTTTTATTTTCTTCCCCACTTTGGTTTCAACTTTAAAACTAAAAAAGTTAAAATTCATTCATGGCATTTGTTCCAGTTGTTAGACAACTGAAGTTAAGGTATGAAACATTTATTCAGTCTGAAGATTTTAATCTTGATTGACTACATTCCCTAGAAATGAAGAGTGCCAATGAGGTTTAAACTGCTTAAAGACAAGAGGATTTATATGATTATTTATTTACCACGCCTTCAAGTTACCAAACATTGGAAAAAGGAGAGAGATTCCTTACATATCTTACCCCTCTGCCCCCACCCATAGATCAGAATTTCAACGGTCCGGTCCTTTATCGGGGACTCCGCTTCTGGTGAGTTTGATTACGGCGATTAAGCGCTGTGGGGGTGGTAGAAAACCCAGACCACACGACCAACCCATAGGCTAAGCTGTGGGGGTGGTGTATGAATATGCAGTTATCGCACTTCATCGTAAGGCAGTTGGTTCTAATTTATTATTGTTTTGCGATGTATTTAAGCATATATATTAATGAATATAAAGTGAAAAAAAATTCTTAGGAGGACGGGTAAACATTTTCGAGGACAAGTAAAAAATAGCCGTCCTCGCGGACGGGCTAGATTTTTCCGATTTCCCGAAGCCTGCCCCAAATGTATGTGCAGATCCCCATAAAGTTATTGAATGCCTTAAAATTAAAAGTACCCCCTGTACCTGCCCCAACTGCTGTGGCGCCCATCCAGCTAGCTATAGAGCATGCCCTAAATTTCCCAAATCCACGCCCAGAGTCGGTAGAGATTTAAATACCAATTCAAATTCAAATCTTACTATGCAAATAAAAAGCAAACTTATGCAAACCTTTTCCAAAATAACCCAGAAGATTTCCCTGAACTCCCCCAAAAGACTCCAAACCCCAAATCTGAAAATAATAAAGCGACTGAGTTCAACAGAGAATTTATATAGAAATTTTACTAGCCAGATATAACCCAAAAATAATCTTGCAATGTTTTACTAGTATCCTAAATCAAATTAAAGTATCCCCCACCGATATAAACAGGATTCATATTCTGTAAGTCTTAGTAAACTTGCTGTGCAGAATTGAATTCCCGTCTCCTGATTGGCCGATCCAGATCAGCCCACAATCCCCGCGTTTTTATAACGAAGTTTTCATCGATTCAAGGCCACTGCTCCACGGAGCACAGCTAGACCCCTCCCACTTAATACTTCTCCTTTTCTTCTCGAGGAATTTTTACCTCTTATTCCAAATTCGGCGACTCGACAGATTGCGATTCGTCGCAATCAGAATCAAAGAGCATAGCCCGTTCAATGAAATTTCTCTTCTTTTATCACTATTATCCTTTATCACTATTTCCCAACCACCCTTTAGATTGGAGTATAAAGGCAGCCGTCAGGCTTCCTGGGAATTCAGTTAATTGGACTTCCTTGAATCCTTGAATCACCTGTGATATTTTAAATATATCATAGTACAATAATTGTAAACTTAAAAATTTCATCAAAAATGACAATGTTTTAAAATCGCTTGCTTCACCGTCTAAGTAAAATTAATGAATATTCCATTCATATCACTTATATTCTAGACTCTAGAGCTAAATAATTTTGCGTTAAAAGATTCAGCAATTCTTATACAACTCATCTTACAATCGCTTGCTTGGTTTACATTTTGCATACGTTAAAATTAGGCTTCGTTGTAGAAATAATCAAAGTTTAATGATCATTTAAAATAAAAAATATTGTAATTGCGTAAGCACAAAATTTAGAAACACGGATAATATGGAAAAATAAACCCGTTTTAGGACGGATGCAACACTAAATATAAATACAAAAAAGATCAATCATGAATAAAGCATTCATTATAAAACACTATCCAACTTTGATTTTATTTAAACATTTCTAAAATACGATACATTCAGCGGAGATATTATATTAATTACCACAACACTACAATAATTTATTTTACTTGCAAAATCAAAACCCTGGAGGTAAAAGTATGTTCTAACTCCATGCTTAAAACTTCATTCAAACTTTATTCCAATGAATTCATCGAAATATAAATGGTCTGGCTCTCTATGTAAACGCAATGAGTATTTCATTCATACACTTTCATTCCAGACTCCAGAGTTAAATAATTTTGCGTAAAAAATTCACCAATTCTTATACAACTCATCTTACAATCACTTGTTTACATTTTACATTCATTAAAGTTAGGCTTTGTTGTAGAAATAATCAAAGTTTAATGATCATTTAAACTCAAAATTATTGTAACTGTGTTCGTGCAGAATATGGATGCACAGAAAAAAAGCAAAAATAAAGCAGTTTTAGGACGGATGCAACACTAGATATACATTGAAAAGAACCATAAGAATCACGAATTTGACACAGCATAGATGTCATATTTCATTTTGAAGTAGGTCACGCGATCTCTTCATATTATGGGGTCATTTTTATTTTAATTTTTATTTAAAAAACTGCTGAACATATTTTGCTGAAATTGTTTTTATATATTTTGCGGTATAATTTGAATATTTCCTAACGTTTTCTAAACAATTTGTGAATTTTAATTTCGCTTAAAAATGTTTGAAAAATTAGGACCCATAGGATTCAATGTCTTTCATTTTTTCATCCCGGGTTCAATCCAAAACTAATTGGGTGATATTGTTAATTTACAATCCCATATGTCCCACAGACCGTCTCAACAACATAATAAATTTTCATTTTGATAAAGTCATTTTTATGGCTGTCATCGTGCGAACGGACAGACAGAATGAATGGACAAAGTCATAAACACATTTCAACTGTGTTGTTAAATATTAAACAAGAAAGATCAATCATGCTTAAAGCGTTGATTATGAAACACCTTCCAACTTCAATGCAATTTTATTTAAAAAAGTCTAAAATGCAATATATTTCTCAGTAATATTTTAAAACTTATCACAATACTACATTAATTTATTATATTTGAAAACTTAAACCTTCATTGAAAAAAATGAACTTCATTCAAATGACGGCATTGAAATATAAATTGCCTGGTTTAAATATCTCTAAAATGCGATACATTCCACGGTAATATTTTTAAAACTATCATAATACTACGATAATTTATTATATTTGAAAACTTCATCGAAAACAACTGAAATTCATTCAAATGACGTCATAGAAAAAATAACACGCCTGGATCTCTCAATAAAAACAGCATTTCATTCATAACATTCTCCCATTCATGTTATTCATCACAATACTATAATAATTTATTTTATTTAAAAATTAAGACCATGGAGCTACAAGTAATTAAACTCTATGCTTAAAACTTCATCGAAAAAAATCGTCCTTCTCTTTATAAAATCAATTAATATTTCATTCATATCAGTCATGCAGACTCCATGGGCTAAATTATTTTGTGTTAAAGAAATACAGCAAATCTAATACAACTCATTCTACATATTTTGCTGTTTACATTTTACATAAGTAAAAAATAGGCTTCGTTGTAGAAATAATCAAATTTGTATAATCATTTAAACTCAAATATATCGTATTTGCGTTGTTTCAGTTTGTAGATGCACAGAATTTAAGCAAAAATAAAGTAGTTTTAGGAAGGATACAACACTCAATATGAATTAACAAGAAAGATCAATTATGCTTAAAGCATTGATTATGAAACACTTTCCAACTTCAATGCAATTTTATTTAAACATGTCTAAAATGCAATACATTCCTCGGTAATATTTTAAAACTTATCACAATACTACATTAATTTATTATATTTGAAACCTTAAACCTTCATTGAAAAAAATGAACTTCATTCAAATGACGGCATTGAAATATAAATTGCCTGGTTTAAACATCTCTAAAATGTGATACATTCCTTGGTAATAATTTTAGAATTATCATAATACTACGATAATTTATTATATTTGAAAACTTTATCGAAAACAACTGAAATTCATTCAAATGACGTCATAAAAAAATAACACGCCTGGCTCTCTCTATAAAAGCAACATTTCATTCATAAATAATTCCCCCATTCATGTCATTCATCACAATACTATATAATAATTTATATTATTTAAAAATTAAGACCATGGAGCTACAAGTAAGTAAAACTCTATGCGTAAAACTTCATCGAAAATTATCGTCCTTCTCTTTCTAAAATCAATGAATATTTCATTCATATCAGCCATGCAGACTCCATGGACTAAATGATTTTGTGTTAAAGAATTACAGCGATTCTAATACAACTCATTCTACATATTTTGCTGTTTACATTTTACATAGGTGAAAAATAGGCTTAATAGTAGAAATAATCAAATTTGTATGAGCATTTAAACTCAAATATATTGTCATTGCGTTGTTAAAGTATGTAGATGCACAGAATTTAGGCAAAAATAAAGTAGTTTTAGGATGGATACAACACTCAATATGAATTAAAAAGAACTTTAAAAATCACGATTTTGAGACAAGATGGATGCCATATATCATTTTGAAGTGGGTCATGTGATCGTTTCATATCATAGACACGTGATCGCTTCATATAAGAGGTGTTATTATTATTTTAATTTTTATTTAAAAACTACTGAATATATTTCGCTGAATTTTTTTTTATATATTTTATGGAACAATTTGAATATTGCCTAAAATTTTAGAAGCAATTTGTGAATTTTAAATCCGCTTAAAAAATGCCTGAAAAATTAGGTCTCATAGGGCTCAATGTATTCCATTTTTTCAACCCGGGTTCAATCCAAATCTAATTGGGTGATATTATTTATTTATATTCCCATAGGTCCTATAGACCGTCTGAACAACATACTAAAATTTCATTTTGATTAAGTCATTTTTACGGCAGTTATCGTGCTAACGGACAGACAGACAGACAGACAGACAGACAGACAGACAGACAGACAGAATGAACAAAGTCATAAACACTTTTCAACTTTGTTGTAAAGTGTTAAAAAGAACTTAAAAAATTACGATTTTGAAACAAGATGGATGCCATATATCATATTGAAGTGGGTCATGTGATCTTTTCATATTATGGTCACGTGATCGTTTCATATAAGAGGTGTAATTCTTATTTTAATTTTTATTTAAAAAACTACTGAATATAGTTCGCTGAATTTTTTTTTATATATTTTATGGAACAATTTGAATATTACCTAAAATTTCGAAATTTGTGAATTTAAATCCGCTTTAAAATTTTTGAAAAATTAGGTCCCATAGGGCTCAATTTATTTCATTTTTTCAACCCAGGTTCAATCCAAAACTAATTGGGTGATATTATTCATTTATATTCCCATAGGTCCTAAAGACCGTCTGAACAACATACTAAAATTTCATTTTGATTAAGTCGTTTTTACGGCAGTTATCGTTCTAACGGACAGACAGACAGACACACAGAATGAACAAACTCATAAACACTTTTCAACTTTGTTGTAATGTGTTAAAAAGTAGTCGACGCCGCTGTTTGACAAATATCTCGTTCCGCGAGGTTCTCTTTTGTCGCGTCTCAAAAACTGTTTTCAAAAATTTAAAAAATTTGATTTCGTTTCTTCTCACCCAATTTTGTATAAGATGGTCAAGGTATAAAAATCTGGTACAAAATTCTACATTTTCACTCACATTTTCGGTTTGAATTTCATATACATGAATTTTTAACAATATCCACAACTTTTGGAGTTACCAGACTTTTCAAATACAATTTCATTTTTTCGTTTTTTTAAGGATTTTTTTTTTTGTTTATCGGCCATTTTTCTAAAAATATGCCTGCTTCTTTTAAAAGTGTATTAAAGGGGCTTAATTTCGGGGGCACCCCTCCCCCTTTCTACGTCCTTGCCTCCCATTGTCTTTTAAGGATGATGAGATGAAGATTGACTTTTCACATAATTTTAGGTTAGATATTGAGCAGTTACATTTATAAAAGCGCTGTCCATATCCCATGATTTACAGCACACAAAGTGTATGTTAGTGGTTTGGAAATTAAAATTAAAGTGGCAGAAGCAGGATTTGTTAGAAAATTCTGGATTGCATATAGGTATAATCAAAATACTCCATGTCATTCATAATGGCAATGTAATACATGTATGGGGTAGTACTGGTAGGAGATCAAAATTCAGGACATGGATTTTAAAAAATTTCAGGATATAACATAATATTTTATCATATGTAAAGAAGGAATTACATAACAATATATTTGGATTGTATACTAGCAAAACTATTTATTAAGTTCATAGAAAATACACAAAAAATTATTTAAGAAGGATATTTGCTTAAGACCCAGACCGTCCGACCTACCAGAAAGGTGTAAGGTAACCGTTTGCACGGTCGGGAAGAGCCACCCAATTCAGACCAGAACCCAGTGAGGGAGGCATCCACATGGACCGTACCCTCCTTCCCCTACCACCAACCTCTCAGAAGGACTTACGGACCCACATGTTTAACGTGATCGTACTCCGCGTGAACACGGATGCAGTTTTGGCAGCGGAGAAAATCAAACCTGGTCCTAGCGAGTGCAATTCCCGCGCGCTAACAACTGGGCTATCGCACCCTACAGAAGTGACTGTAAAAATGTATAATGAAAAAGTGTATAAAGTTAAAAATATAAAATAATGAATTACTGCAACTCATTTTTTAATACTGGGAATTTTACTTTAACTTCAAATATACATTTTTTTTCTCTTAGACAAATTTTTCAAAAACTGGTTTTATATTTGCAACTGTCTCTTGTCCATATCGACTGCACACCTTTACAGAAGTGTTAAATTCATGATGTTATTTGCAAGTAATAATATTCATGATGTTATTTAGAAAATGTACTAAAGTCTGTAATGTAATTTAAAAGTGTTAGAATTCATAAATTTCTTTAAAAGTGCTCTAATACATGATTTAATTTAAAGATGTTAAAATTCACGATTGTTCTTAAAAGCAGATTTTGTTTGAAAAAGTGCTAAAGTTCCCAATTTTATTAAAAGCACTTAAATTTATAATTTTATTTAAAAGTTAAAAGCAAAAGCATTAAAATTCTCGATTTTATTAAATAATGCTAATGTTTAATAGTGCCAAAATTCATAATTTTTATGAAAAAAGTGCTAAAGTTTGCGATTTGATTTAAAGGTACTTCAATTTGCATTTTCTTTTAAAAATGAGGAAATTCACAATTTCATTTTAAAGTGCTACAATTTGAGCATTCATTTAAACGTGATAAAATTCGTCATTTTATTCGAAAGGGCTAAAATACACGATTTTATTTTAAAACTTTAAAATACATAATTTTAAAATGCCCGATTTTATTGAAATGTGCTAAAATACGTGATTTTATTTTAAAAAAATTCAATTAAGAGACATTATTTAAAGATAGAATTCCAAATTTTACTACAAAGCATGAAAATAGCACAACATCCAACAGAACTTTGCTGTTAGATTGTTAAGTAAAAAATCTAATGTGGGCAGCACATGACTTTCCTTATATAATGCAATGAATTTACTACTTTTACAGCAAAAAAAGAATAGGTTATTCTTATAGTAGATACTTATATTCTTTCCAAGATATTGAATTTTTGTTAATTAGTCCTCACTTTCATCGATTTAGCGTCATTTTTATCATTTTGACGATATTTTCGTTAATTTGGCAACATTTAAAAAGTCGCCAACTTGGCGACATTCCGCTAAAATCTCGCCAATCATTATAGACGGAGAAATAAGTTATTCTTATAGCAGATAAATGACTATTGGCGTTCAAATACAAATGTATTACTCAAAGTATCTTTTCTTAAGAATGGAACGAGGTAGATCCACGAGAATGATGTCACAAAAATTATCGCATGATATTACATATGAAAAGTGAACATGTTTCTCAACAGTTAATAAATGTTTTTAATTTATGGGATTTTTTTTATAAATTTATTTGAAAAATGGGCAATATCTCGAGAACGGTTCGTGCTAGTGTTCTAAAGTTTATATCAATCGTTTTCTAAGGAAAAATTACATAAGAAATGTCTATTTGCGTAACTTTATTAAAGGTTTTGATTTTTTGATGATTTTTTCAAAATTTCACTCGAAAATTTAGGGGGTTCTGAACATTCAATTATATTTAAAAACTTATAGGCTTGTTTTAATATATGTTTTAATATATAACGTGTTTTTAATATATGTTTTGTTATAAAAAGACATTGAAAATTTTATCATTTTAGTAACTTTTCTCTTAGTTTCATGGAAATGCTCGGCAGCGCAACAATTGCAATGCTCCGCACACACTAATATGTTTCGTCGTAGCTGGAATTTTCTAAAAAACCGCTTAACATTGTAATAAATGTTATGCATTTTATAAAAGTATTTTCATGTGACACACAGTCATATAAAATATCGGATCATATGAAATTTTCTGCTTTGAGTAAATATCAGGTGTAAAACACTATATTGGAAGTGATGCCGTACATATGAATGAGAAACGAAAAACCATTTTTCTTAGAAAACATTATTTAATGAACACAATGAAGAATATTTCCAAAAAATCTGATGTGGGCAGCACATGACTTTCTTTATATAATGCAATGAATTAACTTGTTTAATGGTGAAAAAGTGACGAAAAGATCCACGGAACAGTGTTGGTAACGTCAAATTGCACATTTGGCGCAGTAAATTGTACATCCGGATGACAACATATAAAACTATTTCGTACCGACTTATATATTACGCAACTCTAAATTAACAATTATCAATATTGATAGCATCTTCAATAAGCAATATAGTTCATATATTTAAATATATTAATGATAAATTCATTAATTAGGCGTCATTTTCATTAACTTCCATTCATTTTTGCAATTTTGATGATATTTTCGTCAATGAGGGGCCAAATATCGCTAAGTTGGCGATATTTAGAAGTGCATTTCTTATATAATGAAAGGTATGCCCATCATATGACGGAATTAAAGTTTTGCAAAATATTTCATCTTATTTGGCGTCATTTTTATCTATTTGGCGACATTTTTATCAATTTGATAACATTTTTATCAATTTGGCAACAGTTTCGTCAATTTGGTAACATTTAAAAAAGTCGCCAAGTTGGCGACATGCCGCCAAAATTCGTCGCCAGAATTTTGCCAAGCCTTACAGATGGAGTCTTATGGTAGAATAAATAAAATCAAGAACATAGCGTCGTTAGGCGAAAAGTCATTTATTAAAACATCCTAAAGACCTACAAAGTATTTAAAATTGTTAGAGTCTTTTGAGCGTTAGTACGCTCTTCATCAGTGGCTACATGAAATGTGAACATGGAGTGTTCATATATACACCAGTTACATAGCAAATTTGCATAAATATATGAAATGGTAAATGAACAGACTATTAATAAATACAAAACTAACGAGAAATATACACGGAAAATACCTAAAATATACTTTAAACGGATTCATATTCTAAGAATATTACAAGAAAAGTACTATCATAAATATATTATTCTATTACAGAAAAAGCATGTATTCAAATTGTAAGAATATTACCAGAAAAATACTATCATAAATATATTATTTTATTACAGGAAAAGCGCAATTTCGAAAGAACAGTCAAGCCCAATTTTCAAGAGAATATAAGACTTATGGTAGAGTAAAGGAATATAAGACTTATGGTAAAGTGTAAGAATATAAGACTTATGGTAGAATCTAATATTCTTTCCAAAATATTGAATTTTAATCAATTACTTGTCATTTAATTAATTTGGCGTCATTCTTATCAATTTGGCGACATTTTAAACCTCGCCAAGTTGACGATATTTCGATAAATTCGTCGCTAAAATTTCGTCAAGCATTATGGTCGGAGAAATAGATTATTCTTATAAACGACTAATGGCGTGCAAATACAAAACTATTACCCAAAGTATCATTTCTTATTGTAGATTCTTATTCTTTCCAAATTAGTCTTTTCATCTATTATAGCGTATTTTTATCAATTTGGTGATATTTTTATCAGTTTGGCGATATTTTCGTCAATTTGGCAAAATTTAAAAAACTCGCCAAGCTATCGATATTCCGATAAATTTGCCGCCAAAATTTTTCCAAACATTGTTTATGGAGAAATGTGTTAATCTTACGGTAGATAAACGACTAATGGCGTCAAATTATAAAGCAATTGCCCAATGTGTCTTCTCTCGTGAATGGAACGAGATAGATCTACGAGAATGATGATAAATTTATCGCATAATATTACATCTGAAATGTGAACATATATCGCAATTGTTAATATTTTTTTAATTTTATGTGATTTTTTGATAAATTTATTTGAAAAATATGCAATATCTCAAGAACGGTTCATACTAACGTTCTAAATTTTATGTCAATCATTTTCTAATAAAAAATTACATAATAGACGATTATTGACGTAACTTTTTTGATTGTTTTTATTTTTTTATGATTTTTATAAATTTCATTTGAAAATTTAGGAGAGTTCTGAACATTCGATTGATTGTAAAAACAACAGATTTCCAATATTCACTGCTTAAGATCGTTGTGATTTTTGCACTAAATTTTGTTCGAATAGCTTTATTCGTACGTGAGATATCGTCTTCATAATCTTACTGACACACACGTACCTTCACACACACACACACACACACACACACACATCCCCTGAAAAGCGTTTGATTCGTGTTCAGGTATGCTTGAAACGTGCTCTCTCCCGTCGAAAACTCGAATCCGAATTTTCGACCCCGTCACAATACTTTCCTTATACATTATACTATGTATATAAGGAGAGTAAAAAGGAACGTATTTTAGTGTTTGTCTCTCGTTTTTATGCAAGGAGTTTAAAAGTTTTATATGCATTTCAAAATTAATGTACCTAAATACGAGCGAAACTTATTCATGGTTCATTAACAAATGAATAGGCTGCATTACAAGAGGTTAATGTATTTTGGGCTGTTTCTACCACGAAGACAATGAATTAAATAAATTCTCCCTTGGGGAAATAAATTGCTCTATTTGCGCATGGAACGGAATTTACGAGTGTTTCGGAGTTGAATTTATTTGCGAATTAAATCTTTTTCAAAACAAAAGTTCACTACTACATCGAGGGCATCTTTAGTTTCGAGAGTAAATTTTTAATTTCTTATTCTATTGCATAGAGAAAATATTGTTTTCCAGAAAGCTTTAGAATTCGAAATTTGCACCAATAAGCACGTTTAAAGACCTCTTGAATCCATTCCGAACTAATGCACACCCACACGCATGCACTTGCAGATGGACAATTGCATGCGTGTATGCAGAATCGTAACAATCGGAAAAAATCTGATGTGGACAGCACATGACTTTCCCTACAGACTTATATTCACGTTCCCTTTATTTTAATTAAATTTAATTCACTTTTAATTCAATTTTCGTTCTCATTTGATAACTGGACTTATTTTCAAAGGTGGTGTAGAGAGAATACGAAAAAACTAAAATATCTAGAGAACGGCTAGACCTAATGTAATGGGGTTGGTCTTATTCTTTTCTTCGTTAAAAATTACGTATTAAACAAGCATTTATTGGACATATTTGAGCATACATAGTTTTTTTATTTTGTATTTTTGCGAGTTTAGCGAGCCATTTTGCAATAAAAGGCAGGTTATTTTTTCGAATCGTACCAAAATCTAATCAGCACCACGGTGACCCACAAGTGACTCATCTACCGGATTTTGTGAAATTCGGTTCATTAGTTTTTCAGATAGAGTGAATACAAGCTTTTGCGGGCCATTTCTTAAAAAAGAGCGGGTTCTTTTATCCCGAATCGTACCCAAAACGAATCAGCACTAGACTCGCCCACAAGTAACTTACCTATCAAATTTTGTGGAATGCGGTCTATTAGTTTTTTAATTAGGGTGGATATAAAATCTGCACAGACAGACAGACAAACAGACAGATACACGGACAGATACACAGACACACACACAGATGTCACGCTGAAACTGGTTTTTCGTATTCTAGAGGTCTCGAAACGTGTAAATCCGTCGAAAACTCGAGTTGCGATTTTCGACAGGGTACCAATACTTTCCCTATACATTACCATGCATTAGGGAAAGTAAAAATCAAGGGGCCTTTAAACTAGAAGGGGCCCGCTCTACAACTCTGTAATTGGGTACCCCTACCTATTGTCCCAGAATTGATGTGTTTTTATTCTCTCTAACTGGAATTGAGATAGCTTCACCCCCCGTACCCCGCTAAAGAGGGGATTAGCTCCCCTAAAGTTTTGTGATCTTTCAGCGCAATTGGAGTTTCCTATACACCTGCATAAATAAACATAAACTTTAATGATTCTCAAGTTCTTTACCTGATCCACGACTTCCCTTGCCACCTTGCATATAGTTAGAAATATTAGTTATTCTCACGCTTAGAACTTGAACTATTCGAATAATAGGATTTTCATAGCGTTATTGATTATAAAATATATTGATAATTTTCGAAACAGTTATGTTAAGCGTTAATTTTAACTGCGCCAGTTATGAAAATGGAATCAAAATCTAGATTAATAAAAGAAAATACCTGTTTGTATGTTTATCCGCATACCGCACGATGTATACCGCACGAACAAGGCTAAGGTTTTCCACCCAGTAGCATCTGGGCGAGGTAGCCCATTGGTTAGCGCGCTGGAGTTGCACTCGGTAGGCCCGGGTTCGATTCCAGCCACTGCCAAAACTGCCGCCCGTGTTCACGCGGAGTACGATCACGTTAAACATGTGGGTCCGTAAGTCCTTCCGAGAGGTTGGTGGTAGGGGAAGGAGGGTACGGTCCCTGTGGATGCCTCCCGCACTGGGTTCTGGTCTAAATTGGGTGGCACTTCCCGGCCGTCCAAACAGTTACCTCACACCTTACTGGTACCCGGTCGTCCAAATGGTTACTCAAGTCCTCTAGACGAGTCGGACGATCTGGGGTTTCCACACCTTACTGGTAGGTCGGACGGTTTGGGTCTCAACAACAACAACAACCCAGTAGCATCTATACCTGGACTAACGCACCTCAAAGCTCTTTTTCCAAATTTTTAATTAGATTTTTTCAAAGTTAAATTTGAAAACTTCTTCAAAACATTCAAATCGGTCTTTTAGTGGCAACAATAGAGAAAATCGTCTTTCCCAAGCGTACGCCCTTTTAACACCTGACAACTCAAGAGTATAATAAACATTGTAATATAGTCAAATACTTGTGATTTATCCCTTAATAAATAAGGGTGTATGAAGAGGACGTGAAAATGCGAGTTATTCAATGATGTGCATGAGAAAAAAGCTGGTTAAACATAAAATATGCACTAAACCCCTCGTTCCCTGTTCTGCATATAAGGTAAAGATAAATTCTATATGTAATACAGCAAGCAGAAATATCCACGATAGTAGTTAAGCCTATAATAGTACCCAAGTAAAATTAGTTGAAAACCTCACGAAAAATCCTGTTATATGCAATACAGGTACTAAACCCCTTGTTCGCTGTATTAACATACTTGGTGAAGGTACAAGAAAGTGTAAAGAGAGCAAGCAGAATAACAACAAGCAGAGAAAGAAACACATGGAGTTAAACCTTTACCAGCACCCAAATAAAATTGTGACAAAATCACACTTAAGAATGAAAATAAATAAATAAAAGCATTTCTGAAATCATGAACGTTTTCAAGGGTCACCTTTGGTGGGGAGATACTGAAGATCTACGTTTCTGTCTGCTTACGGGTAATAAGGGCACGGGGTGCAAATGAAACTATTTATAGCTATGAGAAATTAAGCTGATAGATTTCGAGGGGCCAAAAGAAATATTGAAATAAGTATTAGCCGAAGAAGATATGAAAAACTTTAGCCAGATAAATTGCTATTTTCAGAGTGCTGTCGTTAAAAATTTCACAGATGCCTAGAGCCCGGCCGTCAAATCAGCTGCTCATGTCCTCGGACGAATAGGACGGTCTGGGTTTTCAACAGATGTCTAGAGCGGGGATGCTTTGAGTTTGACTGTGTACATATTGTGGGAAACGAAAAGAAACATAAAGAATACTTATAATTAAACTTTAATCTTAATTATCATTAACATATCTATATCTTTAACAATGGCCGTAAATCGTTCGTATTCGTGGATTTATTTATTAAATTGTACATTGCTTTGTTGTGCCGCTATTGAAACCCTCCAATTATTTTTCTTTCGCGCGGGTTCTGTAGAAGTATTATTAATTAATATAATAAAAAATGGATCACACCATTTTAACTTTAACAATAACACATTTATTAACAACATAATATACTTATTAAATTCATTACTTAACTAACTATATTATTTCAGCGGCGGGAACATGTTAGACCACTTAAATTGCCTAAAATATGTTTATACCTAGATATCTTTTTTCAATGGACACATACCTTTAAGTTTGTTTTGAACATAGACCATAATGCTTGTATCAGTAACTTGTACCGGCCATAACTCAGGGTGTTTGGCTCCGTCTCGCGTGCTTCTAATTTGCACTGCACACATTAATAGGTCTAGCCATTATTTTTTGGAACATCTACGGAGCACTCTGTATCTCTAGTATAGTCTTTCTTTCATAATGTCGCACACGTATCTCTCTGAGAACAAGTGTCGTTCTTAAATCACAGGTTGTGGCTCTCTTTTTCTCGGGGGTGACACTCCTCCTTTTATCGGGCGCGGTAGCCCATTGGTTAGCACGCTGGAGTTGCACTCGGTAGGCCCGGGTTCGATTCCAGCCACTGCCAAAACTGCCGCCGTGTTCACGCGGAGTACGATCACGTTAAACATGTAGGTCCGTAAGTCCTTCCGAGAGGTTGGTGGTAGGGGAAGGAGGGTACGGTCCCTGTGGTTGCCTCCCCTACTGGGTTCCGGTCTAAATTGGGTGGCACTTCCCGGCTGTCCAAAACTGTTACCTTACACCTTTCTGGTAGGTCGGACGGTCTGGGTCTCAACAACAACAACTCCTCCTTTTATCTGATTTGCAGTATTCAGGGTGACGTAACAAGCACTTTCCCCATTGGCTTGCCTTTTCATCCAATGTCGTGTTACTTTACATTTTTTTAAGGGTTCGACTTCTGTTTTGACACCCCTAACTTTATGGTTTTATCTGACCTCTGGGTTCACATGCTGCAAAACCTGGCGTCACCCAGATTGGAAGTATTGTAATAAGTTTCAGATCAATAAATATTGTACATAAAACTGTCTTACCAAAGTGTGAGATCTATTTCTGGTCTCACACATATATAAATAATAAAATATGTCTGTGTGTGAGTGCAGTTTGTAGCGGGAAAGCTAAGCATCCGATTGGCCATGAAATTTGGTACACGGGTACTTCAAGACTCTGAATGATGCTCTTCGGCGAGATTATTTTGCTCGTTTTAGTTATAAATGGGCATATTATTAAAGCGTTCTTTTAATTTCGTTCACTTGAATTTACTGCAAATTCTCTTAAATCAAAAACGCGTTATCCACGCCACAACTTCTAACAACAGAAGCATAAATAAATAAACTACTGCACGGGGGCACTACATCATGACACAAGGACAACGTAGGGTCCATTATCTAGTAGTTTATATTATCACGCATATACCAAAAACATCCATTAATCGGTATTTCTAAGCTATTTCTAACATGACAAATGAAACTTTTAAAGAATTTTTACGAAATATTTCAGAATTATTTGGCTATAAAATTTGAAAAATATGTATCTTTTATTTTCATTATAATAATGATTTAGAAACGAGTGCAGATAATGTTGATAAATTTCAATTTATATCAATTTCTTGTTCTCTAAAGATAATATTTTTGTTTGATGGTTGTTGATAATATTTACGTTAAATTTATGTTTTCTTAACAGAGAAATTATTTTACAGCATTGCTAATATATTTACATTAATAATGAATGACCTTTTAAGGCAACATTTATAATAACTATTTTCTAAAAAGCATTACATTGTTGCGAATGCGCAATGTTCCTTTTGGCGTCTCCTCTTTCGTCTGTCTCGAAGGCCAGGTGAAGAAAATAGAGTGCATGATGTGAGGATGACGCAATCTCAGGGTTGCAAGGATTTCCCAGTTAGAAGAAGGGTTTCCACATTTGGCGATTTATCACCAATTTAGCGGCATTTGGCAATTTCCTGAATGTTCCAGGAACTTCTCAATATAATGATTATTTTCGATGTAACGAATATTCGAGAAGTTTCTATGGAGAAACTATAAAAATAACTCATCCCTACAGTGAACTGTGACTTTTGTCAATGTTTTGAGCATAGTAGATGTTATTCTGTGAAATTATTTTCTCCAGTATTTTGAGTATTGTTATTTTCTCCAGTATTTCCACTTATTCTGTAAAATGAGTGGAGCATTTAAGTTCTGCTTGATTGTATGCTGCTCCTGTTTACTTTGTGCTTGTGAATAAACGTAAGTTATCCAGAAACTTGGGCTCTCGTATCCTGCGTATATAGCCACGATTCTAGAGGATACGTTCGAGACAATATAAATACATTTTAGTGCTTACTTCTCGCTTAGGTACAAGAAGTACATAAATTTTCCATTTTAGAATCAATAAACAAAAAACGAACACAAGAGTTTAAATGATGGCACGTTAACTAATGAGTAAGTTGCAGTAGAAGACCTGAAGGTGTCACGGATAGTTTGAAGTCGTTGCCACCAAGAAAATGAATTAGGTAAATTCCTTTTCTCGGAACGGATTTTATTAAACTTTCGGGATTGAATTTATGAGCCATTAAGACAAAACATTTTTCAAAACAGAGGATAGATAGATCGCGACTCTAAGAGGTTCTGATTTTTTCATGCAGATTGGCGATGTATAATTTTGCAATCGGAAATGTAATGCATGTCATGCATGAGTGTGTTTCAAACATTTTTGTTCGCGGAATCCTTTTGAAATTTTCATTTGATGGCGGAATCCTAAAATAAGAAAAACATTCATTGTGGTCCAAGTTAAGCATTCAAAATTGTAGGCAATTTTTCATTTTTAATTAAATTTATACGAATATATCACGTCGCGGAACCTCTGGAATACTGTCGCCGAAGTGTTTCTTTCAATACTTTTAGCAGGGGGGGGGGGCGAAAAAACATTGCGCGGAATCTCTGGGTTCCGACGAACAAACATTGAAAAATTTACACGTACAAAAGCGGTTTTAGTGGTAAGATGTGAAACATTAGAATACGTTTGTAAAATAAATTTTATTTATGATTAGTCGTCTACGATGACAATTCGGGTAAATTTTACTTTCTTATACTATTCACTATAGTATAAAGTATTGTTTTCAAGAAAATTTTCGAATTTGAGATTTTAACGCCAAAATATGTAAGACTTTCTGAACACGTTTTAACTATTTTTAGAGTGATGTCCGTCTGCCTGTCTATCTGTCTGTCTGTCTGGAGTCAATATCTTATTTATACGATAGCGATCACAAATATTAATGGATTTTCTCCAAACTTTATGTCGGGCTTTGTTATCAAAATCTCTAGAACCAGGTAGAATTATTTTTTAAATTCGAGCGAAAATTACGACATTCTTTCAAAATTTTATATTTTTTTAACATGGCAGTATAGGACAAAATTTGACATAATCATACATAAAAGGACTTATCAATGACTCACTGATCACGAGACTTACTAGTTTCAATAACTGTTGCGGAAAATGGCAGCGTTGCACTTTTTTTTGTTTGTAACATTATTAGCCTCTCTCTTCTCTTGGGTACATTGGCAAGTATGGCGTCTATTCAAAGATTTTTTCAAGCCTTTAAAGTGAAGGGTAACACTCTATAGTTGTAAGGCTTTGGACCCATAATACCGATTTTTCAAAAATTTTCTTGTAAAACTAGAGAACAAAAATACTAATAAAAATGGATTTGGGTATGAGAAAGTCTAGTTGAATAGTTGTGCCACACTCCAGTTTAATTTTAAAAAAGCTTTTAAGGGGGCTCAGGACATTTAAATGTGCCATAAACAGGATGAATTTCCCTGTTTCACGTTTTATTTTGTACCTCTTCTCCTATACATCGATAATACATAAAAATTATTGCTAATAAGTGAATACCTGTAGAAAATATGGTAATTTTTTCAATAAGGTGAATCTTACAATAATATTTTTTAAAACTGTATAATGTTCACGTATTTATTAAAATTTTATCTTGATATAGACTGCTTGTGCGCATGATTGCAACAAAACCATTGTTTCCAAAAACAAAAATATTGCTGATTATGATGCAAAAATATCCATTTAAGAAGACTTAGATCAACATCAAAACATTTGCATAAATAAAGTTTAAAAAAAATTTTTTTTTTTTAAATTAAAAATGAAATTAAATTTTAAATTATTTTTAAAAAACTTAAGTTATTCAAATGTTTTGAATTTGATCCTTGAATGGATATTTTTGCATCATAATCAGCAATTATTTTGTTTCTGGAAGCAATGGTTTTGTTGAAATCATGCGCGCAAGTAACTTATATTAAGATAAAATTTTAATAAATTCATGAATATTATACTATTTTTAAAAATATTATTATAAGATTCACCGTATTGAAAAATTCATCATATATGCTACAGGTATTCACTTATTATCCATAAAAATTTTAGGTGTCATCATGTATAGGAAAAGAAGTACGAAATAAAACGTGAAACATGAAAATTCACCCTGTTTATGGCCCTTTTAAGGGTCCCGAGCCCCGTAACAAGCAACAGCTGTTTTTTCGGCCGCTCGCATCGCGTACGCTTTTAAGAGTACGCTCTTAGGATTACGCTCCTGCGTAGGAATACAAAAGTCTCTGTTATCTGAAACATTTCGATCCCGATCCCGATTTCCTGTACAGAACATTTCATACTACATAAAGGGTAACTATTCGCAATGTACAAATTGATAGAGGGGGAATGATGTTTGTCACGTAAGGGATTTTGGAAATTTTAAACTACAAAATATAGCCATTCCAGTAATTTTATGAAATGCCCTAAATTTTGCATCCCGGAGGGTAGGGGGAACCCTTCTTTAGGTAACATGGCCATGAAATTTAAGCCTTAATGCAGAATTGTCCAACTCGCGGATTTCGAAAAAGAGCAATGTTCAGATAAAATATTTAAAATTAACTGAACAACAAAAAGTTATTTCAAAAATGGACAAATACTGATACGTAATGAAATACCTAACTGTAACAAAATGTGATACATAAATATTACTGTCATTTGTTCCAATGGCAGCAAAATATTTCAATCGACTTTGTCAATTATTTATTGTATTTTACAGAAGTTGATCAGCGTCGTATAAAGAGTAAAACATGAGAAAGAGAAAACTGTTAAACATATGTGCGTATGTCACTCTTTTTAGTTTAGAGATGAATCATTAATTCACACACACAAAACGTGCTGAACACTCTTCGGGAAATAAAAAGGTTCGAGTTGAAAGAAAATTCTTTCAACTCGAACTTATCAATTTTAATAGAATATTTAAGGACAATAGAATAAACACATTTATTCACTATGAAAGAAAATTTGATGGGAGCACCACATGATTTTACCTACATAACGTAATTCCCCATTTTTTGCAATGCGAAATAACGCATTGCAAAAAATCCATTAATGTTTTAACGTTGAAAAGTACACTGATATTTGGCGTTTTTCTAGATGACGAAATGTAAAATTATTTTAAAGTTTGAGTGTTATATATGTTACCTAATTAACATATATTACACTCAAATATAACCCGGTAATTGGAAATATTGCTATATCTGCTAAAAATATACTCATTTATACTATATTAAAATACGTTAATTATTATAATTTCATCAAATAGGCGTAATTTTTGTAAATTTGGTGTCATTTTCGTCCATTCGGCGACATTTTTGTCAATTTGGAACTACATTAAAGCAGTTGCCAAGGTGACGATATTTCTTTAAATTAGTTAACAAGTGTTACATATTAGAGGACATTTACTACTGGTCATTTTTTGTAATTTTTCAATACATTTATTTGAAAATCCCGCAATATCTCGAGAAAGATTCAAACTAAAGTTCTAAAATTTATGTTATTCGTTTTATAATAAAACATTACGTAAAAAATTATTTTTTAATTTAACATTATTGAGTGTCGTGATTCGAAAATTTGGGGGTCTTCCGGACATTCGAGTGCGTTTAAAGTTAATAAATGGTATTCCAGTATTCACGGAGTGTAATAATAGTGAATTACGTTCGAAAAGCTTCATTCGTTCGTAAGATATCGGATTCACAGACTCATGAACACACACACGTACATGCATATTCACAGACATCACCTAGAAAACGTCCTAATCGAGTTCCAGGGGATGCTTGACGTTTTTTCGTGGATACAGTTCTTATTCTAGTCGTTGTTAGGTCCTATCCTTTGTTGCTAGGGTCCGAAATCGTCCCCTATTGGTTCTCGCGCGAAGCGTATTTTTCTATTTTTGATATTATTTTGTACGTCATCTTCTGGTCAAGTTTCCAAAGAATGTAAGCAAAACTGTGTTATAGCAAGGACACTGAATTTGGATTTAAAGGATGTTGACTAGAAGCTTTTGGATCAAAGAGAAAATAGCTCAGCGTAATTTCTTAATTCTTGTTTTATATAGTTTTCGAGTTAGAGAATATGTCTGATAAAGGCTTTTATCGTGACACATACCAATAAATGGATTTTCAATGTTATTTGGAACAGATGTAGTATAATCCCTTTTTCATTCTTGGTGATTTTAGGTGAAATTTTGGCAATTCCTGCTATGATTTAAGAAAATTCCATGCTGGCAACACGTTCCGTGTCTTTTTTTGCCTTGTAATTGTTTTTTTTTTTCGCCCCCTTTCTTCGACCTTTTGTCGTCGAGGTTAAAATTGCAACATTTCATTCTGCAAAAGTTTCCTCTTTTTTTTTTATCGATCTCTTGTTGTCTTTTTGTTGTTATTTCGTCTCTAAGGTAAAAATCGTCCTTTTCTCGCTTCCTCTCCTTTTTGTGCAACAGTTGATCTGTATAGCAGTTCAAACATGGACCTATGCTTGCTAAAAAAACCATCACAGAATCTGGCCCCGCTCGATCTCGGAGGCCGCATGTAGCAATAGCTGTTTGTGCAACTGGTGTTCTATAGCTCACAGAGCACAACATGAAAATCGGACAATTTTCTGATTTTTATCTTGGCTACAAAAGGGTGACAAAAGAGCGACAAAAGACGCGAAAACGTTCCCAGAATAAAACGTTTCGATTTTTACCTTGGCGACAAAAGGGCGAAAGAGGACAACAAGCGGAAGACAAAAGACGACAAAAGGGCAACAAAAGACGACTAAAGGGAGACAAAAGACGCGGAAAAGTTTGCTAAAATGGACTCCAAATCTCCAAATTCTCCAAATCTTAACAGGGGTTGCCAGAATTTCATTTAAAATCAATAAGACTGAAACATAGATTATACTGCATCTGTACCTTTTATTTATATAGATTGCCATTAATATATTTCACACTCTCAGCTGACTATCTTGCAAAAATCTGTCTTGTATGTTGTTAAAACTTAAGTTTTAAAACTAAGTTGGTAACAGAGTATTAAATCTCACTTAAAACCTTTCATATACAATTATTCATAGTTATTTAGGAGGATCAGCTTTAGTCCAAATGTTACTTGAAAATCAGAATAATGAAGATGAATTTTCTTTCCATAATCTTTTAAAAGCGAAAAAGAGGACTTTTGTAGCTCAGTTCCTTCTTCAGGTCTCATGGGGGGTTATTAGAACGCATTAAATCAGTAAAAAAAATTATCAAAAAGTTTCTGTAAGCTACGTAATTACAATTCACTAAGCCTCTAGTGACCAGTATGCAGTTGAGATTACCATATATATATATATATATATATGATCGTTGTAAATGATATATTTTTTAAATGTTGCTGAAAATTCGTGTTGATGCAGACAATGAACGTAACAGCACCAATTATTGTCGCTTTTGTGAAAAATCTGATATATTGATCTTCTCTGTTTTGTTAAAAACCATTGAATCGTGCAGTTTGTAAATGCGAATTATTTAGTATTTCACAGTTAGTAAATTTACTTCTGAAATAAGATCCAAAATTCGATAGTTTATGCACAGAAAAGAAGCTGGTAAGAAGAGTTAATGAACTATTGTTGTAATGATGGAAATGTGGATCGGCAGGAAAGTTATTTAACAAACATAACTTGGATATCCTTGGAAGGGCAGTTGATTCCTCCTCAGCCCTCCTGTATGGAAAATTGTTGTAATATGGTAATTTATACTATCAAAACGTGATTGCGTATGTTTGTTCTGTCTACTTCGAATCCCATGGGGCCTAAAAACTCTATGTCCTTTTAAAATTTAGCTATCGATCCGGAGGTTTGCAACGTCATATCAAAAATTTAATAGATTTTTGAATATTAGTAAAAAAAACGTAGAAACAAGGGTTACGTTAAAATGTATTCCAAATTAATTCAAAATCTCAGTTTTTAGTTTGAACGAGAGAATGATAAATTTCGAAAAACCTCTAGAAGCTGGATTTTTCAAAAAGTCCATAGTTCTTTTATACAGATTTTTAAAAATAGCAAAAAAGAATCTAAAACGCATTCTAAATGGAATGGCCTACTTCTGCATTTTTGTTATTATTTCGGAGCCTTGCGTTGTCTATAACTGGCGCCTGGTTTGTAATGCAAGACACATGCCGTGTGTTTAAGTGATGATTAAAATACAGAAATCTAAATTTGGGAATTTAACAAATAAAATTTTTTTTTATAAATATAAGATTGAAACATCATTATACGTATTCCCTGAAAAAAAAAATTTTCTACGAAAATACTTCAAAAGTTATCAATTAAGATTTTAATTCTTATTTTACTACGTAATGTCCGTATTGCTGTGGTCGGCAAAGAAATACTTTTCAAGGTACGATTTTCAAAATTTGCCATCGTGATCCGAATTTATTATCTCTAAAATTGTCAATTGTTTTCGTGGTTTACTTTTATTGTTGATTTTTTACAATTAAATTAGCGATTCAATACGTTTCATTTCAAAGTTTCGTCGTACACGTCCAGAAAAGATTAAGTCTCCCAGGAGTGACAGGGGGCGAGAACACTGCAAGACACTATGTTACAGAAATGATTTCAAGCTACATATCCTATACCCAGACCGTCCAGCTCACTCTAGGATATGGAGAAGTTGAATGAACGGTCGGGAAGGACATATCCTATACCTATATCTCTAAAACTGCAGTAGTTAAAATAATGGATATGGCTGAATGGAAAGGTCTATGGTAGCATAAATCATTTTTCCAAATTCGCCATATTTGTATCTTTAAAAACGTAAAAGACGCAGCCTTTGGAATTTCAGAAAAAGTAGCAAATTTACTGTCTTCTTCCATACAATAGACAAGTATTATGTACCATTTTCAGGTTTAAATTTAGAAGCAACATGTAAGGGAAAGTTTATTAAGCAAAAATACTCCAGACCAATGTCAATGTTATTCCATGCACATTACTGCAATGCGATTCTTTTAATTTTACGAATCGAAAATAGTTTCCTTGGGTGTTGTTTCTGAACTGAGATTTTGAGGTCTAAGTCACCTGGAAAGTCAATTATATCTACATGGAAGTTACCTGGAGTCTCCATGGCATTCACAGTGGTTGAGTTAGTTATTACATTTCAAGACCTTTATAAGGGCATGCATTTTGGAATTTCTTTTGGAATTCGTTCTGAAGCTGATATAATGCAGCCGAATATTGAGAAGTGTATTCTGAAAATTGCAATTTTAATACTTTTTTTAAAACTTAGTCAAATTTTAGTTTTGAACATGGCATTCTACGAGTTAAAATTTACTTTTCAAATGTTTGATGTCATGAAAGAGGACACACACTAGTTGATCTGTTAAATTGAAACCACAAATTTTACTCATTTAAATGAGAAGAAATGTTCATAAGAAAAACAAGCTCATCCAACTACTTTAATCGTAAAACTGATCACTCTGGCATGTCTTTTGCTGTCATTAACTGTTATGTGAAATATTTTAACTTCAAACTCCTCCTAAACACTTTTAAAACGTTTAACCATGATACGTTGCAGAAATAGGCGAAGTTACTATGATCAGCATCCCATTTCGTCTGTAAAATAATTTAAAACTGTCGCTGATGCAAATCAGTATGAACTTTAGGCTCGAATGAAAGTCACAGTCTATGATATCTTTGTTTGTTATGACTGTGACGGCAATTTTGCAATCAAGAGATTTTGCACGAAACTTTTCCTGATAAATGATACAAACCTTTATTTCTGTAGCTGATTAGCTTCTTTTGTGGTATATTTTAAGGGACATAAAGCTAACAGATATTCGTTGCAATTGTTGCTGCTGCTGAATTGAAAGTAACTAAATCTATTAGTATATCTGTGCACAAATAGATTCTCCATCAAAAAACCTAGTTCACCGTCAAGAAAAATCCCTAATTGTTGCCAGTTTGGATGGGGCTATGAACTCGTCAGGCCTATATACATTGTCTATTTACACAGTTTCTTGCCACGCTGTTATGCACTTACTTGTAAGTGAGTGAAAACCGTTTTTATGGATACTGTTATATGCAATCAAGGATCAAGGAATTCAGTTTTTGGAGTACCTAGGATGGAAAAATTCCAGCTTTTACCTCAGAAAAGAAAGTGGGGATAGACTCTATCCAAAGTTTTTCAGTCATAAATATTAATAAATCGAAAAATAGAAACCGTTTGACTGATGAAAATTTGGAATCAATTTTGCGGTTGACTACTACAAAACTCAAACCAAATATCAAGACAATTGTCAACACAATGCTATGTTACCCATCATAATAAATTAACTTACTTTTTATTATGTTTTTATAACAATTATGGTAGGTATAAATATATGAAAAACGATATAGGGTAGAAAACGTTCAAGTTTTTTTAGCGACCCTCCCATACGACATCTATGACTGTGTGGCCCTCGGTCTTAACAAGTCAGAAGCATCCCTGGGATAGAAAAAGAGACTTTTAGAGGTAGGTTTTTAGATAAGAAATGGACGCTCTTCACAGCAATAGAGAAATCTAATGTCACGCCTATTAGAGTCTCACTAAAAAGTTTAAATAATGTCGTGATATAAAATTATTACGGCGAAAGTAGGAGGGATGCCTTCTATATATGGGGGAGGAGGGATCCGTAAAGACGGGTTGTGTGTTTTATGAAAAGCGCATTGCTTCAAAAAAAATTCAAGGACAGAACTTTAATTAAAATATACTTTTAAACACTCTTTGAACCTATTTTGAGTATTTTGAAAGTATGTACGCCTGCTTGTGATTGAGAACAAGAATGATGTTGACACAAGAGAATTAAAACATGGATGTATCTGATGTGGGCAGAGCAAGACTTTTTCTAAAGACTTTATCATTTTCCGACATTTAAAATGAACCGATTTCAATTTTATTCCACAAATTATCACATAAAATAGAATTTCTAGGTATACAATATATTCTTTTTCATTTGACGAATTGTCGCGTTTCTGATTGTTGCAACTGATTATTAATTGATTATTATTGCATTTTTTTCTTGATTTGAAACAGTTAGATCACTTAATTCCCAGGCTGTTTTCTATATATGCAACTGCCCCGTTTATTGCTTTTTGGATGATGAAGATCATTTAGTTTCTAAAACTGGTAGTTTTACATTTTTTATAAGCTACTTAGAAATATCTAAGTTTGATGAAGATTTCCTAGATGAGGCCATAAAGAGTGATAAGGAAGATAACCCTAATGAAACCAGCTTTACACCTATCGATGTACATTTTCATATTTTCATTCCACATTTGTACATTGTTCCACAGTTTCCTATTGCCATGCATTTTTCTGCTTTATCTGAAATAACTTTTCTGTCCCCCTTATTCTGACAAAGAGGTTATTATTTTTCCCCAAACCTGTTTATATCCGTAGATATCTGTCTTATGCTACTTCACTAACAAATGTTTATATTCCCAAGCACACCAAAACAGCAATTTTTAAACAATACAGAAAAAGTAAGATTGTATAAAATTTCCGAGTATAAAATGTTACTTCATATTTATTTCTACTGTGTAAGATCAATAGATTTGCTTTGAATGAAACATCAGCTCTTGAGGCATGAAGCTGTTTTCATTTTACGAACATTTTGAAAAATGTCTTGTAACGCTTTTCATTTTTTCTTATATTTTAATGGGACTACATTTATGAAAAATGAACTACTCCCATTGAGTGCATATAAATTCTTTCTATGATATACTGAAAGATCATAGAACCGTGTCAAAACTTTCTCATGATTACTGGTGGTTTGGTGTAAAAAGGATTTATCAATTTGAAGAGGTAAACGCTTTTAATGAATTATTTGTATTAATAATAATCTCGTGGTATTATTGTTAAGTAACTGTATGAGATAAGAATATTTAAAAAGTTTAGATATCAGACATCTTTAACTTTTATTGAGTCGCAGAGGGATTTTTTGAATTTCATATTGCTTTTAATGTCCAGATGCAGTGAAACCTAATAAAAAACTCTGATGTGGGCAGCACATGACTTTCCTTATATAATGCAATGAACTTACTGCTTTTACAGTTTAAAAAAATTCTATTCTTATAGTAGATACTTATATTCATTCAAAGATATTGAATTTTCTTCAATTAGTCGTCATTTTCATTGATTTAACACAATTTTTATCCATTTGGCGAGTTTTACGTTAATTTAGCAACATTTCAAAAAGTCGCCAAGTTGGCGACATTCCAAGAAATTCGTCGCCAAAATCTCGCCAAGCGTTATGAACGGAGAAATAAGTTATTCTTACTGCAGATAAATGACTACTGGCATTCAAATAGAAAAGTATTACTCAAAGTATCTTTTTTCATAAATGGAACGAGAGCTAGATCCACGAGAATGATGTCACCCAATGTATCGCATGATATTACATATGAAAAGTGAACATGTTTCTCAATAGGTAATATTTTTATTTTATATTATTTTTTGATGTTTTTTTTTAAATGTGTAATATCTCGAGAATGGTTCATACTAGCGTTCTAAAATTTTCGTCCATCGTTTTCTAATGAAAAATTACACATGAAATGTCTATTTGCGTAACCTTATTAAAGGTTTTGATTTCTTGATGATTTTTTCAAAATTTCACTCGAAAATTTAAGGGAGTTCTGGCAATTCGCTTGCTTATAATACAATAGACATCCAGTATTCACGGATTGTAATTTTTGCACCAAATTTCGTTCAAATAGGTCCATTCGTTCGGCAGTTATCGTCTCCACACACACACATACTTTCACACACACAGACATCACCTCAAAAATGTTCGATTCGTGATCAGGAATGCTTGAAACGTGCTCTCCCGTCGAAAACTCGAATTCGAATTTTCGACCCCGTCACAATATTTTTCTTATTCATTATTGTATATAAGGAAGGTAATAATTTCCTAAGTACACTGACTACCTGTCTAAATTGGCCGCTTTTGCCAAAGTGATCCTACCATTTACATACAGCGATCGCCACCATTTTCACAAAGTAATCACACCATTTCCATACAGTGACCACCAACAAAAAGTGACCATAGCATTTAAATAAAGTAACCATATCATTTTCATACAGTGAATATGACCATTTTCATAAAGTAGTCAGTTTTCACAGTTTCAAAGTAGATATCTTTAACCAGATTTCACTGTACACAGATTTTATAATTACACCATGAAACACGATTTTTGTTCCTGGGTAGTAAGTGTTACTATTTTCCTTATATATTACATAATGTATAAGGAAATTATTGTTACGGAGTGGAAAATTCGAGTTTTCGACGGAAGAACACGTTTTAAGCATCCCTGATCACGAATCGAATATTTTCGAGGTGATATCTGTGTATGTGTGTGAAAGTGTGGAAGTATGTGTGTGTGTGTGTTAGTGAGACTGTACAGACGATAACTGACGAACAATGGACCGATTCGAACGAAATTTGGTACAAAAATTAAAATCCATAAATACTGGAAGTCTATTGTTTTTATACGCAATCGAATGTTCAGAACTCCCCTAAATTTTCCAAGTGAAATTTTGAAAAAATCATCAAAAAATTAAACCGTTTAATAAAGTTACGTAAATAGTCATTTCTAAGTAATTTTTCATTAGAAAACGATTGACTTAAATTTTAGAACGCCAGCATGAACCGTTTTCGAAATATTGCACATTTAAAAAAAAAACTATCAAAAAATCATATAAAATAAAAAAATATATTTCCTACTGTGAAATATGTTCGCTTTAAATGAATAATACCATACGATATATTTGGTGACATCATTCTCGTGGGTTTAGCTAGTTCCATTCATGTGAAAAGATACTTTAGGTATTATTTTTGTATTTGAACTCCAATAGTCGTTTATCTGCTACAAGAATAATTTATTTCTCCATCCATAACGCTTGGCTAGATTTTGGCGGAATTTCGCCAATTTGTCGACTTTTTAAATGTTGCTAAATTAAAGAAAATGTCGAAAAATTAATTAAAAATGAAACTAAATCAATGGATATGACGATTAGATGATGACAGTTCAAGATCTTGGAAAGAACATAAGCGTAAACTATAAGAATAGCACATTTTTCCATCCGTAAGGTTTGGCAAGAAATTTAGCATAACGTCGCCAACTGGGCCACTATTTTAAATGTTGCTAAAATGACAAAAATGTCGCCAAATTGATAAAAATGACGCCAAATGAGAAGTAATGTCTCGCAAATTCTGATTTCCCTCGTACGACGGGCATACCTTCTAATATATAAGAAATACTCTTTTCTCCGCTGGTCTGTTGTTGTGTTGTGGCTTATCCTCCGGCTGTCTGTCGAAGTCAGACAAGATCCATTAGACCGTTGACCCTAAGGAAGTCGAGGACCAGAAGGGGGGAAGAGTATATTGCCTCTCTGGAAAGTCCCAGACAGTCCAGGATGTGTTCAGGAGAAGCCTGCTGAGCTTGACATTTAGAGCAGACTGCACAAATCTTCCTGCCCTCAAAAAAACGAGAGACCTTTTGTGTGGCCGCTTGCTAATCTGGATATTGCAATTCGAGAGACTCTGTCACAATTGAGAACGAACGAAGAGCCCGGCTCTCTGCTCGCATACCAGTGATGGCTGGGAGGAACCTTCCACTCCCTCGATATTTCAGAATTGACTATGGATTGATGTTCAGAAAAAGTAAGGGCCGAAGAGGAAGGACCAGAGTGGCCACAACCCTCCTTGGCCAGTCCATCCGCTTGCTCATTGCCGTAAATGTCAACGTGGGATGGAATCCACTGAAAATGAACATCATGGGACTCTGAAATGAGCTTGAGTTTGAGAAGGATGGAAATACTAGTTTGATCTCGAACTGCAATCCAATTATGGAGGTGTTGAAGAGAGCTGCGGCTGTCCGAAAGGATCCAGAGGTCCTCAAAGTCGTTTTCGTTGAGAGCAACTTCAAGACTTTGCTCAATTGCAATTAGTTTGCTTTTGAAGACTGATGAGGAATCGGGGTTACGGAGGCTGATGGACAATTTATCCCTTGGTTTCTCGATGTAGATGCCACTACCAGCGCGGTCCTCCAGTTTGCTGCCGTCCGTATAGATTTTAATGGCATTATCGGGGATCTTATTAATGATCTCTAAGGCCAACTGTCTAAGATGAGCTGTGATAAAATCCCTCTTGGTGACCGGGGTACAAAAGCCAGTGGAAATGAACTCTGGGGAGTCCCTCTGAGGGACTCAGACAAGATTTTAAGGAGTGGGGATCGATCTCATCAAAAGGCAGACGCAGATGTTCAGCATGACTAAAAGGACTATTTTTCTTAAGTCTTTGATTGCCGTTTGTCTGTAACACTTGGTGGTGCGTTTGCCTGTAACACTTGGTGATGCATTTGGCAAATTTAGCGAATAATTTAGCAAAGTATTTCCACCTTGGCGATATTTCGCTCCAGATTGACAAAAATATCGTCAAAATTGCAAAAATGATGTCAAATTAATGAAAATTACGCCTAATTGATGACTTAATTATTAAGGTATTTTAATATATGGACTATATCGCTCATTGAGAATGCTATCAATATGGATGATTGCTTATTTAGAGTGGCGCGAATTATAAATTAATTGAGTATTTTTAATAATTTTAAAATGTTGTCACCCGGAAAATCGCCAAATGTACAATTCAACGATAAAAACACTTGGATCTTATACATTATTTTTTACTGTAAAACTAGCAAATTCATTTCATTATGTAAGGAAAGTCATATGCAGTCCACATCAGATTTTTTTTCTAATGGCTTATGCTTGGAAAGCATAGACAATGGCTATTATTCCTCTAAAACTTTGTTTGTGTATCCCGGACAGTGTTATTTTGAATTTTATCTGCTTTGAATGAGAAAATGTACGAATTCGTGTTTTTCGTTTAAATAAAGAAAAAGACAAACACATATACATAAAAATTGCCATATATTTGCACTACAGTTGTGAATGAAATTATTACAAAAGATTTAAAAACGATTAGATTTCCAAGAATTACGAGTATAAGGTACTTTCACGAATCAGCCACCAAATATAGTATCCCATCACGTTCTCGTTATATTGACCTTGGCAGCGACGTTCGAAGTCAATATGTCTTGATGGAAACGCTAGTCTTTCTCCTCCGAGTACACTTCCATGTTATCCTTCTATTTATCTAGGTGAACATCGAGGACATGAACTTTCAGGGACATCCTGCAGCCCATTTCGACATAGTACTTCACCAGAGTGTTAACCAGTTCCACATAGCTTTCGGAATTATGATTGCCCAAGAAGCCCTTAACCACTAAGACAAAGCTGTTTCAAGCCACTTTTTATTAACACTTTGCAACATAGTTGAAAAGTGTTTATGACTTTGTTTATTCTGTCTGTCTGTCTGTCCGTTAGCACAACTGCCGTAAAAATGACTTTATCAAAATGAAATTTTACTATGTCGTTCAGACGGTCTGTGTGACCTATGGGACTATAAATGAATAATATCACCCAATTAGTTTTGGATTGAATCCGGGTTGAAAAAATGAAATACATTGAACCCAATGGGACCTAATTCTTCAAACATTTTTTAAACGGATTTAAAATTCCCAAATTGCTTTGAAAGTTTTCGGAAATGTTCAAATTATCACATAAAATATGTAAAAAAAATTCAACAAAATTTATTCAGCAGTTTGTTAAATAAAAATTAAAATAATAAATACACTTTTATATGAAGAGATCACGTGACACACTTGAAAATAACATATGGCATCCATCTTGTGTCAAAATCGTGACTTTTAAAGATCTTTTTAATTCTTATTTAGTGTTGTATCCGTCCTAAATCCGCTTTATTTTAGCTTAAATTCTGTTCATCTACATCCTGACACAACGCAATTACAATATAATTGAGTTTAAATGATCATCAAACTTCAATTATTTCTACAACGAAGCCTAATTTTCACTTATGGAGGATGTAACCATCAAAAGATGTAGAATGAGTTGTATAAGAATTGGGGCATTTCTTTAATGCAAAATTATTTGGCTCATGGAGTCTGCAATATAGCTGATATGAATGAAACATTTATTGATTTTGCAAAGGGAAGCGGACGATTTTTTCAATGAAGTTTTAAACATAGGGTTAAATTACTTGAACCTCCATCGTTTGAAGTTTTTAAATAAAATAAATTATAGTATTGTGATGAATGAAATGAATGAAATGCTGCTTTTATAGAGAGAGCCAGGCGTGTTATATTTCGATGACATCATTTGAATACATTTCATTTGTTTTCGATGAAGTTTTCAAATATAATAAATTATTGTAGTATTATGAAAATTTAAAAAACATTACCGAGGAATGTATCGCATTTTAGAGTTGTTTAAACCAGTCAATTTATATTATTTATAATGAAGTTCATTTTTTGGGTTCATTTTTAAGTTTTCAAATATATTTTAATGTAGTATTGTGATAATTTTAAAAATATTACCGAGGAATGTATCGCATTTTAGAGATGTTTAAATACAGAGTGATTATAATTAAAGTTCCCAGTTTGAAAATGGTCTCAAATAAAAAGCACTGGTCAGAATGGTTTGAAATTTTGCTTGAACACTCGTGGAGCAATGGAATTCTGTTTGGTAAAGAAAATAACAGTAGTTCAAAAATTCGCCGCTAGGAGAATAATTGGCGCTTTACTACACTAGAATGCAATACAAAAGTAATAACGTTGACTTGCTTATTGGCTAATGACGTAATAATTGTTCAATATGAAGTCCTTCGAATACTGAATTAAAGGTCGATCTTTCATCATCATATGCATGCAAGTAATGCAAAAAATTTTCATCCATTGAAACAATGTTAAATTCTAAGCAAACGTAAGCCGTATATTTTTTCACCAAAAGTGGCTTTAACTTGTTTTGCATAATTACTCTTCAAATGCTGCTGCAAATGTTCATAAGACAGTGTTGTTACAATAAAAGTTTGCTATAAAAAAGGAAGAGTGGAACTTGTTTCTCATAACTTAATGAAAAATATCTATTGTTCTGTCGCAATGACTCTATCATTGAAAGGTCGTGCTCTTCTTGTCAAATTGTTTTATGAGAATAACAGCTCTTGTTTAGTAGCTCTTAGAAAGTTCAGAACGTTGAAAAAGTTAAAATCTAGTCCTCTGTGTGGCAAAAGCTTGCGCAAGTGATTTTAAAATTTGAAGGGACTGGCTGTTTGGCCATCAAACCTGACAGGGGACGGAAAGCAGTCGATGGAGAGATAGTGGAAGACATAGCTACAACATTAGAAGAAGAGCGTAACCCTAATGCATCTACTAGTGCACATGGATTTGCCCGATCATTAGACGTACCCTCCAGTACGATGCAAAAAATTTTGAAACACATTTTGAAATGTTATCCTTACAAACTGACCCATATTCAACAGTTGCTACTTGCGGACAATGTTGGACGTGAAATGCTCGCACTTCAATTTCTAGCTCGGATACAAGTGCACGATGAATGGCCCTGGAACGTTTTGTGGACTGACGAAGCACACTTCCATCTCCACGGAACTGTTAATACGCAAAATTGCAGAATCTGGGCAACCGAAAATCCCCAGGATCTACGCCAGGTGCCTCTTTATTCCCTCAAAGTCACTGTGTGGTGCCGATTTACAGCAGCGTTTATTATCTGGCCTTTCTTTTTTTAGGAAGTTGGTCCTTACCGCCCCGTCACTTGTTCTGTCAATGGCCATCGATATGAACGTCTTTTGAAAAGTCACGTTATACCCACACTGCAAGAGCGTTAGTGTATCGATAACACTATTTTCATGCAAGATGGGGCTCCACCACATATCGTAAAACCAGTGAAGCGGCTACTTCGCAGTCATTTTGAAGATGACAGAATCATCAGCAGCCATTTTCCTGTAAGATGGCCAGCACGTTCCCCTAACCTCAATCCATGTGATTTTTGGCTTTGGGAGCATCTGAAGAAGGTGGTGTTTAATGGACACATTACCAATTTAGAGGAACTTAAAGCTAGCATCACGCATCACATCCACAACATCTCTACAGAAACACTCAAATATGTTGTTGAACACGCTATTTTGCCCTTTCAGCTTGTTTCAGAATGCGAAGGACAGCATATTGAACATTTATTACGTCATTAGCCAATGAATAAGTCAACGTTTATTACTTTTGTATTGCATTCTAGTGTAGTAAAGCGCCAATTATTCTCCTAGCGGCGACTTTTTGAACTACTGTTTTATCTTCACCAAACAAAATTCCATTGTTCCACGAGTGTTCACTCGAAATTTCAAATCATTCTGACCAGTGCTTTTTATTTGAGACCATTTTCAAACCGGGAACTTTAATTATAATCACCCTGTAAAATTGAATTGAAGTTGGAAAGTGTTTCATAATCAATGCTTTATGCATGTTTGATCTTTCTTGTTCATTCTTACTGAGCTTCTTGGGAAATTCTTCGCAAGTCAGGAGCTTCTTTATATGTGGGCCGACGAAGACACCGGCTTTCACCTTTGCATCAGACAGCTTAGGAAAGAAGTCTTGAAGGTACTTGAAGGCTGCTGACTCCTTATCTAAAGTTTTGGCAAATTGTTTGATAATGCCCAATTTAATATGGATTGGAGGCATTAACATCTTCTGGGGGTCTACCAGTGACTCTCATTTGACGTTGTTTCCTCCCACAGAGAACTCAGTCCTCTGTGGCTAGTTACGCGTGTTGTAGTGCGGTGTCTATAATGTCCCAAAGGCAAAAATAACAAGGAAACTTGGTAAAACCGCCTTGGAGACCCATTTAAAATCCTATCACTTTGAAGTGTCCGATGACTTCCCATCCATACTCATCATATTTCAAGGCATCTAGCAATCGCTTTATGCTGTTGTAATCCTCTTTCTTGTGGAGTGAGCCAGTGGAAGAGGCTGGTAGGTATTTCCATTATGAAGAGGCACGGCTTTAAGACTTCTGGATTAACTGTCAATGAAGAGGCACCTCTTATTTGGACTACAGTCTATTTCAACTTCTTCAAACAGACCAGTTACATTGTGGCAGAAGCAGAGTTCATCTTGACATATAAAAAAGCTGGAAAAAGTTTGATGACGCTTCCTCTAATCTGTAATTCGCACACTTTCATCCAATAAATTCCATTGCTTAAGCCTGGAAGTAAAGAGTTCGGCATTGGACTTGGTAAGACCAAGATATCTGATTAAGTTGTTAAGATTTTTTGATTGGGGTAGTATGAGTTTATTCTTGGCTCTAAAATTGTATTTAGATCTTCAATGTCTTCTTCACTCTCTGATTTACTACTCTCGTCTGAAGACGGTAGCTTTTTCTCCGGAGGAGTGGGCACGTGAAACTCAGGGCAATGTGGCACAGGGGGGATGGACGAAAGTAGATCCGGATGTATGATAGCATGTGCAGTATTTCCAGCCCGACGTTTTGAAGGATTCATCATGCAAAAGTAGTAATTACTTGAGTGGTCAGTGGGTTACCGCCAAATTCTTGGGAGAGCGAACTTCATGGCTCTCTTTTCTCCTCTGTACCATCCTGCAAAAGACTAAAATTAACTTTTTAAATCAGGTGCACAAGTGCACCTAAGCATGTATTTGCATATTAATATTATGTATTTGCATATTAATCAGGGCTCTAGATATGATATTAAATTACATTGTTCAATAGCATTTTAATTTTCTTTTTCTTTTTAGTTTACTGATATATTGCCATCTAGCATGTCTGATTTATATATTAAATACTCAAGAAATAAAGGAGCATTAAAATAAATCCACATTGACGTTTGAAAAAAATATTAATGAGATATTTCTATCCTGCACGTCTTGCGCATGCAGTTAATAAAAATGAAAGAATTCTAATATCATATTATAAAATGCTGTGAAAATAAAATGTAAAAAGCAGATGACCATTTCGATAAAATGTTATTGGATATTTCCTTCATTGTGAGCAGCCAATATCTACAAGCTAAATAATCTTATCTCGGCCTGGCAATTATTTAAAGGCATTAGTAGCAGAAATATCGAACTATCTAGTATGTAAAAGGAGAAGGAATCGACTAAAACTAGTATAATTGACTTAAAAACCAGACCAATGAAGCTTGAAAAAAAAATTCTGTGGGCCCCCTTTTTTTGGTGAGGATACATCCATCCATCTTCTCACTTTACACCTTTTCCTAATATTCATCCTTTGACTCATTCCCCCCCCCCCCCTTTTTGGAGCATTTCAAATAATTTCATAGTCTCAACTGCACATCTGCACCTCGGAGATACAGGCAACTTTTGTCTAGGCGCTCCATCAAGCCATCCCGAAATATCGTCGTCACTAGAAAGCAATGGAAGTGAAAATAGGAAGACTAAGGCACAAAGAAACCAGTTAAATATCATGCCATACCTGGGAGAAATGAGGCGTGATAGGAAAATCCTTAACCATATGAATTTAACTTTTCTTAATATGAAATGCCTCAAAGAAGTCTAGGTCAAAAACCTAAAATCACGTTTGAATAAGAGGCAGCAGAAAAATCAATTAAACGGCTAGTAACCTAGCAGTTGTTTGTAATACAAGGTTTTTAGTGTTTTATTTTTACATGATATTGAAATTCTTGCAATCAAGGCTTTGAAACACGCCCAGTTTTACCTTCATACGAAAGCTCACATAACAAATAAATTGATACGAGGTATAATTATTGAAATGATCAATAGGAATGCTTAAGGCATGAAAAGTAATTGTTTTGCTTAAAGATAAAAATAATTTACACTCGAAAGTTTGTGACGTTTCTTGTCGTCAGTGCGTTACCGGTTGCTTGTCAGTTCTCGTTCTGAAATAATGTTGTGATAACTGAATCTTTTGATTGCTAGTTCATGACGTCACTTGCCGTTTTGGATCGACGTATGGCTCCTAAATATACAGGCTGACGCAACCGCCATATTGACTTCAGCCGGTCCAGTCAGTTATCGTCTGCTATTTCAATGACTCAAGCATGTTACAAGGTATGGTATTTGATACGCAATTTAGCTCTATAATAAATGCTTCTGCTTGCAAAATAATTCACCAATCATTCAAGAAAATTTTCTAGAATGTCTTGATTCCCTCGAGATACCAAGAACAGGACGAGAAAGTAACCTTCTTTTCACCATGCAGTGTCATCGCTTTAATTGGGAGTCAAGATGGCCGCTGTTGTGTCAGCCAGTATATATTGGAGCTTTAGCTCATTTCGTTAGTGGTAATTACTTGAAGGTGAAGATGGCTTAGGTCAGGCAGAATATATGGGCAGATGCGCAGGTTAAAAGTGGGGTAGCGAAGGGTGTGGAAAGTCATGGGTAGTGAGCCGTAATCCATGGGCGTAAGGATCGGATAGAAAAAACAAGCAACATTTAGGCGCCTCAAGACAGGAAGGGACCACTTGTAAGACGGCAGAACTATAGATATCCGCCCTCATATTCAAGTGAAATTTATATATCAAAGGATTTGGAGTAATTTCACAAATGTGAAATCCATTTGGAAAAAATATTTTCATCATTTTTTTCCGTATTTTTTTATTCAATTTGAACACATTGAAACATTGATGAAAAGTGGTGATGATTAAAAGTTTTGTAGAAATGTTAATTAACAAAATAAAAATCAGTGGAAAACGGTTTCTCAGATGTGTATTCTGTATTATTATTGTTTTTAACTTTGCCGATCATCGTATCTTCTGCTAGAAGGGCATTGAACAATTAAAACCTATAAAAGACTATAAAAGAAATTCTATCGGACAATCATAATTAAGTGCTCTTCCGGCAAATAAAAGTTGATCAGAAAAATGTATCTGATAAAAAACAAAACTTGTAAAAGAAACAGCAGAGTTCAGCTTTACAAAAAGTGTCAGCTATAAAAGTGATCGAATAAAGAACTATTACTAAGTTTATCAAACTTCGTGAGTGAAAAGAACAGAGCGGAAAAGTTATTAGATATATCTCGTAATAAATTTGACAAACGTACCTCTTGGACCCAAATTAATCTCTTGCTTCTTTTCCGGAATATGTGAGTAACAGTGTGTTATCAAAAATTTGCAGTAGTGTAGTTTTTAGAGGTTTGCATCGCTGTAATATTTATCAGAGACAAAACTCGTCAATTAATCGTATGGTTTTCGTTTGAAGTTTATTTGAAAGATAATTTTTCGGTCTTTTTGATGATGTTAAGAAAAAAATTCTGTGATAATATTTTCCGTCTCTAAGAAACAGATTTGTGTGGAAATTGCTCAAAAATGGTGCTAAATTGGGCTAAAGCGCAAAATAATTCAAGACTAATTCTAATTAAAAAATATTTCGAAGGTGCATATTACCGGATCCTGAAGTACTTGTCTACCAAATTTCAGAGCCATACATCTCATAGATTTTCCGCTATAGCTGCTTCCTTTGTTATATAAGATAAAAATCAGATGAAGTCACAAAAAAAGTTTCTTTAACTCCTGTTTTCGGCATGCGGTGTGCAGTTGACAGGCGGAGAGAAAATCGTTGTAACCGGAACTTGCGACGAAAATATCAATGCTTATGCTTCATCTTAGAATGCAAAGGTATATACCGAACTTTTGGCCAAATTATATAATTGTGCTAATCATTTTTCGGATGCGACGCTATGTAGATCAGATAGCCAAAAAAAATGCAAATTTCGATGTATATTCAGCAATAAATAAATATAAAGGATCTGTGTTACGAATTCAGTTCAAACATCGTTTGAAATCACATTCTTTGATTTTTTCGATGGGGTCAAGATGAAAACTCTGTGATAATAGTTCTGGTCGCGAAGAAACCGATTTATTTGTATATGCTAAAACATAAAATAGCTAAAAAACTGATTCGAAATTTTAAAAATCTGATATCGTCAGCACATGACATAACCTACAGATACAAATTCATATTTTTATTATGCATTAAATTGAGTTTAATCGCAAAAAATAACAAGGATACTTTTCTGATATTATATAGAATTTGCCTTTATAAAGCATCTTTATTTCACTTGGCAAATTAATTCACTTTAAATTCTTCAGCTCCTCATAATTACGAAAACTAAAATATCTCGAGAATGGTTCATTCAACAGTCTTGGGGTCAGTCTTACTCGCTTAGTTGTCAAAATTTATCTGAAGAATAAGTACTTAATTAATATATTTCAACAATTTTAGTCATTTATTTCAAAATTTCTCTATTTTCCCAGGCCATTTTGCAAAAAAGAGTCGGTTATACTTTACTGAATCAAATCAAAATATAATCAGCATCAGGATAGCCATCAAGGGACTTAACTACTAAGTTTTAAGAAATCACGTTAGATAGTTTTTTTAACTACTGTGAAAATCGTCTTCATTTTCTCAAAAGTATAAAAATAAATATCTCGAGAATGTTCATCTTAGGGGGTTCATCTTATTCTTTTTGTCGTTAAAAATTAAGTATAAAACAAGCATTTAATTGATACATTTGAACATATGTATTATTTTATTTTAGGTCGGATGTTTTAGATTTGAGGACCATTTCACAACAAAATGCAGATTCATTTTAATCGTAACAAAATTTAACCAGCACCACAATATCCCACAAGTGACTTATCTACCAAATTTTTTGTAATTTGGTCAATTAAATGTTTTTAGCTAGAATGGATACATACAAATTTGGCGGGCCATATCGCAAAAATGCAGGTTCTGTAAAGATCCTTGCTGCCCCAACCGGGAATCGAACCCTGAATCTCCGAACTGGCCAGTCGATGCTCTACCGTTGAGCTACTGGGATGAAATTGCAAGCTCTTATCGTCGAATTGGACTCTGCATTCTCCATCCTCTAATGTAATATTGGAGGACCGCTGACAATCTGACTGACCACCCCTTGCTATTTTTACTTTAGGTTAGCCTCCTTCTATTACCATTTTTACCCGGGTAAGTATCCTGCGTGGTCGTTATCCTCTCAATTTCAAATCCGTACTCCATCTTTCAGAGTCCACTGATACCGTACTAGTCGTACTAGTCGTACTAGTCGTACTTACTTATTTACAGCATCTTGTGTTTAATGTCATGGCAGATATAAGACATTAAACCTTATTGTACACTTCCAGACTAAATTACACCCTATTCATTGCACTACCCTTAACTAGCCTGGTGCTCACAATTAACTGAATATGATTCTAAGGTTACTATGCTTACCATTGACCTCTTTCACGACAACCTACTTAATCATGATCAGCTCATGAATTCACGCCAGACAAAAAGCATTCCATCCAAGCCAACTCTTGACTCACGACCCGACCAAACTCTCTCGTGAAAAGCACTTAGAACTTCTCTCAAGCGCCTTCTCCCGAAACTTTTCTTACTCAAAAAGTAGGAACGCACGAAATGCTGATTAGGTTGGTGATTCGTCTAAATAACGGAATCAGTTAGGATTATTTGAATACATAACAAATTATAATGAAATTGGGGAAAATAATAATTGAAAGGTTATTTAGACCTCACACACAGCCCAAACAACATAAAATTTTACCCACGAAATCCCTCAAACCAGGATCGACCGTGCAAAATTTCCTCAACTTTCTCCAGGCTAGTTGTACAGAGCAGAGTGGCAGCTCTAAGATGGTATTAACTTCTTCCATCGCCACTTTGAGCAATCGACCTTTTCGTCGTTGCTCAAAGTGCCATGCGATCATTTCTTACGCCATGCGATCATTTCTTACAAAAAAGCGATACGCCATGCGATACGCCATGCGATACGCCATGCGATCATTTCTTACAAAAAAGTTGGAATAATCCAAGGGAGAAAAAAACTGTCACAATACAGGACAAAATTAACCGTTTTTTTAAACTTGTTTAACAATGGTTCCAGAACTGAACCTTAGACGGTCTCTTAGAGTGATCGCGAAACATAAAACAAATTTGCACATAAATCACATTTTTTATACCAATAGCATCAATGACAATCGAAATAAATTTCAGTCTAAACCTTTATACATATTTTACAGTTTACGTTTATACATTATTTTCACAAACCACTATTCCATTTCTATTTTGTATTGACCTCACCTACATCAAATTCAATTACATGCCTCTAATTTTATGTCATTTTAAAAATAAAACTTCTTTCTGCCTCAACTGACTTCAATTATGAAATCATGCACTCACCTAATCCGATTCCGTTGATCAAAATATTTTCGTAATGAATACTTCCCATTCCTTACATTTTTACAATTTAAACTCCAGACAAAACCCTTAGATTCACAATCTAACTCCAATGTCCTTCTACCCTTTCTTTTGATCAAGCAAACCGCTTATCCGATTTCAAACCCAAACTACAACCATTCTACTTTTATTCTACAGAAATACCGATATTACTATACAGTTTCAAATACTTTAAAAATCGTATCATCAACTAAGTTTTCAATACTTTAAAAGTACTTAACATCAAATCAAGTAAATTGCAATTTCAACTATTTTAAAACATGACATCAATAACTATATTACTTCTACATAAATTTCAATTATAATTTCATCCTTAATTATTAACTATCTGTAATTTTCAATTATTAAATTCAATATTACACATCAATATTATTTTCTAATTTCTAAACTTAGTTAAATCACAATCCAATATATAATTTCAACTTTAAAACTTCAATGTAATTTTAACTTTAAAACTTCAATGTAATTTTAACTTCTAAAACTTATTTCAAACACAATACTTAAAAAAATTACTTACTTTTTAACTGCCAGATCAGAATGCATTTACATTTCACTTTAAAAATTTGTTACTTAATTAATTGTTTGTCAATATCTGAAGTCGTTTCTTTATTGGTGTCTTGGCTCCTAGGTCCACTCTTTTCATCTATCTGGGCGCCTATACTTCCTGACTGTTCCCGTGGTCGTTAACGTTCCCAGTCTGAATTTTTCTTCCATCGAAGTTCTGTTTGGATTTGGTTCACTGGTTTCTATAGTATTCACTGGTTTCTATAGTACACTGGTTTCTATAGTATTCAGTTCATTCTTTCCACTGAACTCTGTTTGATTCATTTTGCGCTGGTGGTGTGATATTTTTAGTCACTGGCCTTTTTTGCAACTTAAGTTGATTTTCGAACCCAAATTTATTTTCCGATTCCTCTTTTATACGTCCTTTTCCGTACTTCTATTCAGTTCTGATAGCTGTCCAAACTTCTTTTCAACTGTTTGTTGAATCTCTAATTCACCTTTTACCTTCACTTCAAACTTTTCCTTTTCAACAGGTTTAACTTCAGTTTTTGAAACTATCTCTTCAATTATATGCTTCAAATATTTACGTCCACTCTCCTACTTCCTGCGATTGTAGTTTTCTTCCGCCCGTTCCTTCCTAATTTCTTTTAATTGAAATACTCAATTACTGTTCCTTCTTTCAATGTACTTTTTCGTCTGCATTCTCTAGTTGAGGAACTCTTAACCTGTCAACAGGTCGTTCCTTCACTTTTTCTTTTACGGATGGTAGCTTACTCTCTTTCACATTTACTGCGTGTATAGCCTTAGCTGGCCTTTTTTCCTTCTTGACTTGCCATTCTCTAAAGTTCCTTCTTTGCTTACCTCTTTCTTGTACTACATTTCTTTGGGTGTCCTGTGACCCCATTATCCTTGATTGTCCATATCTATTATTTGGATCTACTTCTGGTCTCTGGTGGCTCTTAAATCCTTTTTTTGAATTAAATTTGTCGCCTTACCTCCGTTCGATCGGATGCCGTGTATCGTATTTAGTTGCTACTTCACAAAACACATCAAAAGATCTCGGTACTCTGCCAAAGAAGAGATCTTGAACTGGTGTTCTCAGTCTCTCAGACTAGCTAAATCATGCTTTCTTCACTTATTTCTAATTCTAATCTATTCAGCAATTCATTTATTATACACTCCGTCATGAATTCTGTCGATTGTTGCTTCACACTCTACAATTCTGTTTCTAGTTCAACTTTGTTCCACTTTTTGGAAAGTTTTCTATTTTTTTCTTTAAATTCCGTCCATGTTTTGCGTTTTTTCCCTATGATAATTTCCCAGTTTTGTCGTTTAGCGTATTTCCTACTACGGCTAATTTTTTTCTTCACTTCTCGACGTATATTGAAAAAAAAATTTCGAAGTTTTTCACATATGCTTTCGCCTTACCTTACACCTTTCTGGTAGGTCGGACGGTCTGGGTCTCAACAACAACAACATATGCTTTCGCCCGGCCGTCCAAATAGATGCTCAAGTTCACTAGATGAGTCGGACGGTCTGGGTTTTCAACATATGCTTTCGCGCCTTCCGAGAGGCTGGTGGTTGGGGAAAGAGGGTACAGTCTTTGTGGATGCCTCCCCCACTGGGATCCGGTCTAAATTGGGTGGCACTTCCCGGCCATCCAAACAGTTACCTTACACCTTTCTGGTTGGTCGGACGGTCTGGGTCTCAACAACAACAACATATGCTTTGCCGCCAACGGCCCTACCGTACTGAAAACACCGGTTCTCGTTAGATCACCGAAGTCAAGCAGCATCGGGCGCGGTTAGTACTTGGGTGGGTGACCACCTGGGAACACCGCGTGCTGTTGGCACATTTCGGGCGCAGTAGCCCAGTGGTTTGGGCGCTAGATTTGCACTCTGCCACAACTGCCGCCGTGTTCATGCGGAGTACGATCACGTTAAACATGTGGGTTCATAAGTCCTTCTGAGAGGTTGGTGGTAGGGGAAGGAGAGTATGGTCCCTGTGGATGCCTCCCCCACTGGGTTCCGGTCTAAATTGGGTGGCACTTCCCGGCCGTTCAAACAGTTACCTTACACCTTTTTCTGGTAGGTCGGACGGTCTGGGTCTCAACAACAACATATGCTTTCGCTCCGGTCACTCATCTTGCTGCTCATACTCTAGGGTGAGTCGGGTAGCCTGGGTCTTCCACAGATATTTTCGCTGGACGCGGTAGTCCTGTGGTTAGCGTGTGGGAATTGCACTCGGTAAGCCCAGGTTCGATTCCCTCCGCTGTCAGAGCTGTCGCCATGTTCACGCCGAGTACGATCACGTTAAGCATGTGGATCCGTAAGTCCTTCCGAGAGGTTGGTAGTAGGAGAAGGAGTGTACTGTCCCTGTGGATGCCTTCCATCCACTGGGTTCTTGTCTAAATTAGGTAGCTCTTCCCGACAGTCCAAACAGTTACCTTATACCTTTCTGGTAGATCATACGGTCTGAGTCTCAACCTCAACAACAGCAACAGCAACAACATATGTTTTCGTTGATCCTTCCTCATTAAAACTGAATTCTGTTCTTTTCATTGCTAATGCTGCGACTAAATGTTTGAAAATGTTTTCCATTTTTCGAATTTCTTTAAAATCAACTTTTTTTAAATACAATTTTCGCATGTCATTGACTTTTCGTATGTTCGGGCGCCATTGTGAAGTTATTCATTACTCTAATACACCTATGCATTTTCCATTCTTATTTCAGAATCTGCTGCATTTCTAAACTGGATAACTTTCTAACAATCCATATATATCACGACCATAATTCTAATACAAATATATGAGATACTGCACTTTATGTGGTATGGTGATAATGCTTAATTGGATACAATTTCTCAAAGCTATTATGCTTACCATTGACCCCCTTCACGACAACATAATCACGATCAGCTCACGAACTCACGCCAGGCAAAAGGCACTCTATCCAAAACAGCTTTTGACTCACAACCCGACCAGACTCTCTCGTAAAAAGCTATGAGAACTTCCCTCAAACGTTTTTTTCCCGAAGCTTATCCTACTCTAAAAGTAGGGAAGCACAAAATGCTGATTAGGCCGGTGATTTGTCTAAATAACTGAACCAGTTAGTATCGTTAGATTGAATAACAAATTATAATGAAACTGAGGGAAATAATAATTGAAAGGTTATTTAGACCTCACTGTTCTTTTCTCCCGAATCGAACAAAATCTAATGTGCACCAGTCTATCCCACATGTGACTTATCTACCAAATTTTACGAAATTTTATCAATTAGTTTTTCAGGCAGAGTGGATTCATACATCACACAGACAGACAGGCACACACAAAAGGACACATCCACACAGAGACACACACGCACACACAGACGTCATGCAAGAAATATATTTTTCGCGTTCTACAGGTCCTAAAACGTGTAGATCCGTCGAAAACCAGAGTTGCGATTTTCGACAGTATTTTAATACTTTCCCTATACATTACCATGTATTGCAGAAAGTAATTAATAATTCCGAGTTACGCCTGTGTATGCCGAGAAGTGCTTGTGCACCATATTTCATGACCGTATGACGCTTAATTTTCCGCTACAGACTGCATGCACAGTCTCACACTTATTATGTAAGAATGTTTCCCTATTTGCTTTTTGTGCGATGGAATTCATTTGTCCTATCATTTCGAATGATTGAATAAGATATATTGTAGATTTTTAAAGACAAAGTATAAACATTTCTTCCAAATAATTTATTCTCTACTGTATATTATAATTACCAAAAATATCAAATACTTTGAAACTAAAGGATTTGTTTTATTTGGCAGTCTTAAATAAGAGCAAGTTCAGGCTTCTGAATAAAAATTGGAGGTAAGTCCAGAACTTATTGGACTTTCCAGTAATCAGGTCCCGAATAGGAAACGTAAGCAACTATTTTCTTTACAATTAGACCTTTGGGGTCAGCCCTAATACTATCACTACCAATCGATACTCGCATTCGTTCGAAATATTCTATTGAATTCCAAAAATTCCATTAACCCTTAGAAACTAAAGGAAATTAACCTAATATAAACTTTTCTAAACAAAAGAATTCTTAGATTCTTCTGGTCGATTGCAAGTTTCTATAGAAAGAATGTCTCTCTGGGAAGTTCAAGAATTCGGTGAGTGTGTTGATTATTAGGAAAGTGACGTGACATTTTCAAAATGTACCTCATTAATATTCAAAGTCTAAACGTATTACTAATGCACTGGCAGACACGAAGAAAGATCGCATCCTCTTGCACTGTGTCTAAGATGCATTGGAAAAGAAAACAAAAAAAGTTTCAAAGTTTTAAAGTGAATTATATGTTTCTATTTACTTAGAAATTACAGTGAATCATTATAATACTAGTTACCTCAAAGTCCACAATTGTCTTACTTTGGAATCATTAAGAAATATAGAAGTGATATTTCATTTTACCAAACTTCTGAGAAATCATAATAATCTACTTGTTAATATTTGACTCATTTGTATAAAGTTATGTTTCTGCAGTAAACTAACACGCTATTAGATCTTAGGTTTTCAATGATCAATAACAGAGCTAATTTGGCCAGCGTGCGGATTCTAAAATGAGATAAAATCAAAGTTTCCAGGCGAGATGTTTTAGAGATCCTCATCTGTAGGGTCATGTTTCATGTATGTCCTAAGTGTCTACCCTGTAGGAAATAGCGATCGTTTATATTAGATTTCGTATAATTTGATCGAGTAGAACATTTATAAATTAGTAATCCTGCTGCGTTAGCATATTTCTGTATAGTTATTGCATACTGTGACCCTTGCAAGTAGTAGCATGAATTTATTTATTCATGTAAGGTTCCTTGTAATTTAAGTTAAATTCGTATTGAAGTTTTGCTTTGTGTCTATGTGCTTCTCAGAAAGTTAGAGTAGTCATTTCTGCTTTTTAGTAAGTCTGAATAATATGAGATAAGGTATTTTTGATAGTAGAAGTTGCAAGCTTTAAAGGAGACTTTATAAACTTTATTCTAAGCTTTATGCAAATAAAATATCTGGAGAGAGGAAACACTTACATATTCGTCCAACGGTCCTACCATGCTGATAACAGAGGTTCTCGTTAGATCACCGAGGTCAAGCAGCATCGGGCGCAGTTAGTGCTTGAGTGGGTGACCACCTGGGAACACCGCCTGCTGTTGGCACATTATGGGCGCAGTAGCCCGGTGGTTTGTGCGCTGGATTTGCACGCTGCCACAACTGCCGCCGTATTCATGCGGAGTACGATCACGTTAAACATGTGGGTCCGTAAGTACTTCCGATAGGTTGGTGGTAGGGGAAGGAGGGTACGGTCCCTGTGGATGCCTCCCCCACTGGGTTCCGGTCTAAATTGAGTGGCACTTCCCGGCCGTCCAAACAGTTACCTCACACCTTTCTGGTATGTCGGACGGTCTGGGTCTCAACAACAACACTTACATATTCGCATCCCTTATTGAATACACTTCCGTCATATTCAATGGCATAATGAATAAATATCTAGAGTAAGAAGTTACACTTATATACTTCTTTTCCGTATTAAATGTGCATGCGCCATATTCAATGTCATAAGAAATATCTAGAACATGAGCCTCAACTCATACCTTCATAGCCAATATTATTTAGTTTTGTATTATGTTCCGGTAAGAGGACCGAAGACTGTGCATATATATAGGATTAAAAAAATTCGAAAATGTCGAAAGAATTTATGTGCGTACTTCTTTGGAAGCAACGAAAAACATATGAAGTAGTCATACGTACATATTAGTTTTGTAGCGTACGAACGTAAGCAGTAGCATATAGTGGAAATGTATGGAACAGATAGATGTGACGTCATATTCAAGGACTGCTCCTTTCTATGACGAAGCAAAGTCAAAAGCAGAGTAAAAATATGAATAAATTAATATTATGTACTATATTCATTGATAATGATAGCTATATTCTATGACGGTCTTTCAAATAATAAGTTTCACCAATAAATCAAATTAAACAGCGTACAATCATAAAATTCTAACTATTAGCTGTAAAAAATAATGGACTCCTGTTCTAGCTGATTCAAAATGTGTAAGTCCATCAAAAACTCCAATTCTAACACTATTCTATTACTTCCCCTATACATTACCATATAGAGAAATCCTTTATACATTGCCGTAAATTATACGAAATCAGTCAATTTCCGAACTGTAAAAAAAACATAAAAACATTTTTTAACCGTTCGGAGTTAGTATTTCATAGAGTTCAACTAAGGGAAAAAATATTTTTTTCCTTAGTTGAACTCTATAAAACCCTAAAAATATAATTTTTGCTACATTTAACACCCTGGAAAAAAATTCAACAAAGCCATCATCAAACCCCCGTCATTCCAATAATCCATTTAACTGGCAAACACAAGTGTGCGGGAACATTACATCGATTTCCAAGTAGATATCAAAAAGCAATTGAGCATCTAAATGACAACCTATTTCCCACCACGATAAAAGCTCAGCTTTGTTCAAATATTTATAAAGAGTATCATGTTTTAAGCATTGGCGAAGAAAGCGAAATAAAATGTGATGTAAGTCAACTCATCGTCTTCTCTATTGTTAAAACTGTCTCACATCTATTTCCATGTCTTAAAAGTCTGGTCGCTAGAAAGTATCTTTAACAGTAACCAACGAATACAATCTATTCACAAGTGCCACTTATACAGGTTTTCGCATTTTATACAACCAAAATGAACAATAAATATAACAAAACTTTGCACAAAATTAACCCACCGTGTTGTTTTTGGAAAATTCTATCCAAATATTTATTAATCGAACTTTACTTTTGAAAATGAATTGTAAAAAATATGTTCAAATGGCGGCACCTGATGTTCAAGATTCACAGTGATATTTTGTGAATAGTTCAGTATTGTGATAAATGAAGGGTCTTGATCTCTTGGTGACAAAATTCGTTACATTAGAGATAAGTATGACAAAACATTTTAAATCGACGACTTCTGAAAGTTTGATAATTCAGCAAAAAAAACAACTAGATTTTTCTTTTTTACCCCTAAACGTACCACTACCAGTTTTACTGCCAATACCACGGCAAGCTTGCAACATCTGCTTCTCCACTACTTCTACCTATTTGACACTACTGACCACTACTTCTGTCTGTCATTTATTTATCTGCATCACCACCAGGCAACGACTCTACCTGATTCACCATCATAATTGCTTGGGTCTAATAATTTAAACTAGTGGTTACTAGTTTAAAATCCCTTAAACAGGAGATGCTCAAGATTAACCTGATAAATATGCACATCGTCACCCCCTTAGTTTATTCCTCTAAAAGCAAAAAATTAAAGCTGAAAGCAAAAATGCGGGCCATTGACCCAGTAGAAGCAATAAATATATAAATAAATAAATATATTCAAGGAATTTTATTATGTGATAAGAGAAATGCTCAAAAGCGAATATTCCACGGTGTTTGAGAACGCAACTTTTCTGTTTGTTGAGCATTTGCTGTTTTATTGAATCTGGCGGTTGTTTAGTGACTTTTTGGTTGATAGCTAGAAAATATTAAATCGTTTTTGTCCTTGTTTGTACTTATTTCTGCTTTTTCAGCAATAATCGTAAACATAAACTTAAAAATCTTCATTTAAGATCTGGATACTTCAAGCTGCTATGTATAAAGCTTAAGATGACTTTCTAACCTGCCTATCATGGAAATGTAGAATGTTCTAACTTCCTGTTTCTTTTCCTTAAAAACTATAAAAGTTAACAGTTATATAAAAGTAATATACAGTTAAAAATTTGCACAACTATAAGACGTACGTTTACACATTTTAGAAGCTCATTTTTCATTTGCTTCAGAAATATTTAAATGATTATTTTTCAACAAGGTCACGGTTTTTAATCCACATTTTACTACATTTATTTCTTCAAAAAAGTAAGCAAATTACTTTCAAAATCTCATGTTATAATATGTACACATGTCGTTTGGTTATCTCATGAAAATTCCATAGTGTTGTGCTCACTAGTTGTTGTGAAAAGGAACATCAACAGTAAAAAGACACATTCTGAGAAAAACAGCAAGAACAATATTTAAATACCACAGACTCTGAGAGAACATACATATGAAAAGAAAAAAATGAACTTTTAATTTGCAGATTAAATAATAAGGGATACATCACTGTAAGAAAATATTTTGAACTATTTACATTACAATAAAAAGTTCGAATTTTTCAATTAATTCACCGATTTTGGTTCCCTTAAGCTATTCAGACCTGACCTCATTCTTGTGTTTTGATAATACATCCGCTCTTCCAGAAAATATAAGTCGTAACGCTAAACGAAGGTTAAAGGCACATGAATTAATCAGAAATTCTAAATAACTTTAGCTTTATTCATAAACAGCAGTAGAATTAGAAAGAACCAACACAAATGGTAGCTTTGCAAATATCTGTCAATATCTTAAAATACCTGTCAGATATAATAAAAAGGCAATTAAATCCTCAAGGATTTCAGAAAAAAGAAAATTATATTCTAAAAACACGATGCATTCACCATATACCTAGATGGCGTACTGCAAAACCATTCACAAAACTGAGCTGATTCCATCTTGACTATTATTGAAAATTCCAAAAGCTTTCCAAAAAGTCACTTTTAGCTCTAATGCCCAGACCTTCCTAAATTCTCCCAAGTTGATGGCATTTCGCCAGTTTTCATATATATCCTCTATGGAAAGTTCTTAAAAAAACTGGATAACTTACAAATGCTTGATCAATCACTTAAATTATCTAACTTTATTACAAGCAGACAGATGAAAAGAAAAGGTATTTGCTAAATGTGTCTTCAAGGTCGCCAAATTCGTCGTCAAATGTGGCAAACTGAGATATAAAGACATTTTTATGTTCGTAATTGTTAATTTAATTATATAACATTTTCTCTCAAATAACAATAATACGTGTTGCATAATAAACATTTTGGGCATTGGAGGATTAGAACGTATCTTTGTATTGCAATAAAATATTTGAACATTCCTGCCAAGAAAAATAAACGCATTATAAGAAAACTTCAACAATGCCAACAGAGAACCATCAACCCCGAACAATCCATTTAACTGGCAAATACAAAGTGTGAGGGAAAAACATCTATTTCTAAGCAGCTATCAAAAACCCATTGGACATCTGAAAGACAGCGTATTTGTATTCTCTCTAAAAGCTCTGAATTATTTTTAGACATTTACAGGGAGTTTCTAGTTTTTGCGTAAGAGATAAAATACCATTTAGGTATCATGACTTCGTTTACGCGTGACTCGACTTTCTCATACCAGAATCAATTTTTTATTAATTTTTTTTACTCAAATTTTATAAGAATTATCCAATTATTTATCTTTAGCGCGAGTTTTGTAAACGGAATATTAATTACACAATACTACTCCATTAATTGCAGCTTTTTAACTTTAACAATAAATCATTTATTAAGAGTACAAAATACTTAATTACTTAATTACAACAATTAGTCCTCATGTTCGCGTCGGAGAGAGACAATGTGAGACCATTTGGTAAAATGTCTAAAATGTATTGAGACCTGTATCAATTTGAAGAACACATACCTTCAAGGCTGTCTTGGCTTGGTCACCAGCACGTACTTCGCCGATCATATTACTGAAATTAACTCGAAGTGTAATCCACCCACTCGTAATTCGCCGATCATATTGTACTGCTGGCTTGAACACTCGTGCTTATGTCATTCTCTTAGTCTGTTCTCTGTAAGTATCCCCGTTCTTATGTAATTCTAGTAGTCGATTCTTTCTCATCGTTCTGAAGTTATTCTATCTCAATATCTTTTCTAAGTGTCGTGCTGTAAGTCTTTTTTTCGCTATCACTTTTTAATCGTCGTTCTTATGTCATAGCTTGTGGCTCTTTTTGCCTCAGGACTGACACTCCTCCTTTGCTCTCATTGGCTGCCTTCAGGATGACGCTAGAAGCTTCTTCTCAATTGGTCAGCCTTTCCATCCAATGTCGCTGCTTCACCTTATTCTTAGATTCATTCGACCCCTCTGTCTCGACGTCCCTAAATTTATGATTTTGGCTGATCTTTGGGTAAGCGTGTCGCAAACACTGGCGTCATTGACACTGAGGGTATTGTTTGACGCTTCAGACACAATAAATTACTGACATAAAGCTGTCTCACAATAACTAGTGTGAGATCTATGTGAGACCAGAAATAGATCTCACAGAAACATTACAAGAGTATTGCCAATTGTCTTATTGATTACTATTAATAAAGAATGACAAATAGTTTTACTTAACAACCGACTTACTAATTAAAAATATACATGGTGTATATATTTAGTAACGATTTTGTGTTACTATAATTGTTTTTCAAAAACCTTTTAACAGAAAAGATATACATTTTACTGCTTCACTAGCAGTATGCCCGTTCTTCTTACGGAACATATAATATAAAGAGAATTAAAATTCTCAATTATGTGCAAATTCTTATAGTATTGATTTGATGGTGCTATTCAAAACGTTTTATTAAATATTTCATACATTTCTCACCAAAAATAAAGGAATATCTATCTGTTCGAGCTATACAAAATTATCTTCACGTTCTTAAAACTTCCTAATCCCATTTGTGAACAAATTTATAAAAAATATGAAATTGTATCAGTATATGTCAACATGAAAAGGCTAAAATGATATTAGACAATATACCAATACTACTTTTATTACATTTCAACAGACTAAATACAATGCATGAGTTAATAATACACGATATATTGTTTGAAGAGTCTTTGTCAAAATAAAACAGATCACGTAAGAAAATGAAAATACCAATATTTGACCTGTGATCTTTAAACCCGAATGCCATAATTGACATAACCCATCCATAAATGCAATTCCTACAAAATTTATATTTTTATACATATTTTTACTTTCCCTGCAATACATGGTAATGTATAGGGAAAGTATTGGGATCATACCGAAAATCGCAACTCGAGTTTTCGACGGATCTACACGTTTAGAGACAGACCTCTAGAATACGAAAAAACTATTTTTAGCGTGACGTCTGTGTGTGTATTTGTGTGTCTGTTTGTCTGTCTGTCTGTTTGCGCAGATTTTGTATCCAGTCTAACTCCAAAACTAATGGACCGAATTTCACAAAATTCAGTAGATAAGCCACTTGTAGGACACCCTAGTGCTGATTAGATTTTGGAAAGATTCGGAAAAAAATAACATGCCTCATTTTGCAAAATGACCCGCAAAAATCTAAAATAACGAACTACGTATGCTCCAATATATCCATAAATGCTTGTTTAATACGTAATTCTTAACAAAGAAAAGAATAAGACCAACCCCATTACGCTAGAACTAGCCGTTCTCGAGATATTTTGTTTTTTTCGTATTTTCTCTACTTTATCTTTGAAAATAAGTCCAGTTATCAAATGAGTACGAAAATTGAATTAAAAGTAAATTACATTTAATTAAAATAAAGAGAACGTGAATATAAGTCTGCAGGGAAAGTCATGTGATGCCCACATCAGATTTTTATTATTTAAATCGAAAAATATTTTATAAAATCGTCTGCTGTATAAATACGTTGGATTTAATTCCATTACTAAGCAAGTTGATATATTTTTCTTGAAATAAATTGGTGATAAAATATCGTTTGCATAATGTCGTCCTATGGAAGATTTGCTTTTAACATTTTAAAAGTTAAAAAGTGTTTATGACTTTGTTCATTCTGTTTGTCTGTCCGTTCACACGTAACTGCTGTCAAACTGACTTTATCAACTTGAAATTTTATTATATTACTAGCAGCATACCCGTTCTTCGTACGGAGTATATAATATAAAGAAACTTGAAATTCATAATCATGCCCAAATTCTTATAGTATACTAAATGACATGTTTAATCAAAATATTCTGTTAAAATATTTAATATAATGCTCCTAAAAAGAAGTTTAAGAATCTCTGTTCTCGCTATATAAAATTATCTTCATGGACATATCTGAAGAATAAAACATCTTGGACCCCTTATGTAAGCAAATATAAAAAAAAATATGGAATTGAATCAATATATGCAAAATAAAAGCGTTAAAATTGTATGGGACCCGTACTAAGTATATACGCGAATATTAGAAAATATAACCTGTATTAGTAGATTACATGTATAAATTGAAAATACCAATAAACCCGTAATCTTTAAATCTGAAGACAGTCATTTATTCCAATATATGTCAAAATTAAAGTGCTAAAATTATATGGGAAGATATACACGTACTACTTACAATGTCGGATTATTAGTAGAAGATTACCCGTTTTGCAATATGAGTCACAAATGTTTTTTGGTAAAATACAACAGACGACGTAATAAATTGAATATATAATTAATCCCCTTAATCTTCATACCAGAAGACTGTACTTGATTCCAATATATATGCCAATATATGTCAAAATATATGCCAATATACCTGTACTACTTATATTCTCGTAGGTTAGAAGATATTCCCGTGCATTCCTAGAAGATTACTCGTACAACGTACAATATGCGTGTGTCAGCAATTTTTGCCGCAATAAAACAATGGCGTAATAACTTAAAAATATCAATAATCCCTGAATCAATAATTCCGGAAAATATCAATAATAATAATGTTTAAACCTGAAGAGTATAATTGATATTATCCAGTCCAAAATGAAATGGCAATGAAATTTATTTTATATACATATCTTCATTATTCAAATCGGAAAGGATTTAATAAAAATCGTCTGCCGCATAAACACATTGGATTTAAATCCGTTGCTAAGCGACATGATATCATTTGCTTCAAATAAATTGGTAGAAAAAATATCGTCTAAATAGTTATATTTCTATGGAACATTTGGCGACAGTTTGTCAAATTAGCGACATTTTAAAAAATCGCCAAATTTATCGCCAAGTGGGACTGTAGAACTGACAGTTCCACTTTGCGACAAATTGACGAAATATCATCACAATACTATCCCCTAACAAAAAACAATTAATATCATTTATGTAGCGCAATTTTATCAATTTCAAGATATTTTTATAGATTTGAAAACATTTTTATCAATTTGGTGACATTTTAAAAATTCGCTAAATGTATTACTAAGTAGGATGGTTGGTCTGACAAATAAATGCTAACCAAACATCATTTCAGTACTCTCTTCTAACAAAACAAAAAAAAATTGCATTGATATGTAGAAGACCCAAACCACACGACCAACCCGAAGGTTTATGGCAGCTGTTTGTGTGTCGTTTATATCAATTTGGCGACATTTCCGTCAATTTGGCAAAGTTAAAGAAAAGTTGTCAAATTAGCGATATCCCTCCAAATTCGTAGCTTTGAATTTGCAGATCTGAATGAAACATTCTTATCCCGTTTCAATATACTAAATGAAAACACTACAATTGTATTAGAAGATATACCCGCTCTACTCTTTTTCTGTTTCAACAATCGGCTATATGAATTTATTGGCTAAACACAATATATGAGTTTAGTAGCTAAATACGATATAAGCTTGAAAACTCTTTGCCAAAATAAATGCAATTGATGTACGCAGTCAGCAATTAATATAATTAAAAGAAAAATCAAACCGTCCATTCATAAGATATACTTTTATATCCAATTATCCATTTATTTATTATTTAAATCGAAAAAAAATAATAAAAACATTAACAAACACATTTAATTTAATTGTGATGCCGAGCAACATGATATATCCTCCTAAAATGTTAAAATTTATTAACCACTAACAGCACACCCGTTATTCGTACTGAGTGTATAATTTAAAGAAACTTATAGTTCGCAATCATGTGCAAATTCTGTTAAAATATTAAATTTATTGCTCCTAAAGAGAAGTTTAAGAATATATGTTCTCACTATGCAAAATTATCTTCACGATCAGATCTGAAGAATAAAACATCCTGCCCCCTTTTGTAAGCAAATTTACAGAAGAAAAAATATTAATTGAATGAATATATGCAACCCCGTACTAATTATATTGTCGCAGATCAGAAAATATGCCAATGTGTTAGTAGAAGATTACCCGTATTACAATATGCGTCTCAAAAATATTTGCCAAAATAAAAGAGATGACGTAATAAATTGAAAACATCAATAATATCCGTACTCTTTATACCAGAAGGTCGTAATTGATTCCAATATATGCCAATATATATCAAAACATATGTCAATATACCTGTACTACTTATATTCTCGTAGATTAAAAGATATACACGTGTATTTGTAGAAGATTCGTACAACATACAATATATGAGTTTAAACAATTTTTGTCATAATAAAATAATTGCATAATAACTTGAAAATATCAATAATCCTTGAATCAATAATCCCCGAAAATATAAATAATAATAATTTTTAAACCTGAAGACCGTAATTGATATTATCCAGTCAAAAATGCTATAAGAAAAATCAAATCGTTCTTTTCTAAAATATATTTTTATATCCATTTATTTATTATTCAAATCGAAAAAATAATTATTAAAATTAACAGACAGATTTAATTTAATTGCGTTTCTGAGTAACATGATATAAGATAGAATCTTATAACATGTTAAATATGTCATGTCTTATAACATAAACTGCGAAATTAAATAACGATTTTGATTTCTCTATACTTCTCATTGTTCCGTAAAAGCTTGTTTTAAATAAACCATGAACCATGGAGATAGATTTCCCCTTTAAATCATGTTTCAAACAATTCATGTTTTCAGAAAGTGACTAATTAACGCAAAAAATCTCCCATCAAACTCAGAGATTAAATTTTAATTCACTTTCAAACGATTTTCAAGCTTTTCGTTTGGATAAACCACGGAGTTAGGGAGTAGAACTCCTAGGAAAAAGTTCCGTTTTTCATTAATATCTCGATAACCCCAGGTCTTAGAAACTCGAAACTTGGACAAAATTTATGGGGGGATATTTCAAGGCTATCCACCAAATTTCATTAAATTCGGTTCAGCCGTTTTTCCGTGATGATGAGACAAACGAAAATTTCGTTTTTTACTAATATCTCGAGAACCACTGGTCGTAGAAACTCAAAACACGGATATAATTTTAAGTGGGGCTATTTCTGGGCTACCCACAAAATTTCATCAAATTCGGTTCAGCCGTTCTCCCGTGATGGTGTGACAAACAGACAGACAGACAGACAGACAGATTTTCATTTTTATTTATATAGATTCAAACGGTCTGTGGGACCTATGGGAATATAAATGAATAAATAATATCACCCAATTAGTTTTGGATTGAATCAGGGTTGAAAAAATGAAATACATTGAACCCTATAGGACATAATTTTTCTAACATTTTTTAACGAATTTAAAATTCACGAATTGCTGCGAAAGTTTTAGGAAATTATCCCATAAAATATATAAAAAAATTTCAGCAAAATATATACGGTAGATTTTAAAATAAAAATTAAAATAATAATGACACCCATATAATGTGAAGAGATCACATGACTTACTTCAAAATAAAATATGGCATCCATCTTGTGTCAAAATCGTTAATTTTAAAGGTCTTCCTAATTTATATGTAGTGTTGTATCCGTCCTAAAACAGCTTTAGTTTTGCTTAATTTATGTGCATCTATGTTCTGAAAGAGTGCAATTACAATATATTTGAGTTTATATGATCAATGCCATCCATCTTGAGTCAAAGTCCTGATTTTTAGTTATTTTTAATATATATTTAGTGTTGTATCCGTCCTAAAACAGCTTTATTTTTTATTTTTTTCTGCGCATCTATATACTGCGACAACGCAATTACAATATTTTTTAAACGCAACTACAATATTTTTTATTCTCTCACCGGAGTCTTTTATTTTAAAACAAGCTGGAGAGAACACACGATCAGGTTTTCCCATGACGTAAACGAGGGGTTGCCAGAATCCTGAAATTCCAAGAATGGTTGACAGATTTGGCGATTTATCATCAATTTGGCGAATTGTGGGGATATAAATTTTGGCGGACATTTTGCAGGCGGCATTTGGCGGCATTTGAAGAGTAGTGATAGGAGCTATATTGAACTATGATTTTTGTCAATGTTTAGAGAACAGTAGCAGTTGTTTTGTAAAACTACTTTTGCCAATGTTTTGAGAATGATATGGGTTAATTTATTTTAATTAGTGGCGCATTTAAGTGATGTTTTACTTATACCTGTTTATGCTATACTTGTGAATAAACGTGTTAGTTATCCAGAAACTTGGACTCATTCCTGTATCCCGGGTGCACACTCACGATTTCACAGGATACATCGTAACAATATTTTTCAAAACGCTTTTATAATTTTCGAGTAATCAACTTGTCAAGTTGAAGAATATTGAAAAGTTTTTTCCTCTCAAGATTGCAATGCCTATATCTCAAGAACTAAACATATCAGTTATGAATCATAAAAATAACATTGTAGTCCTTTGAAATCCCTACAATTATATATAATTGAAATTGAGATCGAGGTCTTAGTTTTCGAAATATAGTGGTTACAACTTCGTATTTTTACAAGAGTTTTCCAGTGGATAATAAAGCTGTAATGTCTAAAATGTGAAGAGTATTACAACTAAATCTGTGTACGTACTCTGGTTAACTATTGGTGCATAAGCATGATATATTTTATTTTATTTAAGGAAATAGGACGTTAAATGAAATAGAGGATTCTAATGATATTCAGTGATTGATGAAGTTTAAACAGAATAAATGGAATTATGCATATTCAAGTACGTATGTACTTGTCATGTGAAAAGTTTATAAATTAACTTAAATGTAAAATCTCGTCAGATATATTGCATAAGTTTAATTTATGTACCGCTAAGCAAGTCAGTAAAAAAAATGCTATATAATGTATGAATGCTAGTTGAAGTGTAATTTCTCGTAATTTGATCTCTTTAGCATTCACTTAAAATAAAAATTCGATTTTTTTTTCATTAAAAATTTTAATAAGCCTATATAAATAAAGAAATAATTTATGTTTTGTCCTCAAGGGTTTCAAGCTCCCCATCGACATTCTCCCAGAAACCACCTCTGCCAGGCATCTAGAAAAAACCTTTAGCATGGGTAATTTCCACCGTGAATTATTGTGACTTTGTAATTATGTTTTCTTACAGCAAAATAAAAAAACATTGCGAAAATCTTACTGTATGATTTTATGTAACTGCTTACGTATTTTAATTGTTTGTGGCTACCATAGAATTTAGATGTAGGTAGCCATGTTTGATCAAATTAAAAATCTATATGTCTGATATTTAAAAAGAGCTGTAGGTAAGTACATTAAATTTAAGGGTACACTGTATCCTATCAACATTTAAAAAAATTTTCAATATTGAAGATTATGGTTATATTTAAACATTGAATTGAATTTAAACATATGAATTATATTTAAACATTAACTTTTAAACAAAATTTGACTAAAAATTGCTTGTTGATCTATACAGGGTGATTAAAAAAAGATGAGCCAAACTTTACGAGGTGGTAGAATACACCACACCAAACATTTTTCGTCATAGTTTACCGGGTCGGAAATGAAACGTAAAGGCGCTAGTGGGCGCTTAATGGGGAAACCTATGAAGTGAGGTGAAAACATAAAAATTTCTTAGAAGTTATTAAATGACATTTAATAAACATTAATTGCAGTAATGGCTCAAAAGAGCGACCGCCAACCTGAATGCACATCTTACAGCGACGATGGAGGGATTGGCGAACTCTCTCGAACAGATCAGGAATATCGCGCACTTCGGCAGCAGCAACCGAAAGTCTGGAGACGAGTTCCTCTTCAGATTGAAGTGGAGTGTCATATATGAGAATATTGAGATATCCCCATAAAAAGAAGATTCATAGATGAAACGCAAATCGACTTTTTCCGTTTTTGTAAATTCCCCCATCGTTTCAAAAGTTGAAGCTGCGAGTACCTGCTGAAAACTGATATGGCCGTACATTGGATGTTACGAAAATTTGCATAACGGTACTTCTTCCCAGATGAAATTGACATACGTGGTTTTCTTCTTCAACCAGAAAATAACAACCAGCATGAAGTTTTCATGTTTGCGGAGAGGCCGCTACCTAACGACTAAGCACCCTGTAACGCCTTTAAGTTTCATTTTCTCCCTGTTAAACTATGACAAAAAATGCTTGGTTTGGTGTGTATTATCATCTCGTAAAGTTTGGCTCATTTTTTTAATTCGCATTGTATATTTAATTTAAATTAAAATTTCTTAAAAAAAAACTACATTTTTATTAAATTCTTCTTATGTTTTCAAATGTAAAGATTTTCGCTCCAAATTTTTCATTTACATTCCTTGGTATATATAACACAAGGTTGTGCATGGATTTTTAGATGCTTCTGATATTAGATTTATAACTAGCCGAATACCCTTTGAAAATCAACGGTCTCGGAATAAGCACACCCTGAATAATGTAACTTTTTGAATAATTCGCTTTTCACATTTATTTGGCAAATCGAATATGTTTGTGTACAGAACCCCTTAAAAAGAAAATATTGGAAAACTTAAATTCCGCAGTGCTACATTTTGAACTATCTACCTACACCAAATTAAAGTCTCTATCTCATCCCGAAGCATTTTATCATTTCTCCTTTCGAATATTTTTCTGTGGAGCACACCTATACGTGAAAAATTTTGTAAAACTCTGTTTGTCTTGTTTTTTTTATCAGATTATTCGCCCATATACCAAATATCAAGCCTCTATCACATTAAAAGGAAGCGTGTCTCATGCGGAAAATCCAACATATTGGTGTGCGACATCCCCTAAAGTTGCAAATATTGGAAATATGAAATTGCACACTTTTTTCCATTCAAACTATATAGTGTGCACCAAATTTGAAGTCTCTATCCTATCGAAGTATGTATTTCTATCAATTGACTTTTCGAACGCTTTTCAGTACAACACCCCCCTTAAAAAAAACATTTTAAAAAACCGTATTCATTTGGGTTTTTTATCAAATGATTAGCCCATAAACTAAATTTAAAGACTTTATCACATTGTAAAGGAGGCGTTTTTCAATTGTTCATCAAATCGAATATTTTAGTGACTGGCACTCCCTACAATAGGAAATGCTGTGTTGGAAAACTGAAATTGAACACTTTCTTCCTTTCCAACTATTTAACCGTATACCAAATTTACAGTCTCGATCTAATCGCGAAGTCTGCTTTTTCTATCATTTCACCTTTCGAATGTTTTTGTGTGGAGTACCCACACCCTTAAACATACATTTTTGAAAAATTCCATTATTCTTGGGTTTTATATCACATGATTCCCCCATATACCAAATATCAAGCCTGCAGCACGTTTTAAAAGGGACGTTTCTCTTTTATTCCGAAAATTGAACATTTTTGGGTGCGCCACCCCCTAAAATAGGAAATATTGGAAAACTGAAACTGTACACTATTCCTCCTTCCAAACTATCTATCTGTACACCAAATTTGAAATCTATATCTCTTCCTGAAGCATGTTTTTTTATCAATTCATCTTTCAAACGTTTTCCTCTGGAGTACTCCTAAAACGAGCATTTTGAAAAAACTATATTCGTCTTGGGTGTTATATTCATCTTGGGTGTTATATTCGTCTTGGGTGTTTTCAAAGAATGATTAGTCCTTATACCAAATTTCAAGCCTCTATCAAATTTTAAAGGAGCCGTTTCTCATTTATTCGGCAAATCGAGTATTTTGGTGTGAGGCACCCCCTTAAGTAGAAAATATTGGAAATCTGAAATTGCACACTTTCTTCCTTTCGAACGATGCATCCATACACTAAATTTGAGTGCTCTATCTTATGGTAAAGTATGCTTTTCTATCATTTCACTTTTCAAATGTTTTGGTGTGGAGCACCCTCTCTTCAGAACATTTTCGGAAAATACGATTTTTCCAGGGGGTTCTATCGAACGATCCACCCGTGTACCAAATTGCAAGTCTCTATTCGGGATGTGCCTAAAAAAACCGTGACAGACGGACAGGCGGAGAGAAGACAGACAGACACAACGGTTTGGTGTGCGGAAACCCCCCAAATTACAAATATCTGAAATTTTATATTGCACACTTTCTTTCTTTTTGAGCGATCTACCTGTGCACTAAATTTGGAGTTTCTATTCCATCGCGAAGCATATTTTTTCTATCATTTTACTTTTCTAACATTTTCTTATGAAGTAGCCACCCCCTTAAATGACCGACCACTCAAACTGCTGATTATGCCTCAGGGTGAGTCAGGTGATCTGGGTTTTCGACCCCTTAAATGAACAGCTTTGAAAAACTTTTTTTTTTAATCAGATGATTGTCCTATATACCAAATATCAAATCTCTATTACATTAAATATTGAACTCAAATATTGAACTTACTTAAATATTGATATTAAACATATTAAATAAATTACAAAGTTGCGTAAAAATCGATAAAAATTTAAATTCTAAGAAATACAAAATTTAAATTTTTATACGGCTCCCGTACAAAAACATTTCCAATGAGTAAAATGTGCCCCATCCTCTAATAAGGTGATGTGCAAAATTTCAGCATTTTATCATAAAAAGTCCCAGAGATATGTTTAAATAAAGTTCGTGAAGAATTAATCACAAACTAAAACGTAAATGTTTACAGCAAAAGTGCAACAGACGCAAGACAGAAATGCATCATAGGCAAATAATATCAGCCTATTATCTTTAATCAGGCGAATGCACCTCTGTATTTGCATGGATGGAAAACATTTTGAACGAGCTTTGTAATCTTTGTGTAAAATTATTATTTCTACACAGTGTAGATACTTTTGTACCAATAAATAGCAAAATTATTATTTATTTATGTAATCATTGTTTTCTTTCGTAATTTGTGTAGGATCTCTGGAACACGATCTGCCGACATGATTTTTCCCTTCTGAGAATACATGTCGATGCATCGAAAAGTGGTTTAACTCAAAATTTTTGTCTTTTCATATCTCTGAGACGTTTTCTTATAAAATGCTGAAATGAAACCTTTTCTGAATGAAACCATATTAGAGTATTGGAAATGTTTTTGCAAGTGGGCAGTATAAAAATTTAAATTTTATATTTCGTAAAATTTAATTCCTTTGAACATTTTAATCGATTTCATAAAATGCTGTACCTTTTTTTACGCAACTTTGTAATTTAAGATCAATATTTAATGAATAAAAGCCGAAGTCAATGTTTTTGGGACACCCTGTATATATATATACGTATATATATATAAATAAAATTCTAAATTCAATATATGACAATATATACACTACATTGAAGAGTATAACTAGTATGTCATTTGGCTTAGTAATGTGAGCGTATTTTCTTTTTCTCTATTAGAGTACATGTGAAAAATTTAATAGATTTTTAATTATTTACAAAAAGAAAAAAAAGTCTAAATAAAGCCCCAGAATCTGCACCCAGCTAATTATAAAGCTAATCCTTGACCCAGAACCTCGCAGAGTATTTTTAGATGAGGCAAAGACTTAAACATTATTCCAAAACAATTAAAAATTTGAAATTCTTGATATATTTTTTTATTTGCAAAACCTCCTAAAGAGGAAATCTGCGTCCGCCTATTACGAAGCTAATATTTGGTATAAAACCTCGTGAGATTTATTTTTTCATCTGCTAATGATCCGAGCACTTTTCCGAAACTTTCGAAAAATGCAAGAGATTTTTTTACTTTCCTTATGTACAATAATGTATAAGGAAAGTATTGTGACTGGGTCGAAAATTCAAATTCGAGTTTTTTACGGGAGAGCACGTTTCAATCATCCTTAATCACGAATCGAACAGTTTTGAGATGATGTCTGTGTGTTTGTGTGTGTGTGTGTGTGTGGAGACGATAACTGACGAACGAATGGACCGATTCGAACGAAATTTGGTACAAAATTTACAATTCGTGAATACTGGAAGACTATTTCTTCCCTAAATTTTTGAGTGAAATTTGGAAAAATCATCAAAAATCAAAACCTCTAATAAAGTTACGCAAATAGTAATTTCTCATTAGGAAACGATTAACATAAATTTTAGAACGATAATATGAACCGTTCTCGAGATATTGCACATTTAAAAAAAAATTATCAAAAAATTGTATTAAAATATATATATATATTTCTTATTGAGAAACATGTTCACTTTTCATATGTAACACCATGCGATAAATTGGGTGACATTCATATCGTGGATCTAGCTCGTTCCATTCTTGAAAAAATATATTTTGAGAATTACTTTTGTATTTGAACGCCAGTAATCATTTATCTGCTATAAGAATAAATTATTTCTCCGTCCATAACGCTTGGCGAGATTTTGGCGACGACTTTAGCGGAATGTCGCCAACTTGGCGACTTTTTTAAATGTTACCAAATGAAAGAAAATCTCGCCAAATGGATAAAAACAACGCTAAAGGAATGAAAATAACGGCTATTTGACGAAAATTTAATATCTTGGAAAAATATAAGTATCTACTATAAGAATAACCTATTTTGATTTTACTGTAAAATTAGTAAATACATTGCATTATATAAGGAAAGTCATGCGCTGCCCACATCAGATTTTTTTTATTTACAAAAGGCCTCTAAAAACGAAACCTGCGTCTCGATTATTACAAAGCTGGTACTTGTCCTAGAACCTGTAAAGAAATTTGCTGCTACCCCAAACGGGAATTGAACCCCGGATCTCCGTGCTGACCAGCCGACGCTCTACCGTTGAGCTACTGGGACGGAATTGCGAGCCCTTAACTGAAGTTGACTCTGCATTCTCCTCCATCTAATGTCAGATTGACGGGCAGCTTAATAATTTGACTGAAGACCTCCTGTTATTTTTACCACAGGTTAGCCTCCTGTCATGCTGCTATTTTATCTTCGAGGTTAGCTTGCTGCGTGGGCGTTGAACTTCTGATTTAAAATCAACATTCAATACCAGCTAGTTGTTCTAGAATCACTTTCACCCCCCCCCCCTTCCCATGACGTCATTGCATTAACCAGCAGTGTTGATTTGTTTGGGCGTCATTGTAAATAACATCTTGTTGCCCCAACTGGGAACCGAGCCACTGATCTCCTACTGGGCAGCCTTACTCTGTGGCGTCGATCTAATGGGGTGGAATCGCAACCTCTTGTCGTTCTGACTCTGCTCTGATCATCTGCAGATAACTTTCGAAAATTAGAAAAGATATATATTTTTATTAACACTTTACAACAAAGTTGAAAAGTGTTTATGACTTTGTTCATTCTGTCTGTCTGTCTGTCTGTCTGTCCGTTAGCACGATAACTGCCGTAAAAATGACTTAATCAAAATGAAATTTTAGTATGCTGTTCAGACGGTTTGTAGAACCTATGGGAATATAAATGAATAATATCACCCAATTAGTTTTGGATTGAACCCGGGTCGAAAAAATGAAATGCATTGAGCCCTATGGGACCTAATTTTTCAAACATTTTTTAAGCGGATGTAAAATTCACAAATTGCTTCGAAAATTTTAGGTAATATTCAAATTGTTCAGTAGTTTTTTAAATAAAAATTAAAATAATAATTACACCTCTTATATGAAACGATCACGTGACCATGATATGAAATGATCACGTGACCATGATATGAAACGATCACATGACCCACTTCAAAATGATATATGGCATCCATCTTGTTTCAAAATCCTGATTTTTTTAAAGTTCTTTTTAATTCACATTGAGTGTTGTATCCGTCCTAAAACTACTTTATTTTTGCTTAAATTCTGTGCATCTACATACTGAAACAACGCAATGACATATTTGAGTTTAAATGCTCATCTAAATTTGATTATTTCTACAACTAAGCCTATTTTTCACCTATGTAAAATGTAAACAGCAAAATATATAGAATGACTTGTATTGGAATTCCTGTATTTTTTTAACACAAAATAATTTAGTCCATGGAGTCTGCATGGCTGATATGAATGAAATATCAATTGATTTCATAAAGAGAAGTATGATTTTTTGCGATGAAGTTTCAAGCATAGAGTTTAATTTTTTGTAGCTCCATGGTCTTAAACAAAATGTTTAAATAAAATAAATTATTATAGTATTGTGATGAATGAAATGAATAGGAGAAAGTTATGAATGAAATACTGCTTTTATAGAGAGATCCAGGCGTGTTATTTTTTCTATGACGTCATTTGAATTAATTTCAGTTGTTTTCGATGAAGTTTTCAAATATAATAAATTATCGTAGTATTATGATAGTTTTAAAAATATTACCGTGGAATGTATCGCATTTTAGAGATATTTAAACCAGGCAATTTATATTTCAATGCCGTCATTTGAATGAAGTTCATTTTTTTCAATGAAGGTTAGCAAGTTTTCAAATATAATAAATTAATGCAGTATTGAGATAAGTTTCAAAATATTACCGAGGAATGTATTGCATTTTAGACTTGCTTAAATAAAATTGCATTGAAGTTGGAAAGTGTTTCATAATCAATGCTTTAAGCATGATTGATCTTTCTTGTTAATCATTAGGCCTATTTACAAAAAATCTCCTCCAAACAACCCCCAAAATAGCAATATGTCACATGTCATCCCTTCCGGTAATTTTTGTACTGAATTCCTCTCCTACCTCACTTTATTCTTTTTCAAATGGAAGCTATATATGTGGAAATTTATAGTTTATAATCGAAAATTTAAAAATTATCATTAAATTTTATACCAGATTTTTAAATATTGACAAAATATTGAAAATATATATCTCGCTTATTGCATAGCTAGCTATTGGCCAAGAACTCTGGATTTTAAGTCAGCTGTGAGTATACGCAATAATTCAAAAAATAAATAGATTGTTAATTATTTGCAAAATATTATCTGAATAAAGTCCCCCCCATCCCCCCGAAAGCCAAACAACAGAATTTTTCAAATGATAACTCCTTGTTAATTTTTGCACTGGCCTCTCGCACTTTTCTTTTGAATGCAAGCTAAGTATGTGGGAAATTACAGATTAGTTGCATATTAAAAGGAAAACAAATTAATAGATTTTATTTTATACAAATTGATAAAGATGAACAAAATACGGACAGAGCCACTTAATTATCTTCTGGGACATAACAAATAACAAAATATTTTATTATCGTCACTTTGTTACTGTCTGTCAAAGAACAAAGGAGGATTTATTTACATCCTATGTATAGACACAGAGTAGCTAAAATTAAGGAACTTTAAAAATTCGTGGATTTTAAAGACTTTAATTAAATTTTAAAACTTACAATTATTTCGAAATTACAATTTTGTCACAGAAAACTGCTCAAATCGGGTGACAATAAGATTAAGATAAAGCAAATCGCATCAAAATCGGACGCAAATAAAACACACATTGATAAAAAGGTCCACTTTCATTCATTGCAAGCTTTCCCAATCTGGCATTTCTTTAAACCCTTTGTTCTCGGTTTCAAATATTTGTGTCTGTCTGAATGATTGCAAAAAGTTATTATTCTATTTGCTTAAAAAATGATATACATAAGAAATATGCATGTATCAAATCTAAAATTTTCAATTTTTGAGAAATAAATTTATAATAAAAGATATGTTTGTCTAATTTAAACTGGAAAACAAGAAAATTCGCATTTATCATTTTTCAAAGACACTTTTCAGAAATGATTTTCAAATACTTTAGGTTTAGTGTATAAAAGCATTAAATAGCTTCACTGTAGTGAAAAATATTGTTTCTTGTGACTTTAGTTGAAAAGTAATCTTGAGGATTGTGAACTTTATTATTTATTTTTTGAGCTGTGACTTATCTAAAATTATATTTTTAAAAAAAATCAGCCAAGATATATATTAATGGAACAGCAATATTTTCATATTCACAACATGCACATTTTGAAGCATAAAAATTTTCAATTAAAAATATGAAATACCTGTTCCTTTAGTCTAAATTAAAGGCAAATAATGTATATATAATTTTTCCCCTTGAAAACTACTATCTTCCCTTAAGCACAGTAAATATCAAAACCTAATTAATGTTAAAATGAGGGCAATCCCAGTTATATAAACATAGAAACTAAGGCCCTGAAAAAAAAATGGAAATTATAGTTCCATTAGCTAAAAGTACTTTAATTAAAATTCCTTTAGTTACAATTAAGTTAAAATTAAGTTAAAATTAGTTACTTTTTATTGAGTAAAGAATAAAAATAAAATTTAAAAATGATCCAATGAATAAAATTATTTGTTCCAGCTGAATGTGTATACTTGATTCCATAATCAACTCATAACTGCAGACAAACAACATTGAAAAAAAAATGTGTTTTGCATTAAGGGATGCTCAAAACAGGTAGATCTGCTAAAATCTGAGGGGCGGATTTTTTATCGTATCATGCAATACTTCCCCTTGCATTGCTATGTATGGTAGGAAAAGTAAAAATAAATGGACGAATGAGTAATATTCTAAAAAATATTTTAACTTTCTGTTCAAGTTATCCCTATCAAAAAAAAAAATACACTTTATTTCAAAAAAATATATGCAACCGTAAAGAATTGAGCTGCAGCCGCGAAACTCGGCATGTATCTATCGTTTGAGGAGATGTGCAAATGATTAGAGTATGGTCGCAAAAAGGATGCTTCATTTAAAAATGGTGCTACTAAGAAGATGACATTTTAGTTAATCTCTCCCTGGCGGTTATATTGATTACAATATTCTGCCCCAAATGTTGCAACTGGTCAGCTAATTCAGTGGTATTCTGAGAAAGTTGCAACTGCCACCTTAGCATGCCCCAGACATGTTGTATGGGTGATAGCTCTGGGGACCTGGATGGTCATAGGAGAGTATTAAATCCTCGAAGACATTGTTGAAAAAGTCGTTCAGTATGTGGTCAAGCGGTATTATTTTGTTGGTGAATGGAATCTGGTCGGCTTGATAGCATAAGCCGAACAAACGACTGCAGAATACCGTCGACGTACAAACGAGCCGCTAGATTGCCTTGCAGCACAACTAAAATAGATTGGCTGTCCAACGAGATGATTCCTCAGACTGCCACACCATGTGTGATGATCGTATGGCGCTCGATAAGAAATATGGAATCGCAACGCTGGCTAGTCCTCCTCCACACATATATATGACGGTCATCAGCACTGGAAGAAAAGGCGGGATTGGTCGCTAAAAACAAAGTGCCTCCAATCTGACACTATCCAGGCTGACCGAGCTCGGCACAAATCCAAACAATCCTGCCTATGTTGAGGTGTCTATGTTAGACGCCTTAATGGACGTTGACTCTTAATCAAATCTTTTGCCAGTCATCTCTGAATAGCATCCCTTGATACAGGATGCATGGAGGATTGCAATGGTTGATAGCGACACCATTGTGTGGATGTGTGTGGGGACATTCTGTGGACTTCTGACGGCAAGATCCTCTCAAGCAGTTGTCCGTCTAAAGCGTCTTGAGCTTCTGCAATGGATACATTTATCTTCTCTGATTCACTGTTCAACATTTCTCAAAAAAAATTATATTGTCTACTCAGAACACGGGTCTGTCAAAAGATTTATGAAACAAGATTTATGAAACAAGATTTATGACACAGTATATATATTATTTTTTACGGAAATAGAATTACAGACTTCCATTCAGCGAGCATCGTAATTTATCTTTGTAAATTGAATCAGAATGTTTTATATCATGCATAGAATTCATACATTATAATGGATATTACCTATTAAAATTTTATGGAGCGTATAATAAAAAGTGATCTTATCAAAGTTTATCTAATACAAAAAACACTTCTTTATGCCTGTCAATTTCATTTAGAGTAAAATTTGGCGACAGGTTTGGCGCCATACAATACAAACAGACACATGGAAATTAGGTGCCAATAATTGTTGGTGTTAAGATCGCACTTCATCAAGTCAGAAGCAATGTATACTAATGGAAAATATGGGAAGTTGTATTTAATCTTTCATTTAATTAATCTTTAATTAGATAATTGTATTTAACTTTATGATTAGTACAATGGGCTCTTAGGAATCGCTTTAAGCACCTCAACAACTGTGTAAGGAAAGGTTTATGCGTGTATACGTTATGTCCACCCATAGTAAATTGACCATGCCTAATCGAATAAAACTCATTGCAGAGTTCTTATTGAAAAATTAAAAAAGTTAATATAAGGAACTCCGCAACACATGGAAATAGACGTAAAAGGCCAATTTCATAGGTGTAGAATATTATCTAATGAGCAGAAATCGGCACCAATAAAGAACGAACTGCATGTGCGTGGAAGGCAATAAATACTTGCCAAAAAGTTGTATAACAAGGACCTCTAACAAGTAACACCTGCAAGTCACTAATTATAATGTAATATTCTTTCTCGAATTCAAGCATGCATTGTTGCTGACGGTGGGAATTTTGAATTGGCTCTGCACTTAATTCCTCTAGATGTAAATGCAGTTTATTGTAGCAATAGCAAGTGGCTCAGAAAAATCAGCTGAACATTTTTATTCACTGAATTTTAATAAATGTAAAATATTATTACATTTGATTTTTTTATGTCAAAGTCATCTTTAAATATATTTTTAGTATACATTTTATATAGTTCTATTTACCTTAGTAAACGGACTGTCACGAATATCTTAACGTAAAACTCGTTGGTGTCAATATAGTTGGCGTCTGTTATTACGTTGGACTACCTATATCAAGGTTTATCAAATAAAATTTGAATAAGTTAATTTTGTCACATTGCTTTATTAAAACAAACCGCTTGCTGTATGAAGCGCTTAAACACAGAATAGACATTGCTACTGCGCATGCTCCTTGAACGTACAGCATAGGCTTGCGTTCTCCTGTTGGAGAGAGTGCGTTAAATATTCTCGTTGTATGCATTTGCGACATACGTCATTCTGATTGGATAGAAATGCTCTTTCTGCGCACAAGTGGTAGCGTCGCTTTGTTTTGATAAAGCTGAAAACTGCTTTTTATTATACTATATAAGGAATTGGTTTTGATATTCTCTTCCTCAAGCGATCGGAAAATAATGGTGGAAGCCAAATTGTAGGATAGACCTAACTGTACGCTTATGGAGAATCTTCGATGAACATATGGAATTTTTACTCTGGTATAAGATTTCATGAATCAGTTGAAAGTTATCAAATAAAGCAAAAATGTTGTGTATAAAGTGTTATTATTGCAAAAATGTATTTTTAAAATAACGTACTTTTTTACTTTATTGAAATTTAATAATGTAAACAAACCCAAATCGTTGAACATATTCATGTGATTGCTGCCATTCTGTAAACGGTAATAACGTGAGTATATAATTCCCATTCGAAATTATGTTGTTTGATTCATGAATATGATAACCATTCATGAATAACACCATTGTGATAAATCTCTTCTGGAGCAGTTTTATTGTCGATTTCTACTCATTAGACAAATACCTAAAACTTTATTATTGACTTTTTTAATCTATCTCGCTTTTGTTGATTATGTTATCATAACTTTTTTAATTCTCTACTTGTCGCACTGCAACACCTTTTTTTCGATCAGACATCGTCACTTTTTCATTCAGAGATATAATGGACTTTTCCTTGCAAAGTTATTGGGGGTGCTTAAGAACTTTTTCAGTAACCCTATATACTGCTTCTAACTAGATGATTTGTATTAATAACACCCTTGAATTGAACGTAGTCACCTAGTTTTTATATATATGCCTTTAGGAAGAAATTGCAAGGAATTTGTAATCCCTCTCCTGGGAGAATTATTAATTTAATATTGTTCCGCATATAATTCCGTTTTGTTGGTTAATAGTATAGTAATTATTAGAGCTCGAATTATATGCAATAAAAATTGTCAAAATATACATGCAAAAATGCACTTAAAGTTCAGAAAATGTGCTATTACAAAATAAGAAATGTGCATTTATAAATTTTGTTAGAATATAATTTATGCATCTGAAAGTATTTGTATTCATAGAAGAATTTCCTCCCAAAGTGAAGCGAACTATTACTGCAAATCATAAATTTTTATATTATTATTCAAACACAATCAAAATACATGCTAAAATTTCCATATAATAGTGAATAATTTTATTACAGTAAACATCTTATGTGCTTTTCTAAGATTTCGATATTTAGACTGTCGTTTATCATCTAAAAGCATTTTTAATACCGAAAATGTTCTTTCACCATTAACTGATGTTGTTGCATAGTACTAGTAATATTTTACCATTATTTCTTTAAAATGTAAATAATAGCTTTTACATGTTATTCTATTTGATATTTTATTTTGAATTGAACATTTCTATCACGTATCATGCAGTATATATTCTCTACATTTGTAGTCAGATCGTTTCCATGTTTAGCATTCCATGATTGTATTAAAGTTGATTTACCTGATTTAATTTAAGGCATTTTCCACTCACAATGCCAATACAGTATATACTGTACAGCAGCACATTATAAATGGCGCATGTAAAAAAGTGAGATACAAGTTGACTTCGGTCAAACAAAAAAATTTCTTTTATTTGGGAATAGCGCACTCAGCTAACTTTGCTTATCCTTCTCTCTTTTAACAGCGCCCTCTGCCCCACCCTGTTCTTTTGGCCTGGTAGGATTTTTCTGCATTTTTTTAAGATTGATGTTTACATTACCTTATAGTTGTTCACCTTAGTTGAACATTGAGTGTTGAATCAGTGTGAGAAATATTCTTAGCTGCGTCTGATGTTAACTTATCTAGTAATTTAAAAGTTGTAAAAAAGGGTTGAAATATAAAAAATGTAAGTTAAAGAAAAAAATACTTAAAATATGAATTTTAAACTTAAATTTAGAACTTTTATGCATTTGTTCACTAAAAAGTCCTAAAATATACTACTACATATATAGCATGACAGAATATGCCATTGCATATAATCCAGGCTCTAGTAATTACTTTCCTTATATACATAATGTATAAGGAAAGTATTGTGACGGGATCGAAAATTCGAAATCGAGTTTTCGACGGGAGAGCACGTTTCAAGCATCCCTGATCACGAATCAAACATTTTTGAAGTGATGTCTGTGTGTGTATGTGTGTGTGTGTGTGTGTGTGTGAAAGTATGTGTGTGTGTGTGTGTGAGTCAGTGAGTCTGTGGAGACGATAACTGACGAACGAATAGACCGATTTGAACCAAATTTGGTACAAAAATCACAATCTGTAAACACTGGAAGCCTATTGTTTTTATACGTAATCGAATGTTCAGAACCTCCCTAAATTTTCGAATAAAATTTTGAAAAAATCGTCAAAAAATCAAAACCACCAATAAAGTTACGCAAATAGATATTTCTCATGTAATTTTTCAATAGAAAACGATTGACATAAATTTTAGAACGCTAACATGAATCGTTCTCGAGATATTTCACATTTTTCAAAAAAATTATTAAAAAGTCATATAAAATGAAAAAAAAAAATTCCTATTGAGAAACATTCTCACTTTTCATATGTAATACCATGCGATAAATTGGGTGACATTATTCTCGTGGATCTAGCTCGTTCCATTCATGAAAAAAGATACTTTGAGTAATACTTTTGTATTTGAACGTCAATAGTCATTTATCTGCTGTAAGAACAACTTACGTCTTCGTCCATAACGCTTGGCGAGATATTGGCGACGAATTTGGCGACATGTCGCCAACTTGGCGACTTTTTGAAATGTTGCCAAATTAACGGAAATCTCGCCAAATGGATGAAAATGACGACTCATTGTCGAAAATTCAATATCTTGGAAAGAATATTAGTATCTACTATAAGAAAAACCTATTTTTTTACTGTAAAAGTAGTAAATTCATTACATTATATAAGGAAAGTCATGTGTTGTCCACATCAGATTTTTATATTTTGTTAAGAGGTTGTATAAAACAATAATACAATCCATCGAGAGACATTGATATTGGAAACTGAAATTTAGCACTGAAACCCTCTGTTCTATTGACAACTGTCGTGCTGCAGGAAACATGACTGCCATTTAATAATTTCAAAATATACGAAATATTAATTTTACAGTGGCAAAATCCTTTTCAGGTGGCAAAGGAAATGAATCGAAATAAAAGAAAACACAATGTGCACGGCACATGACTTTTGCTACATAAAGCGATGACTTTGTTTCTGTCACTACAAAATAACGGTGTACCGGATCCACAGAACAACGATTTTAGCATTGAATTGTAAATTGGTGCTTCTGGCAACTTATCAGCCAAAATAAAATGACTTATTCATACAAGCGTGAAAAGTCTTTGTCAAAATGCAATTGGCATTTTGACACGCTGACATTTTAACGCATTGCCCGCAGCGCCATGCTTGTCTGGACCCGGTAAAACCAAGATCTCTTGTTTGGGCCAGGTAAAATTAGGATCATATGCGTTTAAATTTGTTATAGTGATAAGCAATAGAACTTCGGCATTTGCTCGTAAAAATTCTCTCAGACTTTTAAAATTAACTAAACAAGCCTCTTTGCTCAATAAAGCTTGCTCTCAACGATATATCGAAGTTTTTCAAACTTGCTATGAATGCTTGTGTACTTGAATAGAAAGCTTCTTGTTATACGGCCATGCTTGGGACGGCTATGCTTGTGACACTACGCCCATGCTTGGGAAACAGGAACCCGCACACATCAACGCCCGTAGCCGTAGACCATCCATTTCGAAGGGATCGAATTTTGTAAAAATCTATTTGCTTCTAAGGGAAATACATCAATTTAGGGGAGATTATTTAAAAAATGGTATTTTGCATTGGCTTTAGCATCAGTGAGTTGACCTGCATGAGCTTTTTCAGCACATGAGACGATGCAGCTTTTCTAGAGCATTTTCCCGCCAAAATGGTGAAATAAAAAGAAATCAGACTTCTAGAGGCTGTTTCTCCAGATCAAAAGGTAATTTGTAAAATGGATTTCAGATTTACATTCAACTTGATCGAATTTACTGTACATGATATTTTCTGTCCTCGGGGTTTCAAATGGAACTCTGATGTGGTTTTTAAATATTCATATTCTGAATTTTTAAATCGGGATGATCTCACAATATTAACTTTGCAATTCAGCTGAATCATGGGAGTAAAGAAATGGTCTTATCTCTAACTTTATCAGTTAAATACATTTTTCCTTTGAGATTCTTCAAGCATTAAAATCTCACGACAATACATTTGCATCATGCTGGGACAACGCCTTTGGCGTGAAATATAAACCCAAAAACAGTAAAAAAGGCTAAATTTAATAAACTGTTTCTCTGGATCCAGGAGGTAATCTGAAAAATATATTTCATATTCGGAACCAGCCTAGTCGATTTAGTATATATGAGTTCTTTTCAGTCCTCGGGGTTGCAATCGGTCATCTGACACACTGACACTGCGATTTTATAATATAGCGATCCCGTGAAATAAATAACTACCAGAAAATTCTTGGGCGTCAAAATAGAAATATTTACAAGCAGTATCTTATCTCGTCAATGAAATGAAGTGGATTCACCAGAGTGATGTTAAAAAAAATTGAATATGGAAAGTGGATCATATTTGACTATACTCACAGTATAAAATTTTATTTTATGTTTTTTATAAATCTAATTGAAAAACGTGCAACATCATGAAAAAGATTCATACTAGCGCTTTAACGTTTACGTCATTTATGGAAATTTAAGTATGAGAAGATCACTTATTTCATAGTAATGGAAGCCTAGATTTTGAACTATATTTTTTTAATTTTATCTGGAATACGTGTAATTAATCGAAAGGGATTTTTCTAGAGTTCTAAAATGTGTATTATCAGCTGTATTATCAGTTTTTTTTATTATCAATTTTTTTACTGGAATTTTCTCCTAAAATAATTATTTATGTATCATTATTGAAAGCACTGATTTCTGAATGAATTTTATCAGGAATCCATTCCGAAATTGGGGCGGAGGATCTTTCGAACTTTTGCCTGCAATTAAAATCAATAAGATTCCAGTATTCGTTGATTTTAATAATCGTAACAAATTATATTCGAAACGCTTCATTCGTCCGTAAGATATGGCGTCTGCACACTCACGGACATACACACTTACATACATACACATCACACATTAACATACATACACATCACACATTAACATACATACACAGACATCGCTTTAAAACCATTCGGTTCGAATTCAGGGATTGATTTTCTGTCGAAACTTGTGTGTGTGTGCTTTTCTGTCGAAAATTCGATTTCGAATTTTTGATACCGTCACAATATTTCTCCATGTAGCGAAAGTAATAATGTAGATACAAAAATGAAAATGTAATAACATGACAAAAAGAGAAATAATTATTTTTACATATACTCTGAAGTTTTGCATACTTTTTTATCATTACCTGTCTTTTCTCTTCACAGTGAATATATCTTTGAATTATATAATCGTGAAAATGAATTTTAAAGTCTTGTTCAAATAAGGCAATATTGTAGATGTCGCGGAGAAAGAAATTTCACTTTATTCTGTCAATTTTCCCTTATGAAACGCAAAATATTTTAGATAAGAAGCATATATTTGATTTAAAGCTTGCGTAAAACATTTTCTCTCCAATTCTCCATTTTATAAAATAAATGTGTGTTCTGCATCAATATTTTTATCTTATATTGGAGAAACTCCTTGTATTCTCAAAACGCGATTTGCTAATAAAGGAGAACGTTTAAAGTGAACGAAAAAACTATTTTCTAAAAACTGAGAGTATCTTTAGAAAAATAATATTATAAAACCACCATGCAAGAGATAAGAAATAAAGAGAAATATTAGTATTAAAAGTTTCACTTACAAAATTGTTTTCTTTCAAGGGTGTAATTCAATTTAGTGCAAATATTTCTGATACTGCAGTCCTAGTTACAAGGACAGTATTTCCAATTTTCGCTCTTTCGGATTTAACTACTGTTATAGCTTATCTGATGCTTTAGAATACAAGAATGCAGTAAGAATATTTTCTAACAAAAAAGAGCTGTGAATATAAGATAAAAATATAACAAGAAAGATCAATCATGCATAAGCATTGATTATGAAACACTTTCCAACTGAAATGTAATTTCATTTAAAAATTTCTAAAATGTGATTCATTCAGTGGTAATATCTTTTACATTATCACAGTACTACAGTAATTTATTATACTTAAATATTTAAAACTGTATCGAAATATAAATCATCTGATTCTTTATGCAAAATCAATGAATATTTCATTCATATAACTTGTATTCCAGACTCCAGAGCTAAATAATTTTGTGTGAAAAAAATTCAGCAATTCTAATGTAATTCATCTTACAATCGCTTGAGATATTTGCATTCTGCATATGTTAAAATTAGGCTTCCTTGAAGAAATAATAAAAGTTTAGGGATCATTTAAAATCACAACTATTGTAATTGCATAGGCACGGAATTTAGATACACAGATAATACACAGATAATATATATGTGTATGTGTATGTACTCAAAGTATTGGAATCGTGCCGAAGATCGGAACTCGAATTTTCAAAGGATCTACACGTTTTGGGACTTCTAGAACACGAAAAAACTACTTTTAGGAAGACGTCTGTGTGTGTAAGGGTGTATCTGTGTATGTTTCTGTGTGTCTGTGTGGATATTACATCCACTCTAATTGAAAAACTAATGGACCGAATTTCATACAATTTGGTAGGTATGTTTTTTGTGGGAAATCCTGATGTTCATTAGATTATAGTACGATTCGTAATAAAAGAATCTGCCTTCTTTGCGAAATGGCCGCAGAAATTGCCTTTATCCACTTTAGCTAAAAACTAATGAACCAAATTTAACAAAATTTGGAGTATAATATTTCAATAACCTACAAGTGATTTATATACCAAATTTAACAAAATTTTGTATATAAATCATTTGTAGGTTATTCTACTACGATTCGGGAAAAAGGAACAGGCTATTTTTGCGAAATGGCCAGTAAAAATCGTTATATATAAAAATAAAAGACTACGTGTGCTCAATTATATCAATTAAATTCCTATTTTATATGTGATTTTTGACAACAAAAAGAATAAGACTAACCCCATTACTCTAGGACTAGCCGTTCTTGAGATATTCTAGTTTTTTCGCGTTTTCGCTACGCCACCTTTGACAATAAGTCCAGCTATCAAATGAGAACCAAATTTAAGTTTAACGTGTAAATTCAATGTCATTTAAAATACTTATGTTGTGCAGATAAACTCAAATTATCATTGAATAAATAAAGAGAACGAATATGAGTCTGCAGGGAAAGACATGTGCTGTCCACATCAGAATTTTTAACAATATTACACCAATGATTTATAGAAGTGAACGGGGATTATTTTCAGGCCATTTCGAAAAAAATGTATGATCTATATTTAAAGATCCATCAAATTTTTGTCGAATAAAATGTTCAACAAATTTAAGCTGTGTACCAAATTTTAACTCTCTAGGACGTAGGAAAGTGCATTTAAATTGCCATCAATTAAATTTATCAAGAAGAGTTATATAAAATTTAAAAAAAATGAAAAATTGTTATCTACCAAATTTATTTTAAAATATGAAGCCACTCCCATATGCAAAACGTTTAAACAAATGGGTAGATATTTATTATATAATATCTCTCTCTTTTCTTTCTGGAAGATATCCTAAAGTCAGAATTTAATTGAATTTGTTTTTTTCCCTATATTAAATAATTTTTTTAATTAAAAAACTACTTAACATATTTTACTGAATTTTTTTTTATATATTCTATGGGATAATGTGAATATTTCCTAAAAATTTCGAAGCAATTCGTGAATTTTAAATTTATTTACTTAAAAAATGTTTGAAAAATTAGGTCCCATAGGGTTCAATGTATTTCATTTTTTCAACCCGGGTTCAATAAAAAACTAATTGGGTGATATTATTTATTTATATTCCCATAGGTCCTACAGACCGTCTGAACAACATACTAAAATTTCATTTTGATAAACTCATTTTTACGGCAGTTATCGTGCTAACGGACAGACAGACAGACAGACAGACAGACAGACAGACAGACAGAATGAACAAAGTCATAAACACTTTTCAACTTTGTTGTAAAGTGTTAAAAATGTAGAAAATCGTGAAGTTATGAAGCTGTTGACAACAAAAATACACAAAATTGAATACAAAAGAAATGCTATTTTTTTAACAAAATTAACTATGGAGTTTTATATCTTATATAAAAAGACTTTCTATCGCAACAATCTTTGTAATTATAACTGCATTGAAACTAGTGTTAAATTTTGGGCTTATTTTTTAGAGGTTCTTGCAAATAATTAAAAACCAAACTTATTTTAAGTTCCGTATGTTTGGTGCACATTCCCAGATTATCATTTTACTTAAAATACCGTAAAGTTTCTAAGACAAAAATTTGCGTTTTAAATCGTGGGACATACATATTTACATACATACATATACATGGAATTTAATAGACACAGGAATCCGTTCCTTTTCTCTAATGGATATTTTTTTCACTAAAGTTTTTTTATTAAAAAAAATTCTTCTATTTGATAAGGTTAGTGTAAGCAACAAGTTTAATAGTACTTCGTTCGATTCTTTCCAGATTCTTTTGAACAGCCATACTTTAATTTGAATCACCCAGTTCATTTCTAAACTCAAAAGGATATGTCACTTTTGACATCTATTACTTTTATTTTATTCTACATCATAAGTTCCACTGAATTTAAAAAAGAAATAGGAACTCTCCATTCCATAATAAAACGCTATTGGTAACTTTCCTATACCGCAATTCAGCATTGCCAACATATGAAACAGAATCGTAAAACAAGTTTTCAATGTTTCTTGCACATATTTCCAATAAGAAATCTGTTTCAGTGCAAGCTTTGGAATTTTGAAGTCCGCGATTTTTTTTTATCTGTTGTAAGTATGAGCCAGCATTATTGTGGCAAAGGAACTATTTTATGAAAATAAATTTTAATTAATTACTAATAGCAAATACCATATGAAAGTGAACATGTTTCTCAATAGGAAATATTTTTTTTTATTTTAAATGACTTTTTGATAATTTTTTTGAAAAATGTGCTGTATCTCGGGAACGGTTTATGTTAGATTTCTGAAATTTATGTCAATCTCGTTTTCTAATGAAAAACAACACCAGACATGCCTATTTTTGTAACTTTATTAGAGGTTTTGATTTTTTGAAGATTTTTTCAAAATTTCACTCAAAAATTTAGGGGTCTTCTAATCATACGATTGCGTATGAAAATAATAGGCTTCTAGTGTTTATGGATTGTAATTTTTGTACCAAATTTCGTTCAAATCGATCAATTCGTTCGTCAGTTATCGTCTCCACAGGCTCAGTGACACACACACACGCAGACATCACTTCAAAAATGTTCGATTCGTGATCAGGGATGCTTGAAACGTGCTCTCCCGTCGAAAACTCGAATTCGAATTTTCGACCTCGTCACAGTACTTTCCTTATACATTATTGTATATAAGGAAAGTAATAGGTTACTAGTCGAATACCCGTTGAAAATCAACGGTCTCGCAATAAACAACCCCTGAACAATGTAAATTTTTTAATAATTCGCGTTTCACATTTATTCGACAAATCGAATATTTTGGTGTGCAGTAGAAAGATTAGGTGTGCATACCCCCTAAAGAAGAAAATATTGGGAAACAAATTTTGCGCATTTCTTCCTTTCGAATTATCTACCCGTACACCACATTAAATTCTATCTCATCCCGAGGCACCCCTATTTTATTATTTCTCCTTTGGAACTTTTTTCTGTGAAGCACACCCATAAACGAACATTTTTGAAAAATTCTGTTTGTCTTGGTTTTTTTATCAGATGATTGGCCCATATACCCAATATCAAGCCTCTATCACATTTAAAAGGAAGCATGCCTCATTTATTCGGAAAATCGAACATATTCGTGTGCGGCACCCCTTAAAGTAGCAAATACTGGAAATTTGAAATTTCACACTTTCTTCCTTTCAAACTATCTACCCGTACACCAAATTTGAAGTCTCTATCCTATAGAAAAGCATGTTTTTTCTATCACTTCACATTTCGAACGTTTTTCTGTGTAGCACCCCGTTAATGAACATTTTTGTCAAACTGGTTTAATCTGGTTAACTGGTCAAATCTTTGGGTTTTTTGGTCAAATGGTTAGCCCATATACTAAATTTCAAGCCTCTATCACATTGCAAAAGATGCATTTTTCATTTGTCCGACAAATCGAACATTTTAGTGAGCGGCACCCCCTACAATAGCAAATGTTGGAAAACTGAAATTGCAAACTTTCTTCCTCTCCAACTTTTTACCCGTACAAATTTGAAGTCCCCATCTCCTAACGAAGAACGCTTTTCTAGCATTTTATCTTTCGAATGCTTTTATGTGGAGTACCCACCCCCTTAACTATGCATTTTTTAAAAACTCTATTCTTTTTGTGATTTCTATCACATGATTCGCCCATATACCAAATATCAAGCCTCTATCGCGTTTTAAAAGGGGCGTTTCTCCTTTATTCCGAAAATCGAACATTTTGGTGTGCGGCATAATAAGTTATAAGTTGCGGAGAAATAAGTTATTCTTACAGCAGATAAATAACTATTGGCATTCAAATACAAAAGTATTACTCAAGGTATATTTTCTCATGAACGGAACTAGCTAGATCCACGAGAATGATGTCAGTAAATTTATCGCATTGTTTTACATATGGAAAGAGAACATCTTTCACAATATATAATATATATATTTTTTATTTTATATGATTTTTTTTATAATTTTTTGTTAAATGTGCAATATCGAGAACGATTCATTTTAGCTTTCTAAATTTTATGTTAATCGTTTTCTCATGAAAAGAAATGACTATTTACGTAACTTTATTAAAGGTTTTAATTTTTTGATGATTTTTTCAAAATTTCACTCGAAAATTTAGAAGCGTTCTGAGCATCCGCTTACGTATAAAAGCAATACGCTTCCAGTATTCATGAATTGCAATTTTTGTACAAAATTTTATTCGAATCGCTCAATTCGTTCGTCAGTTATCGTCTCCACAGACTTACTGACACACACATACATACTTTTACACACGCACACTTTTACACACGCCACACATTTTCCTACCATAAGCCCTAGGGTTGGTCGTGTGGTCTAGGTCTTCAACACGCACACATACTTTCACACACACACACAGAGACATTATCTCAAAAACGTCTAATTCATGTTCAGGGATGCTTAAAACGTGCTCTCCTGTCGAAAACTTGAATTCGAATTTTCGACCCTGTCACAATACTTTCCTTATACATTATATGTATATAAGGGAAGTAAAAATGAGCCAAAATTTTGTTTTTCTATATATAAAGCAAACATTAATTTTTGCATATTGTAATATTTTTAGGAATTATTGTTAATTAAAATTCCATCAAAATGTCGCCATTCAAACTTACATTAATATAGAAATTTGAAAATCACATAATTTGATTTGCAATATTTTGACTTGCAAATCACTAAATTTGCAAGTCAAAATATTTGCATACTTATATTATCGTCCACGGAAAAGCATTTAACTCAGTCAGATTTTCTAGTTTCCTCTTGATGCCTGTGAAAATGGTGGTTCCCAAAATTCTTTCCAGAAACTCGATTAGTCCTCTCCTCCTATGACTTAGTTGAATCTTAATACACAATAAGTATGGACCATTAGACAGAAACTAATGCAACCAAAGTTTCGATAAAGATAACTAATTTTGACGCTAAGTACCATATACAGCTCCAAGTCAAAATATTAAAAAAATCATTTCATTGGTAATTTGAATATCTTTTAGATTTATTTCAAGTATATAAGAAAAAGACAAACGGCAATTTCTTTTTAAACCTATAATTTACCGAAGTACATTAAAATTTTAACATTTTTGGTCTTGATGAAATTTGAAATTAAAAAAAAATATTTACAATATTCGAATACTCGAAAAGGTGGCTCAAAATATTAGAATATTGCAGAATTTTTCGGATTAGTTCTGAGATATTCATAAATTATGAATCAATTTAGCTGCTGCCTCCTGAGTTAGAAATATTTCCCTCGTGCCTCTGTGTTCATTTCCTACAAAATATGGATCGCACGACTGTCATATCGAGAAATACGGAACTTCGTATTGTTGATTTGGAAAAACGAGGCTGTAATCGTTTATTGATAATCCTTGAAATGTTTCCAAACAAGCGTCAGCAAAGTGTTAAAACAGTGTCTTAACAATCGGTGATTTGAAAACTATCGTCTTAATGGTGGTCAAAAGCCGAAAACCACTGCGAGAGATGTTAGAAAGCTGAAAATTATTGTTTAGAAAAACCGTTTTAGAAGTGCATTGTACTTGCACAGAAGTGGAACGAATACGGCATTGATTATTTGAGAAAAAAAACCGTTAAGACGTTGCCATAAATTTGGGTTCCATTCTCGTGTACCAAAGATGAAGCCTCTTATGACTAAAGAAAACTAGAACAGCGTAAATAAGCACAAATAACATAATAAACATCATACAGCTGTTTAGAGGATACAGTGGATTCCCTTCGTCAGAGCAAGAGAACTAACAAATCCGAAGTCCAAAATAAGAATAGGTGCGGGTGGAAGAAACAAAGAGATATACCCAAGACCTGGATTATGAGAGAGCCAATCAGAAAGCAGCATGAAATGTAGTTAGCCGATCCGAAATGAGAAGAAACAACACAAGATTGGCATTTGCTAAAACATGACAGGAATTTGCCGACAAAACAAATCAAGTCAAAATAAGAATAAATAGGACCCAACAAGACGAAAAAAATGTTAAACAACACATAAGAATCCCAAAAGAATAAAAAGGAAAAAGTGGAAAAATTTTCACGGACACTCTGCCAGACGACGAACAAAACTGGAATACTGGACAAGTCAGTGATGAAATTACTAGAATTTTTCATCGAGGTGAAATATAGGTAGAGAGACTTATGGCAACCTATCCGTGACCACTGAACTAAGTCACATGACTTAGGCACTCCCTACGCGCATATTTTCTTGCGCATCTCTCCTTCCATTGCAATTGCATTACGTTTCCGAAAACGAGAAGTCACATCGCACGTTTGCTTTTACTTTTAAGCAAAATATGGAAATGTCCTGCACTGCATATGGATGTACGTCGAAGTTTATCAAAGGTGGAGACACTACGTTTCACAGGTAAGTCGTTTCCATTCATTTTAAAACATATTTTATATAAAATAAAGAGTTAATTGGCATGTACGACCATGCCGTCCTATAATAAAAGTAGATTTTCTGGATTTGTAAATAATGTATAGCCTTGTAATTATTTTTAAAATAAAATATTTTATATATGTTTGTGTACTTTCATAAACTGTGCCTCTATAAATGATTAAAATTAGAAGAAAAAAAATAAAATAATGGTGAAACTTTTAATACGCCTAGTTTTCTCTCTTGGCGACATTTTTCTACGCCAACTTGGATTGTTTACATTTTCATACTCTTTTCTCCTGACAATGTTCTCATGCCATGTAATGCTATGAAATGATTAATAACTCTCAAGAAATTTATATAAATATCAGTAAGTACACATTTAAAATTGATTTTCTTTTGCTGAGCTGCATTTTTCCTGACTTAAAAAAATAAATACAGTATATGGCAGTAAATATAATTTTTTCTTGAGAATTGTAGCAGAAACGATTACTTTTTACTCTTTCTTTTAGTATTAACTGTCTTTGTATATACATTAAAAAATACTCGTTAAAAATTTCAGAAAAGTCCTTAACTGTATATGTAATGTATCAAATGAAATTGAGCAATTTAAATGTGATTTGAAATTTTATTTGCTATTATGAAATGTATAAAGTAACCGTATAAAATTCTTAATATTTATCTATGATAAGTGCAATAAAATATACTAGAATATTTTTCACTTTAGTTTTTGTGTATTTGAAACTTTTATTAAAATGTTAGCTAATTTCTATTATTTTTATTAGTTTCCCAAAGATGAAGAAAGATCTAGGAAACACAGCTGAAAAGAGAAAAGTTTTAAGCATTAAAATATGCTAAATTGTGCTATATGTGCAAAATATGCTAAATTGCATCAAAATATGCTAAATGAAAAAAAAGTTAACATTCAGTCAATTTAAACAATTATTTGTTATGCCTGGTGTTCTATAAAGGCTGGAATTTTTTAAACAGTCGGTGGGGGGATGAGGATGTTTTTTACAGAAACTTGGGAACAAAACTGATTTATGTTTTCAACTTTGGCTTTTTCCATATCTTAAAAATGAAGTAATCTGAAGTATCTCACTGTCTGATGAATATGTAAAGCAAAGAATGAGATTTGAAATAATTAAAAAAACATATATAATGAGTCGCCGGGTAAATTCATCAAAGATTCAAAGTAATACTTTTTTTTAAAAATTAGAATGCGAAGATATCATTCTATTATGTTAAAAATTGGAATTGTGAAAATATTAAATTTTGGAATGCAACAAATAAATATAAAAAATTTCATAGCACATATTTAAAAAATTAAAAATAATTGTAAATATCAAGAAATTATTGTCCCATAGATTCTATTTAGCTCTTTGAAATTTCGTTCTTTGATCCTTTTAATGATGTCAAAGTAATAATATTTTGGATCAGTGAGGAACTGAGTGTGAAAATGTTTCAAAATTGTGTTTAAATTGTTTATTCATTTCCCACTCCTTCCCTGCATTTAACAGGATGTTGTTCTATTGATAAATATGAACTAATAAAGCCATTTTATAAGAAAGTCATTAACTTTTGCAAGTTAACGCCTTGCAAGAAGCATTTTGATTTATTATAATAACATTGTGTCCAAATATTTGTAAAAGCATTTTTTTTTTTGGGGGGGGGGGGGGTCAAGGAATATAAAGTAACTGTTTCATAATCTGGGAATAATATTCAAGATTTTTAATAGTTACAATTGTATAATGCTCAGCTATATTTCTAAAGTTGAATATTGGCATTGAGGCAATTTTGCACTTCAGTTTGTACAAAAATAAAAGTATTTTATTAAAAATAAAGTTTTACTGAAGTAAGAAAATAATTTTATCGGCACTTTTTTTCCTGGACGGGCTGGGATAGTAGCAATAAATTTAATTGCTCCAATAATTCAAAATCCAATGATTTAAAATATACCACGAAATATAATCATATGCTAAATATGATATAACCTTTCTAGATACAACGGATCTCGAGTTATTCCCGAATTATGAGTATATTTACCTTGCGGGCCCAGAACGGGCTAGCCCGATAAAGTTCAAAATCTAAGAAATCAATATGCACCGTAAAAGACAACGAAATACTAAATGTGGACCTTCTAGCTAGAAAATTAAAATATATCACAAAAGAAAACGACATGCCAAATTTCATGTTACTGTGATTAATAGAACTTGATCAGTTTTGATACCTAACTAATATGTATTTTGAAATACATCAGAAACGTAAGAGGTATTCAGCACTGTTTTACTCCAGTGAAAAAAAAAATTATAGCGCCAAACGCGGCAATAAGTCGCCAAATCTAGGAGTGTTCGACCATAAGTCACGTGATACATGCAGCGGTCATGTTTCCAATCTCTTCTGAATAGCAATGCGCAGTCTACCTATATCTCTGGTCGAAGGAATTTTTCTGGTTGTGGAAAGGATTCAAAGAAATCAAGGTCATAGATCGACATGCATTTTTGTATGATCCTTTCTGTATGAAACTCAAACTGGTGGTCAAATTATTGGAAATGCTGAGCAATTGAATGTTTATTAAATTCTCATTTTTGGACATAGTTTTCATGTTCCTTAATACAAAATTTTACAGCACTTTTGGTTTGACAAATATAAGGAAGACCATACTAGCAAGAAATACTGTAAATGCCCCAACTATTATTATTTTCTTAAGGATCTTTAATATTAAAAAAGTTTGAACGGGATCAAAATTACAAATCGAGGCACGGTAAATATAAACAAAAAGGGATTCGTAAGGAAGAATAATACGAGGGTTATTGCAATGGATAAGAAAAGGTTTTTCAAAAACAGGCAGAAAATGATCATTTGCGACATACTGAGCAAAAGCAGTGGAAAGTTTACCGTTTTTGACATCTCGTACGTGTTCCGCTAAATGGATGCCAATAAATAGTACATATAGTACTGCAAATGTAAAAATTATAATTACTACCAGGAGACAAAAGGGGGACAACATACACCCCAGGGTGATTTTTAAAATCATGTATATCCCCAAGTTTATCGGAACGAATACAATTAAAGAGAGTAGTAATATTAGAATGAGCAGGTTTAAAACCAAATTCGTGACAAAATTGGATAAAAGGACGAAAAATCTTAAAATCGTAAGGAAAACTAGATTTATAGGACAGAGGATTTTTAATAGAAATCAGATTAATATCAAGGCGGATATGGGCATAATGGCGGAATATGGGCGGAATAATTAAGGTGGATATGGGCAAAAATCCTATAAATAAAGTCAAAGGTATAAGCAGCCTCATGGGCAAGATTAAAAATAAAATTAATTTCATCTTTTAAAATGGGGATAGAAGAACAAATATTAAAAGCACGATTAAAATAAGCATTAAAAGAAGTTTTTTTAGAAGACATCGGATGAAAGAAATTAGCGGGAATACAGGATTAGTAAAAGTAGGCAGGAGCTTGCTAGAGCTTGAGAATGAGATTTTGCCTTTGTAAAGATTAAACCTACTCTATGGTGTAGTTACGTCAACGATGTGTTTGTTATTTGGGATAATGACTTAAATGTCCTCAGTAGCCTTTTAGATAAAGTGAACGATTTTTATCCCTCTATTAATTTTACTGTCGACTATGAATCCAACGATTCTTTGCCTTTTCTTGATGTTCTTATTACTCGTTCCCCCTCTGGTTTTCAAACTTCGGTTTTTCATAAATGTATTTTTACTAATTCCTGTATTCCCACTAATTCCTTTCATCCGATGTCTTCTGAAAAGCTTCGTTTAATGCCTATTTCAATCGTGCTTTTAATATTTGGTCTTCTATCCCCAATTTAAAAGATGAACTTAATTTTATTTTTAATCTTGGCCATGAAGTTGCTTATACCTTTAAGTTTATTTATAGGATTTTTGACCGTATCCGTCTTAAATTTACCCGTATTGATACTAATCTGTTTGCTATTAAAAATCCTTTAGCCTATAAATCTAGTTTTCCTTACCATCCTAAAATTTTTCGTCCTTTTATCCAGTTTTGTCACGAATTTGATTTTAAACCTGTTCATTCTAATATTACTACTGTTTTTAATCGTATTCGTTCCGATAAACTTGGGGATATTCATGATTTTAAAAGTCACGCTGAGGTGTATGTTGTCCCTCTTTTGTATCCTGATGACAATTATAATTTTTACATTGGCAGTACTAAACACATTATTGGCATCCTTTTAGCGGAACACGGCCGGGATGTCAAGAACGGTAAACTTTCCACTGCTGTTGCTCACTCAGTATGTCGCAAATAATAATTTTCTGCTTCTTTAAAAAAAAAAATTCTTTTAATCCGTTGCAATAACCCTCGTAATATTCTTCTTTACGAATCCCTTTTCGTTTATATTTACCGTACCTCGATTTGTAATTTTGAACCCGGTCAAACTTTAAGTTTTGCCTGGCGACTCATTCTCGACTTTATGCAATTCAAGCTTCTTCACAGTTACCTTCGACTTCCTTTTAAAATGTTTTGAATTTTCGGGTTTGTAGTTTTGTCATATTTGTATTTTGTTTATAATTGGACTGTTTTAAATAATCGGTGCATGTTTGTTTATTTGGATTTTAGAGATTTATTATTAATTAATAGCCTTACACATTACCATTTTATTCATGTAAATTTTGCCGTCTTTCTGATTGCTATATATGAACGATTGAAAGTTTTGCATCTTGTGTTGCCACTGATGAAGGGCGTTTATACGCTTGAAAGTGCTCTGGCTTTTGTAAGTATTTTGTACGTATTTTAGAAAGTTTAATAAATGACTTTCACATTTTAATTTATGTTGTGTCCTTGCGTTTTCTTTTCAAGTTTAAATAGACATGCTAACAACTGGATTATTGTGTTAAACAATTTTAGCAATTCTTAGACAACTGATCTTACAACTTTATTTGTTTACATTCTGCATTCGTTAAAATTAGGCTTTGTTCCAGAAGTAAACAAAGTTTGATTATCATTTAAATTAAAAAATATTGTAATTGCGTTGAAGCAGAATATAGATGGACAGAAGATAATAAAATATAAAGTGATTTTAATACAGTTTCAACACTAAATCTAAATTTAAAAGAACTTTAAAAATCCCGATTTCTACTCTGAGAAAAATAATGGATGCCATATTTTATTTTGAAATAGTTCACGTGATCTCTACATATTATATGGGTGTAATTATTATTTTAATTTTTATTTAAAAAACTACCGAAGACATATTTTATATATAATTTTGGTATCCTTTAAATATTTCTTAAAAGTTTAGAAGCAATTTGTGAATTTTTACTTCGCTTAAATATGTTTGAAAATTTAGGTCCCATGTTCAATGTATTTCACTTTTCCAATCCGGGATCAATCCAAAACTAATTGGATGATATTATTCATTCATTTACATTCCCATAGGTCCCACAGACCGTCTGAACAACATACTAAAATTTCACTTTGAAAAAGTCATTTTACGGCAGTTATCATTCTAAAGGACAGACAGACAGACAGAATGGACAAAGTCATAAATTGTTTTCAACTATCATTCTCCAAGTGTTAAAAAATCTGATGTTGGCAGCACATGGCTTTTCGTATATAATGCAATGAATTTCTTTTACAGTAAAAAAATAATGTATAAGATCCACGGTACTGTGTTTCTAACGTTCAATTGTACATTTTGAGATTTTCCCGATGACAACATGTAAAACTATTTGAAAGTGCCCAATTAACTTAGATTTCGAACAACTCTAATTTATCAATTATCAATATTGACAGTATTCTCAATAAGCGACATAGTTTATATAATAAAATTTTTTAATTATTAATTCATCAATTAGGTGTCATTTTCATGAATTTAGCGTCATTTATACAATTTTGACGATATTTTTATCAATCTGGGATGAAATATGGCCAAACTGGCGATACATAGATAGATCATTCTCCAAGTTCAACAAATGCATTGGCAAATGATACAGACAAACGAAGAAAAAAGCATTTCTTATATACTAGAAGTTATGTCCGCCATATAATGGAAATCAGAATTTGCGAAATATTACGTCCCATTTGGCGTCATTTTTATCAATTTTGCGACTTTGTTTCACTTTGTCAACAATTAACATAGTCGCCGAGCTGGCGAAGCTCGACAAGCTTTACTGACGCGGTAAGCCAAAAAGTATACTACTCCAGAACCCTTCTTTCACATCACATGCCAAACGTCGTTTTATCGCCAATTCTGGTACACTATACTTACAACTCCTCCAAAAGTGGAGGGAAAGATGAATTGTTTTTAATCCGCGATATTGTTCATGAAGATCAAATAGATACATTTGTATCCAATTATTTAAATCATGTCTTATGTATTTTTTGATTTTAAAGTAATACTATGAATACATGTATTTAAGAACTTTTTGTACTGCACACAGATTGTTTGCAACGAGTTTAAGAAATGTTCCACACACATATGTAATTTATTATTTGAATAAAACGATTATATGCCAGATTTCGTAGTAAATATATGTGTAGGATCTACATGTTAGCCAATAGTTATATAGTACAAGAATCAGTGACGAAAATTGAAGATTATTTGAAAGGAGAGAATATTTGTCATTTTAAAAATGCAAAACTTGTGATATTTTAAGGAAATTTGCTTAACATTTTCGGTTTGTGGAAGCAATAAATGTTACTTTTCTGTCATACCTAGTATAATGCAGCGTTTTTGAAGATGTGCTCAGCGATATGATAGTTTCATGTAAATTGTCTTAAATTTAAAAAAGAGTAAAATTTTGATGCATAACAAGGGATTTTTCTTATTTTGGGGTTCTACCATGAAATTAAATTTCAAAATGGTTTCGTGATAAAATAAGTTTGAAAAACACTGGTATAATGTATAGGGAAAGTATAATGACGAGATCGGAAACTCGAATTCCAGTTTGTATTTTCGTCGATAGAGCTCGTTTCAAACATCCCTGAAATCGAATCGAATGTTTTTAAAGTGATATCTGTGTGTGTGTGCGCATGCATATTAATGTATTCAGTATGTGCATGTATATTAGTGTGTGTATGTGTATTAGTGTGTGTGTATATGTATATTAGTGTGTGTGTGTCCTTGAGTACGATTGGATGCGATATCTAACGAACAGATGAAACGTTTCAAACGAAAATTTTTTTGATTATTACAATCAGTGAATACTGGAAGTCTATTGATTTTATGAGCAATCGAGTATTTGGGAACCAGCTCCAAACTTTCGAATGAAATTTTGAAAAAAAATCATAAAAAATCAGAACCTTTAAAAGCGGAAGAGCCTCCTTTCCATCCCCAATGGGCGCCCAATAAAAAGGCTCCCAGCTTATACTAGTAACCTCAGGACAGAACCTAACGGAGTGAAAGTTTCGATTTCCCCAAAGGTGGAAAAATACTTTCCAGACTCCACAAAGCTCTCCTTGAAGTCTGAAGCTTTCCACACTTATAACCATGGCCAACGGCCCTACCGTGCTCAAAATACCGGTTCTCGTTAGATCACCGAAGTCAAGCAGCATCGGGCGCGGATAGCACTTGGGTGGGTGACCACCTGGGAACACCGCGTGCTGTTGACACATTTCGGACGCTGTAGCCCGGTGGTTTGCACGCTGGATTTGCTGCACGCCGCCACAATTGCCACGGTGTTCATGTGGAGTACGATCACGTTAAACATGTGGGTCCGTAAATCCTTCCGAGAGGTTGGTGGTAGGGGACGGAGGGTGCGGCCCCTGTGGATGCCTCCCCCACTGGGTTCCGGTCTAAATTGGGTGGCACTTCCCGGTCGTTCAAACAGTTACCTTACACCTTTCTGGTAGGTCGGACAGTCTGGGTCTCAACAACAACACTTATAGCCATCTCTCCCGGTCACTCAAACAGCTGCTGTAAAACCTAGGGCCAGTCGAGTGGTCTGGGTCTTCAGCACTTATAGCCATGGGTGCGCATAGGGACGTTAAAAGCCACAAATGTAGGTATCAAGTTAGTCAATATTGTACGTCTCATCCATGAGCTTGCCTTCTGGAAAATGTTTTATGGGCGCCCATAGGGAAGCACGAAGAAACGCTTTTGCTCCTGTCAACGTTTAAGGTCAGAAATGTTGGTATCAAGTTAGTAGATATTTACCTCTCATCCTTGAGTTGTCTATCTCGGGAATAAGTTTTATGGGCGCCCTTGAATCCTACTAGATCGAAACAAGGTCGATCTCTACTTCAGTTATCACACTATATTTTGATCGTACTATATTTTGACACACACACACTATCTCTCGCTCTTTGTGTCTCCCTCCCTCTTCTTCACCCGTGTTCTAATCACATTAATTACATTATGATCTACCTAATTCTAATTTTTTCAGATTGCAGCTACATATAGAATTTCGTGGCTGTATGTACTCTCTCTTATTTAAAATCTCTAATTTCGAATAATGTTTTAATCCCATGTCTTACAAAATATTCTACCTGTTTCTAATTTTCTACAGAATGCATCTTCATAGAAATTGCTATAGTGATACGTGCATTCGCACCCCACAGATACACACACACACACTGATGGAAATATTTCCCAAAATGTTCGAAATGCATTTATGATGTCTTTAAGTGTATTTTTGAGTCTAAATGTCATGATTATCCGTGGACTTGCTCTATACAATAACATTAGAAAATAATAAAATTGCTCTTTAATCTAGTCAATACTGAATTAATTTAATTCTAATATAAGAGATAATACATTTAAAATGTGTCTATATTGCTAAATTGTAAGTTATATATCCTATAAAAAGATAAACAAAGTTGCGGGAGTTCATTCTCTTGATGTGGCTGCTATAGTAACCTTGAGAGAGAGAGCTCTCCTTTACGTATCACACTGGCTATAAAATGACGTTTGGCGTCTGATTTGGAAGAAGGGTTCTGACGTAGGATACTTTTTGGCTAACCGCGTTACGGTCAGACGGATGGAGGGGAGAAATGGGTTATTCTTAGTCTACTCTTATGTTCTTTCCAAGATATTTAACTCAATTAGTCGTCATGTCACTGATTTAGCGTCTGGTTCATCAATTTGGTGAATTTTTATCAATTGAGTGATTTTGGTGATTTTTTTTTAACTGGGTGAATTTTTAGCAATTTTCGTCAATTTGGCAACATTTAAAAAGTCAGCAATTCGAATTCCGACGAATTTGTCTCCAAAATTTTACCGAACGTCACGGACGGAAAATAGGTTATTTTTATAGTAGATACTTATATTCTTTACAAAATATTAAATTTTCGTTAATTAGTCGTAATTTTCATTCATTTAGCGTCATTTTTATGAATTTGGCAACATTTAAAAAAGTCGCAAAGTTGGCGACATTTCGCCAAATTTCTTCGCCAAAATCTCGCCAAGCATTATGGACGGAGAAATAAGTTACTCTTATAGCAGATAAATGGCTATTGGATTTCAAATACAAAAGTATTATCCAAAGTATATTTTCGTACGAATGGAACGAGCAGGGAGCATAGACCCCTAGTTATTTAAAAAATACAATTCTGCCCTCCGTAATAAAATTCTTCTATTATCTGATAAACATAATTTTCAGTAGAGGTTTAAGAGGAGTTTTAATTCACATGTTCTTAGCTCATTTTTTTATTCATTTGAGTTTTAATAATATCATTTCACCTCATGAATGTGACATCTTTTATTTATGTAAATTTCTTAGGGACCTGAGTCATTTTAGGGTCTCCAGACAAAGGACCTCACAGGTCCACTGGATAATGCGGTTCTAACTGAGTCGTCTTATCTAAAAGTTGCTGTGACCTTGGTTCCTAAAGCAACATAATTAACCATATTTAAACTTTTAAAGAGCTGTAATGAAATTTTAATTGAAAAATACACTGTAGAATTTTGCAACCCCGAAACTAAACGTTCTGTGAAATTTTTAGTCAGTGTCATGGTATGGGGTTTCATGACCGCCGAAAGTCCTGGGAGATTATGTGTGTAAGATAAATTCTGAAATATAAAGACATTTCTGAAATTTTACGGTCCCATGTCCGAACCTTTATGTGAGGATGATTTTCTCTGTCAATGGGACTTAGCTTTCTGTCATGCTTCAATGTTAACGAAGAACTGGTTCAGTTAGGGCCAAATTAACTTTACTTGCCTGGGTATAGAAAATTCGCCGCATTTAAACCCAACTGAAAAATTATGGGGATAAAGGAACAGAAGAAGGACTCCAGGAAATTAAGTCAACAAACAAAATGCCCAGAATAAAATCCATCTGAGCTTGTCTGGCCAAGAGACACTGCGATCTGCTTGTAATTAACATGCTACATCAATTAAGTGATATTATAAAGTTAAAATTGATGCTACTAAATAATTATTATTTTTTAAATTTCGGGCTAATATTTGTATGTATAACTGTATACTCTAATATATTGAATCAGTTAAAATCTCATTCTATTTTTTACTTTCTTCAAATATCAAGTGTAATTTTAATTTATTGTATATGGCTTTTATGCTAAAATATTATGTAAAATCTGCAGATTCGAACAACATTAAATTTTATGTTATGAATTTTTATGTATGGGCGATACAAAAACTATTTCATTCAAAATTGATTTCTTCGATCAATCTAATATTTTTATTTGGAGCTGCATTGTTAATTAAAATAAAACTTACTGAAACTACATTGCAACTTAATTTTGGAAGAGTGCCAGAATGTGAGAGACTTGAATACTATTTAACTTATATTTTATCATTATATTTAATTAACTAATTTAACTTTGATTTTCACTTGCTTTTTTTCATCCTTAATGAGTGTTTAACGCAAATTAATACTTATAATGACATAAAGTATTTGAAGATCCAAATAAAACTAACCTTACAGATTTTTCATTAAACTCTAAGTACTTGGCACGTTCAAGGATATTTAAAGGTAATCTCAAATTAAAGCATCAAGCAGAGATAAGTTCAGGGAGTACCGGAAATTAAATATTTCCAAATGACTGTCCCGTCTAGTGATTTTTCTTAATGGAGTACCTAAATAGTAATTATGAGGCTGTTAATGTCACTGAAAATAATTATGTGAGGTCTGTGTAAAATTCATTTTCGTATATACTTTAAAAACCCTTTAGCGGAGGGATTATAAAATAAAAACCACGCACAATCAGTACGTTGTACAAGTAGTTTGAATTATGACACAGATTTATTGACATTAACTAAATAAACAATGTGGCTTTCATTAAAAATCAACGGAAAAGAATACTTTATGTTACTGTAAATCTTTGGACAAGGGATATCTTGTATTAATATTACCATGTTGACAGCAATTGAAAAATTGTGTGCTTTTCTATTGTGCTATTACAGTTTTTTAGTTAATAATATTTTTTATGTTTACAATACTACGTATTAAAGCATAAAGATGAATTATTTTAGTTTCATCATCATTATTTTGTTCAACAGTTGAAATATTCTGTACTTTATTGCCAACCTCCCTATCACTGCCACTGTCACTCTGCATCACTACTGGATACCGATATTTCTTCTAATGAATATAGTATTTCTACATCATCAGAGCAAGTGGTTTTATTATTAAGATTTTTATTTGACATATGGAATGAAGTGTTTTGGTTTTCATCAACCCTATAAAAATTATTTACAGGAAAACCACTCATTCTAATTTGTGGAAATTCAGGCAAATAAAGGTCTTCACCTCAGGGCCCCGAGCAAAAACTAAGCTGCATGCCACCCCACACCGATTTATAATATGTTTTTAAAACTGTACTTGACACATTTTTGCATTACAGGCATGATGCAAAATGCCGTCTAACACATATTAGAATCATATGGCAGTCAACATGTTAAAAAAATCATTCAAAAAGATGCAGCTTATATTACAGTTAAAATATATGAAAAATATATAGTTTGTGTTATAATTATAAATCATTAGAAAAAAAATAGTTTGAATTATCGTTAATAATTTTTGGAAAACGAAAAATTGGTGTTATCGTTAAAAATATTTACAAAATGAATAGTTTCTGTTATTGTTAAAAACCATTGTAAAATGATTATTTGTGTTATCGTTAAAAATATTTGAAAAATGGATAGTTCGTGCTATCGTTTAAATCTTTGGAAAAGGGATAGTTAGTAGTATCGTTAAAAATCATTGGAGAAGGGGATAATCTGTGTCACCGTTATAACCTGTAGAAAGGGAATAATTTGTTTTATTGCTGAAAATAACTGAAAATCAGAAAGTTTGAGTTATTGTTAAAATCATTCCAAAACCATTAGTTTGTTATCAATCAATATCTCTATAAAAGGGATATTACCATTAAAATAATTGGAAAAGCGATCGTTTGTGTTAACGTAAAATTTTAAATATCATTGAAAAAGAGATGGTTTGTATTATAGTTCAAATAGTAATTGAAAAGGGATAGTCTGAATTCACTGAAAAAAGATATTTTGTTTAATCGTTAAAAACCTTTGCGAAAGGAATATTTTATATTATCGTTAAAATTCTTCGGAAATGGAATAGTTTGTGCCATATTTAGAATATTTGAAAAATAGATAGTTTGTGTTATCATAAAAATCATTGGAAAAGAAATAGTTTGTATTATTGTTAAACATGTTTGCCGAAGATATAGTTTGTGACGTTGTGAAAATTATTGGAAAATTAATGTTTGCGTTATTTTTAAAATCATTCGGAAAATGATAATTCATCTTAGAATTAAAAATCTCTAGAAAGTGAATAGATTTTATTATCGTTAAAAATCGTTGAAAAAGGAATAGCTGTTCTGTGTTAGAATTCAAAACCTATAGAAAATGTATAGTTTGCGTTAGAGTTAAAAACCCATAGAAAAGATATAGTTTGTGTTATCGTTAAAAACCATTGAAAATATATAGTTTGTGTTATCGTTAAAATCATTTGGAAAGAGATAGTTTGTGTCACCATTATATTTCTTTAGAAAAGAAATAGTTTGCGTTAGAGTTAAAAATTATTGCAAAAGGAACAGTTTGCGTTATAGTTAAAAAAATTAAAAATTCGAATAAAGTGATGTTAGTTATGTTTTTTCCTTTACAGATTCTCAATACATGCATACATACATACATATTTTGTTGCGAATGTGTATAATGCTTCACAGAGCTGTGCTTCCCCACAAAGAGAGGGCACGTTTGCTAGCAGCTTTTGCCGTTGCATGACGGTAAGGTTGCTATACCTTTGTGCACATTTGGTGACTTTTTGTGAGTCTCAGAGTCCGTTAGAACTTTCTAGAATTATCTATTAGTTTCAATACAACCTATTTTTATAAATTTCCATGAAGAGTATATAAAGAAGTCATCGTTCATTTGGAGGGAGTTGACGTAATACGAGGAAATATGAACTGTGAGATACCTGTTCATATTTCCTGTGTGTATTACGTCTGTGTTTTGAGTTTTGAGAACATATTCTGCTACTTTGTGAGTCATTTGAGCATTTAACTATTGTTTTATTATATCCAACAGTAGTTTTGTGATCTTGCAATACAGCTTTATTCTTATTAGCTGAAAATTGTTACAGTTTACGCTTATTGGTGCTTTTAAATAAGAGCTTTATCTAGAAATTTGGACTCACTTTTATATTTTGATAAACCACCCACGATGTGGGAGGATAACGCCGTAACAATATTTAGAAAAAAAAATTGTAAGTGTTGCGGATTTTGAAAGAATCATTTGCAGATTTTGAGATTTTGACAGTGGTCGCGACATATATCGAATGCACTAAAAGATATTAATGGTATTTTTAAGGAAACTGCTATAAAATAATTATATTAAACTATGCTACAAAATATGTTAATTTTGGTGTGGTTATTTAATCAAATACGAACCACAACATCTATAGAATGCTAATTCATCATTTACAGAATGCTACAGCATTTATGCTATTATGCTACGGTTTTACAGGATACTCGATGAATGCTAGTCGATGCTAACATTTGTCATAGTGCTTTATGACATTATGAGTGCGAAACACGACATTTTTCATTTCTTCCCAAAAACATGCTCTTTCGGAAGCCATTTTTATTCCGAGCTTTAAATTCTGTACGAGTTTGCACTTTTCTGAAAGCGTGGGATCTCGCTTCCGCAGATGTTCCGAAGTAATTTCTTACTTCTTTAATTATTGCGCAGGGCAGTGGTTTCGATTCTGCAGACAGTGACGCGAGGTTGCCGCACAAATCCGTTGGATGCTTCTTTTAATGTCGTGCATGGAGTTGAAGGTCGAGGCGGCCTGGATTCCATTTTTCAAAGTAGAAGGGCTCTCTTGCCCCTGAGTTTTCGTTGGAGAAGGAGCTTTTATTTCTCGCTCCGAAAGACTGGACACAAAAGAATTTACGACCCAACGGTCATTTTTGTGTTTCGGATTATATCTTTGATTCAGAAGGAATCTTATAATCCGTGTGGGCCAAGACAATTACTTTTATTTCAAGGAACTAATATCTCATTTATTTGTTTCAGATCTAAATTCGGAAAATTCTGAACGAGCGCGATGACATCCTGATTGACTAGCTGTTCCATAGATTTCCCCATTCAAGTCTGCTAAGTCTAGAGATTTATTTGGATGTTCTACAATAATGACGAGTGAATTCAGTCAAGGTGTTTGGATTATTTCCTCCAAGATCGTTGAGTAAGATTCTTGACTTGAATCCAACCAGTGCGTGATTGTGATCATCTGTAGTGATGTTGAATTCAGATCTTCAGTGTTAGTCGCGCTGCTCTAAATGAGAGCATTTTTGGTCTTGAAAGGAAAGAACCGATATCTGGTTCTGGTAACGTGAATGATTACTAAAAGTGAAATCTTCTTTAATATTCAAATTCCTCAAAATGAATATGGTTCTCAAATTAATTTCTATGAGAAATGTCGTGTGTCAACTTGTGTGAAAATATATTATTACATAGAATGATTGGATAGAATCATATTACATAAGTTCAAAGGTCAAATATTATCTAAACATATTTAATACAGAGAATTCAATGTTTATATATCTTCTTAAATATATCTTCATATATTTAAAAATAAAAGAGTTTATTTAGGATGATTTTGGACTCATGTTTTCCCAACTTGATCTTGTTACTTTGCTGTGTGCCTGTGTGTCCAGTTTGCATGTTGTAAGCCTCGGCAGCCGGACCTGGGGTTATTGAAATTACACAACGCAAAAATTTTAAATCTACGTACTTAATATCTAATTTACTTCATTTGTGTGATCCTTGATTTCCGTCACACATTTATTCCCGTCACACATATTAATATTTGTGTATTGTGTGCGCCCTTTTCCACCGTGACAAGAGGTGCCCTTTTGCTGTGTGACACATTCATCTAGCATCGGCTTAGTGGTTAAAATAAAACATTGTATATATAGCATATTTTGTAATGGTGTTAATGGTTGTTTTGTGTTAATATAATTGCTATTCACAAAGTTGTTGATGAAAAATCAAGTGTATTTTTATGCGATTGGTAGAAAAATGTCGATTTCATTTAAACGAGGAAATAGCAGTATTTGCTAACATTTCTCGCAATGCACACTTGGGTGGGATAGTGTATTTGTTCCCAGTCTCTTTTAAATTATTTTTTAAATAATTTTAACAATATTTCTTTATATCTTTAATTTATTGTCCTTTGTTATGAAATATAATGCAATTTTCAGCAGAAATCTATTCCCACTTGCATGTATTCCATTCGTTGACCACCATATTGGGGAGGGGAGAGGGGGGGAGGAGTAGGCAATTGTTTAGTCTAAGTTTAAATGTTACTTTTGTGTTTTATTGATACCACAATGCTTCACTCACATTACACTTTGGGAAAAGTGCTGTTATAAATAGGAAATCAGACAAAGGAAGGATGCACCATAAAATTCTACAAAGGCGTCGTAAAAAATGAAACATTGGAGCAACATCTCGTATATGAAGAAAAATATGGCCCCTGTTAAACAGAAGAGCAATTAAAAATAATTACCGGTAGTCATAAAACAAGAGATAAGGTATTCTCACGTATAAAATGACCAATAAAAATAGGAAGTTGATCACTCCCGAAAATCGCACTGGCAGTTGAACAAATGACCGGACGAGAAAATATCGCACTACAATATATTCTCACACTTTACAAAAAGTTGTCAAAGAATGGGTTGGGACAGACCAGTGGTTAGCACGCGGTGATTTCACTCGGACAATCCGAATTAAATGCCCACCTTTGCCCATACTGTCCCCGTCTTCATGCGGAGTATGGGCACGTTAAATATGTGGGTAAGTCCTCCAGAGAGGTTGATGGTAGGGGGAAAAGAGTACGGTCCCTTTGGATTCCACCCCCACTAGGATCTGATCTAAATTAGGTAGCACTCCCCGGCCATCCAAAACAGGCGCCTTATATTTTCGGGTAGGTCGGACGGTTTGAGTCGAAGACGAGAAAGTGGTCAGAGAGAACATTTACTAATTTCTTCCTACAAGGATCAACTGCTGCTAGAGAGAGCGACTTTGCATTTTAATACAGAGACACTTTGCTCCGTTCAACTAAAAGACCCTGATTTTCCTGTTTTCCCGGTGACAAGCCAAGTACCTGGCAAATTCAGCACAACTGAGATACACCACAAGTCCTGCGCTGCAGAACATTCATTCAAAGCCTCATTCTGAGCGTCCTATGTTCTACGAAACTTTTTGCCGGACTGTCCAGATCTTATGCCTGAAAGATCCGAATTTTCCGAAGCTCCTTCTCGGTCTGTTCTGAATGTAGCTTGAAAGCTGCATGTGAGCTGTTTTGTGCTCTCGAAGCTTATTACCAAACTGTCCAGATCTCTAATATGAAAGTTTCTTCTTGAGTGCCATATGTTCTCAGAAGCTTCTTGCAAAACTGTCCAGAACTTTGACAGAAAAGCTACATTTTTAGTGTACTATGTCTTCGAAGCTTCTGGCCGAACTGTCCAGATCCTTTGCCTGAGAGCTACGCCTTGAGTGACGTATGTTCTCCGAAGCTTGTTGGTGGACAATCCAGATCCTTTGCCTGAGAGCTACATCTTGAGTAGCATGTGTTCTCCAAAGCTTGTTGCCGGACTATCCAGATCATTTGTCTGAGAACCACATCTTGGGTGGCGTATGTTCTCAGAATCTTCTTCCCGGATTATCCAGATCCATTGCCTGAGGGGTACATCTTAAGTGGCCTATGTTCTCCGAAGCTTATTGTCGATCTGTCCAGATCTCTTGTCTGAAGCTTCATTTTGTGTGTCTTATGCTCGCTGAAGGTGCGTGGAGGACGATCCAGATCTCTGCCTATAAACAGCCTACTGTCCTTCTCTCAGAACAATTCTGTGAATAAATCTACTATGAATCGAGTCATTGAAATACTCAAGGAAATTGTCACACAGGTAAAACTAAGGTACCACATGACACAGAGACACACGGTGCCTATGTCACACAGGTAAAACCAAGGCATCCAGGTAAAGGGGCACCAGTCACAGCGGTTTATGTGACGAAAATAAAGATCTACCTGTGTGCACAAGAATGTGTATCCAAGGACAGGAGGGCGGAAAGGAATTATGAAATTAAGCCCCCTTGCAAGGATCACACAAAGAGAATGAAATTAGATATAAGTACAGTGACCTACTTGAGCGTTGTTCCGCAATTAATCATAGGAATTCGGCTGCCCATGCTTACAATATGTAAACTGGACACACAGGCACACAGCAAAATAACAACAAAGTTCAAGTTGGGAAGCAAGAGACATATTACCATAATAAACTGTTTTATTTATATATAGCATATGTAATTAAAGAAGTAGCAAAGTAATTATTATTAACCATTTTCTGTACTAAATATAACAAGATAACATTTGGTCCTTGCTATTAAAACACTCATGAAATATTATCAAATCATCCCTTATAACACACGCTATAATACTTCTAGTACTAAAACACGACATTTTATATATACATTTAAATAGTGAAGATAATTTCTTTTGATGTGAATTAAGTATGGTTTCACTTTATGGAACCGCAATTCTTGCCACAATTTAGATTCAGAATTTCTCTTTTAAGAATTTCGATGTTCTCACTATATATGCCACATGAATAATTTAAAATACCTGAATGCATCATCACTGTTTCAAGTGACCACTTTCACACAAGCACAGGTTTAGAGATGAGTACTTTGACTCAAGATCTCAAAGGATCAAGAAGCAAATCGTCCACACACATTAGACGAGTTCACTTAGCACATAGCTGAATCCACCGACCGAATAAAGATCCAGCAAGCCAGGACGAGTAATCACTAGGAACCATCTACACCACCTGACTCTGTCGCGAAATTCCAGGTAATCAGCGATCTCGAGCTCTGTAACTAACCACAGATCTAATCCGTTACATCTGGATCCCAAAATCTTAAATTCTACTGCCAAATGATATGGGGTTTTCGTCTGGGTCCTCTGAAAAAATGAAGAAAAATTTTAGAATTTGTGAATAAAAGTAATTGTCTTGGCCCACACGGATTATAAGATTCCTTCTGAATCAAAGTTATAATCCGAAACACAAAAATGACCGTTGGGTCATCAATTCTTTGTGTGCCACATTACGGAGCGAAAATCACGAGCTCCTTCTCCAACGAAATCTCAGGGCCAAGAGACCTCCACTACTGTGAAAAACGGTAATATAGGTCGCACCGACCTTCAACTCCTCGCTCAAATTCATGTGCAACTTTCAAAAATCCGATCCGGAACCTCACGACATCGCCTGCAGAAACGAAACCGCAGCCCCGGGCATGAAATAAAGTAATAAGAAATTAGCCTCGGAACATCCGCTTGAGCAAAAATCCCACACTTTCAGCATAAAAGTGCGAACGTATTCAGAATTAAAACCTTGGAATAAAAATGGCTTCCGAAAGAGAACGATTTCGAGAAGAAATGAAAAATGTCGTGTTTCCCACTCAAACCGTCATATATCAATATGACAAAATTATTCCCTAGTGATGCAGTGATGAAGGTATCGTGATTTTAAATATTTTATTCATATAGTTGCAATTTATGATACTATCAGTATATGCGTTGAATACAAGATTAGGTGAAATTTAAACTAATTGTATTTTGGCAATAAAGTGAACAGTACGTTAGATGAACATAGATTTGGGGCCACAGGGTTCTTTGAAGTCAATATACGTGATTAGTGTAATGTGTAAGTTAAATGTATAATATGCCTGATTGATTCGTTGCGATAAGTTAATAAATGTGTGTCCACAATATTTCTCTTTATAAAACAAAGTAGAATAATTAAGTGAATTACTAAGCTCCACTATCCATCACTGAGTTTATGAATAATACGCTATGAATGGGTAGTTTCATGCTTTGAAATGCTTAGTATTTACCTCATCACATCCTACGGATCTTGAACTTGCTTTAGCAATGCCTTTACTAACATCACTTTCAACATTATTACTTTATTTAGGTTTGAATACAAAAAATTACGGTTTGTACAAGTTTTCATTTAATTTACTTCTAGAAAAAGTTCCAGACGTTGTCCGGGATTTAAAGCAGGGGTTAATTGCATTAATGTATTCAATTTTTCAAAAAGGGTAATCACCCGTTGCGTGGACGTTACGCCTCCTTTTCGTAATGCAAGTGATATTTTGCCTAAATAATTTCCTAAAACGCCTTCGCTTGCTGATACAACTGCATAAGATAGTACTTCAATGTCACACAGTAATCAGACAATTTAAAAACCTATTTGAAATTTTGATTATCTTAAAATTATACTGCTTTTAGAACACCTCACATTGAGAAAACAGAATAGAAAAAAATAGAACAAATTATTCTAGATTTTAAATACAAATTAACAAATCATTTTCAAACACAATTTTGCAAACATGTTCGTTCCCTGTATTTCAGGAGATTAAGATACAAACAACTGGAACTCACAGAGAATTCGAAACAAAAAAACCACTTTTTGTACGTCCATTTAGAGCAAAAATCACACTGTGACATCACGACTTTCGAGAAAGAAACATCTTGCGGAAACACGTTGCAACGGACACGATTGCTTCAGTTGTGACGTTAAGAAGACAGAGACTTATTTTCCTTTCAGGAATGAAACGAATAACAAAGAAAACACTCTCCATTCAAGATCGATAAATGAGGTTCCGCTAGTCTGCTATGACAGATATTAAAATTTATGAGAAGTTTTAATTTTTTCGTTAAAATTAGAATACATCACTCCATATTCATGATAAAAATTGAAATTTTGTCAATCGTCAATTTTACAACGCAAAAATATCATATATGGAATTTCATAAATTGCACATATACCGATAAATTTTCTACTTCCTTTTAATATGGAGGAATTGTCTTACGAATTCGGTTTAATGTTCATTGAAAAAATATTTCCATTAAAAAGAGTCTTTATTTCTGGTGGTGTCCCGATGGAAACTTTGATAATATTTTTGACCCCTAAGGAACCGATTCGTGCGAAAATCGCTTGAAATTGCTTTTCAACCTAAAATAACTAAACAGGAGAATTTGGATTGAATTATTATTCTTAATTAATTGCGGTCGTGAATCATATAGTTCGTATATTTGCATCGTGGCTCCAATAACCCACCATTACCTCTTTGCACGCTTTGCTTTTACCTTTTGTTAATTCCACATTATTAACTTTTAAATTAAACATTATTTATTTACACATATTGTTATAACCAAAATTACATTACTTTTAATAAATGCTTAAGGAAAATGCACATGTGAGACCAGGTCTTAGAATATTATTCCAAAATCAACAATTGACCTAATATATACGCAAACTGGCACATACCTCTGTTTGTCGGGTCTGTTGTTCAGCATGCTTGGAATTGTTGCCCCTTCTTTTTCTGACATTTGGAGTCAGCTTTGTCTTTTTCTCTAACATTTTAATATTTACATAAATGACTCATTAGTCATTGCACTGCTTGAAACCACGATCCTCTGAACTTTTGGATAATCATTCTGTATTGAACTACACTGCTTGACTCGTCATGCCAATCTTTTCATAACCGCTCTCCTAGCTCCTTAAATTCTAATTTCCTTCTTTCTCAATGCTTTTAGACAGTCATTGCTTGTATCTCAACGCTTCTACACATTCATTACTTTCATTATATACATAATGTATAAGGAAAGTATTGTGACGGGGTCGAAAATTAGAATTCGAGTTTTCGACGGGAGAGCACGTTTCAAGCATCCCTGATCACGAATCAAACATTTTTGAAGTGATGTCTGTGTGTGTGTGTGTGTGTGTGTGTGTGTGTGTGTCAGAGTGTCTGTGGAGACGATAACTGACGAACGAATAGATCGATTCGAACCAAATTTGGTACAAAAATCACAATCCGTAAACACTGGAAGCCTATTGTTTTTATACGTAATCGAATGTTCAGAACTCCCCTAAATTTTCGAATGAAATTTTGAAAAAATCGTCAAAAAATCAAAACCGCTAATAAAGTTACGCAAATAGACATTTCTTATGTAACTTTTCATTAGAAAACGATTGGCATAAATTTTAGAAGGCTAACATGAACCGTTCTCGAGATATTGTATATTTTTAAAAAAAAATATGAAAAAGTCACATAAAAAAAAAATTCCTATTGAGAAACATATTCACTTTTCATATGTAATACCATGCGATAAATTGAGTGACATCATTCTCGTGGATCTAGCTCGTTCCATTCATGAAAAAATATACTTTGAATAATACTTTTGTATTTGAACGCCAATAATCATTTATCTGCTGTAAGAATAACTTTTTTCTTAGTGCATAACGCTTGGCGAGATTTTGGCGACGAATTGGCGGAATGTCGCCAACTTGGCGACTTTTTTAAATGTTGCCAAATTAATGAAAATCTCGCCAAATGGATAAAAATGGTGCAAAATCAATGAAAATGACGACTAATTGTCGAAAATTCAATATCTTGGAAAGAATATTAGTATCTACTATAAGAAAAACCTATTTTTTTACTGTAAAAGTAGTAAATTCATTACATTATATAAGGAAAGTCATGTGTTGCCCACATCAGATTTTTTTTTACTGTAAAAGTAATAAATTCATTACATTATATAAGGAAAGTCATGTGCTGCCCACATCAGATTTTTTTTAATTATCTCCATGTTGCCACATCATTTTGCCTGAGATCCAGATACGCCCTCTATGCTCTCTTGGTTGCTCTTCAGTGCGATGTAGCATCATTGCATCATTGGCTACTTTATTTTCAATAAAGCTTGTGTAAGCCTTAGCTCTAGAAGAGCTTTTCCTCAACCACACCTGCAATTTATGTGACGTGAATTTGTTGGGGTCATGACTTTCCCGGCCAAGCCTATCAGAACACGGCGCCTACAAACCCGTGCTTTGTTCTGCCGGAAATAGTCGTAAATATCAAAGCTGCATAATTTCCTCCTGGTCTCACAGTATGGAAACACGCCAATTTCGCAAAAACTTTAAAACGATAAAATAAAAATAACCTGGGATGGTAAAAAAAGGGTGTTTAATATTATCACCATATATGGCGTACATAAAATTAATTACATCACCTGTATACCAACGGTACATCACCTGTATATCAACTGTATATCAAATGTAATTTTATGTACGTCATAGATGAAGATACCATTAAAGACCCTCTATTACAAACTTTGGTTGTTCTTATTATATCTTTTTACATTTAGGGATTTTTAAAAAATCACTTTCAAGTGTCTTCGGACCTAGCCAGATGTATCACAGTTAAAGATTTCACAGTTGTGAGTTGTTTAGGTTTTCTGCTATGCAGCCAACAGAAGAATAAACGAACATGCAAATAGATATATTATCTTATTATGTAAGATAAAGTTGATTAAAAAGCTTTTCATTCCAGCATTCCGTACATCTTTCGCTCACATTGTTTGAATGAAGGATGATATTTTGACATCCACTGCAAAACAGGACTAAAAAATTGAAAAGTAGGCTGTTCTGCTAATTACTGTATCCAAATTCAAAGATCCAATTTCCACCGCATCAGCAATGCACAGAAAAAAAATATTCTATTGTGGTATTCCTAAAACTTTGAGTTCACAATATTGCTGGATTTGTATCTTTTGTGACATAATAAAGGAGGTTTTAAGAACTTCCATAAATAGCTCCTTTAGATAGAAAAAGTAATTAACCCAATTTCAAAGAAACAGTTTTTCGTGTTATCATTACACATTTAATTATAAAACGTATTAAGGAATTTCTTTCTCCTTTCAAGTGCTTAAGGAAGAATTTTAAGAAAGGAATTGGAGCAAGAACAAAATAATTCTTGAAAAGATTTAAAACTAATCTGAAGGATTTATACTTACATAACTTTTCAGAAACATATTTTACTAGAAAAATGCACTACATAATTAAGCAAAAATTAGACAATAAGATACGTTGGATAATCTCACAAAACACAATTTCATAGTAAAAAAACTCCTCTCCAAATATAAAAATCGGATGTGGGCAATACATGTCTTTCCTTATAAAATGCAATGAATTTACTACTTTTACAGTAAAAAAAATGGTTTTTCTTCTAGTAGATACTTATATTCTTTCCAAGATATTAAATTTTCGTCAATCAATTGTCATTTTTATTGATTTAGCGTCATTTTTATCCATTTGGCGAGATTTTCGTTAATTTGGCAACATTTAAAAAATCGCCAAGTGGGCGATATTCCGCCAAATTCGCCGCCAAAATTTTGCCAAGCGTTATGGATGGAGAAATAAGTTATTCTTATCGCATATAAATGATTATTGGCTTTCAAATGCAAAAGTATTAATCAAAGTATATTTTCTCATGAATGGAACGAGCTAGATCCACGAGAATGATGTCACCCAATATATCGCATGATATTACATATGAAAAGTGAACATGTTTCTCAACAGTTAATAGATTTTATTTAATTTATGGGATTTTTTGATAAATTTATTTTTAAAATGTGCAATATGTCGAGAAATCGTTTTCTAAGGAAAAATTACATAAGAAATATCTATTTGCGTAACTTTATTAAAGGTATTGATTTTTGATGATTTTTTAAAAATTTCACTCGAAAATGTAGGGGGGTTCTGAACATTCGATTGCGTATAAGAACAATAGGCTTCCAGTGTTCAGGGTTTGTGATTTTTGAACCAAATTTCATTCGAATCGCACCATTCGTTTGTGAGATATCGTCTCCACAGAGTCTCTGACAGGTACACACACACACACATACACACACACACATATACTTTCACACACGCATATACTTTCACACACACACACACATACAGACATCACCTCAAAAATGTTTGATTCGTGATCAGGGATGCTTGAAACGTGCTCTCCCGTCGAAAACTCGAATTAGAATTTTCCACTCTGTCACAATACTTTCCTTATACATTATGTATATAAGGAAAGTAAAAATACGAAAGACAGAAGCCTCAAAATGTCTTTTTAAAAAGTTATGAAATCTCAAAAGGGTATGGGTTAAGCACTCGCAGGACCGGAGCTGTAGTTTATGTCTTGGATACTCGGTTGTAGGATTCTAACTCTCCTTCAAAACAAACGAAATTGCTTTTAGTCGTAGTCAATGTTTTTAAATTAACTACGACTAAAAGATAAATAGCTGAATCGACAACGTATTGCTAAATGAACTGTTAGTGACATCATTGCATGGGTTTTAAACGTGAATAGGCATTTGTGAAAATCTGTGTATTTTCGAAATTTATGAGACATAAATTTAATAAACTATTAGTAACATAATTTATGAGAAATGGCAACATTCATGGAATCAGTAATCCCAAACTAAATTGCATGAAATAAAGTCCTTAGTACTAGATTTCAGTGTAGGAAACTTGATGTTATCTTAACTCTCTTGCGAATTGGTCACACATGTTTTACCCAGAGACATTTGTTTATAGGTAAACGTGAGCCCTCTTGTAAATGATGTCAAACATCAGTGAATGTAAAACACTTTTTATCTGAGTGCATTTCAGACACCATCATCTTAAACACTTGATAACTTGATTAATGAACTTGATAGGAGAGACTCCTCATACTAACCTGTTTTTCTTTTGTTGAATATTGGATATTTTTTATCATATATAACATTTTACTTTTCCCATTGTATTATCCGTATATTTCATTCCTTTTACCGTATATTAGCTGATTATATATATTTCCATCGAACTGTTATGAGTACATTTTTACTTTCCTTATATACATAATGTATAAAGAAAATATTCTGACGGGGTCGAAAATTCGAATTTGAGTTTTCGACGGGAGAGCACTTTTCAAGCATCCCTGATCACGAATCAAACATTTTTGAAATGATGTCTGTGTGTGTGTGTGTGTGTGTGTGTGTGTGTGTGTGTGTGTGTGTGTGTGTGTGTGTGTGCTTGTGTGTGTGTGTGTGCGTGCTTGTGTGTGTGTGTGTGTGTGTGTGTGTGTGTGTGTGTGCTTGTGTGTGTGTGTGTGCGTGCTTGTGTGTGTGTGTGTGTGTGTGTGTGTGTATGTGTGTCAGTGAGACTGTGCAGACGATAACTTACGAACGAATGGACCGATTCGAACGAAATTTAATACAAAAATCACAATCTTTAAGCACTGGAAGCCTATTGTTTTTATACGCAATCGAATGTTCAGAACCCTCTAAATTTTCGAGTGAAATTTTGAAAAAATCGTCAAAAAATTAAAACCGCTAGTAAAGTTACGCAAATAGACATTTCTTACGTAATTTTTCATTCGAAAACGATTGACATAAATTTTAGAACGTTAACATGAACCGTTCTCGAGATATTGCACATTTTTCAAAAAGATTATCAAAAAGTCATATAAAATAAAGAAAATATATTTCTTATTGAGAAACATGTTCACTTTTCATATGTAATACCATGCGATAAATTTGGTGACATCATTCTCGTGGATTTAGCTCATTCCATTCATGAAGAAAGATACTTTGAGTAATACTTTTGTATTTGAACGACAATAGTCATTTATCTGCTGTAAGAATAACTTATTTCTTCATCCATAAAGCTTGGTGAAATTTTGCCGACGAATTTGGTGGAATGTTGCCAACTGGGCGATTTTTACTTTTTACTTTCCTTATATACATAATGTATAAGGAAAGTATTGTGACGGGGTCGAAAATTCGAATTCGAGTTTTCGACGGGAGAGCACGTTTCAAGCATCCCTGATCACGAATCAAACATTTTTGAAGTGATGTCTGTGTGTGTGTATGTGTGTGTGTGTGTGTGTGTGTGTGAAAGTATGTGTGTGTGTGTGTGTGTGTGTGTGTGTGTGTCAGTGAGTCTGTGGAGACGATAACTGACGAACGAATGGACCGATTCGAACCAAATTTGGTACAAAAATCACAATCCGTAAACACTGGAAGCCTATTGTTTTTATACGTAATCGAATGTTCAGAACCCCCCTAAATTTTCGAATGAAATTTTGAAAAAATCGTCAAAAAATCAAAACCGCTAATAAAGTTACGCAAATAGACATTTCTTATGTAATTTTTCATTAGAAAACGATTGGCATAAATTTCAGAACGCTAACATGAACCGTTCTCGAGATATTGTGCATTTTTCAAAAAAATTATGAAAAAGTCACATATAAAAAAAAAAATTCCTATTGAGAAACATGTTCACTTTTCATATGTAATACCATGCGATAAATTGAGTGACATCATTCTCGTGGATCTAGCTCGTTCCATTCATGAAAAAATATAATTTGAATAATACTTTTGTATTTGAACGCCAATAGTCATTTATCTGCTGTAATAATAACTTTTTTCTTAGTGCATAACGCTTGGCGAAATTTTGGCGACGAATTGGCGGAATGTCGCCAACTTGGCGACTTTTTTGAAATGTTGCCAAATTAATGAAAATCGCGCCAAATGGATAAAAATGATGCTAAATCAATGAAATTGACGACTAATTATCGAAAACTCAATATCTTGGAAAGAATATTAGTATCTACTATAAGAAAAACCTATTTTTTTACTGTAAAAGTAGTAAATTCATTACATTATATAAGGAAAGTCATGTGTTGCCCACATCAGATTTTTTTAAATGTTGCTATTTGTATTACCATATGTTTGGAGCAGCATATTCTTTTAGAACTTTGCGTCACAAAACCTCAATCAACCATAAATTCAGTATAATATGTATGAAAAGTCATATATTTACCATATCAAGAGTTTCCGATGAACCAATTTCTATTTTACTTTGAAAACAACTTGTTATTTTTACAAAAAATATTAATAGGATGTGTTTTATTTAGTAGAACTCTGAAGAATATGCCTTACACATTTCTATAAATTCAGGGAAATACATTCTATGACCTTTAACAATAATAATGTAAATTAGCACTGAACTAGTACATTTTAGGCATATATTTGACGCAGCTACAGTTCAAATAACGACGCTTCAACTTTAAATAACTGTTTTATAAGTTAATGAGAGTTTAATGGTCTCTACACTTATTATTCTGCAGACAAAAGCAGATGGACATAGGTGTAATTTGTAGTTGCAATCTATAGTTAACATAATTAAATATTCCTTTCAGGCATGATTATTTAGAAAGTTAGTCCTTGAATATATTTTTATCATTACTTATTCAGATATATGAATATATATCTATAAATATGTATAGATAGATTTCTGTATAGATGGATAGAGTGATATACAAATGTTTGGATTGTTATGTACATAGCTAATGATAGGTAATTGTAATTTGTGACATTTGAAAAGTTTATACATTTTAACCAGTCCATACATTTATACAACCTTATGTGCTGTTACTAATGTCGTTTGAAAGAATTTTATATGTTCGTCATTTGTTTGAAAGAAATTTGTTGCTGTTACTAAGCCCTTAAAATTTATTTGAAATTTGGTCAATTAGTGTTTTAGCCAGAAAGGAGCTTACGATTTTTGAGCGCCATTTCACAAATAAACCATGTTCCCTTATCTCGAATCATACCAAAATCTAATCATTTCTAGTGTATCTCAGAAGGGGCTTACCTATAAAATGATATGAAATTTGGTCAATTAGTATTTTAGCCAGAAAGGAACATACGATTTTTGTGGGCCATTTCACAAATAAAGCAGGTTCTTTTATCGAATCATACCAAAATCTAATCAGCTCTAGGGTATTTCAGAAAGGGCTTACCTATAAAATTTTTGGAAATTCGGTCAATTAGTTTTTAAGTTAAAATAAATTTCACAGACTGATACACATACACACACAGACGTCAAGCTAAAAAATAGTTTTTCGTGTTCTAGAGGTCCCAAAGAGTGTTGAAAAAACTACGGTTGCGATTTTCGACACGATTGTAATGCTTTCCCTATACATTACCAGGTATTGTAGGGAAAGTAAAATAGCTAACATGAATTAAAGAAAACAAGCCATAAGAAAACAAGTCGTATGTATTTTCCGTGTCATCGTGCTTATAAATAGTGAAATGCATAGCAAAATTAACAGTAATTTTTCTATAAATATTGTTCTAAATCCATTTACACAAATTTCTATTTTACTCCAATACCGTTGTTTTCCTATTTCTTAAGAAAAAACCCGAATTCTAGGGAACTGAATACAAAATGTTCCTGAGAGGTGTTAAGTTCCTGGTTGAAATTTGAATTCTCGATAACTGAATATATGGTTGCTTTCAGTCAGCATACTAAATCATTTTTACCTTGCATATCATGCATCTATAATAATAAGATGTTTCATAAAACCATTTTGCCATTCAACAAAAGTGCTACTTTGAATATAATTTTAAAACAGTAGCAGAATACAAATATATATTTACACTTTGTTCGGCTATGAAATAAAAAAAAAAATCTTATTTGGAAAGCATGTGAATTTTACCGAAGCGCCGTGATAAATTATTATATATATATTTAGAAACCATCATTTTGTTTCTCATTTATACTTCGTTACAGAACCTGTGCACAAAATATCGGCGGTGGCTCCACTCCAATGGAGCTGAAATGGTATTGCGTGAATAATATTTTGTAAAATAAAACTCAACTTGTGTATAATCGAAAGAAAATATCGTAATCCAAAATGTTATTATATACATTTATAGGGCTTTCAAAGAGTTACAGACTCTTGCTTATTGTTTATAGCTATCAATTTTTGTTTTTAAAATATAAGCATTACAAACATGAAGAACGTAATATTTTCATACTTCTTCAACTTGACAAAACGATAACCCGAAAACTATGATAAATGTAGATTTAGCAACTAAATTTTCTCATACATATTTTTGCTGCTTAATATTTAAATCTATCTTTTATATATCTTTTATGTCCAAGTGCGCGACAATATTCTTTTTAAAATTCAAATATCTACTATCGTTGATGGAGAAAAAGATAATCTATGGTAAGACTCTACACTACATTCTTACGTATTTTGGACAGACTACACTAGATTCTTAACGCATTTTGGACAGACGCTATGCTATTTTTGTGCATTTTGGGCAAACTACACTTTATTCTTATGAATTTTGGACAAATTATACACTACAATCTTATGCATTTTGTAAAGATTCTAGCACTTCCTTTTCGCATTTTGGATAGACTAGAAAATATTATTATGCAGTTTGGAAAAAGTTTCAGTTCTTTTTTTTTTTTGAAAAGTTTGCAGACTACAAAAGATTATTATGCATTTTGGATTATTCTACACTAGATTCTAATGCATTTTGGATAGACTCTACATAGAATTTCCATGCATTTTGCACATACTCTACATAAGATTCCTATGCATATTGGACAGATTCTACACAAGATGCTTATGCAACTTGAGCAGATATTATACTAATTGTATGCATTTGGTCAAACAACCCTATATTTTTTGCATTTTGAACAGATTCTACACTAGGTTCTTATACATTTTGGATAAATTATACATTAGATTCTTATGCGTTTTGCACAGATTCTTCACTATTTTTATGCAGTTTGGGCAGACTACACTAGTTTCTTATGCATTTTGGAGATATTCTACACTAGATTCTTATGCATTTTGGATAGATGCTATAAAATATTCTTATACATGTAGTAGTGTCCAACCCCTGTAAGTATTGTTTATGGTAGCTTTCCTCAATATGATAGCAAATTAACTAAAATTATATTGTGTTAAATAAATTACTTTTGTAACATTTCGCGTCGATTCTTATTCATTAGATAATGCTCTATAACTTTGAACTTGATATTGCACTTCTGTTTCTCTATTGCAGTGTTTCTAATTTCTTCAATTGTGTGCTAGGAGCGCTGCGATCACTTTTATACAATCGAGCATTAGTTACTTTATTATAGCCTCCTGAGATCCAATATCCATATCTATCGAATGCATCAAATTATAATGTTTCCCCTATAAACAAATTTCAAACAAAATCTGCTATTTTATTTCAAAAGTTTACAAAAATGCTGTATGTACTTTTGTATACATATGTTACTTTCCTAATATACAATAATGTATAAGGAAAGTATTGTGACGGGGTCGATAATTCGAATTCGAGTTTTCGACGGGAGAGCACGTTTAAAGCAACCCTGATCATGAATCGAACATTTTTGAAGTGATATCTGTGTGTGTGTGTGTGTGTGTGCGTGTTTGTGTCAGTGAGTTTGTGGAGATGATAACTGACGAACGAATGGACTGATTCGAACGAAATTTGGTACAAAAATTAAAATCCGTATACACTGGAAGCTTGGGGCGCGGTAGCCCATTGGTTAGCGCGCTGGAGTTGCACTCGGTAGGCCCGGGTTCGATTCCAGCCACTGCCAAAAACTGCCGCTGTGTTCATGCGGAGTACGATCACGTTAAACATGTGGGTCCGAAAGTCCTTCCGAGAGGTTGGTGGTAGGGGAAGGAGGGTACGGTCCCTGTGGATGCCTCCCCCACTGGGTTCTGGTCTAAATTGGGTGTCACTTCCCGACCGTCCAAACAGTTACCTTACACCTTTCTGGTAGGTCGGACGGTCTGGGTTTCAACAACAACACTGGAAGCTTATTGTTTTTATACGCAATCGAATATTCAGAATCCCCCTAAATTTTCGGGTGAAATTTTGAAAAAATCGTCAAAAAGTCAAAGCCTCTAATAAAGTTACGCAAATAGACATTTCTTATGTAATTTTTCATTAGAAAACGATTGACATGAATTTTAGAACGGTAACATGAACCGTTCTATAGAAATTGCACATTTATCCAAAAATTTAGCAAAAAAGCATATAAAAATATTTCCTATAGAGAAACATGTTCACTTTTCATAGGTAATACCATACGATAAATTTAGTGACATCATTCTCGTGGATCTAGTTCGTTCCATTCATGAAAAAAGATACTTTGAGTAACACTTTTATATTTGAACGCCAGTAGTCACATATCTGCTGTAAGAATAACTTATTTCTCCGTCCATAACGCTTGGCGAGATATTGACAACGAATTTGGTGGAATGTCGCTAACTTGGCGACTTTTTTAACTGTTGATAAATTAACAAAAAACTCCCCAAATGGATAAAAATGACGCTAAATCAATGAAAATGACGACTCATTGACAAAAATTAAATATCTTGGAAAGAATAAATATCTATTTTATAATATAATCTATTTTGCAAAATAATCTATTTTTTTTTTACTATGAAAGTAATAAATTCATTGCATTATATAAGGAATGTCATGTGCTGCCTACATCAGATTTTTTTATTTATGTATCGTGTAGCATGTAGTACGGTACACTCAAAAGTTAGATTTTATTTATTTATTTATTAATTTTAAGTGTTAGGTTATTCTTTTGTTTGTTTGTGTATCATGTAGCATAGTACACTGTAAAATATTTTGCAAATTTTATTGCTCATTAATTTGCAAATTAATTTGCTCATTTTTTTCAGCTACTTTGTTGATAATTTGGCAAACTAATAAGAAAAGCCACAATTACAGCCGTTTATGAAAATCAAAACTTCATATCTGAAATATTCGGCTAATTATCGTCTGCCGAAGTGTTGGTTTTGTATTTATACTCACACACACACACACACACACACACACACACACTCACATATATATATATAAGTATATATAATCATTATAAGTAAAACTGAAAATCTATCTGTCTGTCTGTATGTATGTTTGTCTCATCATCACGGAAGAACGACAGAACCGAATGTGATGAAATTTTGTGGGTAGCCTTGAAATATTCCCACTTAAAATTTAGTCCATGTTTCGAGTTTCTAAGAGACCAGAGGTTGTACAGATATTAATGAAAAATGAAACTTTTCCCTAGGAGTTCTACTCTCTATCTCCCTGGTTCCTCCAAATGAAAAAGTTTGGAAATCGCTGGTTTGAAACGGAAAAGTGAATTAAAACTCTATTTCCGAGTTTGGTGGGAGTTTATTGCGCTTATTAGCCATTTTTGAAAATCGCAGGTTTGAAACATATATTTAAATGGAAACTCTATCACCATGATTTATTTTTCACAGGCTCTTACTCAACAATGAAAGGCATTAAGAAATCCAAATGGTTATTTGTTAATTATCAGCATTTTATGAGGAAAATTCTTTCTTATATCATGTTGCTTAGCAACGCAATTAAATCAAATGAGTTTGCTAATTTTTAGTATTATTTTTTCGATTTGAGTAATAAATAAATGGATATAAAAATATATCTTATAAATGAACGATTCGATTTTCTTTTAATTATAATAATTACGGACTGCGTACATCACTTTCATTTATTTTGACAAGAGTCCTTAAGATTATATATTGTGATCTAATAAATATAGTAAACTCATATATTGTGTTTAACCAATAAACTCATTTAGCAGATTGTTGACACATAATAAGAGTAGGGCGCGGTAGCCCAGTAGTTAGCGCGCGGGAATTGCACTATGTAGTCCCGGGTTCGATTCCCTAAGCTACCAAAACTGCCGCCGTGTTCACGGGGAGTACGATCACGTTAAACATGTCTGTCCGTAAGTCCTTCCGAGAAGTTGGTGGTAGGGATAGGTGGGTACGGTCCCTGTGGTTTTCTCCACCACAGGGTTCCGGTATAAAATTGGGTGGTTCTTCCCGGCCGTCCAAACAGTTACCTTACACTTTTCTGGTAGGTCGGACGGTCTGGGTCTCAACAACAACAACAACATAATAAGAGTATTACGAGTACATATTCTAATATAATTTTAGTGTTTTAATTTTGTATATACAAATTGGGTTAGGATGTTTTATTCTTCAGATCTGCAAATTCAGAACTACTAATTAGGCGGGATATCGCTAACTTGAGAAATTTTCTTAAACGTTGCCAAATTGACGGAAATTTCGCCAAATTGATAAAAACGGCACTAAATCAATGAAATTAATTTTGTTTTGTTTGAAGAGAGTACTGAAACGATGTTTCGATAGCATTATTTGTTGGTCAGTCCAACCGCCCTATTTAGTAACACATTTAGTGAATTTTTAAAATGTCGCCAAATTGATAAAAAAATTTGTAAATAAAAAAAAATCTACTTTGGTCCAGACCGTCCAACCTACCAGAAAGGTATAAGGAATCTGTTTAGACGGCCGGAAAGAGTCACCCAATATTGACCGGAACCCAGTGGGGGAGACATCCACAGGGACCGTACCCTCCTTCCCCTACCACCAACCTCTCGGAAGGACTTACAGAGCCACATGTTTAACGATCGTACTCGGCGTGAATACGGCGTCAGTTTTGGTAATAAAAATGTCTTTAAATTGATAAAATTACGCTAAATGAATGAAATTAATTAGGTTTCGTTGCGGGATGGTATTGTGGTGATGTTTCGTCAATTTGTTGCCAAGTGGGACTATTATTTCTACAGTCCCACTTAGAGATAAATTTGGCAATTTTTTTTTAAAATGCCGCCAAATTGGTAAAATGACTCTAAATTGGTAAATGACTCAAAATGACACCGAATGAAAATTCTATATTTTGCATAATTAAGTACGATTGTCTAGCTAATCTCTGTCGTTTTGCGACAATTAAAAAATATATATATTTTTTAATTTGTCTAGAAACTGGACCAGGATGCTTTATTCTTCAGATCTGCCTGTGAAAATAATTTTCTACTATATCGAGCCTAGAGATTCTTATACATTTCTTAGAAGAATTAAATTAAATATTTTAATAGAATATTTTGAGTAACAAAGTCATTTAGAATACTATAGGAATTTTTACATAATTATGAGTTAAGTTTCTTTATATTATAGTTTTCGTACGAAGAACTGGCATACTGCTATCTGTTATAACTATGAGAAACCTTACTCAGCTTACGGACAGCTGGTTCCCCTTAAATTTTCAGTAACATGCTTGCAAATATTTTACAGCATACGGTATACTCAAAAGTTAGATTTTATTTATTTATTTTTTAATTTTAGATTTTAGAACCTCTGGAGACATGAAACATAAAAATCGAAAAGAGAATTTCTCTCATTTCCTCTTAGATCTCAGGAGGATAGATAGATCCAACATGCGCACTCAATGATATTTAATTCTAAAGTTATGTAGCTTTTAAGGGCTTTCCTATTAACCATGTATATCTTGAAGAATGATTTTATTTCTGTTAGTTTCGAATAAAAGATAACTCTAAACATTATAAACCTATCCTTAGAGATGTCATGTCAGTCTTTCTTTTATATTCTTAAAGCAGTTGGAGAAATGCGCAACAGCATTAATAATTATTTTGGTATAACTATTGCCATGCATTTAAATTACAAAAGTCACTGAAAATGTGTTTACGTTTATCCTTAACTGTTTTTTTAGCGTTATATTTGAGTTCCAGGGTACAGAATGAGATTGTCCCGCGAGGCATCAGGTCCGGAAATCATATTTGAATTCTCAGCAACTGAATATTTTAGCACTTTCTGTAAACATATGCTGCACTTTTTTGTATTCTGCATCCCATGCATTTTTCATATTATTTGATCACGCTGAGAAAAGTTGAATTTTAGTATGTAAATAGTGATAATTAAATGACGGCATATGAATAGTATTTACCCGGGAAGAGTTACAGTGCTGTAAATATGCACTTTTATTGTTATTATAGGAATATTTAGCAATGTGTGATGACGTAATATAATAAATGTAGATTCGTGAGTGAAAGTGAATATACAGATGTTGACTTGACTTATAACTGTGGTATGGAATAAGTTCTACGGGAGTAGAGTGTGAGGCTGGCTGCACACAAAAAGAGTCGAAATTGTCAATGACAAATGGTCAGCAGACAAAAGTGTCAGATACAGAATATTCAGCTCGGGGCTGTCTATAACGTATTTATTTTTCCTGGTGATTTTATTCAATCAGAGACAATAAGGACAGTGATAAAGAAGTGGCTATTGTTATCTGCTATGTTTGGAGGAGAAAAGGGCATGTTGACAAGATTTGGACATATAACATTAACCGAACCGGAACATCCGTACCATATGTGGTCAAAAGCATCCCTTTTGGAATAATTATTAAGCTAGAAATTGCATGATGCAGACTTTATTACATGAACCAAAGCAATATATTTGGCTGCAACTAGTTTCATTTCAAACAAACACTGTTTAATCTCGCACGGCTTGACCGATGAGTGGTGGAGAACTTGCAAGCCGCGCACTTTATGACTTCCATCCAGTTTCCATAAGTGAGATAAGGCGCATGCGTAAAGCGAAATATCTGAATCTCCCACGAGATGAGACATAATTCCAGGCACCTTTACGGTTCCGTCTCAAGCAGCTATTCATCGCATGAGACGAGTATATCTCGATTGGTGTGTGGCTAATCCATAACAAACCACACTAACTACATCCTCCAGTCGGATCCTGACTTAAATGTGTCATTTAAACCATCTTGTCTCTTTCTATATGCGGCCAGGCTAAAATTATATAAGTACGAAAGATCGAACAAAAAGTGCAGCCTGGATGGCGCCTGATCTGAGGTTAGATTGGATTTAAACTTATTAGGGGTGTGTCACAAAAATGCCACCAAGTATAACACTTATGGGAATATGATGCAATGAAGTGCCATTGGCAGATTTGAAAATAAATAGACGAATCCGTGAATCAAATAGTACTACAGAGAAGTAAAATAAAATCTATTAAGGGATAATGCTCACCCAAAAGCATTGGGCAGGCTCGTGTGAGACACATTGAACACTGAGGAAATTTGTAAAGAACCTTGTTGCCCTAAGAAGGAATTGAACCACAGACCTTCGTACTGGCCAGCCGCTGCTCTACCGTTCAGCTACTAGGACGATATTGTAAGCTCTTACCTTCGAAGTGAACTCGTGCATTCTCTACCATTTAATATTAGATTGGAGTGCAATTGACAATCTGAATGACCACCTCTTGTTATTTTCTACCTCAGTCTCTAACGTTGCACTACTAGGGCAGAATTGCAAGCTCTTGTAGTCGAAGTGGATTCCGCATTCTCCACTCTCTAATGTCAGATTGATGTGCAATAGGCGACAGGGCTGGGCATCCATCTCCTGCTACTTTTACCTCAGGATGGCCTAAGGCTGCTATTTTTATTCTCCAGGTGAGCTTGCTGCGTGGTCGTTGACGTTTGGATTTGAAATGGTGCTGAATACATCGGAGTCCATTGAATTCGTGCTAGTTGTACCAGGGTCACTTTCAGACCTCCGACACCATTGCACTAACAGTTAATTTGTTCAGGTACCATTGTAAAGGCGCTTAATGCTCCAACATGAAATCGAAACACGGTTCTTCCCACTAACCAGCTGATACTCTACCTTTGAGCTACTGAGACGAAATTGCAAACTCTTATCTTTGAAGTCAACTCTGAAAGTTTAAAAACTTCACACTGTTAAAAACTTCCAGAAATGTCAGTTGGTGAAAGATAATAAAAATGTAAAAATACACAAAAGTTTCCAAGCAAGATGAGTGGATCCCTACCATACTAATAAAAAGAGGTTCAACTAAACATCATAATAAATAACTCAGCTGGAACACTTAACTTTAGTAAATTAACTTGTTAGGTAAGTATCTAGCGCAGCCATCAGCTAAGCTATTTATGACTGGAAAAATGTCATATAATTGTTGTATTTATGAATAATAAGTTTATTGAATGTTTTCATGATTGAGTTCTAAAATTTTAATTTGTTACGATCCTTCAAAGTGTGGAGATTCGTTTTACAGTTATAAAATCGTGGTGATTAAAATTTAAAAAATAAAGATAAATTGCCAAAATATTCAAGTTGTATTGTAATCTGCAATAACCCACTTAAACTTGCTTGTCACATTGTGCTATTCAGAGAAACTATTAAACATATTCCTGAAATTCAGTTTTGAGTTCAAATAATAACTAAGCTTGAAAAATATAAAAACAATATTTATTTTAACTATCTTTCAAAATCAAATTCATTTCATATCAAAATGAATGTGTCAAAACTTACTTAAAAGACATACATTATTACATCAAAATTAACTTATATAATTACTCATATTTTCTATCACTGAACTTATGCTTAAATTTTGGGAAAATCTTGACATACTTAATGACGCATTAAAAAACTAAATTGAAAAACTAAAAACTTCAAACAGCGCATTTTCTGTTTTAAAAGAGATTTCCCTAAAGTAATTTTAAATAATCAATACCTTTACTCGTATTAAAAGGCTGTCTATAAAGTAGAGCTCGTTGTTGGCATTTTGAATTGCTTGCTGCTTTACTGTACCTAATAAACATTTCCGAAAGGCAAAGTATTAATTTTTGGAGTCCAAATAAGTACAAAGCAACAGCACTTCTGTTATCTCAACTAGTATAAAGTATTCTCTCCGTGTGTGCCACTTTCAGGATCCCCATGTTTCTTGCCTCAAAGGCAAACTTTATATATTACTATTGTCACTGCCTGAATGGTTTAGCGAGATTTGGGCCGGACTTTTGCGATCTGATGAAAATTCTATCATTGACCTATTTCTTTTATCATGTAATTTCAGCGTTGCATCATCCAGATCACTTGGAGAGTGAAGGGCACTGCTATTTCATTACGGTGTCACAATTTTAGAAACATGTAATTACCACAATGTCTGACCAATCGTGCAGAACACTTAAAGTTTATAATCCCGAACTCAACTGTGTGGTGAGGTGATTTTGGCACATAAATACAAAAATGCAGAATTATAAATACACTAAATATTACTCACCACTAGTGTCACTCAGCTCAACCGCGTTTCGTATAGTGGGGTCGAATTTGACCTAAGAACATTACATTCCCTAATTAGAGTCAATTCCTTTTGTGGCCACTTAACAATTTATTAAAAAGAGCACATGAAATATTTAAATTGACACTAATGTACATTTAAAGTTTATAATCCCGAACTCAACTGTGTGGTGAGGTGATTTTGGCATATAAATAATACAATCACTTTAATACAATCACAATTTATTTCCAAAATACCCAGCTTGACCTCGGGGTGTACGGTTAGTTTTACATTAATTTGTATTTTTCTTTTAATTTTCCAAAACTTGCATTTAATTACTTTTTAAAGAAAGTTTATTGGGCCAATATCCTATGAAGCTTAAAGGTAACCTTAAACACCGGAGATCCATCAAACACTGTTAACACATTACTAAAAAACATTTAAAATCAAATATAATTCGCCATACCTTCATTACAGAAGAAATGACACTCAAATGGGTGCTGCTAGCAATCCCTCTGCACATAGGAATATGGGTGGCAATATTATTTGGATGGCTAGTTCAGTATTGGACATTTCATAAATATCACTGTCAGTCAGATCAGCTCGGTTGAGGTTAAACAGGTGACGATAGTTCAGACAAGGATTATTCCGGAGATGGGCACACTGTCCACTTCAATTCTCCTCTTCTTAACGTTGGCTTATGCCCAGCGGTTCATAAGAACTTGCGTACAGGCGTTACCGGAAGGTCAAGAGCATTTACTTAAACTATCAAACTATCATCGTCTGCAGGATCAGACCGGCTAAGGCTGAGACAGGGAATTCTCCATCTCCTAACGTTGACTTAGGCCTAGTGGTTCACAAGATCTTGCGTACGGGCGTTACCGGAAGGTCAAGAGCATTTACTTAAACTATCAAACTATCATCGTCTGCAGGATCAGACCGGCTAAGGCTGAGACAGGGAATTCTCCATCTCCTAACGTTGGCTTAGGCCCAGCGGTTCACAAGAACTTGCGTACAGGCGTTACCGGAAGGTCAAGAGCATTTACTTAAACTATCAAACTATCATCGCCTGCAGGATCAGACCGGCTAAGGCTGAGACAGGGAATTCTCCATCTCCTAACGTTGGCTTAGGCCCAGCGGTTCATAAGAACTTGCGTACAGGCGTTACCGGATGGTCAAGAGCATTTACTTAAACTATCAAACTATCATCGTCTGCAGGATCAGACCGGCTAAGGCTGAGACAGGGAATTCTCCATCTCCTAACGTTGGCTTAGGCCCAGCGGTTCACAAGAACTTGCGTACAGGCGCTACCGGAAGGTCAAGAGCATTTACTTAAACTATCAAACTATCATCGTCTGCAGGATCAGACCGGCTAAGGCTGAGACAGGGAATTCTCCATCTCCTAACGTTGGCTTAGGCCCAGCGGTTCACAAGAACTTGCGTACAGGCGCTACCGGAAGGTCAAGAGCATTTACTTAAACTATCAAACTATCATCGTCTGCAGGATCAGACCGGCTAAGGCTGAGACAGGGAATTCTCCATCTCCTAACGTTGGCTTAGGCCCAGCGGTTCACAAGAACTTGCGTACAGGCGCTACCGGAAGGTCAAGAGCATTTACTTAAACTATCAAACTATCATCGTCTGCAGGATCAGACCGGCTAAGGCTGAGACAGGGAATTCTCCATCTCCTAACGTTGGCTTAGGCCCAGCGGTTCACAAGAACTTGCGTACAGGCGTTACCGGATGGTCAAGAGCATTTACTTAAACTATCAAACTATCATCGTCTGCAGGATCAGACCGGCTAAGGCTAAGACAGGGAATTCTCCATCTCCTAACGTTGGCTTAGGTCCAGCGGTTCACAAGAACTTGCGTACAGGCGCTACCGGAAGGTCAAGAGCATTTACTTAAACTATCAAACTATCATCGTCTGCAGGATCAGACCGGCTAAGGCTGAGACAGGGAATTCTCCATCTCCTAACGTTGGCTTAGGCCCAGCGGTTCACAAGAACTTGCGTACAGGCGCTACCGGAAGGTCAAGAGCATTTACTTAAACTATCAAACTATCATCGTCTGCAGGATCAGACCGGCTAAGGCTAAGATAGGGAATTCTCCATCTCCTAACGTTGGCTTAGGCCCAGCGGTTCATAAGAACTTGCGTACAGGCGTTACCGGATGGTCAAGAGCATTTACTTAAACTATCAAACTATCATCGTCTGCAGGATCAGACCGGCTAAGGCTGAGACAGGGAATTCTCCATCTCCTAACGTTGGCTTAGGTCCAGCGGTTCACAAGAACTTGCGTACAGGCGCTACCGGAAGGTCAAGAGTATTTACTTAAACTATCAAACTATCATCGTCTGCAGGATCAGACCGACTAAGGCTGAGACAGGGAATTCTCCATCTCCTAACGTTGGCTTAGGACCAGCGGTTCATAAGAACTTGCGTACAGGCGTTACCGGATGGTCAAGAGCATTTACTTAAACTATCAAACTATCATCGTCTGCAGGATCAGACCGGCTAAGGCTGAGACAGGGAATTCTCCATCTCCTAACGTTGGCTTAGGTCCAGCGGTTCACAAGAACTTGCGTACAGGCGCTACCGGAAGGTCAAGAGCATTTACTTAAACTATCAAACTATCATCGTCTGCAGGATCAGACCGACTAAGGCTGAGACAGGGAATTCTCCATCTCCTAACGTTGGCTTAGGCTCAGCGGTTCATAAGAACTTGCGTACAGGCGTTACCGGATGGTCAAGAGCATTTACTTAAACTATCAAACTATCATCGTCTGCAGGATCAGACCGGCTAAGGCTGAGACAGGGAATTCTCCATCTCCTAACGTTGGCTTAGGTCCAGCGGTTCACAAGAACTTGCGTACAGGCGCTACCGGAAGGTCAAGAGCATTTACTTAAACTATCAAACTATCATCGTCTGCAGGATCAGACCGGCTAAGGCTGAGACAGGGAATTCTCCATCTCCTAACGTTGGCTTAGGCCCAGCGGTTCACAAGAACTTGCGTACAGGCGTTACCGGATGGTCAAGAGCATTTACTTAAACTATCAAACTATCATCGTCTGCAGGATCAGACCGGCTAAGGCTGAGACAGGGAATTCTCCATCTCCTAACGTTGGCTTAGGTCCAGCGGTTCACAAGAACTTGCGTACAAGCGCTACCGGAAGGTCAAGAGCATTTACTTAAACTATCAAACTATCATCGTCTGCAGGATCAGACCGACTAAGGCTGAGACAGGGAATTCTCCATCTCCTAACGTTGGCTTAGGCCCAGCGGTTCACAAGAACTTGCGTACAGGCGCTACCGGAAGGTCAAGAGCATTTACTAAAACTATCAAACTATCATCGTCTGCAGGATCAGACCGGCTAAGGCTGAGACAGGGAATTCTCCATCTCCTAACGTTGGCTTAGGCCCAGCGGTTCATAAGAACTTGCGTACAGGCGTTACCGGATGGTCAAGAGCAATCTCAGCTCAGTAGAAATCATCTGCTACGGACCTCGCCGATTCCAGTTTATGTCACCCAGTTGACGCGCGTCTGCTGCATAAGAGCCAGGGATTGATGCCCTGCAAGACTCCGTCCACGTACCTTCGTAGTGAAAGATTATGCTGATCAGTCGACACCGTTCCAATAGCTGTGACTACGCACTGCCATGGCTGCAACAGAATGAATGGCTGTTTATAGAATCTGCGCTTCCCTAGAGTATAGTACCCCTTGTCAGGTATAAGGAGCCGGTTCCGTGAAACTTGCATGTACTGCAGTACGACAAGTGCCGCCTAGTAACGCCTAACTGCATTGCACGGTTGCATTCTTTAAACAAGTGCTCAAAAACACCAGGAGACCTTTCTCCATGAAAACCAGATTGCGTCTGAAACTTTTTACATTTTCTAAAAACTTCCAGAATTTTTAAAACGAGGGGAACGACAAAATAGGGATGCAGTCCCCCAATTCCCATTCGCTGCTTCCCAAGCGCAATAAAAAAAGCGGTCCAATTTTGCCTCACACCATTGGTTTGCGAAGAGACGCTCATTTTTTATGCGCTCCACTAAAATTCAAGAACCGGAGGGCTTTCTACAAACCGGGTGGTCCAAGTACCGCACCCCGACGCGAGCCACACCTGACAGGGCTATAAATTTCCAGAGATTTGTAGCTCAACTTTGACATTTTGCTACAATTAATTCTCTGACTATTTACGACCCATATCAACTGCGCGTACAAACCAAGGCGCCAAAAGTCCGAATTTCGCTTTGTGCAGAGGCATAGCTATATACATAATACAAAACCATTATATACTTTTCAAGTACATTACAGTTGCCCTTTTTCCTCCCAGGGTTACGTATAAAAATATGGAAATGCTTCAAAACAAACTGTACACTTTTGTAACACCTGATTTTTGCTTATCTTCACATCTGTTGCTCGTAAATTTAAATGTTAACAAATAATATATTTATTACATATTTAAAATATTACAATATACTATCTAAATTCGCGTTTTGCAATATTACGCGAAGAATGCGAATATCACTCGTCTTCTACATGCACTGAAATGTTCGTTGTTGATCCGCTGCATATAGCTGCCCATGATATTTTTAGTCTTTAGATTTCAGATCAACTAGAAACGTACGATCCGCACTATCCCCCTAGTCATCTACTTTTATATAGGGGCAGCTTTGTGTGGGTTACATCACACGTGAATTTAAAATTATTGACATAAAACGTAAGATCCTTGAAAAAGTCACACTTCGGTGTTTTTGGCACCTTAATGACCCACTTGTTATAACTGGCAATGATCTTTTCGTCTTCAGATTTCAGATCAAAAAGAAACTTCCGCTCTACACCATCTTCCCATTCTTCTACCTTTTTATACAATCTAGCCTGTCGCTAGTTGTATCCTCCGTGAATTGAAAATCATTGCTATAAATCGTAGGATGCTTGGAAAATTCGAAACTCGGATTTTTTGGTACCTTAATCAACCACTTCATCTAACTTAGCAACGTTAAGGCCCTCTTGAGGCATCTTATAAGAAGCACACCAAACGAAAAAGTTTGGCCCTGGAAAGTTTGGTGTCGATCCACTGCATATAACTGGCAATGATCTCTTTAGTCTTCAGATTTCAGATCAAATTGAAACATATGATCTGTACCATCTTCATTCTCCATTCTGTACCATCAATTTGTTGGTTGCATCAAAGGTGAATTTAAATCTATTAACATAAATCGCAAGATTCTTGTAAAATTCACATTTGGGTGTTTTTGGTACCTTAATGCCCCACTTGGTATAGCTGACAATGATATTTTCGTCTCCAGATTTCAGATCAAAGGGGAACTTACAAATTACACCATTCCCATTTTTCTACTTTTTTATACAGGCTAGCATTTCGCTAGTTGTATCCTTCGTGAATTGAAAATCCTTTCTATAAATCGTAGGATATTTGAAAAAATTGAAACTCGATCTCTTGGGTAATTTGATCAACCACTTCATCTAAATGGTAATGTTAAGGTTCTTTTGGGGCATCATTGTGAAAAATGCATCTCTCTGTCCAGTTTTGGACATGGTTCTTTGGTTGGCCAGACAACTCTATCCATTGAGCAACTGACATGATAATATTATCTTCCATATTTAAAGTGGACCTTAAAACTGAATGCATTTAAAATAAATCTGATGTGGGCAGAACATGACTTTCCTTATATAATGCAATGAATTTACTACTTTTACAGTAAAAAGTAATAGATTATTTTCATAGTAAATATTTATATTCAATCCAAGATATTGAATTTTCGTCAATGAGTCGTCATTTTCATTGATTTAGCGTCATTTTTATCCATTTGGCGAGTTTTTCGTTAATTTGGCAACATTTAAAAAAGGTGCCAAGTTGGCGACATTTCACCAAATTCGTCGCCAAAATCCCGCCAAGCCTTATGGACGGAGAAATAAGTTATTCTTACAGCAGATAAATGACTATTGGCGTTCAAATACAAAAGTATTACTCAAAGTATCTTTTTTCATGAATGGAATGATCAAGATCCACGAGAAAGATGTCACCCAATTTATCGCATGGTTTTACATATGAAAGTTAACATGTTTCTCAATTGGAAATATATTTTTTTTATTTTATATGACTTTTTGATATTTTTTTGAAATGTGCAATATCTCAAGAACGGTTCATGTTAGCGTTCTAAAATTTATGTCAATCGTTTTCTAATGAAAAATTACATAAGAAATGTCTATTTGCGTAACTTTATTAGAGATTTTAATTTTTAGACGATTTTTTCAAAATTTCACTCGAAAATTTAGAGCGGTTCTGAACATTCGATTGTGTATAAGAACAATAGGCTTCCAGTGTTTATGGATTGCAATTTTTGTGGCAAATTTCGTTCGAATCGGTTCATTTGTTCGTCAGTTATCGTCTTCACAGCCTCATTGACACACACACACACACACACACACATCACTTCAAAAATGTTCGATTCGTGATCAGGGATGCTTGAAACGTGCTCTCCTGTCGAAAACTGGAATTCGAATTTTCGACCCCGTTACAATACTTTCCTTATACATTATTGTATATAAGGAAAGTAATAACAGTTGAAACATTGCATTTACATTTAGTACTTTATAATAAAATATACGCTGATACAAATTGACTGAAATGTATATTTTCTGCTGCAAGTTGGTATGGAATAATAAACGAATGACAGTCGATTCATAGTATCTGTTTCGGTTGAACCTTCAAGTGCAAAATTTGTTACGCAATTTCATTTTATTGTGCATGGCATTTTTACGACTTACAGTGACACGTTATTGGGTGTATACATCTATAAATTCGTTACAAAGAAATACGACATTTTGTATTGATACAGAAAACTTAAGACATTTTCCTTTATGCAGTATATAATAGGAAGAAAAACTAAAAAAAACTTTTATAATCGAAATATCTCTTGAATTCGGTGAAACACTTTGATGAAAGTTCTTTCATGGAATATTTTCAGGACTAAGAGCAAGTCTTGGGAATATTCTGACATAATTTTATAATTTCATTCCGTTTTACATAATAAAGTCTTACAAAATTTTAGTCTCTGTGTGTGTCTATGCATTTGTGCCGTTTGTTGCGGAAAATCGAAGCTTCGGATGTCTTCGAAATTCGATACAGAGTTACGCACACACCGGTCAGTGAATTAGAAATCTGGGAACATGTATGCAAATGTATGTCACACGTGGATGTATGCAAATTGGCGATCATGGGCGATACACCTAGTTGCAACACCGCTATCAGAATGCTGTCGGTGCGTGTGTTCCGAGCGAAGTGGAGCAAATACAGATTTGTCTTCGTTGTAAAAAAGTTTTATTGTGGGGGACTGTTTGGCATCAGCCACGAATACCAGAACGGTACAACTCTCTGGCTTGTCAAAGAGTGAGATGTCCAAAGTGTATAATAGTTGGAAACAGAACGTCCAGGCGTTGTTAAAAAGGTGGAGCTGTGGATCTAAAACCATCAATCCATCTCGTGATTAGCAGCGTCTACAGCAGAAATGGGATTTATAATGCAGCAATTGATGGAAGACTATGATGGCTTTTACCAACCAATCTCAGCTCGATCAATACTCAGGGAATTGTAGCAAATCGGTTTAACCAGACGCATGCCTATGTGGCACCTTCTCATTTCAGGGAAGAATATGAAAATGCGTTTACTGTGGTGCCAGGAACGACGTCATTGAACATCCGATGATTGGATGAAGGTTATATTGTCGGATGAATCAAGCTACACTTTGTTTCGTTTTCTTTCGGCATTTGATCAGAAATTCTATATCCTTAATTAATTTCTCAATAACTCCAACTTTCTAATAATGCTAACATTTCATACTCTGATAAACCTTCGACCTGTTGATTTAAGATGTTGAAATTCATTGTTTAATGAGATGTAAATTATTTAAATTTGTTTGTTTGAAAGCAACATTTAATTTGAGTAAACGGCGTTAATCTTTTAAAAATTAACTTGTGTTACTATTTGTGTCTCTTTAAAGTTCCATTCTATTTAAGTATGTTTATATTAAGGGTGTTTGGCCAGACGGAATATTTTTAGGTTTACAGACACATTTTAAGTTCTTTAAACTTTTAGAGTTTCATAATATTTATGCTACCATTTTTTCCCAACACAAGACTGCATTAAATTATTTATAAAATCCAATTACAGAGAGTTTTCTTAATTAACTATTTATTTTAATTTCCATAAATAACGTTGCAGAATATTACTATTCACTATGAATTTTGCAAGAGATGAATCAAAATGTGATGAAACCAATTGTATCCACTCTAGCTGGAAAACTAATTGACCAAATTTCATACAATATGGTCGATAAACTACATGCGGATTACCCAGGTTTTGTTTAGGTTTGGGTACGATTTGGAAACAAAACCTGACGCTTTTACGAAATGAACCGAAAAAAATTGCCAAAGTCTAAAATGAAACACAATGCATGCTGAAATATATCAATTAAATGCTTTTGTAATGTAATTTTTGACGATAAAAAGAATAAGATTAGCCACATAACTCTGGGAGTAACTGTTGAGAAATCTTAGTTTCTAAGCATTTTGTTGAACTGGAAACAAATGCTTCGTTTGAAAATACGTCGAGGGGACTTATTTTTAAACGAAGCATTCGTTTGAAAATAATGAAAATAATTCGTTTGAAAAGTGAAAAAGAAATTGAATTTAAACTGCAAATTTTGTGTCATTTCAAATAATTATCCTTATTATTTTGTGCAATTAAATGTAATTTAATGAATTATGAAAGACATTAAGTAGAAAATAAATTTGAGTCTGAAAGAAAAGTCATCTGCTGCCCATATCAGATTTTTGAAGCTTCCAAATCACTTCACTTGATTGGCAGTGGTTTGACCTCGCCTCTGGACCTTTTTACCGGGATGGCAAGTTTAGTCATGTGATTTCATTTGTAACGTCTTGTGGAATTAATCATTGCGCCACGGACATTCCGCTAATAGCCTGTGATGCATTCCTGGCAATTATTCTATCACTTGACGACTCCTACGTGTCTAAGATGAACATTTTTATTATTTCGATCTCAATTCGTGTCATATATATATATATATACTCTATAACAAAAAAAATCTACGCACCAAGAAGGAGTTGTCGGATTGTGATAAAAATTGGTGGATGTGAAGAACATACATAGAAAAAGAAAGGATTAAAATTTCAGAACGATTTAATGATTTAGAGTTTGACAGTAAACAAAGAGAGGAAATCAATAAGGCGTTGGTCCACCTCTGACCTGGATGCAAGATGCCTCACTCGGCGTGGCATAGACTGATAAAGTTCACGGCTGGTGCCCAGAGGAATGTCTTGCCAAATTATCTCCAACTGTCGGGCCAAATCGTCAACATTCCGGGATGATTACAATCGCCTTCCCATAACTTCTCAAATGTGCTCTGTGGGAGAGAGATCAGGAGACCTAGCTGGCCAAGGAAGTGTTGGGCAAGCTTGAAGACAATTTATAGCAACACGTGCCGTGTGCGACCGGGCATTAACTTGTTGAAAAGTAAGTTTGGGAGTGTCGCAAAGGGAACAGTAATACAACCGGTCGTAGAATGTTGTCTACGTACCACTGTGCTGTCAGTGTGCCAGAAATGACTACTAAAGACGCAAGATATCCCCAGTCGAAATGCAACAGAAATTTTGGCCACAGATTCAGAATCGCTCCTTATATACACCTGCTAAATGCGCAGTTCCGATACGCTGGAGCTCCCACTATTTATTCATTGGACACCAAATTTTATTCATTTGCATGTTCGCTCAAAATATAGATGTTGTATAGATGTTGATTATAAAATATAGATGTTGTATGTATATATATATATATATATATATATATATATAGTGGCGCAAACACATATATTCTACCAATAAAAAAAATTCCCGCGAGCTGCAAGGTTCAAACGTAGATAAACTTGGCCTTTCGGAACAATGATATTTCTAATCACATGCTTATGCAGTTAGTAACGAACTATTTAATTTTAAATAACATATTAAGCATTAAGTTAAAGCAAATTAAATAAAGTATGTTAATATGTTAAGTAATTTTGTGAGCTTAATTGTCGTCTATTTAATAAACAAAAATCTTCTTTTTTCTTTACAACGTGAATAGGGTTTAAGCGAAAAATCGGTTTATGTTGAAACGCCTAACAGTTTTTTAAACCAAAAGAAAAGTATTTCTTTGACATTGGCTTGAAGCAGCTCTGAAAATATGAATGAAGGAATAAAACAGTCAAGCATCATGCAGAAACATGATATTGTAAGAGGTCCCTCCAGGAATTAATTGAAAGCTGTCATGGAGAACATCTTACTCAGGGTTGTAACCAGGTAGGGACCAGAGAGGGCTAAGCACCCTCCCAAGACTTATACTCAGCCTCCTGATAAAAATATTAAATTTTTAGTAGTGATATGAAATTTCATATACATTTTCATTCAAATAGTGCACAAAAAATTTCTTTGATATTTCTTTTATACATTACTTCGTTATAAAGATTTTTTAATTTGGTTGAATTTATGGTTATACTAATAACAAATTTATTTACATATTTCATTTAAAAATATTTAAAAAATTATGACAATAGTGTTTAGGATACTTTTGTATTATTGTGGGATTCACTGTTATACAGTCAACCCTCCTATAACGCGGTGCTCTCATAACGTGGTTTCCATATAACGGGGAGCAAAAATTGTGACAGCCCTGCCATAACGCTGTACTCATAAAACGCGGTTTCCATATAAAGCGGTAGTCTTATAACGCGGTTTCTCTATAATACAACTCCATTGCCTTAAGCAGTCTTCTTATGGCATGAATTTCTCCATTGCCCTTTTACGGTTAAAATTAATGGGGAATTCCCCTGTTTTCTCATTCACGTACATCAATATTTTTCAATTTCTGTTATCAGGGAAATCCCCTGTAAAAATTAATACATTCACCTCAAATGCATTGGTAGACGAAAATATGGGTAAAGAATGGGTTGCAAATTTCAATTTAAATGATGTGAAAAGGGGACTGGATTTGGACAAACAAATAGAAAATTTCTTTATTGAAAATGGTCCTTCAACACTGCGAAGTGCAAAGTTTAAAAGAGAATTACAAAATTGCTTAGTTCCTTATAGAGAGATTTTGGTAGAGTTACAAAATAAAACTACATTTGAAAACGAAAATGAAAAATATACAGAGTGAAGAGGATATTAAAAGAAAAAGAATTAGGTCACTAATATTTGACATTCACGATGAATGTTAATAGGATTTTCGTTGAAAAAAAGTTATTAAGCTTATATTTCACATTGTACATTTAATTTTCTTATATGAAGTCTTAAGGTCAATAAAAATAATTCGAAATATGTGAACATATATTTATTGCCTTTTGTATCTATAAACTTATATTTCGTAACCATATTCATCATAACATGGTGCTCTAAAAATTTAGTTTAATATAACGTAGATCAGCCTGATTTATATGTTCTGAGTTGCACTTAACGCGGTTTCCCTATAACGCGGTACCAATTGTTCTGTTTTATACAAATTCTGAGTTTCTTATAACGCGGAACGAATTATATAGGAGGGTTGACTGTACATTAGAGTCAAAATCAACTGATAAGTAGTTAAGAGTTAATATTAAGCATTAACTCTCAGAATTTTTCTACGAATTATTAACAGCTTTACTACTAAATAATGCTTACATAAAATCAATTGTAATTATTATATTAATATTGATGTATACTATTTATATAGATATTAATAATCTGCCCTTACCTTGTAAATATAAATATGTAATTGTTTGTTAATAATTTATATGGATTGAAAAATATAATAGAAACTATTATGGTTTATAAATGCTAATGATTAATTGTGTTTTTGGCGAGACCCCTCTTTCAAGACTGTTGTGCTTGCTCCCTTTGAATTTTCTCCCATCCCCTCTTCGATTTCGTCTCTGGATACGGTGCACTTAATAAAGGAATATGTCTGTCTGTCTGTGCAGTCTGGGAAATCTAAGCGTCGCATGGCCATGAAATTTTGTACATAGGCACTTCCGGACCCGAATAGGTGCACCTCGGCGTTATGCGTCAAAATTTCGAATTATATTTTTATTCATTTTATGTTTCACACGATTCACAACGATTTTGGTCGATAATCGCACAAATATTCCATAACGACCTATGATATCACCATAGAGTTTCCGTCTTGACACCACTGGAAAGACAGAAAATTTCTCCTTTATACAAACATTTTAAATGGAGTCCAAACAATGAATAAATCAATTTTATTGATATTTCTAATATATATACTTTACGCGCGTTTTAAACCTTTCCGAATTTTATATTACGATACCCAGAAATTGACTTGCGAGGGGCGGGTATATGAAAAAATTCGGCTTATTGCCTGTATAGGGATGTTGAATTGTGTGCGGTTGTACAGTCAATTGTGATACTTATATTTTTGTTTTTTGTTTTTGAGGAAAGCGCGAGCGATTTTATTCGTGCAGATTTTGGATCTAAGCCATTTTAAATGCATTACTTAAACAGTGTATGCTTATTTAATTATTCATAGGTAGTGGGCGACTATGTAGAACCGAATATTTCGTTTATTAACGTCGAATATTCCGTTTTAATCTATTATAAACTGTGTGTTTGTTTGTCCGTCTGTCTACGTCGTCTGTTCAAAATATCTGAACGTCAGATGGACATGAAATTTTGTGCACAGGATAATGGACGATACGCTTCGGCCAGTACCTTTTTAAATTTAATTATTTTTTAGTTATTTCAGATATTGGCATAATTTTCAAACAAATGCGTTTCTTAATGTCCGACAATGTTATTTCAGAGTTTCCATCTTAACAGCAGTGTAAAGACCCAAAAATTATCTTTCATACAAACTGCTTTAAACGAAATTCATAAGATTAATGAATGAATTTTCGTGAATAAAGAAGAATATATATATACTTTTCGCGTGTTTGAAACGTCTCTGATTTTTATACTGCTATATAAAGAAATGAACTGGCAGTCCCATCTTCATAGTTCACAAGACAACTTTAAATGTCACGCACTACTCCAAACAGAAAATTATGATTCGTTCACTAATTATGAATTTTAAGGGAAAACTTATAAATGTTCAAAAGAATTCTATCAGCGCACGGAAGGAACTTTTCTCTGCTCTTGGACACATTGGAATTTTCTCTGCTCTTGGACACATTGGAATTTTCCCTGCTCTTGCATACATTGTCAAGAGTTGTTTCGATGTGACGTCATCAGCGAAACCGACGTCATTTTCTTATGGATTTATTTGGATTGCGTGCATTTTGTAGTTTAATCGTGTTCTCGCGCAGCTGGAACTAAGCCTTTGGAAAAACTTAATGGATGAATGCAATTAATCCCTGCATTATATCCCGGGCAACGACGGGTACAGTTTCTAGTATAGAATAACTCCACATTCATGGTTATCTAAAACATTTACAACCGATTCCTCTATTGACAAGATAATTGCAAGTACTTAAAAACATCTACTTCGCCTTGTATTCCTTGATTTATAATTATATCCCTATCCCCCCTGTAATCTATATTTTCTTCCTATTTACCTCAGACAGATCCATTTCTTTGTTTAATCCCAAGGCATCTCAGGGTTCATTTTTTATGGGCAGTGAATGGATATCAAGATCGAAGACTGGGAAAAAACTTTGTTAATGGATAGTAATCTATGTCTCAGTATATAATATTAATGTATATATGAACTGTATGTCTCAGGTTTAATGTTCATACTAAGTGAGAACTTTCTGATTATTATATAGTTTCCATATTGAACAACCAATGATATAAATTTTTAGTTTCCTACACATTATATTACACATAAATGCGATGGCCCAAAAAGGTAATGCTAGTAATTGGATGGATTTATACGCTTTGGACATCCCCGAAAATGAATAAGCCATCTGTGTGACGATATATCTAAATAAATAAATAAATAAATAAATAAATAAAACTCTAGGAGATACCAAATAACGTACTAGGGTTATTTTTGCAAAATTTATAAAGCAAAAATTTACTGTTTTTTGAAGCCCCTCTCGGTAACTTAAAAAGTTAAATTTTTAATATATTTTTCTCAGTTTCATTGTGTTTGATTTTTTGGTGAATTAAGCGAATATTTTATTGTGTTTTAATTTTACACCGTAACAGTTTGATACGCCCTTCTAATCAATCTATAGCATCTGTAATACTTTCCTACATTTTGGTTAAAATGATGCATCGCATATAGTCATCCGTAATTGCTAGTTCGTTGCTTTCTCTGCAATTAAGAAACAACGAAAACTTATTATTTTTACTGCCCATTTCCTCCAGTGACTTAAAAAAAAGCCTCTAATTTCTTTTCTTAATCCCAATTTTTACCTTTTCTCTTATACCCAGCTCCCACTAGAATTAAATAAATTAGACATCTTCTTCTTAAATTAAAGACAAAGATATTACATTGCAGTGGGTTTCTGCACATTGCGGTGTGCACGGTAATGAAATCGCAGATAGTTCGGTTAAATTGTCGTCCACAGTGGGACCAGCCCCACCGCCGAAAGTCACCCTTTCTAGGTGTTTCAATGAGATCAAAAGAGAGGTTCGTATGTTCTGGTCTGAACCTCGCAATGAAACTGGAATCTATCCAGGGGGAGTATTTATGAGAGGGGAGTAGAGGGTTCACCCCCTCGTCCCCCGCAATTGAAAAGTTTCAAAATGCTTCTTAAACACACATGTGGTAAAAAAAAGTAACGTTCTACAGAATTTTCATTCAGTTTGTCGCTCTGACATACTTGAACTAGAAAAACAACCCGTTTTAACCTCCAATAAAAAAAGAAACTCCACACAAAAAGGAATATATGTGGAGTTTAAAAACAAATAGTAATATGTGTGGAGTTTTCGCCTTTGGGTGTACTACTCCTGAGTAATAAAAACCCCACCGCTTCTGTATATAAATGATCACGCATTCTTCGCAGAAAAATCCGCAAAATACCTAGATGTAACTTTAGATTCCCACCTAACATGGGAATTGCATATAACAAATGAACAAATGTCATCAAGAAAACCCATACGGCCACAGGTGCCTTATACCTACTCATAAAAAAGGAAACCTCAGCTATCAAAACAAGATTTTACTTTATAAATCGGTCGTCCGCCCCTGAATATGTAGTACTGAGTTGGGGATATTCCTGTAAAGCTCAAATAAACTCCCTAGAAGTAAGACAAAATAGTATTCTTAGAACTATTAGGAAAGCCCCTAGGTACTTAAGGAACTCGGTGATTAGAAAAGATTTAAAAATCAAAACAAGAGCTCAAATGAAAAAGAATGTGGTAAACTTTTTCAATAACTTGACTTCTGTTTGACTTCGTGATAACTGCCATAAAAATGAAGTTACCAAAATGAAATTGTAGTATGTTGTTCAGACGGTCTGTGAAACCTATAGGGATGTAAATGAATAATAGCACCTAATTAGTTTTGGATTGAACCCCGGTTCAAAAAGTGAAATACATTGAATCCTATGGGACCTAATTTTTCAAAAAATTTTAATCGAAGTTAAAATTCGCAAATTGCTTTGAAAATGTTAGGAAGTATTCAAATCATCTCATAATCTCATAGAATATATTAAAAAATTGAGCAAAATATGTTCGATAGTTTTTAAATAAAAATTAAAATAATAATTACATCCATATAATATGAAAAGATCACGTGACCCACTTCAAAATAAAATATGGCATTCATATTTTACCTAATGTCAAAATAGCGATTTTTAAAGTGCTTTTAAATTTACATTTAGTGTTGCCTTCGTCCTAAAATCGCTTTTTTTTGCGTATTTTCTATTCATCTATATTCTGCGCCAACGCAATTACAATATTTTTGAGTTTAAATGATCATCAAACTTTGATTATTTCCACAGCCAAACCTAATTTTAACGAATGAGGAATGTAAACAAATCAAACTGTAAGTTGAGTTGTATAAGAATTATAGAATATTTTTACGCAAAATTATTTAGCACTGGAGCCTGAAATATAGCTGATATCAATGAAATATTCATTGATTTTACATAGATAAGCGGACGATTTATAGCATTGCCTTTTTTGATGACGTTTTAACCATGGAGTTAGAAAGTACTTTTACCTCCAAAGTTTTAAGTTTTTAAGTAAAATGCTTAATGCGTGATTTATCTTTCTTGTTTACTTTAACACGTTTAGTAACATCAAGTTATAATATTTTAACTCCCTAATTTTTTTTTACCCGAGAGAAAAATTAGGGACTGAAAGGGTGCCTTTTAACATATAAATCTTGATGTTCACGTTCATTCGTCAATTCGAACATTTTTTACTTATGATATATTCTAAAATAATAAAATATTGGAAAACAGCAGTTATCCAAATTGATTTTATCATATTATGCATATTTGTACCAAATTTAAACTACTTTTAAACGTATAAATTTTGACTTTCGTGATCATTCGTCAATTAAAACATTTTCATGTATGGCACCCTTAAAATAGTTATATATTTAGCAAGAAAGACCAATCATGCATAAAGCATTGATTATAAAACACTTTCCAACTGAAATACAATTTTTTTTTAACATGTCTAAAATGCGATTTTTATTTCAAAACGAGTCACGTGAACTCTTAATGCAATATGCTGAAGGCCCAGACCACACGACCAACCCAAGGGTTTATGGTAACCAATTGTGTGGCCGGAAATGCAATATGCTGTAATTATTGTTTAAATTTTTAAAAAACTACCTAACATATTTTGCTAATTTTTTTTTTACACATTTTATGTAAAACTAATTTGTGAGTTTTAACAGCCTTTAAAAAGTGTTTGAAAATTATGCCCCATCGGGTTTAATGTATTTTATATTTTTATGAAATATTCAAATATTTTTTATGAAATAATAAAAGTTGGATGATCATTTAAACTCAAATATATTGCAGTTGCGTTATTTCAGTATGTAGATGCACAGAATTTAAGCAAAAATGAAAAGGTTTTAGGACGGATACAACACTAAATATGAATTTAAAAGAACTTTAAAAATCACGATTTTGACACAAGATGGATGCTATACTTTATTTTGAATTGGGTCACGTGATCTCTTCATATAATGGTCACGTAATCTCTTCATACAAAGAGTGTAATTAATATTTTAATTTTTATTTAAAAAACTAATTAATATATTTTGCTGAAATTTTTTTTATATATTTTATGGGATAATTTGAAAATTTTCTAAAACTTTCGAAGCAATTTGTGAATTTTAAATTCGCTTAAAAAATGTTTAAAAAATTAGGTCCCATAGGGTTCAATGCATTTCATTTTTTCAATCGGGGTTCAATCCAAAACTATTTGTGTGGTATTATTCATTTTCATTCCCAAACATTCTATAGACCGTCTCAACGACATACTAAAATTTTATTTTGATAAAGTCATTTTCACGGCAGTTATCGTGCGAACGAACAGACCAGACATACCGGATAACCAAAGTCATAAACACTTTTCAATAATGTTGGAAGTGGTAAAAACCGTAATTCTCTATGTTGTTCTTATCATATTATCCATATTTGTACCAAAATTAAAATCCCACACACAAAAAAATCTGGACTTTCATCTTTATTAAATAATTCAAACAATTTTGCCTATGTCATCCCCAGAAATAATAAATATTTGAAAGCAGCAGTTTATCATATACTTTATCATATGGTCTACCATTGTGTGAAATTTGCTGAAGCTTCATGTTAACTCACGAATTTCAAACTTATTTCGTGGGCCATATGCGGCCCCCGGGTCGATATGTAAACTGGACTGTCCTGTTGAAATAAGATTATATTAGTATATGCAACATATATCGTATTTAAAAGCCTCGGCCTTTATAAAATAGCGAAGTATTACTCAATTACTTTAAATTAACAGCGTCAAAGTTTTAAGCAACTCTACACAGTGGATTTTCATACTGCTTAAAACGTTCTAATACTACTAACTACTGACCAGCCAGTATTGTCAGATGTTTGTGAGTAGTCCACGCTTATTTATTCTATAATTTTTAATTTGATGCGACCATTCGGGGCATATTTCTTGATCCAAGCAATGTAAAAACAACTAAGAAAGAATAATTATTAGTTTATATAAATATACCTTCAAAATATTATTGTGACATATGAATGATATACAAAACTATATCACTTTTAATTTTTTTTCAATCTCATACTTTGTGGGGAGATTAATAATGCTATCCGTTTTGCGCTTAACTAAGAGTTATCCAAATGGCTGCTGTGTAAAATATTTATTTATAACCTTCCTGGGTATAAATAAAATAAAATAAAATTTAGATTAGTAATGGCGGAATTAGTGCCAATATGAAATCCACACCGAAAGGGCATTTTGCTTCCCGTATTTTTCCTTGGCCAATTTAACACCTTCGAAGATAATGATTTTGTGGCGACTTAAATACTGTGTTCTCTACTTTTAACTATCACACGTATTTTTAACTTTCAAGCTTTATTATTATATACATAATAATTTGATTTCAGATTTGCATAATGTATATGAGCCGTGCCTGTCGTCATTGACAATTCATTTGTTTGGTGATGTCAGGCATGTGAAAATATGTAGTCGTGGGCTTAGCTCCCGCCTTGCCGTGCTTTTTCTTTTTGTGACTGCACACAGGCATTCTGATGATTGGCAAATACGCCATTCCGTGTGCTAATCTTAGCCAGAGGCTTATATTCTCCTGATTTACGTTTACGTATAATTTTTAACTGCCGTATGTTTGGCTATAAAAGTTAAGTTTCAAGTATGCCTGTTATTTCGTGAAAGTTCTGTATTGTGGTAGAGTTTAAACAAGCAACTTTCAAAAACAGTCATTATTGTCTAATGCAAAATTTGTGGCGTGACTACTCAGAGATGTGGAGTCATGCCCGCCACAACTTAAATTGAAACCATCTGCAAATTTACTCCCGTCTTTTAAATTTTTTGCAAATAAATGCAATTTCGATGCCGACAAAAACTCCAAATGCTAAAGATAGGCGATGTTAACTCTCGGCGTAGCCATATATACAATTGATACATGTCCCGGCTAATTACACTAAAGTATTGTAGATATTTTGTAAATAATGCTCATTTTGTATAATTAAACATGATTGTCAATATTTTCAATTTGTTAAATTTCTTACAGGAGGCAGGATAGTTATAACCATTGCGCTTTATTATACGAGTGGTGGCTGATAACGCCGCTTTTAAGAGCCATGAAAATAAAATTACTTGATGTTAAAATTCAGTTTATGTGCACATTTACCTGGTGTATCCATTAAATACTGGGAAATCGAAAAGACTAGGAAATCAGAAGACTGGGAATCAAAGCAGAAGTTTCGCTGAAGTTTAAAAAAAATTAGGGTCTGACAACAAAAATAATTATTACCTTTTATTTTACTTATTACAATTATCTTGTTTAATAAATTTGAATTCTGAATTTTGAAATATATATATATATATATATATATATATATATATATATATATATATATATATATGTCTATATATATATATATATATATATATATATATATATATATATACACAAAAATGCTTACAATGAGCTGAAATTTTAAACATTCATTTGGCAGGGGAGTAACTAAATTTGAACCTGTTCCAAGTACATTTTGCAATCTAAAGTAAAATTGACAATGTAACTGTTACAGAAGGGCACTGTTGCAGAGTTCAGAATCATAACTTTTATATTCTCCAATAGGGACTCTACAATCACTTTTATCCGATTGGGCATGGTGACTGTATTGTAGACAGATATTACGTGAACACTTATGGATGGATCTTTCGGGTGTGTTATCAGAGTGATTAAGGATTTTTCTCGGAACTCTGTATTTTCTTCTTCCCTTTAAAATTTAGAGTAAATACCTCCTCCCCTCTTGTAATTTTAATAATTAATAAATAATAATTTTATATATATGCAACTACATTTGCGCAAATTTTTATATTTCATATTACAATTCTGTTTTTTTAATTGGAGTACAACAATAGCATTTAAGATCTGATATTTAAACAATTTTATAATGATTACAAATCTGTAATGAGAACTGCAATTTAATCTTTATAGACCAATATAAGAAAAAATCAATAATTTAATCTTTATGATTCTTTACTTTTGTGAGTTGCATATCATCATTTCGGACAATCTCGTAATGAAAACGTCATGGTGATCATTGTTATCTTGATCATTAAATTCCTCCCGATACTAATGAGGTATCATTGAAAAACATTTTCTATCAAAATGAAAATACACCGTAAAATGTTGAATTACCATAAATTAATTTAAGAGGAAAACAAAGTTTGTTCAAAATTAATTTCTCCATGTCAGAAATAATCCACTCAGTCTGATTAATCCGAAATGATTTTTTGTGTGCAACGACTTATTTTATGTGTGCAGCGTATTCGCTAGGAAAACACTCCTATTGCAGACACCAGTGTGCATGGACTGGTTTCGCACTTATTTGCGCTCGTCAGCATGGAGTAGCTGGTATCTGAATTGGCACAAGAAACTTGCTATAAACCACAATTTCTGCCGACTTCCATGGGAATTTTAACAAGTTCAATAATTTCACGAGGTCGGCATAAAATTAATTTACAATTTAGCCCAGGCCATATAAACGCAAAATTCATAAACATAAAACTCGACAATAAGAAACATTCCCAAAATTCGGAGAACCAGAAACCGGTCCATGGGTACTGGTATCTGCAAAGGTTGTGTCTATCAAATTTTGCAAACACCCCTAAATGGCGAATTTTGTGTTTATGAAGTTTATTCGTTGTTTTCTGTTTCATTAGTTTCGTTCCCAACAGATACTGTGAGACTATAGAAACTAAATTTAACTAAATAATTGAAACAATCTGATGTGGGTTGTATATAGCTAATTTTATATAATACAATGAATTTGCTTCTTTCATAATGAAACAATAATGTATGGGATTCAAAGCACATTTTTTTTTAATCTTCGTTGCGCTTTTGGAGCTTTTCCAGATTACAACATGTAAAACTGTTTCCAAGTGCCCTATAACTTACATTTCGCCCAACTTTAAATTGACAATTGTCAATATGCATAGCATCCATCATAAGCAATATAGTCCATGTATTAAAATGCTCCAATAATTAATTGAACAATTTGGTGTTATTTTGCTAATTTAGCATTACTTTAATATATTTTCTTCACCCTGGGAAAAAATATCGAAATGTTGGTCAATATTTCGCCATATTAGTCATTAAGTTAACCAAATTTATAGCCAAGTGTTACAAACAGAAGAAGAAAAGAGCATTTTTTATATATAAATGACTGTTGGCGAATTGTTGGGTGTCAAAATACAAAACTATTACCGACAGCATTTTCTTTCGTGAATGGAACGCACTGGATTCGCGAGAATGATTTTACAAATTTTATGATTTTACATAGCATTACATATGAAAAGTGAACTTATTTCACTATATTTCAGTTGATACCTTTTTGTTTTATATAATTTTTTGATAAATTTATTTAAGAAACATGCAATATCCCGAAAACGGTTCATGCTAGTGTTATAAAGTCATTTATTTTCTAATAAAAATTTACATAAGAAATGACCATTTATGTAACATCATCGAAAGTTCTGCTTTTTAACGATATTTTCAAAGTTTCATTCGAAAATTTATTACGGGGTATTTTGAAAATTCGATTGTGTTTAAAAGCAACTAAATCCTAATATTTTCCGATTGTAATATTTGGACCAAATTTCGTCCGAAACGCTCCATTTCCTCTAACAGGAGAATATATATATACAGTATAATATATATACAGTATAATATATATATACCGATAATATATTAGTTAGAAAATATATATTCCTCTAACAGGAGAAGCTCTAATGGATATTTATACTGTTCTGGAGTAGTTTGAAGAGCAAAAACGCACTTTTCGTCATTCAAATTAATCCAATAAACTAGTAGCTTTTGAAGCAATTAATACGCATCTAAAGAAATTCTGCACTAAAAAACTGTAAACATATAAACAACTTTAAATAACAGAGTAGAATTCCGCAACACCTTTATGACCAAAACGCATGCATGAATACTGCTGTTTACATGTACAGTAACACATGCAGTGGTATCATTCAGCCGGTTCACACCGGTTTTAACAACCACCACCTTTTAACAACCACACTTTTAACTATTTCACACCACCTTTTAACAACCGGTTCAACCGAACCGGTTGTTAAAAGTTTCCGTGAAATTCGGTACAAACTTTGGCTCATGGGACCATTCGCTTTATCAAGAATTTATTTTTTTTATTTGAAGTATTTTAAGAGTCATAAATATAACTAGTTTAAATGTGGAAATCCTTAAACACTTGTTAGCACTTTTTACCCCCGCAATCCTTAATTCTCTACACCCTCTGGAATTTAAAGCTATCTCTTTCGCTATTTAATTTCTATCTATAATTAATCGAGGAAAATAGATGATGCAAGGAAAATGTAAATTTTTGAATCGAAATGATCATCTCCAGAACCAGAAGTTGAAATTCCTAGTAAACCCCACCCTCTCCGCAAATTTATGCTAATTCCATATCAGTCATTATTTAAGATCAATCTACAGACAATCCAGAGAAATAGATGTTTAAATTAAAAATAATTAACTGGAAGTGGGAAAGAAACGATATTTGGAAATTCTTAGTGAACCACACTATATTTTCCAGAATTTGAAGTTGAATTAAAAAATAGATGCTTCAAGGAAAATTATTATTTTTAAAACCGAAAGGGAAAAATAACAAGAAGTTGAAATCCTTGGCGAACCCTTCTTCCTTCTCCTGGATTTGATGATGAACCCATATCAGTCATCAAGTAAATTTTATTTATAGCACTTAGCAGATCCTAAGGAAATAGTACTTCAAAACAAATATTTGGTAAAAATAATGATTTGTTAAAAATAATTTATTCCAACAATAAATTCCGTAGTTAATACTTTTAAGAATCTTTTGTTTTTCTGCATTATAATTTTTTTTTATATAAAACTTTAATTTTAAATATTTCGCAACCGGGAAGCGTTTGTTTATTTGTTATTTATCTTTGTTTGTTCCCTTTTCAAATTAAATATTTATGGTATGTGAACCTACAATCTTGTGCTTATTTAAAAAAGAAATTCCAAGAGCCACCGTTTGACGCTCCACCGAACCGGTTGTTATTAAATTAGAATGATACCATTGAAAGCATGTGCTATGTAATTCCAGTCTTTCTACTAGAAATATTAAAATCTGTAGAATTTTGAATTCAGTAAGTGAACATAAGAACATATAGAACATAAGAAAGCAGACAATTATATTTTACCACTAACACTTGAGAGTTAAATTAGAATGCATCTTACATAACGCGGGAGATTTTGTATCGCTGAAGAGCCGTGTTATACCGAGTTTTACTGCAATTATTACTAGAGTGGAAGCATGTATTTGTTTGCAGGGATTACTACGTTTTGGTCCTATAATGCTTCTTTTATGCTAGGAAATATTTTTGCGTATAAAATATTTTTTAATTTTTACTTTCCCTATATACATAATATAATGCATGGTGAAAGTATATTGGGATGGGATCGAAAATTCGAATTCGAGTTTCCGTCGGAAGAACACGTTTCAAGTATACCGTACTTGAAACAAACATTGAGGTGATGTCTGTGTTTACGTGTGTGTGTGTGTATGTTCATAATGTTTATGTGTATGTGTGTGTATTTATAATGTTCATGTGTACACGTGTGTATGTTTATAATGTGTATGTGTATACGTGTGTACGTTTATAAAGTTTATGTGTATGTGTGTGTATGTTTATGATGTCTATGTGTATGTGTGTGAATGTTTATAATGTGTATATGTATATGTGTCTATGTTTATGTCTGTGGATGCGATATCTGAAGAACAAATGGAGCGTTTCGAACAACATTTGATACAAATGTTACAATCAGTGAATACTCGAACCTTATTGTTTTCGAACGCAATAGAATGTACGGAACACTTCCAAATTTTCGAATGAAATTTTGAAAAAAAAATCATTTAAAATCAGTATCATCAATAATGTTACATAAATGATCATTCCAGTGGAAAATGAATGATACAAAATTTAGAACATTCACTGTTCTCGAGACATTTTACATTTAAAAAAAAATTACAAAAATCCCATAAATTTAAAAAAGTAATAACTGTTGTGAAATATGTTCATTTTTCATATGTAATATTATGCGATCATTTTCGTGGATCAAGTACGTTCCATTCACGGGGAAATATATTTTAAGTAATAGTTTCGCATTTCTTCTCTCCTTCTGTCTGTAGCGTTTGACATTAATTTTGGCGAATTTGGAGATTAATGTAGCTAGTCCTTAGATAAACAAAAATATGGGCAGAATTGCAGAAATAACGCTAAATTAACGAAAATTACGCCATATTGATGAATTAATTATTAAATTAATTTATTATATGGACTATATTGCTTTTTGCGAATGCTATCAATATTAATAATTATAAATTTAAAGTTAAGAAAACTATAAGTTCCGAAATAGTTTTACATGTTATCATCCGAAAAAAAGGCCAAATGCACCAATGTTACTAATTTGTGCAATTTAGCTTATACATCATTTTTTCACGGTGAAAGAAATAAATTCATTGCATTACATAAGGACAGTCATGTACTATCCACATCAAATATTATTTTCTTGTTATATAAATTATTCATGATTTATCGAAGTCTTTGACACTAACTTAGTTGAGTTCAGAGGAAGCGCAGTTCGTGATTTCATTCTATATTTGGAGTTTTTGAACGAATTCGCCTTTATAAATATCCCTTGCAACAAATCGTAGCTGTATATCGTAGATACATTTCGCATCTGGAAAAATCTCTTAGGAAAACCTAATATGTCGAATATTTGAGGGTAAGGGAATATGCGTTTATTTCTGCCAATAAATAATTTATGAATTTCGGCTCCCCTTGATACATTCAATGATAAAATTAAATAAATAAAATTATTACAGATTTAGAATTTTGTTATATGTGTTTCTATTTAAGATAATATATTACTGTGTAAAATTAAAAAAACACTTGTTTATAAGCTCTTGAAGAAAATCACTTTAAATAAAATGTATATATGTGAAGATGATTGACATTTCGAATTGCTTTGATTAAAATATTCGGATTGAGAACATTTACTACATAATTGTTACTTTCCTTATATACATAATGTATAAGAAAAGTATTGTAACGGGGTCGAACATTCAAATTCGAATTTTCGACGGGAGAGCACGTTTTAAGCATCCCTGATCACGAATCAAACATTTTTTATGTGATGCCTGTGTGTGTGTGTGTCAGTGAGCCTGTGGAGACGATACCTCACGAACGAATGGAGCGATTCGAATGAAATTTGGTACAAAAATCACAATCCGTGAATACTGGAATCCTATTGTTTTTAAATGCACTCGAATGATTAGAAATTACCTAAATTTTCGAGTGAAATTTTGAGAAAATCATCAAAAAATCAAAACCTTTAATAAAGTTACGCAAATAGACATTTCTTATGTAATTTTCCTTAGAAAACGATTGACATAAACATTAGAACTCTAGAATGCACCGTTCTCGAGATATTGCGCATTTTTTAAATAAATTTATCAAAATATCCCATAAATTAAAAAAATATATATTAACTTTTGAGAAACATGTTCACTTTTCATATGTAATATTATGCGATAAATTTGGTGCGATAAATTTGGTGCGATAAATATCATTGTCATGGATTTAGCTCTTTCCATTCATGAGAAAAAATACTTTTAGTAATACTTTTGTATCTGAACGCCAATAGTCATTTATCTGTTATAAGAATAACTTATTTCTTCTCCCATACCGATTGGCGAGATTTTTGCGACGAATATGGCGGAACGTCGCCAACTTGGCGAATTTTTAAAATGTTACCAAATTAACGAAAATCTCCCCAATTGGATAAAAATGACGCCATATCAATGATAATGACGACTAATTGACGAAAATTCAGTATCTTGGAAAGAATATAAGTATATACTATAAGAATAACCTATTTCTTTTACTGTAAATGTAGTAAATTCATTGCATTATATAAAGAAAGCCATGTGCTGCCCACATCAGATTTTTTAGAATTGAAATGCTTTCAATATAAACTCTGTACCTTTTTCATTACCGACCTTTATTTTATCACGTGATAATTTCCAATTACTGAAAATTTATCAGAAATATAAATTCCCAAATGTATATATTATAAGTACACAATTGCAAAACCAAGAAAAGTGTTATCATTAGTACGAGCAGTTCTTGAGATATTAGAACATTTACTTTCATACAGGGATCATGATATCTGAAGTAATTAAGATAAAATGTAGTTTTCTTATATAAATTAAAAAAAGTATGCATGTATGTCTGTCTGTAGGACGCGTAGCCAAAGGTGACCACAACCATGGAATTTGGTATAGGTGTACCTTGGGTCCTGAAAAGGAGCACCCCGTCCAGAATTTTTTTAAAAATGGTATTTTAATTATTTAATGTTTTTAGCGCCATTTTGATCGATTTTCGCTTAAATCGGTTTCTCAGTGATTGTAAATATTATTGCAGAGTCGCTAATTTAACACCATAGGGAAGATAAAAGAATCCTTTTTTCAAGAGCTTTGAACAGAATCCGTACAATTAATAAACGAATTTTTGTGATTTTTTAAAATATATATATATATATATATATATATATATATATATATATATATATATATATATATATATATATATATATATATATATATACTTTTCGTATTTTGAAGACGTATATGATTTTAAAATTCCGATATAGAAAAATTGACTGACAATCCGGTTTTCTTAAAACTTAACCGGAGTTTATTTGAATATTATACACCGCGCCATATGAAAATGCTGCTTCTACAGTCATTCGTTCATTAATTAAGCTTTTTTATAAGATGTGGATATATAGCAAATTTTTAACAAATCTTAGTATATCAAGAAAGATCGAACTCGAAAAATTTCCTCCCGACATACATGCATTCGAAAAAAAACGATGTTCCATTCTCTGAGCGTGATACGACAAACAAATGTTTTTTTTTTATAAAACGTACTGTTGAATCTTAAGTACATTTAATATCCTCCATTTAAGTGCGCTTCACGCTCTTATATAGGGCGTATCAAAGGAACTTATTTAGGGCGTATCCAATGAAATTAATAATTAATAATTTTTAGTTTCAAAAATTGAATCAATGAATTGAATTAATTGCAACTTTAAATCTGCCGGGTACATTTTCTAGTATATTAAAAAAATAAAACATAAAAGCGTGTCCTTTATCAACTTACAAAAGAATTGTAATGATTGTTATAGTTTTAGTTAAATACCAAATTGTAATAGTCAGTAGGGAAAATCACGTGTTTGGACACATAAAATGTATATTATCTGAAACTATATTATCTAACAAACTATTTGAAAAATGACCTAACTCTAATGTTTGAAGTATTATCTCTCCAGAGTATTAAAATATATATGCCCAAATAATCGATTGAGCTTGCAAATTAAGAGAATATACAGTTCACCTGACCACTGTGCGATTGCAGAAACCATTAAATTCTCATTAAAGAACAGAAACGTAGTTTTAAGTTCAATCATTGACATTTAATCTTCATTTGCATGAAATATGTTCTATTATTGATCATGATGATGTGTTAATATGTGTTTTGTTCAATATCGGGAGAAAATTCAGCTGAAGAATGTAATTCGACAAATAATTTGATTTCACATTCTTCCTTATGTCTGTTTATATACTTAATTTTGCTGGTATCCAATAAATGAAAGAGAAAGTTTTAATAAATGCTTCTAACTTAATATATCCTGAACCATGCGATACATTTTGATGATTTTTTTTGGCAATAAGGTAAAGACCGAGAAATATTCTAATGGAAATTTTATGACCTTACAGCGAAGTGTAGAATAACGAGAATTAAAATTCTATATCTGACTGTATGTTTGACAAGAACACTTAAAATACAAAAACATTCGGCAATTGAAATAATAGTACCAAATTCTATTCAAGTTGCTCTGATGCGCTCTGAGTTACCACAGCCACAGACTCACAGACAGATGTAATTGAAGAATTGGTTTGATTCGTATTCGAAAACGCTCAAACCGTGTACATTCAAAATATACAGTCGAATTTTCATCCCATGAAATTACTTTCACTTAACATATGCTATGCATTGTAGGGAGAGTAAAAATAAATTTTGCATGCTTAAAAATCGATGAATGATGGTGTTCGTAATAGCTGATTTTGATAAAATGTTCTAGTCTTAAATTACTTTTAAGCTCTACTCGTGAGGAATCCTCCAAAAAGTGTGCTCTATATCTTGTTTATGGTGATTGTTCTTTGAACCTCATATTATCTACTCAATTAAAAGCGAAAAGAACAACTAGCCAGCATGTGTGTAGCCTCAAATTGAGAAGCCAATATTTGACCTAGGATCTTGGGTAGCTAATGATGGCGGGACGCATTCAATACTTTTGAAAAAGTCATATTTAATATATTTTTAAATATTAATAAAATACCTCAGAAATCAGTGTAAAATAAGGAGGTACGAATAAAACCCATATCTCCGAGACTGAACAGGCTGATAAATCTGATGATGAAAAGATGGAGGATATCCTCAACCTCATCAGAGGATTTATCAGTATGTTTAATCTAGACGACATAAAACATCTGTTGATGCAGTTCGCAGAGTTGGTACAAAAAAGAGCGATCCAATGGTAATGGTCTTTGAGGCCCTTAAAATAATCGCGGACTTTAAAAGTAACAGTGAGAATCAAACCCGTCATGGCTAGGTCCCAAAAGTAGTCAATAAAAATAATATTTTTGAATGCGAACGGCATATCTCCAAGAATAAATGAACTTAAGAACTATGTAAACGAAAATGACGTAGACGCCTTACTAATTCAGGAAACTAGAGTTAGAGAAAGTAAAAAACTAAACATAGCCAACTACTCTGGTTATCATAATCTTAGCTCAAATACTAATGCTAGAACGCCCCATGGAGGAACAGCAATATACATTAAAAGAAATATTCCCCACGAGGAACTAAAAAGCATAAATCTTCAAAGTATAGAAAATACTAGTATAAAAATTTAAATTAATAATACTAGCCCTTTTATCCTAACCTCAACATATGTCAAAAATATGAGTAGAGTAAACGTAGCTGCGCAGCTGGAACTGCTTTTCTCGCGATATCCTAACACGATACTCGCAGGCGACTTCAACGCACATCACCGAGCGTGGGGCTGTAGGAGAGCCAATGCACGCGGTACACAGATACATAAACTGCTGAACACCACAAATACTAACATTATTGCTCCGTCGACACCAACCTGCTTCTCAGGCGCCAGCGGCACATTCATAGACTTTGTCCTAACGCGAAACATAGACTACGCTCACACTATTAGTCCCCTGGATGAATTCGACTCGGATCATCTACCGGTACTGGTGACATTCGACCTGAACACACCTCTTCCAGCCTCTTTGGGACAAGAGAGGGTCAACTGGGAAGTATTCAAAAGAGTACTCTTCGAGCCGCACTTAGCAGTACCTAACATAATGAGCACGGCGGATATTGACTCTGCCACGCACACACTCACAACAGAAATCAAGAGAGCAATTGCCTCTGCCACAACACATCGTGAGTCTCCAAAATTACCCACACTTTCCCACCATGTCAAACAATTAGTCCGGCAAAGGAATAGAATACGTAAGACATGGCAGGCTAACAGAGATCCCGCCCTTAAAAGGGAGCTTAACAGACTCACGTGCAAAGTCAGGGGAAAAATTGTCGCAGAAAAGCAGCAACAGTATAAAGAATTAATCGAATCCCTTAGCCCAGAAGATGTATCGCTCTGGCAATTCGCAAAAAGACTCAGGAAACCTCAAATTAAGCTCCCGCCTCTAATGGATGGCGCTAAAATCGCGTACTCAGACGAGGAAAAAGCCGAGGCGCTCGCAAGCCATTACGAAAAACAATTCCAACCAAACCACGATCTAATGTGTCAAGATACCCTAAGAATGGTTATACAAACTTTAAATAACTTCAGGAATTCCCCGGTAACGGCTGAGATTAACCCAGCCACCCCGCAGGAGATAGTAGAAATTATCAAAAATCTCAAAAATCGTAAAAGCCCAGGGCACGACAAAATCAGAAATATTGCGGTTAAAAACCTACCCCTAAACGTAATATGTTACTTGACTATCTTAATAAATAAAATATTAAAACTAAACTACTTTCCCAAAGAATGGAAGGAAGCGATAATCATAACAATCCCCAAGCCAGGTGAGGATGCCACAAGTCCAGCCAACTACAGACCAATTAGCTTGCTACCGACACTAAATAAAATTACTGAGAAAATAATTCTTAAGAAACTGAACACGCAACTTAGTGAGAATGACATCCTCATTTCGGAGCAGTTTGGATTTCGGCCAAAGCACTCCACCACTCATCAATTGCTGAGAGTGGTAGAGTACATATCTTCTGGACTTAATAGTAAGACACCCACAGCTGCGATTTTTCTGGACATACAAAAAGCCTTTGATAAAGTATGGCACTGTAGATTAGCGTACAAATTGATCACTTTAAAAGTCCCTGACGCTCTTGTCAAACTTTTAATCTCATACTTAAATAACAGACACTTTCAAGTCAGAGTAGGAGGTAACTTATCAACACCCAAGCTCATTAAAAGTAGTGTACCGCAAGGTTCTATCCTGGGCCCGACACTCTTTAACATATACCTGAACGACATCTCCAGGACTCCAAACACAGAGCTGGCACTCTATGCAGACGACAGTGCGATACTTGCAAAACACCCATATGTCTCAGTAATGCACAGACAGCTACAACAACACTTAGACATACTCCAAACATGGCTGGAAAAATGGCGAATAAAATTAAACCCCAACAAATGTCATTGGATCTATTTCTCGAGGAGAAACAAACCGCCGCCGCCACTGTATATATACAATCATGCCTTACGCGCGGAAAAATCTACTGAATACCTAGGTGTAACGATAGATTCCCACCTAACCTGGAAACAGCACATAACGAACTTAATCATAAAGCGTATATAACTACAGGAGCCTTATATCCAATGATAGGAAACGGAAATCTCAGTCATCAAAACAAACTGCTAATTTATAAATCGGTCATCCGCCCGGGAATGCTGTATGCAGCACCCGTATGGGGATATGCCTGTAAAACTACGATAGACCTCCTAGAGACAAAACAAAACAAAATCCTACGGATTATCAGGAAAGCTCCCAGGTATTTAAGGAACTCGGTAATTAGGAATGACTTCAAAATAAAAAATGTTAGAGCCCAAATTAAAAAGCTAGCGCTTAAATTTCACAAAAATTTGCCATCCGTTCCAAATGAACTGTTATTCAATTTGCATGACTATGATCATCGCAAGGCAAAATCTCGTAAGAGACCCCGCGCTGTCCTAAACATCGATAATCGGAATTAAATATCCAACCTCAAACATCTGATATCAAATAAAACTCGCGACTAATGTTCAAAACTCTAAGCTGCAAAAGTGCTAGGTAACCCTCAGATCTGCATCAACCCCCCAAACTGCTTAAACTCTAAATGTGCAACAAACTGCCACACTAGGAGCTAGGACAAATAATAAAAAAGTATTAAATAAAAACCTCGAACCTCCAATTAGGGTCACTGAATTAATGTCACAGTTTGACGATAAGAACCACATATTGAAACTAGAGATTAAAGGCGCTTCGCGCCTGGTGCTCTGTTCTGTACGACACTCGACAAAACCCATATCTTTCTAAGAAAATCAATTTGGGCTGAACATTTTTTTTAACCTGAAATAGATAAATTTTCCAAAAATCCTTTCGAACTAACACATTTTTACAATTCGATAGTTTTTTATATAGATTTTTACCAACAACTTAAATCGGGTATTTCGAAAATTTTTGCGTGCTTTCGACAGACTCAGTTCAACACTGGCAGCAGTCCTTGTTGATTTGAAATCAGCGTATGATAGGCTGACATCTGAAACTAATACAAAAACTCCAAGTGCTTGGAGTGATTGGCAATATGTATGCTTGCTTGGAACAGAAAGTTTATAACCTAAGGATTTATCATGGTGGGTTATAGAATTATATATATATATATATATATATATAAACATACAGATACAGGACTACCCGAGGGGCTGTTATAAGTTCGATTTTATTTAATGTTTACATAAACGACCTAGCAGAGACTTTGACGTCCGATCATTCAATCAAATCTGCTCTCTTTTGTACCTCTTGTGTCAGTGCAGTGCACCGAAGAACCAACAACAGCGTTTGAATATTAATTTCTACAATGCCCTGGAGAAGTAATGCCTGACAATGCCTCTACAATGCCTGAAGTTTGGTGTAAAAATAATAACATAATTGTTAAACTAGAAAAAACAACCTGCTAATTTTATACTTTTACCAGACAACAGTTTCTAGTGCAATTATTTTTATCATTGGGATCCTGTTACTGTTGATAACAATACCGTCTATTTAAGGTTTATATTCAATTCCCGATTAAAATGAACTGAACACGTGAAACTTGTCAAGAAAAAAAAATAAAGCAAATGCTTCCAATTCTGAAAAAGATTAGCTGGCTGCAAATGGGGCTGTAATAGAGAAATCGTTGTCACTACTTATAAAATATACATTAAACCCGTTTTAGTTACTGTTATGAAATTCTAGTAACCATTTCTGCTAATACCATCAATTCAATGGGAAAATCACAAAATTAAGCTCTGCGCTTTGTACAGGGAGCAGTTAAGCCCACTCCCATGGAAACTATGCAATTGTTGACCAACTTAACTCCCGTGAAACATGGCATTTATAAAAATGCCGGAATTCTATTTCAGAAACTCTTGTAGGCTTCTAAATGACGAGTGTTGGGAAAACCACAACTGTAAAGGATGTAGAAACCTGAAAACTCAATGCGGTTTTAACCAAGCCAGCTTTCAGATAGCAGAAGATCTTGATATTGTCGGGGAAACGGGAACTTTTGATTGGCCCATGGGGCTCTCTTGACTTCTGAGACATCTAGGTGCATCTTGATCTGGATATGAAAATAGCTAAGAGAAGGAGATGAACAACTTTCAGATTCGTGCAATCGTCCTCGAAATAATTGAGAATAGGTACTCTAGTGAACAATGGACTCACGTAGACACAGATCATACATGCTGGAAAGAAGTGTCGGTTGTTGTTGTTGAGACACAGACCGTCCGACCTACCAGAAATGTGTAAGGTAACCGTTTGGACGACCGGAAAGTGCCACCCAATTTATACCGGAACCCAGTAGGGGAGACATCCACAGGGACCGTACCCTCCCTCCCCTACCACCAACCTCTCGAAAGGACTTACGGACCCACATGTTTAACGTGATCGTACTCCGCATGAACACGGCGGCAGTTGTGGCAGCGAGCAAATCCAGCGCGCAAACCACCGGACTACTGCGCCCGAAATGTGCCAACAACACGCGGTGTTCCCAGGTGGTCACCCATCCAAGTACTAACCGCGCCTGATGAAAGAAGTGTTGGTGCTGATGCAGGAATCTACAGTGGATATTTTGCATTTTATAAATCAGTTGTTAGAGATACAATTAGTTTCAATGGTGAAGTGAAAGCTATACTTGTAGCCTTAGAACAGATGTCAGTTCGTAAATGCATTTTCACCAAGGTCGTTAAATTTTTCGATTTTAGGCCTGCCTTGTAAGTTATATCTAGCAAAAGACTTTGGAATTTATGACTGTAGATTGTTCTTAATATATTTGGCTGATTCCGTCTTACTCCAGTGTGTTCCTGCTCACTGTGGTGTGGAAGAAACTGAAGGCCGGACCCTTTGTCGAAGAAACGTACCACTGTCCTTTTAAAACCAAACCCATCGATGGCTTTTCATTCTGCCAAATGTATAATTAAATTGGAGTTTGAAAAGAAATATGAATCCTACATATTCAACTAAGCTAGAAAAAAAAGACCTGGGTACGATTTGCTGATTCAAAGTCTCCAATTTCAAGTTTCCCTCGTGTTTCGGCTGTTGTTTTGTTTCATCATCTTATTGGACGTGATTGCATCAATGCCCATTTATTTTGAATTGGACTTGGGAATTCACTTAATTGTAACTTGTGTAATTCTGGACGACCTATAATAGCAGAAACATTTAGACACGTGTAATGCGCTTAATGGTTTTAATTGCATTCCTCAATGATATTGGGAAACTAGAAGGCTAACAGCTTGGTTGTTAAATGCCTGGCATTTGTAAAAAAATAAATATTTTCGAGTATTCTTCGTGTCTGTCATTTTAAAACTAGCACCAATCATTCCCTTTTCAGGTATGGGCTTAAACTTTTGTGATCCTGAATTGTCATTCCTTATCTCTGTAAAAATGCAATTTTTGTCACTTATTTAGTAATTATCTTACATTTAAGGTTTCGATAATTTTATTTGAAAGTTTTATTTGAAGACCCCTCGTAATTTGCTCGCGAATAAAAGGTACATCTTTTCGAACTGACATTGGATGACTCCGATTAATAAAAGGACGAGATGGGTTTTAAAAGCCGATCTTTTCACTGGGTTTGCAGTTGAAGACTGGAGTATACGTACTGTTCGCTTCGCGTCTTTTTGCCAAAAGGCTTGCGGTAGAGGGAGGTATATTTTTGCTTGCAAAGATGTAATTTTACCTCCTATTTTGACTATTGAGGAACCAATTTTTCATATCTGAATTTTTATTTGCCTAAGCGATTGTTGCTCGATTTGGATGCAATTTTTGTGATGTATTTTCCACTATAAAATGGACCCATTTGACCTACTCACATTGAACTTAAAATCCCATGCTTGCTTTCTGACATGACATTTTTAATGGTTTTGTAATATTTATGATTATATTTATGAGCATCAACATTAATCGAAGAACAATTTTAGGGGATCAGAGTATATAAATTGTTGGAAAAAATGCTTAGCATTTGTAGGACCACTCTAACGCGCATTTATTTTTGCACAGAACTTTTCAGTTCGTGGAAAGTGCCCGTATGAACACTATCTATGCTGAAGGACCCGTATGTTTGTTTGTATGACTCAAGGAAATCTATTGTTAAGAAGTTTCGCAACTCGGAATGTATTGTGTTTCATGAAAAAAAAAGTTTTCATATTTGTTCTTTTCTAGAACAGATATTGCATGAAATGTCTTTATATCATTGTAGGAAATGGAACAGTTTCTCATTGTCACTACTACAAAACTATCACAGTTCAAAAGTGGACTGAGTGACCTATGTGACTGCTAAATGGCCGCTTACTAACAAAATCACTGTAATGGCCAAAGCGCCTTCACAGTGCGCCAAAGACGTTTATATCACGCCCCGGCAAAGATGTTTATATCAAAGTATCACGCCCACTGAGTATGTGTACCCAGATCGTATATGATGACTGAAAGGATTATGTGTACGGTAAGCGGTCCCGTAGCGGTCGAAGCGTACTGCGCCCGCGCAGAGGCCAAAGATGCTTATAATGGAATATAACCCCAACTGTGCGGGTGGCCCGGATTGAAAATATAGACTGAATGGTGTATTGAGTATATCATGCCCATTACGCGGGTTTACACGAATTGCATAAGTGGACTGATCAACTTATATGCCTGTTAAGCAGACGTTTGTTAACAAAGGTCGTTTAGCGACAGGGGCGCACTGCATCCGAGCACTGGACCAAAAAGTCTTATTTAGGACTCGTTGGGCGGGTGTACCCGGATTACAGAAGTGGACTGTGTAGCTGCTAAACAGAAACTTATTAACAAAGACCGCGTAAAGCCGAACCGCCCACACCTGTGATTGGACTAAATGTGACACATAACACTGCGACTGCCCACTCCTTTGATTGGACCATTTCAGTGCACTGTTTCTACTTTTTAGTGTTTATTTTAATTGCTTATTGTACTGTTTTAGTGCCTATTTTGTCTACCTATTTTGCTCTTTTTAGCACCTATAGATCCAGGCTCTAATGACAAAACGTTTAATAAGACCAGATTGCAATCATTCGCTATAGAATCAGCCATTTTCAAGCGAGAACCATTTTCCTGCGAGAACATGTTGTTCGGTGCATCACATGAGAAGGAGCACATTACACAATTGAACTTCCAATTTCAACCGTATTCCAGTGGTGTGGCTACCACGGGGTCCGTACTATCCTCCTCTACTCCATCACCTCTCAAATGGACTTCTAACCTACAGATTTAACATGAGGACAATTTTTAGTAGCATCGAGGAAAATGTGTGTTAGAAATGATGCACAGTATGTACCGTATAGATAATAATAGTAAATTATGTATTACAGAAAAGTAATAAATTAATAGAGCATACTTCAGAAGCAATCCAATGAATCTTTGTGCAAAAATGTAATCCCTAAGTGTATTTTTAAACCAGTATGCTGCCTATAAAACACAAACCCGCTTATAAGGTGCGTTATCAAAAATTTCGAAGACACTCTCATTACAGTCGTTAGAATCCATGAATCGGTTTCGATTTTATTTTGCGCTCGTCAGCATGGAATAGCCGACATATGCAATGGCATGGCAGCAAGATATTTGCTATAAGCCACAATTTTAGCGGATTTCCATGTGAACTAACAAATTCGGCCCTTCTATGTGGCTGGCATATAATTCATTTACAATTTACCACAAGCCACACGAAGCTGCAAAGGCAAAGTTCGTAAAACACAACACACGCCTATAAGGACATAAGGCTGGTATCTGCAGTGGGGGTGATTTCCAAATATTTGAAACACCCTTTATAGGTGAGTTTTGTGTTTTATGAATTTTGCTTTTGCAACTTCGTTTGGCTTGTGCTAAATTTTTAATGAATTTCAAGCCGACAACGTGGAAGGTCGAAAATTGTCAATTTCCAAAGAAGTTCGCAAAAATTCTTGCTTTCAGCAAGTCTCTTGCTTCCATTGCAGATATCGGCTATACTATGTTGTCGAGCGTGCAATAAGCACAAAACCGGCCCATAGATACTGGTATCTGCAATGCGAGTGTCTTATAAAGAATGTGTCAATTTTAATCTATATTCTCTATTGGTAAATTGTAAATTTTAGAAGTATACTATTCAATATTTCGGTGCAAAATTTCAATATTTCTTCAATTATGGTATAGGTAGGAATGTCTGAGTAAGAGGACATAAATAATATGTTGTATGGCACTTTTAATAAGACAATAACACAAACAGTACTTAAGTCATTAAGCATTTTCGTGGAAAGTATAAAAACAACTGCAATATTAATATAATTATATTAATAATATTAAGAAGTAAAAATAGTAAAAATAGTAAAAATCTATATAAATAAAAATGAAAATCTGTCTGTCTGTCTGTCTGTCTGTCTGTCTGTCTGTCTGTCTATCTGTCTATTTGTCACACCATCACGGGAGAACGGCTGAACCGAATTTGATGAAATTTTGTGGGTAGCCCAGAAATAGCCCCACTTAAAATTATATCCGTGTTTTGAGTTTCTACGACCAGTGGTTCTCGAGATATTAGTAAAAAACGAAATTTTCGTTTGTCTCATCGTCACGGAAAAACGTCTGAACCGAATTTAATGAAATTTGGTGAATAGCCTTGAAATATCCCCCCATAAATTTTGTCCAAGTTTCGAGTTTCTAAGACCTGGGGTTGTCGAGATATTAATGAAAAACGGAACTTTTTCCTAGGAGTTCTACTCCCTAACTCCGTGGTTTATCCAAATGAAAAGCTTGAAAATCGTTTGAAAGTGAACTAAAATTTAATCTCTGAGTTTGATGGGAGATTTTTTGCGTTAATTAGTCACTTTCTGAAAACATGAATTGTTTGAAACATGATTTAAAGGGGAAATCTATCTCCATGGTTCATGGTTTATTTAAAACAAGCTTTTACGGAACAATGAGAAGTATAGAGAAATCAAAATCGTTATTTAATTTCGCAGTTTATGTTATAAGACACGACATATTTAACATGTTATAAGATTCTATCTTATATCATGTTACTCAGAAACGCAATTAAATTAAATCTGTCTGTTAATTTTAATAATTATTTTTTCGATTTGAATAATAAATAAATGGATATAAAAATATATTTTAGAAAAGAACGATTTGATTTTTCTTATAGCATTTTTGACTGGATAATATCAATTACGGTCTTCAGGTTTAAAAATTATTATTATTTATATTTTCGGGGATTATTGATTCAAGGATTATTGATATTTTCAAGTTATTATGCAATTATTTTATTATGACAAAAATTGTTTAAACTCATATATTGTATGTTGTACGAATCTTCTACAAATACACGTGTATATCTTTTAATCTACGAGAATATAAGTAGTACAGGTATATTGACATATGTTTTGATATATATTGGCATATATTGGAATCAATTACGACCTTCTGGTATAAAGAGTACGGATATTATTGATGTTTTCAATGTATTACGTCATCTCTTTTATTTTGGCAAATATTTTTGAGACGCATATTGTAATACGGGTAATCTGCTACTAACACATTGGCATATTTTCTGATCTGCGACAATATAATTAGTACGGGGTTGCATATATTCATTCAATTCCTATTTTTTCTTCTGTAAATTTGCTTACAAAAGGGGGCAGGATGTTTTATTCTTCAGATCTGATCGTGAAGATAATTTTGCATAGTGAGAACATATATTCTTATACTTCTCTTTAGGAGCAATAAATTTAATATTTTAACAGAATTTGCACATGATTGCGAACTTTAAGTTTCCTTAAATTATACACTCCGTACGAATAACGGGTGTGCTGTTAGTGGTTAATAAATTTTAACATTTTAGGAGGCTATATCATGTTGCTCGGCATCACAATTAAATTAAATGTGTTTGTTAATGTTTTTATTATTTTTTTTCGATTTAAATAATAAATAAATGGATAAATGGATATAAAAGTATATCTTATGAATGGACGGTTTGATTTTTCTTTTAATTATATTAATTGCTGACTGCGTACATCAATTTCATTTATTTTGGCAAAGAGTTTTCAAGCTTATATCGTATTTAGCTACTAAACTCATATATTGTGTTTAGCCAATAAATTCATATAGCCGATTGTTGAAACAGAAAAAGAGTAGAGCGGGTATATCTTCTAATACAATTGTAGTGTTTTCATTTAGTATATTGAAACGGGATAAGAATGTTTCATTCAGATCTGCAAATTCAAAGCTACGAATTTGGAGGGATATCGCTAATTTGACAACTTTTCTTAAACTTTGCCAAATTGACGGAAATGTCGCCAAATTGATATAAACGACAAACAAACAGCTGCCATAAACCTTCGGGTTGGTCGTGTGGCTTGGGTCTTCTACATATCAATGAAATTTTTTTTTGTTTTGTTAGAAGAGAGTACTGAAATGATGTTTGGTTAGCATTTATCTGTCAGACCAACCATCCTACTTAGTAATACATTTAGCGAATTTTTAAAATGTCACCAAATTGATAAAAATGTTTTCAAATCTATAAAAATATCTTGAAATTGATAAAATTGCGCTACATAAATGATATTAATTGTTTTTTGTTAGGGGATAGTATTGTGATGATATTTCGTCAATTTGTCGCAAAGTGGAACTGTCAGTTCTACAGTCCCACTTGGCGATAAATTTGGCGATTTTTTAAAATGTCGCTAATTTGACGAAACTGTCGCCAAATGTTCCATAGAAATATAACTATTTAGACGATATTTTTTCTACCAATTTATTTGAAGCAAATGATATCATGTCGCTTTAAATTAACGGATTTAAATCCAATGTGTTTATGCGGCAGACGATTTTTATTAAATCCTTTCCGATTTGAATAATGAAGATATGTATATAAAATAAATTTCATTGCCATTTCATTTTGGACTGGATAATATCAATTATACTCTTCAGGTTTAAACATTATTATTATTGATATTTTCCGGAATTATTGATTCAGTGATTATTGATATTTTTAAGTTATTACGCCATTGTTTTATTGCGGCAAAAATTGCTGACACACGCATATTGTACGTTGTACGAGTAATCTTCTAGGAATGCACGGGTATATCTTCTGACCTACGAGAATATAAGTAGTACAGGTATATTGGCATATATTTTGACATATATTGGCATATATATTGGAATCAAGTACAGTCTTCTGGTATGAAGATTAAGGGGATTAATTATATATTCAATTTATTACGTCGTCTGTTGTATTTTACCAAAAAACATTTGTGACTCATATTGCAAAACGGGTAATCTTCTACTAATAATCGGACATTATAAGTAGTACGTGTATATCTTCCCATATAATTTTAGCACTTTAATTTTGACATATATTGGAATAAATGACTGTCTTCAGATTTAAAGATTACGGGTTTATTGGTATTTTCAATTTATACATGTAATCTACTAATACAGGTTATATTGTCTAATATTTGCGTATATAATTAGTACGGGTCCCATACAATTTTAACGCTTTTATTTTGCATATATTGATTCAATTCCATATTTTTTTTTTATATTTGCTTACATAAGGGGTCCAAGATGTTTTATTCTTCAGATATGTCCATGAAGATAATTTTATATAGCGAGAACAGATATTCTTAAACTTCTTTTTAGGAGCACTATATTAAATATTTTAACAGAATATTTTGATTAAACATGTCATTTAGTATACTATAAGAATTTGGGCATGATTATGAATTTCAAGTTTCTTTATATTATATACTCCGTACGAAGAACGGGTATGCTGCTAGTGTAAAATATATTTGTTCAACAGCCTTTCCGTAACTTAAGCAAAATTAAGTCTATTCAAGTTCCTAACATCATTTTTACAAAGCAATTTATTTAAACCTAAACACAACAAGTCTCACTATTTGTTAATAAAAATTCAAGAACATTCAAAATTATAGATCCACAGAAGATATTTCAGGACATGATTAATGTACTCCCAATGGAAGTTTTGAAACTTCTTTCTGCTATTTAAACAAATCAATTTTATGTAGTTTCGGAATATTGTTGAAACTTAACGATTCCTACTTAATTATTTTAAGACTGCAGGGCAGAAAAATTGCACGATACCGTCATCTGTTGCCGGTTGAAGTCTGTTTCCGCGGGGGAAAGAATAACATAGTATTTCTTTGCCTGTACATTATTTAAAAGCATCATTGTGTAGACAAGTACTTAAGGTTTTAGAATATAATACACAAAATATTTCGTATGGAAATAAATTGTTTTATTGCTTTTGAAAATATTCATCATTAGCATCAATACTTTTCTTCATTCGAATAAACTAATTTCAGAAACATTTATGCCATTCAAAATGTCATATAGCAGAAATATGGGATTTATAAGTTTCAACTGCTTCTTCCGGGCTGTTAAATCGTGTTGACCAAGCATCTTATTTTTGATTGTTGGGAACAAGAAAGCATCATTGTTTGCTAAATCTGCCGAATAAGAACTCATTAAATCAATGTTTTGATGTTTCAAATAATTGATAGTTTAAAGTGCAGTGTGTGAGATTGCATTGTCATGATAAAGAATGATGCGAAATTGTTCACTATTTTTTCTGATTTGAGTATCTATTTCTAGCAAACGAATCATCGTATACCTATCAGCATTCCTGTTCTACGATATGCCAAACCAATGGTTGCAACAGCCCGATTTACCAGAAAATGTGCTAAACACTGGGATATCCCGCCCTGTGTCAACCCTTGCCTGTTCTGTCTCAACCCTTCCACGACTGAAAATCATAACATATCACTGCTAGAAAATCCTTTTGACTTACATCCATGTTTTGTCACTACCATATTATCTTCAAAACGGCTCCGTAAAAATCATTTTATAGCATTTCTCGTTCTTTAACAACCAATGTTAACGTAAAAGTTCAAATTTTAAAAAATCGTCTGCACTGAAAGCTATTGTTCTCGGTATTTCCACGTTCTAAAAACTTCCTTTCTGGTAAGTCGGATGGTCTGGGTCTCAATAACAACATTCTAAAAACTTAAGTACTGGTCCTCATACAAATTATTTCTGGAAATAAACTTACAGGGATTGGTGTGTCTAAAAATGTCATACCATAAAATGGTATGAAAAGTCAATTATTTTCTATGTCAAAAATGCCTTCTAGAGGTACTACAGCTTGTAACTTTATACGATTTGTAAATTTAACTTTTGTTATTTGTATAAATACCTAATCAGCTGCTGTTAGGTTGTTAGTCTATTAGGGGATCTTGAGCTTAGTTGATTTTTCTTTTCTGGCCCACAATTCCCATACACACGCATTTAGTTTGTAACTTTTTAATAGTTTATTTCCACAGTGAAGAAGCTTCTTCCCTATAACAAAGAGTTACATAAACGTAAGAGACTGCTCAAATGAACATCCATATTTAAAATTATTTAAACTCCAAATATTAGGAATATTTATTTCAAAATTTAAAGTATGAAAGAAAATTAATTTAACTTTTAATTATTCAAGCAATAAATATAAAACAAAGGTATTTGTAAATGAAAGTTATTTAAACTCAACAAATTATTCCTAAATTTAAACCAGTTAAGAGTGCATATGTATTTAAAAAAGCAGCTAACGCCACCGCCGCCGCTGTTTGACAAATTTCTTGACTCTCGAGTTTCCCTGTTTCTTACCATACAACAACTATAATATACAAAAATATGAAATTTGGCACATTTGTAGAGGAAAATTAGAGAAATTTGTTGAAATAAACATTTTTTCGATTTAAACTTTAGCTTAAGAGATTTTTAATATGAAATTCAAAGGAAGAACATTTGAACTTCGAGTTCCCGTCCGGCACAGCAATAGAAAGACCACACATTTTTGTAAGTATGTACCTATATAGTTGAATATTTGCAAGACGGTTTTTATTTTCTTGAATTTCGATTCAGTTCATGAGTTATTCTATTTTTATGCACTTCTGAAGTGAAAAAAGTTCTTCAGTAAGGGCAAGATTTAATTGATCGAGCCGATTGGGAACATGAGTGCGTTCGTGTGCGGCAGGAACGTCTTTCAACGGCGGGTTAGTGAGTACTAGCGAACAAGGAGAGAACCCCAAAGGGTGTATTACGTCTACGTAACCGATGGCATGAAATAGTTGGCGAAGCAAACTTATCGAGTGACAACGTGTTGGAGGCGAAGCTTACAGACCCACGAAGCAATTTAAGGGGATTGGCCATCATAGCCATCACTATGGGGGGAGGGGTCCCCTAGTGAAACAAAAAATTCTAAATACTGAAATTATATAAATTATTCAAAAACATATTGGCGTTGGCTCCATTCCGATGGCACCTAAATGCTTTTGCGTGAATAACTAATGCAGTTTAAGAAGTCTAATGAAGTTTAATAAGTTTATTTGTTATTTTCAGGCTCGTACATTTCGTTCACAAGAGGTAATATGGGTCTTTAGTAACCGTTAAGCTATAAGAAATATAATTAAAGCAACTCAATTTTTCTAAATTACAAGACATTACTAAATCAAGATTGTACAAATTTGAACGCTCTGTAGATTTTACAGGATCTTATATCCACTACATTTCAAAAACTGGGGAATCAATCTAAAATTCAATTATATATCCTTATAGCATTTTCAAAGAGCTACATAATCAGTGATGCATAACGAAACAAGTCTAATTATAATGATCACAGTACAGGGAATCTTACATCAAAGTAAAATCCTCAAACATACATTTAAAAAAAAATTCTGACATAGCAAGCAAATCAATACTATTTGAAAATAAAATAAACAACGTATGAAATTTAAAAACAGAAAAGCTTCTCAAAAAATCTGATGTGGGCAACATATGACTTTCCTTATACAATGCAATATATTTTCCACTTTTACAGTTAAAAAAATGTTATTCTTTTAGTAAATACTTATATTCTTTCAAAGATATTGAATTTTCTTGAATTAGTCGTCATTTTCATTGATTTAGCGCCATTTTTATCCATTTGGTGAGATTTTCGTTAATTTGGCAACATTTAAAAATGACGCCAAGTTGGCGACATTCCGCTAAATTCGTCGCCAAAATCTCGCCATGCGTTATGGACGGAGAAATAAGTTATTCTTACAGCAGATAAATGATTATTGGCGCTCAAATACAAAAGTATTGCTCAAAGTATCTTTTCTCGTGAATGGAACGAGTTAGATCCTCGAGAATGATGTCACCCAATTTATCGCATGATATTACGTATGAAAAGTAAACATGATTTTTAACAGTTAATATTTTTTTTAATTTATGGGACAATTTTCATAAATTTATTTGAAAAATGTGCAATATCTCTAGAACGGTTCATGCTAGCTTTCTAAAATTTATGTCAATCGTTTTCTAAGGAAAAATTACATAAGAAAATAAAAAATGTCTATTTGCGTAACTTTATTAAAGGTTTTGATTTTTTGATGATTTTTCAAAATTCCATTTTTATCCAAATTTAGGAGGGTTCTGAATATTCGATTGTGTTTTATAACAGTAGGCTTCCAGTATTCATGGATTGTGATTTTTGTACCCAATTTCATTCGAATCGCTCCATTCGTTCGTGAGATATCGTCTCCACAGACTCACTCACACACACACACAGACATCACTTTAAAAATGTTCGATTCATGATCAGGGATGCTTGAAACGTGCTCTCCCATCGAAAACTCGAATTCGAATTTTCGACCCCGTCACAATACCTTCCTTATACATTATGTATATAAGGAAAGTAAAAATTGCGATTAACATTAAATGAAATACGAAATAACTTATACCACCTTAAACTAGATTTGCTAGAATAAAGATCGATCTCATTTGAAATTGGACTACAATCAATCTGATTGTTGAGTAATTTCCTGAAAAACACCATACACAAGATGTTCCGCCGAGAATTTAATGAAAATGAATTATGCGATATAAGATAAAGGAAAACACCCAGAAAACGTGTAAATACAATTAAAGTTTTTATTGGGAATAAGAAAATGTTTAAAAACGAGTGCACATACTTTCCCTACAATACATAGTAACGTATTGTAAAACTATATTAGAATAGTATCGAAAATCGGAATTCAAGTTTTCAACGGATCTACACGTTTCGCCCATTTCAGAACTAGAAAAAACTATTTTTAGCGTGACGTCTGTGCGTTTGTCTAACTGGTGTATGTTTGTACAATTTATCCACTCTAGCTTAAAATAGGACAATTTGCCATTAACCACATTGTATCAAAAATATTTTTGTGACAGTTTTATTGTCGATTTAAGCTAATTAAACAATTCTGTGACTAACTGCTTCAGTGTAACTCGCTTTGTTGCCGAGTTGGTTATCCTAACTTTTTTAAATTCTCCGCTAAGGGCGCTGCAACCACTTTTATTCGATCTGTCTTGGTCACTTTACTGTATATAGATTTAATGTGCAGACTCAGAGACTTTTCCTTACACAGTTACTGTGGTACTTAACCACTTTCTGGGGAACTCTATATAAAGGGATACAACACAGTCAGCTAGCTCAACACTCCATTACCTTACTCTCTCGACGAGGCATGAAAATTCCCCCTACAGTCTAAACAAATCACATTTATGGAGTTTAGAAAGCTTTTTTGACTTTAAGGTTTTACTTATTTAATTTAGGACTATAAGTGGAGGGGGAAAATCCATCATTTGTTGCTGCAGAAAAGAAATACCATTTCACTTATAGGATAAAACGTAAAGAAACATTAAATTCTTCATGCACATTTTAAAGCGAGCATTATGGTATATTTTAAAGAGAGCATTGAAGAACGTTTGGGGATTCAAGATAATATCGATGAATTTTGTCCAAAGATTGGTAGGTAAAGGCGAAAACCATACGCGTTGAAACCAAAAGTGTAGAAAGCATTAACCTTTTGCTTACGGGTGGGACAGCGTCCATCCCAAACGAAGTACCTCTCAAAAAGACAGGTATTTCATATACCCTATTCCAAACAGTTCGACCCCCCCCCTTTTGCAGACATTGGCATTCGGACTCCAAGGAATGCAATTTTTTTCAGCGCCTATCAAATCAACAAAATGTGACATCGCAGTTGCCGCCTGTTAACGAAAATGCGGTCGAAGCCTCTTATCGCATTAGTCATCGTATTGCTAAATGTGATAAAAATCATACTATAGCCGAGAACTTAATTTCTCCTTGTATAAAAGATGCCGTAATGTGTATGCTGGGAGAGGAACATATTCGCAAAATAAATACTATTCTTCTCTCAAACAACACTATTTCTCGAAGAATTCAGGATATGTCCAACGATGTCGAAGCGACGGTAATAGATGGAATTAAAAATAGTAAATATTTCGCTATTCAAGTTGATGAAAGCACAGATGTTGCAAATTTCGCTGTTTTGCTTGTCATTGCGCGGTATTTGAAAGGCAATGAAGTTGAAGAAAACCTTTTGCTTCGTCATCGTTTGTCAGAACGCACACGAGGTGAGGATGTATTTAATGCTATTGATTGTTATTTCAATCAAAAGTACATAAATTATTGGTCTAATTGTTATGGCTTATGCACTGGTGGAACCAAGTCTATGTCAGGTTGTTACACCGGTTTTAGCTCACATGTTATGAAGGTAGCCCCCAATATAACCTGGAGTCACTGTTACATGCACAAGCAAAATCTTGTGTCTAAATACCTTCCTGATGAATTGAAAATCGTTTTGGATGAAGCTGTGAAAGCGGTTAATTTTATAAAATCTAATTCCACAAACTTGAGACTTTTTAAAGTATTGTGTAAAGAGATGATGATGAGTCCCCATTCTTCTCTTCTTTTCCAGACAGAAATAAGATAGCTCTCTCGAGGTAAAGTCCTTACCCGACTGCTCGAACTTAGACATGAGGTCCAGCTTTTTTTTTTTGAAGACTATTCTTTTGCATTTACTTCCAAATTACAAGACAGTCACTGGATTCAGAGTCTTGCCTATTTATCGGATATTTTCCAACAGATAAACAACTTAAATTTGACATTTCAGAATAGTTCGATAACGATCTTCAATGTGTCAGACAAAGTTGAATGCATGGTTAAAAAATTTGAATTTTGGAGCTTATGCATTGAAAAGTGCTAGCTGGAGGTATTCGAAACTCTGCACAATTATCTTTCAGAAAACAAACTGCAACTCTCTTAGAAAATAAGCGAAAATATAACTGAATATTTGAAGGGGTTAAAATCTTCTTTTGAGAAATAGTTTCCACAACCTGAAGAATATAATAACTGGATTGCAAATCCCTTGGAAGACAAGCATTTCCAAGCAGCCAAATTATCAATTAAGGAAAAAGAACAATTGATCAAACTTTCAACAGACAGTACTTTAAAAGCTGAATTTAAAGGAAAATCAATCTTGTTAGCTTTTGGGCTGAAATCTGTGGTGAATATGAACAATTGGCTAACATTGCGCTTAAGTTTCTCTTCCATTTACGAATACGGAGTTAGTGGGGAGGGCTTTCTTTTCCTATACTTTTATAAAAAAATAAGTACCGTAGCTAACTAAATGCATCCCCAGATTTGAGACTGTATCTCACATCACTTGAACCTAATTTCGAAAAACTCTGTGCTTCAAAGCAGACTCAAGGTTCCCATTGAACATGTATGTATATTAGTTAATTATTATTAATAAATTGCATTAATTATCAATTAATAATCATTAACGAATTACATTAATTATCAATGCATTAATTATAATACATGCGGATATACAGGGTGTCCCAAGAACATTGATATCGACTTTTATTCCTTAATTATTGATCTTAGATATATATAATAAATTACAAAGCTGCGTAAACAAAGGTACAGAATTTTAAGAAATCGAATAAAATTTTCAAGGGAATTAAATTTTAAGAAATACAAAATTTAAATTTTTATACGGCCCCCGTACGAAAACATTTCCAATGAGTAAAATGTGCCCCATACACTAATAAAATGTTGCACAAAATTTCAGCATTTTATCATGAAAATTCCCAGAGATATGAAAAGACAAAAATGCCGACTTAAACCACTTTTCGATATATCTATATTGGTTCTCAGAAGGGACAAATCATGTCGGCAGATCGCGTTTCAGGGGTCATACGCAAATTACGAAAGAAAACAATGATTACATAAATAAATGATACTTCTGCTATTTATTGGTACAAAAGTATCTACACTGTGTAGAAATAACAACCTCACACAAAGATTACAAAGCTTGCTCAAAATGTTTTCCATCCATGCCAAAGATCCATTAAAGAGACAGATATTATTTGCCTATGATGCATTTCTGCGTTGCGTCATTTGCACTCTTGCTGTAAACATTTTAATTTTAATTTGGGATTAATCCCTCACCAACTTTTTTTAAACATATCTCTTTGACTTTTTATGATAAAATGCTGAAATTTTGTACATCACCTTTCTAGTGTATGGAGCACATGTTACTCATTAGAAATCTTTTTGTACGGAGCCGTATAAAAATTTAAATTCTGTATTCCTTCAAATTTAATCCACTGAAAATTTTTATCGATTTCATAAAATTCTGTACGTTTTTTACGCAACTTTTTAATTTGTTATATATGTCTAAGATCAATATTTAAGGAATAAAAGCCAAGGCCAATGTTTCTTGGACACCCTTTATATATATATTAATTACAAACATTTTACTAATATTGGGGGTACAATTTATGGAAATAGTCTACTAAGGGGTACATAAGGAGGAAAAGGTTGGGAATGCTGCATTAAGGAATAACTAAATGTATTATATATATATATACACTCATGTATGGATGTTAATATGTATACAATGGTTGTGGAGAATCGTGAGATGACGGTAAATCATTGTACATATGCAAAACAGTTCAGTTGACGTCGACATGCGCAAAGCACAGACGCACGTCGGTACGATTATAAAACAGCCTCGAGCGGCATGGCTAGTGGAGGCAGAATTTCGCAATTGTTGTGGTAATAGACGCTGTTAAAAATAAAAAAAGGACGACAGATGTCACAAAGATGCCAACTGGATATGTTTTTGAAAGGGCGAATGAATGGAAAACTGGTATCCGGTCGATCCCAAACCGAAACTTCTCGAATTTTGAATGTGCCTCAGTGTGTGACCTTCAGACTTTGGCAGAGGTTCCAAACCACTTAACATATTACCCGACGACCAGTACCAGGTTGACCAAGGGTAACAACCGTTCAGCAAGACCGATATTTGGTGATACCTGCTCAATGTCGAGGAACCGTTCTTCCAGACAACTGGGTTCAGCTATGACAGACGCCACAGAAGTCACTGTTTCGAGACAAACTGTTTACAAGAGACTCAGACACGTTGGTCTCGATGCCAGACGATCAGCAGTGAGCATCCCCATGACGTCTGCAGAGATACACGGTCGTTTACAATGGAATTAGGAACATCAGCAGTGGAGTGGACAACAGTGGGGCAATATCATATTCAGTAACGAGTCCATGTTTAGCCTGTAAACTGATTATCGTCGTACCACGATCTGGAGAGAACGTGGAACGCGTTTTCACCCGGGAAACATCACGGAAAGACATATTTTTCCGTTTGGGGGAGTCATGGTCTGGGCAGGCATTATGATGGACAGCCACAAAGATCTCCACATCTTTGACACGGTTACCGGTCAAAGATACAGACACGAAGTCCTTGAGCGTGCCGTTGTACCGTACCTTGAGCGTAGCTTGTTTAGAGGTGATGTTGGTCCTGATTTCATATTCATGAATTATAAAGCGCTTCCTCACCGTGCGACCTTGGTCGACCACTTCATTCAAACTGCAGATATCCAGCACATGCATTGGCCTGCCAACTCTCCTGATCTGAATCCAATAGAGCATGTGTGGGATATGCTCTGGAGACATTTTGCAGCCCTGGATTACCCACCTGCATTACCCACCCATCAGGATTGAAAACTGCTCTCTGTAAGGCTTGGAAATAAATCTTTGATCACACAACTCATCCAGACCCTCATCGAAAGTATGGGAAACCGTTGTGCAGCATGAGTGGGTGGCTACCCGAGGTTTCCACATATCGTATTAAAGTGCAGTGCCACAATGTTTTAATCATTCTGTTTTACTGAGGTTGACACTCGTATTGTGACCCTTTTCTTTCAGCCCTTTTTTTTGGATAATAAAAGTTGTTATTATTCTTGTTTTGCGTTGTTTTCTTCTTCTACAACCCTATTACATTCGTACATCACGTTTCCTTTCATTCCGATGTAGATTTCCTGAAATTTTCACACAAACAGCAATTGTGCTTAACTTTTGAACATGAGTGTATATCACTTATATTATATTTACGGTTTTTACATTTCACTATTTTTTACTTTATATTTTAAATTCAAGAATTATGTTTTTAAGTGTGGCGTTAGTGTATGGTGTTAAATTTATCTTCAATTTCAATTACTTGCTTATAATGTAAATACATATATCAAGTAGTGTATGTATTTAGTCTAGTTCCTTATACTCCAATATTTGAATGTAAACATTGCAACGCCGGGAGAAAATGTAGGAGCATGAGCTGTTGTAATTTATAACGCGAGATGGCGCTGTGCGCGCCGATGTAAAATTAATTAAATCAGTGTGTGAGGAAAAGAAATTCTAAGTGAACTCTCCGGTGTGGCCTCGGAGTTTGTCTGCTTTGTTTTAATTGGAAACCGACCTGAATGTTCGGTTAATGTAATGCTTACAAAGTGCTAGACCAAGGCCAGTGTTAATAAAAATAGAACGTTCTAGAAAATTAACTGTGGTGGTATATATATATATTCACTACCTATATACCAGCTGCATTGTATATTATGTAGCATGCCCGAATCTTAAAGCCAGATATGCATTAGCTTATTTTATCTTGTTTCTTTTATGTTTAGTTAAAACTATTTGCTAAATAAACTGTTTAAGCCGTTAATCCTTTTTTTAACCAAGACAAGATGCACGTCGCAAACACTCATATTTGTCGAAAGTTTGACAATAGTATGGTAAATTATAGCGTGACTTACAGTAGATGAAACCCAGGACTTAATTACATTCGAGGCCCACTATTAAGTAGTTAAATATTTGAATGAATGAATGACATGAAGGTGGGTGGCTCCGGAAGAGCCCAGCACATCGACCAGAGGTCTATTGTACTACCCCAACAAGTGAAGGTCCTTAAGAAAAGAGACCAGTAGCCGAAGCAAAAATCAGCAGGCACTTGACAGGAATGTCATACAACTCCCAGGGCTCGATCACATGTCGACCCAAGTGTTCGAACCTATGGGCGGAGAACACCTCACATTCACAGAGAATGTGTACGGCAGTTTCTTCACTGTATTTGCAGCCTTGCAAAGCGAATCCTTCGTGACACCCATAATATTAAGGTGTCTTTTAAGGGTGCAGTGTCCAGTAAGGAGCCCGACAGCCCTTCTGATGCCAGATCTACTGAGCCTGAATAATTCCTTCTGACGTATGCTAGGGCAATTGCAATTGAGGATTTTCGCCTGCCTTTGGCCCTTAGTATTACGTCAGTTTTTGCACTGAAGCTTTCTGAAGATGTCATAGACAGTTCTTCTAGTTAGTCCATTGGGAACACCCAAAGCCGGCTCAGGACCAACAAAAGGAATACTTGAGCCTTTCCTAGCCAATTCATCAGCCAGCTCATTTCCTGGAATGCCCGAATGTCCAGGCACCCAGTAGAGTATGACTATATTATTGCTAGCAATATTACACAGTGCATTATAGCACTCCCAGACAAGGGAAGACGTCATAATAGACTTTCCTAAGGCCATAAGAGCAGCTTGGCTATCAGAACATATAAGAATCTGGTTGCTCCTATAATTTCTGTCATAGCAAATTCTACAGCACATTATAATAGCATAGACCTCAGCCTGAAAGACAGTAGTATGACTGCCTAGAGGGTAAGACATGTTAGTGCCATCATCCAGACAGCAAACACCAGCACCAGTACTGGTGCCAATCTTCGAACCATCTGTGTACCATACAATACAATTTTGTTTATTGTAGGTGGGAGTCCTCTTCCAGTCATCCCGTGAAGGGACCTGAATTACATAGGGCTTGTCAAATGTATATCGGACCTGTATACCATCAGATGGCATATGGAAATAAGGATGATTTATAACATTACTGTTGAGACCACTCCAAGATAAATACTTAGAATAGTCCTTCCAGTGTTTCAGATATTTAAGTCTGTTCATGCAGATTTGAGCCTCAGCTTCAATGTGCATGTAGAGAGGGTGCAATCCGAGTAAAAGTTCAAGAGGTGCAATGGGAGTGGTTTTCATGCAACAAGAGATCGCAGTACATACCATCCTTTGAAGCTTAATTAAATCTAATTTAGCAGTTTCACATCTGACTCTAGACCTCCAAATAATGGAGCCATAGGAGATGATGGGACAAATTACCATAGAGTAAATCCAATGGATAGCCTTGGAATTCAGACCCCAGGTTCTCCCAATAGCATTTCTACAAGACCAGAAGATTCTTTTGGCTTTAGTTATGCAGCATTCCAGGTGTCTCTTCCAGTTGAGACCCATGTCAAAGAAGATTCCTAAGAATTTTACCTCCTTGGAGCACATGAGCTTCTGACCAAAGAAGCGAATGTCTCTAAGGTTAAGAATGCGTTTTTTTGTGAACGCAACCATGGTTGTTTTCTGCGGATTTACAGAAAGTCCAGCATTTTTGCACCATGTCTCAACACCCCTAAGAGCGGTGGACATCATATCAGAGACAGTGTTACCAAATTTGCCTCTGGCAATGATGACAACATCATCAGCATATCCAACACAGGATACACCGGAACTAGTTAAGTTGTCCAAAAGAGAGTCTACAACTAAACACCAAAGAATTGGTGAAAGTACGCCTCCCTTCGGACAGCCTGCCAGAGCATGCACAGTCTTGTTGTCACCAAGCAAAGATGCACAGATATACCTATTAAATTATAGGTTCTTGATCCAACAAGAGATCGTCATGTCAACACCCTTCCTATCAAGAGCATGTAGGATGGTGTCAATAGGAACTTTATCAAAAGCACCCTCAATGTCAAGAAAAGTGGCTAGAGCAATTTCCTTGGCATTAAAGTTTCTCTCCAGAATGAGGGAGAGACTGTAGAGAGCAGAATCCGTAGATTTACCCGGTTGATAGGCATGCTGAGAGTTAGACAGAGGCATAGAAGGCAGAGTCACTTCCCTGATATACCTGTCAATGAGCTTTTCAATAGTCTTTAAAAGAAAAGACGTAAGGCTAATAGGCCTGAAGGATTTAGCCTCATAATAATTATCCTTACCAATCTTTGGAATAAAGAATACCCTTGTATGCCTCCAGGCAGAAGGTACATGACCAAAGGCAATACAAACTCTGTAGATTCTGCAGAGAATGTGAGCAAGCACCTTAATTCCCTCCTGAAGAAGGATGGGAATGATGCCATCCATCCCTGGAGTTTTATAGGGTTTAAAAGAGTTCAAAGCCCAATTAACCCTATCCAAAGTGACCACACTCTTAGCAATGCTCCACTTACTGCTGCTACAAGTAGAAGTGAGATGAGCAGCAGGAGTGGTGCTGTGGCAATTAGATTCAGAAACCGGAAAATGAACCCTGAACATTTCATCCAGGGTCTCTTCCCCAGTCCCAGAATAGCCACCATTAGGTAACCTAACAATATTTAGGTTGCAATTTCTGTCTTTTGACATGAGCTTGACCATTTTTGCAGTAGCAGAAACGTCTTTGATGCCATCGCAGTAGTTTCTCCAGGAGTTCCTCTTGGAGTCTCTGATTGCCTTATTGTAGGTAGTTAGAGCAGATTTGTAGACCTGCCATTCACCACTCTTTTTGGCTCTATTAAAGAGCTTTCTGCATTTGCTACGTAAGCAGCTGAGCTCTTTTGACCACCAAGGAACTAACCTTGGGGAGACAGCTTTAGTAGCCTTACAATTCTGGTAATATGAAAAGATAATAGATCGTTGCACGTGGTCAACGGCCAAATCTATTTCAGCTCTAGAAGAGTACTTACCAGAATGATCTGCAAGCTTTGAAAGAAGATCTTCTCTGTAAGAAACCCAGTTGGTACGTTTGGGGTTCCTACCTGCTGCCATGGTCAATTTTGTAAGACCTTTAACAGAAAAGGTGATTAAACGATGATCAGACAAAAATATATCATCTGAAACAGTCCAGTTTAAAACACAGTCATATGTAATATTGTTACATATACTCAAGTCGATGATTTCACGTCGATTTATTGTAACAAAAGTGAGCGAGTTGCCCTTATTGAGAATAAAAAGGTTGGAGCGGACAATGTGCTCCAAGAGATCATCGCCACGACTATTACAGTTACTACTGCCCCACACAGTGACATTGGTAAAAATTTCTCTTTCTTCATAAGGAAGATAAGCAGAAGCAAAGATGAATTCATCTAAATGCTGATTAGTTTTGAAGTTCACTCTGATGGCAACATTATCACCATCAAGGAATTCCACAAGGTGAAGAGCATTGAGTTTGTTACTAACAACAATACAAGCTCTAGGTCTGATACAAGATGTATCATAAAAGACATTGTAGCCCTTGATCCCAAGACCCAAAATTTCATTATTGCAGGTCCAGGGTTCCTGAATTAGAGCAATATAAGCCCTACCATCCATCAACCTCTTGCCAAGAATAGCAGAGGCAGAACGACTATGGTGCAGGTTGATTTGCACAACATGAAGACAGCCCATAAAAAGGAAAGAAACAAGGGCAGCAAAAAACTAGGAGGGAGTGGCCTTCCTAGTATCATGAGAATGATCAGCGTCAGGCACGTCATTCTCAAAATCCTGCATGCGTCTTTCCAGCTCGTCATCAGAAAGCAATGGATTAGTATACAGCATGTTATCAGAGCTGGAAGCAATTTCCAGTTCAACAAGCTTAGGTATCATTGTATCAACATTAGTGATACTCACCTGAGAGGAGGTTGCCTGATTTTCTGGCTGTACCTCCATCTCCATCTTCCTTTTGGGCCTTTCGTTTGGGTCCCGAAGAATCTTGAAGACTCCACGGTCCAAACCGGTGTGAGCAACAAAGTCAGCTCTGCGAATAGCATCCGCAGCCTCCGAGTCCACCTCGAAGATCCATCTTACAGAGAGGAGTTCCACAAAGTTTTGCAGAACCCGCCACTCCGGGCTTCAACTCCGGGTTGAAACGGTTCAGCCGTTTCAGCAAAACGCTCGGCTCTTTAGTGTAAACATCTCTGGTCTTGAAGGCCACCTTGACAGGTTTAGGTAGATCATTGACACTCAAGACTTTGAGTACCTCACCTAAACCCTGTCTGTTATTGTGGAAGGTTTTAATCCATTCCACAGTAGTTGCATCCTTGCACTGAAGCACCAAGGCTCCAGCATATAAACCAGAACCATGGATCTTCGGAAGTTGCTCACCAGTGGGTATCTCATCTATTTTACCGGGAATCTCCATCTGGTTGATGTCAACCTCTTCCTTGCTCAGCTTACGTGAAGGGAAGGAATCTTTAATGACTTCCATTTTTATAACCTGGATTGCCTGAGCATATGATCCAGGTTGGATGTCAGTCCTTGATCTCTTTTCATTGACCAGATCTCTTGGAGAGAGTGTGGCTCTATCCGACCTAAGTCGTTTGGTGCCTCCGACCTTCTCTTTGACAGCACCAGCTTTTGCAAACTTCTGGTCTAGCTGCCTAGGAATGCGCCTCCTCCTGCGCCTCTGTGCTTTTGTGAGTACTTCCTGCGTCTCAGCCATAGTTTCAGTGTGTCGGTTACCAAGGCTCGAGACTCCACTTTCTTCCACAGCCAGACTGCAGTTTTCCTCCTTTTTACCAAGATTCAACCCCAGAGGGGCTGTCTCAATGGCTGATTGGGAATCACACGAACGTGTAACCAATCCGTCAACACTTTCTCTATGGCAGCATGGAGAGCTAGGAAATGGAACATCTAGAATCTCCATGCTGTATCCACTAATGAGAAAAACCACGGATTACTTCCAGTTTGATCAGAGCCCCCGCTAGGCCCCGTCTCCCCACACTTTTCTAACGTGAAAAGTGTAACCGCCGGAGTCATTCGCAAAGCTGGATGATGAGGAGCGGGCCATAACGTGCGCCAGGTGCACAGGGCCCAGAGATCAACAAGGATCCAAGGGGGATTTCCAAGGTTAAATATTTACTTATTTCGTAAAAAAATAAATAAATGTTTAGAGTAAATGGCATAATGAAAATATGTAACACACAGCATCAGGACCGGATTAAGGCCCAGAGATGCCCACAAACGATCGAAGCGTGCCCCTAAACCGCCACTCCCCTTCCCCATAAAATATACTTTCCTCGTTTCTTTACACTTGTTTAATGTCTTGAATTTGATGGAATTATTTTCAATTGAATTATGAAGTATTTTATACAGTTTTGTACAATTATTTGATATAGTCATGCGAATTTTCGGAAGAAACGGAAGTAACATCTCCAGAACCGGACGAAGAAATCCTCAATAAACCTCTATCCCTTCTAAAGTAGATGCTGCAATCATTGGAAAGGCATTATTTAAACTGTATCTGTAGCCAATCCTGAAAACTAGATAATGCAAGAAAAATGTAAACTTTTTAATCAGAAGTGTCATCTGGAAATGAAAATCCTTAGTGTGACAGTTACCTCTACTCCTACCAGAAGTTGATGCTAAATCCATATCATTCATCATCTAATCTCTGCTTATACTGCTAATTATTTATAAAATAGGCGTTTCATGAAAAAATTTTAAGCCAGATGTTAAAGCCCTTAGTGAATTTCTCTAAATCCTAATTAACTTAATTCTAGGTCCATATTAATCATCATTAAGGCTCTAAACATACCCGATTGTTAGAAATAGATGCTTCAAGGGAAAATGACAATGAAGTAGAAAGCCTTATTAACCCCCCCCCCCCTAATCCCATAAAGAATTTGAGGATAAATCCATATCAGTCTTTATCTAAGCTCTATATAGCCGAGACTGAAAAATATATGTTGCAAAGAAAAATCAAATTTTTGAATGGGAATTGGCATTCTAGAACAGGAAGTAGAAATCCTCAACATTTAACCTTATCTGAATTTGATGCTAAATCAATATCAGTCATCCATAACCAATCTTGAGAAATAGATGTTTCAAAAAATTATTTGAACCAGAAGTGGAAAAAAACCCGGAAGGGAACAATTTTATTAAACCACCCTATCTACTCCAAAATTTAATGCGGAATCCATATCAGTTTTCTTTTAAGTTCAATAGCCAATCTTGAAAAATATATGTGGCACGGTTTTAGACAGAAAAATTGACGTGACAGAAACTCTTTCAGATGAAAACAGTTTTGTATTACTAAAATATTGAAAATAATTTTGCACATTTTTAAATGGTACTATATTTTTGACAAAATAAGTATACATTTTTAATTTTTATCTATAAGTTTCGGTGATATAATCGTCCAAATGTTTACAAATTTCGTAATGCTCCGATTTCATCCAGATACCCCAACCTTACAGAAAATTGTAAGAGCCTTAACGCTTTCCTCCAGATCTGCTTCCCTTGTCCAACCAGGAGCGCTCCACGAATTGCCACACATATTTGTGCCACGTCTTTTGTTTGTTTCGTCTATCCTCCAATTTAGAATACATTCGATTCAGCGTTGGGCCCTGAGTTCCTTCCTCAAGTGTTAATAATCTTCAAATTTCCAATTTCAATTCAGTCAAAGATACTCAATGGAATTATTCATAATCGATTTGAATCATTAACAGCAGTTCTTTCCAAATTTTCACCATCGAATCTGTTGATTCCTATTAAGCCATTGTCTTCCACAACTCAAACCATACGACTTCAATTTACTGTATTGAAAGCAATTAAGTAATTGCCAGTCATCCCATGTTGGCTTCAACTTCAATCACTTCAACTAACTTATTGTTTCCAATATAAGCAATTACCACCGATAAATCATCCACAGTAGGCTTCATCTTAAGCGACTTCAAATAACTATTGCTTCCCATAAATCAATTGCCACCGTCAATTATCTTCAGATAAAGCTAACTTAAGCGACTCCAATTAACTTATTGTTTTGAATATAATCAATTTCCACCGAACAGTCATCTTCAGTTAATGTCAACTTAAACGATTTCAACTTACTTATTGCTTCCAATACAATAAATTGCCGCCAATTAGTCATCTGAAGTGAATTGCATTGGTTTAATCAAAGTCAATCGATTCAAATGATCTAAATTGAAATTTAACGAAATCAACGACTCGAAATGACTTTGATTATTTCTATTGTTACTTTTGATCAACTTGAAACCCGTCAAAGTTGAATATGGACGATTCGGGAACCCAAAAGATAATAATTTTTTTTTTCTTTTATATCAGTGACATTGAGTTCTGAAAAAAAACTAGTAATGAAATATTTTTTATTTATATTTTATTTTACAGATCAGTCAACAATGAAATTTTGCAACAAATTATATACATTATATATACTATATATACATATGATACTCTAGGGGCATAGTATTTACTATTATACGATCCCAATTAGTAAACAATTTCGTCAATTCGCAAGATTTTCAAAAAGTTTTCGAGGGGGCGATATTGGGTTAAATGTATCTCTAAGGTCAACCTATTTAAACATATTTTAAAAATGGATTTTGAAGAAAAAATAATGAGTAAATGTCTTTCGCTCTCCAGTTTGTTCTTCAAATTTGACTCTCTTGTAAATAAGTTTAACCATCCCTGAACTAAACTCTATTCATAGACGATTCTGAGAAAAAGCTGTTTCAAGGGAAATGAATATTTACACTGAGACATCCAGAACAGGAAGTGTAAATACTCAGGAAGTTCCTCTACCCCGTCCAGAATGTGAAACTAAATCCATATCAGTCGTCATCTAAGCTTTATCTATAACCAAACTTAAAAAATAGATGTTGCAAGGCAAATGAAAATTTATGAATCGGAAGTGAGATCCACCCCTAGTACATGAATTGGAAATCCTTGGGGAGCTTATATCATCTAATACACGGGTGTAATCTTCTAATCTACGAAAATATATTTTTTAATCCACAAATATATAAGTAGTACGGATAAATCTTCTATTACAATTTTAGCTCTTGATGTTAGCATATATTGATTGCATTTTTTATTTTCTGTAAATTTGTTTCGAAACTGGATCAGGATGTGTTATTTTTAAGATTTGCCTGTGAAGATAATTTTGTATAACAAGAAAATAGATCCTTAGTTCCTTTTTAGAAGCATAATTTAAATATTTTAATAGTATATTTTGAATAACAATGTCATTTAGAATGATATAGGATGTTTGTGAATTTTATGTTTCATAATATTGTATTTTCCGAAGAACCGGTATACCACCATTAGAAGGAATAAGAGCAGTAACGCCTTAGTTTATTCCACAGATACTTTACTTTCTTTGAAAAGCTCCTTTTACATGCTGTCTAAATTGATTTACTTTCTGGGGTTTTGAAATCTTCTTCGAAGCAACAAATGTTGTACGCCCACTTTTTCAATACAAAATTGCAAGCGGAATGTGCGCCAGCTGTTGCGGCTTTAATGCAACCTATTTTATTCCACGGTAAAATGGCGCAGTTTAGAAGATTTTTCTAACAGTTAATTTAATCATTTCGCTGTGTCTTCCGTAAATAAATTTGACAAAATGTAACAATCACCAAGGAGTCCTTTTTGTAATGGCAGAAGAACAATGTGCTAAGAAAATATTTTTATTAAACATTATGTTAGGATGTTCCTTACTTTGCCAAAGAGTTTTTTTGCTACTAAAATTTTTATATATTCACTCTAATTTTATTCTAAATGATTACAGATACTTCTGTGTTAAATTTGAACATAATCAAATTTATTTGTCCCGTTCTGACATCACGTCGAATATTCTGGTTTATGTACATTTTTTACCCGGGAAGACGCACAGAAATCTTTTAAAGAGAAAAAATTCAGAAGGAAGCGGTGCATCGCGTTTATTAACATACTAGACACTGTGCCAGCGTTGCTCGGAGCTTAAAATGACAAGACGTAGCGTAGCCGTGTGTGTACCCTCCCAACAGTTTTTTTTCTTTTATTTTTGCTATAAGTGAGTGCATTGTTAAAACGTATTTTGGTATATAGGAATTCACTATGATTTCGTGTGTAATATTTATCAAAGGCTTGAATCCTAAATCCCATGTAACGCCAGGTACATATTTTGGTAATCAAAATAAAATAAAATACTCTTGCGTGGGTGGCTACACCGCGACCGCCCATTTTAAATCCCGGGCAACGCCGGGTACATTTTCTAATGTCCAATAAATAAGCGCCCACTACTTAAATTATACAGATAGAGATAACAACATTCAACCTTCAAATCGTCTGTATTGAACTAAAATTATTCTCGCGACACAAATAAATGAAAATACTGGAAATCGCAAAAAAGTTTTTTAAACCCGTAAATCATTGCTATCTCTACGAATTTTCATCCAATGTCAGTCAATTTGTAACACATTATTCATAATTATAATCTAATACCAAATGAAAAACAAAATAGGATGACATCTTTTGAATTCAGATTTAGAGAACCCAAAAATATAAATGCACTTGTTGCGATCAATTATTTGTTGCCTCTAGACTAAATGCCTGGCAAACTGCTCGATCAGACAAGACGATCGAATCTCCGAAAGCGAATCTCCGACTGCAAATCTCCGGAAGCGAAGATGGAATAGATTTAGTTTGACAAAATTGTGAAAATCGTGGTTGTAGATTGATAAAATTCATAACTACAAAACTAATTCGAATTTAAAAGCATAACACCGAAATTAACATATTCTGGTCCTGAAGTACTAGTGTGTCAAATTTCATGGCCATACGATGTGTGAATTTTCCTCTACAGGCTACATGCACAGAGAGAAAGACACACATACATTTTCCTTTATTATGTAAGAAGCGTATTACAATAATTTACATAAGTAAAATAATAAATCTACTGATCTGACTATACTTTTTTTAATGCTTCTTTTTTGCAATCTGGATAAAGTCGTTTATGTTCTTCAGTACAACGCATACAGTATTGTTTTTAATCCTCTTATTTTTATTAACTTTTTGTCAAAGTAAAAACATTTTTAACGACTACATTGCTCTAAACATCCAATGAGCTCGATGCATTTTACTACTCGTAGACGGGCGAATTTTAAGTTTCTTCGTCATATCTCTATCCAAACACATATTTGATAGCTTCATAAATTTACGATAATAATTTATTAATGCAGTTTTAAACAACTTATTTGAAAAGTCTAAAATCTCCCATATTTCGAGTTCAATTCACTTATAGTATTTCTTATCACTTCTTGGTCACTTTGAATATTACTAGTATTTATTTTTCTCATTTATTTCTTAGCTGTTTTAGAAGAGGAATCTGGACTGTGTATTGCTTCAGGCACTTTACATTAAAATATACTGGCCAGAACAAGTTCACAAATGTGATGCAGGCAACGGAAAAACAATAAACATCGTCCTAGCTTTTCTTCAATAATATCGCAAAAAATATCTGAACTGCGTATTGCTTCAGGCACTTTATATTCAAAACTACTGCGCAGAACAAGTTCATAAATGTGATGTGGATAATGGAAAAACAAATATCTCCCCAACTTTTATTCAATAATATCGTAAAGAATATCTGTACTACGCATTGCTTCAGGCACTTTACATTCACAAATACTGAGCAGAATAAGTTCATAAATGTGATACGGGCAATGGAAAAACAATAAATCTCGTCCCAGCTTTTTTTCAATAATATCGCAAAGAATATTGGACTGTGTATTACTTCGGGCACTTTGCATTCAAAAATAGGCTTACCAGGTTTAAATGTTCATAACAAGTTCATAAATGAGATGCCGGCAGCGGAAAAACAATAAGTATATCCCAACTTCTGCTGCATAATATTGCAAGCATCATTCCCAGTCTTAGATGTAGCTGTGTCACAACAGGGGGCCTGAACATTTTCTTCCAAAACCCAATCTTACAAAATACTCCAACCAGCTTGTGCTTGCTCTTTAACAGAACAATTGAGTAATTTTGAGATTCATATGTGACTGCAACAAGGATCCGTTCCTCTTTAGAATCTCTGACATTTAAAACTGGTAATAGTTCACTATCTCAATGAACCATAACAAATTGAGACATAGTTTTCTCAAAAGCATAGTTAAACTGCACACGTTCCTTCCTCAATTTTCACGGTATCAATAAATAGATGACTTGTTAATAGGTAATTGATCACTACTGTGTCCTAATGCTACAGCCGCCTGAAGAGCATAAATTGCACCGCGTATACATAACTTTGACTGCTACATCATTTACATAACTTAACTGACATCTATCTAGTGCGACGGCGAGTTCATGCAGCATAAATTCCGTCCCTCCACGTTTACCATCATTTCTGATTTGCAAATTCTATGGTAATTTTGAAACGAATTCACAATCTTCCGTTTCATCTGCTCTGATTCAACTTCTTCGAAATTTTCAAATGATGGGAATAGTTAAGGTGTTAGCGGTCGAATGTAAATTTTCCGTTGACTTTCTTGCTACTAATTTTTTTTTTTGCCTTATTCCTTAATGCGCAAACTTAATGACCATACCGGCTAGAGGACCTATTTGTCCTACTTTTCTGTAGCACATAATAATTGACTTATCTTCTTTTATTACTTTCCTTATATACATAATGTATAAGGAAAGTATTGTGACGGGGTCGAAAATTCGAAATCGAGTTTTCGACGGGAGAGCACGTTTCAAGCATCCCTGATCACGAATCAAACATTTTTGAAGTGATGTCTGTGTGTGTGTGTGTGTGTGTGTGTGTGTGTGTGCGTGTGAAAGTATGTGTGTGTGTGTGTGTGTCAGTGAGTCTGTGGAGACGATAACTGACGAACGAATGGACCGATTCGAACCAAATTTTGTACAAAAATCACAATCCGTAAACACTGGAAGCCTATTGCTTTTATACGTAATCGAATGTTCAGAACCCCCCTAAATTTTCGAATAAAATTTTGAAGAAATCGTAAAAAAATCAAAACCTCTAATAAAGTTACGCAAATAGACATTTCTTATGTAATTTTTCATTAGAAAACGATTGACATAAATTTTAGAACGCTAACATGAACCGTTCTTGAGATATTGTACATTTTTCAAAAAAATTATTAAAAAGTCATATAAAATGAAAAAAAAATATTTCCTATTGAGAAACATGTTTACTTTTCATATCTAATACCATGCGATAAATTGGATGACATCATTCTCGTGGATCTAGTTCGTTCCATTCATGAAAAAAATACTTTGAGTAATACTTTTGTATTTGAACGCCAATAGTCATTTATCTGCTGTAAGATAAACTTATTTCTTCGTCCATAACGATTGGCGAGATTTTGGCGACGAATTTGGCGGAATGTCGCCAACTTGGCGACTTTTTGAAATGCTGCCAAATTAACGAAAATCTCGCCAAATGGATAAAAATGACGCTAAATCAATGAAAATGGCGAATAATTGTCGAAAATTCAATATCTTGGAATGAATATTAGTATCTACTATAAGAAAAACCTATTTTTTTTACTGTAAAAGTAATGAATTCATTACATTATATAAGGAAAGTCATGTGTTGCCCACATCAGATTTTTTTAATTATCTCTCGAGCATTTGCATGTGCTACATCAAATTATCCAATTTCTTTAGGAAATCTTATTCACGCTTCTTAATAATATGTCATGATTGTTTGCATTTCTCGAAAGTTTTTCCATTCGTTATATAGTTCCAATAATTTTTTGTGCAGTTTCTTGTGCAGCAAAACTGGTCCGACTGGTCCAACGGATTGGACCAGTCAGATGCTTGGCACATAAATAAAATCAAATTGTTGAAAGAACGATATTTTTTCATTGGTCCAATCATAGGTTAAGATGTGCCTCATAGCATCGATTATTACTTTCCTTATATACATAATGTATAAGGAAAGTATTGTGACGGGGTCGAAAATTCGAATTCGAGTTTTCGACGGGAGAGCACGTTTCAAGCATCCCTGATCACAAATCAAACATTTTTGAAGTGATGTCTGTGTGTGTGTGTGTGTGTGTGTGTGTGTGTGTGTGTGTGTGCCAGTGAGCCTGTGGAGACGATAACTGACGAACGAATGGACCGACTCGAACGAAATTTGGTACAAAAATCACAATCCGTAAACACTGGAAGCCTATTGTTTTTAAACGCAATCGAATGTTCAGTACCCCCTAAATTTTCGAGTGAAATTTTGAAAAAATCGTCAAAAAATCAAAATCGCTAATAAAGTTACGCAAATAGACATTACTTATGTAATTTTTCATTAGAAAACGATTGACATAAGTTTTAGAATGCTAACATGAACCGTTCTCGAGATATTGCACATTTTTAAAAAAAATTATCAAAAACTCATATAAAATAAAAAAATATATTTTCTATTGAGAACCATGTTCACTTTTAATAAGTAATACCATGCAATAAATCGGGTGACATCATTCTCGTGGATCTAGCTCGTTCCATTCTTAAAAAAAGATACTTTGAGTAAAACTTTTGTATTTGATCGCCAATAGTAATTTATCTGCTGTAAGAATAACTTATTTCTACTTCCATAACGCTTGGCGAAAATCTGGCGCCGGTTTTTGGCGGAGTGTCGCCAACTTGGCGACTTTCTGAAATGGTGCCAAATTAACGAAAATTTCGCCAAATGGATAAAAATGACGCTAAATCAATGAAAATGACGACTATTTGTCGAAAATTCAATATCTTGGAAAGAATATAAGTATCAACTATAAGAAAAACCTACTTTTTTACTGTAAAAGTAGTAATTTGATTACATTATATAAGGAAAGTCATGTGTTGCCCACATCAGATTTTTTTTTTCAATGGCGAGGCAATTGACTCTTTCATCATTCGCCCATATACCGGCCAGAACCGTGAACCTGTTAGCCGTCATATGACGTTTCCCCAGCACACCAATGGGGGTCGGAACACATTGTGCTCAACGACACAACATCCATGCCTGGAGGTGGGACTCGAATCCACAACGCGGCAGCCGAACGATCGCTAGGAAAAGCTTGCCTTTGACCGTTCGACCACCGCGTCGGCACATCGATTAAAATAGTCATATAAAATTTTGTAAGATTTTCTTCACATTTCCAAGGAATATCATATCTACAGACAGAATGCAGATATCATTGTAAATATGATTAATTCGTATTCGGGAATCCTCAAAATGTGCACATCCGTCAAACCCTTATAGTAGTATTTTTATTCCGTCACAGTGTTTTCTCCTTTTGCATATACTATATATTGTCTAAAAAATAAAGAGAATATCACATTCGCTCATTGCTCGGAGACATTCTTCAAAAGCTTCTCTTCATATTTTTAAATTGATCTACTTTGCGAAGTTTTTGAAAGAACCTTCAATGCAACGTATATTTATTCCCACTTATTGAATTTAAAATTGCTAGGTGAGCGTTTCTTAATCCGGCATCTGCTGCGGCTTTAATGGAATTTATTCCCCGGAAAAATTCCGCGTTGTAGTATGGTTTTGTGATATATTATTTAATGAAATGATTCTGTCATGTGTCTTGGAAACAAAAATGTTTCGAATAATCTAAATTTAACAAAAGATTTATGGAGTCTCCATATGATGGCAAGGAGTGCGCACTCATCATTTTTGACGGAGCTATTAATATCTGTTATACTCTTTCGTACACTTTGTAAAGAACCTTGCTGTCCCCATTTGGAAATCGAACCATGAATCTTCATATCACTGGCAAGCTGAAGCTCTAACGTTGAGTTTCTGGGACAGAATTGCAACCTCTTATAGTCGAAGTCTGCATTCTCCACCCTCTAATGCCAGATTGGACGATCGGACTGAGCACCTCTTGCTATTTTTACTTTAGGTTGTCCTCCTACTGCTAGTTTAATCCTCCAGGTCAGCTCTGTTACGTGGAAATACCACACATCCGGTATGAACGCGAAAAAGGCCGTCATCGCATATGAAAGCTAATAAATATAAATTAAAACAAGTATCTAAAATGAAGAGACTTATTTTATAACAATAACAAAATATTTATTTAGAGAAAACATCTAATATCACTTTAACATTTATAATTCACATACAAAATCCTTAGTGTAATACATTGATTAAGATATTTAAATTCCCTTAACTCACTCGTCAAAGTACGAGTTTACCATCTATAACCTATCCAGATAAATTCTAACCTTATCTAGCGTGCCATTGTCTTTTAGCACAGGCTAACCTAAGTAGAGGGTTGAGAGAGCAAAATAAGCAGTCACGCAAGTTACGTATAGAATTGGGCCTACCTCTGCCATCGTTGAAGATCACGGGCTGTCGGGCTCTTTGTCATGGAGAAAGTCGTTACCGCTCGTCGCCTCCTGCGACCAGTCTGTCTCACTTCACAAAAACCAAGTCCACGATTTCAAAATTTTATACTTCAAAGTTCCTCTCTCTCTCTGCCCCCTCTACAAGGCGCCCCTGTCTGTAATTAAACAAGTATATTAAAAACTACGCTTTCCAGCTATATTACTGGCCAAGGTCCCTCTTGAAATATTAGGTATCTAGCCTCTTGTTTTTACATGAAGAAAGTTCTTACGATTCCTTTCCCAGGGTCTCCATGATATATCTTGACCTTTTGGGTCAGCTGGGTCAGCCGTTCGTACAGCATGAGATTCTCCCTAGAAATTGAGTAGTACCCATACTTCATATCTGTGCCCGGTGCAGCTGCGTTAAAGGGACAGTTATAATAATTGCCTCGTTGTTTGAGGGGACGTCTTCTAAGGTCGATTCCCTCCTCTGCAATTGCAATGTTACATTGGGATTGTAAAATTCCATGTAACAAGCTCCCTGCCTAGTCGTTAACCTTTTGATTTTTGAAACGGTGCTGAATATATCGTAGTAAATTAAATTCGTGCTAGCCGTACTAGGGTCACTTTCAGTACTCCGACAACTTTGTAATAATCTACATGGTTCATTTATTCGGGAAACATTGTAAAGAACTTTGTTGCCCCAATCGGGATTCGAACTACGAATCATCTTACTGGCCAACCGACGCTCTATCAGTGAGCTACTGGGATGGAATTGCATAATTTTCTCTTCGAAGTGTAACTTATTCTGTAACTTATTTTGTACAGTCATACAACCTTTCAAAAAACCGAAAGTGACATCTCTAGAACCGAACGTGGAAAGCCTTACTGAAATTGCCTATCCCCTCCGAAATTCAGTGCTGAAACCATATCAGTCATCAACAAAGATCTATGTATAATCAATCCTGAAAAATTGACCCTCCAAGAAAAATGTATATTATTCAATTGACAGTGACATCTTCAGAACATGAAGTAGAAATCTTTAGTGAAACCTCCTAACCTCTCCAAAGTTTGACGCTGAATTCATATAAGTCATCATCTAAGATCTATTTATAAACAATTTTGAGGTGTTGTAAGAAAAATGTATTTTTTTTATTCGAAATGACATCTCCAGAACCGGAAAAGAAAATCCTTAGTGTGCTAACTTACCCTCGCCAGAATTTGATATTGAATACTTACCAATCATGCTCTAGCTATAGTCAAACCTGAAAAGTAGATATTTTAAGTAAAGTGAAACATTTTAAACCGGAAATGGAAATCTCGATTGAACCCCCGTTCCCTTTTGAAATTTGATGCTGAATCCCTATCAGTCATCATATAAGCTCTATCTATAGTAGATCCTGATAAATAGATGTTTCCAAGAAATATTTTTAGTAAAAACAACAGTACTGCAACATTTTAACCTCCAATAATAAAGAGAACTGTATATCTGGAACAATTTTATAAATAAAAATACTAGTAACCAGAATTTGACAACAATATTTAAAAAAGTTTTACACATTTTACGGCTCCTTTTTATTTGATTTTTGCCGCTTTTCATACAAAATTTCAACAAAGCTTCTAACGCAAATATTTAATTTATTACGCCTCATTACTTCGGTTTTAACCATTCTTTTAATTGAATAAACACGAGAAAAATTCTAAAATTTAAAAATGACACTATTGTGCCGTGGATGATTTATAGAACAAAATTTGGCATAGGACAAATTTTGAGATAATTATGCATAAAAGGGTTTACTTGTGGCTCACTGATCACGAGGCTTAATAGTTTCAATTATTATTAAGAAAAATAGCCGCTATATAATATTTTTTGCTCGTAATGTCATTAGCCTTACTCCCTCACCAAGGTACATTGTACATTGGTACATTGTACATTGGTACATTGGTACATTGTCAAGTATGGTATCTGTGGTGCGCGAAAAATAAAATATTATTTATTATTAAATTCAAAGCGCATTTTGGCATGGTCGTGAATTACTCGTATTAGGGGACTTATCATTATTGTACATTGCTTTGTTGTGCCGCTATATAAAACCCTCCAATTATTTACCTTTTGCTTGAGTCCTGTAAAGGAATATTAATTAATATGTTACTAAATGGATTACGCCATTTTAACTTTAACAATAACATTTATTAACCCGTAAAATACTTAATTACTTAATTTACGACAACTATTCATATTATTAATTAAACGCCTTACAACAATTCTTCTCATTAATTATTGCGGCGGAGGGACCATGTGAGACCAGCATGAATAAAATTACTTAAAATGTGTCTACGACCTTTGATTGCCGATGAACACATACCTTCAAATCTGTCTTGTACTTTGTCACCACCAGGTACTGCGCCGATCATATTACTGGAATAGAGTCGAAGTACTTATTCACCAGACGTAATTCGACGATCCTACGGTACTGCTGGCTCGACACTCGTACTTGGGTCATTCTCGTAGTCGACACATCTTTCTAAGTTTCGTGCACCTTGATTTCGAGCTGTTAATCTCTTACATTTTTTTCCAAGTCTAGTCATCTTGTGCTTATGTCACAGGTTGTGGCTCTCATCTCCGGACTGTCACTCCCACTTTGCTGTCATTTGCGGCCTTGAGGGAAACGCTACAAGCTTCATCGGAATTGGCTAGTCTTTTATCCAATGTCGTTCTTTACATTATTTTAAGAGTTTGTTCAACCCCTCTGCCTCGAGGTCCCTATATTTATGAGTTTCTCCGACCTTGTGAGTTCACGTGTCGTAAACACAGGCGTCATCGAGACTGGGGTATTGTTTTGACGTTTCAGATACAATGAATTTACTGGCATAAAACTGTCTCAATAACACAGCACTTAGTGTCAGATCTATTTCTGGTCTCACAGTATCAATCGAAATATTTTTCAAGCCCTTTAAAGTGCAGTGTAACGCGTTATAATTGTAATCATTTGTACTCATGATACCCATTTTTTAAGATTTTTCTTGTAACATTCGAAAAAAAAATTAATCACTAAAAATCAGATTCTGGCTTGAGAAAGTCGAGTTGTGCCACACTACAGTTAATTTTTATAAAATTTGAACAGTTCATTTTTGATTTTTTTGATTTTGAATTTGGATTTTTTTGAATTTGATTTGATTGATTTTTTTTTTTTTTTTTTAAATTTGAACATTTTTTGAATTTTTTTTTATAAAATTTGAAATTTTGAAAATTTGACATTTGATTTTTTTTTGTTTGAATTAGAACATTTCGGAGACAAGGTACTTTTAGAAAATGTGAAAAGAAAAAGGAAAGAAATTGATTTTTGATTTCAGCTAGGTTTAAGTGTCCATTAAAAAGAGATAAGCGAATATTGAATGTTTGTGAAGCCTGCGACAGATGATGCATTGTGTGCTACAGAACATTATTACACTCAATTTTATTTTGTAATATCGTACAACTAAAAAGCTCCATCATTACTCAAAAATAACCTATTCAAAAACCAATTCTTATGTAAAGAGAAAGTATAGTATATGTATGGATACAGTACATTCAAAGAGAAATTATTTTATTGGTAAAAGCATGCAACAATCAAATGTTAATCGATTTATACATTTCGAGCAACCCTGCATATTTATAAACTATTTTTCCAACGATATCTCAGTGTATAAGTCTAGCATCACGCAAGAAGCGTGATAGCCATCAAAATAATTAAGATATTTCTACAAAATTTGGCGCGTTTAAGTTAATCAATAACAGTACTAAGCCTATATAGAGTTTCAGCCTGAACAAACCATAAGCAAGCTCTAATATTTATTGCTCATGATTATCAAATTGGATCATTAAACATTGAAAGTAAAACGTTGGATAGAACTGTTGGATCTTTCCCTACAATTCACACACTATAAAACATTTAAAACATTTGCAAACATGTTACTGAAAGATTCAGGGTAATTAGCTGTCCTTACTGGGGAGTAAGGTTCCTGATATTTATGATAATATACGTATATATATAAATACAAAACAATTCTGATGTTGGAAGCACATGACTTTCCTTATATAAAGCAATTAATTTATTTTTTAACGGTGAAAAAGTGATAAAAAGATCCACGACACAGTGTTTGCAATGTTAAATTGTACATTTGGCACTTTTCCGGATAATAACATGTAAAATTATTTCACACCCAATTGACTTATATTTTACGCAACTCTAAATTAACAATTATCAATATTGATATCATCCTCAATAAGCAATAGAGTCCAGATATTTAAATATTTTAATAAAAATTTATCAAACAGGTGTCATGTTTGCAATTTTGACAATATCTTCGTCAATGTAGGACTAAATATCGCCAAGTTAGCGATATTTAGAAGAGCATTTCTTATATAATAAAATGTATGCCGATCATATGATGGAATTAAAAATTTGCAAAACCATTTGCATCCCCTTTGGCGTCATTTTTATCAATTTGACGACATTAGTATGAATTTGATGACATATTCATTTGGAAACAGTTTCGTCATTTAGCAATATTTTAAAAAGTCGCTAAGTTGGGGATATACCGCCAAAATTAGTCGTCAGAATTTCGCTAAGCGCTACAGACAGAGAAATAGGTTGTTATTATAGTAGAATCTTGTATTCTTTTCTAAATATTGAATTTTCATCAATTAGTTGTCATTTTCATTGATTTAGTGTCATTTTTATCAATTTGGCGACATTTAAGAAACTCGCCAAGTTGGCAATATACCACCAAATTCGGCGCTAAAATTTTGTCATGGTCGGATAAATTAGTTATTCTTATAGTAGACAAACGACTAATGAAGTCAAAATACGAAGCTATTACCCAAAATATATTTTCTTATAGTAAGTAAATTCCTATTTTCTTTCCAAGATAATAAATTTTCATTAATTAGTCTTCATTTTCATTGATTTAACGTCATTTTTTATCAATTTGGTGACATTTATATCAATTTGGAGATATTTTCGTCAATTTGACAACATTTAAAAATCTAGCCCAGTTGGCGATATTCTGCTAAATCCGTCACCAACATTTCGTCAAACATTGTGGATAGAGAAATAGGTTATTTTTAAGGCAAGTAAACCACTAATGGCGTCGAATTACAAAACTATCACCCAAAATGTCTTTTCTCGTGAATGAAACGATCTAGATCCACGAGAATGATGATAATAAATTTATTGCATAGTATTACATATGAAAAGTGAACAGATTTCACAATAGTTAATACTTTTATTTTAATTTTATGTAATTTTCGATAAATTTATTTGAAAAATGTACATTATTTCGAGAACGGTTCATGCTAGATTTCTAAAGTTTATGTCAATCGCTTTCTATTGAAATATTACATAAGAACTGATTTTTTGCGTAACTTTATTGCATGTTTTAATGTTTTATGATTTTTTCAAAATTTTTTATTCAAAATTTAAGGGAGTTCTTAACACTCGATTGCGTGTAAAAACAGAAGGTTTCCAGTATTCACTGAATGTGATTTTTGTACCAAATTTTGTTCTGCTCGCTTCATTCGTTCGTGAGAAATCGTCTCCACACACACATACACACACACACTCACACACACACACGGCCATCACTTCAAAAGCGTCTGATTCGTGTTCAGGTATGCTTGAAACGTTATCTCTTATCGAAAACTGGAGTTTGAATTTTCGACCCAGTCACAATACTTTTCTCATCTACACTAAGGAAAGTAAAAACGCTTCGGAATACGATAATTCACTAAAAGAAATGAAACTGGAATTTTCATGAACGCCAGTAATTGCGGCTTTTCTTATCAGTTTGCCGAAATTATGAACAAAGTAGCTGAAAAAATGAGCAAAGGTTTCAGAATGTTTTGCAGTGTAGCAGATCAAAAAGGAAAGTATTGTGATGTGGTCAAAAATTCAATCCTCGAATTTAGATGAATCGATCTTCGATAGATCCTCATGTTTCGAGAATGCTGAATGCGAATTCATCATTTTATTCTATGATGTCTGTGTGTTTATCTGTCTATGAGTTTGTGTTTCTTTCGACCAATATATTTTGAACAATTTATTAAAATCGAAAAAACTTTGGTATAACTATTTCAATCAGTGAAAGTAAGAGGTCTTTTGACTTGATAAAAGATAAAATAAATAAATAATTAATTAAAAAGTTATTGCTTTGAAATTTCTTTTACCCCGAATTGGATGGACACCAATAACTAAAAACTATCACAAATCGCTCTCGCGATATTAAAGATATTACTTATTCACACTTTAAGCGCTATATATCTTGAACAAATCAAGCATATTTTGGGAATTTTATTCCAATAAATAAATCTTAGAAGTATATTTATTATTGGAGAGTTCAGACCAAGGAAACACCTTAAATTTTTCAAAAACAATGTTGTTTTAAATTGAAAAAATAGTGAAAGCACAGCAACGTGCTTTCACTATTTCTTATAACGTTAATATTTGTTATAAAGATTGTGAGTTTATAATTAGATTTTATTTAGAAGGAGATGGTATAACTTATGGAATGATATAATGCAAACGTTTTTTAGATATTGCGCTTAAACGTCAACATAATCATCAACCTAAACAAGCCGTTTAAGATCAACCCGTAAACATCAGCCTTACATGGTAAAAATCATAAAAAAAATATTTCACTAATGCTTTGACATACTTTTATTCTAAAAACGTGAAACTATTTTTAGTAGTTATAATGAGTCATTCTCGAAATATTAGAAATTTTAATTTTTCACGGGGGGCGCGTTAAGCGACATAATGAAATTCAGTTTGTTGATATTATTCGGTAACAACAATCAGCCTATTGATTTTTAGCGAAATCTAATTATAAGATATCTCTGTTTTATTGTTTTACACAAAATCAAATTTATTAATTTGTATGGAAAGTTATGTATTGGTCACATCAGATATTTTATTATATAATTCTGTGTGCTATGACGGAATCTAAATACATCTGCTGCTGATGTTCGAAAACATCTTTTACATTTTTAATAATATTGAAAACGGATAGGAAACATCAAGCAGAGTTGAACATTAGTTTACTCCCCAAGAGATTTCTTCAAAACCTCTTATGATGTCCGTTCAGCTTTATTTTATGGAATTTTAAGAAGCTTTTCGAAACTAAACAAACATTGACTAACGCTTATTCAATTTAAAGTACCCGGTGGGAATTCTGTAATCTAACATCTGTTCAAAACCTCGTGTAATACAAGAAAAAAGTAGCTTATCAGTTATCGTCTATTATATTTCGATAAAGAATCCTTTCTGTTATAACAGCCATGTTTAAATTTTATAATAATCTGGGGATTCAGAATGAGGCATCTCTGAAATAGATTTTCAATCTAATCTCAATGGAAAATGTACTTGAACTGACGTGATCTTGAAAAGTTAACCTTTTATGAATATTTGCTAAATTATATAGGTGATACATCTCTAGTAAAGTTTCGAGTGAAAATTAGATACCAGCTTTACATTTGTTGGTGATTGCTTCACAATCAAATGTGGATAGTTGTATAAAATTTCATGTAATAGAACAGAATATATGTCTATAAGAGTATTGTTCCGTAGTTTTTAACACTTTACATCATAGTTGAAAAGTGTTTATGACTTTGGTCATACTGTCTGCCCTTTCGCACGATAACTGCCTTAAAATGACGTTATGAAAATGAAATTTTAGTATGTTGTTGAGACGGTCTGTGGGCATATGGGAATGTAAAATAATAACATCACCCAAAGTTTTGGATTAAACCCGGATTGAAAAAATGAAATACATTTAAACCTATGGGACCTAATTTTTCAAACCTTTTTTAAGCAAAGTTAAAATTCGCAAATTGCTTCGAAAATGTTAGAAAATATTCAAATTATCCCATAAAATATATAAAAAAAAAATCATCAAATATGTTTGGTAGCTTTTTAAATAAAATTAAAATAATAATGAAACCCATATATTATGAAGAGATCACGTGACCCACTTCAAAATAAAATGTGGCAACCATATTTTTTCCCAGAGTAAAATTCGTGATTTTTAAAGTTATTTTAAGTGTATATGTAGTGTTGCATCCGTCCTAAACCCGCTTTATTTTTGCGTATTTTCTGTGTACCTATATTCTTCGCCAACTCAATTACAATGATTTTATAGTTTAAATGATCATCAAACTTTGATTATTTCTACAACGAAACCTAATTTTAATGGATGCAGAATGTAAAGACCAGATTTGATTGTAAGACGAGTTTTATAAGAATTGCTGAACTCCTTTCATGCAAAATTATTTAACTCTGGAGTCTGGAATATAAGTGTATGAATGACATATTCACTGTTGTAATATAGAGAACCAGACAATTTATATTTCGATGAAGTTAATATTTTTCTATAAAGTTTTAAGTATTCAAGTAAAATAAATTATTGTAGTTATGTGATAATTAAAAACATATCACCGCTGAATGTATCACATTTAAGATGCGATACATTCAGCAGATTGCATTTCAGTTGGAAAGTGCTCTAAGTTAATCAATTCTTTATGCATGATTGATATTTCTTGTTGAATTTTGTTACTGTAATGTTTTTGGACTGTAAATTGAAAAACATTTTTGAACTTTAATAGAATATTTTCTCTGTAGTCGCTTGTTTCAGTTTACCCAATTTAGTCTGTTACAATATAATTTTCCGACTAGTTGATAAAGTAGCGTAGCGTGATATTTTTTACTGTGGAGGCTTAGCGATTGCCATTTTATTAATTTGGAAAATGTTTTTGTATGATAAGTGAATTTATATTGGAATTCTCACTTTCAATAAGTTTTATTTCTTTAATGAGTGAAATAAAATAATTTAACATAAAAATGTTAAGAGGGAATGAAATGCACAATATTTTAAAATATATTACCTACGTAAGAAAAATACAAAGTATAACATTTTAAATGTTTCCTTATTTCTAAATTAGTTACAGCCTTTACTTTTACAACCATTTTATTAAATACTAGCAGCATACCCGTTCTTCGTACGGAGTATATAATATAAAGGAACGTAAAATTCAAAATCATGTGCAAATTCCTATAGTATACTAAATGACATTTTTAATCACAATATTCTAATAAAATATTTAATTTAATGCTAAAAAAATTTGAAGAATCTCTGTTCCCGCTATACAAAATGATTTTCACGACCTGATCTGTAGAATAAAACATCATGGTCTCATTTGTAAGAATATTTACAAAAAATATGGAATTGAATTCATATATGCAAAATAAAAACGTTAAAATTGTATAGGACCCGCACTACTTATATAGGTGAATATTAGAAGATATAACCTGTATTAATAGAATACATGTATAAATTGAAAATATCAATCAATCCGTAATCTTTAAACCTGAAGACAGTAATGGATTTCAATGTATGAAAAAATGAAAGTGCTAAAATTATATGAGAAGATATACCCGTACTACTTATAATGTCGTAGATTAGAAGATATATCCGAGTGTTAGTAGAATAATACCAATATTATTCTCCTTTTTTAAAATTCTATTAAACACAACAACTAATATATCTCTAAATTTATTATTATGGAATTCTACCTCTAGTAAGTGTCTTTTAATTTTTATATCTAATTCTTTAATGCATTCATCTAAATCATATATAATATCTGTATTTAATAATTTTATGATAGTCTCTCTCAAAGATTTTTGAATATATGTTTTATGTACATTTTGAAAGTCATTATATACATTATTATGAAATAATCGTCTTCTTAAAATCGGGGGTAAATTTATTTTATCTACATCATACCATACTTCAATTATTCTAGGCAAAAATATTAATTCATTTAGAGATGTAATATCATTTTCTCTACAATCTAATAATACTATATTTATTAAATTTTCTATTCCTTCAAGTGAAGTTAATTCATTTTTTCTACAATCTAATTCTTTTAAATGTATTAAATTTTCTATTCCTTCAAGTGAAGTTAATTTATTTTCTCCACAATATAATTCTCCTAAATTAGTTAAATTTTCTATTCCTTCAAGTGAAGTTAATCTACACGTCATACAATATAATTCTTCTAAATTTATTAAATTTTCTATTCCTTCAAGTGAAGTTAATTTATTTTCTCCACAATATAATACTCCTAAATTTGTTAAATTTTCTATTCCTTCAAGTGAAGTTAATTTATTTTCTCCACAATATAGTTTTTTTAAATTTATTAAATTTTTTATACCTTCAAGTGAAGTTATTTTATTTCCTTCACAATATAATTCTTCTAAATTTATTAAATTTTTTATTCCTTCAAGTGAAGTTAATTTATTGTCTCCATAATATAATTTTTCTAAATTTATTAAATTTTTTATACTTTCAAGTGACGTTAATTTATTTTCTCCAGAAGACAATATTTCTAAATTTATTAAATTTTCTATTCCTTCAAGTGACGTTAATTTATATCCCTCACAATATAATTCTTTTAAATTAGTTAAATTTTCTATTCCTTCAAGTGACGTTATTTTTTCTATTCCATAATATAATAAAGAAATCACTTCAGTAGGATTCTCTATATTTAAGAAAGAGATAAATGTTTTTTTATACCATTATTATATATAACATTCATTTATTTAGAATCATTTTTATAAAATATTTATTTTTCAGCTTTTCTCAAAAGACATTCTCTCAAGCCTTTTTTAACTCCACAAATCTCTTCAATAATTTTTTCTCTATAAGACTCTTCTTCATAATGACCAAACTTCTTATTTAATTCACTCATCTGTATAGCTTGTATTTTTTTCCAATAAATATTAAAAAAGTTATCAGGTAATAGATCAAATTTGTATTTAATCAAATAACAAAAATCTAATTTATGAATAAATTCTTCTATAAAATTTTCACTAAATGTCTGATATCTAGCTATATACAGCCAACTTAAATCATCTTTTAATTCTCTCATGGTATCTTCTGTAAGATTTTGAAATATTGATACTTTATATAAATCTAAATTATCAGAAAATTTTATGATAAATTCATTACTTAAAGTTTGATATTGAGAAATGTTTACCCAATCTACTCTATCATTACATTTTTCTATAAAATCTTCTGAAAATTTTTGATATCTAGAAATTTTAGACCAATCATCAGTTTGAGCAAATTCTTCAATAAAAGATTCAGACAGTGTTGAATATTGTAAAACTAAATCCCAATTTACATAATCTTTCAGATTTCTAATTACATCTTCAGATAAATTTTTTCTAGAAAATTCATTCCAATCAATATCCATTTAAAGATGAACGTATTTTAGAAAGGGATTTTTTCAATATGCATATAAGGTTTTAAAGTGTTTGATTTACCATCGGATTTTATCCATAATGTGATGATATCATCACGTTTACCATAAGCAAAACAGATTACTGTATCTGTATTAGCATTTAAAATTTCCTTACCATTGATTTCTAGTGATATCAGTGGACTTTTATCATATATATATTTACTTTCTACATATATAGCTATATATATGGAAATTTTCATATACATATCTGTAGTTAATCGCATCTCTTGATCTAGTAATTTAGAACTCATCATATTGAAATTTACTTTTGTAAATTCTCCATCTGTAAAAATAAGATCTTCTACGGTAATCCAGATATCTTTATTATCTAAATATATTTTATTGACGACATCTTTATCATATTCAGGGCTTGCTACATTACCTATTCTTTTTCCTTTTGCATCAAATTTATCATTCTGTAATATTAATGTATTTTTTTCAAAATATATTTTATTCACAACATTTTTTTCATCTTTAGGATCTGCTGCATTTCCTATTCTTTTTCCTTTTGCATCGTAAGGTTTTCCTTCTAAAGAATGTAAAGTTGTTTCATTTAATTCTTTCATTCTCTTACCTGTTTCTTCAGTAAAGGATAAAAACCCCTCATATCATATTTAGTTTCTATAAGATTTCTCAATTCAAAATGATTATTCTCTATTTTATTCAAAACGAAACTTTTAGTGGTTAAATATAAATCATCCATAGGATTTTCACAATTTTTTAAAATTATATTTTCCATATCATAATTTCCATCATCCATTAGTTTAAAACCTATACCAGGAGGTCCAATAGACCCTTCTTTCATTTGATCATCATAAGGTGGATAATAAGCACTCATTTATTACAGCATTAATTTTATGATTTTAAACTTTTAACCATTGTTATAGTTTTATTTTTCAAATTTATAAAACATCTCTTTCTTTCTTTAAAAATAATATAAAACTTATATTCTTTTTGAGTATTCATTAATCTCTCCCAATTAAATTCAATATCTAAATTATTTAAATCGGTATAGTTTTCATGATTTGATAAGTCAAAATAAAAAATAGTATACATATCTCCAAAATTATTCTTATTTATCAAACATCCTGTTTCTGTATTCATATCATTTAATCCTGCATGTAAAATAGCTTCATACACTCTATTATAATCTTTATTGGTAAAATTTGTTTTGTAACGCATAAGAGGAATTTGTTTATTATTAATCATCAACCAGCATTCAGTCATACCTATATTATCAAATATCATATTATTTTTTTCATAATTATCATATCATTCAACATACTGAGGAATAACATAGACACCTAAAACTTCATCAGAGGCTGTTGTTGCTGTGACCGATCCACTATTACTTTTATAAGGACCTACCATCTTAAACCTATATCGATCCCAATTTACCTCTATATCTTTATCAGTTAAAAATGATTCCATAAACACGCTTTCTGCAGAATTTTTAAATTCTATATAAGGTAAATGCAAGGTTAAACCTTCATCTACTACCTTATAATTAACATTTTCCACATCAGTATATATCATATTCTTATTTTCATTTCTTTGAATTTCTATTTTCACTTCAAAACCAGAAATTACCTTTTCATATTCTCTAAAGAAATCGATTATATCTTTAAAAGGTGTCCATATTTTAATGACATTGCTATCTTTCGTTAGTTCCCATCTCTTTGCGAATCCTTCGTTATAATCTTTATTCATTTTCAAATTATTAAAAAAATCAATTATTTTAGTAGTATCTTGTAAAGTACCCTCATATTTTAACTCTTTTCGGTCAGCTGAATCAGCTGTATCTAGATAAAAAAATTCATCTTGAGCTTGTGATGTTACATAATCAGGAGTATAATGAGTTAATCTTAAAGCATGATTCATGATTGAAAAATTTGACTGTGTATTTGATTCAATTTCGGTATCTCCTATATGTACTTTTAAAGTTTTGATAAAACCTCCACCATTTACCAGACAAACATTTTCGTTTACAATGGATGTTTTATCATGTTTTGTAACTTTTAATTTTTATTCAAGATATCATCTAGAATAAAAATGTTTTGCTTTAGTATCATTAATATGAAAAACATAGGTGGCATTCTCATCTGAACAATGTTCTTTTGGATGAATTTCTCTTAATTCATAACTTTTAATATGATCATTATAATAATAATGAGTATCACTCAAATCATAAATCTTTTGCATTTATTTAGGAAGAATTTTTAAACCGCCTCCTTTCTCTTTCATTGAAAATATTTCATTTAATTTACTCTGGGCTTTAATAATAGGTTCAGTTTTCACCTTTAAAAATATTTGTATTTTTTTACTTTTTCTATATAATCTATGTTTATTAATTTATTTAAGAAGAAAAAATAGGAATAAAATTAAATTCTACAGCTCCTTTATTTAAATCTATTAATTCACCTTTTTGATTAGTAATCCTCATTTTTATTCTTTCAACAGGATCCGTTTTAACAGGAAAATATATCCAATTATTAAATTTTTTTGAAATTATACTACCTGGAGGATTTTTATTAGTGAAAGAATAAACGACTTCTGAATTAAATTAATTTATTAAAGACCCCTTTACAACATCACAGTGAATATATATATTATCATTTTGGATATATTAGCTATATGTTCACCTTCTACCTCTGTTTCTTCATCATAACTTCCATATGTCGGTTTTAAAAAGCCTATAATTTTATGAAAGTTACTTTTTGTAAAATCAATTACCCAACCTTTTTTCAGTTTAATAGATATTTTTTGTCTTGCTTCAATAATACCAAATTTCACATGTGGATCCTCACCAAATATTTTTATCGTATACTCATTTAAACCTCTTATAGTATAATTACCATTTGAGATAACAATTGTTATATCCGTGTCTAATGTATACATTCAAAATATGTTATTTTCATAATTCTTACTTATATTAAACCATGAAACTTCCATAGAAAACGACTGTAAAGCTAATTTTTTTAATTTTAGAGGTGTAATAAAATTTACAGTAAATTCCTCCGATTTCTCATGACCTTCAGATTTTAATATTATCATTTATACAGAACAAAATTTTCATTATAGTCACTAGGTTTTTGTGTAGGAAATGATTTGAGAACATTTTTAGGTGATATACCTTTATTCCTTTCTCTTATATATTTCATACAAAATAAACCACACTTCACAGATGCAAGTTTCTGTAAAAAACTATCATTATAACCTCTTTTTGGTTTTTTATTAGATGTAACAAGAAATGATTTAATATTTTTAGGAATTTAGTCTTTCTTCATATTGTCATATTCACCAAACGGATCAAAATATTCCACATATTTATATTTAGGATCATTATAATAACAAACCCAATGATTTTCCGGACCTGTTGATACATCTAAATTAATGATTCCATTTTCAAATTTTCCTATTGTTTTAGGTAATAAATCAGAGGTAAATACACCTCTAAATCCTTTTTTATTTTTCATATTTTCTTCAATCATTTTGTTACTAATTCCCATGGTTGATATACCCCCTTTAAACGTTTTTTTCCCCAGATCCCTTTTTTGTACAGCTGAACTAGCTAATCCAGATAAAGCACCTGTTGCTAATGCTGGAACTGCAAATTTAGCAGCGGTTATTAAAGAGGGTATAAGTGCTGCTAAAAATGGTAAAAATCCTCCATTTTTATCTAATAGAGTTTTACTGATTCTAATTCTTTTTCCATCATTAATATGATTAATTTAAGTTTTAGTTAAATACATCTCATGATTAGGAGTTTTAGATTTATCTATTTGTAATGTTAGTTCTTCTTTATTTCTAAAAGCTGATTTAAGTTCATTTTTCTGACTTTCACTTAAATAAACTTTATTTTTATCATTTATCATAGGAGAAATTGTTTATAATATCGTTGTACATCATTGTAAGTCATTTCTCCATTTTTAATAATATATCTAACAATAAAACTACTTGATTATACAATTTCTTTGATTTACTTCCATTACATATTTTTTCTGTTAAATTTGATAATACATCCTTTTTATCTATACCTTCACCTATATAAGGATAACCCTCTTTCATAAGCCTTAAGACGTGGATATATTTTTTCATCATTTCCATTTTATAATCTGATTCCATAATTTTTTCTAGATCACTTTCAGCTTTAGAATAGTTATAATTTTTAGTATTAGTTCCTTTCATTCTTTTATTTGTATCTCGTTGTTCTTTAGCTATTGCTATTATTTCATCAAGATCTTTTTTAGATTTATTTATAAGATCAGAAAGTAATTCTAAATTTTCCTTTTTGATAAACGGTATATCCATAAATTTATCACTGTAAAATGTAATTTTTCCTTCTGCTCTATCCATCAATTGTTTAACATCTGATGTGTAATCAAGAGGTGGAAATGAAATATATTTTACAGCATTTTGAATACTTTTTACAACCTCTTTATTTGATTTTTCATATTTCTCAATTTTTGAGTGACTGGTTTATGAAATTCCTCTAAGGTTTTTTGAATACCTAATTTTTCTTTTAGTTGATCTTCACTATTCTTTCTTATTTCTTTTTCTAATTTTACTAATTTAATTGAATCTTTTATTTGCTTTATAAACTTGTGTTTTCGTTCTTTTTCTAATTCGTTCATTTATATAATATTAATTTTTTACTGCGAGGAAATTATTTTTACAGTGAGTAAATTATTTTTTACAGCGAGTAAATTATTTTTTTACTGTTATATAAATGATAAAAATTAAAGATTACACAGAACCAGATGAGTTACCTGATCCTAATCAACATCCTTTGTTACCTAAACATCCATTTAGATTGCTTATAACAGGGCCTTCAGGTTCAGGTAAAACAAATTTACTGTTAAATATGATTTATGATTTTTTAAATTTTGATGCACTATATATATGTGCAAAAGATTTATACGAACCTAAATATTCTAAATTACAAGAAATATATACATTGTTTGTAGATATAGAAAGAGAAGATATTTTGAAATGTAAGAAGAATAAGAAAACATTATTAGAATTATATGATAAATACAAAAAGAAGTATCCCTTTCTTCAGATGATTTTATTACAGTAGATGATTTAAATCCTTCATTAAAAAATTTAGTTATTTTCGATGATTGTGTGACTGAGAAAGATCAAAAAACCATTCAAGAATTATTTATCAGAAGTAGAAAGAAAAACGCATCTATTATTTATTTACCACAGTCATATTATTCAACTCCTATCAATATAAGAAAGAACTGTAATTACTTTATTTTTTTCAATCTTCAACCAAAAGAAATTCAACAGATTATAAGAGAGATAGATGGTAAATTAAGTACTGAAGAATTCAAATAAATATATAGTAAAAGTGTTCAAAAACAATACGATTTTTTAATGTTAGATTTAGTGAATCCAAAAATAAGATGCAGAAAAAAAGATCCTATATAAATGAAATGGAAGAATATTTAGAAAAAAGATTGTATGTTTACAGAAAGAGTAGAAATTTGTATCAAAAGATAAGTATTTCATTATCAGTAAGTAAGGTCATTCTAAGTGGAACAGGTTTATCAGCTATTGCCTTTCTCCCGAATGCTTTTTTAAGTTTATCGGTTGGAATAGTAGAAGCTATTGATCTTGCATTAAAAATAGCAGAAAGAAAGGAAGAATATAGACATTGTTATAATTTTTATAAAGAACTCATTAATTCGTTTAAAGCTAAGGATATGACAGAAGAAGAAATTTATATGCGAGAAAAGGACTTCATAAAAAGTTTAAAATTTAATCCAGTTGAAAAATATGTAAAAAAAATGCAATTGAATGGATATAAATTTATTCATCCTAAATAAATGAAAGGTGATGATATTGTTGGATGGTAAGAAGATAAAATAAATCCTCCAGAAATGCATTTACCAGGATATCAATATTGTGGTCCATTTACAAATTAGTAAAAAGATTAAAAAGAGGTGATCCTGGAATAAATAAAGTTGATAAAGCATGTAAAAAACATGATATTGAATATAATAAAACAAAAGATACAAAACAGAGACATGTTGCTGATCAAGAATTAATAGATGATTTAAATGCAATGCAAGATCCAACATTTCGAGAAAGATTAGATAGAGGAATTATTAAACCTACTATTAAAGCTAAAAAAACTTTTGGGTTAGGAATATCTCCTAACATGTATTGTGTCAAGTGTAAAAAGAAAACCGAAACTAAAAATTATTATGAAACTACTTCTAAAAATAATAAACCAGTTGGTAAAGGTATTTGTACAATTTGTGGAATTAAAAAGAATACTTTTTTAGGAATTTAAAAGACATATTATAATCCAGAAACAGGTTATTGTGGTATTCAAGAATTGAAAAGAAAAACAGGATTACCTAATGTTGAAGAATTTTTACATGAACAAGATGTATATACTAGATATAAACCTGTCATTCGTAAATTTAAAAGAAGGAGAGTTTATGTTCCAAACAGTAATAATCAATTTGACGCTGATTTGTTATTTATAAAAAAATATAGCAAATATAACGATGGAACTAATTATTTGTTAACAGTTATAGATGCTTTTAATAAATATGCTTGGGCTTTCCCTATAAAAGGAAAAACATCTGAAGAATTAGTACAAGGTTTTAAACAAGTTTTAAAGAAAGAAAGCCAAAATTCATTTTGACAGATGAAGGTACTGAATTTACAGGAAAACAGACCCAAAAATTATTCAAAGATAATAATATACATTGGTTTACGACTTATAATAAAGAAATAAAATCTGCAATAGCTGAGAGATTTAATAGAAGTATAAGAGAAGAAATTATAAAATATATGCACGCTAACAATACTAAAAGATATATTGATGTATTACCCAAATTACTTAAAAATTATAATACTTCATATCATAGATCTATTAAAATGACACCCATTGAGGCTTGTCAAGACGAAAATGAATCTCAAGTTTATAAAAATTTATATACGAAAAAGATCATAAAAAACCTAAATTTAAGATAGGGGATAGAGTTAGAATATCAACAATTAAAAAAACATTCAGGAAAGTAGATGATTCTACATTTACTGAAGAGATTTTTATAGTATCTGAAGTATTAAAAACAGATCCCATTACTTATCGATTAAAAGATTTAAACAGTAAAGAAATTGAAGGAGCATTTTATGAAAATGAAATGGTGAAATATAATAAAAAAGATGATGTGTATAAAATTGAAAAAATCATAAAAAAGAAAGGTAATAAATATTTTGTAAAATGGTTAGGATATCCAGATGAATTTAATAGTTGGACATCTGATTTATACAATGTTTAAAGATAGATGGTGATCCTTGGGAATCATGATGATTTAACGGGGTGGGATCTATCACCCCCCCGATAAACATGAATAAAACTGTTATTAATATGTAGTAAATAAATGAATGTTAACTTTTTTGACGGTGTTGAAATGATTGAATCGATTGATATTTCAGATAATGAAGTTTCAGATAATAAAGTAGCGCATAATTTAAAGATGAAATTAATCTATGATTCTGAAGAAGAATATTTTTATGTTATAGACTATGAGAGTTTAAAACAAAGATATAAAAGTAGAATTAGTTATTTTAATCGAATAAAAAGGAGGTATAATATTACTCAAGAAGTTGAGGATATGTTTTTAAAATTTTTGGATTTTATGTATTATGAGAAATCAGTTAATTATTATTATTTTATGAAAAAGATTTGTGATATTTTTAATATTGAAAATAATATAAAGGTCCAAAGACTTTGTTATAAAGTTAAAAAGAAATATGAAAAAATATGGAATGCCTTTAAAAAAATGTTTCCTAATAAATTGATGTGACAAGAATATGCACACACTGTAAGATTATAAAACCAATAGATGATTTCTATAAACATCGTAATTATGGTAAATTTAATCGTGACAGTGTTTGTAAAATTTGTAAATCTATGATTAGTTATACGAAATATAATTGTGAATGTGGAAAACAGTATACAGATCTTCATAAACAAAGACATTTGAGAAGTAATTATCATATCAAGCGAGTTGTGAAAAGTATTTTAAAAAAATGTTTCCTAATAAATGGACATGTTACTGAGAGCAAAGACAATTAATAAACTTAGAAATGTAGTAAAACAATTGAATATTAAACAACCTGAAGGTTGTAAGAAGGATAATTTAATTAGATTATTAATTAAATATATCAGAAAAACAGGTGAATATAAACCTGTTTTAGTAGAATTATTAAATTTAGATATATCAAAATACTTAGAAAAAAAGAAAAAAAATATTTATTGATAAACCTGAAAAACGTAAAAAAATTAAAAAGATTTTTGATTCTTTTAGTTTAAGATTTGATAAAAATGATTTTAAATCTGTAGTTTTCTTTCCTGAAGAAAAGTTACTAGAAGAAAATCTTGAAAAGTTATTTACAGAAGATAGAAAATGTCGTATATGTGGTAAATATTACGAACCTGAAGATAAAGAAATACATATAAAGAAAGACTTAATGATTAAAAGATCAAAACAAAAGAGAAAATGTATTATTTGCTGTATATATTATAAACATTTAGAAAATCACATATCAAGTCGAAAACATAAAAAAGCATTATTAAATGATGAAGGTAATGTAGAAATTAAGGAATATGAAACTGCTTATATATCTAGATTAAGATCATATAAAATTAATAATTGTAATAATATTAAAATCCCTCTAGAATTTTTAGAAGAGAAAAGAAAGGTTGTAATAGAAAAAATAAAGCAAATTTTGGAAGAATTTAATGGTATAAAGGTAAATTTTAAATTGTTTTGTTTGTATAAATTGAATGAAGATATTCAAGAATTTACATTCAAAACTGAGAATCAAATTATATTAAAATCTAATGATTTACATACTTTTTATGATTATGTTATTGACAACTTAATAAATGAATCTGATGATTTTATATCAAAAGGATCTGGTTGGAGTCTTGAAGAAATTAAATTTTTGGAATTGAGAATAAATAAGTATCAACCCTTGATAGGATCGAGTTATATTGATTTACCTGAAAACATTAAATCTAAACAAGCTATAATAAATGTAAAAGATAAAGATAATAAATGTTTTATGTGGTCTATATTATCAGCAATTCATCCTGTAAAAATAAATCCTCAAAGAGTGTCAAAATATGAACAATATAAAGATGAATTAAATTTGAAAGGTATTGATTTTCCTGCTTCAATAGACAATATTAAGAAATTTGAAAAACTAAATAATATATCTGCAAATGTTTATAGTTATGATGGTTCAATTTATCCACTTAGAATAACTAACAATAAATTAGAAAAACATGTAAACTTGTTTTATATGAAAGATGAAAAAAATAATCATTATTGTTGGATTAAAAATATGAATAGTTTGATCAGATCACAAATTACTAATCATCGTATATTTTTATGTGATAGATGTTTAAATCATTTTTATTCTGCGGAAAGATTAAAGATACATGATGAATACTGTAAAGAGGCTGTCACAATTAATATGCCTAAAAAAGATGAAGTTATTCAATTTAAAAATCATGAAAGAAAAATGAGAGTACCATATACTATATATGCTGATTTTGAATCTCTCTTACCTAAAATTGATACATGTGAGCAAGATCAAACTAAATCATATACTGTGAAATATCAAAAACATGTAACAGATGCATTTTGTTATTATATCAAATATGAAAATAAATATTTTAAACCTCCTGTTGTTTATAGAGGATCTGATACAATCAAAAAGTTTGTATCTATGTTAAAAGAGGATACTCTTAAACTTTAAAAATTTATAGAAGAAAAAACTGAAAAGTATGAAAGTATCAAATCAATGATAGAGTTCGATGAAGATCATTATAAAAGAACTAATATATGTCATATATGTGAAAAACAAATCTTAAAGGATGAAAAAGTAATTGATCATTGTCATATAACTGGAAAATATAGGGGTCCTGCTCATAATGTTTGTAATTTAAATTATCAAATTCCAAAATTTATTCCAGTAAAAATCCTTAATTTAACAGGTTATGATTCTCATTTGTTTATAAAAGAACTTGGATTTGATAAATCAAAAATAGATGCTATACCTAATACTGAAGAAAAATATATATCTTTCAGCAAAAAAATAGGAGGTATGAAATTGAGATTTATTCATTCATTTAAATTTATGTCTTACAGTTTAGATAATGTATCAAAAAACTTGAGACCAGGGAATGAAATAAATAGATGTCCTCCAAAAATACGGAAAATGAAATTTAATAAATACTTAAAATCAAAATTTAGAGAGACATCATTACATTTTCCTGATGATGCATTAGATCTCATTACAAGAAAAGGTGTATATCCTTATGATTATATGGATTCTAGAGATAAATACAAAGAAACAGAATTACCTTCAAAAGTTAAATTTTATAATACATTGAATGAATGTAATATAACTGATGAAGAATATAAACATGCTCAACGTGCTTGGAAAGAATTTAATATAAAAAATTTAGGTGATTATACAGATTTATATGTCAAAACAGATGTATTAATTTTAACAGATGTATTTGAAAATTTTAGAGATGTTTGTTTAAAAACTTATAAATTAGATCCAGATTGGTATTTTACTGCTCCTGGTTTATCTTGGGATGCAATGTTAAAAATAACAAATGTTAAATTAGATTTATTAAATAATTATGATATGATTCTCATGATAGAAAAAGGTTTAAGAGGAGGTGTTTCACAATGTTGTAATAGATATGGAAAAGCAAATAATAAATATATGAAAAATTATGATAACAATAAAGAATCCAATGATTTAATGTATTTAGATGCTAATAATTTATATGGATGGGCTATGAGTCAATATTTACCATATGGAGAATTTAAATGGTGTAATGGTGATGAAATAAATTGCGTTAAACGTGAAGTATATAACCATAAAATAAAAGATGATTCAGAGAATGGATATATATTTGAAATTAGTTTAAGATATCCAAAAGAGTTACATGATTATCATTCAGATTTACCATTACGTCCTGAAAATAGAATTCCTGAAAATTCGAAACAAGGTAAGTTATTAACAACTTTATACGATAAAGAGAAATATGTAGTTCATTATAGAAGTTTAAAACAATATTTGAAAATGGGTTTAAGGCTGTAAGAGTACATAGAGTATTACAATTTAAACAATCGAATTGGTTGAAATAATATATAGATTTAAACACTGAAATGAGAAAGAAAGCTGCTAATGATTTTGAGAAAGATTTTTATAAATTGATGAATAATTCAGTATTTGGAAAAACTATGGAAAATATAAGAAAACGAATCGATGTGCGATTATGTTGTAATTATGATCAAGTTGAAAAATTAATTTCTAAACCTAATTTCAAATGTAGAACTATTTTTGATGAAAATTTGGTAGCTGTTCACATGAAAAAAACAAAACTATACCGATAATAAACCGATTTATGTTGAAATGAGTATATTAGATTTATCTAAACATTTAATGTATGATTTTCATTATAATGTTATAAAACGGAGATATAAGGATAATATTAAGTTATTATATATGGATACAGATAGTTTTATATATGATATTAAAACATATGACTTTTATGAAGATATGAAGTCTATGATTAATTATTTCGATACATCTGATTATCAAGTAAATAATCTATATAATATGCCTAGATGTAATAAAAAAGTATTAGGTAAAATGAAAGATGAAAATAGCGGTGTGATTACGGAAGAATTTGTAGGTTTAAGAAGTAAAATGTATTCAATAAGATTAGAGAAACAGAGTGTTGAAGAATATAATAATAATGAAGATAAAGAAAACCATAAAAAATTTGAGACTAAGAAGTCTAAAGGAACTAAGACCAGTACCGTTAAAAACAGAATATCATTTGAAAATTATAAAGACTGTTTATTAAATAAAAAAGATCAATATGGAACACAGAATTTAATTAGAAGTAAGAAACATGAATTGTATTCAATTCAAGTGAACAAGATAGCTTTATCAGCAAAAGATGATAAAAGATTTATATTAGAAGATGGTATGAATACTACGAGCTTTTGGACATTATAAAAATGTTTAGGTGATATTCAAGCTTTAAATTTTACAAATTCTGAAGAAATTTACTCTTTGACTTATCTTGGTAAAGAATTGTATGATGAAAAACTATTATCAAAAAGTTTTCAAAGGATTACTGAATTAATTGAAAAGGAAGAAAATGAAGATATTAAATTGAATGGATTAGGAGTTTTATATGTTATTTCAAAGAATTTATTCTATTATGATTAGATTCCTCAGTTGGATTTATATTTATAAATATGCTTACTAATAAATGGAAGAGTTCAATAGACTTAGAGGTTATCCCAAAACGTTAAATTAAATGATTTATATCCTGGGAAATATGATCTGATATCATTGAAAAAAATTAAAACTATATACGGAGATTCAGTAATCGTAAATTTAGATGTGGAAAATGAAGAAAAAGAGTATTTCCTTGCAAAAAGACATGGAAAACTTTCTGATGAATCAATAAATAAAATCAATAAAGGAAGATATATATTTAAGTATTCGGGTATGATTGATGATAAACATGAATATGAATTAGAGAGAGTTTAATCATTTTTCAGTGGGGGGCGTCACCCCCCACTATAATTATCATATTTTAATATATTTTTAAAATTATTTTCATTTTATGTTTAGTTAAATAAATGGGGGGGGGTCTCAACCCCACCCTTTAAAAACAGGGCATTCACGCATTTATTTTATATAATTCACTTTTAATATGTCTAGCTTTTAACTAAAAGGTATACATTTTTAATATCCATTCATTTGGCACGCATTTATTTTAAATCATACTTTCAATAGTCTAGCGTTTTAACTAAAAAAAAAGGTATACATCTTTAAGGTTACAAAAAGGTATCATCATATATTTAGAGGACTTCCATTCATTTGGAGGTCCTCTTTTTTCAAGCATTTATTTTAATAGTCTAGCTTTTTAACTAAAAAAATTCAGTAATTCACTGTTAATATTTAGTTTAAATGTAAAAAGGTATATATACACCTTTTTTAGCTATAAAATCATGTTTTTGATATTAATATGTATCGAGACCTTTTTTTTTAATAAAAAAAAAGATAAAATAAGCTATAAAATCATGTTTTTAGTGTAAAAAAGAATATGTGTACCCAGACGTGCGTATAGATATTACTTATATACTAAATGAAAACACTACAATTGTATTAAAAGATATACCCGTTCAATTTTTTTTCTGTTTCAAAAATCGGTTAAATGAATTTATTGGCCAAACACAATATATGAGTTTAGTAGATAAACGCAATATATAAACTTGAAAACTCTTTGCCAAAATAAATTAAAGTTATGTATGCAGTCCACACTTAATATAATTATAAGAAAAATCAAACCGTACAGTTATAAAATAGTATATTTTTATATCCATTTATTTAAAATATTAAACATTTACAAAAACATTTAATTTAATTACGTAGCCAAGCAACATGATATATCTTCTTAAAATGTTAAAATTAATTAACCATTTTGATTTCTTAATACTTTTCATCGTTGAGTAAAGGCTTGTGAAAAATAAACCATGGTGATAGATTTTCCATTTAAATTCATGTTTTCAAAGAATTCATAATTGCAGAAAGTGGCTATTGTGACTATTTAGCGCAAAAATCTGCCACCAAACTCAGAGATAAAATTTTAATTCACTTTCACGTTTCAAACAAACGATTTCCAACTTTTTCGTTTGGAGGAACCAGGGAGTAAGAGAATAGAACTCCTAGGAAAATGTTTCGTTTTTCACTAATATCTTGACAACTCCTAGTCTTAGAAACTCGAAACGTGGAGTAAATCTAAGGGGTCTATTTCAAGGCTACCCACAAAATGTCATTAAATTCGGTTCAGTTGTTCTTCCCTGATTACGATATAAACGAAGATTTCGTTTCTTACTAATATCTTGAACCACTGGTCGTAGAGACTCAAACCAACGACTAAATTTTAAGTGGGGGTATTTCCAGGCTACTCACAAACTTTCGTCAAATTCGGTTCAGTCGGTCTCCCGTGATGATGGGACAAACAGGCAGACAGACAGACAAACAGACAGACAGACAGACAAACAGATAGACAGACAGATTTTCAATTTTATTTATATTGAGGAAGTCATAGTCGCTCATAGGGGATGACACTCCCCCCCTGGATATTCAAGATAACAAAGGCGAACGTCAAGCTAGACGTTGTTATACATATTATTCTTGAGTTTATACACCCCTATCCTTTCCGGAAAACGTTCTACAGGCGCCCATGAATGAAAAAGTACACTGAAAGTTTATGAGAAATCTGGAACATAAGCTTAGTTGAAAATCACTGTAGTCAACAATGTTTTTAAGCAATATTGTATATTAATTATTTACAAATACTGTACTATAAAAACTTAAAAATATCTTATAATTACGATATGCTAAGAATCCGCTAAAAATTATCAACCACGTTTACCTAACTGAGATTCTCGTCAAACAGGTGATTTTAAAAGAAAATCAAATTTATTCTGTCTAAAACTCCCAAATACGTAAACGGATGCTTCGCTATATTGATGCCTATATAAAGAGCTAACTCTACTTTGCAAACTACTTAAGTTTAATGATAACCATTATTAGTATATTTTTTCTTCTTGATATTGTTTAAAGTTAGGTAAATCCTAGGTTATTCATGAAAAATGACTCAAATTCTTTAGTATTACAAATAATGATTATTTTCTACAAATAGTAAATAATAGAAACACGTTTGACCCAAAATGGAGGATCCATTAGCCTTACATTACCCACCCTTACCTACCCATCATTGATGAAACGTGACGTCCCACATCCAGTCAAATGGGAGGTCTTAACGCCATGCTTTTCCTTATAGGCGATGAAGGCTGGATGATTTCAGCTTCTAAAACATTAAAATATGTGTTTTAATGGGAAAAATACTTTGAATCGTAAATTAAGCAAGTAAAATGTAAGAATTTTCTGAATAATGCATGTATCTTCGCAAAATTATTTAAAAAATTATAATAAATAAAAATATGTTTAAAAAATTCTTTAAATTAGATTTAAACACACACAGGTGAGGCTCAGCTTTTTAGCCTCGATAGACGCTACGCTTTAAACAATGTGAGACAGCTATATAATTTTTCGAATAATTCAAACACTTCGTGACTTGTTTAAGTCCATTGAATTAATTATAGTCACCAAATTTTCATATGTCTAAGTCTATCGAGGAAGTATATGCTTATTGTATACTCATTAGCAGCAGTTACATTCTTTGTAAAATGTTGTCAGATAACAAATACACTAACGCATGGTGTCTGGATTGTGACACTATGAATTGACACCTTGTTTCTGATTTGTTGAAAGCTCTTAAAACAATTCTAGTAACATAGCTTTAAGGATGTACAAAAATTCTCTATAGTCACTAGCAGCAATTACATACAGATACTTTGAATATTAGATCTGTGTTTTGAAAAAAATTGTTCCAAAAATGACCGATAGGGGCAGAGTCCTGCGAACAGTCCCTAGTAAAACCATAATCCAATGAAACGGCTTGGTATTCGTGATGCATATGAATAACGAATTGTAAGTGGTATAAACGTGCGATAGATACTGACAACAGACATAAATACCCAAATGCCAATTTAATTAATGCATCTAGAACATTTTACACATGGAACGCTTGGAGTGTTAGCAGCGCCCGAAATCTCTTCCACTATCGGTCATTTTTGGAACTCATTTATTTTTTTTTTGCTTCATTCGTCTCCCCAAATTCTGAAATGCATACTATGCTGGTTTGATGTCCTTAAGCCCATTGGTTTTTCTCTACAGTGCTCTAAACAGGGATACTTTAATTCTAACTAGCCGGTACATTAGATAGGAACTGTCTGTGCTGCCCATATTAAATTTTTTTTATACTTTTTAATTGCTTTAAGCGTGTATTTCGAAAAAGTAAATTCTGTCGATTAAATTCATTATATCATTATTATCAACATGTTTATACAATCTAGTGTCGAAAACCCAGACCACCTAACTCGCCCTAGGGTATGAGCAGCAATTTGAGTGGCCGGATACCATCTAGTGTAAAATTACTTATTGAATTTTGTATTGATTTAGAAACGCCAAACGCTTCAGAAAAAGGATCCATTATACAATATTTGAATAGAATGTTCTTTGAAATAAATACTCACATGTATATGAAACTGTGTACGTAATAATATAATTCTAATCGAAATTACGCAACAAACATATCTTAACTTCCTGTTATCAAAACAAACGTACTCACCTTTTTGTTGTATATGCTACACGGCAGAAAAGGAGAGCAGAGTAGAAATTTCTAAATGAAACGGCTTTATCAGTCACTCTAGGTGTAAACTAGACCTTAATGGTCCGAATATATTCAAGGGTCTTTACAAAATTGCACTCAGCTGCAACATATTTATATTTGACCAAACTATCGATATTCATGACAAGAAACACTAGAATGCCAGTCAATCAGTTGTTTGAAAAGCTAGTGAAAGGGTTGCACTTTAGCTATTTTATGGCTAGATTTAATCATTCTTCAACGCGTTAAGCGCTCCAAAATGGTTAAATCGAGTAATATAAAAACAAAGTATTCAACTACTTATATTGAGCATGCATGATATCTAGCCATTTTTGCTAGGATTCTAGTCATATGGCTTTTACAAGTGTTGGCAACCCGTGTTGGTAACAGTCTGAAAATGTTTGTTTATTTATTTCTATTTGATGCGACCATATGTGTCGCAGCTTTCTGGATTTAAGGAAATTAATTTGAGTGCACTACGATTAAATGAAATCATATTTTTTTTATAATACATATGTGTTTTAAAATATTATTGGTACATACTAACAGTACGCAAAAACATTTCGCTTTTAATTATTGGCAATCTCTAAAGGTGCCTTCCCACTCACCGCAACGCAACGGTAGACGGTTCACGGCAGCGCTCGAGGTACACGCAAGTCTTTGCGGCGAAGTAAACCCCTTCACACTCTCGGTCGACGGCGAAGAAATGTAGCCAATCAGATGCAAGCGAGGAAATTTCTCCTAGTTCAGCGGCCATGTTTACAAACCATCTCTTCTAAAGCGATTTTATATACATGAAATATTATATAATAAAAATTAAGATATTATTACTAATATATCTCTTTGGCCTCTTCTGATTCAAATTTATATTTACCAGCGGCTTGCTAGTTTACAGTATTGACGCGTTTCAGAAAATCCGCCTTTCTGTGAATTTAAACAAGAGCGTACGCGAGTTTGCTTTAGAGATATATACATATTTCATCAGTTTTCTAAAATAAGCTAACTAAAGTGATTCCATCACAAAACACAAAGGATCCTAATTTAAAATGTTTTAGATTATTTACTACACTTTGGCAATTTCCTCGTTTTAACGAATACAATTATGTTTCCTTTATCGAATCGTTAAATAAAACATCTGACAGAATTCAGAAAATTAGTCTGATGTATGTTCTCCATAGACTTTTTTTTATCCCTCTATTGCAATCCTAAAACAACTTGAAAACATATTCTGTTTACCCTTTAAAATAATATTCTAAAATAGCATTAAATGCTTTGCATGATATAATTTGTTAGTACATTTCAGGTGTGAAATTTTGGCTTGGGCGGTAGAGAATCAGCTACGCAAACAAATGGGTTCTGGTTCGATTCCGAGCGAATCTTCATTTTTACAAGTGCTGCCATCTGTTGCAAAAATATTCAAATACAGGTTTTCTTTAACAATCTGCAGATTTTTTTGTTTTAAATTATTTTACGTTCTATATTCAAAATAACCTTATATCAGTAAATTATTTTTAAGTTTGAATGCTTATAAAAATTTATTTCGAAGTTACTTTGAAAAACATCTTGAAGTATACTTTATACTAGCTATAGATGGAATATACATTTAAATCTATATTAAAACATAATTACTCAATAAATATAAATGTAGATAAAATGATTTTTAAATTTAAAAGTTTATTTTAATGAGAAATATTTTAAATGTTACAAATGAGCAAAGAACATATTCGGATATTTAATATAGATACGTATTTAAAAACCTTTGAAATCTAATATAAAATGGTAATGAACTTAAATTTGTTTAAAACATCATATTTTAATAACGGCATTCTTGAATTAAATACTTTTTACGTTTTTTTCCCTCTGTTTGTTTCATTTCAGTCAATATCGGCAATATCGCTTTTTAAACTAATTTTGTATCTTAAAATAGAGTGAATATTTTTCAACAAATGTTTATTTGCTTTTTTATACGGATGTGTGACAAATCCAAATATATTTTAATGTTCATTTATCTGTTTAAGCTTCTGATATCTAAAGTAATCCATATAACAAGAAAGATCAATAATGCTTAAAGCATTGATTATGAAACACTTTCCAACTTCAATGCAATTGTATTTAAACATCTCTAAAATGCAATACATTCCTAAGTAATATATTAAAACTTATCACAATACAACATCAATTTATTATATTTGAAAATTTAAACCTTCATCAAAAAAATGAACTTCATTCAAATGACGGCATTGAAATATAAATTGCCTGGTTTAAACATCTCTAAAATGCGATACATTCCTCGGAAATATTTTTAAAATCATTATAATACTACAATAATTTATTATATTTGAAAACGTCATCGGAAACAACTGACATTCATTCAAATGGCATCATAGACAAAATAACACGCCTGGCTCTCTTTATAAAAGCAGCATTTCATTCATAACATTTTCCCATTAATTTCATTCATCACAGTACTAAAATAATTTATTTTATTTAAAAACTTAAGACCATGGAGCTACAAGTAATAAAACTCTATGCTTAAAACTTCATCGAAAATAATCGTCCTTCTCTCTATAAAATCAATGAGTATTTCATTCATATCAGCTATGTAGATTCCATGAGCTAAATACTGTTGCGTTAAAGAAATACAACAATTTCTACACAACTCATCCTACATATTTTGCTATTTACATTTTACATAAGTGAAAAATAGGCTTCGTTGCAGAAATAACCAAATTTAGATGATCATTTAAACTGAAATATATTGTAATTGCGTTGTTTCAGTATGTAGATGCACAGAATTTAAGCAAAAATAAAACGGTTTTAGGACGAATACAACACTCAATATGAATTAAAAATAACTTTAAAAATCACGATTTTGAGACAAGATGGATGCCATATGTTATTTTGAAGTGGGTCACGTGATCTTTTCATTTCATGGTTATGTCATCGCTTCATATAAGAGGTGTAATTATTATTTTAATTTTTATTTAAAAAACTACTGAATATATTTTACTGAAATTTTTTTTATATATTTTATGAAATAATTTGAATATTACCTAAAATTTTCGAAGCAATTTGTGAATTTTAAATCTGCCTAAAAAATGTTTGAAGAATTAGGTCCCATAGGGTTCAATGTATGTCATTTTTCAACCCGTGTTCAATCCAAAACTAATCGGGTGATATTATTCATTTATATTCCCATAGGTCCTACAGACCGTCTGAACAACATACTAAAATTTCATTTTGATTAAGTCATTTTTACGGTAGTTATCGTGCTAACGGACAGACAGACAGACAGAATGAACAAAGTCATAAACACTTTTCAACTTTGTTGTAAAGTGTTAAAAAGAACAAATCAAAATTTTACTATACGAAATATTGATTTAGCAGTAAAAACATGATCTACGATGCTATTGGCTGTTGCGTTGCCGTCAACCATGCAGTACGCGTTGAATTCGGTTTCATTTCGAATTTAGCGTTGCGGCCTGCGTTCACCGCGGAAGAGAACTTCCCCCACTTTTTCATCGTACAGCGCATGCGTGAACTCAACCTTCCTCTGCAGTGCGTTGCGTTGCGGTGAGTGGGAAGGCACCTTTACTCTGTGAGGCAAAAGCATAATTTTACTGTTGGGCTTAACTACGAGTTGTTCAAATGGCTGTCCCAAAAATGGTTTATGTCCACCGTGCCATAATTAAAATGAAATGAAAAGTTAGATGAGATATGGAAGAAATATTTCCAATGCGTTATCCACTCTAAAATGTTATTTCCTTTTTCTTAAATTCCTTGGTGATTTCAGACACTGCTAAAATAGTGATTCGAAATTGCACCATTGGCTTAAAAATGTAATCGCTTCTCTTTCATATTTATTGTAAATCAACACTATTTCCTTGCACCTTATTGCTAGAAATGACGACGTTGAGGGACGGAACCGTATCATGTTCATAAAATACTACTCCGGAAATTGCTTACTTCAGTTATTTTACATTCACCATTTATAAAGCTGGCAGCGTTCCATACACCTTATTACTGGAACATACAACTTTGAAGGAAGGAAACCTACCACGTTTCTAAAATACTTCGCCGGAAATTCCTTCCTTCAATAATCTTACATTCGCGCAGTACAAGGCTGGTAGCGTTTCCTACACTTTATTGCTGGACATGACGATTTTGAGGGGCGAAACCGTACCATGCTTCTAAAATACCACTTCGGAAATTCTTTGCTGCAATTATCTCACACTCATCCTTTAGAAGGCCGGTAGCGGTCCTTACACCTTATTACTGCTACCATTCTAAATTTCGTCCCGAGTGTCAATTCTAGAGTAATTTATTTAATTTTATTGGAAAAGGCAACACAACTTGAACCTGACATGAATCTAACCCTCTATGATATCATATGAAAGTGCTTCTTCAAACACTTGGCTTGATGTAAATGGCTTGATTAAACTAACGAGTGCTTTATTAACGTTCAAGCAGCTATTCCGAAATAGGCAGATTTCTTGAACTTTTTATCTAAACTGCAGAATCCCGGTCATTTAAAAAAAAAGAAGCATTTTCTTTGGGGGAATAATAGTGGCTTGGTTTATGCCCAAATGCTTTCTTCACGTAACTGCTGATACAGTAAACATACGTGCCTTTCCAACAACTTTTCATCTGCTAAATACAATTTCCTTGGCTGAACTGGGAATACATAAGAAGTAGCCTTGAAAATATTCTTTAATAAATAAAAGGTGTTGAAAATTACACTGTACAGTTAAACCTGTTTAAAACGGAACCTGTAGAAATCGGAATAATGCAATAAGCGAGAAAAATTTTAGCCCCGTTCAAAAAGACAGGAAATTGTCCCCTGAGTGAAACGGCACCTGTACAAAAGGGAAACGGATGGTCAATTTAAAATATTTTGCTAATAAAAACGATTTGTTAGCATTTGTTAACATTTGAAAAAAAAGCTACTAAAAACAGATTCTGGCATGAAAATATTGAATCCAGTCACGCTTCGGTTAATTCTATAAAATTTGAACAGAACATTTCGGAGACACCGTACTTTTTAGAAAACGTTAAAAGAAACAAGAAAGATCAATCATGCTTAATGCATTGATTATCAAACACTTTCCAACTTCAATGCAATTTTACTTAAAAAAGTCGAAAATGCAATACATTCCTCGGTAATATTTTAAAACTTATCACAATACTACATTAATTTATTATATTGAAAACTTAAACCTTCATCGAAAAAAATGAACTTCATTCAAATGACGGCTTTGAAATATAAATTGCCTGGTTTAAACATCTCTAAAATGTGATACATTCCTCGGTAATAATTTTAGAATAATCATAATACTACGATAATTTATTATATTTGAAAACTACATCGAAAACAACTGAAATTCATTCAAATGACGTCATAGAAAAAATAACACGCCTGGATCTCTCTATAAAAACAGGATTTCATTCATAACTTTCTCCCATTCATTTCATTCATCACAATACTAAAATAATTTATTTTATTTAAACATTTTGTTTAAGACCATGGAGCTACAAAAAATTAAACTCTATGCTTGAAACTTCATCGAAGAAAATCGTCCTTCTCTTTATGAAATCAATTAATATTTCATTAATATCAGCCATGCAGACTCCATGGACTAAATTATTTTGTGTTAAAAAAATACAGGAATTCTAATACAACTCATTCTACATATTTTGCTGTTTACATTTTACATAGGTGAAAAATAGGCTTCGTTGTAGATATAATCAAATTTGGATGAGCATTTAAACTCAAATATGTTGTAATTGCGTTGTTTCAGTATTTAGATGCACAGAATTTAAACAAAAATAAAGTGGTTTTAGGACGAATGCAACACTCAATATGAATTAAAAAGAACTTTAAAACTCACGATTTGGAGACAAGATGGATGCCATATATAATTTTGAAGTGAGTCACGTGATTTTTTCATATCATGGTCACATGATCTCTCCATATAAGAGGTGTTATTATTATTTTAATTTTTATTTAAAAAAACTACTGAATATATTTCGCTGACTTTTTTTTATATATTTTATGGAACAATTTGAATATTACCAAAAATTTTCGAAGCAATTTGTGAATTTTAAATCCGCCTAAAAAATGTTTGAAATATTAGGTCCCATAGGACTCAATGTATTTCATTTTTTCAACCCGGGTTCAATACAAAACTAATTGAGTGATATTATTTATTTATATTCCCATAGGTCCTACAGACCGTCTGAACACCATACTAAAATTTCATTTTGATTAAGTCATTTTTACGGCAGTTATCGTGCTAACGGACAGACAGACAGACAAAATGAACAAAGTCATAAACACTTTTGAACTTTGTTGTAAAGTATTAATAACAAGAAAGATCAATCATGCTTAAAGCATTGATTATGAAACACTTTCCAACTTCAATGCAATTTTATTTAAACATGTCTAAAATGCAATACATTCCTCGGTAATATTTTAAAACTTATCACAATACTACATTAATTTATTATATTTGAAACCTTAAACCTTCATCGAAAAAAATTAACTTAATTCAAATGACGGCATTAAAGTATAAATTGCCTGGTTTAAACATCTCTTAAATGTTATACATTCCTCGGTAATAATTTTAGAATTATCATAATACTACGATAATTTATTATATTTGAAAACTTCATCGAAAACAACTGAAATCCATTCAAATGACGTCATAAAAAAATAACACGCCTGGCTCTCTCTATAAAAGCAACATTTCATTCATAAATAATTCCCCCATTCATGTCATTCATCACAATACTATAATAATTTATTTTATTTAAAAATTAAGACCATTGAGCTGCAAGTAAGTGAACTCCATGCGTAAAACTTCATCGAAAAATATCGTCCTTCTCTTTCTAAAATCAATGAATTCATATCAGCTAAGCAGACTCCATGGACTAAATGATTTTGTGTTAAAGAATTACAGCGATTCTAATACAACTCATTCTACATATTTTGCTGTTTACATTTTACATAGGTGAAAAATAGGCTTAATAGTAGAAATAATCAAATTTGGAAGAGCATTTAAACTGAAATATATTGTCATTGCGTTGTTTCAGTATGTAGATGCACAGAATTTAGGCAAAAATAATGTAATTTTAGGACGGATACAACACTCAATATGAATTAAAAAGAACTTTAAAAATCACGATTTTGACACAAGATGGATGCCATATATCATTTTGAAGTGGGTCATGTGATCGTTTCATATCATGGACACGTGATCGCTTAATATAAAAGGTGTTATTATTATTTTAATTTTTATTTAAAAAACAACTGAATATATTTCGCTGAATTTTTTTTTATGTATTTTATGGAACAATTTGAGTATTACCTAAAATTTTCGAAGCAATTTGTGAATTTTAAATCCGCTTAAAAAATGCTTGAAAAATTAGGTCCCATAGGGCTCATTGTATTCCATTTTTTCAACCCGGGTTCAATCCAAAACTAATTGGGTGATATTATTCATTTATATTCCCATAGGTCCTATAGACCGTCTGAACAACATACTAAAATTTCATTTTGATTAAGTCATTTTTACGGCAGTTATCGTGCTAACGGACAGACAGACAGACAGACAGACAGAATGAACAAAGTCATAAACACTTTTCAACTTTGTTGTAAATTGTTAAAAAGGAAAAAGGAAAAAATGTCGATTTTTGATTCTATCTAGGTTTGTATGTCCATTGAAATGAATTAACCGAATATTGAATCCTTGTGAGGACTGCAACAGATGATCCTTGGTGTGCTAGAAAGCATTATTATACTCAATTTCATTTTGTAATATTGTACAACTAATACTCTTCATCATTATTTAAAAATAATGTATTTAGCATTCAATGCTTGTGTAAAAAGAGAGTATGGTATATAGCCAATAAGAATGGAAACACATCAATGTAATAAATACTTTAAAATATATAACAAAGTCAACCAAGTGTTTGGTAAAAATGTCTTTAATTTTAACGCCATCAATGCCGTACATTAAATTACAAAATATCCAGGGCGCTTTCTGAAGCTACAACGTCCTTCACCAGTGGCAATGTAAATTGTTTAAGATGTGAGGAACATGAGCGCTTATACACAGCCCGTAATCGTGAAAAAATATTTGCATATGGATCTTAGGAAAATCCGATACCAATAAAAAAAATAGTTGAATTACAAAGTATACACATAAGTAATTGTAAATCATAAAAATTTAAGGCAGCCAATAAACGTGTCCTCAAAAGCAGAGAAACATGGATTAGATATTGAGAAGATTATACAAGGGTTTAACGCGCAGAGTCGAGAATTGGCGTTCATGGCTTCCATGGACGCCAACGCCAGCAAAGGGGGATTGAACTGTTTGGGATAGGGCATGTGAAATACTTGTCTTTTTGAGAGGTTCTTCGTTCAGTATTGACGCTGTCCTACCCGAAAGCAATAGGTTAACATAGCGAGCATATTCAATTAATTGAATACCAATACTACCAATATAGAACTTATATTTATTTTCAGGAAATAAAATGGAGACAGTCTACACCCCAGACTGACACAGGAAATTACTCCTACCCTTAAATTTATCAGTACAAATGCAATTAAATAAAGGGGTAACAGAAGAATGGGCAAGTTTAAATCTAAATTCTTGGCAAAATTGAATCAGGGGACGTAAAATAACCGGATAGACCGGAAAACTAGATTTATACAGCAAAATGTTAGAAAAGGAGAAAGATTAGTTTTAGGAAAAATAAAATGTGAATGGATGGTGAAAGAGATTTTATAAATGAAATCAAACAAGTAAGCGGTCTTATAGCCAAGGCTAAAATTAATTTCTGTATCTAAAGAAGAAATCGATAATTATATTAATTATATTAGATAATTTGATTAATTACATTAGATAAATTAATTACATGTACTGCCCATATTAAATTTTTTTATATTTTTTTATTACTTTAAGCATGTGTCTTGAAAAGTAAATTCAATCGAATAAATTCATTGTATCATTATTATCAACCTGCTTATATCATCTAGTGCAGAATGACTTATTGAAATGTGTAGTAATTTAGAAACGCCAAAAGTTTCTGAAGTAAAATCTTTTATACAATATTTGAATAAAGTATTGTTTGAGATACATACTCACATGTACAGTGCGCGAAGAAAGTATAAGGACGACATATAATTGAATGAAAATATACTTTATTTTCACTTTATCAAAATTAATTTTTGATATTTCTGTCCCCTAATATGAAATTATACAATAACATTTGCAACACTTAAAACAACAAATATGAACCTTACAAAAGTTGACCTTATAAAGATTATCACTAAAGAAATTATAGAAAAAAGTATAAGGACATGTTCTAAATTACTTAACATTTCTCTTCATAATCAAGAAAACAACCTTTTTTTTCAATTACTTGAATAAGCCGAGAGGTCATCGATGCTGAAAGTTCTTTTAAAGTGTCTATGGAAATGTTATTCCAAGCTTGTTTGATGGCTAACACAAGATCCTGTTTACACTGATATTGTGTGCCATATTTATAAACTTCTCGGGATAGAAAGCCCCATAAACTTTTTATTGAATTGAGATCGGGACTCCTCGTCGGCCAATCAAGTAAATTTACTGAAATAGCTTCAAACCAGAGTTTTGCACTCTTAGAAACGTGTATGGAAGCGTTATCTTGTTGGAAAATATAGTCTCCTGAAGTAATTAGTGGGGCCTTAGATAACAAATGTTCGCCTAGCATATCAACATATTTGTCAGAGTTAATTTTATAGTTGGTAAAGAATATAGGAGTGATTCCCTTTGCTGCAAAAGCGCCCCAAATCATTACTGTGCCCCTACCGTATTGACGATTGGAAAAATCTTCTTTGGTTTTACACGTATTATACCAATAATAGCGAAAACCATCTAGTCCATCAAGATTAAACTTATTTTCGTCCGAAAAGATTACATCAATCCATTTTGGACCGAGAGAAATGTATCTTTTTTTTTAATTTCAGTCTTCGTGCCTTATGTTCCTTTTTAAGAGGAGGACGTGACATTAACTTTCCATACCAAATATCCGGATGTTTATTCAAAACATTTTGAACTGTTCGTGTGGAACATGGTAAGTCCAAATTTCTTCTAATTTGATTTTCAGGTTCTTTTTTCTAGCAAGCTTCTCTTACAACCATTCTTTTCTATCGATGCGTTATAATTTCTAGTCTTCCAGTTCATTTTTTCATTCCATACATTCCAGGTTCTTTCAGAAAATTATAAACTGCAGTTTTAGATCTTTTAATTTTCTTCGAAATTTCATACCCACTCAATCCACATTCTTTAAAAGCAAGAATTTTCCCTTTTTTAAGGTCAGACAAATGAGTTCCTATTGGCATCGTACAAAAATCGTGAAGAAATGAGGCAAGTGGGAAATTTGTTTAGAAACCCAGTCTTTATATTTCAATTGGTCATTTTCTGCTTTCAAATATGCAAATTTTACTATAATTTCAGATGAAAAAACAGTTGCCCTTATACTTTTTTCCAAGTTCATATGGGTTTAAAATTTATAAAGTAAATTTATACATATTTAATTTTGAAAAAATTAACCAATTTACATGAAAAAGAATTTAATTTTATCATTATTTTTACTTTTGCATATATTTGCTTTTAGAAGGAAATTTGCATATATTTCCTTCTAAAAGAGTTCTAGCCTTGGCGAGTTTTCGCGTGTCTTTATACATTTTTTGCGCACTGTATATGCAACTGTGTACGTAATAGTATAATTTAAATCAAAATTACGCAACAAACATATCTGAACTTCCTGTTATCAAAATAAGCGTACTCACCTTTTTGTTGTATTTGCTGCACAACAGAAAAGGAAAGCAGAGGGGCAATGAATCCATGAAGTGGCTCTATCAGTCACTCCAGTTTTGAAATAGACCTGGAATGGTCCGAACATGTTTAAGGGTCTTTATAAAATAGCACTCAGTTGCAAAATATTTATATTTGACCAAACTGCCAAGCCAAGACGAAACATTTCGGGGTGCCTGGGCGGTAGCACTTATCCCCACATCGAATAGTAATAAATGTCCAATTTTGTATTATTTCACATTTCTGGAGATTTTTCTTCATTCCTGATGCAGGACGTAGATTGTAGGTGCTATCGATGTTGATGGTTGGTAATTCTGTCTTGGCATTGGTCGACTGCCTAGAAGAGGTAAGAACGGGGAGGGGCGAAGGGAAAGCTCTGACTTGGTAGAATATACTATAGTCCAGGAAAATTACAATTTACAAGTTATAAGTTAAGTACAAATTAATTACAACACGACGAGAGAGCATAAGAATATTAATATATATTCTTATGCTCTCTCTCTAACTTATAATAAGAATATTATAAGCTAAACAAATTTTAAATTTAGAATTAAGGTGACCAAACGGTAGATTCTCATGACAAGAAACTCAATACGTTGCCACTCCGTCACTTGTTTGGAAAGGCTAGAAACAGGGTTGCCATTTTAACTATTTTATGGCTAGATTTAGTCATTCTTCAACGTGTTAAACGCTCCAAAATGGCTAAATCTATTAATAAAATAACAAAGTATTTAGCTAATTATATTGGGCTTGTATGATATCTAGCCATTTTTTGCAAGGATTCTAGACATTTTTGCTAGGATACTAGCCATTTTTTTCTAGGATTCTAGCCATATGGCTCTTACAAGTATTGGCAATCCTGGTTAGAGGTAGTCTGAAAATGTTTATTCGTTTATTACACTTTACAACGTACTTGAAAAGTGTTTATGACTTTGTTCATTCTGTCTGTCTGTCTCTCTGTCCGTTAGTCTGTCTGTCCCTTTTAGCATGTTGTTCAGACGGTCTGTGGGACCTATGGAAATATAAATGAATAATATCACCCAATTAGTTTTGGATTGAACCCGGGTTGAAAAAATGAAATATATTCAACTCTATGGGACCTAATTTTTCAAACATTTTTTAAGCGAATTTTAAACTCACAAATTGCTTCGACTGTTTTAGGAAATATTTAAATTATCCCCTAAAATATTTAAAAAAAAATTCAGCAAAATATATACAGTAGTTTTTAAAAAAAAATTAAAATAATAATTACACACTTTATATGAAGAGATCGCGAGATCATTATATGAAAAGATCACGTGACCCACTTCAAAATAAAATATGGCATCCATCTTGATGTTTAAACCATGCAATTTATATTTCAATGCCGTCATTTGAATGAAGTTCATTTTTTTCAATGAAGTTTTAAGTTTTCATATTATAAAATTTCATGTTATAAAATTGCATTGAAGTTGAAAAGTGTTTCATAGTCAATGCTTTATGCATGATTGCTCGTTCGTGTTTCTATTTGTTGCGGCCTTATTTGTCGCAGCTTTCTGGATTTTAAAAAGTGGTCCATTTTATTGCAGTTAAACGAAATCATATTTCATGTAATTTATTTATGTATTAAAATATTATTGGTACGTACTAACCGTACGCAAAACATTTCGCTTTTAATTATTTGCAATCTATAACTCTGTAAGTGGAGAGCATAATTTTACTGTTGGGATTAACTACAGGTTATTCAAATGGCTGCTCCAAAAACGCTCTTTTGCCCACCGGGCTATTATTATAACAAGACAGATCAATCATGCATAAAGCATTGATTATGAAAGCACTTTCCAATTGCAATGCAATTTTATTTAAATATCTTTAAAATGCGATACATTCAGCGGTGATATTTTAAAAATTATCAGAATACTGCAATAATTTATTATATTTGGAAATTTAAAACCATGGAGGTCAAAGTACTTTCTAACTCCATGCTTAAAAATTCATGGAAAAAGCAATACTATAGAATCGTCTGCTTCTCTAAGTAATATCAGTGAATGTTCATTCATATAGCTATATTGCAGACTCTAGAGCGAAATAATTTTATGTTAAAGAAATTCAGCACTTTTTGTACAACTCATCTTACAGCTTGATGTGTTTACATTCTCCATACGTCAAAATTAGGTTTCGTTGTATCATCAAAGTTGGATGATCATTTAATCCCCAAAAATATTGTAATTTCGTTAGCGCAGAATAGAAATGCAAAGAATAAAATAAAAAATAAAGCTGTTATAGGACGGATACAACACAAAATATAAATTAAAAATAACTTTAAAAATCACGATTTTGACACAAGATGGATGCCATATTTTATTTTGAAATGGGTCCCGTGATCTCTTCATATAATATGAGTGCAATTACTTTAATTTTTATTTAAAAAAATACCGAACATATTTTTCTGAATTTTCTTTCATATATTTTATGGGATAATTTGAACATTTCTTAAAATTTTCGAAGAAATTTGTTAACTTTAAATGTGCTTAAAAATGTTTGAAAAAGTAGGTCCCATAGGGTTCAATTTATTTCATTTTTCAACCAGGGTTCAATCTTAAAACTAATTGAATGAATTATTCATTTACATTCGCGTATGTCCCACAGACCGTCTCAACAATATATTAAAATTGCATTTTGATAAAGTCATTTTTTTTTGTAGTTATCGTGCGAAAGGACAAGTAGACAGAATGAACAAAGTCATAAACACTTTTCAACTATGTTTTAAAGTGTTAACAAGAAAGATCAATCATGCATAAAGCATTGATTATAAAACACTTTCCAACGGCAATGGAATTTTATTTAAACATCTCTAAAATGAGATGCATTCAGTAATCTTTTTAAAATTATCACAATACTACAATAATTTATTATATTTGAGAACTTCAAACTTCTTCGAAAAAAATTAACTTTATTCAAATGACACCATTGAAACTTAAATCGCCCGAATTATGTAAATATATTTCATTCATACACTTTTATTCCATTCCTTTCATTCCCCACAATACTACAATTATTTATTTTAATTAAAAACTTGAAATAATGGAGGTAAACATAATTTTACTATATGCTTAAAACTTCATGGCAAACGTCTGCTATAAAATCTACTGCTTCTCTATATAAAATTAATGAATGTTTCATTCATATCAACTATATTGCAGACTGCAGAGCTAAATAATTTTGCGTTAAACAAATTCAGCAATTCTGAATCAACTCATCTTAGAGCTTGATGTGTGTACATTCTCCATACGTGAAAATTAGGCACTGTTGTAGAAATAATCAAACTTTGATGATCATTTAAACTCAAATATATTGTAATTGCTTTGTTTCAGAATATATACTGGCGGAAAATAAAATCCCAACACTAAGAAGGAGTTGTGCTGGATAAACGAAATTTGGGAGGCGTGTCTTTGCACATATGAAAGATGACGCCTATTCAAATTTCGCGCTAGATGAATAAGAGTGACGCTACTAGCGCCACTCTTTTGCTTGCTTTAAATACGCGATGCGTGAGCGTTATTTATCGTGAGCGTTATTTATCGTGAGCGTTATTTATCGTCCGGATTGGATGTTGTGAGCTAGGTGTGAGTCAAGAATGCATTTAAGGAGACGAAGAAGGCAGTATCAGCAGCTTAGTGAGTTTGAACAAGGCCGTGTAATAGGGCTACAAGAAGGTGGATTTTCTTTCCGCGATATTACAGAAAGACTTTGCAGGGATTTATCCACTGTCCATGATTGTTGGCAGCAGTGGTCACGGGAAGTCACTGTCCCAAGAAGACCGGGATTAAGCCGCACACGGCCCATTACTAAAAGGGAAGACCGCCGTATTCGCCGCATGGCTGTGGCGGATCGTAATGCATCTGCAGCAGCAATTAGAGCTTCTGTTGGCCCCAGAGTGAAATCGATTACTTGAGGGACAGCTCCGAGCCAGACGGCTTGTAGCGTTCATACCACTAACTCCGAATCACTGTCATCTGCGACGTCAGGGGTCTCAAGCTAGAGCTCATTGGAGGGTGGAGAGTTGATCTGTTGAAATTCTCAGATGATAGCCGTTTCTGTCTTGGTGCCAGTGATGGTCATATGTTGGTAAGTAGGAGGACAGGTGAGCGCTTGAAACCAAGCTGTCTGCGGCTTAGACACACTGGACCTAAACCAGGAGTTACGGTCTGGGGAGCCATTTCCTATGACAGCACGAGCACTCTCGTCGTTATCCCAAGCACCTTGACAGCAAATTTGTGCATCAGACTGGTACAAACCGGTTGTTCAACCAAAGACCGATTGAGCTGCCATTCATGAGAAATATTCAAGAGGGTGTTTTCCAACAGGATAACGTTCGTCCTCATACCGATGCTGTCACCCAATGTGCTCTACAGAGTGTCGACATGTTGCCTTGGCCTGCGAGATCACCAGATCTTTCTTTCATCGAGCAAGTATGGGACATTATTGGAAGACAAATCCAGCGTCATCCACAAACAGTATTAACCGTTGCTGATTTGACTGACAAAATGCAACAGGTATGGAACTCAATCCCACAAAATGACATACAGCACCTGTACGACACAATGCATGCACATTTGCATGCTTGCATTCAAAATCGTGGCGACTACAGCGGTTATTAATGTACCACCATTTCACATATGAAATGGCTCTTCTCGCGTATACTTTTACCTGTGACCTTGAAACTTTAATCAAATAAATATGCTACCTACACAATTGTTTCGCTAAATTTCTCTCCTCTACATTAATTTCTTCTTGGTGTTTGGTATTTTATTTTCCGCCAGTGTAGATACACAGAAATAAATAAAAAATAAAGTGGTTTTAGGACGTATACAACACTAAATATAAATTAAAAAAAACTTTAAAAATCCCGATTTTGACACGAGATGGATGGCTGTGATCATTTGAACTCAAATATATTGTAATTGCGTTGTTTCAAAATGTAGATGCACGGAAATTAAGCAAAAATATAGGGATTTTAAGAGGGATAAAACTCATAAATATAAATTAAAAAGAACTGTAAAAATCATGATTTTGACACAAGATGGATGTCATATTTTATTTTGAAGTGGGTCACGTGATCTCTTCATATAATATGAGTGTAATTATTATTTTAACTTTCATTTACAACACTACCAAATATATGTTGCTGAAATTTTTTTCATATTTTTTGTAGGATAATTTGACTATTTCCTAAAACAATGAAAGCAATTTGTGAATTTTAATTTCGCTTAGAAAATGCTTGAAAAATTAGGTCCCATAGGGTTGAATGTATTTCATTTTTTCAACACGGGTTCATTCCAAAACTAATTGGGTGATATTATTCATTTATGTATTCCCATAGATCCCACAGACCATCGGAACAACATACTAAAATTTCTTTTTGGTAAAGTCATTTTTACGGCAGTTATCGTGCGAAAGGACAGACAGACAGACAGATAGAATGAACAAAGTAATAAACACTTTTCAACTATGCTGTAAAGTGTTAATAAAATGAAAAGTTAGACGAGATATGGAAGAACTATTTCCAATACGTTACCCACACTAAAATATTATTTTCCTGTTCTTAAGTTTCTTTAGTGATTTTAGATACAGCTGAAATAGTGATTTAACATTGCACTATTTGCGTAAAAATTTACTTGCCTCCTCTTTCATATTTATTGTAAATGGACACTGTTTAAATGTCTTCGAATGGGAAAGTGGGTGTGGCCAAATACACTATTGATACATCTTGGCCTAGAATTTAGCAATTAAATCTTGCTGATGGTTTCTAAATAATGCTGATTTCCAATAATTGAACATAATTGTCAGATTTTTCTATTTGTTTAATTTCTTATAGCAGGCTGTGCCGTCTTACTACTTGCCTAAGTCTCTAAAAAAAGTACAGTGAGACGAAATCTTTCGAATATTTCTAAGACAATAAAATTTTATAAATAAATGGAACGTTGGAAGATGAAGATGATTTAGGTCGAGAAAATTCATTTTTATAAAAAAACTTTATTTTAATAATAAACTGGTTTGAAATGTAAGGGTCCAAACCCAGATAAATAAGCATATGTACGTTTTGGAAATTAACTGAATTTTCTAAAGACAAAAAAGTCTGGACTTTAAAGCCCAAATAAGCGCAAAACAATGCCGGCGAAACTGAAATGGCTAAACAATATCAGAATATAGTGGCACCATCTAGTGGCTCGAAAGGAAATTAAAACAATGAAAATTGGAAACACGAAAATATGAACATGAGACGCAAACAAGAAAAAGGAAAGGCAGAGAATATGTACTTAAAGAAATAAAATTAGACGTGGTCCTGTCATTCTTCGGTTGTGGCTCGTAGTCCTGCATATCTATATTTTAACATGATCCTTAGCGGTTTCGAACTGTTGTACAAATGGTATGCAGAGAGTCGCGTGAGTCACAGTTAGTAAGCTAGAACTGAAGTGCACATGCATTAAAGGATAGGTGACGTATGCTAGCGGTTTTGTGCTTTCCATTCCCCAAAGAGAAATACATTGGTCTCAACAACTGACGTCAGTCACACTTGTCTACAGAGATTCTGTGCTGGATACATGTCCTATATACCAGTTTCCTTTGAGGGTTCTGTTCTGGGACTGTAGATTTTGATGTTCGCTATGTTGAACTTAAAAAATAATGGCGTCAGATTAATATTTATAATAGAGGGATGAAACTTACAGGCTCATAATCAACAAATTTCATAATTGGACAATCGGTTACAAAAGCTACGTTGGAATAACAAAATCAATTTTGCGAATTTTTATGAAAAAAGGGGTATTCTTTCATTTGTCAAGAATGAAAAACGTCTGCTATATGGATGATGATCGAAAAACTCTCGACAGAGCATTTTGCGAATTTTACAACGATGTTAAAATTGACAACATTGCAATAATTTTTCGATCGCCATAAACCTATTGGAGATAAAATAGTATAATTTTGTATATATAAGTATATTAAAAGTACGTACAAAATTATGTAAGTATATACAAAATTATAAGTATAATTTTGTACCATATGTCATTGAGATTGTGCAAACCGTATTTTCAGAAACGGCATTACTTACATAATTGTTGAAGGTCGCTACGTCATCAAGGGTATCAGTACTTCATCCACGTAACGCAGCTACATCATTTTTATAATAATTGGAGGCATTTCATTTGACGTTGGTATCATAATTTTTTATACTAATGTTACAGCGGTAACATATAACTACAACTAAGCAAATAACTACAACTAAAAGGGCAACGTGTAATTTGAAGGAGGGTTGGGATCTTTCGGCAGGGTAAGTACGCCTGAGAATTCAACTCCGGTTTTGCGGTAATTTGGCACACACCATTTTCATATTTTATAATTTTTTTGGAAGGAGGTTTTTGTTTCTGCACTTGGTGAGTTTTTGCCGTGAAATGGTGTTTTTGTTGAATTTCAATACATTTTGTAAAAATATTTATCAAAAAAATAAGCAATAATTTTATAGCACGCAGGCATTGCAAATTTTGCTTTACTGCCGAGCACCATTTATTCATGCTTTACTTTTTCTTTTATTCTAAATCAAATATATATCTTCAAGATTTAAACAAAAGTGCCTCCTCTCCTAGAATATCCAAAAGAATCGCCATTGATTAAAATCGCTTCAGTAGTTCAGTCTGTAGGTTCATCAACACTGAAGAAAAAGACCACAAAATATTTTTTTTTCTATTCAAATTTTACTTTTCCAAAAATATATGATAATGTATAGAGTAAGTATTGGAATCGTGCCAAAAATTACAACGAAAGTTTTTGATAGATCTACACATTTAGAGCACTCTAGAAAACAAAAAACTAATTTAACGGGATGTTTGCTTGTGTGGCTGTGTCAGTAGTATCTATACACCCGTACGAGCGCACATGTACTTTATACACTAAAAACTATATTTTATAGCTTATTTTTTATCTTTTTATATAAAAAAAAAGGTACCGATCCATTTTAATATTAAAAACATGATTTTATAGTTAAATAAGTCCTTTTTTACATTTAGACCAAAATTTTAGATAAATGCGTGAAAAAAGAGATCAAAGATAGTCCGCCCCATTATGGGGCTACCTTATTTTGAGGGGACCGTTAGTCCCTCATACATAGGTAAATTACGGTGAAAAGGATGAAATTAAATAAATGCGTGAAAAAAAAGAGGACTTCCAAAATGAATGGAAGTCCTCTAAGCTTTAAAATAAATGGGGGGACCGTTAGTCCCCCCATAGATAAGTAAATTATGGTGAAAATAAAAGGATTTATATGAAAGTCGTGAAAAAAAGAGGACTTGAATCCTCTAAATAAACTTTAAAAGAGATCCTAAAATAGTGACTTAAAATATATCGAAACGTAATTTACGGACGTGTTTTATAGAGTTATTTATGAACAGATAGAGTTATAAAATAGAGTTTTATAAATAATATAAATAAAAAAAAAGAAAGTTTAATATATACACAAAGTACTATAGTTTAATATATATTAAAAGAATTACTGCCTGATATAATATACACTTAGACATAAAATATAATCACTTTTTTTCAACAAAAGTAAGTTGTATACAATCTTTACTAAATTTTTTCTCTCCACCAAAATTATAATATGACTTAATATTCTTACTAAGTTTTTTAAGATCTTTATCATTATAATTACTTAAAAATGCTGTTCCACCGTTTGATTCTATAAATCTTGCTATTACACTAATTCCTTTCTTTTCTAGAGATTTTTTAATCTTATAAAGATCCATTTATTTAGAATTATTTTTTAACTCTTGAGAGTACATATATTAAGTATTTAGTTATATCCATTCTTCATAATCTGTAAAACCATCCATCTCTTTTTTTTTAAGACTTAAAAATACTGTCCCCATATCGCAAGATGGTCTTCCAAATAAGAGTTATTACTAAATCTTCTTAACATCAGGGGTAAATTTATTTTATCATTTAGAAATGCACTACAATTTAATGTTTCTAAATTAGTTAAATTTTCTATACCTTCAAGGGATGTTAATTTATTTCCGTCACAATATAATTCTTTTAAATTAGTTAAATTTTCTATTCCTTCAAGGGATGTTAATTTATTCCCCTCACAATATAATTTTTTTAAATTAGTTAAAATTTTTATACCTTCAAGAGATGTAATATCATTTTCGCTACAATTTAATGTTTCTAAATTAGTTAAATTTTCTATACCTTCAAGGGATGTTAATTTATTTAAATCACAATATAATATTTTTAAATTAGTTAAATTTTTTATACCTTCAAGAGATGTAATATCATTTTCGCTACAATATAATGTTTCTAAATTTATTAAATTTTTTATTTCATCAAGAGATGTTAATTTATATCCTACACAATATAATTCTTTTTAATTAGTTAAATTTTCTATTCCTTCAAGAGTACAATTAAATATAAAAATAGATTTCACTTCAGTAGGATTCTCTATATTTAAGAAAGACATAGTTTTTTTTTCCATACCATTATTATATGTAACATCCATTTATATAGAAACATTTTTTATTAAATATTTATTTATCATTAGTTAATTTATTTCCCTCACAATTTAATACTTTTAAATACGTTAAATTTTCTATTCCTTCAAGTGAAGTTAATCTATTATCTCTACAATATAATATTTTTAAATTAGTTAAATTTTTTATTTCATCAAGAGATGTTAATTTATTTTCATCACAATGTAATATTTCTATATTTATCAAATTTTCTATTCCTTCAAGAGATTTTATTTTATTTTTATTACAATCTAATACTTTTAAATTCGTTAAATTTTCTATTCCTTCAAGAGATTTTATTTTATTTTTATTACAATCTAATACTTTTAAATTCGTTAAATTTTCTATTCCTTTAAGGGATGTTAATTTATTTAAATCACAATATAATTCTTTTAAATTAGTTAAATTTTCTATTCCTTCAAGAGATTTTAATTTATTTCCCTCACAATCTAATTCTTTTAAATTAGTTAAATTTTCTATTCCTTCAAGAGATTTTAATCTATTATATGCATAATTTAATGTTTCTAAATTCGTTAAATTTTTTATACCTTCAAATGAAATTAATCTATTATCTTCACAATATAATTTTTTTAAATTCGTTAAATTTTTTATTCCATCAAGTGAAGTTAATCTATTATCTTCACAATGTAATTCTTTTAAATTTATTAAATTTTCTATACCATCAAGTGAAGTATAATTTAATAAAGAAATAGATTTCACTTCAGTAGGATTCTCTATATTTAAGAAAGATATAAATGTTTTTTTTATACCATTATTATATGTAACATCCATTTATATAGAAACATTTTTATTAAATATTTATTTATCATTAGTTAATCGTCTCAAAATATAAACACACTCTCTCAAGACTGATTTAACTTCATATATTTCTTCAATAATTTTCTCTTGGTAAGGTTCTATTTCGTGATGACCAAACTTTTTATTTAATTCACTCATCTGTATTGCTTGTATTTTTTTCCAACATTAAAAAAGTGATCAGGTAATAGCTCAAATTTATATTTAATCAAATAACAAAAATCTAATTTATGCATAAATTCTTCTATAAAATTTTCACTAAATGTTTGATATCTAGTTATATACAACCAATTTAAATCATCTTTTAATTTTCTCATGGTATCTTCTGTAAGATTTTGAAATATTGATACTTTATATAAATCTAAATTATCAGAAAATTTTACGATAAATTCGTTACTTAAAGTTTGATATTGAGATATGTTTACCCAATCTACTTTATCTTTACATTTTTCTATAAAATCTTCTGATAATTTTTGATATCTAGAAATTTTACACCAATCATCAGGTTGAGCAAATTCTTCAATAAAAGATTCAGACAGTGTTGAATATTGTAAAACTAAATCCCAATTTACATGATCTTTAAGATTTCTAATTACATCTTCAGATAAATTATTTCTGGAAAATTCATTCCAATCAATATCCATTTATTAGAAAGAAATTTTTTCAATATGCATATAAGGTTTTAAAGTGTTACCATCAGATTTTATCCATAATGTGATGATATCATCACGTTTACCGTAAGCAAAACATGTTACTGTATTTGTATTAGCATTTAAAATTTCCTTACCATTGATTTCTAGAGATATCAGTGGACTTTTATCATATATATATATATTTTCTACATATATAGCTATATATATAGATATTTTCATATACATATCTGTAGTTAATCGCATCTCTGGATTCAGTAATTTAGAACTCATCATATTGAAATTTACTTTTGTAAATTTTTCATCTATAAAAATAAGATAATCTACGGTAATCCAGATATCTCTATTATCTAAATATATTTTATTGACAGCATCGTTATCATTTTCAGGTTCAGAAACATTCGTAATTATTTTATTTTTTACATCAAATTTATCATTCTGTAATATTAACGAATTTTTTTCAAAATATCTTTTATTCACAACATTTTTTTCATCTTTAGGATCTGCAACATTTCCTATTCTTTTTCCTTTTGCATCAAAAGCTTTTCCGTCTAAAGAATGTAAAGTTGTATCATTTAATTCTTTTATTCTCTTACCTGTTTCTTCAGTAAAGGTTAAAAAATCCTCATCATATTTAGTTTTTATAAGATCTCTCAATTCATGATGATTATTCTCTATTTTATTCAAAACAAAACTTTTAGTGGTTAAATCTAAATCATCTATAGGATTTTCACAATTTTTTAAAATTCTATTTTCCATATCATAATTTCCATCATTCATTAATTTAAAACCTATACCTGGAGGTCCAATAGGTCCTTCTTTCATTTGATCATCATAAGGTGGATAATAAGCACTCATTTATTTAATTTTAAGATTTTAAACTCTTAACCATTGTTATAGTTTTATTTTTTAAATTTATAAAACATCTCTTTCTTTCTTTAAAAATAAAATAAAACTTATATTCCTTTTGACTATTCGTTATCCAATTAAATTCAATATCTAAATTATTTTAATCGGTATAGTTTTCATGATTTGATGAGTCAAAAGGAAAAATAGGATACAGATCACCAAAATTCTTCTTATTTATCAAAAATCCTGTTTCTGTATTAATACTGTTATATCCTACATATAAAAGAGCTTCATACACTCTATTATAATCTTTATTGGTAAAATTTGTTTTATAACGCATAAGAGGAACTTGTTTATTATTAATCATCAACCAGCATTCTCTCATATCTATATTATCAAATATCATATTATTTTTTTCATAATTACTATCTCTTTTAACATATTGAGGAATAACATAGACACCTAAAACTTCATCTGACGCTGTAGTTGCTGTCACAGATCCACTATCGCTTCTATAAGGGCCTACCATCTTAAATCTATATCGATCCCAATTTACCTCTATATCTTTATTAGATAGATATGATTCCAGAAACAAGCTTTCTGCAGAATTTTTTAATTCTATATAAGGTAAATGCAAGGTCAAACCTTCAACTACTACCTTATAATTTTCGTTTCTTATATTAGTATATATCATATTTTTATTTTCATTTCTTTGAATTTCTATTTTCACTTCAAAACCTGAAATTATCTTTTCATATTCTCTAAAGAAATCGATTATATCTTTTAAAGGTGTCCATATTTTAATGACATTGCTATTTTTCGTTAGTTCCCATCTCTTTACGAGTCCTTCGTTATAATCTTTATTCATTTTCAAATTATTAAAAAATTCAGTTATTTTAGTAGTATCTTCTAAAGTACCATCATATTTGAACTCATTACGGTCAGCTGAATCAGATGTATCTAGATAAAAAAATTCATTTTGAGCTTGTGATGTTACATAATCAGGAGTATAATGAATTAATCTTAAAACATGATTCATGATTGAAAAATTTGACTGTGTATTTGATTCAATTTCAGTATCTCCTATATGTACTTTTAAAGTTTTGATAAAACCTCCACCATTTACCAGACTCACATTTTCGTTTCCAATGGATGATTTATCATTTTTTGTAATTTTTAATTTTTGTTCAAGTTATCCTCTAGAATATAAAATTTTTGCTTTAGTATCATTAATATGAAAAACATAGGTAGCATTCTCATCTGAACTATGTTCTTTTGGATGAATTTCTCTTAATTCATAACTTTTAATGTGATCATTATAATAATAACGAGTATCACTTAAATCATAAATCATTTATTTAGGAAGAATTTTTAAACCATCTCCTTTCTTTTTCATAGAAAATATTTCATTTAATATATTCTTAGGTTTCAATAAAACCTTTAAAAATCCTTGTATTTTTTTACTTTTTCTATATAATCTATGTTTATTCATTTATTTAAGAAGAAATAAAATTAAATTCTACAGCTCCTTTATTTAAATCTATTAATTCACCTTTTTGATTAGTAATCCTCATTTTTATTCTTTCAACAGGATCCACTTTAACAGGAAAAAATATCCAATTATTAAATTCTTATGAAATTATACTACCTGGAGGGTTTTTATTAGTGAAAGAATATATAACTTCTGAATTATATTGATTTATTAAAGATCCTTTTACAACATCACAGTGAATATAAATATTATCATTTCCATTAGATATATCAGCAATATGTTCACCTTCAACCTCTGTTTCTTCATCATAACTTCCATATGTAGGATTTAAAAAGCCTATAATTTTATGAAAGTTACTTTTTGTAAAATCAATTACCCAACCATTTTTCAGTTTAATAGATATTCTTTGTCTTGCTTCAATAATACCAAATTTGACAGGTGGATCCTCACCGAATATTTTCATCATATACTCATTTAATCCTCTTATAGTATAATTACCATTTGAGATAGTAATTGTTATATCTGTGCCTAATGTATACAATCTAAATATGTTATTTCCATAATTCTTACTTATATTAAACCAGGAAACATTCCATAGAGAATGAGTGTAAAGCTAATTTTTTTATTTTAAGAGGTGTAATAAAATTTACAGTAAATTCCTCTGATCTCTCATGACCTTCAGATTTTAATATTATCATTTATACATAACAAAATTTTCATTATAGTCACTAGGTTTTTGTGTAGGAAATGATTTGAGAACATTTTTAGGTGATATACCTTTATTCCTTTCTCTTATATATTTCATACAAAATATACCACATTTCACTGATGAAGGTTTCTGTAAAAAACTATCATTATAACCTATTTTTTTATTGGATGTAACAAGAAATGATTTAATATTTTTAGGAATATAGTCCTTCTTCATATTGTCATATTCACCAAACGGATCAAAATATTCCACATATTTATATTTAGGATCATTATAATAACAAACCCAATGAGTTCCGGGGCCTGTTGATACATCTAAATTAATGATTCCATTTTCAAATTTTCCTATTGTTTTAGGTAATAAATCGGAGGTAAACACACCTATAAATCCTTTTTCATTTTTCATATTATCTTTAATCATTTTGTCACTGATTCCCACTGTTGATATATTCCCTTTCCAAGTTTTTTTTTTTTCCCAGATCCTTTCATCTTTTTTTGTATAGCTGAACTAGCTAATCCAGATAAAGTACCTGATGCTAATGCTGGAACTGCAATTTTAGCAGCGGTTATTAAAGAGGGTATAAGTGCCGCTAGAAATGGTAAAAATCCTCCATTTTTATCATATTGAGTTTTACTGATTGTAATTCTTTTTTTATCATTAATATGATTAATTTGAGTTTTAGTTAAATACATTTCATGATTAGGAGTTTTAGATTTATCTATTTGTAATGTTACTTCTACTTTATTTTTAAAAGCTGATTTAAGTTTATTTTTCTGACCTTCACTCAAATAAACTTTATTTTTTATCATTTATTAACAGAGAAATTGTTTATGATATCGCTGTACATCATTATAAGTCATTTCTTTATTTTTTAATAACATATCTAACAATAAAGTTACTTGATTATACAATTTCTTTGATTTACTTCCGTTACATATTTTTTCTGTTAAATTTGATAATACATTCAATCCTTTACCCACCTTCATTTCTTTACTACTTCGAATCATATTTAATCTATGCATATAATTTTGCAACATATTTTCTTTATTTTTAATTTCTTTTATATCATTCTTTTTCTGGTTTAATTCCTCTTCTGAAAAATTTTTAGCTCTAGAAATTGTACTTTTTAAGTTGCCTCTTTTCTTAGATAATCCTTCTTCTAACTGTTTAGCTCTTCCATACATCTCCTCTAATTTTTCTTGATCGTTTAAAAATACTGACGGTCTGTATAATTTTTCCTCTTTTAAATATTTTAAATTTAAATTTTGATCGATATCATAAGTATAAGATACTAATTCTTTCACAGCTTCAATAGGCTCTTCTATAGATGGAAATGAAATATTTTCTACAACATTTTGAATACTTTTTACAACTTCTTTATTTGATTTTTCATATTTTTCAATTTCTTGAGTGACTGGTTTATGAAATTCCTCTAAGGTCTTTTGAATACCTATTTTGTCTTTTAGTTGATCTTCATTATTCTTTCTTATTTCTTTTTCTATTTTTACTATTTTAATTGAATCTTTTATTTGCTTTAAAAACTTGTGTTTCCGTTCTTTTTCTAATTCATTCATTTATATAATATTAATTTTTTTACTGCAGCTAATTTTATTTTTACTGCAGCAAATTTTATTTTTACTGCTAGTAAATTATGATAAAAATTAAAGATTACACGGAACCAGAAGAATTACCTGATCCTAAACAACATCCTTTGTTACCTAAACATCCATTTAGATTACTTATAGTAGGATCTTCAGGTTTAGGTAAAACAAATTTACTGTTAAATTTGATTTATGATTTATTATATTTTAATACATTATATATGTGTGCAAAAGATTTATAGGAACCTAAATATTGTAAATTACAAGAAAAATATACATTGTTTGAAGATATAGAAAGAGAAGATATTTTGAAATGTAAGAATATAAAGAATAAGAAAAGATTATTAAAATTATATGATAAATTAAAAAAAAAAGTATTATTTTCTTCAGATCAAAATTTTATTACTGTAGATGATTTAAATCCTACATTAAAGAATTTAGTTATTTTTGATGATTGTGTGATTGAGAAAGATCAAAAAAACATCGAAGAATTATTTATCAGAGGTAGAAAGAAGAACGCATCCTTTATTTATTTAACTCAGTCATATTTTTTAACACCTATCAATATAAGAAGGAACTGTAATTACGATATATTTTTCACTCTACAATCTAAAGAAATTCAACAGATTATAAGAGAGATAGATGGTTTATTAAGTACTGAAGAATTCAAACAAATGTATAATAAAAGTGTTCAAGAAAAATATGATTTTTTTATGTTAGATTTAGTGAATCCTGAAATGAGATACAGGAAAAAATTTAATCCTATATAAATGGATGTATATTTAGAAAAAACATTATATGTTTACAGAAAGAGTAGAAATTTGTATCAAAAGATAAGTATTTCATTATCAGTAAGTAAGGTTATTCTAAGTGGAACAGGATTATCAGCAATAGCCTTTCTACCACTTGCTTTTTTAAGTTTATCAGTTGGTATAGTAGAAGCTATCGATCTTGCATTAAAAATTGTGGAAAGAAAGGAAGAATATAGACATTGTTATAATTTTTATAAAGAACTCATTAATTCGTTTAAAGCTAAAAATATGACAGAAGAAGAAATTTATATGCGAGAAAAGGATTTCATAAAAAGTTTAAAATTTAATCCAGTTGAAAAATATGTAAAACAAATGCAATTGAATGGATATAAATTTATTCATTCTAAATAAATGGTTTGTAAAAAGAAAGGTGGTGATATTGTTGGATGGATACAAGATAAAATAAATCTTCCAGAAATGCATTTACCAGGATATCAATATTGTGGTCCAAATACAAAATTAGAAAAAAGATTAAAAAGAGGTGATCCAGGAATAAACAGAGTTGATAAAGCATGTAAAAAACATGATATTGAATACAATAAAACAAAAGATACAAAACTGAGACATGTTGCTGATCAAAAATTAATAGATGATTTAAATGCTATACAAGATCCAACATTTCGAGAAAGATTAGCTAGAGGAATTATTAAACCTATTATTAAAGTTAAAAAAACTTTTGGATTAGGTCTTTCTATATATTGTGTCAAGTGTAAAGATAAAACCCCAACTAAAAATTATCATAAAACTACTTCTAAAAATAATAAACCAGTTGGTAAATGTATCTGTACTATTTGTGGAAGTAAAAAGAATACTTTTTTAGGAATTTAAAAGAGGTCTATTATAATCCAGAAACAGGCTATTGTGGTATTCAAGAATTGAAAAGAAAAACAGGGTTACCTAATGTTGAAGAATTTTTTCATGAACAAGATGTATATACTAGATATAAACCTGTCATTCGTAAATTTAAAAGAAGAAGGGTTTATGTTCCAAACAGTAATAATCAATTTGACGCTGATTTGTTATTTATAAAAAATTATAGCAAATATAATGATGGATCTAATTATTTGTTAACGGTTATAGATGCTTTTAATAAATATGCTTGGGCTTTTCCTATAAAAAGAAAAACATCTGAAGAAGTTATACAAGGTTTTAAACAAGTTTTTAAAGAAAGAATACCAAAATTCATTTTGACAGATGAAGGTACTGAATTTACAGGAAAACAGACCCAAAAACTATTCAAAGATAATAATATACATTGGTTTACAACTACAAATAAAGAAATAAAATCTGCAATAGCTGAGAGATTTAATAGAAGTATAAGAGAAAAAATTATAAAATATATGCATGCTAACAATGCTAAAAGATATATTGATGTATTACCTGAATTACTTAAAAATTATAACAATTCATATCATAGATCAATAAAAATGACACCTGTTGAGGCTAGAGAAAATGAATCTCAAGTTTATAAAAATTTATGTACGAAAAAGATCATGAAAAAACCTAAATTTAAGATAGGGGATAGTGTTAGAATATCTACAATTAAGAAAACATTCAGGAAAGTAGATGATTCTACATTTACTGAAGAGATTTTTATAGTTTCTGAAGTATTGAAAACAGATCCAATTACTTATCGATTAAAAGATTTAAACAGTAAAGAAATTGAAGGAACTTTTTATGAAAATGAAATGGTAAAATATAATAAAAAAGATGATGTATATAAAATTGAAAAAATCATAAAAAAGAAAGGAAATAAGTATTTTGTAAAATGGCTAGGATATCCGGATGAATTTAATAGTTGGATTAGTTCATATATAAATGAATAAGATGAAATTAATCTATGATTCAGAAGAAGAAGAATATTTTTATGTTATTGATTACGAAAGTTTAAAACAAAGATATAATAGTAGAGTTTGTTATTTTAATCGATTAAGAAGGAGATATAATATTTCTCAAGAAGTTGAGGATATGTTTTTAAAATTTTTAGATTTTATGTATTATGAGAAATCAATTAACTATTACTATTTTATGAAAAAGATTTGTGATATTTTTAATATTGAAAATAATATAAAAGTCCAAAAAGTTAAAAAGAAATATGAAAAAATATGGAATGATTTCTTACAAAGTATTTCAAGAAATGTTTCCTATTAAATGGAGCTTACAAAAAAGTGTATACACTGTTTGACTATGAAATCAGTAAATGAGTTTTACATATATCATAGAAATGAAAAAATTTATTTCCAAAGTCATTGCAAATGTTGTGATTCCTTAATTAAATATAAAAAATTTAAATGTGAATGTGGTATGCAATATACCTATACACACAAAAAGAGACATTTAAAAAGTATTTATCACAGTAAGCATCTTCCAGGAAAAAGTATTGTAAAAAATGTTTCCTAATAAATGGAGCTCAACTTAAAGTCAAAGACTATTAATGAACTTAGAAAAGTAGTAAAATTATTGAATATTAAACAACTTAAAGGTTGTAAGAAGGATGATTTAATTAAATTATTAACTAAATATATCATAAAAACAGGTGAATATAAACCTGTTTTAGTAGATTTATTAAATTTAGATTTGTCAGCATACTTGGAAAAAAAGAAAAAAATATTTATTGATAAACCTATAAAACGTAAAAAAATTAAAAAGATTTTTGATTCTTTTAGTTGAAGATTTGATAAAAATGATTTTAAATCTGTCTTTCCTGAAGAAAATGTATTTACAGTAGAAGAAAATCTTGAAAAGTTATTTACAGAAGATAGAAAATGTCGTATATGTGGTAAATATTATGAAGATGAAGAACATATAAAGAAAGACTTAATGATTAAAAGATCAAAACAAAAAAGAAAATGTATTATTTGCGGCATATATTATAAACATTTAGAAAATCACATATCAAGTCGAAAACATAAAAAAGCATTAGATGAAGGTAATGTAGAAATTAAGGAATATGAAACTGCTTATAAATCTAGATTAAGATCATACAGAATTAATAATTGTAATAATATTAAAATCCCTCTAGAATTTTTAGAAGAGAAAAGAAAGGTTGTAATAGAAAAAATAAAGCAAATTATGAAAGAATTTAATGGAATAAAGGTAAATTTTAAATTGTTTTGTTTGTATAAATTAAATGAAGAAATTCAAGAATTTACATTCAAAACTGAGAATCAAATTATATTAAAATCTAATGATTTACATACGTTTTATGATTATGTTATTGACAACTTAATAAATGAATCTGATGATTTTATATCAAAAGGATCTGGTTGGAGTCTTGAAGAAATTAAATTTTTGGAATTGAGAATAAATAAGTATCAACCCTTGAGAGGATCAAGTTATATTGATTTACCTGAAAACATTTAATCTAAACAAGCTATAATAAATGTAAAAAATAAAAATAATAAATGTTTTATGTGGTCAATATTATCAGCAATTCATCCTGTAAAAAAAGATCCTCAAAGAGTGTCAAAATATGAACAATATAAAGATGAATTAAATTTTAAAGGAATTGATTTTCCTGTTTCATTAGACAATATTAAGAAATTTGAAAAACTAAATAATATATCTGTAAATGTTTATAGTTATGATGGTTCAATTTATCCACTTAGAATAGCTAACAATAAATTAGAAAAACATGTAAACTTGTTTTATATGAAAGATCATTATTGTTGGATTAAAAATATGAATAGTTTGATCAGATCACAAATTACTGATAATCAAATATTTTTATGTGATAGATGTTTAAATTATTTTTATTCTGAGGAAAGATTAAAGATACATGATGAATACTGTAAAGAGGCTGTCACAATTAATATGCCTAAAAAAGATGAAGTTATTCAATTTAAAAATCATGAAAGAAAAATGAGAGTACCATATACTATATATGCTGATTTTGAATCTCTCTTACCTAAAATTGATACATGTGAGCAAGATCAAACTAAATCATATACTGTGAAATATCAAAAACATGTAGCAGATGCATTTTGTTATTATATCAAATATGAAAAGGAATACTTTAAACCTCCTGTTGTTTATAGAGGACCTGATACAATCAAAAAGTTTGTATCTATGTTAAAAGAGGATACTCTTAAAATTGAAAAAATGATAGAAGACAAAACTAAAAAATATGAAAGTATCAAATCTATGATAGAGTTCGATGAAAATCATTATAAAAGAACTAATATGTCATATATGTGAAAATCAAATCTTAAATAATGAAAAAGTAATTGATCATTGTCATATAACTGGAAAATATAGAAGTCCTGCTCATAATGTTTGTAATTTAAATTATCAAATTCCAAAATTTATACCAGTAAAAATTCATAATTTAACAGGTTATGATTCTCATTTGTTTATAAAAGAACTTGGATTTGATCAATCAAAAATAGATGTTATACCTAATACTGAAGAAAAATATATATCTTTCAGCAAAAAAATAGGAGGTATGAAATTGAGATTTATTGATTCATTTAAATTTATGTCTTGCAGTTTAGATAATTTATCAAAAACTTGAGACCAGAGAATGAAATAAATTGATATCCTCCAAAAATACGAAAAATGAAATATATTAAATACTTAAAATCAAAATTTAGAGAGACATCATTACATTTTCCTGATGATAAATTAGATCTTATTACAAGAAAAGGTGTATATCCTTATGATTATATGGATTCTAGAGATAAATATAAAGAAACAGAATTACCTTCAAAAGATAAATTTTATAATAAATTGAATGAATGTAATATAACTGATGAAGAATATAAACATGCTCAACGTGTTTGGAAAGAATTTAATATAAAAAATTTAGGTGAATATACAGATTTATATGTCAAAACAGATGTATTAATTTTAACAGATGTATTTGAAAATTTTAGAGATGTTTGTTTAAAAACTTATAAATTAGATCCAGATTGGTATTTTACTGCTCCTGGTTTATCTTGGGATGCAATGTTAAAAATAACAAATGTTAAATTAGATTTATTAAATGATTATGATATGATTCTCATGATAGAAAAAGGTTTAAGAGGAGGTGTTTCACAATGTTGTAATAGATATGGAAAAGCAAATAATAAATATATGAAAAATTATGATAAAAGTAAAGAATCCAATTATTTAATGTATTTAGATGCCAATAATTTATATGGATGGGCTAGGAGTCAATATTTACCATATGGAGAATTTAAATGGTGTAATGAAATAAATTATGTTAAGCGTGAATTATATAACAATAAAATAAAAGATGATTCAGAGATTGGATATATATTTGAAATTAGTTTAAGATATCCAAAAGAGTTACATGATTATCATTCAGATTTACCATTATGTCCTGAAAATAGAATTCCTGAAAATTCGAAACAAGGTAAGCTTTTAACAACTTTACACGATAAAGAGAAATATGTAGTTCATTATAGAAGTTTAAAACAATATTTGAAAATGGGTTTAAAGGCTGTAAGAGTACATAGAGTATTGCAATTTAAACATTCGAATTGGTTAAAAAAATATATAGATTTAAACACTGAAATGAGAAAGCTGCTAATGATTTTGAGAAAGATCTTTATAAATTAATGAATAATTCAGTATTTGGAAAAACTATGGCAAATATAAGAAAACGAATCGATGTAAGATTATGTTGTAATTATGATCAAGTTAAAAAATTAATTGCTAAACCTAATTTCAAATGTAGAACTATTTTTGATGAAAATTTGGTAGCTGTTCACATGAAAAAAACAAAACTATATTTTAATAAACCGATTTATGTAGGAATGAGTATATTAGATTTATCTAAACATTTAATGTATGATTTTCATTATAATGTCATGAAACCGAGATATAAGGATAATATTAAGTTATTATATATGGATACAGATAGTTTTATATATGATATTAAAACAGATGACTTTTATGAAGATATGAAGTCTATGATTGATTATTTTGATACATCTGATTATCAAGTAAATAATCTGTATAATATGTCTAGATGTAATAAAAAAGTATTAGGTAAAATGAAAGATGAAAATAACGGTGTGATTATGGAAGAATTTGTAGGTTTAAGAAGTAAAATGTATTCAATAAGATTAGAAAAACAGAGTGTTGAAGAATATAATAATAATAATGAAGACCATAAAGAATTTGAAACTAAGAAGTCTAAAGGTACTAAGACCAGTACCGTTAAAAACAGAATATCATTTGAAGATTATAAAGACTGTTTATTAAATAAAAAAGATCAATATAGAACACAGAATTTAATTAGAAGTAAGAAACATGAATTGTATTCAATTCAAGTGAACAAGATAGCTTTATCAGCAAAAGATGATAAAAGATTTATATTAGAAGATGGTATGAATACTAGAGCTTTAGGACATTATAAAAATGTTTCTAAAAATAATTCTATATAAATGGATGAGTGTTTAGGTGATATTCGAGCTTTAAATTTTACAAATTCTGAAGAAATTTACTATATGACTTATCTTTGTAAAGAATTGTATGATATAAATCATAATAAAAAACTATTATCAGAAAGTTTTCAAAGGTTGACTGAATTAATTGAAAAAGAAGAAAATGAAGATATTAAATTGAAAGGATTAGGAGTTTTATATGTTATTTCAAAGAATTTATTCTATTGATCATGAATTTATAAAAACTAATAAATAGACCTAAAATGTTTGAATTAAATGATTTATATCCTAGGATATAACTAAATATTGTTGTGATACCTTAAAGTTAGTTGAATCAATAAAAGATATATTTAAGTATGCTTAATCAATATATGATTTTTTTAATATATTAGAGTAATAACTATTTTATTAATATCTCTATAATTCAGGGGGGGGATGACCATCCCTCCCTATATCATATAATGTTTAGAAATTATATATAAAAAAATGTTTACTAATAAATGGAAGAGTTCAATAGACTGAGAGGTTATCCCAAGACGTTTAAATGAAATGATTTATATCCTGGGAAATATAATCTGATATCATTGAAAAAAATTAAAACTAAATATGGAGATACAGTAATCGCAAAGTTATATGTGATAGATGAAGAAAAAAATTATTACCTACCAAATAAGCATGGTATACTTTCTGATGAATCAATATATAAAATCAATAAAGGTAGATATATATTTAAGTAGTAAGGTATGATTAATGATAAGTATGAATATGAATTAGAGGAAGCATCTAATTAATAATATAACTTAATTTTATCATAGCTGGTTTAATAAAAGCTTCCTAGATTATGAAGAATGGGCCTTTTCTCAATCTTATAAGATTAATTCATTGCAAGATCTTTCATTTTTATAATATTAGCTTGATTTATAGTTTTTTCCAATTTCAATTTTCTACAGTTATAATCATCAATAGTTTCTTCAATAGAAATTAAATCATTGCTAATTCGTTTTAATCTCTTTTTTAAATCTCTACGTTTCTCATATGATTTACGTCTTTTACATTTATTAAATCTCTTTGAGCTAATGAACCGACAGTATTTAAAAAAAAAGATTCGAAGTTTATCACAAAGTGAACCCTTTACTCTTATGATGATCAGAAAAAATGAAACAGTGGCAGGAAACTGAGGATGTGTGGTGACGTCAAGCAGAAAGATGACGCATCACGACACCGGGAAGCGGTGTCGGAAAAATAATCGCTGGAAAAAAACCTTGCGAGCTGGGAATCTCAGACTTTTTCAACCTCGTTGAGACTGAAACCCCGCGAGCTGGGAAATGTTTTAGATAATAAATGACCTCAGACTTTTTCAACCTCGTTGAGACTGATATTTTTCAGATAGCACACAGTCGCTGGTTATTTATAAATGAATGAGTGTTTAGGTGAATGACTATATATTTAAGTATTTCGAGTGATGATGAATTAGAGAAAGCTTAATCATTTTTATAATATATTTTATTTTCATCTAAGTTCTTTTATGGGAGGACCGTTAGTCCCCCCCATTTATTTTAAAGCTTAGAGGACTTCCAAAGCACTCAGGAATAGAAAATTTAATAAATTTAGAATACTATCAAGATGATAATTTTATGATCTTCAACTCTATAAAACACGTCCGTAAATTACGGACGCGTTTCGATATATTTTGAGTCACTTTGTAATCCTATTTTAAGATCTCTTTTAAAGTTTATTTAGAGGATTCAAGTCCTCTTTTTTTCACGACTTTCATATAAATCCTTTTATTTTCACCATAATTTACTTATCTATGGGGGGACTAACGGTCCCCCCATTTATTTTAAAGCTTAGAGGACTTCCATTCATTTTGGAAGTCCTCTTTTTATTCACGCATTTATTTAATTTCATCCTTTTCACCGTAATTTACCTATGTATGAGGGACTAACGGTCCCCTCAAAATAAGGTAGCCCCATAATGGGGCGGACTATTTTGATCTCTTTTTTCACGCATTTATCTAAAATTTTGGTCTAAATGTAAAAAAGGCCTTATTTAACTATAAAATCATGTTTTTAATATTAAAATGGATCGGTACCTTTTTTTTTATATAAAAAGATAAAAAATAAGCTATAAAATATAGTTTTTAGTGTATAAAGTAGATGTGCGCTCGTACGGGTGTATAGATACTACTTGTGTCATTAAATTGTGTTTAATTGTACAAAAGAAAAAAAAACGATTATTATTTTAATTTGCACTAAATTGATTTTCAGTTTTACTTAAATAATACGTTCAGCCCCCAGAAAATTTTTTGCCTTCAACGACTGCACGTCTTATTAAAAAAATACGTGCACGTACTTATAAATAACTTTATAAAAAAAATACGTGCAGTCATTAAAGGTGATGTTGTAAAATTTGGGTAAAACTCAACTATCTCGAGAACAGTTAGTCCTAGAGTAATGAGGTTAATATTTTTCTTTTCGTCGTAAAAAATTACGCATAAAATAAACGCAAAAACATTTTAATGTATTCAGTTTTGTATTACAGGTTTCTATAAGCTTTGCTGGACCTTTTGCAAAAATATGAAAATTATCATTTTCCGAACCGTACAAAAATCTATTCAGAACTAGGGTAATTCATAAGTGACTTACGAAATTTTTCGAAATTTTATGGAGTAGGTTTTGAATGAGGGCTACATATACATTGTACAGACACACAAGCACACATTGTACATGCACACTCACACACACAGAGAGAGAGAGAGAGAGATCTTGTTTACATTTTTTTTAGGAGGGAACTAGAGGACTCGGAAATCCGTCGAAAACTCAAGTTCAGATTTTTGACACGATTCCAATACTTTCTCTATATGTTACCATGTATTGTAGAGGAAATATAAAGACTGGATCGAAAATCGTAAAAAAAAGTATTTTTTCTCGAGTATTGCCGCAACAATTGTAACCTCTATGTCTTGTTTTGTCAGCTTCGTAGAAATATTTCATAAAAATATCAGTTTTATATAACAACCTTGTGATCTAAGATACAGAACCTTAAAAATCATGTTTTATCACGTTACGTGTAGTATTACACATACCATCTACAAATTCGGATATACGATTTCGAGGAGAGGAACTGTGCCACGTTCCCAAATTATTACTCAGGATATGCCCTATTTCATTTATCTTACATTCACACTTTAAAAGGCCGGTAGCGCTCCCTACACCTTATTTCTGGAAATGACCACTTTGAGGGTGCGGAACCGTGCCACGTTCCTAAAATACTACTCAGGAAATGCCTTACTTCAATTACCGTAAATTGACCCTTAAAAAGTTGGTAGCGTTACCTGCACCTTGTGGTGACGGGATTCTTAATCCCGCGTCTTTTATGTGTAAATTATGTAAATTTACTTCAGTTTTAATTTATATTATATTTATATTCATTTTTTATTTATATTAATTTTGCTCCTGAACCCTCTCGTCATGTGTATATATTTGTATCAATATTTTAAGTGCATTTATTTCCCTGCTCATAATTGTAGCCATTTTATTTTATAAAGTAATATCTTTCACACACTCGAGGAATAAACGACCGTTAGTTCGAGGTCACCCGATGTTCGCCTGCAGAGACAGAAGTCTTTGTTTTTTCTGCTTGTTCGGGTGACGCTTTTTGTGCAAGTTTTCACGTTTCTGATGCACGTGCCTGTCGAAGATGCGTCAGTTGGAAACCGACCATGAAAGAAATTTGAATTGGACGCAATTTGGATTGGTGGAAAGATGAAGGTGTGGACCTTTCGAGGTACGAGAGTGGCTGTACTCTGAATCCGCCCAGAATGCATAAAAAGTGTAAGATTTGTGATTTCGGCGCACACTCTCACTTCTGACATCTAGACGAACTCACATGGAGCTCGGGGTTCAACTCCCAATGTTGAGCTAACGTAGCTGTGGGTGATTGAGAGTGTAGCCATGACTCGATCCTGCCGATTGCCGTTGCTGAGACCCTCCTGTTTGATCGAATCGCTGGTTGAAGAATTGAATGACCTCCTGAATCCTGCAGATGAAACCGGGACCTGGCAGAAATAAGTATGAAACCTGGCCCATGGCAGGCCAAATCCGGAACCTTGCCGGAACCTTGTGCGTGCCGCTATTCCGTTCGAAACGGGGAAATGTTTCGACCCGTGGGTATTTCTGGTGGAAGTTGAGCTTTGTCAACCCTGTGTCCTTCTTGATACCGAGGTAAGAACTTTAGTTCTTTAACTGCTGCTGATCGAGCTCTCGTCTGTGCCTGAGTGATCGGACTTTAAGACAACTCCGACTCATCTATAATTGAATCTTAAATTATTACTGATCTTCTAGATAATTTACGTTTAAATCTAACTAAATTTATTCATGCTTTAATGTTAATAAGATTCCTCGAGTGCTGTGTCCCCTGTTGACCATACCAATTGTAGTGCAATAGAATATTTATTATTGTGATATTATAATGATATAAATGCTATATATATTTAATGAATAATAGTTCCGGCTAAGAGACGATGTAAATTTGGTAAATATCGGTCCAGTGGATGTGAGAGCTGAGAAAGGTTCAGCTAGTGTAATTGTGATAACTCCATATATTTTGACTTTTAATAAATAGAGAGTTAAACTAAATTTCTGTGTGTTTATTTAGGAGTATACTGTGTTTTCTTGAAATTGTTTAATAAAGTGTTTTCAGCTGCTGCTGTTGACGCCCTTCAAGGTAAGGGTTTTTAAATTGTTCCTTTTGAGTTTTGTTAGGATGCAGGTCATCGGTGAGTTTTACTCACCGACGGGAGGTTTGTTTCGAACCTAAGAGAAAAAAAATTGAGAAAGTTAGCTTTCTCTGGACGGCCGCATCGAACAGAAACCCGCTCCGACAACCGTATTGCTCGAAATGGCGACTTTGAGGGGCAGAACCGTACCACGTTTCTAAAATACCACTTCAGAAATTCCTTACTTCAGTTACCTTACATTCACCCTTTACAAGGCAGGTAGCGTTCCTTACACCGTATGCTGCTACCATTCTAAACTTTGCCCGAGCGTAGAGCAATTTATTTAATTTTAGTGAGAAACACAACCCGGCTTGAACCTGAGATCGAATCTAGATCGAATCATCACATGAACGTGCTACTTCATACTCTACTTGGTACATCTAAGGAATTGACTTTATTAATGGCTTGATTAAACTAACAAGTGCTTTATTAAAGTTCAAGCAGCAATTCCGAGATGGATAGATTTCTTGAAATTTTCACCTAAACAGCAGAATCCCTGTCATTTAAAAAAAAATCATTTTCTTTGGGGAATAATAGGGCTTGGTTTATGCTCAAATGTTTTCGTCACATAACTGCTGATGTAGTAAACACACGTGTCCTTCCAACAACTTTCCCCGCTCTAAACGCAATTCCCTGGGCTGAACTGGGAATACATAAGAAGTACCCTTGAAAATATTCTTGAATAAATAAAAGGTGTTGAACATAACATTGTATAACACAAAATCTACAAGATTGAAATTTATAAACTTTATATAATACGTGAAAAAAGTTAAAATATCTTTCAGTGTATAGAAAAGTAGGGAATTAGGTTTCAAACGTCAATTTTAGCGATAACTTTACTTTTCTGGAGACAAAACTTTAAAAGACGTTCCTGTAAAATTTTTTCATCGTTATTTAAGCCTATACAAGCAAGTAATTTATATTCTAACAGACATAAGATGTCTCCCTTGAAAACGTATATAGGGTGCGCTATATTTCTTAACTATGGTTTTACATAGTAATATGTTTTTTATATATTTCTATATGTGTTTATTTTTGTTTAAACTTCCCAACTTCTTTATTTTATATTTATTCAGAACATTTGCACACCACTTTAAAAGCATGTAAGAAAATTGTTGGCATTTTGTGTGACAAGTATTGCGTATTAGCTTCAAATATGAAGGCATTTGTGATTTTATGTTAAAAATATGATGTGGGCAGCACATGACTTTCCTTATATAAAGCAATGAATTTACTACTTTCGCAGTGAAAAAAATTATAAAAGATCCACGACACAGTGTTTGTAATGTTGAATTATACATTTGGCGCTTTACCGAACAATAATATGTAAAGCTATTTTGTACCCAATTAACTTATGTTTCTCGCAGCTCTAAATTAACAATTATCAATGCTGATAGCATCCTCAAAAAGCAGCAGAGTCCATATATTAAAATATTTTAATAATAAATTCATCAGACATCATTTTCATTAATTTGGCAACAATGTTGCAATTTTAACGATACTTTCATCAATTTGGGGCTAAATATTATCAAGTTGGCGATATTTCGCTTAGATTAATTACCAAGTGCGCCATATGTATCGTTAACTGCGACAAACAAATGGAGAGAAACTCACATTTTATATACGAGAAAATATGCCAGACATATGAGGGAATTAAAAAATTTCAAAGCATTAATATTTTTATCAATTTGGCGGTATTTTCATCAAAATGCAATATTTGAAAGTCGCAAAGTTAGCAGCATCCCGCCAAAATTTTCGCCAAGTATTACGGTCGGACGAAGAAATGGGTCATTATTACATTCGTTTGTAATGTTCTTTCCAAGATATTGAATTTCTTTCAATTAGTGGTTATTTCCATTTATTTTGGCGACATTTTCGTCAATTTGACTACATTTAAACTCGTTAAGTTAGCAATATGTCGCAATAATTCCTTGCCAGAATTTCGCCAAGCGCTACAGACGGAGAAATAGGCTATTCTTATAGTTAGTCTTATATATATTCTTTCCAAGATATTGAATTTTCATCAATTAATCGTTATTTTCATTACTTTGGAAACATTTTATCACATTGGCAACATGTTTATCCATTTGGTGATAGTTTTATCAATTTGGCGACATTTTCGTCAATTTAGCAACATTTAAAAACGCGTCACGTTGGCGATATTCCTTCAAATTTGACGCCAAAATTTCGTCAAGCGTTATGGACTGAGAAATAGGTTATTCTTATAGCAGATAAAAAGCAGACTAATGGAGCGCAAATACAAAATTATTTCCCAAAGTATCTTCTCTTATGGTAGATTTTATATTCTTTGCAGTGTATTGAATTTTCATCAATTAGTCGTCGTTTTCATTGATTTCGAATTTTCATTGATTTTGTTAATTTAGCGATATTTTCGTTGATTTGTCAACATTTAGAAACATTGTCGATTTCGCTAAATTAGTTGCCAAATTCTAGCGAAGCGTTATGGACGATATTTTTATAGTAGATAAACGACTATTGGAGTTCAAATACGAAACTATTATCTTTTCAGTATCTTTCTCAGTATCTTTTCTATGAATGGAACTAGATACACGTGATTTATGTCAATAAGTTTATTGCATAATATTACATATGACTAGTGAACATATTTAGGCTATTTTTTGAGACCTAATTTTATTAGGCTGTACATAATGTAGGCTATTTTTTGATACATTTGTTTGAAAAATAAGCAATCTCTGGAGAACAGCTCATGCTAGCGTTTCAAACTTTACGTCGATCGTTTTCTAATTCAAAATCACATAAGAAATAATGATTTGCGTGATTTTATTAAATATTTCGATTTTTTCAAAATTTCACTCGAGAATTTGGGGGCGTTCTGAATATCCGATTGTGTTTAAAAACAATAAGCTTCCAGTATTCACGGATTGCAATTTTTGTACCAAATTTCGCTCGAATCGCTCCATTTGTTCTTAAGACATCGTCTTCACAGCCTCACAGACACACACATACATACACACATACTTAAACACTCACACACACACACACACACACTCACACACACACATAGACAGACATCATCTCAAAGACGATTTATTCGTGTTCAGGGAAATTTGAAACGCGCTCTTCCATCGAAAATTCGAATTCGAATTTTCGACCCCGTTATAATACGTTCCTTATATATTATACTATGTATATAAGGAAATTAAAAATGCAAAAAACAAGCCTCAGTAGACGATATTTAAGACTAGCATATATACCCCACGGTGATCGTTGCTTTGTATAAGTACAGATTCTAAAAGCAGTCTAAATTATCAAGGCATTCCGTACTTTATGGTCACAAGTTCGACAAAATTATTTAATACCCCCAAAAGTGCCCATAGATCAAGATCTATGGGAGTACTGGGGTAGAAAGTGGTAGGTGATCTATTTCCCACAAGGAGTACTGGTTTCTGAGGAGCACTGGTTGACATTCTCTGAAACTTCACGAAGGATTTCCTGTTTAAGTTTTTCACTTTCTGTGTCGAAAAATGTCCTTGAAACATCTATTTCTCAAGATCAGCTATAGATAGCAATTAAGATGACAGATGGATTCAGCATCAAATTCCAGAAGGTGGTTTTAGGTGTTCACTAAGTATTCCCCCTTTCTGTTGTGTCGATGTCATTTTCAATTTTCCCGAAAATTCGCATTTCTACACGAAATGAATGAGGGGCCAACGGCCGTACCGTGCTGAAAACACCGGTTCTCGTTAGATCACCGAAGTGAAGCAGCATCGGGCGCGGTTAGTACTTGGTGGGTGACCACCTCGGAACGCCGCGTGCTGTTGGTCATCTCGGGTGCGGTATCCCCGTGGTTTGCGCGCTAGATTTGCACGCTGCCACAAATGCCGCCGTGTTCATGCGGAGTACGATCACGTTAAACATGTGGGTCCGTAAGTCCTTCCGAGAGGTTGGTGGTAGGGGAAGGAGGGTACGGTCCCTGTGGATGCCTCCCCCACTGGGTTCCGGTCTAAATTGGGTGGCACTTCCCGGCCGTCCATACAGATACCTTACACCTTTCTGGTAGGTCGGACGGTCTGGGTCTCAACAACAACAACAACAACGAAATGAATGTGAAAACAAATACAAAAATTCTTAACAATTCAGTCGGAAACGGCGTGTACGTGCCAACCTGTAACGGCTACTGGATCAATTAGTCGTTATTCTTTTGCATTCTGGTGCTGAATAGGATGCAACTTGCCTACAATAAAATGCTTGAGAGTGCAGAGTGTAGCTTCTCACTCCGGATATTTCTTTATAACAACGGAAACATCGCAGCAAAATAAATGTAGTCAGATTTATGTTCAAATGCGTTATGCAGCAAGCTCCTGAATTTGCAAACAGAGGCCCCGTTCACAAGGATCCATATATTTCATTCAATTTCCTTTGGATCAGCTGGAATGCAAAATATCCTTCTTGACAATATACTTGAATAAATGAGAGTTGTTGAAAACGGCTGTGGGCAGCCAAGAATGTATGAGATGGAAATGTATAAAGATTTCATATTTGTTGAAAATATAAAATATCTCTCAATGTGTATAGAATTTGGTATAAAATATGAATAGTTTAAAATGGTTTTTAATTAAAATATAACGATAAAAATGTTACATGTTTCAACAATTTACATAATATATTTAATACGAAATTTTGTAGTAGCAGCATTTAAAAATTTGGGATTAAGCTCTTAGGGCAGCGAATAACAGTGGTTTAGACCAATTTCGCATTTGTTAGCGCTCTTCAGATCCGATTACCCGATAACTGCATTGACGGTAAGGAAATTGGCAATGTTCCTTACAAGTTACCATGCCAAGTTTGCTTACTGTCACCTCGTTGTTTAGTTATCACCTATTTAGTGCAAAATCCAACACGCTTCTTAAATTCTAAAATATAATTTCTTATTATGGATATTTTATTGAAATAGTTTATGTTGATAAATTGTGATAAAATGTTCCTATTTACCAGCATTTCACTAAAATATAAAAATATAAATTTGTATCTGTGATTTGGATACTATAGGCCAGAGGTTTACTCTATTTTTAAGTCTTCGGCGCCATTAACCAAATACATCCTTTCTGTGGCTCCTTTGCGCCTGCACTGGCCATCGAAAAATTACCTGTTGTCAGAATCATTCGGCTATTTGATATTGTTTGGAACAAAAATGTATCATTACGTTCAAACACTGATCACCTGGTTATCATTCAATAAGGCGCACATGTTGAAATTCACTGTCATAGGCGAATCTCTAAAGGTATTGGGGCAATCGTAGGCTCTCCCGTGTGTTGTTGTTGTTGAGATCCAGACCGTCCGACCTACCAGAAAGGTGTAAGGTAACCGTTTGAACGGCCGGGAAGTGCCACCCAATTTAGACCGGAACCCAGTGGGGGAGGCATCCACAGGGACCGTACCATCCTTCCCCTACCACCAACCTCTCGGAAGAACTTACGAACCCACATGTTTAACGAGCTCTTTCGTATGTGTCAGACTTTGTGATGTGGGTTCGTATTCTCTCAAGTGTGAATGAGATTAGGCTGTTGTGAATTAAAAAGAAGCGGGTGGGTGTGAAAAGGAGTTTAAATCTTCCGAAGACTCTTCCGTTGCAAATACCAGCATACATGGATAGGTTTTGGGAGTAATCGGTCCATGGATACTGTTACCTGCAATGGGTGTGTCTTCGAAATTTTAGGAACGTCGCTTATATGCGGGAGTTGGTGATTATGAATTTTATCCTTGCAGCTGTGTGTCGCCTGGACTAAATTGGAAGGCCTGAAATTGCCATTTTCCATAGAAAATTTTTGGCTTATAACGCGTTTATTTCTATCATTGCAGATATCGGTTATTCTATGACGAGCCCATAATAAGCGCGAAACTAGTCCATGCAAAGGGACTGGTACATGCAAAGGGAGTATCTTTCAAAATTTAGAAGCACCCCTTATAGGCGGGTTTTTGTGCACTTGAACTTTACCTTTGAAGCTACCTGTGACTAGAGCAGAATTATTAATGAAGTTTATGCCAGCCACGCAGAAGGACTGAAATTCTCAGTTTCTATGAAAGTTTGCAAAAATTATAGCTTATAGGCGCATAACAAGCGTGAAACCAGTCCATGGATAATTGCAGTTGCAATGAGAGTATCTTTCAAATTTTGGAAATTTCCCGTATCAGCAGGTTTTATGTTTATTGAAATTTCTATTTAAAATCCTTTTTTTCCTCAGAATTTAAATATCTTTTAATTCCACCGGTACATCTTTATGATTAGCTTTTGTTTTCTAACCTTAATTGGTTAGCCTCTTAATTGGTTGACCGGAATCAGGTGTTTACCAGTTATATAATAAACTAAATATACTTTGAATAAATAAATGTTCTTGTCATGTGAACGGGCATATCTGCCAGTTGACATATGCTTCAACTCGATGTAGTTCATTTGTACCTGATTAACCGGGAACTTAGCTAATCGAATTTATAGAAATTATAATTTTAGGTGGACGACACGGTGGCTAAGCGATCAAAGGCAAGCGTATCCTCGTGCTCGCTCAGATGCCGGATTGTGGGTTCGAGTCTCACTTGCGGGCATGGATATGGTGTTGTTGAGGAAATGTGTTCAGCCCCCACTCGTGTGTCGGGTCAACGTCGTGCAACGGCTAAATGGTTCATGATTCTGGCAGATGTATAGGCGAATGATAGTGTATAAAGTGCCTGCCAATTGTTACAAAAATAAGATAAAATAAAATAAAATTAGGTCAGATTTGCAACAATAATTAGTTGCAAAAATTTGGGGCGAAACTAGAACTTTGAGATTTGTAAAATTTTCAACTTTTAAAACCGCTTATTAACTTCACAATTTCTAGTTATAACATTTTTTATATTATAATAGGGTTCTGATATGAATAACATCTATGCTTGAGGTTTCTGTAGCGGAAATCGAATCGTTACGAAAAATATAAATACTTGAGGCGCATTTACTTCCAAATCTAATAGATAAAAATATATTTTTTCTTTTGTTTTGTCGAAAATAGGGACCAAATTCTGATTATATACAAATAATATTAATATTTTGATATTTTGAACATTTCTTTCAAAAATAAAATATTTAAAAAATATCTGTCCCAAAGAGTGTTATTTCCAGTTTTGTCACTTTCAATTGAAACATCTTGCAAACTATGAAAGATAGAAATAAATAATAAATGACACAAAAATGCATTAGGCAATTTAGTTTATAAATCTACATTTATTTTTTAAAAAAACTCTTGTAGTTTTCGAGTAATCAAATCATCTTGTCCAGTTCAAAAGAATTGAAAATTTTCTATATTTCATGTTTAAATTTTTATATCTCAAAAACTAAAAGCATTACCTATGAAGAATAAGTAAGAATTTGTAACACTTTAATAGCTTTATAAGTATATATAACTGGATTTTGGATTGATATCTTTCTTAAAGTGCATCCGTTTGAGAGAGATTTTTTCATTTTTCTTAAAAATTATACAAAAAAAAATTTAAAAAAAAAAACTCACGCAGAAAGTAACACGATATAAGTAGTAAGGAACAAACATTTGCATTATGAAATTTAGTTTTCTAGAATGAATTTCGTTTCTAAATTGTGGATCAAGCTCTTATGTTTCGGCTTATAGTGATTATAATTTTGATGTATTAGTACAGTTACTTGGGTGGGAAAGTTGTTCCAATGGATGGGAAAATTGTAATATTTAAAATGCCACGATTGTTGCAGCTCAATTTGTTAACTACTCCTTGATAAAATATTGGCGCAGTTCTATATTTGTCAGTTTTATGAGTTGATGTTATAACAACACGTCAACTCAACAAATGAAAGATAAACTCTTAAAAATTAATTAGAATGTGGCTCAACTCGACCTCCTTATACCAGAATCCATTTTGAAGTAGCTTGTAATTACTTTCCTTATATACATAATGTATAAGGAAAGTATTGTGACGGGGTCGAAAATTCGAATTCGAGTTTTCGACGGGAGAGCACGTTTCAAGCATCCCTGATCACGAATCAAACATTTTTGAAGTGATGTCTGTGTGTGTGTATGTGTGTGTGTGTGTGAAAGTATGTGTGTGTGTCAGTGAGCCTGTGGAGACGATAACTGACGAACGAATGGACCGATTCGAACCAAATTTGGTACAAAAATCACAATCCGTAAACACTGGAAGCCTATTGGTTTTATACGTAATCGAATGTTCAGAACCCCCCTAAATTTTCGAATAAAATTTTGAAAAAATCGTCAAAAAATCAAAAGCGCTAACAAAGTTACGCGAATAGACATTTCTTATGTAATTTTTCATTAGAAAACGATTGCCATAAATTTTAGAACGCTAACATGAACCGTTCTCGAGATATTGTACATTTTTCAAAAAAATTATGAAAAAGTCACATAAAAAAAAGAAATTCCTATTGAGAAACATGTTCACTTTTCATATGTAATACCATGCGATAAATTGAGTGACATCATTCTCGTGGATCTAGCTCGTTCCATTCATGAAAAAATGTACTTTGAATAATACTTTTGTATTTGAACGCCAATAGTCATTTATCTGCTGTAAGAATAACTTTTTTCTTAGTGCATAACTCTTGGCGAGATTTTGGCGACGAATTTGGCGGAATGTCGCCAACTTGGCGACTTTTTCGAAATGTTGCCAAATTAATGAAAATCTCGCCAAATGGATAAAAAGGATGCTAAATCAATGAAAATGACGACTGATTGTCGAAAATTCAATATCATGGAAAGAATATTAGTATCTACTATAAGAAAAACCTATTTTTTTACTGTAAAAGTAGTAAATTCATTACATTATATAAGGAAAGTCATGTGTTGCCCACATCAGATTTTTTTGTTTTAATTTGCTAACATTTCAAGAATTCTTTTATGACTTTCCTTATTACATAATGTATAAGGAAAGTATTGTGACCGGGTTGAAAATTCGAATTCGAGTTTTCGACGGGAGAGCACTTTCAAGCATCTCTGATCACGAATCAAACATTTTTGAAGTGATATCTCTGTGTGTGTGTGTGAAAGTATGTGTGTGTGTATGTGTGTGTGTCAGTGAGTCGGTGGAGACGATAACTGACGAACGAAAGGACCGATTCGAACGAAATTTGGTACAAAAATCACAATCAGTAAGCACTGGAAGCCTATTGTTTTTATACGCAATCGAATGTTCAGAACCCCCTAAATTTTCGAGTGAAATTTTGAAAAAACCGGCAAAAAATTAAAATCGTTAATAAAATTACGCAAATAGACATTTCTTATGTAATTTTTCATTCGAAAACGATTGACATAAATTTTAGAACGCTAACATGAACCGTTCTCGAGATATTGCACATTTTTCAAACAAATTATCAAAAAGTTATATAAAATAAGAAAAAATATTTCCCATTGAGAAATATGTTCTTTTTTCTTATGTAATACTATGCAATAAATTGGGTGACACTACTATCGTGGACCTAGCTCGTTCCATTCATGAAAAAAGATACTTTGAATAATACTTTTATATTTGAACGCCAATAGTCATTTATCTGCTGTACGAATAACTTATTTCTCCGTCCGTAACGATTGGCGAGATTTTGGCGACGAATTTGGCGGATTGTCGCCAACTTGACGATATTTTTAATTGTTGCCAAATTAACAAAAATCTCGCCAAATTGATAAAAATGACGCTAAATCAATGAAAATGACGACTCAATGAAGAAAATTCAATATCTTGGAAAGAATATAAGTATCTACTATAAAAATAACATTTTTTAACTGTAAAAGTAGTAAATTTATTGCATTATATAAGGAAAGTCATGTGTTGCCCACATCAGATGTTTTTTAATGTAGAAATAGTAAATTCATTGCATTATACAAGGAAAGTCATGTGTTGCCTACATCAGATTTTTTTAAATCTGTATTATTGGTCTAAATGAACTCAATTATGGCATCCCTAGAAGCAATCCAATACTGACTTATTATTAGCTGCAATATTGGATCAATGTGAAAAAGTGGACATTTTGGCGGAATTAGCCCAATATTAGCTTAAAATATTGGGACAATATTGCGCCTGTATTTCCAATGTAACGCCAATATTGACATAATATTAAAATAAAAGTCTGATGTGGGCAGTACATGACTTTCCTTATATAATGCAATGAATTTACTACTTTTACAGTAAAAAAAAATAGATTATTTTTATAGTAGTTATTTGTATTCTTTCCAAGATATTGAATGTTCGTCAATGAGTCGTCATTTTCCATGTCGTCATCATCAATGAGTCGTCATTGATTTAGCACCATTTTTATCCATTTCGCGAGTTTTTCGCTAATTTAGCAACATTTGAAAAAGTCGCCAAGTTGGCGACATTCCACCAAATTGGTCGCCAAAATCTTACCAAGCGTTATAGACGAAGAAATAAGTTATTCTTACAGCAGATAAATGACTATTTGCTTTCAAATACAAAAGTATTACTCAAAGTTTCCCTTTCATGAATGGAACGAGCTACATCCACGAGAATGATGTCACCCAATTTATCGCATGGTATTACATATGAAAAGTGAACATTTTTCTTAATAGGTATTTTTTTTTTTTTTTTTAAATAACTTTTTGATAATTTTATTGAAAAATGTGCAATATCTCGAGAACGGTTCATGTTAGCGTTCTAAAATTTATGTCAATCGTTTTCTAATGAAAAATTACATAAGAAATGTCTATTTGCGTAACTTTATCAGCGGTTTTGATTTTTTGACGATTTTTTCAAAATTTCGCTGGAAAATTTAGGGGGTTCTGAACATTCGATTGCGTATAAAAACGATAGGCTTCCAGTGTTTACGGATTGTGATTTTTGTACTAAATTTTGTTCGAAAATGTGAATTCTAATTTTCGACTCCGTCACAATACTTTCCTTATACGTTATGTATATAAGGAAACAAAAAATATCAGCCAGTATTGGAGGTCGATGTAACCCCAATATTTTCCCAATATTGGGATTACATTGGAAATATTTCCATTGTAATGCCAAGATATTCAATACAAATATTAAAACGTCACGAACACGAAAATTGTATCGTGTTTTTTACTTTCCCTGCAATACATTGTAATGTACAGAAAAAGTATTGGAATCATGTCGAAAATCACAACTCGAGTTTTCAACAGATCTGCACGTTTCAAGACCTCTAGATTACGAAAAAACCATTTTTAGCGTGACATCTCTGTGTGTGTCTGTGTGTCTGTCTATGCAGATTTTGTATCCTCTCTAAATAAAAAACTAATTGACCAAATTTTATAAAATTTGAAAGGTAAGTCACTTGTGGGCGAATCTGGTGGTGATTAGTTTTGGATACGATTCGGGATAAAAAAAACCCGCCTTTTTTTGCGAAATAGCCCGCAAAAGCTTGTACCCACTCTAGCTGAAAAACTAATGGATCGAATTTCACAAAATTCGGTAGATAAGTCGATTGTGGGTTATTCTGGTGCTGATTAGATTTTGGTACGCTTCGGAATAAAATAACTTGCCTTTTTTGCGAAATGACCCACAAAAATCGTCAAAATCCAACGTAAAAGCTACGTATGCTTAAATATATCCATTAAATGCTTGTTTTATACGTAAATTTTAATAAAGAAAAGAATAAAACCAACCCCATTACACTAGGACTAGCCCTTCTCGAGATATTTTAGTTTTTTCGTATTTTCTCTACGCCACCTTTGAAAATAAGTTCAGTTACCAAACGAGAACAAAAATTGAATTAAAAGTGAATTAAATTTAATTAAAATAAAGATGACGTGGATCTACAAGGAAAGTCATGCGCTGCCCACATCAGATTTTTTTTATTGCGATGATTGAAACTGTTAAGTTTTATTATAATTGAGCTATACATAATCCCTTTTATGCAAAATTACTCTGAAATTTTTACCATGCTGTCATGTTAAAAAGATATTATAGAAGTTTTCTCTCGAATTTCAAAAAGTTCTATTTAGTTTTAGAATATTTAAGACAGTCGGATGTAAAGTTTCGTAAAAATTCATTTATATTTGTGGCAGCCATTATGTACACAAAATATCGATGACAAACAGATAAACAGACAGACGGACATAATTTAAAAAAAAATCAAATGTGGGCAGCACACTTTCCCTGCAGACTTTAATTCATTTTTTCTTTATTTATTTAATAATTCATTAAATTGAGTTTAATTGCAGAAAACAACTCTGAATTTTCTCTTTTAATTCAATGTTTGTTTCTATTTGGTAACTGGGTACTTTTTCCAAAGGCGACGTAGTAAATATGCAAAAAAACTTAAATATCTCGAGAACGGTTAGTTCTAGAGTAATGGGGTTGGTATTATTTCTGTTCCTAATCAAAAATTTCGTATAAAACAAGCATTCAATAGATATATTTAAGCATACGTTGTTTGTATTTTAGATTTTGACAATTTTTGCGGGCCATTTCGCAAAGAAAGGCGGGTTATTTGACCCCGAATCATACCAAAAACTAATCAGCACCAGGGTCACACACAAGTAACCTACCTACCAAATTTTATGAAACTCGATCTATTAGTTTTTGAGTTAGAGAGGATATACACATTGCACAGACACACAGACAGACAGAGAGACAGACACACAGACGTCACTCTAAAATAGTTTTTTCGTATTCAAGAGATCCCAAAACGTGTAGATGCGTCGAAAACTCGAGTTGCGATTTTCAGTATGATTCCAATACTTTCCCTATACATTACCATGTATTGCAGGGAATGTAATAGTTTAAACGTATTCAGGAGATTCTAAAACATATATTTTCATCAAAATCTCAAAATCGAAATAAAAATTAAGAATATGATGTGATAGGTATTCATTTTATATATGATTTTTGTGCAATCGACCAAATTTATAATTTCACTTGATACATATATCAAAAGAGTGTATAGGGAAATTATATCAGATTTTTATTTCCTGAAAAACATTGAGATCCATTCATGATCGGATTTATTCTCAGATGCTGCTGGTTCAATGAACACCCGAGCCCTTTCAGCTCCTTAAGTTGAGAATGCAAAAAAGCGTCTTCTAAAAGATCCTTCAATAAATAAGGATGGAAATAACATTGAACGAGCGAGTATGCACAAGTCTGAAATTTTAAAACCTTTTTCGGCACTTGAATAAAGATAAATTATTTTTCAGCGCACGGGGAGTACGAAAAAATATGTTTGAAAATGCTGTTTGTTAAAATGAGTAAGTACATGACACTGAGATCAGAAAGCTTTGAAAAGTGTTCAGAAGTTGTTACGTTCATTTATTTAAATGAAGCTGAAATGAAGTTTGAAATAAAGTTGTCACGTTCACTTATTTAATGATGATTAATGAAATAATTTAATATATCTACTCATAACGCTTTTTTTTCAGAAAATGTATGCATTTTAATACGTTTTTCATCAAAATATATGCATCCAGATAGATTGTAGGATGAAAAAATCTGATGGGAGCAGTGCATGACTTTCCCTGCAGACTCATATTCACGTTCTTTTTATTTCTTCAATAATTCATCAAATTGAGTTTAATTGCACAAGTTTATTCTAAATTACACTGAATTTGCCATTTTAATTCAATTTTCGTTTTCATTTGATAACTGGACTTATTTTCAAAGGCGATGTAGCGAAAATGCGAAAAAAAAAATTCTCGAGAACGGCTAGTTCTAAAATAATTGGATTGGTCTTAATTTTTCATAGTCAAAAATTATGCATGAAACGAGCATTTGCTTCATTTATTTGAGCATACGTAGTCTTTTATTTTAGATTTTGAGGATTTTTGCGGACCCTTACGCAAAGAAAGGCAGGTTATTTTCTTTAATCGTACCGACATCGAATCAGCACCAGTGTCACCCACAAGTGACTTACCTACCAAATTTTATGAAATTCGGTCAATTAGTCTTTCAGTTAGAGTGCACACATACGTTGCACAGGCACAGGCACAGACACTCAAACAGATGTCACGATAAAACAGTTGTTTCGTGTTCTAGTGATCTCGAAAAGTCGACTTGCGATTTTCAACATGATTCCTATACTTTCCCTACACACTGCCATGTATTGCAGAGAAAGTGAAAATAAAATTGCACTATAGAAAAACAAAGTTTTCGCATTAAACAATCATTTATATATGAAACGAGTTTGTCCGTTATCTATAATAGATGTTTCTATTGTTGGTCGCATAACAGAAACTTACAGCCATGAAATTTGAAATATAGGTTGTCTAAACTCTCGAAAATAAACACCATATCGATACCTATTTTAATTCAGTTGTTTAAAAATTATTAGTTTAAAAGTAAATTCGTTCAAATTTTAGGAATTCAATAATCGAAATTCCGCCCAATCGCAATACAGATGACCATTTTGATTGGCAGCTCCATGTATGGCACGTTGCTAAATCTAAAACTATTTTTGGATTACACGTACATCTCAAGCTGGTGCAACTCGACTGATACAATTTGACAGCTTTTTCAATTGCTTAAAATTTTGTTGGGGGTTTTCGTTTCCAAGTATTTATTGGTATTTTGAGTGTTCTTACAAATTGAATTTGGAAATTAAATTAATTTATATTACATATTTTATCCGATATTCGTGTCATCAGCAAGCGCCACTTTTTTTTTCTTCTAATATTATGCCTCTTTCTTATGTTCCTTTTTTGAACTCACTTTGAAACAAATTTTTATTGAATCAATTTTAAAACTTAATTTCCTGCTATAAACGGGCACTAATATTTTTTGTTCATTGACATCTTGTTGTAGGTTTTGAGGTAGATGGCTGGCACCTGTATATTGGGAATCTGTCACTAAAAAACAAAGTCTGGATGATGCCAGGTTTCCATAGAAATCCGTTAATTTAAAATTTACTTTGTAAATTTACTTTTGTCCTTAATTTACAGCAGTGAGTCATTGATGTAATAGTAGCCCATGTTTCCTTTCAAACAATTTAATGAGTCGCTATTTTAAATTCATGGCAACGGTGGGTACATTTTCTAATCCACTTTATTATGCATTATATTTTTTACAATTTTTCGTGCTGATTACCATTGTTCAGGAAGTTATTTTTCTTCATACAAAATAACCATCTAAAAATATTTAATATCAAATAATTCGTATTTTAATCATCGAATTGCAAAACATTCGATCTAGTTGTAGTAAACTACACAATGTATCCAAACATACAATTTAAAGGGATACGTTCATTGATTTTTGACTTAATGTGTCCTTATCGCTCTTGTTCTCCCTCTCTCGCTCTCTCTCCCTCCCTCTCTCTTCCCCTACTCTCTCTTCCCCTACTCTCTCTCTCTTCCCCCTACTCTCTCTCTTCCCCTTACTCTCTCTCTTCCCCTCCCCTCTCTCTTCCCCCTACTCTCTCTCTCTTCCCCCTACTCTCTCTCTCTTCCCCTCCCCTCTCTCTGTCTACCCCCTCCCTCTCACTTTCCCCCCTCCTCTTTCTCTCTCACACACACACAAGAAGACTTCTATAGCAAATGTTTGAAAGTTATTCAGATGGTCTTGAAACGTGTTTTTCGGTCAAAGCCTCGAAGTTAAACATTTCTGAAAATGAATATTTTCTCCATAAAATATTTAAAAAAAGAGTATTAAATATATTAAGAAAAATGATAATTGCGAATTTGAAAATATAATTACAACTTGACAAAACTTACTTTAATTAAGATTTGCAGTCCAATGGGACTTTGCTTTTCATTTTTTGCATTTCATTTTTTTTTTCTTCTGGCATAAAATCATTGAGTAGGTTCACACAAAATTTTTTTACGCTTTTCTTTTACTAACCATTTACAATGAGAAAGTTTCTTTTTATTCATCATTACTTGTAATTAAGAATATCGAGGCACTCCTTTGAAGATAGCCTGGTGAAACAAAGGATACATAAAGTATGTGTGAAATAAAAAATACGTATTGGTTAATTTAAAGTGCAAATGCTTAAGCCACATTGAATGAATCTCGGCAAAAGTGTCTCAGATAACTTTTTAATTTAGTTTTGTTAATTGGGACTATTGTTTGCAAGATATCTGAAATAAAAATCTGATGTGGGCAATACATGACTTTCCTTATATAATGCAATGAATTTACTACTTTTACAGTTAAAAAAATGTTATTCTTATAGTAGATACTTATATTCTTTCCAAGATATTGAATTTTCTTCAATGAGTCGTCATTTTCATTGATTAGCGTCATTTTTATCGCTTTGGCGATATTTTTGTTAATATGGCAACAATTAAAAATGTCGCCATGTTGACGACATTCCTCCAAATTCGTTGGAGAAATAAGTTATTCTTACAGCAGATAAATGACTATTGCCGTTCAAATACAAAAGTATTACTCAAAGTATCTTTTTTCATGAATGGAACGAGCTAGATCCACGAGAATGATGTCACCCAATTTATCGCATGGTATTATATATAAAAGGTGAACATGTTTCTCAATAGAAAATGTATTTTTTTTTATTTTATATAACTGTTTGATATTTTTTTTTAATGTGCAATATCTTGAAACGGTTCATGTTAGCGTTCTAAAATTTATGTCGATCGTTTTCTAATGAAAAATTACATAGGAAATGTCTATTTGCGTAACTTTCTTAACGGTTTTGATTTTTTGGCTTTTTTTTCAAAATTTCACTCGAAAAATTAGGAGGTTCTGAACATTCGATTGCGTATAAAAACAATAGGCTCCAGTGTTTACAAATTGTGATTTTTGTACCAAATTTCGTTCGAATCGGTCTATTCGTTCGTCAGTTATCGTTTCCACAGACTCACTGATACACACACACACACACACACACACACACATACTTTCACAAACACACACACAGACAGACATCACTTCAAAAATGTTTGATTCCTGATCAAGGATGCTTGAAACGTGCTCTCCCGTCAAAAACTCGAATTCGAATTTTCGACCCCGTCACAATACTTTCCTCATAAATTATGTATATAAGGAAAGTAAAGACACTTCTTTAGTACCAGAATAATCAGTTGATTGCAAGTATTGTTCCAACGTATTATCAGGGTCAATGACGTAATTTTCAATTTTTGAACAATTTTGAGAACCATTTTAGAGTAAATATATGATATATATTCTGAAATAATTTACAACTGAAGAATTTATTTATTTATTTTTAACAATGGTCAAGCACTTGACAAGTCATCATTCGCCAATGCATCGCCCAGAATCCGGAACCATTTAGCTGTCACATGATGTTGACCCGGCGCACTAGTGGGTGCGGGACACATTGCTTCCAACAACGTAACATCCATGTCCGCAGGTCGGAATCTAACCCATAACTTGGCAACCGAGAGAACATGAGGAAACACTTGCCTTGACCACTTAACTACGGCGTCGGCGAAGAATATATTTATTATTTAGAAGAAATAACATATAATTGTATCACAAAAATATGTTAATGCAAAATTTAAAAAATAAAATAAAATTATTTTTAGCTTTTTCAGCAGTAAACTTAGTAATAAGCTCTCAATCGTATTAATTTTTCTGGGCTCACTAATTTCAATTGTCCAAAGAGCTACATCTTTTAATCATAATTGTCTGACGGAATATCCTTTGTAATGTTTTCAATTTGCGAAATGGCTTTTCAACAAAATCTATGACCGGCAGGGTCCAAAACAGCAAAAATGCAGAATATACATTTGAGCAACCGATTTCCAGTAATTTATATTTGACACTGAGAAATTTTTAATCATTATTTGAGGTTTTAAATAACTTTTGATCAATGTTTTAATTTGATCAAATAAATGGCGCTTTAATATTTCGAGTCGCCTAGCTGTCAGGGAGATGAAAAGAGGCAGTTGTAAATGTGATACCAGGAGGCAACTTTGCAGTTTTTATGTTTACGACGAAACAAAGAGCAGACTTTTAATCACCGTTTTATGGTCTTGGCCCGAAAAGTCATGACCCCAATAAATACACGTCATACAAGTTGCAGGTGTTTTGGGGGCAAAATCTCCTAGGACCAAGACTTAACACCAGGCTTCATTGGAGGCTGAAAGAGCCAATGATGCGAAGATGCGGCATCGCACTGAGAAGCATTCAATGAGAGCAAGGAGGGCGTACCTTAACCTCAGGTCAAATGATGAGGCTACAAGGAGGAAATTTAACGCATATAATTCAGAATTGTTATTCAGAAGCGATGAGAAACATGTCATGATGATTCCAGTGGTATTGTTAAGAGAGTGAGTCATTATTTTGAGTATTCATAATGTTTTTAAAAAGACGAACTCTGACTCTAAATGTCAGAAAAAGCATCGGTATATATTCCAGTCATACTGAGCTACAGACCTGAAATACAGAGGCATGTGCCAGTCTTTACGTGTGCTAGGTCAATTGTTGATTTTTGGAATAAGATTCAAAAGACCTGGCCTCACACGATGCTTTTATTCTCCTTAAGCGTTTATTAAAATTGATGTAATGTTAATTATAACAATAATCGAGAAATGAATAAATGATAATTTATTTTAAAAGTTAAAAATGTGGATTTTAATGTATAGTATTTTGAATTAATTAATATGTTAAGGAACTCGTGCAAAGAAGCAATGTACGAATGATACGAATCACGACCACGTTATTTCTTGGTTATTCCTGGGTTATTCCAATGCTGGGTTTCAATGTTTTTAATTTATCATCATAGTAAGCTTATTATTTTTTCATGGCGATTGGCAGATATCTAGTTTTGTCGTCATGCTCAAGTCTTCTAGACTCGGAGGGAGAAGGGATTGAATATCGAAATAATTTATATAACCATGGTATTTCAAAGAAGGGAGTTGCGAGGTTAATTTTGTAAACGGTATATCTGGAAAAATGTAAGCACCTAACTTCTTATACGAGTAGAGAAAAGGTTACAGTTAGTAGAATATTCTTTACTACTTCATTAGCTAAAATGAAAAGTTCGAAATTCTTAAACCAGGAGTTCACGAAGATATTAAGAAATGGTTTTATTGAGTTAAGTCATTTTTCTATGATTTTACGGATTTGGAGGGATAATTCGGGTGTTCCTATACTTTTGGTGAAAAATTTAATGAAACAAATTAGCGGCAATTTTGCTTGAAAATAGCGGAATGTTTTAACTATAACCAATAAACCCATAAGGAATATTTTACTTCTTGGATATTTGTTCACGGAATTAAGTCAGTTTCTATAAAATTTAACACTTTTTTTAAAAAATTTCTTATTAGATCGTACTTAATGACTAGGATCTATATGTAAGGAAATTAACCTTATAACTACTTTTTTTAAAATATCATGTATATACTATAATACATTTACTGCATTAATTAAACAATGAATGAATGAGTAATCTATGAACAGTGAAAACCTCTAATTCATGAACAATGAAAGTGCTTATTTATATCGAATTGCAAAATCTGAATCAAAATGGTTTTCATTTTGGAAAACACCCTCACATACCAAACTTTGAATATACTTACCCTCACGTATCAGACTTTGGATACACTTATACTCACATTTCAAACTTTAGGAAACCGTCACCATCACGTACCAGGCTTATATAAAGAAGTCATGTCTTGGTGAAAAATGGATTCATCGACTTCTTTCAGGATGCTTATATGCATTGAGCTGTGGCGATATTCTATAATTAAATTAAACGCTATATATTCTTCATCTTCAGAGTTCATCTGGGAGTCTTTACTAGTGAACTACATGCTCTAAAATTTTCCTTTTTTTTTCTTTTATACTTGATAGGATGCTGATCGCCGTATTTGTCTATGAATTGAATCTGGAGAAATGATGCATTTAGTCGTAGGAAAATTTCACTTTTGACGATATTCACACCGTAATCATGTATTGCATATGGCTTATATGGTTAAGTTGCTTTGGCGGTTTTTAAAAGTTCTTGTCACAGCCGAGATTCGAACAACATTCTAATCCTATTTAACCCAATGTCTGTCCTTTAAACTACTGACGCGATAGTATATCCTTCTTTTGTTCTATCCTTTAAACTACTGACATGAAAGTGATGCTCATAATTTTAATTGTCTATAACTATAAAGGGCAACGTGTAATTTGAAGGAGGGTTATAATCCTTCTGCAGGGTAACTTAGCACTGAAAATTCTGATCCAATCCTGTGGAAACTTGGAATCGTGAATTCGCTTCAAGATTTCATATCTTTTTTATGTAGATTTTTTTTGTACTTGGCTGGGATTTTTTCTTTTTTTACCATGAAGTGGTGTTTTTGTGAAACGCAAGAACAATCCGCGCTAAGTAGTAAACTTGAAACGGGACTTATATACAAATAACGCTCTAGCTGTGCCAGGTATTTATTTACTTCATGCCGCGATGTACTGCAATTTAAATTTATGAACACTTCATTAATGAACAAGACAGGTCGGCACATCCATTTCCTCTTCCGGCATTTTGATTGTTCTTATTGTTAGTTGTCAGTGGGAAACGTTGATGGTACGTTCCCATATGTATGGAATCGTATTCGGCTACGAAAACAATGATTTCATTTCTTTTGTTTTAGCTGAAGTTTTAGCCAAACTTTCCATTACTTGGCGGAATTTTTTTACAACACAATTGTTTTGTTTAGGGATTCTATTTTTTCGCATGGAACGCGATATCTCAAATAAAAGATAGATAAATAAACAAAAAAAAATTAATCATTCATAAAGCATTGACTAGCTCTCTATGGAAACTTCTAGAACTATCCAATATCTCGTAGACTATTAGTTATTTCTTGGTCTTTCTCGAATATTCCGGAAGTCGCAAAATATCGTAAAATTGGCCATAAATCGCCAAATCTGGTAATCCTCCTCCTAGGTTCAGAAAGAGGTAACTCTAGAGGTAACTCTAGAATGACGTCATGGGAAATAATGTTCATACCGCTGTTTTCGGGAGAAAACACTGCAATGGAGTCGTTTGGTCTACAAGACAGTAGTCGCAAGTGAGGGAGTATTACACGTTTGCAACGTGTAACAGATACATAGATCGTACACAGATAATACGCAAAAATAAAGTGATTATGGCGGATGGAACACTAAATATAAATATAAGCGTTCCCTAAAAATCACTATTTTCACTAAGCGAAAAAAAAATGCATGCCATATTTTATTTTGTAATACATCACCTGATTTCTTCATATAATATGGTTGCATTTATTATTTCAATTTTTATTTAAAAAAAAAACATGACATATTTTGATGAAATTTTTTTTACACATTTTATGTGATAATTTGAATATTTTCTAAAATTTTCAAAACAATTTGTGAACTTTCATTTTCTTTAAAAGTGTGTAAAAATTAGGTCCCACAGGGTTTAATGTATTTCTTTTTTCAACCCGGGTTCAATCCGAAACTAATTGAGCGGTGTTATTCTTTTACATTCCCATATGTTCAACAGACGGTCTCAACAACATACTAAAATTTCATATTAATAAAGCCATTTATACGGCGGTTATCGTGCGACCGGATAGACAAACAAAATGACCAAAGAATGATAATAAATACTTTACAACTATGTAGGAAAGTGTTAATAAAAAGGATAGAAGAAATTTAGTATGGTCATTTAAGTCTGTTACCAACAGCGCGACTATTGCTGATTAGTAAGATCAAGTTATTAAAAATATATAATTGAAATTATTAGTGAAATATTAATTATCCATCCACAGTGTTAAAATGCATTAATCTGTGAAGAAAGACAGATGTTGAAGACTGAGTTTTTGTTTTAATCTCCAATTAATGCTTATTTAAAACGAAAAAACGTTATTTCAGGTTTTAATCAGCAGGACAAAATACCATTTAAACAATCTGGATTCATTTTTGTTTTCAATGTTCTGAATTTATTTTAAAAAAGGATTTAGATAAGAGAATAATTGCATTCACATATTGTTTTTGATAAATTAATGACAAAATACAAAGGGACTCAAGCTTAATTGCAGAAATTGTTCTTATGTTATTGTAGTCAAAAGTATAAAAAAAATGTCAGAATTATATGGGTTTAATCAGTTTACATTGCGTTCATGTCATTTCCTAAACTTTTAATATTAGCATGCACATTTAACAAGAAAATAAAATAAAAAATTAGAAGTATGTCCATTTTTATGCATTCCACGGTTTCTCTTTTTTTTTCTAAATATTTTAATATATTTTTTTCCCTTTTCCTGCTATACATGCAATATATAGGAAAAGTATTGGAATTACGTCGAAAATCACAATAGGAGTTTTTGACGGATTTACACGTTTTGGGACCTCTAGAACACGAAAATAAATATTTTTAGAGTGACGTCTGTGTGTGTATCTATGTCTGTCTCTCTCTCTCTCTCTCTCTCTCTCTCTCTCTCTTCTCTCTCTCTGTGTGTGTGTGTGTGTGTGCAATGTATGTATCCACTCTAACCCAAAGACTAAATGGCCAAATTTTATTAAATTTTATAGGTAGGTCTCTTGTGGTTAACTCTGATGCTGATGAGATTCTGGTACGATTCGCGATAACAAAACCGTCCAAAATGGGTCACAAAATCGCATGTATCCACGCTCTCTAAAGAACTAATTGACCAAATTTCACAAAATTTGGTGGATTGGAACTTACGGGTTACCTTGTGGGTCATTTGTGGGTTACCCCGGTACTGATTAGATTTTGGTACTATTCAGGGAAAAAAAGAACTTGCCTTTGTTTACGAAATAGCCCGCAAAAATCGTCAATATCTAAAATAAAAGACTACGTATGTTCAAATGTATCAATTAAATGCGTGTTTTATACGTACATTTTGGCGATAAAAAGAATAAGACCAACCTCATTACACTGAAACTAACCGTTCTCGAGATATTTCAGTTTTTCGCGTTTTTGCTACACCACGTTTGAAAATAAGTCCAGATAACAAATAAAAACGAAAATTGAATTAAAAGTGCAAATTGATTGTTATCTTGTGCAATAAAGTTATATTCAAGGAATTATATAAAGAAATAAAGATAACATGAATTTAAGTCTATAGGGAAAGTCGTGTGCTGCCCACATCAGATTTTTAGCTTTGTTTTGTGTGAGTTATGAATCACAGTTTAGGTCTCAGCATCGGTAGATCGGTTTCAGTCTTGGTACAGTTGGTCCATATGGAATAGTCACTCACTTACGTAGGAAAACAGAAAATTTGCTATTCCGTAAGTGAAGAAAATTTTTACTGTCAAATTTGGTATCTGCCTTTTTTGGTCAACTCTGAAAATCTTAAATCTGTCACACGCATTACTATGCGTAATCGTGTGACTCAACATGACCATTTTTGCCGAGTTATATTTCAATTTTAAGCTAAAACAAATTTCCTTGCTTTACCCAGGTCTTAAATAAGACCTCTCTTTTTTAATAATACTAATACAGATAATACCACTTAATTTCCAAATCGCTTATTTTTAACTAAATCATTCCTTCGATCCGATTTTTTTTTTTTTTTTTTTTTTTTTTTTTGCTAAACTACGTCAATTATATAACGCTCAAAATAAATTCCCAATACGTCCAAATGCGCTACAAATAAGCTCCTTTGATACGACCTAAATAAACCCCTTTTGATATGCCCTAAATAAGCACTCGATTGCCGATCGTGTAGCAAAACGACACGATGAAAATTTTTGAAGTCGCAAGAAGGAAAATATGTTCCCACACCCCTGAAGTAAAATTAAAATAAATATTGTTATCTCAGCATATACTCAACCAATTTGGGTCAAATTTTAGGATAATGATAGGTCAAATTTATGATAATATTATACCAAATGAAAGACAATATGACGAAATATTTTAATTTCGAAAAGTTAGAAAACCCACAAATTAAATGCACTTAGTTCGCAATCGACAGTTTTATCGTCAAGACGAGACGTCGGCGCTTTAATTGAATCATCTCATCTTGAATATTGTCGGCGACAGCAGAGAAAGAATAGATTTAAATTGACAAAATAACGGAAAATAGTGATTTTTGATTTTAAAATTTTGTAACTTTTAAACTAATTCGAATTTTAAAACATTCGCCGAGAGGCACATAACAGAGATTGGAAGAACCTCTGTAGAACAGAAAATTTCAAAGATGTCGATTTTCCCCTACACACGGCTGGGACACACAAAAATATAGACAAATATCTTTTGTAAGACAAAAAATCTTTTCTTTTGTAAGATAAAAAATCTTTTCTTTTGTAAGACAAAAAATCTTTCCTTTTGTAAGACAAAAAATACTATTTATTAGACTCAGATAATTACTCTGAAATTCCAAATGTTCCACCATAATACCCTGGAATTCGTACAGTAAGTATTGTAGACATAGACGTTATTGTAGACGTAACACAACATTTTCCGTATCTTTTTACTTATAATCTTTGTCATATAAGAAAAGTTAAACGAAATACATCAAGACAATCTTGTATTCAAAACATTAATATAAATCCGTTATTGTCTATTATTGTATAGCAGTGTTAAAAGCACAGGTCTAAAAACTCTTTTTGAAAGCGACCAGTAGTTAATAGAGAAAAATTAGGACATAGAATTAGGCCATATTGACATCTTGCCTATTCTATGATATTTGATACTTATGTCCCTTATGCGTTAACATGCTCTGATTATATTTTGGTAGAATTGGTAGAATATGAATGTCATTTACGTCAAAATAAATTGAAAAGGTCGAAAAAGCTGACATAAAATAACAACTATTGAACAGTAGGGAAAGGCATGTGCTGCCCACGTCATGCATTTATGATAATGAATTTGAGAGATGTTCTGAATTTACACGAGCAAAGGATGTAAAAAAACTAATAAAATATTTCATTTTACAATTCGTTTTTCAACCCGTCAATAAAATATACCTTTTCGCAAACTACAAAATGTAATTTCTTCTAAATAAACGAGTTTCAATCTTTTATTCTCTTTTATTGTAAACAACTTCGTATCTTCTCTATTAAACTGCAAATATATTGCTACATAAAAATGTACTAATTTAACACATGACTGAATAACTATTTTTTTTTTGCTGCAATACACTTAGTAATTAAATCCCTACAAAGAAGAGCATTTTCCCCATTTAAGAGGGAGCTCAAGCTGAAAAAGGGAATATTTTACTTCGAAATCGATGCTCTCTGTTCATACTGCTGAGCGAGCGATAGTGAAGTTGTCACGCAATAAAAATGTCATAATTGAAGCGTAAGAGCCAAATATGTTAAACATATTTTCCGATTATTTTTATTTCGAAATATTATCTACTAATTAAATAACAAGCAAAAATTTAATTGCGTAAATTACGTAATGAATGGAAATAGTTGATTTTTAACGCTTTCCGACATAGTTGCAAAGTATTTATGACTATTTATGACTTTCTATCTGTCTGTGTGTCTATCTGTTCGATAACTGTCTTAAAAATGAATTTATCAAAATGAAATTTTAGTATGTTGTTGAAATGATCTGTGGGACATATGGAAATGAAAATGAATAATATCGCCCAATTAGTTTGCGATTTTACTCGGAATAAAAAATGAAATACATTGAATCCTACGGGACACAATTTTCAAACACTTCTTAAGCCCGATTAAAATTCCCAAATTACTTTGAAAATTTTAGAAAATATTCAAATCATCACGTAAAATGTATAAAAATATTTCAGCAAAATATGATAGGTAGTTTTTTTAAATAACAAGAAAGTTCAGTCATGCATAAAGCATTAATTATGAAACAAATTCGAACTGAAATGCAAAATGCGATACATTCAGCGGTGATATTTTTTTAATTCTCACAGAACTACAATATTTTTTTTTACTTGAGAACTTAAAACTTCATCGAAAATATTAACTTTATATAAATGAGGTCATCTAAAAATAAATCGTCTGGTTCTCTATGTAAAATCAGTGAATATTTTATTCATACAATTTTATTCCAGACTCCAGAGTTGAATAATTTTGCATGAAAAAATTTCAGCATCTCTTATACAACTCATCTTTATAATCACTTGTTTTCATTCTGCATCCATTAAAATTAGGCTTCATTGTAGAAGTAATCAAAGTTTGATGATCATTTAAACTCAAAAGTATTGTAATTGCGTTGGCGCAGAATATAGATACACAGAAAATACACAAAAATAAAGAGGTTTTAGGACGAATGCAACACAGAATATAAGTTTAAAAGAATCAAGTTCAATAAAAAAGTTCACGATTTTTCTCTAGAAAAAAAAGATGGATACCATATTTTATTTTGAAGTGAGTCACTTGATCCCTTCATATTATATGGGTGTTGAAGTGTTGAAGGCCCAGACCACACAGCCAACCCTAAGGTTAACGGCAGTTTGATGTGTGGCCGATATTATATGAGTGTAATTATATGGGTGTAATTATTATTCAGATTTTTATTTAAAAAACCGATATTATATGGGTGTAATTATTATATGGGTGGAAATATTATATGGGTGTAATTATTATTCCGATTTTTATTTAAAAAACTACCAAATATATTTTGCTGACATTGTTTCTATATATTTTATGGGATAATTTGAATACGAAGTAATATGTGAATTTTAACTTCACTTAAAACATGTTTGAAAAGTTCGGCCCCATAAGGTTCAATGTTTTATTTTTTCAACCTGGGTTCAATTCAAAACTAATTGAGTGATATTATTCATTTACATTCCCATATGTCCCATAGACTGTCTCAACAACATTCTAAAATGTCTTTTTGATAAAGTCTTTTTTACGGCAACTATCATGAGAACGGATAGACAGACAGAGTGAATGAACAAAGTCATAAACACTTTTCAACTATGTTGTAAAGTGTCAAAACTTGAAGTAAAAATTACACCCATATTATATGAGGGCGCGGTAGCCCAGTGGTTAGCGCGTGGGAATTGCTCTCAGTAGGCCCGAGTTGGATTGTCACCGCTACCAAAACTGCTGCCGTGTTCACGCGGAGTACGATCACGTTAAACATGTGGGACCGCAAGTCCTTCCGAAAGGTTGGTGGTAGGGGAAGGAGGGCACGGTCCTTGTGGATGCCTCCCCCACTGGGTTCCGGTCTAAATTGGGTGGCACTTCCCGACCGTCCAAACAGTTACCTTACATTTTTCTGGTAGGTCGGACGGTCTGGGTCTCAACAACAACAACCCACATTATATGAAGAGATCACGTGACTCATTTCAAAATAAAATATAGTATTCATCTTTTTTTCCCTGTGTAAAAATCGTGATGTTTAAATTTCGTTTACATTTATATTTAGTGTTGCATTCGTCGTATAACCGCTTTTTTTGCACATTACCTGTGTGTCCAAATTCTTTGCCAACGCAATTACAATATTTTGGATTTTAAATGAGCTAAACTTTGATTATTCCTACAACGAAGCCTAATTTCTATAATGTAAACAAATCAAGCGATTATAAGGTGAGTTATATAAGAATTGCGATTTTTTTTCACTCAAATTTTTTCAAATTAATTAGCTCTGCAGTCTGGAATATAAGTGGTATGAATGAAATATTCATTGATTTTACATAGGGAAGCAGACGATTTATAGCATTGTCTTTCTTAATAAAGTTTTAAGTTTCCAAGTACAATAACTTATTATACTGGGATAATTAAAAAATATCAGTATTGAATGTATCGCATTTTAGAGTTGTTTAAATAAATTTCATTTCAGTTGGAAAGTGTTTCACAATCAATGCTTTATGCATGATTGGTCTTTCTTGTTTTTTTAATTTCCTGGGCTTTGTACTACTGTTACATTATATAGAGTATATGCAGAACTTTTTGCATGTCTACTATCGACTCTGGTTACTATCTCTAACCATCTATCTCCAACCACCTCTTTTTGCCTGACGTCTGATACGCCTCTTCGGCTATCATTGGTTGACATCAGGATGATGTAGTAACACTTTCGTATTGGTTAACCTTTTAACCAATCCCATGGTTTTCCTTTTAGCCTCTAGTAACTGCTCTGGTTCCTCCTCTAGTAACTGCTGGTAAGGATTGGGGCTTTCCTCTATAGACCCGTGATTTTAAATATCCCCACAACCAGAACTCACAGGGTGTGAGATTTGGGGATCTCGCAGGCTATTCATGTGTGCTATGCCTGCACAGTAGGCAATCGGCACCAAACGTTGATCGTACCCATCTCCATCCCTTGACGTGCCGTGTGGGGGTGGTATTCAATAACGTCTTTGTCTTATCCTAATTTTGCGGGCGTGAACGATATGCATAAATCACCTCCATGGCTTTATCTGCAGCAGCGCCCCCTAGTGTCGAGATTTTAAACTTTTTTTTCATGCCATACAAAATCCCCCACCAAGGTGAATATTAATCTGCAAACCGCATGTCTCTCTGATCCATAGATATTTTTTAATAGCGTTTTACTTTTGCTCCGAACTTTTAAATCACCCTGTATACTCCGTACGAAGAACGGGTATGCTGCTAGTATAATATAAAAAAATTAAATTTCACAATCATGAGCGAATTTCTATAATATTCTAAATAACATTGTTATTCAAAGCATTCTAGTAAAATATTTAAATTAATGCTCCTTAAAAAAAGTTTAAGAATCTGTGTTCTTGCTACTCACGGTTATCTTCACAGACAGATCTAAAGAATGATTTATCTTGGTCCCGTTTGTAAACAAATTTACAAAAAATATTAAATTAAATCCATATGTTCCAAGATAAAAGCGCTAAAATTGTATATGAAGATTTACTACTTATATTCTCGAATATTAGAAGATATAGATACCCGTTGTTGTTGAGACCCAAACCGTTCAACCTACCAGAAAGGTGTAAGGTAACTGTTGATATAGATACCCGTGTATTAGTAGAAAATTACCCATCTGCATTATATGAGTTCCAAAAACATTTACCAAAAAATAACGTAATGAATTGAAAATATGAATGTTCTCCTTAATCTTTAAGCCTGAAGGCCGTTATCGGTTCCAATATATACCAAAATGAAAGTACTAAAATCCTGTACCCTTATTACTACTTATATTTTTGTAGCTTAGAAGATATACCCGTGTATTAGTAGAAGATTTATAATATATGAGTTTCAAAAATATTTGACAAAATAATACAGATAACGCAATCAATTGAGAATATCAATAATCATCTAAATCTTTAAATCCCAAGGCCATTATTGATGCCAATATATGCCAAAATAAAAGCGTCAAAATTGTATGGGAAGGTATACCCATACTATTTATATTTTCGTAGATTAGAAAATATACCCATGTCTTAGTAGAAGATTACCCGTACTACATAACCTTTCTTCGCACAGAATATACACTCATTGCCATAAAAATTTGAGCAGCAAGGAAGAATTATCAAAATCGAACGAAATTTTATATATGTGAGTTCAACGTTGTGTAAGTAAGTGATTACAAAATCAAAGCAGAAGGATCATTTATTACAGGGAAAACTACAAATGAATAGAGGTTATAGTACACTGTTGAGTCACCTCTAACGTGAATACACGATGCAATACGGGCAGGCATTGAAGCATACACGGTCTCGTATGGTGTCCTGCGCCATCTCATTCTTCAGTTGTTGTAAGCGCGTCTCTAGTTGGACCAAACTCGTATTCTGTCCAACTTCCACGTCCCAAGTGATCCCAGACATGTTCGATCAGTGACAAATATAGGGATCGGGCAGATCAGAGAAGGGTGGTATTGTGGCGGAGACATTCCTGTGACACCCTTGCTGTGCGTGCCCGAGCATTGTCCTGTTGAAAAATGCCTCCTGGGAGCACTGCCATGAAAGGCAACATATGTGGCTGAAAGATGTCACGAACGTACCGCTGGGCTGTCTTGGTTCCGTGGGTCAATATTAGAGGTGACCGAGTGACGTATGCAATGGCACCCCATACCATCACACTAGCTGTGAGAGAGGTGTACCGCTGTAAAGCGAAGGCAGGATTGAGACGTTCACCACGGAATCTCCACACGCGTACACGATTGTCATCACTGCCCAAATTGAATCTCGATTCGTCGCTGAAGACGACCTAGTTCCATGCGGTTGCTGTCCAATTCCGTCGCATGACACCACTCCAAACCGAGGTGACGGTGGGTGGGTGTCATTGGCAGCAAACATAATGGGCGCCGCGATAACAAATGTCCTTCAGTCAGGCGCCTTACGATGGTACGGATAGACACAGGGGCCTGTAGTGAAGGTGCTGCCTGTGTTCGGATGGCGGACAATGATGCAATTGGCACTGTGCGTGCGTGTCAGATGATGTGATGGCCATCTTGGCTATTGGTCTGCCGAGGGCGCCCTGAGCCAGGCCGCCGTGTATGCGACCTCTCTCTTATCCACTGGTCCCAACACCTCCTGACAGTAAAGTCAGAACGGCCTATGTGGCAGGCTACTTGCCGAGTTGACCACACGGCTTCCAGCATCCCGATGATTCTTCCTCTCTCGAACTTGGACAAATGATCATATTGTCTTCGATGGCGGTGTAACGGCATCCCTAACGGAAAAGCGTCCCTCTGCAACAGATTAAGTACAGGCAAAATAGCATCTGCGGCAGGGAAAAAGAAGTTCAACGCCCTCTGGTGGCATTACGCAATACGCATTCAGGCTGTATTTCTAATCATTTGCATATCTGCCTGACACTTAGCTTCATGTCAAGTTTTGTTATGATCCCACAATTACTTCTTGGTGCACAATTTTTTATGGAAAAGAGTGTATAATGTAAAGATAACATAAAATTCACTATCAAAGTGTGTAAATTCCTATGCTATTCTAAATGACATTGTTAATCAAAACATTATTTTAAAATATTTAAATTAATACTCCTAAAAATGTTTAAGAATCTCGGTTCTCGGTATACAAAAATTATCTTCGCAGAGAGATCTGGTGAATAAAACAGCCCGGTCTCTCCCATTTGTAAACAAATTTACAATAAATATAGAATTGAATCCATATATACCAAAATAAAAGCACTAAAATTGTGTGTGAAGTACTACAACCCGTACTACTTATATTCACGAAACTTAGAAGATATACTCGTATATTAGAAGAAAATTACCCGTACTGCAATATATGAATTTCAAAAATATTTGCCAAAATAAAGCAGATGACGTAATACAGTGCAAATACCAATTATACTGCAATTTTTACTTTCCCTGCAATACATGGTTATGTATAGGGAAAGTATTGGAATCATGCCGAAAATCACAACTCGAATTTTCGACGGATCTACACGTTTCGAGACCTCTAGAATACGAAAAAACTATTTTTAGCGTGACGTCTGTGTATGTGTCTGTGTGTCTGTGTGTCTGTCTGTCTGTCTGTGCAGATTTTGTATCCACTCTAACTAAAAAGTAATTGACCGAATTTCACAAAATTTGGAAGGTAAGTCACTTGTGGACGAGTCTGGTGCTGTTTAGTTTTGGGTACGATTCGGGATAAAGGAACCCGCCTTTTTTTGCAAAATGGCCCGCAAAATTTGTATCCACTCTAGCTGAAAAACTAATGGACCGAATTTCATAAAATTCGGTAGATGAGTCACTTTTAGGTCACCCTGGTGCTGATTAGATTTTGGTAAGATTCTGAAAAAAATAACCTGCCTTTTCTTGCAAAATGGCCGCAAAAATTGTCAAAATCTAAACTAAAAAGCTACGTATGCTCAAATATATCCATTAAATGCTTGTTTAATACGTAATTTTTAACGAAGAAAATAATAAGACCAACCCCATTACACTAGGACTAGCCGTTCTCGAGATATTTTAGCTTTTTTGTTTTTCCGCTGCGCCACCTTTGAAAATGAGTCCAGTTAGCAAACGAGAAAGAATATTGAATTTAAAGTGAATTAAATGTAACTAAAATAAAGAGAACGTGAATATACGTCTGCAGCGAAAGTCATGTGCTGCCCACATCAGATTTTTACTTTCCCTGCAATACATGTTAATGTATAGGGAAAGTATTGGAATCATGTCGAAAATCGCAAATCGAGTTTTCGAGGGATCTACACGTTTCCAGACCTCTGGAATACGAAAAAACTATTTTTAGCGTGACGTCCGTGTGTGTGTTTGTCTGTCTGTCTGTGTGTCTGTCTGTTTGTGCAGATTTTTTATCCACTCTAACTAAAAAACTAATTGACCGACTTTCATAAAATTTGGTAAGTAAGTCACTTGTGCGCGAATCTGGTGCTGATTAGTTTTAGGCTCGATTTGGGATAAAAGAACCCGCCTTTTTTTGCGAAATGGCCGCCCGCAAAAGCCTCTATCCACTCTAGCTGAAAAACTAATGGACCGAATTTCACAAAATTCAGTAGATAAGTCGTTTGTGGGTCACCTTGGTGCTGATTAGATTTTGGTACTATTCGAAAAAAAATAACCTGCCTTTTTTGCAAACTGGCCCACAAAAATTGTCAAAATTTCAAATAAAAAACTACGTATGCTCACATATATCCAATAAATGCTTGTTTTATACGTAATTTTTGACGAAAAAAAGAATAAGATCAACCCCATTACATTAAGACTAGCCGTTCTCGAGATAATTTAGTTTTTCATATTTTCTCTACGCCACCTTTGAAAATAAGTCCAGTTACCAAATTAGAACGAAAATTGAATTAAAAGTGAATTACATTTAATTAAAATAAAGAGAACGTGGATATAAGTCTGCAGGGAAAGTCATGTGCTGCTCACATCAGATTTTTAAACTTGAGGGCAGTAATTGATCCAATATATGACAAAATGAAAGCGTAAAAATTGCATGGGAAGATATAACAGTTCTACTTATATTCTCGTAGATTAAAAAATAGTAAACTAATGGAAGATTATTACCTGCAATACAATTTATGAGTTTCAACCCTTTTTGTCAAAGTAAAACAAATAGCATAATAAATTAAAAATGCCAATAATTCCAGTAATCTTTATACATGAAGGCCCTATTTGATATAATTCAGTCAAAAATGAAATTTCAATAAAATTTGTTTTTTATAGATTTCTTTATTATTTAAATCCGAAATGATTTAATAAAAATCATCTGCCGCATAAACACATTGGTTTTAAATCCGTTGCTAAGCGACATATCATTTTTAACACTTTACAACGAAGTTGAAAAGTGTTTACGACTGTTCATTCTGTCTGTCTGTCTGTCTGTCTGTCCGTTAGCACGATAACTGCCGTAAAAATGACTTCATCAAAATGAAATTTTAGTATGTTGTTCAGACGGTCTGTAGAACCTATGGGAATATAAATGAATAATATTACCCAATTAGTTTTGGATTGAACGGTCGAAAAAATGAAATACATTGAGCCCTATGGGACCTAATTTTTCAAACATTTTTTAAGCAGATTTAAAATTCACAAATTGCTTCAAAAATTTTAGGTAATATTCAAATTGTTACATAAAATATATAAAAAAAAATTCAGCGAAATATATTCAGTAGTTTTTTGAATAAAAATTAAAATAATAATTACACCTCTTATATGAAGCGATCACGTGACCATGATATGAAACGATCACATGACCCACTTCAAAATGATATATGGCATCCATCTTGTTTCAAAATCGTGATTTTTTTAAGTTCTTTTTAATTCATATTGAGTGTTGTATCCATCCTAAAACTACTTTATTTTGGCCTAAATTCTGTGCATCTACATGCTTTAACAACGCAATGACAATATATTTGAGTTTAAATGCTCATCTAAATTTGATAATTTCTACAACTAAGCCTATTTTTCACCTATGTAAAATGTAAACAGCAAAATGTATAGAATGAGTTGTATTAGAATTCCAGTATTTTTTAACACAAAATAATTTAGTCCATGGAATCTGCATGGCTGATATGAATGAAATTGATTTCATAAAGAGAAGGACGATTTTTTTCGATGAAGTTTCAAGCATAGAGTTTAATTTCTTATAGCTCCATGGTCTTAAACAAAATGTTTAAATAAAATAAATTATTATAGTATTGTGATGAATGAAATGAATGGGAGAAAGTTATGAATGAAATCCTGTTTTTATAGAGAGATCCAGGCGTGTTATTTTTTCTATGACGTCATTTGAATTAATTTCAGTTGTTTTCGATGAAGTTTTCAAATATAATAAATTATCGTAGTATTATGATAATTCTGAAACTATTACTGAGGAATGTATAACATTTTATAGATGTTTAAACCAGGCAATTTATATTTCAATGCCGTCATTTGAATGAAGTTCATTTTTTTCGATGAAGGTTTAAGTTTTCAAATATAATAAATTAATGCAGTATTGTGATAAGTTTCAAAATATTACCGAGGAATGTGTTGCATTTTAGACTTGTTTAAATAAAATTGCATTGAAGTTGGAAAGTGTTTCATAATCAATGCTTTAAGCATGATTGATCTTTCTTGTCTTCAAATAAATTCACGAATAAAAATATCGTCTACATAATGCTGTGTCTATAGGAGATTTCACTGTACGTTTTTAATTAATATCTGGACAACTCCTGGTCGTATAAGCTCGAAACATGGACTTATTTTAAATGTGGTTATTTCAAGGTTATCCATAAAATTTCGTGAAAATCGGTTTAACTGTTCTCCAGTGATGATGAGACAAACATACATACATACAGACAAACAAATTTTGAATTTTATTTATACCGAAAATCAAATGACATATTTATTTATACGCACTTTGTATAAGATATGATAGGAAACTATTTATGAGAATCGTCGGGAGCCGATCACGAGAAATTAAAAATGTGACACTTCCATAGAGAATATTTTCGTTTAAATGATACGTTTACCATTTTTCGCGTTTGGCTTTTCGATTAAAACGAGAAGCGCTTTGATTTCAGAGAGAAACTTTTTGATTTCAGCTGGTAGCTTTCTGATATCAAAGATAATTTTTTTTATTTCTGCCAGGAGTTTTTGAAATTCCGTAAGAAGTTTCTGATTTCAGAAGGAAAATTTTTGATTTAAAGGAAAATCGTCTTGATTTTAGAAGCTTTTAGATTTTAGCTAGATCGAGTTATGTATAAAAAATAAATTTTTTAACTTGTATTATTGTTTCAGTATAATATCTAAGCTTGATAGTCTGTGAAGAAAGTGGCGTATTGGAGATATCTGATTATTTATATACAGGGTGTATATAAACTGATGGTCAGAACTGTAAGGGATTATAGAACTCACCAAAACAAACAACTTTCACAATACAATGGGGGGTCTGAAAGCAACCGGCGACCCGCGAGAGGGCGCTTTCTCTAAGAGTGGATGCAACATCGCGTCAAAATGGAGTAAATTGAAGACGAATAATGGAAATTTATTGACAAAATGTTCAGAACAAATGCTCAAATGAATGACCATCAACTGCGAGACAGGCGTCACAGCGGCGACAGGGTGAATCGCGTACACTTTGGAAGATTCCCAGCATGTCACGAAAGTCTGCAGCTGCGACGCTAATTCGGGCTACTCGAGTAAAAAAAACTCTACTTAGGTCCTCTGGTGACTCGATGAGCGTCTCGTAAGCGCTGCGTATTAGCTATCCCCAGAGGGAAAAATCCAGGAAGGACAAATCGGGAGATCTGAAAGGCCCCGCGACGGAATCACCACGGCCAAACCAATCCATTTGTTCGGAAAGGCAATGTCCAGGTAGTTCCGCACAATCCTGGTGTAATGTACTGGCGCTCCATCATGCTGGAACCACGTAATCATTGATTTACTGGTACAATATGTAGTAAATCTGGCAGCACCTGCTGGAAGAAGGTGAGGTACTTCTGCTTCATCTAGGCGGCCTGGTAACAAATAAGGACCAATTAATTCGCCGTATATAAACTTTGCCCACACATTCACGGAGAACCTTTGCTGGTGACATCTGGAACGTGTAGTATGTGGGTTTACTGTGTTCTCCATTTTGACGCGAAGTTTCATCCATTCCAGAGAAAGCGCCCTCTTGCGGCTCGCCGGTTGCTTCCAACCGACCCCACATTGTTTTGTGAAAGTTGTTTGTTTCGGTGAGTTCTATAACCCCTTACAGTTCTGATCATTAGTTTATATACACCCTGTATATATAAATCAAATCTTCGTAAATGGACTCATATGAGATATTTATCTTTATTTGTACTTTAGTTGTGAATCATTTTGTGCCATAAATTTTTACAAACGTAATAATAAACCCTTTACCGTCATTTCCATTTGGCAATGATAATTCAAGTGTATTTATCCTCAATGGAATAAGCATATTTATGGAGTAATAAAAGCAAATTATATAATTGCTAGTTTATTTTTCGATTAAGCCTAAAGTAGACACTTCTATTGTGCGCCTGGGATCATTTTGAGAGAAAAGTCTGATAGGGTAGGTTTAATTAATAATTTATGTATTTATTTTGTACGCATTATAAAGCTATGAAAAAAAAATTCTGCATTAGTAGTCTAAAAGTTTACAATTAAATCAGTTATAGTACTCGTTCTTAACAAGTTTTTCAATGAACTATGCTAGCGAAAATAATTCACATTTGAAGGTGATGTTCATGTAGCTGGATTATTGTTCAGCCCAGCTCTTCATATAGAGGCAATGTTTTTCGGTATTTGTAGAAAACGTTGCCCCTTTGTTGATGTCTTGGCCAGGGTTGAACTGGGCGTCTGTTTCGGCCCGGGCGATTTTAAGGTAAAGGGACAAGTCTAGTGATGGTGGTGATGAACATAATAAAAAAAATCTCGAAATCACCTGATTTTCTAGGGAAAGTTATATAGTAGCATAGCTTAGTCTACAATAATAAAATATCTATATGTGTGGTCGTCACGCCTCTAGAGCAATAACCCGGTCGGACTGTGTTATGAAATTTGACACAGAAACAGTGACAAAATGTTAGGGGAGATATGGAGATTAGTGTCTACTCAAATAATTTATGACCAAGTAACATTTATTGCTTTCTTTATATACATAATGTGTAAAGAAAGTATTGTGACGGGGTCAAAAATCCGAATTCGAGTTTTCGACGGGAGAGCACCTTTCAAGCAACCCTGCTCTCGAATCGAACATTTTTGAAGTGATGTCTGTGTGTGTGTGTGTGTGTGTGTGCGTGTGTGTATGTGTGTTTGTGTGTGTGAAAATTCGATTTCAAATTTTCGACGGGAGAGCACGTTTGAAGCATCCCTGATCACGAATAAAACATTTTTGAAATGATGTCTGTGTGTGTGTGTGTGTCATGGAGTCTGTGGAGACGATAACTGACGAACGAATGAACCGATTCGAACGAAATTTGGCACACAAATCACAATATGTAAACACTAGAAGTCTATTGTTTTTATACGCAATCGAATGTTCAGAACCCCCCTAAATTTTCGAGTGAAAATTTGAAAATATCGTCAAAAAATCAAAACCTCTAATAAAGTTACACAAATAGACATTTCTTATGTAATTTTTTATTAGAAAACGATTGACATGAATTTTAGAACGCTAACATGAACCGTTCTCGAGATATTGCACATTTTTCAAAAACATTATCAAAAAGTCATATAAAATAAAAAAAAATAATATTTCCTATTGAGAAACATGTTCATTTTTCATATGTAATACCATGCGATAAATCGTGGTCATTCTCGTGGATCTAGCTAGTTCCATTCATGAAAAAAGATACTCTGAGTAATACTTTTGTATTTGAACGCCAATAGTCATTTATCTGCTGTAAGAATAACTTATTTCTTAGTGCATAACGCTTGGCGAAATTTTGGCGACGAATTTGGTGGAATGTCCCCAACTTGGCAACTTTTTAAATATTGTTAAATTAACGAACCACTTTCCAAATGGATAAAAATGACGCTAAATCAATGATGACTCATTGATGATGACGACATTAAAAATGACGACTCATTGACGAAAATTCAATATCTTGGATAGAATATAAATAAATGCTATAAATTTAATCTATTTTTTTAACTTTAAAAGTAGTAAATTCATTGCATTATATAAGGAAAGTCATGTGCTGCCCACATCAGATTTTTTTTCATGTTAGTATTGGGAGAGAGAGCCGATTATTCAAGCGAAACCCATTCCAAAGTGTCTCTCCCCGTCAATGTTCTATATATGCATGTTTCTTTGAGAATTTTACATGTTTCAGCAAATCGTTTATGTATTAAAGTACAACACGCGTGGTACCTTTCTGGAGTGCCGAACCACCACTTTAATTTCAACAATGAACAAACAATTACAGTGCGGCGGTCGAGTTTATTATTGTCATAGAAAATAAATCTTGTTTTCAAAGAATCTTTTGAAAACACCGATAAATCAATGTAGCAATGGAAGCGTTTAAATCCTCATTATTTTCCCCTGAGAGGCGAAAAATTGAGTTTATTTCGTAGAAAAGTTTTGAAACACGATAAACTCAATATTGCCATTTGTTGTTTCAAAAGAAGTTTGAACCGTTGGCGTGATTATTTTCAATTGCTTCGATAATTTTCCTTAATTGGAATGCCCTTGCAAAAATGTTTAATTAAACTATGTGTATACCACGCAAAAAAATAAGATAAGTTTTAATTGAAACAGACGAAAACAACAATGCAATGAAGAAAGTCAGTTTGATGAATAAAATTACATTACAAAGTGACATATTTCAGACTAGAACGACTTATAAGGCGTTTCTCGAATTCTAAATAAGTGCTGCTACTTAAATAATACAGTACAGATTATAACAGCATACTCAATTTCCAAATCGTTGTTTTGAAGTAAAATCATTTTCACACTGTAAATAAAATCGCCAAATTTTCTGCGAACTAAAATCAGGCATGCCCATAATGGATCAAGACGTACCATTCATTATGCTCATAGGTAAATGAACAATATCTGTAGACCAGTCTTCAGTAGGTCGATACACTGCAGTTGGGAAAGGATTCGCATGGAGAAATATTAATTCTCCATGATTAAACATTTTTAAGAGTTCACACACTTAAAAAATTTCAAATTAATGAATGCATGGCTTGAGTAAAATATTTTTTGTTCTAGAGCAGTATGTATTATTTATAGAAGCTGCTGTTAAACTATGAACATCGGATTGCATCTCATTTTATATTCGCAATACGAGGATCACACTGACATTTGGAGATACGGCTAAGTGGTACAAGTTAAACTTACCAACTCTTACGCGTGTTCAAGGTACTCCCCTCCAACGTCAATGCACTTTTGTAAGCGAATTTTTCAATGATAAAATGCTTTAAGCCACACATTTCATGGAATCGATGAAAAATATGCTTTTATAGCCTCACCAATCTCATCTTCGGACTGAAAACCATACCCACGTAAATGGTATTTTAGATTACGAAATAGCCAAAAGTCACACATAGCAAGATGAGAAAAATAGGATGGATGTTCTATCACTTTGATGTTTTTTCTTGTTCAAGAAATTCGACTGTCATTCTTGCTGAAAGAGAAGATGCATTTTCAGGGTGAAGAATGAGTCCCCTAACATTCACTCCCTGAAGAATTTCTGGAAGACACTTAGGTGTATACCAGTTAGCTGTAGCTGTCTTCTTTTTTTTTAACTCTATGGCTTTGACCAGACCTGTACTTCTGATGAACACGGCATACATTACATTTTTTATTGCTCGTTGTCTTTTCACCATTTTTAATGTGGGGTCATCTTCAAAGATCCATACTTTACTTTCTTGATGTGTTGTAACGTCAAGAAACGGTATATACGTTTCATCACCAGTTCTGATTTTAGAAATAATGCGGTGTTCTACATCATTAAGTGATTTTAGGGTTTCTTTACTGATTCTAACATGCTCCGCCTCTTGGCGTTCTGTTAAATTATGGGGAACCCAACGGCAAACTAATTTTTTCATATGCAGTTCTTCATGAATAATTTTATGTTTTTATGTATAGCTGCGGATCCAATGTTAAGTTCCTTCTGCATCATTTGGTAGGTACAGCGATTATCATCGATTAGCATTTTTCAAATGGGTTTTTGAATGAGATTAACATTTTCTGGGACTACATAGCTGACAAAGATCTCCCTGTGTGTTTTTCACCCAGGAGAGAATTTCGACGTCTTCTAAACTCTGCAAACCATCTGAATACAGTGGCATGAGATGGAACATCATTTACATATGCTAATTGTAGACGTTGAAGACATTCATCTTGATTTAGCCCCACTTTAAAATCGCAGAAAATCCTAGAATGCTCGAGAATGCTCTCGCGTCAACTCCATTTTTTTTCTTTCAAAGTTTATTCTACCACAGCTAAATGTCAATTGTTGCCACAAATTATCGTCTGCGGACATAAAAGAGTTCAAATTTAAATATCTGACCAATAATTTTTTTTCTAGCGCAGATCGTATGCCTCTGTCTCAAATATTTCTGTGTACACAGGAAAGGGATATATTATTTAACAAGAAAGATCAATCATGCATAAAGCATTGATTATGAAACACTTTTCAACTCTAATTTTATTTAAACGTCTCTCAAATGCGATACATTCAGCGGTGATATCTTCAAAATTATCACAATACTGCAATAACTAATTATATCTGAAAATTTAAAACTTTATAAAAAAACGAACTTAATTCAAATGACATCATCGAAATATAAATCGCCTGTGTAAAAGCAGTAAATATTTCATTCATACATTTTTATTTCATTCATCACAGTAATACAATAATTTATTCTTCTTAAAAACTTAAAACCATGGAGGTAAATGTAATTTAACACTGTGCATAAAACATCATCGGAAATGTATGCCATTAAATCGTTTAACTCACTATGTAAAATCAATGAATGTTTCATTCATATCATCTATATTACAGACTCCAGAACAAAATAATTTTGAGTTAAAGAAATTCAGCAATTCTTACATCCTTTTGTTTACATTCTTACAGCCTAATCTGTTTACATTCTCCATAAATGAAAATTAGGTTTCGTTGTAGAAATAATCAAAGTTGAATGATCATTTAAACTCAGATATATTGTAATTGCTCTGTTTCAGAATACAGATGCACAGAAATTAAGCAAAAATAATGCGGTTTTAGGACAGATACAACACAAAATATAAATTAAAAATAATTTTAAAAATCACGATTTTGACACAATATGGATATCATACTTTATTTTGAAGTGGGTTACGTAATCTCTTCATATAATGATCACGTGATCTCTTCATATAAAGGGTGTAATTAATATTTTAATTTTTATTTAAAATACTACTCAATATATATTTTGCTGAATTTTTTTTATATATTTTGTGGTATAATTTGAATATTTCCTAAAACTTTTGAAGCAATTTTAATGTCTCCTAAGAAATGTTTGAAAAATTAGCTCCCATAGGGTTCAATGTATTTCATTTTTTTAACCCGCGTTCAATCCAAAACTAATTGGGTGATATTACTCATTTATATTCTCATAGGTCCCACAGACTGTCTGAACAACATACTAAAACTTCATTTTTCGAACTTTATCAAAAATAGTCATTTTTACGGCAGTTATCGTGCTAAGGACAGAGAGACAGACAGACAGACAGAATGAACAACGTCATAAAAACTTTTCAACTATGCAAAGTGTTAAAATATTTTGATACTTGCTAAGAATTGCTTTATATTTTGTTAAAACAAATGTTTTTCGGAAAAATATTTTGCATTTTACGAAATAAAAGTTTTCATATACTTTTTTTTTTCTTTTAATTTTTCTCTCTGTGCTTCTTTTAATTTTGCTTTCTGTGCTTCTTTCAATTTTGCCGTATGTGCTTTTTTAATTTTGCTGTATGTGCTTCTTTTAATTTTGCTCTCTGTACATCTTTTAATTTTGCTGTTTCCATTTTCTAATTTTTAAATTTTAGAAACATTTGTTTAGTATTTATTTTAGTATTTATTACATTACGCTTCAAGGCGCTTGACACAGAGAGGATATGGCACTCAACCTTGTGCCTCACACTTTAAAAAAAACTGATGTGGGCAGCACATGACTTTCCTTATATAATGCATTGAATTTACTAGTTTTACAATAAAAAAATAATGTATAAGATCCACCGATCTGTGTTTTTATGGTTGAATTATACATTGGGCTGTTTTCAGGATGACAACATGTAAAACTATTTCAAAATACTCAATTAACATATACTTCGCGCAACTAAACAAACATCAATATTGATAGCATCCTCAATAAGCGATGTATTCCCCATATTACAATACTTTAACAATTATATCATCATCTAGTCGTCATTTTCACTGATTTAGAGTTATTTTTTACAATTTGGCGACATTTTCGTTAATTTGGCAGCTTATAAAAAGTCGCCAAATTGACGACATTCCTCTAAAATGTCGCCAAACTTTATGGACGGAGAAATAAGTTATATTTGTAGCAGATAACTGACTATTAAAATCCAAATACAAAAGTATTACTCAAAGTATCTTTTTTCATGAATGGAATGAGCTAGATCCACGAAAATGATGTCACCCAATTTATCGCATGATATTACATATGAAAAGTGAACATGTTTCTCAATAGGAAATTTTTTTATTATTTTATATGACTTTTTGATAATTTTTTTGAAAATATGCACAATATCTCGAGAACGGTTCATGTTAACGTTCTAAAATTTATGTCAATCGTTTTCTAAGGAAAAATTACATACGAAATGTCTATTTACGTAACTTTACTATCGGTTTTGATTTTTTGACGATTTTTTCAAAATTTCATTCGAAAATTTGGGGGGTTCTGAACATTCGATTGCGTATAAAAACAATAGGCTTCCAGTGTTTATGGATTGTGATTTTTGTACCAAATTTTGTTCGAATTGGTCCATTCGTTCGTCAGTTATCGTCTCCACAGGCTCACTGACACACACACACACACACGCGTACTTTCACACACACACACATACATCATCTCAAAAATGTCTGATTCGTGATCAGGGATCTTTGAAACGTGATCTCCCGTCAAAAACTCCAATTTGAATTTTCGACCCCGTCACAATACTGTCTTTATACATTATATGTATGTAAGGAAAGTAAAAATAGTGGAATTGTAGAGAGTCCATAACACACACACTACACAAGGAAACACACAACAGGAAATCCATCCAAAAATTTTCGAAACAATGTTCCAGTAAATCAAAACGATAATACGAAATCCAAAACAATTACTATAATTGGCAACGCAGAATATGTAAATTAGAAGCAAAATCTAGGTAAAAGAATATCGAAAAGGTGAAGGCATCAACTCTCTGATCCAGCAATCAATTAAAAGTGTCCTCTGTCAGTCTAACACACACACTACATAAGGAAACACACAACAGGAAATCCATCCAAAAATTTTTAAAACAATGTTCCTGTTAAGCAAAACGATAATACGAAATCCAAAACAATTACTATAATTGGCAACGCAGAATATGTAAATTAGAAGCAAAATCTAGGTAAAAGAATATCGAATAGGTGAAGGCAAGGCATCATAGGTGAAGGCATCTACTCTCTGATCCAGCAATCAATTAAAAGTGTCCTCTATCAGTCTAACACACACACTACATAAGGAAACACAAAACAGGAAATCCATCCAAAAATTTTCAAAGCAATGTTCCAGTTAATCAAAACGATAATACGAAATTCAAAACAATTACTATAATTGGCAGCGCAGAATATGTAAATTAGAAGCAAAATCTAGGTAAAAGAATATCGAATAGGTGAAGACATCTACTCTCTGATCCAGCAATCAATTGAAAGTATCCTCTGTCAGTCTAACACACACACAACTCAAAGAAACACACAACAGGAAATCCATCCAAAAATTTTCAAAGCAATGTTCCAGTTAATCAAAACGATAATACGAAATCCAAAACAATTACTATAATTGGCAACGCAGAATATGTAAATTAGAAGCAAAATCTAGGTAAAAGAATATCGAACAGGTGAAGACATCTACTCTCTGATCCAGCAATCAATTGAAAGTATCCTCTGTCAGTCTAACACACACACTACTCAAGGAAACACACAACAGGAAATCCATCCAAAAATTTTCAAAGCAATGTTCCAGTTAATCAAAACGATAATACGAAATCCAAAACAATTACTATAATTGGCAACGCAGAATATGTACATTAGAAGCAAAATCTAGGTAAAAGAATATCGAATAGGTGGAGGCATCTACTCTCTGATCCAGCAATCAATTAAAAGTATCCTCTGTCAGTCTAACACACACACTACTCAAGGAAACACTCAACAGGAAATCCATCCAAAAATTTTCAAAGCAATGTTCCAGTTAATCAAAACGATAATACGAAATCCAAAACAATTACTATAATTGGCAACGCAGAATATGTAAATTAGAAGCAAAATCTAGGTAAAAGAATATCGAATAGGTGAAGGCAAGGCATCATAGGTGAAGGCAAGGCATCATAGGTGAAGGCATCTACTCTCTGATTCAGCAATCAATTAAAAGTGTCCTCTGTCAGTCTGATCAAGAGCCTCTGTTCAAGGCTTGGAATTTTTACTCAAGCATCTGAGTATTCATTGTAGTTCCTTGCAGAAATAAAGAGGTTCGCAAAAATCTACGCCAAGCGGAGGATACATACTAGCTGTAATCAACAGATGTAAAAATCTGATGTGAGCAGCACATGGCTTTCTCTGCAGACTCACATTCACGTTTACTATTTCTTCCATAATTCATTATATTGTGTTTAATGGCACAAAACAACATCCACAATTATTTAAAATGGCACTGAATTAACACTTTTAATTCAATTTTCGTTCTCAGTTGGTAAATGGACTTTTTTACTTTCCTTATATACATAATGTATAAGGAAAGTATTGTGATGGGGTCGAAAATTCGAATCCAAGTTTTCGACGGGAAAGCACGTTTCAAGCATCCCGGATCACGAATCAAACATTTTTGAAGAGATGTGTGTGTGTGTGCGTGTGTGTGGAAACCCCAGGCCGTCCGACTCATCCAGAGGACTTGAGCAACTATTTGGACGACCGGGTGTGCGTATGTGTGTGTGTGTGTTTGAAAGTATGTGTGTGTGTGTGTGTGTCAGTGAGACTGTAGAGACGATAACTGACGATCGAATGGACCGATTCGAACGAAATTTGGTACAAAAATCACAATCCGTAAACACTGGAAGCTTACCGTTTTTATGCGCAATCGAATGCTCAGAACCCCCTAAATTTTTGCGTGAAATTTTGAAAAAATCGTCAAAAAATCAAAAACGCTAATAAAGTTACGCAAATAGACATTTTTTACGTAATTATTCATTAGAAAGCGATTGACATAAATTTTAGAGCGCTAACATGAACCGTTCTCGAGATATTGTACAATTTTCAAAAAAATTATCAAAATGTCATATAAAAAAAAATATATTTCCTATTGAGATCCATGTTCACATTTCATATATAATACTATGTGATAAATTTGGTGACATCATTCCGTGGATCTAGCTCGTTCCATTCATGAGAAAATGTACTTTGAATAATACTTTTGTATTTTAACTCCAATAGTCATTTATCTGCTATAGGAATAACTTATTTCTCCGTCCATAACGCTTGGCGAGATTTTGGCGACGAATTTGGTGGCATGTCGCCAACTTGGCGACATTTTTGAAAATGTTGCGAAATTAACGAAAATCTCGCCAAATGGTTAAAATGACGCTAAATCAATGAAAATGACGGCTAATCGACGAAAATTCAATATCTTGGAAAGACTATAAGTATCTACTATAAGAAAACCCTATCTCTTCACTGTAAAAGTAGTAAATTCATTGCATTATATAAGGAAAGTCAGAATTGCCCACATCAGATTTTTTTCAATGGTAGCGCAGCGTGAATGCGAAAAAACTAAATTATTTCAAGAACGGCTAGGCCTAGTGTAGAAAACCCAGACCACACGACCAACCCATAGGCTAATGGTAGCTTTCTGTGTGGCCGGGGCTAGGCCTAGTGTAATGGGGTTGATCTCATTCTTTTCTTTGTTAAAAATTATGTATAAAACAAGCATCTAATGGATATATTTGAGCATACTGAGATTTTGATTTTAGATTTTGACGATTTTTGCGGGGTCAAAATGCAGGTTACTTTTTCCGAATCGTACCAAAATTTAATCAGCACAAGGGTAACAAGTGTCTCATTTACCAAATTTTGCAGAATTTGATTTATAAGTTTTTCAGTTAGAGTGGATAAAGGCAACTTTTGCAGACCATTTCGCAAAAAAAACGAGTTCTTTTACCCCGAATTGTACCAAAACTAGTCAGCACAAGGGTCACATACAAGTATCTCATCTACCAAATTTATTGAAATTCGGTCCATTAGTTTTTGAGTTAAGGTGGATACATACATTGCATAGACAGACACACAAACAGACAACCAGCCCCCCCCCCCCCACACACACACACACACACGCACACAACCGTCACGCTAAATATAATGTTTTCGTATTTCAGAGGTCCCAAAACATTTAGATCCATCGAAAACTCGAGTTGCGATTTTCGGCATGATTCCAATACTTTCCCTATACATTACCATGTATTGCAGGGAAGTAAGAAAATGTGGTTGAGAGAAAAGGCGAAGAAGTTCAAGAAGAATGATATCTTCCTTCTCTCATACAGAGGAGTCCCTAGTATAGCTAAGTTTGAGGAAGAAATTATTTCAAATATGTCATTTTTGGAGAATGTTAAAAGGTCCATAATTCATTATATTGTGTTTAATGGCACAAAACAACACCCACAATTATTTAAAATGGCACTGAATTGACACTTTTAATTCAATTTTCGTTCTCAGTTGGTAACTGGACTTTTTTACTTTCCTTATATACATAATGTATAAGGAAAGTATTGTGACGGGGTCGAAAATTGAAATTCAAGTTTTCGACGGGAGAGCACGTTTTAAGCATCCCTGATCATGAATCAAACATTTTTGAAGTGATGTCTTTGTGTGTGTGTGTGCAATTATGTGTGTGTGTGTGTGTGTGTCAGTGAGTCTGTGGAGACAATAACTGACGAACGAATGGACCGATTCAAATTTGGTACAAAAATTTGGTAACGAAATAAAAAAACGAAATTTGGTACAAAATTCACAATCCGTAAACACTGGAAGCTTATTGTTTTTATATGCAATCAAATGTTCAGAACCCCCTTCATTTTCGAGTGAAATTTTGAAAAAATCGTCAAAAAATCAAAACTGCTAATAAAGTTACGCAAATAGACATTTCTTATGTAATTTTTCATTAGAAAACGATTGACATAAATTTTATAACGCTAACATGAACCATTCTCGAGATATTGCACATTTTTCAAAAAAATGATCAAAAAGTAATATAAATTAAAAATATTTTCTATTAAGATATATGTTCGCTTTTCATATGTAATACCATGCGATAAATTTGGTGGCATCATTTTCGTGGAACTAGCTCGTTCCATTCAGGAAAAAAGATACTTTGAGTATTACTTTTGTATTTGAACGTCAATAGTTTTTTATCTGCTGTAAGAATAACTTATTTCTCCGTCCATAACGCTTGGCGAGATTTTGGCGGAATGTCGCCAATTTGGCGACATTTTTAATTGTTGCCAAATTAACAAAGATCTCGCCAAATGGAAAAAAATGACGCTAAATCAATGAAATTGATGACTAATTGAAGAAAATTCAATATCTTGGAAAAAATAAGTATCTACTATAAAAATAACACATTTTTACTTTCCTTATATACATAATGTATAAGGAAAGTATTGTGACGGGATCGAAAACTCGAATTCCAGTTTTCGATGGGAGAGCACGTTTCAAGCATCCCTGATCACGAATCGAACATTTTTGAAGTGATGTCTGTGTGTCTGTATGTGTGTGTGTGTGTGTGTGTGTGTGTGTGTGTGTGTGAAAGTATGTGTGTGTGTGTGTGTGTCAGTGAGTCTGTGGAGACGATAACTGACGAACGAATGGACCGATTCGAACCAAATTTGGTACAAAAATCACAATCCGTAAACACTGGAAGCCTATTGTTTTTATACGTGATCGAATGTTCAGAACCCCCCTAAATTTTCGAATGAAATTTTGAAATAATCGTTAAAAAATCAAAACCGCTAATAAAGTTACGCAAATAGACATTTCTTATGTAATTTTTCATTAGAAAACGATTGGCATACATTTTAGAACGCTAACATGAACCGTTCTCGAGATATTGAACATTTTTCAAAAAAATTATGAAAAAGTCACATAAGAAAAAAAAAATTCCTATTGAGAAACATATTCACTTTTCATATGTAATACCATGCGATAAATTGAGTGACATCATTCTCGTGGATCTAGCTCGCTCCATTCATGAAAAAATATACTTTGAATAATACTTTTGTATTAGAACGCCAATAGTCATTTATCTGCTGTAAGAATAACTTTTTTCTTAGTGCATAACTCTTGCCGAGATTTTGGCGACGAATTTGGCGGAATGTCGCCAACTTGGCGACTTTTTTGAAATGTTGCCAAATTAATGAAAATCTCGCCAAATGGATAAAAATGATGCTAAATCAATGAAAATGACGACTAATTGTCGAAAATTCAATATCTTGGAAAGAATATTAGTATCTTCTATAAGAAAATCCTATTACTTTCCTTATATACATAATGTATAAGGAAAGTATTGTGACGGGGTCGAAAATTCGAAATCGAGTTTTCGACGGGAGAGCACGTTTCAAGCATCCCTGATCACGAATGAAACATTTTTGAAGTGATATCTGTGTGTGTGTGTGTGTGTGTGTGAAAGTATGTGTGTGTGTGTGTGAGAGAGTCTGTGAAGACGATAAATGACAAACGCATGGACCGATTCGATCCAAATTTGGTACAAAAATCACAATCCGTAAGCACTGGAAGCCTATTGTTTCTATACACAATCGAATGTTGAGAACACCCCTAAATTTTCAAATGAAATTTGGAAAAAATAGTCAAAATATCAAAACCACTAATAAAGTTACGCATATAGACATTTCTTATGTAATTTTTCATTAGAAAACGATTGACATAAATTTTAGAAAGCTAACATGAACCGTTCTCGAGATATTGCACATTTTTCAAAAAAATTATCAGAAAGTCATATAAAATAAAAAAAAAATATTTCCTCTTGAGAGACATGTTCACTTTTCAGCAATACCATGCGATATATTGGATGACATCATTCTCGTGGATCTAGCTCGTTCCATTCATGAAAAAAGATACTTTGAGTAATACTTTTGTATTTGAACGCCTATATTCATTTATCTGCTGTAAGAATAACTTATTTCTTTGTCCATTATGCTTGGCGAGATTTTGGCGACGAATTTTTGCGGAATGTCGGCGACTTTTTGAAATGTTGACAAATTAACGAAAATCTCGCCAAATGGATAAAAATGACGCTAAATCAATGAAATGACGACTAATTGTCGAAAATTCAATATCTTGGAAAGAATATTAGTATCTACTATCAGAAAAACCTATTTATTTAACTGTAAAAGTGGTAAATTCATTACGTTATATAAGGAAAGTCATGTGTTGTCCACATCAGATTTTTTTAACTGTAAAAGTAGTAATATCATTGCATTATATAAGGAAAGTCATGTGTTGCCCACATCAGATTTTTTAGTTATAGAATGTTTTTTGTGCAATTTAGTAAAATATTGTGTTCCCTTTTCATAGCTTGCTCAATATGTAGTAAATAATTATATTGCCTTTAAAATTTAGTTTTTAAAATCATCTGCGATATGTTGTGGTTTTCACCTTATTGGACACACATTGGACAAATTGAAGAAGCAAAATAACATGTCAGATAAAACAATACCCGAATGATGTTTCTTATAATTTTAAAATTTGATGCTAAATATTATATTCTATCAAGACTTGAGATAAGATCTTAAAACTGGAAACAAATGCTGCTGTAAGCATTTGTAAAATAGCAGAAAAAAATCATTCTTCTCAAGGCAATTCTTACCATCAAAAATGATTTCAAAATTTCAGTTGCAAATTTTTCGCTAAACTTTAAAGTCACTTTAATGAATTTTTTAAGTGTTAGGCTTTGCAGCTTATAATGTCATTTACAATATATTAATTTTTCCCTGACTATAGTCAAAGAAAAATTAAGTATAGTCCATTATAATGAATTATGCTCATGAATCAGCGGCATGTAATATGAACACTTTCTGAATATCTGTGTGTCGAGGAAAAGGATGTCTTGAGAAGAAGTTGCTATCAGTACTCGCACTGATCTCCACATTTTCCTTCTCGGTACTGTGACTCTAGTGCGGTATGGAGATGAAATCCTTGCTCAAGATGTTCGCCCATTTCTTGCGGCTATGGGTCCTGATGCCATTTTCATGCACGATAACGCTCGAGTTCCCATTGCTCGCATTGCCGGCCAATACTTAGAATCGGAAACAGTGTTTTGTATAGAATGGCCATCGAAATCACCCGACTTGAATCCCATCGAGCATGTATGGACCATACTTGAGAGACGTTTAAATTCTCTCCATAAACCTTCCCGGAGAGAAAGCATGCTAAGAACATTTCTGCTCCGTGAATGGGCACAAAAACCTAAAACCGCCATAGGTGATCTTATTCTTGGCATGGACGGCTCTACCGGGCATATGTTTCTAACAGAGGTCGTCATATTACGCATTGACAAACCTCCACCAATGAACAGTTTTAACCGCCCAAAATTCTATGTTTTTGTTTATCTCTATTATTTAATTATTTATTGATAACTTTCTTAGCATTTCCTCACACTAGTGTATTTTGTTATACCCCTTAATCTGGGAAAGTTTTAATGCATTCGGATAAATAATTTTCTTTTCATCCGCTTTTTTCACTTTGTTGTTAAACTTTTGGACATGAGTGTATATTGCTACGAACTTGTAAAACACTTCGGAGTATCTTACACCCCCACCCTCTCTCACTTTCGACTTTCTCTTTCGAAGCCTAGACGGAGAAAACACCCGTACATGTTTCCTTTCCCTTGACGTGGGTCTGTGGTTGCCACTTTCAGAAGTCGAAGAAGGGTTACCAAATTTGATGATTCATCGCTCATTTGGAGACTTTCCGAAACTTCGAGTACCACCTCGAAATAACCAATATTTTATGTGATATGAAAGATTTCCAGTAGTTTCTATGGAGACTCTTTAAAAAGAGTCATCAGTGAGTGTGAGAGCAGTTGACGATATACGAGCTACATGAACCGTGGCTAAAAGTCAGTGCTTTGAGAATAATAGCAATTGTTTTGTGAAATGGCTTTTGTCAATGTTTTAGTAATAATATCGGTTATTTTGTGAAATCAGTGGAGAATTTAAGTGTTGTTTAACTGTATAGTGTTCCTGTTTACGCTGTGTTGTTTGTAAATAAACACGTTAGTTATCCAGAAATTTAGACTTATTGTTGAATCCTGGGCGCACATCCACGATTCCAGAGGATACATGTGTAACAATATACATAAAAAATAATTTAAAGTTGTCAATGTTGGGCATACCACATTTTTACTTTCCCTGTAATACTTGGCCATGTATAGGGAAAGTATTGGAATCATACCAAAAATCAAAACTCGAGTTTTTGCCGGATCTACATGTTTCGAGACCTCTAGAATACGAAAAAACTATTTTTAGCGTGACGTCTGTGTGTGAGTCTGTGTGTCTGTGAGTCTGTGTGTCTGTGTGTCTGTCTGTCTGTGCAGTGTATGTATCCGCTCTAACTAAAAAACTAATGGACCGAATTTCATAAAATTTGGTATGTAACTCACTTGGGTGAGACTCTGATGCTGATTAGTTTTTGGTAGGATTCGTAAAAACAGAACTCGCCTTTTTTTGCGAAATGATCCGTAAAACTTTCATGTATCCACTCTAGCTAAAATATTAATTGACCAATTTTTACAAAATTTGGTAGATAAGTTACTTGTAGGATGCACTGGTGCTGAATAGATTTTGGTACGATTCGGAAAATAACAGCCTGTTTTTTTTTTTCGATTGGTCCGCAAAAATGTGATTTATCCACCCTAGATAAAATACTAATTGACCAAATTTCAAAAAATTTGGTAGATAAGTTACTTGTAAGGCACTCTGGTGTTGATTAGATTTTACAACGATTCGGAAAAGAACAACCTGCCTTTTTTTACGAAATGGCCTGCAAAAATCGCCAAAATCTTGAAAAAAAAAGAAACAAAAAAGACTACGTATGCTGAAATGTGTCAAAAAAATTCTTGTTTTATACGCAATTTTTGACGAGGGAAAAAAATATAACACACTCCATTATACTTTAGGACTATCCGTTCTCAAGATATTTGAGATTTCTTGCATTTTTGTTACGTCGCTATAAAAAAAATGCCCAATTACCAAACAAAAACAAAAATTGAATTAAAAATGCAAATTTAGTTTTATTTGGTGCAATTAAACTCAATCTAATGAATTTGAGTCTGCAGGGAAAGTCATGTGCTGCTCACATCAGATTTTTACTTTCCCTGCAATACATGGTAATGTATAGAGAAAATAATGGAATCATGTCGAAAATCTCAACTCAAGTTTTCGACGGATCTACACGTTTCGAGATCTCTAGAATACGTAAAAACTATTTTTAGCTTGGAGTCTGTGTGTCTGTCTGTGTGTCTGTGTGTCTGTCTGTGTGTCTGTGCAATGTATGTATCCACTCTAAATCAAAAACTAATGGATCGAATTTCATAAAATTTGGTAGACAAGCCACTTGGATGTGACACTGGTGCTGATTAGTTTTGGTACGATTCGTAAAAACAGATGCCGTTTTTTTTCATGAAATGGCCAATAAAAATTTAATTTATCCGATCTAGCTAAATTACTAATTGACAAAATTTTACAAAATTTGGTAGTTAAGTTACTTGTCGGATACTCTGGTGCTGCTTATATTTTGGTACGATTCGGAAAAGAACAACCTGCCTTTTTTACAAAATGCCGAGCCAAAATCTAAAAAAAAAAAATCTAAGTAGTGTATGCTCAAATGTATTAACTAAATTCTCATTTTATACGCAATTTTTGAAGAGAAAAATAATATAACACACTTTATTATACTTTAGGACTAACCGTTCTCAAGATATTTGAGATTTCTTGCATTTTTGTTTTGGAAAAATGTCCAAATACCAATTAAAAACAAAAATTGAATTAAAAATACAAATTTAGTATTATTTGGTTCAATTTAACTCAATCTAATGAATTATTAAAGAAATAAAGAAAATATGAATTTGAGTCTGCAGGAAAAGTCATGTGCTGCCCACATCAGATTTTTTATTTTCCAGGCAACAAAAACTTTGATATGCTGTCTATTATAATTAAATAATCTTAATATGTAAATAAACATTAAAATTTCACCTAGAAAAGCGGCTTCCGATTCCAAATTCATATATTTAATTAGTCAATAGCTGCATTATTATGATTGATCATTTAGGACATGTGTTTTTTACTTGGGAAATAACTTTGTAATTTGTATTTCTTCATGTATCGCCTATACATTTTTAACTTTGAAATTAAAAAATGAATAATGAATTTCCCCCTTTAAGTTTCCAATTTCGACAAAACAATTTGGGTTTTCGAAAAGAATATTTCAGGATTTAATTAAAATTTTGCCTTAATAAGTATATTTTTCTGAAATTAATTTTCATCATGATATTTGATTACTCAAGACTAAAGTATGCTTTTTTAGCCACGCAAATAATTGATTATTCTTTCCCAAAGTCCAATATAGTGTTCATTCTTGTGATTTTCATAGTTTTAAAAGTTATTTCACAATTGAATTTTATTTCTTATACCTAGAAATGTGTAAAATTCTGGAAAATTTTCGTATTATTTTCTTTATATACATAATGTATAAGGAAAGTATTGTGACAGGGCTGAATATTTGAATTCGAGTTTTCGACAGGAGAGCAAGTTTCAAGCATCCCTGATCACGAATCGAACATGTTTGAAGTGATGTCTGTGTGTGTGTGTCAGTGGGTCTGTAGAAACGATATCTCACGAACAAATGGAGCGATTCGAATGAAATTTGGTACAAAAATCACAATCCGTGAATATTGGAAGCCTATTGTATTAAAATCTAATCGAATGCTCAGAACCCCCTTAAATTTTCGACTGAAGTTTTGAAAACTCATGAAAAAATCATAATAAAGTTACGCAAATAGTCATTGAAAACGATTCATATGAAAACGATTTATATTAACTTTAGAACGCTAGCAGGAACTATTCTCGAGATATTGCACATTTTTCAAATAAATTTATCAAAAAATCCCAGAAATTAAAAAAAAATATTAACTGTTAAGAAACAGGTTCACTTTTCATATGTAATATCATGCGATAAATTTAGTGACATCATTCTCGCGGATCTAGCTCGTTCCATTCATGAGAAAATATATTTGCGTAATACTTTTCCATTTGAACGCCAATAGTCATTTATCCGCTATAAGAATAACTTATTTCTCCGTCCGTAATGCTTGGCGAGATTTTGGAGACAAATTTAGGGGAATGTCGCCAACTTGGCGACATTTTTAAATGTTGCCAAATTAACGAAAATCTCATCAAATGGATAAAAATGACGCTGAATCAATGAAAATGACTACTAATTGAAGAAAACTCTAGATCTTGGAAAGAATATGAGTATGTACTATAAGAATAACATTTTTACTTTCCTTATATACATAATGTATAAGGAAACTATTGTGACGGGGTCGAACATTCGAATTCGAGTTTTCGACGAGAGAGCACGTTTCAAGCATCCCTGATCACAAATCAAACATTTTTGAAGTGATGTCTGTGTGTGTGTGTGTGTGTGTGTGTGTGTGTGTGTGAAAGTATGTGTGTGTGTGTGTGTCAGTGAGTCTGTGGAGACGATAACTGACGAACGAATGGACCGATTCAAATGGAATTTGGTACAAAAATCACAATCCGTAAACACTGAAAGCCTATTGTTTTTATACGCAATTGAATGTTCAGAACCCCCTAAATTTTCGAGTGAAATTTTGAAAAAATCGTCAAAAGATCAAAACCGCTAATAAAGTTACGCAAATAGACATTTCTTATGTAATTTTTCATTAAAAAACGATTGACATAAATTTTAGAACGCTAACATGAACTGTTGTCGAGACATTGCACATTTTTCAAAAAAATTATCAAAAAGTCATACAAAATAAAAAAAAATTTCCTTTTGAGAAACATGTTCACTTTTCACATGTAATACCCTGCGATAAATTGGGTGGCATCATTCTCGTGGATCTAGCTCGTTCCATTCATGAAAAAATATATTTTGAGTAATACTTTTGTATTTGAACGCTAATAGTCTTTTATCTGTTTAGTTTAACTCTAGATTAACTACCCGTGCGTTACGCTAATCGCGTCATCGTCAGTACTGCTTCCTCATTGATTGAATCAATGTGCAACGTTTTGTTAATTATCCACTCGTATTTGCTGTTCTTGCATTAGTCGCAGGTCTTGCTCTGCGATTATTGTGCGTCCTGACCAAGAGATTTCTTCTTTTAAATTATAAAACAAATAATATATTGAAACTTGCTACAAAATAAGCTCTTTATCTGCATTTTTTTTCACAAACGGATGATATAACCTACAGAATTCTAGCATACAATTTCAAGATATTGAACGTATCTTTTCTAAAACGGGAAAAATTCTATATCAATTAAATATATTCCTTTTTATCAAATGACTGTGATTTATGAGTACATTTGCACTAAAGTAAATGGTAATTATCGTTTTTTAGCTATAACTAATCTTTCTCGAGATATCGAAAATTACGCTTTTCTACATGGATCGCTCCTTCTCTTGAAATAATCAAGTGAATTTCAGGGAATTGTGTATTATTATTTTAATCATAAAATAAAAATTTACTTGTATATTGAAATATGTATTAATCCTGTCAAAGACAAGGTAACTAACACTTTTAAAGTATTAAGTTGCAATATTTTTAATAAGTTCTGATTTGTTTAACAATATATGGCGCTTAGTGAAGAAATTAGTCAGCTTTATCAAAAATTGTTTCAATTGGGTGTCAGAAAAGATTTTTAAGAAAAAAAATCTTTTTCTTCCTCGGAAGATCGAAAATCCGGTGAGGCTAGATTTTGGTCCGTTGAAGATATTATAAGTGCTTAAATATAGATCAACTTCTTGAGTGCCTCGATAGACTTTTCGAAAATACCCATTTTCTCCCCCCCCCCCCCCCAGGAGGACACCTTTCTGGTAGGTCGGACGGTCTGGGTCTCAACAACAACAACCCCCCAGGAGGAGGGCTCGGTCCTACGGACGATGCAAAAATTCAGGGGCTGCTGAAGGGCCTGAAAAGTTACAAGAACGTTACACAATTATTATAGATATTTAAACAGTATAGAAATAATGATGAAAATTCTGAATGCAAGATAAAAGATATTTTTAATACTTTACAAATAAGGGCATCCAAACATTGGCCATAATTAAAAGTAATTTATATTAAAATATCTTTTTTACGACGTATTAAAATTACATGGCCATAGATCTTTCGGCCATTACTATGCCCTACATCAGTGCCAAAGTGAAAACAAGTGGTGAACATGTGCTTAAAAATACAGGGCATAGCCGCCAGATAAAATTTACATATTAATCATTTTACATTTTTAAATACCAGGCATTTAAAATACAATTTAATTATAAAATATAAAATACAATAAAAGGAAAAAGGTTCATAAATTAAATGGTAGCCAATAATAATGTTGTCAAAAAATGAAATAAAGCATCTACTAAATATTCAGGAAATCATATAAAGGTTTGACACGTAGTGAGTCGAGGGGCGCGGTAGCCCATTGGTTAGCGCGCTGGAGTTGCACTCGGTAGGCCCGGGTTCGATTCATGCCACTGCCAAAACTGCCGTCGTGTTCACGCGGAGTACGATCACGTTAAACATGTGGGTCCGTAAGTCCTTCCGAGAAGTTGGTGGTAGGGGAAGGAGGGTATGGTCCCTGTGGATGCCTCCCCCACTGGGTTCCGGTTCAAATTGGGTGGCACTTCCCGGCCGTCCAAACAGTTACCTTACACCTTTCTGGTAGGTCGGACGGTCTGGGTCTCAACAACAACGTAGTGAGTCGAGAACGAGACGCCAAGTATAACTAAAGATTTGAACTGGATCAAAATTGCAAATACATGGCCCACTCAATGAGTCTCCGGTCTAACTAAGAAAAACAATTTTTTTTTAGAAATTCGTCTTTATTCATCAACATACTCTCCTTCAAGAGTAATACGCTCATTCCAACACTCCTCTAACTTTTCGATGCCTTTTTTGTAGAACGATTTGTCTTTACTCTCAAAGTAGTCATCAGTTTCGGCAATCACTTTTTCACTTGAGCCAAATTTCTTTCCTTGGAGCATCTTTTTGATGTCTGAAAAAAGCCAGTAGTCGCTGGGGGGCCAGATCCGGAGAGTACGGTGTGTGAGAAAGCAATTCGAAGCGTAATTCATATAATTTAACCATCGTTTTCATCGACTTGTGACACGGGGCATTATCTTGGTGGAACAGCACTTTTTTCTTTTGCATGTGAGACCGTTTTTTCTTGATTTCTACACTCAATCGATCCAATAATGTCATGTACTATTCGCTATTGATAGTTTTACCGTTCTCAAGATAGTCGATGGAAAAAATACCATGCGCGTCCCAAAATACGGATGCTATAACCTTGCCAGCTGAATTTTGGGGTTTTGGTCGCTTTAGACGACTTTCACCGACTACTGTCCACTCAGCTGACGATCTTTTTGTTTCAGGTGTGTAGTAATGGATCCATGTTTCATCCATTGTCACATACCGACGCAAGAAATCCTTCTTATCTCGCTTGAACAGCTCCAAACAGCGCTCTGAATCGTAGACGCGTTGTTGCTTTTTATTCCGGTGTGAGCAAACGCGGCACCCACTTCGAAAGCAACTTACGCATGCTCAAATTTTCGTATAAAATTGAAGACACACTACCTTCTGATATCTTTAAGGTGTCAACTATCTCACGCAACTTCACTTTCCGGCTTTCAAAACTATTTTGTGGACTTTTTTTATGTTTTCCGGAACATCTGCTGATTTTGGGCGACCAGAGCGTTCAGCATCTTCGGTGTTTGTACGACCTCGTTTAAATTCAGAATACCAGTCAGTAATAGTTGATTTCCCTGGTGCAGCGTCTCCATAACCTTATCAAGCCACTGTTTGGCTTCAACAGTATTTTCCCCATCAAAAAACAATGTTTAATCAACACACGAAATTCTTTTTTATCCATTGTTTTGAAAATTACAAAACTGGGGTCATTAAACCACTATAACTTATAAACTAGATGCCAGGATGTCATGAAATTTTGACACGTGTCGTTTGAAGGTTGGTGCTATCCAGTAATCATATCGGTCTGTCAACAGTGTTGCCATATATGTGTCAGACCGGAGACTTATTGAGTGAAGTGATAGATTCACGGTAAAGATACATAAAAAAAGATTCATACAGTAAAATACTACGGGGGTTATTGCAACTAGTTAAAAAAAAGTGTCATGGAACATAGGATGACAATTATTGGTTACCATTTAATTTATGAACCATTTTCATTTTTTGTATTTTGTATTTTATAATTAAATTGTATTTTAAATACCTATTATTTAAAAATATTAAACGATTAATTGGTAAATTTTGCCTGGCGGTTATGTTCTATATTTAAGCACATATTCACAACTTGATTTTACTTCGCCAGTGATGAAGGGCATAGTAACACCCGAAAGTGCTATGGCCGTGTAATTTCAGTACGTCGCAAAAAGAGATTTTAATAAAAAACTTTTAATTATGGCCAATTTTGGGTTGTCTTTATTTTAAGTATTAATTATTTTAACGTTCTTCCATAGTGTTTTATCATATTTTGTTATCTCCCCGGGGGGGAGCTCGCTAATAATTCCAGGCAAGTGATGGAACATTGATTCCAATGAATTCCACGCAGGACATTCATTGTGATTGTAGTATTATGAAGAGTCGTGATGAAAAGATGTATTGAATTCAATGACACATTGTGTTATGGAGAAGTGATCATTGTGAGTGATGTTAAAAGTGCAACTACAGATCCCAAAGGGACGTAGAAATCTTACCTATATACGCCAAATGGTGTGCCTAAAGGGCCACTAGGCAGAGTTGGGCAATATCAAAAATACATGTATTTGAAATACATTTCAAAAATACATTTGTATTTTGTATTTCGTATTTTAAACAGATAAAACTATAGTATTTTTGTAATGTATCGAAAATACATTTTCAGAGTATTTTCTATTTTCCAAACACTCAAAATACAATTCTCCAAATTTCAAACTATAGTGTTTAAACCGCAGATGAACGATTCGAACAAGAGAAAAAGGCTAATATGTATTACTTTACTTATATACATGGTATAATCTATATACATAATGTAATATTACATATATAGTATAGGGAAAGTGTTATGACGAGGTCAAAAATTCGAATTCGAATTTTTGACAAAAGAGCACGTTTCAAGCATCCCTAAACACGAATCAAACGTTTTTGATTTGATGTCTGTGTATGTGTGTGTGTGCCAATCTGTGGAGACGATATCTCACGAACGAATGGAGTGATTCGAATAAAATTTAGCACAACAATTACAATCTATGAATACTAGAAGTATACTGTTTTTAAACGCAATCGCATGTTAAAAATCCTCCTGAATTTTTGAAAAAATCATCAAAAAATCAAAACCTTTACTAAAGTTGCTTAAATAATCATGTCTTACGTACTTTTCTATTAAAAAACAATTGACGCAAACTTTAGAACGCTCGCATGAACCGTTCTCGCGATATTGCACATATTTCAAATAAATTTATCAAAAGATCGCGTAAAATAAAAAAAAATTAACTATTGTAAAATATGTTCACGTTTCATATGTAATATCATGCGATCAATTGATGACATCAGTCCCGAGGATCTAGCCAGTTTCATTCATGAAAAACGATACTTTGGGTAATACTTTTGTATGTGCACGCCAATAGTCATTTAACTGCTATAAGAATAACTTTCTTATTCGTCTATAACGCTTGGCGAGATTTGGGCGGAATATCGCAAACTTGGCAAATTTTTTAAATGTTGCTAAATTAACAATAATGTCGCCAAATTGATAAAAACGAAGCTAAATCAATGAAAATGACGCCTATCGATCAAAGTTCAATATTTTGGAAAGAACATAAGAGTAGACTTTAAGAATAACCCATTTCCCCATTTTCCGTCCGTCCGTAACGCTTTGCGAGAAATTTAGCGTGACTTCGACAACTTGGTGTTTTAAATGCTGCTGAAGAGACAAAAATGTCTCTAAACTGATGAAAATGACACAAAATGGGAAGTAATGTTTACCAAACTCTGGATTTCGTCATATGACGGGCATACATTCTGGCATAAAAGAAATGCTCTTCTCTCCATTTGTGTGTAACACTTGGTGCTGCATTTTGCGAACTTGGCGAATAATGTAGCTAAGTATTGTCAACTTGGCGACATTTCGCCCCAGATTGACAAAATTATCGTCAAAATTGCAAAATTGACGATACATTAATGAAAACGACGCCTAATTGATAAATGAATTAAAATATTTTAATATATGGACTATATCGCTAACTGAGGATGCTATGAATATTGTTAATTGTTTATTTAGAGTTGCACGTAATATAAATTAATTGGGTTCTTTGAAATAGTTTTCAAGTTGTCATTTAGATAATCGCCAAATGTAAATTCAACGATAAAAAACAGTACCGTGGATCTTATACATTACTTTTTGACTGTAAAAGTAGTAAATTCATTGCATTATATAAGGAAAGTCATGTGCTGCCAACATCAGATTATTTTGTCTAGTCAATAAATTCGTTTCTAGGAGTCAATCTAAACAGCCTTTAGCAACCTAGCGCCGATAAAGATATTAATTAATGGGATGTTTAGTATCTGTGGGGGCAAAAAATAAATATATAGTTTCTGTTATAAACTATGTATAAAGGAAAGGGACAAGAAGAGAACCGGAGATTCCATTCTTTGTGAAAGCAGAAGCATAGGCAATGTAGGCTTTAATATGCACTATGTATACAATTTAAGCAGCCGCGCCGGCTTTGTGGGTTCTACACACTTTTTGAAACCCCAATAATTTTGTTGTTAGTTTATCGAACCCCTTCTATTTTTGCTCGTATTTAGTGGGGGAAATGTACACATATATGAATAAGTTCTGTTTTTAACACTTTACAACATAGTTGAAAAGAGTTTATGACATTGTTCATTCTGTCTGTCTGTCTGTCCATTTGCACTATAACTGCCGTAAAAATGACTTTATTAAAATTAAATTTTAATATGTTGTTCCGACGGTCTGTGGGACATATGGGAATGTAAAAGAATAATATCATCCAATTAGTTTTGGATTAAACCCGGGTTGAAGAGTGAAATAAACTGAACCTTAAAGGACCTAATTTTTCAAATTTTTTTTAAACAAAGTTAAAATTCGCAAATAGCTTTGAAAATTTTAGGAAATATTCAAATTATCTTATAAAAATATATAAAGAAATCTGATGTGGGCAGCACATGACTTTCCTTATATAATGCAATGAATTTACTACTATTACAGTAAAAAAATAGGTTATTCTTATAGTAGATACTTATGTCTTTTCCAAGATATTACATTTTCATCAATTAGTCGTCATTTTCATTGATTTAGCGTCATTTTTATCCATATAGAAAGATTTTGGTTAATTTGACAATATTTGAAAAAGTCGCCACGTTGGCGACATTCCGCCAAATTTTTCGCTAAAATCTCATGAACCGTTATGGACGGAGAAATAAGTTATTCTTACAGCAGATAAATGACAATTGGCGTTCAAATACAAGAGTATTTTATGGAACGAGCTAGATCCACGAGAATGATGTCACCAAATTTATCGCATGAACATATGAAAAGTGAACATGTTTCTCAACAATTAATATCTTTTGTAGTTTATGGGATTTTTTGTTAAATGTATTTGAAAAATTTGCAATATCTCAAGAACGGGTCATGCTAGTATCCTAAAGTTTATGTCAATCGTTTTCTAGGGGAAAATTATATAAGAAATGTCTGTTTGCTTAACTTTATTAAAAGTTTTGATTTTTTGATGATTTTTCAAAATTTTACTCGAAAATTTAGGGGAGTTCGGAACATTCGATTGCGTTTAAAAAGAATAGACTTCCAATGTTCACGGATTGTAATGTTTGTGCCAAATTTCATTCGAATTGCTACAGTACTGTGGCAATTAATTGAGAAATGCAGTTTTTTTTTTATAAAATTCAGTTTTATTCAAATTTTCTATGGATACATTTAAAACTAATAAGTGATATGACCTCCCCGAGACTTTATATCATCACAGACACGTTTTGGCATGGAATGTACTAGACTAGCACATGTAGTTTTAATTTCAACGTCTCTGAACCATATGTCAATAACGGCCGAAATTAGCATGTTCATCGTCGTACAGTCAAATTTGTGAAGCCGTTTTTTGACAATAGCCCACAAATTTTCTATGGGATTCAAGTCTGTTGAATTCCCGGGCCAATCCAGTACGGAAATATTTTTTTTTTGAGCAAAAATTTTTGCTTCGCTTCGAAGTATGACATGGCGCGCTGTCTTGTTGGAAAACGTAATCTCCGTTCGGCCACAGTTTAGCCATGGTTGGAAGCACTTTTCGGGTCAATATGACTTCGCAACTGACACTGTTCATCATTCTCTCTACGGGAACAAGAGATTCTGTCCCCAAAACGCTGAAACAACCCCAAAACATCTTTTTGGGCGGATGCTTGGGTGCTTGATTGATGTGGTGCTGATTGAGAGGTTCTCCTTGGCTCCTTCTCACGAACATGGATCTAAATCCCTGAACCACAAAATGTATTTCGTCAGAAAAGAGAACCTTCTCCCAGTCCTTCTCAGTCCATGTTTTGTATTTTCGTGCCCATTCCAACCTTTTTTTCTTCATGCGAAGCGTCAGAAGCTGCTTCTTGTACGGTCGACGTGCTCTCCGCCCGCGCTGTAACAGCCTGTATCGCACTGTTGAAGATGCAATATCAACACCAGCTGCCGCCATGGACTTGGACAGGTCAAAACTGGTTAATCGAGGATTCTTAACACTCATTCGATGTAAAGTTGTGTCGTCACGAGCCGAGGTTGATCTTTTTCGGTCGCATCTTCCAGAGCGGTTGGTTCCAGCATTTCCTGTTTCCTGAAACCGCTTCCAGATCCTCCCGACACTTGCTGTACTCACTCCACATATTTTACCTATTTCCTCGAATGTCTTAGAAGTGTGTTCTCTAAGCGCAATCACTTTAGCACGTGTTTCCGCGCTGATATCTAGGACGCTAATGACCCCCGCAACAACTGAGAAACTACCACTGCGGAACACCTGCCACCTGGCGGAGGAATTTGAACACCTGCTACTTACCAGGTGCATACGAACACCTGCTACTTTGAACTCTGAGCTAATTTGGAGTGCTTCCTCCAAAGCTTATGTGTGATAAAACGAGAAAAATGACATTTCTCAATTAATTTCCACAGTACTGCAGATTGGTTCGTGAGATATCGTCTCCACAGTCTCACTGTCACACACACACATACTTTCACACACATACACAAAGACATCACTTCAAAACCGTTCGATTCGTGATCAGGGATGCTTGAAGAGTGCTCTCCCGTCGAAAACTCGAATTCAAATTTTCGACACCGTTTTAATACTTTCCTTATACTTTATACTATGTATATAAGGACAGTAAACAGTTGAGCAAAATACACTCTTTTGCGAAAAAAAAAAAACCGAGGCATCATGAAGAAATTGACTGTTTTTATTGAAATTAAATATGCATACAGCTAGCTCATAGACAGGTAATGAAATTATTGCAAAATCAAGGCCGCAGGAACCATTAATGGTTAGCAATTGCACATTGAATTTTCAAATCAGTAATTGGTGAACATCCCCTCGGCGACAATGCATGATTGTATGCCTCTAGATAAGGAGTAATAAAGTTTTGTAATATCATCCTGCGATACATTCTGCCAGGCATTCCTCAATTGTTGCTCCAGATCTGTTACATTTTGGGGTGCCCGAATCTGGCGGCCTAGAATGTCCCATACATGCTCGATTGGCGAAAGATCTGGTGACCTAGCTGACCAAGGAACAGTATCCACCGCACGGATTCAGTCCACTGATGTGCTAGCCGTATGTGGTGTGGCATTATCTTGTGGGAAAATTGTCCCAAAATAACATACCATGAAGGGTAACGCAAACGGCCGCAGGATTTCATCAACATATCGGTGAGCTGTTAAAGTTGTACGCAGGATGACTAGGGGCGACCTGCTGTCGTAAGAGATAGCACCCCACACCATCACGCCAAGGGTAATGGCTGTGTGCCTGTTGAAAACCCAGACTATCCGACTTGTCCTAGGGCATGAGCAGCCGTTTAGACGGCCGGGACTGTGTGTCTATGTAAAACAAAGGCTGTTTGGGACCGCTGGCCCTGGCGTCCTCACACAAGTACCCGATAGTCATCTGCTGAAAGACTGAAGTGTGATTTATCGCTGAACACTATGCGATGCTAGGCTGCTGGCAGCCATGAAGCTCGGCTACGACACCACTCCAAATGACTCTGACGATGTTGTGGGCTTATGGGCAGGCGTCTTAAAGGCCGCCGTGAATGTAACCCCACCTCAGCCAAGCGCCGTGAACTGGTGGAAGGTACTACGGTTGGTATGGAAGAGCCTGTAGCACGTTGGATGGCGGACAATGATGCCGTTGGGCCAGTTCGGGTCTGTCGCACAATCATCAGATTTTGCCTCGCATTCGCGCAATTTGATTTTCCAGAGCCTTAATTCCGTGCATAAGTGATATTTATAATAAAATTTAAATGTAAGCAAATTTATGTCTCTTCATTGTGCTAGGCTGAATAATTCATTGAATGTATAATAAAACATTTTACTTACAGTTAACGCCGAACAACAGACAATGGTGGGTTATCACAACAACAAGGACTATTTAAATTCTCGACCAACAGCAACAAGAAACAACTATTGTAAACAACTCTTGTGTTAAGAAAAAATACTTTTTATTGTTATTAAAATGTAAAATAATTTCTTTCATCTTAAACTAATGTTTGCTTTGAAATTTCGACAGGTTACAAACAGATGAATAATAACATTCAGTACTTATTAAGATTTTTACTCTGTAAAGTACATTTTATATCTCTTATTTAATCATAACTGGAAAAAGGGTAATCCTACGTCTTTTCTTCACAAATACCGAATTTTCTTTGACTACGCCATCTAATGCATGAAAAACATTCGAATAAACCAGTAATCTATATTTAAAGAGCAATTTCATTTTCCATTTGATGCAGAAGTGCACACAGGTTGTTTGAATAAGAAAATAAGCTCAGCATTCTTATTCAAAAATGAAACTCATTTGTTTGCGAAATGGGTGAATAAAATATTAATCCATGCTTGATTTCCAAAATTGTTCCGGGAAAAGGCATTTAGAAGTACATTTTATCCAAGCATAAGTAATAGAAAAATATTAAAATGGAATTTAATGCTACCTAAAAGCATTAACTAGTTTCTCTATTACATTAAACTGCTCAAAGGAAAATAAAAGATGGTATTTACTTTTTGATGAATGATAAGTGCAAAACCTTTGTTTACGTTGCATTTTATGACTTAAAAAGCTTTTTATACGTTAGTATTTAAAATTTGTATGAGAGGCTACATTATTGAAATCCGTATTTTGACAAAATATATGTTTAAAAGGATACATAAACGAAAATATGATATGATTTTGCTGTTATAAGCACTATTATATAAGTCACTCCTAGATATAATTATGAAAAATCTGATGTGGACAGTAGATGACTTTCCTTATATAATGAATTTACTACTTTTACAGTAAAAAAATAGATTATTTTTATAATAGTTATATATATTCTTTTCAAGATATTGAATTTTCGTCAATAAGTCGTCATTTTCCTTGTCGTCATCATCAATGAGTCGTCATTGATTTAGCGTCATTTTTATCCATTTGGCGAGTTTTTCGTTAATTTAGCAACATTTAAAAGTCGCCAAGTAGGCGACATTCCACCAAATTCGTCGCCAAAATATCGCCAAGCGTTATGGACGTAGAAATAAGTTATTCTTACAGAAGATAAATGACTATTGGCGTTCAAATACATAAGTATTACTCAAAGCATATTTTTTCATGAATGGAACGAGCTAGATCCATGAGAATGATGTCACCAAATTTATCCCATGGTATTACATATGAAAAATGAACATGTTACTCAATAGAAAATATATTTTTTATTTTATAACTTTGTGATAACTTTTTTGAAAAATGTGCAATATCTCGAGAACGGTTCATGTTAGAGTTCTAAAATTTATGTCAATCGTTTTCCCAATGAAAAATTACATCGAAATGTTTATTTGCGTAACTTTATTAGCGGTTTTGATTTTTTGACGATTTTTTCAAAATTTCACTCGAAAATTTAGGGGGGGGGGGGTTCTGAACATTCGATTGGGTATAAAAACAATAGACTTTCAGTGTTTACGAATTGTGATTTTTGTACCAAATTTCGTTCGAATCGGTCCATTCGTTCGCCAGTTATCGTCTCCACAGACTCACTGACACACTTACACACACATACTTTCACACATACACACATACTTTCACACACACACACGCACACACACATACACACACACACACAGACATCACTTCAAACATGTTTGTTTCGTGATCAGGGATGCTTGAAACGTGGTCTCCTGTCGAAAACTCGAATTCGAATTCTCGGCCCCGCACAGTACTTTCTTTATACATTAGGTATATAAGGAAAGTAATAAGGTTTAACATCCATGAATGCACACGCTGGATTATATATACAGTAAAGGAATGAATATATGATTTCGATGTTATAAGCACTATTGTACACATCGCTCCTAGATATAATTATGCATAAGGTTTAAGATCCATGAGTGTAAATGCTGGAATCTTAGTGCAGTAAAGTAGCCATACCGGGTAGAGCAAAAATAGTTGCAGTGCCCTTAGTGGAGAATTAAAATTCAGGATGACAAACTCCCCAAGCGAAATGTATAAAATAGTTAAATACACAATTGTAGAGCATTCTACTATTTATTGTCTAATGTTTCTACTATTTCTATTATTTATTGTCTCCGGCCACACAAATTGCTACTGCAAGCCTTCGGGTCAGTAGTGTGGTCTGGGTTTTTCACACTAATTATTGTCTACTATTTCTACTATTTATTGTCTAAATTATACAAATCGACAACAGGAGCGAAAGAAACGCGTATATGGAAGACAGTAAATATCTGTTTAAAAAGGCGTCATTAGGACCTGAAACGCGGTGACACCTGCAATATTTCTAAAAGTACGCAGTAATATTCTTTCTTGAATTCAAGCGCACATTTTGCTAACGGATGGCATTTAGAATAGGCCGTATAATAGATTCCGGTGCGTATTAAAGTTATTTTTTAGCATACCTGAATAGGACAGCCATTTGCTCATATACAGAAGACTAAATAATTGTCAAAATTGTATAATCAGGGCCTCTGATACTGTGATACCTACAATGATTTTCAAAGTATGCGGTAATTTTCTTTCTGTAATTCAATGTCTCTGACAGACTGCATTTTAAGCAAGCTCTACGCTAGATTTTTGTACATTTAAGTGTTGATTATTATCTCATTCTTAAATAGGACAAGCAATCGTCAGTCAAATAAATACCTTCAAAAATATGGTCGATTCGTAATCACTAGGCAAGATTTTAAAACTTTGTTATTGAATTTCACCTTGCTTTCCAGTGTTTGTTGACCTTACTTTTAAATTCTCCGCTAGAGCTGTTTCAATCGCTTTTATTTGATCAATCATGATTAGATTACTGTACATAGACATAACGTGTACACTTATGGACTTTTCATTAAAGTTATTAAGGTGCGTAAGGACATTCCTAAGAACCTTGAATATCGCTAAGCAATATATGTATACTGAGAGTTTAATTTATTGTGATTACCTGCTTCTGTAGTTCATATGATGTAATGTGCATCGAACAGAGCGTTAATAAGCCACCTGGCTTACTAACAAATTCAGGTTATCTGTAATTTGCCGAAAGATTGCCATTCTGTCAGATTTAATAAGTTTTTTTTTTAAATGGCCAGGCACTTAACTTTCGTCATTCGCCTTTCGTCAGCGGCCAGAACGTGAACCATTTAGCCGTCCTAAGACGTTGCCCCAGGAACACACTACGCCCACAACACAAACATCAAGCCTTACGTGGGACTCGAACCCACAACGCAGCGGTCGATGTGCTGCCCACATTAGATTTTTTTCCATCATCGTTATTAAGTTAACGCAAGGCGAATGAGCGATGCAACCATAAGCTTCCTTCGGAATACTTCTTTCCTTCATTGGCCCTCCCAGTTTCCCCGGATCTCCAATAATCTCTGGGCCAACTCGCACTTGGATGGTGGAGCGTATAGCGGACAGTGATCACCGATTCTAGATGGAATCCCGATCTCAGCGATATCTCCTGAACCGCATGTCCGCGTGAACTGTTCTGACTAGCATATCCCGGTCTCCTAACCATATGGACATTTGGAGGATCTCCTTTGGGGATTAACAATACATTTCGTCTGTGTTGGAGGTATTGTGTTTTGAAATCTACTTGTAATACTAATGTCTATATATATCAATTCAATTATGATTGTATCAATATGAATTTGAGCTTGGGAAAATACCCACTTGCTATATCTGCTTGAATTAATGATAATCTAAAAAATTTGATGTGGGCAACACATGACTTTCCTTATATAATGCAATGAATTTACTACTTTTACAGTTAAAAAAATGTTATTCGTATAGTAGGTACTTATATTCTTTCCAAGATATTGAATTTTCTTCAATTAGTCATTATTTTCATTGATTTAGCGTCATTTTTATCTATTTGGCGAGATTTTCGTCAATTTGGCAACATTTAAAAGGCGCCAAGTTGACAACATTCCGACAAATTTGTCGCCATAATCTCGCCAAGCATTATGGACGGAGAAATAAGATATTCTTATACCAGATAAATGACTATTGGCGTCCAAATACAAAAGTATTACTCAAAGTATTTTTTCTCATGAATGGAACGAGCTAGATCCACGAGAATGATGTCACCCAATTTATCGCAGGATATCACATATGGAAAATGAACATGTTTCTCAACAGTTAATATATTTCTTTACTTTATGGGATTTTTTGATAAATTTATTTGAAAAATGTGCAATATCTCGTGAACGAATCATGCTAGCGTTCTAAAGTTTATGTCAATCGTTTTTCTAAGGAAAAATTACATAAGAAATGTCTATTTGCGAAGGTTTGGAGTTTTTGATGATTTTTTCAAAATTTCACTCGAAAATTTAGGGAGGTTCTGAACATTCGATTGCATTTAAAAACAATAGACTTCCAGTATTCATGGATTGTGATTTTTGTACCAAATTTCATTCCAATCGCTCCATTGGTTCGTGAGATATCGTCTCCACAGACTCACTGACACACCCACACACATACTTTTACACACACACACACACACACACACACACACATACTTTCACACACACACACACACACACACACAGTCATCACCTCAAAAATGTTTGATTCGTGATTAGGGATGCTTGAAACGTGCTCTCCCGTCGAAAACGTGAATTCGAATTTTTGACCCTGTCACAATACTTTCCTTATACATTGTGTATATAAGGGAAGTAATTAACAGTTTCCGTGATAAACTCTACACCCCGAGGTCAAGTTAAGTACGTTTTAAGTGTATGATGTTATGTATTATTAGTGTGTTTCATAATTTATGTGTATAAATAAAAGTGTTAATGGCCACAAAATCGACTGGTTTCTGTATTCTAGCAATGTACTTGATTTTTTTTAGATTTCACTATACAATTGCTGAGTCGACTGGTGGATACTATTGTTAAGTGTTAGTATTGTATTTATGTGAAATTTACTTTTCAACACTGCATAAAATGGACTTCTGGACATTATAATTTGGTCAATCAATGTACATATATCGTATAGGTCGTAAAACATTTACATCCATAACCGTATTTGCTGCCAACTAATTACAAATATGTTTGCCGATCTCTGTGTGCCAATATGTTTTCTACTCCTGGGTACTAATACACTTCCCCCTATAGACACAACATTTTTTATCGTTATACATTATACGATATTACGTATATATGCTCTGATGCATTTGTTACACCTTGATCTAGATTCTTAGATCTGTGATCTCAATTTAGAAAAAATCTGACGTGGGCAACACATGACTTTCCTTATATAATGCAATGAATTTACTACTTTTACAATAAAAGATAAGTTTTTGTATAGTAGATATTTGTATTCTTTCCAAGATATTGAATTTTCGTCAATTAGTATTCATTTCCATTGATTTAGCGTCATTTTTATCCATTTGGCGAGATTGTCGTTAATTTGGCTTAAAAAAGTCAAAAAGTCGCCAAGTTGGCGATATTCCGCCAAATTGGGCACCAAAATCTCGCGAAGCGTTATGGATGGAAAAATAAGTTATTCTTATACCAGAAAAATAACTATTGGCATTTAAATACAAAGTATTACTCAAAGTATCTTTTCTCATGAATGGAAAGAGCTAGATCCACGAAAATGATGTCACCAAATTTATCGCATGATATTACATATGGAAAGTGAACATCTTTCTCAACAGTTAATATATATTTTTTAATTTATGGGATTTTTTGATAAATTTATTTTAAAAAGTGCAATATCTCGAGAACGGTTTATGCTAGCATTCTAAAGTTTATGTCAATCGTTTTCTAAGGAAAAATTACATAGGAAATGTCTATTTGCGTAACTTTATTAAAGGTTTTGATTTTTTGATGATTTTTTCAGAAGTTCACTCGTAAATTTAGGGGGGTTCTGAATATTCGATTGCGTATAAAAACAATAGGCTTCCAGTGTTTACGGATTGTAATTTTTGTACCAAATCTATTTCGAATCGCTCCATTCGTTCGTCAGTTATCGTCTTCACAGAGTCACTGACACACACACAGACATCACTTCAAAAATGTTTGATTCGTGATCAGGGATGCTTGAAACGTGCTCACCCGTCGAAAACTTGAATTCGAATTTTCGACCCCGTCACAATACTTTCCTTACACATTATGTACATGAGGAAAGTAATATAGTATCACTCATCAGCCAATGAACTGGAGGTATGACTGAAATGTGAAATAGGCGGGCGGATAAGCGAAATACAAGCAAATCGTTATTTTTTAAATTCTACGTATTTTCAAATACAATTAATATTATTTTTTTACATTAAACTGAAACACAAAATTTGACACTAAAAGGCATTTTGAGCAAGTTATAGAAAGTTATAGAAAAACAACTTAGCAAATTATAGGAAAACAAAAAAAAATCATGAAAAAGATTTCACAAATATTTTATTCTAATTGACCATCTCTGAAAACCTAAACCATGGTTGTCAGTTTTTTTTTACTTTACTTTTATATACATAATATAACGAAAGTACTGTGACGGGGTCTAAAATTCGAATTCGAGTTTTCGACAGGAGAGCACGTTTCAAGTATCCCTGAACACGAATCCAACGTTTTGGAGGTGATGTCTCTCTCTGTCTTTCTCTCTCTCTCTCTCTCTCTCTCTCTCTCTCTCTCTCTCTCTCTCTGTGTGTGTGTGTGTGTGAGTCTGTGTGAGAAGATATCGCGCGAAAGAATGGAACGATTCGAACGAGATTTGGTACACAAATTAAAATCCGTGAATACTGGAAGCCTATTATTTTGCAATCAAATGTTCAGAGCCCCCTAAATATTAAAAAAAAATGTTTTTAATCTCAAAAAAGTCAAAACCTTTAATAAAGTTACGCAAATAGTCATTTATCATGTAATGAATGTCTATTTGCGTAACTTTAATTTGTCATTAGAAAACAATTGACACAATCTTTAAAACGCTAGCATAAACCACTCACGAGATATTGCACATTTTTCAAATACATATATTAAAAAATCAAGTAAAATAAAAAAATATTAACTATTGTGAAATAAGTTCCCTTTCCATATGGATTATCATGCGATAAATTTGTTAACATCATTCTCGTGGATCTAGCTCGTGCCATTCATGAGAAAATTTAATTTGGGTAATACTGTTGTATGCGAAATCCAATAGTCATTTTTCTGCTATAAGAATAACTTATTTCTCAGTCCATAACGTTTGACGAGATTTTGGCGATTAAATTGGCGGAATGCCGCTAACATGGCGACTTTTTAAAATGTTGTGAAATTAACGAAAATGTCACCAAATTGATGAAAATGATTACTCATTGACGCAAATTCATTTTCTTGGAAAGAATATAAATATCTATTGTAAAAATAACGTATTTTTCCTTTCCTAATGTTTGGCAAAATTTTGGTGACGGATTTGTCAAAATATCTAGAACTTGCTAATATTTTAAATCTTGCCAAATTAATAAAAATATTATCAAATAGATAAAAATTCGCCAAATTGATGAAACCGATGCTCAATCAATGAAATGACGACTAATTGATGAAAGTTCAATATCTTGGAAAGATTATAAGTGTAGACCATAAGAAAAACCCATTTCTCCGTCTATCCGTAACGCTTGGCGTGGAATTTAGAGGGACGTCGCCAACTTGGCGATTATTTTAAATGTAGCCAAAATGACAAGGATGTCGACAAATTGATAAAAATGACACCAAATTGATAAAATTGACGCCAAAGAAGAAGTAATGATTCGTAAACTCTGATTTCCGTCATTTGACGGACATACCTTCTAGTATATAAGAAATGCTTTTCTCTCCGTTCGTCTGTAACATTTGGTGATGCATTTTGATGAACTTGGCAAATAATGTAGCAAAGTATCGCCAACATGGCTATATTTTACCCCAAATTGAAGGAAATATCGTCAAAATTTCAAAAATGATGCTAAATTAATAAAAATGACACCTAATTGATGAATTAATTATTGAAATATTTTAATATATGTACTATATCACTTATTTGAATTTTGGTGATAATGTGACCTAGGCTTTCTTGTACTGGGCCCAGGGAAGCTCGCTCTTTTTTTGCAGAATTTTAAAATTTGAAGAATACGAAATGGTTGAAGAAAAATCCACTAACTAAACAATTTATTTAATTCGTTTATCCTTTCGATTGTTGGATCATAAACAACAATATTAGGTCCTAAAAATATATTATGTCATTTGTTAATAAAACAACCAACAAATGGACGACAGATTTTGGAGCTTAGGAAGTTCAATCCAACTGCAAGGAGTTAAAAAATATTTCTTCTTCGAACTTGGAATACTTTTTAGATGTGTTTATGGTGTTTTCTGTGTTACAAGGGCAAAATGTCTATAAGGTAAGTGTTAAAATCGCAGATAAAATGTAAACTTATTCAAGTTTTCTGAATATACAATTTGCTATGAATATTTATCTACCAATAGGAACTGAATGGAATGTAGTAAGAAAAATAATCGTTTTCTAGACTTGAGAAAATTAATAATTAAGTGTGCTCAATCATAATTCAAAATGACTTGTCTTTTGTTTTTCTGTGTATTGAGAACGATTTTACTCCTATTATGAACTTTTGAAACTTTGTTGCAACAAGACGGCATGAACAAAAATTGATTAGGACATAATGCGAATTATCTGCACAATGTGTAATTATCTGTTTAAAATAAAATTTAATTTTTTTTACGTTATCTTCTGTCTCTCAAACTCCATTTCATTAATTTTAACACTTTACAACATAGTTGAAAAGTGCTTATGACATTGTTCATTCTATCTGTCTGCCTGTCTATCCATTAGCACGATAAGTGCCGCAAAATTGACTTTACCAAAATGAAATTTTAGTATGTTGTTTAAACAGTTTGTGGGATCTACGGGAATATAAATGAATAATATCACTCAATAAGTTTTCGATTGAACCCGGGTTAAAAAAATGAAACACATTGAACCCCATGGGACCTAATTTTTCAAATATTTTTAAGCGGATTTAAAATTTACAAATTGCTTCGACACTTTTAGAAAATATTTAAATTGTCTCATAAAATATATAAACAAATTTTAGCAAAATATATTCAGTAGTTTTTTTAAATAAAAATTAAAATAATAATTACAACCTTTATATGAAGAGATCACGTGGCCATTATATAAAGAGATTATGTGACTCACTTCAAAATAAAATATGTCATCCATCTTGTGTCAAAATCGTGATTTTTAAAGTTCTTTTTAATTCATATTGAGTGTTGTATCCGTCCTAAAACCGCTTCATTTTTGCTAAAATTCTGTGCATCTACATACTGAAACAACGGAATTACAATAAATTTGAGTTTAAATGGTCATCCAACTTTGATTATTTCTATAATGAAGCCTAATTTTCACTTATGGAGAATGTAAATGCCAAAAGATGTGGAATGAGTTGTATGAGAATTGTTGCATTTCTTTAACACAAAATTATTTAGTTCACGGAGTCTGCAATATAGTTGATATGAATGAAACATTCATTGGTTTTACAGAGAGAAGCAAGAGCCAGTCGTGTTATATTTCGATGACGTCATTTGAATAAATTTCATTTGTTTTCGATGAAGTTTCCAAATATAATAAATTATTGTAATATTATGATAATTTAAAAATATTACCCAGGAATGTATCGCATTTTAGAGATGTTTCAACCAGGCAATTTATATTTCAATGCCATCATTTGAATGAAGTTAATTTTTTTCAATGAAGTTTTAAGTTTTCAATTATAATAAATTAATGTAGTTTTGTGATAATTTTAAAAATATTACCGAGGAATGTATCACAAATTAGAGATGTTTAAATAAAATTTCATTGAAGTTGGAAAGTCTTTCATAATCAATGCTTTATGCATAATTCATATTTCTTGTTAAAAAAATATTTTCAATTTTTTCCATCTTTCGTAGGCACTATAAATTTTTCTGGTCCTATACACTGTGCCTATGGTAAATCCGGCTCTATACAGGTATACTTCAAGATTCCGTACGATGCATCTTGGCATTTTAATTAAAATTCGAATTATCTTAAAAGTAACGTATCTTCAAATCCAAAAATCTGTCAAAATTCCAACTTAAAAATCATTTTTATTTCTTTCAAATGATAAAAGGTAAAGGTGGTTTGTGAACGATATTTCAGAGCACGACTTATAGTGCTATTATATATGTTACAAATACATAAATTAAAATATAAATTTTTACGATTCGAATTATAGTATAATTATTTTAATATAATGAAAACCTGAAAACTCTGAAAACCTGACTTCAATCGGATGTCGCAACTCGCTTAGATAACATTATATAACATTTTATTTAAAATTTACTTATGGGGTATAATTTAGTTTTATTTAGTTTTAAGTTTTAGCGAGTTTAAGTGTTTATTTGTAGCTCTCTTACTTAGCGCATATTTAAGGAGTGTACATAATTGGCATGGTATCGCTTTGTAAAAATTGGAGCGCGAGGGGGGGGAGGGGAACTGAAGACATTCCTACATAATAAACTATGCCATTTATCAAAATATTTGGTGTGACAAATCAACTACTTTATTAAGCGGCGTGAACTTGGTTCAAATACAGGGTTTTTCAAAAGTCCATATAAATTTTAAAAATTCATTAAAAATCGAAAAAATCATCGCATTGAAGTAACGAGGGAATTAGTAGCGAACGAACACGGTCTGGGTTTTGCAGACCTCCGACATATTTGCACTAACCTACATGGTTGACTGGTTAGGACTCCATTGTAAAGATCCTTGCTGTCTCAACCTGCAATCGAACCCTGGATCTCCGAACTAGCTAGCCGATGTTTTACCGTTGAGCTACTGGGACGTAATTGCAAACTCTTATCGTCAAAGTGGACTCTGCATACTTTTCTGAATAATTCATCATCAGTGTTTATTTCAGGCATATCTCCGGGAGGGGGGTCGAAGCACCCCCGGAGACGAGTATTCGCTCCCCCACACACGGAGACATTTTATGTTAACCTAATTTCTATTTATGGGACACATCATTTAGATATATTTATATAGGGCAAATAGAAAACTTGTCCCCTAAAATTTCATTCGCCCCCCCCCCCGGGCCAAAAAGTTCTGAAAGAAACACTGTTCACCATGTCAAAGCTACAATTGCAGGGCTAAAATTACATTATCAGCATTCTACTGTATTAAGTATCTTGCATTTAATGTATTCAGTAGTGTGTGTGTGAAAAGTACAATTTTCTGTTTTTAGTCATTAACAGAAGGGTGTCCCTTAGTACCGATTCATGCACCACTTAAAGACATGAGCTTCTGGCAATGCTATTTTTAAGACTATGCAAGATAAAACTGACCATATGATTAATTCATATATTATGTGATAGAGAACCATTATATCGCTTTGAAAATTGCAATTTTTTCTAAGCAGAACACAATATTTACTGACTGGGGTTTCTTTCGTTACTTTTTTTACATTATCAGCTTTGTGCTGTATTAAGTATCTTGCATTCAGTGTATTCAGTAGTGTTGCATGAAAAATACCATTTTCTGTTTGTAGTCATTCAGAGAAGGATGTCTTTTAGTACCGACTCATGCACCACCTAAAAGCATGTGCTTCTGACAATGCTCTTTTTAAGACTGCCAAGATGATTAATTCATGTATAATGTGAAATATAAAGATACAAACTTATACATACAAGAGTTTGGGTCATTAAAGATTTGTCTGCAATCTTCTAGATAAAGTTGAACTAGAAAATTAACTAGTAACTTAATAGTTATCAATGCTATAAACTATTTGGTGGAAAAATTAATTTCAATTATCAGCGTGCAAGAGTTGAACTACTGTTATTGTGCAAGAGTTAAAGCACCTTTTCTGCTCATTTACTACATCAAAGGCTGCAGCTGTGAAGATCAGAAACGTGATTCATGAAGAGGATCAAAGAGGAAAAGATTCATGAAGAAGATCAAGTTCAGGAAAATATGCCTCCACAAATGAATGACATAAACATTTGGAAACAGTTCAGTAGTGACATGACATTATGCACGAAATGCCATAAACATGACCTTGTTGTATTCATTCGCATGCACATGAATTACTCCTGCACAATTATCAGCACATGCTGTATAAAGGGCATTGAGTAGTCGGAAGTCCAGACCGTCCGACTCGTCCGAAAACATGGAGCAGCAATGTCGGCGGCCGGAAAAAGGGACATTGACCAGTGTAAAAGTAAGAAATACGATTTACTATTTCTGCCAGCTTTATAAATAAGAGTGTCCATTAATAAGTTTCATACACCATTTGAATGCATGAGCTTACACTGACAAAAAGTAGTTTCTTGAGGATCTATATTCTGGATAAAATAAAACTAGAAAAATAGCAAGTAACTAAATAGTTATCAATACCGTTAATTGTTTGGTGCAGAAATGAGCTTCAAGGATATGTGTGATGCACGAAATTTACTTCCATTGTGAATCTTTATAACCGTTTTCCTCTCATTGACTACGTCAAAGCTGCTACTGCGAAGACCAAAAACGCCATGCCCACGAAAATGTTCCAGTTCAGTGAAAACATACCCCAACACGTAAAAACCATATCTGTTCTGGTGCAATCCAAAAGCGACATAAGGCACAAATTAGAATTAGCATGGACTTCTTTGAACTCTCTGGCATGAAAGAGGATCAATTCTTGCACAACGCTTCTACTCTTTCTCCATTTCTCGACAATTTTGGATCCGCATAGAGAGAAAGATATTATGCACATGGTATATAATACTAGTCTAATTGCGACAAAGACCATGTTATCTCTAGGTGGCGATATTTCCCATTCACGGAAGAAATATAATGATATAGCACAAATAATTCCGTAGATGCTGAATACACTTAGCGATGCTGCATTCTCAATCTGTGTATGTATTCTTCTTAGATGTCCATACATATCTATACTTTTCTGGATGTTCTGCAGCGATGGATTTGTGCGAGACACTTTTAATTGTGACAGGAATGTTTCCAGTATTGACAGGTTGAATGTAACGTAAATAAAACAATACAACATAGCTGCGATAGTTGGTAAAACAGTCGTGTTGAGTGCGTAAGATATGTAATAAATAGGCTTGAGTGCACGTTGGATAAAGTATGGGATATCACATCCAAAACAAAGTACTGCAATTGATTGTCTATGAGAATATGTATCTGTCATAATAATAACTAATACTGGAATTAATGTAATAGCGAAACACACTATTATGATAGACCATTTTTGCAGATTGTAAGATTTGCGTTTGTTATCAATGATCCATTTGCTTAAATTCAAAAGAACATCTTCTAAATGTTTCCTCCTGATTATGAGAATAACTCTCAGCATCAATATTAAAGCATCCGAAGTAAAATTGGTAACTCCGTATATATTGTCATACCCGTATTCAACAGCGAAATAAGCAATCCTTGAAGCGGTCGAAAGGATTGAATACAGGAGAAAATATACGGCAATGACATATAATAAAATTTTAACATATCTGAAAATCTTTGTCTTTTCTTGTCTAAAATTTGGTGTCATTAGAGGTATTCCTAATAAGTTCAATATTGCAAAAATAACCCTTAGAGGAGTGATAAAAGTAAATGTATTATCTCCATATTCTGCGTCAAGCATCATATCCATCTTAATTTTAAATCTGAAATACAGTCTTTTTACTTTACTTGACTCGAATTTACTAAAATATTTTCCTTTTTTAATATATTAAATATATTGCACTTTACAAAATTTTCCTCTTTTTCACTTTTGATAGCTTTTGAAGATCTGTTGGTATTAACATGTTTGGTGGTGACTGTATAGCGAAATACCGTTTGTTTTCTCGGGTACTGTTGCGTAGCAACTTTTTGTTTGCGTAGCAACTTCTGTATTTTGAAATAATCAAGTTTCCTTCAATTTCCTAGTCACGACATTAAAGCATTAAGATACCACGCACTTGAAATGTAGCTATTTATAAAATTACAATGTCATGAACAATACATATATGTATATATATTTATGCTGGTGTATATGAAGCTCCAATGGCCCTGCAAGATAAAACAACTTTCAGGGGCTGAGCCCCTTCCTTGTTGGGATATGGGGTGCTATCTCTCTTCCTGTTAGAGATAGGGAAAAATATCAATTAAAAAGTCATAGAGCATTGCAAAATTAGAACAAAAAATGTTTGTTCGTACGAAACATACGAATAGTGGAAAATAACTCTCTAAATGAAGGTCTTAAAAGAGACAATTTATGAATCTGCATGTAAAATATAAACGTATAAATAATGTAAAACAAGCAACGGTATCTTAATATGTGTGTGAAAGCATAAATCGTTGCTAAAGGTAAATATTTTGTATTTTGTATACAATAAAATCAATTTCATTCTACTTAATTGTTTAAATGCCCGATTTGGGAGGTGAAAGCATTAGATCATAAACGCTCTTTTTTTTTCAGGGTTAATTTTACTTTTTTTCGGGGAATAAAAATGTTTTATACTAATTTTGCAATGATCTGCATCTGTGTAGACTTTTCCCCCTTCTTCTAACAGGAAATGAGATATCCCACCGCACCCCTTAAAGAAGGGGGTAAGCTCCCCAAAAATTGTCTCACCATGTAGAGTCATTGGAGTTTCCTATGCAGCTGCATGAAAAATATACGATAACTTCAAATCGTTTGGAGTTATTTACCTGATCCACAGATTTTCATGACACCCTATGTAATATATTTGTTTAATATGTCTGTGTCTTTCCTGGCTTTTCAGGGGCCCTACCCCCGGTGACGAAGATTAAATCTGTGCATACTTACAGTGTGGATCATGGAACAGAGCTTAACGATGCCAGATTTTTCGATTTCTCCAGCGAGAGGGAGACGGAGAAATGGGGGATTTGAAAAGTTTTTTTAACATTCCAATAACCTCCCCGGTGATCCCCATAAAAGACTGAATCTTTGCGCGCGTATTGTATTGTTCCTAGCAGAGTCTAATTTATTTGTGATCTATTTGTGTTAGCTATCAGAAATTTGGACCCACTTTTGTAAGAATAACCTGTGGTGAGGTGGATTTTACACATAAATACAATAAAAATTAAACACATAAATACATTAAAGATACTCACCAAATAGTTCCACCAGGCTCAACCGCGTTATGTATAGTGGGGTCCGATTGGACCTAAAGTACATTGCGTTTTACTCAATCAATAATCACTCCTATTTTTGTGGCCATCTAACAATTTATTTACAGAACACATGAAATCTAAATTAAACATTAAATACTCAATACACAATTACAAATGAGTTCCCAATTTACCTAAGCTTGACCTCGGGGTGCACAGTTTATTTTGCATCAATTTGTATATTATTTTTTATTATCCAAACTTGTAATTAATTACCTTTTTACTTTCCTTATATACATAATGTATAAGGAAAGTATTGTGACGGGGTCGAAAATTCGAAATCGAGTTTTCGACGGGAGAGCACGTTTCAAGCATCCCTGATCACGAATCAAACATTTTTGAAGTGATGTCTGTGTGTGTGTATGTGTGTGTGTGTGTGTGTGTGTGTGTGTGTGTGTGTGTGTGTGAAAGTATGTGTGTGTGTCAGTGAGTCTGTGGAGACGATAACTGACGAACGAATGGACCGATTTGAACCGAATTTGGTACAAAAATCCCAATCCGTAAACACTGGAAGCCTATTGTTTTTATATTGTTGTCTGAAAACAACAACTTATTTTGAAAAAATCGTTAAAAAATCGAAACCACTAATAAAGTTACGCAAATAGACATTTCTTATGTAATTTTTCATTAGAAAACGATTGACATAAATTTTAGAACGCTAACATGAACCGTTCTCGAGATATTGCACATTTTTCAAAAAAATTATTAAAAAGTCATATAAAATGAAAAAAAAAATATTTCCTATTGAGAAACATGTTCACTTTTCATATGTAATACCATGCGATAAATTGGATGACATTACTCTCGTGGATCTAGCTCGTTCCATTCATGAAAAAAAATACTTTGAGTAATACTTTTGTATTTGAACGCCAATAGTCATTTATCTGCTGTAAGAACAACTTATTTCTTCGTCCATAACGCTTGGCGAAATTTTGGCGACGAATTTGGCGGAATGTCGCCAACTTGGCGACTTTTTGAAATGTTGCCAAATTAACGAAAATCTCGCCAAATGGATAAAATTGACGCTAAATCAATGAAAATGTCGACTAATTGTCGAAAATTCAATATCTTGGACAGAATATTAGTATCTACTATAAGAAAAAACCTAATTTTTTTACTGAAAAGTAGTAAATTCATTACATTATATAAGGAAAGTCATGTGTTGCCCACATCAGATTTTTTTTAAAAGAAAACACAATATAATTTCATTTTGGCAAATGTCCCATTTAGCATAAATTGCCCTTAGCACTAAAATACATATCAAATAAGTTTAAACATTCATATACACATTTTAAAATCAATATATATAATTCTCATACCTTCATTACATACGAACTCCACTGAGTGCTGTAGCTGACCTCTGCACGTTGGAATGGGTGGCACGATTAATTGAAGTTTGGTTCATTTATTTGAATAGTTCATGGAAAACACTACCAGTCTGAGAAACACGGTTGCGTATCATCAGGTGACGAAAATTTTTGCCAAGTATTATTTTGGAGATGGGCACACTGTCCACTTTCCTTCTCCTCCTCTTAACTTCGGCTTTGTCCCAGTGGATCTTGTGAGATCTACGTACAGGCCTTTACCAAAAAGAGTTGATATCAGATACGGTTATGTAGAGATTGTCAGCTGCTTAGGAACCCGGGATTGATGCTCCACAAACACTCCGTACACGCAGTATTACAGTTACCACGGCTTAAATGCAGCTAAAGGAGCAAAGGTCCTACACCGCGCCGTTTTGGTGGTAGAGCTGTGTGTACTGCAACCAAACAAAAACAAATGACGATGGGCACACTGTCCACTTTCCTTCTCCTCCTCTTAACGTCAGCTTTATCCCAGTGGATCTTGTGAGATCTACGTACAGGCTTTGCCTAAAGAGTGGAGATCAGATACTTTATTTGTAGAGATTGGCGGCTGCTTAGGAGCCCTGGATTGATGCTCCGCAAATATTCTGTACACACAGTATTACAGTTACCACGGCTTAAATGCAGCTAAAGGAGCAAGGTCCTACACCGCGCCGTTTTGGCGGTAGAGCTGTGTGTACTGCAACCAAATAAAAACATGACGACATTCTTCCATTTTCTGGTCGCCACCGCCCGAAGAAAATGCGCCCTCGCGCTGAGTTAGGCTCGGCTCGTCTTGGCTACGAGTCGCCTTCTTTACCGGACTCACTACGTCGGCTCCTCGGCAAAGGCATTTGCCGCCCGAGATAGGGACCGCGGATGCCGGGTCAGAGATGCATCAAAATGCATGCCGGATCGGACTTCACAAAACCACAAGTGCCACGCACTTGGAGTGCTCTCTACTCGAGCTCAGAAAAGCAACTGACGATTTTTTTACATTTCTAAAAACTTCAGAATTTTAAACCAAGGGGAACGACACAAATATAGGGAGGGGCGCTGTAGCCCATTGGTTAGCGCGCTGGAATTGCACTCGGTAGGCCCGGGTTCGATTCCAGCCACTGCCAAAACTGCCGCCGTGTTCATGCGGAGTACGATCACGTTAAACATGTGGGTCCGAAAGTCCTTGCGAGAGGTTGGTGGTAGGGGAAGGAGGGTACGGTCCCTGTGGATGCCTCCCCCACTGGGTTCCGGTCTAAATTGGGTGGCACTTCCCAACCGTCCAAACTGTTACCTTACACCTTTCTGGTAGGTCGGACGGTCTGGGGTTCAACAACAGCATCCTACGAGCGACTTATCTACCAAATTTTGAGGAATTTGATCAATTAGTTTGTCACCTAGAGTGGATACATACAATTTTTGCGCGCCATTTCGCAGAAAAAGGCGGGTTCTTTTTTTACGAGTCGTACCAAAAACTTATCAACACCGGGATCACACCCAACTGACTTATCTACCAAATTTTATGAAATTAGTTGATTAGTTGAGCTAGAGTGCATATATACAATTCATTCCATTTCGCGGGCCATTTCGTAAAAAAACGCAGGTTGTTCTTTTTCGAATCGTATCTCTAATCGTATTTCGAATCGTATCTCTGAAATCTAATCAGCACCAGGGTAACCTACAAGTGATTTATGTACCAAATTTTGTAAAATTTGATAAATTACTTTTTCAGTTACAGTGGATACAGGCAATTTTTGAGGTCCATTTCGCAAAAAAGGCGGGTTGGTTTATCCCGAATCGTACGAAAATTGATCAGCACCTGAGTCATGTACAAATGACTTACCTGCCAAATTTTATGAAATTTGGTCCATTAGTTTTTGAGTTAGATTGGATACATACATTGCACAGACAGGCACGCAGACAGGCACACAGACAGACAGACAGACACACACACACAGAGCCGTCACTCTAAACATTGTTTTTTCGTATTCTAGATGTCTCGAAGTGTGTGGATCCGTCGAAAACTCGAGTTGCGATTTTCGGCATGATTCCAATACTTTCCCTATACATTACCATGTATTGCAAGGCAAGTAAAAATGTCCAATCCAAGTTTTATACCATACATGAATCACAGATCCCATGCTTCAGGTATCATGGACACAATGGACTCGAAAATTTTAATTCTATGATACATTAGGAGCTCAAAACTTAAGCGAACGCAATGGAATTTGAAATATGATAATACAAGAAAGAATCCGGGAAAATTTGTTCCGGGAAAGTTAAGTGCAAATGTGTTTTCTATATCTGGTTTCTTAAAAGAGACTCCAGTAAAGACATTTAACACGTTCATAGCAAAATATAGTACGAGGATGGATCTAAAAAAAAAGGTTACAAGGGTAATAAAAATTATTTATTAACAATAGACAGAAAATACAAAATGGAATTAAAAGGCATACTTGGCGATTATTTTTCCACATAATCATCAAATGTATTTAGGCATTTATCTGAACACAGGACCAACTTGTTTAACCCGGCTTGGTAGAAATCACGTCCCTGTCCATTGAGCCAGTTCTCGGCAGCTGTTTTCACATAATTGTCTGAAGAGAACCTTGTTCCAGATAAGTGTTCCTTCAATTCTGGAAAAAGGAAATAGTCACTGGGTGCCAAATCAGGGCTGTATGGGAGTGGCTCCAGACTTCCCACTTGAATTTGTGCAGCAATTCCTGAGTATGGTGAGTATTATGGGGTCTGGCATAATCATGCAGGAGGATGACACTATCACTCAACATGCCCATATTCTATGTGCATAAGAAACGAATCACGGCTTGCATCTCTAAGCGAGACCACTTATCTAAACGTCTTGCTATTTCAATCGTTCTAACGCGTCTGCGAACTTAAACTACCTACCCGCACAACAGTTGTAAGACAACTACCGCCATCTGTCTCTACTCTGGGGGAAAATATTCCCTCTATGATAATTACTTTTCAAATGATGCTGCCTGTAACCTTTTTTTTTATCTACCCTCGTAAAAGTAAAAACATTGTGCAGTGAATAATATATACCATCATTTCGCTGTGTAAGAAGTAAATTCATTGCTTTATGTAGAGAAATTCGTTTGCTGTCCACATTATATTTATTTCTTTTGAAAGCTATAGAGAAGTTAAGCTGCATACATCACAAGAGGTTTCAATTAATATTTGAGATTTTCAATCCCCAATCTCAGGTTCACTCTAATTAGCGGCACAATTTGTGAATCTGCTGTAAATACACAAACACATGCATCATCTTATTTCCTGATAAGCAAAGAATTATCTCTGCTTTCACTAAAGTATCAATAATTGAATAAACACAACGAAATAATCATTTTGTTGAGAAATAATGAAGTAAAGAAGCATGGATAACAGGAGAGTTGTTGGAAAATAAGCAACATTCAATTAACTCTTAATGATAAAATAAACCGAACGAAAAGCGATTTTCTACAAATTAAAACAACTTGTGTTCTAATTGCTTTGCTTATTTTATGTATACAATTAAGAATTCGCATTTGATTATAATTAAAATTTGTATAGAATCAATTAGTCATTTGGAATTTTAATTCCGGAATTAATTTGCTTTTCTTTCTTGTATTTTCATGTAATGTATAGGGAAAGTATTGTGAAGGGGGTGGCAAATTCGAATTCTACCTTTCGATGATGGGGCACGTTTTCAGATTTCCTGAACTGGAATCAATTTTGAGGTGGTGCCTTTGTAAGTGTATGTATGTTGAGGTGTTTCTTATTTGTGTGGGAGGGGGGGGGGGGTCGAAAGCCCAGGCCGTCCGACTCGTCCGAAGACATGGAGCAGCAAGGTGGGCGGTCGGATGTGGGAGGGGGGATATTATTTCACCAACAAATTAAGAGTTTTGAAAGAAAAATTCAATTTTTGAATGAATTTTTGAAAAATCAAAAAAATCAGAATTTTCCATGATGATAAATAAATAATCATTTCAAATTAAATTTTTTATTAGAAAACGGATGAAACGCTAGAACACTAATCTAGCCTTTGAGTCTCCAAACTAACGTGACTTAATCGTTTAAAAACCATCTTTGTAATAAATGCAGTTTGAAACGTGACTTGACTGTACCTCTATAATATAATATTATGGAATCTTTATAAGGAAGATTAGACATTCAATACTGCCGACATAGTACCGGCATAGGACCTGCTACTTTTCGCATGCCCAACTTCATATAGCCAGCTCTAAGGTCATAAATAAAATATATCTCTTTATATCTACTCCTAATAGGAAGACCAAAAACGTAGTGTACAAAGAAGCTATTGTTTAATTGTCAAACTGTTATTGTCTATACAAATAAATTTGTGTGCTGTGCTTCTGTCTGTTAATTTATGATCTTACCAAGGGAAAATTACTTTTTTCTGAGAAATATTATAGAATAATTGGCACGCTTAAAAAATCATGAAAAAATTTTATGTGTTGTATCCCAAAGAGTTTAAATATACTAAAATCATACCTCAGAAAATATTCAGGAGGGATTATTGTGTTATAGGATCCGATTATTGATCAAACTTCAATGGTTTGTCTGAGAAGGTGACTACTCCCACTGGCCTCTAAAGCTATTTTCCACTTGCACTGTAAATTATATTCTTAATTCCAAAGGAAATACCTCCTGACGAGGTTAATGACACTACAAGCAAAAAAAAAAAATGTAGCGCTGCTATTTTTCGCAAGAAAGATTGAAACAATTCAATATTCCAGGGGATCAGTTGGATGTTGTTTACACTGATTTTACAAAAGCTTTTGATTGGTTAATCATGGTATTTGGATTCATAAATTGAAGAGTATCGGGTTTTGTTCTAATTCGATTATACTATTAAAATGATGTTTAACTTCAAAGTTTTCATGTGTTAATTTTGGTTCTTGCTTGAGTAAAGGTTTTTAGGCTACTTCTGGGGTGTCTCAAGGCTCTGTTCTTATTCTCTTGGTATTATTACTTTCCTTATATATATAATGTATAAGGAAAGTATTGTGACGGGGTCGAAAATTCGAATTCGAGTTTTCGACGGTAGAGCACGTTTCAAGCATCCCTGATCACGAATCAAACATTTTTGAAGTGATGGCTGTGTGTGTGTGTGAAAGTATGTGTGTGTTTGTGTGAAAGTATGTGTGTGTGTGTGTCAGTGAGACTGTGGAGACAATAACTGACGAACGAATGGACCGATTCGAACGAAATTTGGTATAAAAATCACAATCCGTAAACACTGGAAGCCTATTGTTTTTATAGAATGTTCAGAATCCCCTAAATTTTCGAGTGAAATTTTGAAAAATCGTCAAAAAATCAAAACCGCTAATAAAGTTACGCAAATAGATATTTCTTATGTAATTTTTCATTAGAAAACAATTGACATAGATTTTAGAACGTTAACATGAACCGTTCTCGAGATATTGCATATTTTTCAAAAAAATTACCAAAAAGTCATAAAATAAAAAAATAATTTCCTATTGAGAAACATGTTTACTTTTCATATGTAATACCATGCGATTAATTGGGTGACATCATTCTTGTGGAACTCGCTCGTTCCATTCATGAAAAAAGATATTTTGATTAATACTTTTGTATTTGAACGCCAATAGTCATTTATCTGCTGTAAGAATAACTTATTTCTCCGTCCATAACGCTTGACGAGATTTTGTGGACGAATTTGGCGTAATGTGGCCAACTTGGCGACATTCTTAATTGTTGCCAAATTAACAAAAATCTCGTCAAATGGATAAAAATGACGCTAAATCAATTAAAATTGCGACTACTTGAAGAAAATTCAATATCTTGGAAAAAATATAAGTATCTACAATAAGAATAACATTTTTTTAGCTGTAAAAGTAATAAATTCATTGCACTATATAAGGAAAGTCACGTGTTGCCCACATCAGATTTTTTTTCATTAATGATCTTGTTGATTGTTTTAAAAATTGCCTATTTTATGCTGATGATTTGAAAATTTTCTGCCCGATTTTCGATAATGGTTCGTGTATTGATGTTCAGTCTGAGTTGCATGTCCTCTTTAATTGGTATAGTAATAATCGTCTTTAGCTCAATAGAAATAAATGTAGTGTTGTGTCTTTAACTCGTAGAAAATTACCCGTTATATTTTCTTACGGTATTAGCAACTCTGTTTTAACTAGAAAGTTCTGTGTTACTGATTTTAGCGTCATATATACGTCTGCTTTCTCCTTTTCTTTTCATATTTCTGAAATGTGTGCCAAATCCTATAGGAAACTCGGTTATACTAAGGGAATTACAGATGATTTTACTAATAAGGATGCCGTCAATGTTCTCTTTAATGCCTTGGTCAGGTCTGGGTTTGAATATGCGTCTGTGGTATGGAGGCTTTTCCATGCTATTTATGTAAACAACATCGAAATTCTTCAAAATAAATTCTCGAGATATCTATATTATAAAAAAATGTTACTTTTTGTTATACCCTATCCGCTACTTTTCTAAATGACATGTTTAATGTTAAAAGCTTACAGAATATAAGGAATTTAATTTTATTTTCATTCTTCAGGAATCTTCAATGGCGGAATTGATGGCTTTCCTGCCTTGGGTGGGTTCGGGTTTCATGTTCCCCAGTATTCTACAGCAAGCATGAGTTGAATTGCTGAAAGGAATTTTAGTACAAATATTGGTTGTTATTGTGCGATTAATAATTTCTGTAAACTTTACAACAGCTTTCCCGTTAATCTTGATGTTTCTCATTCATTTGTAATTGCTTTTAAAACTCATTTGTTGTAAATATTTTATATTTTAACTTATTTATTCATATACAAATGCCTTTAAAAATCTATAGTCAATAGTTTGCCTTTCAATATATTTTGTTACATGTTAATCTGAATATTATTTCCCTTATACACATAATGTATAAGGAAAGTATTGTAAAGGGGTCGAAAATTCGAATTCGAGTTTTCGACGGGAGAGCACGTTTTACGCATCCCTGATCACGAATCAAACATTTTTGAAGTGATGTCTGTGTGCATGTGTGTGTGTTCCAGTGAGTCTGTGGAGACAATATCTCACGACCGAATGGAGCAATTCGAATGAAATTCGGTACAAAAATCACAATCCGTGAATACTGGAAGCCTATTGTTTTTAAACTTAATTGAATGCTTAGAACTCACCGAAATTTTCGAGTGAAATTTTGAAAAAATTATCAAAAAATCAAAACCTTCAATAAAGTTACGGAAATAGACATTTCTTATGTAATTTTTCCTTAGAAAACGATTGACATAAACTTTAGAACGCTAGCATGAACCATTCTTGAGATATTGTACATTTTTCAAACTAATTTATCAAAAAATCCCTTAAATTAAAAAAAAAAATTAACTGCTGAGAAACAAGTTCATTTTTCATATATAATATCATGCGATAAATTGGGTGACATCATTCTCGTGGATCTAGCTCGTTCCATTCATGAGAAAAAATACTTTAAGAAATACTTTTGTATTTGAACGCCAATAGTCATTTATCTGCTATAAGAATAACTTATTTCTCCATCCATAACGCTGCTCCAGACACGCTGTTTCAGGGACTTTGTCCTATAGCTTGCATTCTTTAAATAAATAAAAAATAAATAAATAAAATATTTATCATTGAGCCGTAAATAAACTATTTTATGCATGATTAAGTCAAATTTTGTTCTATGCAGCCTTGTCTAAAAAATATAAAATTTCGAATAAATTTCGAAGTGCTTGCTTGAATTTAATAAATGTCTAGTTCTAAAGTTTTACTTTCCATATATACATAATATATAAGGAAAGTATTGTGACGGCGTCGAAAATTCGAATTCGAGTTTTCGACGGGAGAGCACGTTTCAAGCATTCCTGATAACGAATCAAACTTTTTTGAAGTGATGTCTCTGTGTGTGTGTGTGAAAGCAACTGTGTGTGTGTGTGTGTGTGTGTGAAAGTAAGTGTGTGTGTGTGTGTGTGTGTGAGTGTGAAAGTATGTGTGTGAAAGTATGTGTGTGTGTGTGTGTGTGTGAAAGTATGTGTGTGTATGTGTGTCAGTGAGCCTTTGGAGACGATATCTCACGAACGAATGGGGCGATTCAAATGCAATTTGGTACAAAAATCACAATCCATAAATACTGACAACCTATTGTTTTTAAACGCAATCGAATGTTCAGAACCCCCCTAAATTTTCGAGTGAAATTTAAAAAAAATCATCAAAAAATCAAAACCTCTATTAACGTTACACAAATAGACATTTCTTATGTAATTTTTCATTAGAAAGCGATTGACATAAATTTTAGAACGCTAGCATGAACCGTTCTCGAGATATTGCACATTTAAAAAAAATATCAAGAAGTCATATAAAATAAAAAAAAATATTTTCTATTGAAAAACATGTTCACTTTTCATATGTAATATCATGCGGTAAATTGGGTGACATCATTCTCGTGGATCTAACTCGATCTATTCATGAAAAGGGATACTTTGAGTAATACTTTTGTATTTGAACGCCAATAGTTATTAATCTGCCATATGAATAACTTTTTTCTCCGTCCATAACGTTTCGCAAGATTTTGACAACGAATTTGGTGGAATGTCGCCAAATTGGCGATTTTTTTAAATGTTGCTAAATTAACAAAAAACTCGCCAAATAGATAAAAATGTCTATAAATCAATGAAAATGACGGCCTATTGATAAAATTTCAATATCTTGGAAAGAATATAAATATAAACTATAGGAATAATCTGTTTTTTTTACTGTAAAAGTAGTAAATTCATTGCATTATATAAGGAAAGTCATGTCCTGCCCACATCAGATTTTTTGTTATAGCACAGCCAGATATAAAGTTTCTTGAAAAGTCATTAATATTTGTGGCCGCTATTGAGTACACGAAAAATCGACCACAGATATACAGACAGACGGACGTCACTCCAAATATAGTCAAGACGTATTCAGGAGGTCCTAAAACATATATTGGCATTAAAATCTCGAATTCGAAAATTTTCGTGAAAACAATACTTTCTCTATACTTTGTTTCATAATATAAAAAAGTAAAAATAGGATTACAAACTGACGACTCGCATCGCCATCTGCAGCATTTAAATATCATCTCTTCAGCAACCCCCCTCCCCCCCCCCGCTCCCAAAAAATTTCCCTATAATAAATTCTAATATCTCCAATACAAGACTTTTCACACTCTGTGAAGTATTTTCTTAAGATTATTTAATAATAAATAACTGTTTGGCAAAGTCAGTTGTTTTCTTCAAGGACACACAGGGATTTCCACTCTAGAAAAGGTTTTAACAAGATTTGCCTAAAGTTTCAAATGCATTTCTTCTAAGAAAAATCCAGTCCTGTACAAGCAGGCACTATTACCAACATATAAATTGCGCTGGAGGTCGAAACTCTGAAAACAATTTGACATGCGATAACGATTATTATTATACATTTTTATTTTAAAATTATATTAAATTAAATATTTTAATATGCATTTTATCATAACCATATTGTTTAGAATGCTATTAGAAGTGGTTTATTTTTCAAATTACAAAACAAGTCCAATGTATCAGCTAAGTGTCCATTAATTCAACTCATATCCAAAAATTTGCATAATTAACTCATTTCTTTAATATCTTAATCTTATCACTGAACCAATACGTGCGGTTTTTAATGCCGCTGAGTTAATATCACCTAATTATATTAAACTTTGAAATGTAGTCGTAAATCCTGCAGTAATGTTTTGCCTCATTATGAACTATATGAAATTGGTTTATTTATGACGCCAGTAAATTTTATTTAGAACTGTATTAACAATTTAGTGTATAAACATCGGGGTCTTCAAATTACTTGCAATGTTCTAATTAATAAACGTATTTCAGATTTGATGTAGAAATATTTACTGGCTATTTTAATTTATATATTACATAATAAAAGAAGATGTCTGTGTGTGTTGTTTGTAGCGGAAAATCGAAGTTTCAGTATAGGTGTTCTTCAGGTTCGATACTAGCGAGATTTTTCAGACTTGAATTAGTTTAACAGCTGCGAACATTTAAAGCCAAAAATCAGAAATTTCGTGTTTTAACAGCGGATTTATTTCTAACAGGCGATAAAAATAACATTGCAAACAGAGAAACATGTGTTTAATAAAGAATGTAGAATCAATTTATCGGTTTTGTAGCTTTGGGAACGAAAAAAATCTGATGTGGGCAGCACATAACTTTCCTTATATAATGCAATTAATTCACTTCTTTCACAATGAAAAAAATGATAAAAAGATCCGGATGACAGCTTGAAATACCATTTTAAAATAACCAATTAACATATATTTCAAGCAACTCTAAATTAACAATTTTTAATATTGATAGCATCCACAATTGGCAATATAGTCTAAGTATATATCAAAATATTTCAATAATTAATTCTTCAGTTAGGAGTCATTTTCATGAACTTTGACGATATTTTCGCTCATCTAGCGCAAAATATCGCCAAAATGGCGATATTGCACCAGGTTATTCGCTAGATTAGTTTACCAAATGTATCGCCAAATATTACAGATAAACAAAGAGATGAGGATTTCTTATATACTAGAGGGCATGTCCACAAATCATTACCTCCCATTTGGAGTCATTTTTATCAATTTGACGACATTTTCCTGATTTTGGTAACAATTTTAAAAGTCGTCAAGTTATCGACATCCTATCAAAATTTCCGGCTAGTGTTACGAACAAACGGAAGTGGATTATTCTTATAGTCTATTCTTATGTTCTTTCCAAGATAATGGATTTTCATAAATTAGTCGTCATTGTTATACATTTAGTTGATAACACAGACCGCTCGACTGACCTAAAGGCTGTACAGCTGCTATCTGAGTGGCCGGATTTCTTATACATTTAGTGTAAATTCTACCAATTTGGCGACATTTTCGTCAATTTGGCAACATTTAAAAAAAGTTGCCAAGTTAAAGATATTGTGCCAAATTTGTCGCAAAAATTTCGCCAAGCGTTATGGATGGAGAATTATTCTTATAGTAGATAAATAGTTATTGGAGTTCAAATGCAAAAGTATTACTCAAAGTATATTTTCTTATGAATGGAATGAACTAGATCCACGAGAATGATGTCACCAAATTTATCGCATGATATTACATTTGACAAGTGAACATATTTCACAATAGTTAATATTACTTTCCTTATATACATAGTATAATGTATGAGGAAAGTATTGTGACAGGTTCGAAAATTCGAATTCGAGTTTTCGACGGAAGAGCACATTTCATCCCTGATCACGAATCGAACATTTTCAAAGTGATGTCTGTGTGTGTATTTGTGTATGTGTGTGTGTATGTGTGTGTGTGTGTGGAGACGATATCTCACAAACGAATAGAGCGATTCGAATGAACTTTGGTACAAAATTTACAATCCATAAATACTGGACGTATATTGTTTTTAGACACAATAGAATGTTCAGCACCACCCTAAATTTTCTACTGAAATTTTTAAAAAATCATCAAAAAATCGAACTCTTTAATAAAGTTGCGCAAATAGACATTTCTTATGTATTATTTCCTTAGAAAACGATTGACATAAACTTTAGAACGTTAGCATAAACCGTTCCCCAGATATTGCACATTTTTCAAATAAATTTATAAAAAAATCCTGTAAAATAAAAACAATATTAACTGTTGAGAAACTTGTTCACTTTTCATATGTGATACGATAAATTTGGTGATATCATTCTCGTGTATCTAGCTGGTTCCATTCATGAGAAAAGACAGTTTGAGTAAAACTTTTGTATTTGAACACCAATAGTCATTTATCTGCTATAAGAATCATTTATTTCTCTGTCAATAACGCTTGGCGAGATTTTAGTGACGAATTTGGCGGAATGTCGCTAACTTGGCGACTTTAACTGTTGTCAAATTAACGAAAATCTCGCTAAATGGATAAAAATGACGACTGATTGACGAAAATTCAATATCTTTGGAAAAATATAAGTATCTACTATAAGAATAACCTATTTTTTTACTGTAAAAGTAGTAAATTCATTGCATTGTATAAGGAAAGTGATTGCTGCTCACATCAATTTTTTCTTTTTATTTTATGTGATTTTTTTTGTACATTTGTTTGAAAAATGTGTAATATCTCGAGAACTGTTCATACTAGCGTTCTGATTTTTATGTCATTCGTTTTATAATGAAAAATTACACAAGAAATTATTATTTAAGTAACATTAGTGAAGTTTCTTATTTTTTGAGGATTTTTTCAAAATTTCACTTTAAAATTTAGGAGTGTTATGAACAGTCGATTGCGTTTAAAAACAATAGTGTGCCAGTGTTCACAGATTGTAATTTTGTTCTAAATTTTGTTCAAGTCTCTCCATTCTTTCGTGAGATATCATCTCCACAGTCTCACGGGGACACATACACACAGACATTGCCTCAAAACGTTCGATTCGTGTTCAGGAATGCCTGAAACGTGCTCTCCTGTCAAAAACTCGAATTCGAATTTTCGACCCTGTCACAATACTTTCCTTATACATTGTACTATATATAAGGCATATAAGAAGGTAAAAATATCGTTCTAATGTTGTAATTTGGTAATATATTGTCATTATGAGTATTTTTCTAAAATTGTTAAGATTCGGTGAAAATTCACTGAGATGGCATTTGAATTTTTTTCTCAAATTTACTTTTTGCTCGAGAGCGAGCACATTCTTTTGTAAGTGTTCTACGAACAATATCCGTGACTTTTGGCCTAGACATTTGAATGCTATTGAATTTTTAATCTTCTAATTTCGCGGATTAAAAGGTTATTTTTTAATTCTTGAATGTAGAAATATTTTAATATTTAAAGTGTTTTCTGAGAGTTTTATTAAAATCGCATGCACACTTTTGAAAATAGCACTTATTATTATTATTTTTTTACTTTCCTTATATACATAGTACAATGTATAAGAAGTATTGTGACGACATCTAAAAATCAAATTGAAGTTTTTGACGGGAGAGCACGTTTCAGGGATCCCTGAAAACGAATCAAACGTTTTCGAGGTGATGTCTGAGTGTGTGCGTGTGCCAGTGAGTCTATGGGGACTATATCTCACGAATAAATGAAGCTATTTGGACGAAATTTGATACAAAATTTACAATCAGTGCATACTGAAAACCTATTGTTTTAATCTCAATCGAATAGTCAGAATCCCCCAAACTTTGAACTGAAATTTTGAAAAAATAAGTTGCGTAACTAATTTCAATAAAGTTACGTATATTATCATTTCTTTATTATTTTTCATTAGATAAGGATTGACACAAACTTTAGAATGCTAGCATGATCCGTTCAAGAGATATTGTACATATTTCAAATACGTTTATCAAAAATTTTCTAGCTCGTTCTATTCACAAGAAAAGATACTTTGGGTAATAGTTTTGTATTTGGACGTAATTAGTAGTTTGTCTACTATAAGAATAACCTATTATATGAGAATAACCTAAGAATCTGTCCATAACGTTTGACGAAATATTGTGACAAATTTGGCGGAATATCGCCCATTTGACGGGTTTTTAATGTTGTCAAATTAACGAAAATGTCACAAAATTGATAAAAATGTCCCCAAATTGATAAAAATGACGCTAAATCAAACTATAAGAATAACCTATTTCTCTGTTTATAACGCTTGACGGAATTTTGGCGACAAAATGGTGGAATATAGTTAACTTAGCAGGTGTTTTTAATGTTTTTAATGAATTTTTAATGTAAAATTGACAAAAATGTCACCAAACTGATAACAATATCGTCACATTGATAAAATTGATAGTAAATCAATGGAAATGACGACTAATTTGATGAAAATTCAATATCTTGGAAAGAATATAGGAATCTGCTATAAGAGAATATACTATGGATAAAAGTTCGTATTTGGACTCCATTACTCGTTTATCTACTATAAGAATAATCCATATCTCCGTCCATAAAGCTTGGTAAAATTTTGGAACCGGAATTGGCGGAAAATTGCCAACTTGGTCAGTTTTTAACACTTTACAACAAAGTTGAAAAGTGTTTAGGACTTTGTTCATTCTGTCTGTTAACACTTTACAACAAAGTTGAAAAGTGTTTATGACTTTGTTCATTCTGTCTGTCTGTCTGTCTGTCCGTTAGCACGATAACTGCCGTAAAAATGACTTTATCAAAATGGAATTTTAGTATGTTTTTCAGACGGTCTGTGGGACCTATGGGAATATAAATAAATAATATCGCCCAATTAGTTTTTTATTGAATCCCGGGTTGAAAAAATGAAATACATTGAACCCTATGGGACCTAATTTTTCAAACATTTTTTAAGTAAATTTAAAATTAACGAATTGCTTCGAAATTTCTAGGAAATATTAACATTATCCCATAGAATATATAAAGAAAATACAGTAAAATATGTTAAGTAGTTTTTTAATTAAAAAATATTTAATATAGGGAAAAAAACAAATTCAATTAAATTCTGACTCCAGAAAGAAAAGAGAGATATATTATATAATAAATATCTTTCCAAGAGTTTAATCCTTTTGCATATGAGACAGGCTTCGCATTTTAAAATAAATTTGGTAGATAACAATTTTTCATTTTTTTAAAATTTTATATAACTCTTCATGATATACTTATTTGATGGCATTTTTAATGCACTTTTCTACGTCCTAGAGAGTTAAAATTTGGTACACAACTTAAATTTGTTGAACATTTTATTCGACAAAAATTTGATGGATCTTTAAATATAGATCATACATTTCTTTCGAAATGGCCTGAAAATAATCCCCGTTCGCTTCTACAAATCATTTGTAATATTGTTAAAAATTATGATGTGGACAGCACATGTCTTTCCCTGCAGACTCATATTCGTTCTCTTTATTTCTTCAATAATAATTTGAGTTTATCTGCACAAAATAACAACCATAAGTATTTTAAATGACATTGAATTTACACGTTAAACTTAAATTTGGTTCTCATTTGATAGCTGGACTTATTGTCAAAGGTGGCAGAGCGAAAACGCGAAAAAACTAGAATATCTCAACAACGGCTAATCCTAGAGTAATGGGGTTAGTCTTATTCTTTTTGTTGTCAAAAATCACGTATAAAATAGGAATTTAATTGATATAATCGAGCCCACGTAGTCTTTTATTTTTATATATAACGATTTTTGAGGGTCATTTTGCAAAAATAGCCCGTTCCTTTTGCCCGAATCGTACAAGAATAATCTACAAATTATTTATATACAAAATTCTGTTAAATTTGGTATATTAATCACTTGTAGGTTATTGAAATATTATACACCAAATTTTGTTAAATTTGTTCCATTAGTTTTTAGCTAGAGTGGATAAAAGAAATTTCTGCGGCCATTTCGCAAAGAAGGCAGATTCTTTTATTACGAATCGTACTATAATCTAATGAACATCAGGATTTCCCACAAAGAACATACCTACCAAATTGTATGAAATTCGGTCCATTAGTTTTTCAATTAGAGTGGATGTAATATCCTCACAGATACACAGAAACATACACAGATACACCCTTACACACACAGACGTCTTCCTAAAAATAGTATTTTCGTGTTCTAGAAGTCCCAAAGCGTGTAGATCCTTTGAAAATTCGAGTTCCGATCTTCGGCACGATTCTAATACTTTGAGTACATACACTACACACATATATTATCTGTGTATTATCTGTGTATCTAAATTCCGTGCCTATGCAATTACAATAGTTGTGATTTTAAATGATCCCTAAACTTTTATTATTTCTTCAACGAAGCCTAATTTTAACATATGCAGAATGCAAATATCTCAAGCGATTGTAAGATGAATTACAACAGAATTGCTGAATTTTTTTCACACAAAATTATTTAGCTCTGGAGTCTGGAATACAAGTTATATGAATGAAATATTCATTGATCTTGCATAAAGAATCAGATGATTTATATTTCGATACAGTTTTAAATATTTATGTATAATAAATTACTGTAGTACTGTGATAATGTAAAAGATATCACCACTTAATGTATCACATTTTAGAAATTTTTAAACGAAATTACATTTCAGTTGGAAAGTGTTTCATAATCAATGCTTATGCATGATTGATCTTTCTTGTTTTAATGTTGCAAATAGACGAAAATGTCGCCAAATGGATAAAAATGTAGTGAAATTGATAAAAATAAGGATTCATCAATAAACATGGTGAAAATTCAATATCTTGGAAAGAATAGAAGAATCCAAAATAAAAAAAGAACCTATTTTGCCGTCTCTAACGTTTTGCGAAATTTTGACGACGAATTTTGGTAGCATATCTGCTGCTCAATTGCTGCTGTCAAAGATGTTTTTAAGCACTTCTAACGATAATAGTACAATTAAACTGTTTTAACTATGTTAAAATATTTCTGCATTATAAAATTATTATTAGCTTCACACTGTCAATTATATTTTATTTATTTATTTACTTATATTTTATTTTTTATTTACTATAATCGTCAAATGAAAGACAAAACAAGAAAGACCAATCATGCATAAAGCATTGATTATGAAACACTTTCCAACAGCTATGCAATTTTTTTAAATAACCTTAAAATGCGATATATTCAGTATTAAGATTTTTAAAATTACCACAATACTACAATAATTTATTATATTTGAAAACTTAAAACTTCATCGAAAAAAAATGAACTTTTTCAAATGACGTTATCGATATAAAAATCGCCTAGTTCTCTACTCAAACGCAGTAAATGTTTCATTCATACGCTTTAATTCTATTCCTTTCATACATCACAATACTACAATAATTTATTTTATTTAAAAACTTAAAACCATGGAGGTAAACATACTTTAACTCTATGCATAAAACTTCGACGAAAAAGTTAATGGTTAAAGTCGTCTGCTTCTCTACGCAAAATCAATGAATGTTTCATTCATATCAGCTATATTGCAGACTCTAGAGCTAAATGATTTTCAGTTAAAGAAATTCAACAATTCTTATACAACTCATTTTACACCTTGATGTGTTTACATTCTCCATATGTGAAAATTAGGCTTCGTTGTAGAAGTAATCAAAGTTTGATGATCACGTAAACTCAAATATATTGCAATTGCGTTGTTTCAGAATTTAGATGCATAGAAATTAAGCAAAAATAAAGCGGCTTTAGGACGGATACAACTCTTTATATCAATTGAAAAGAACTTTAAAAATCACGATTTTGACACAAGATGCATGGCACTAATCATTTATACTCAAATATGTTGTGAATGAGTTGTTTCAGAATATAGATGCCCAGAAATTAAGCAAAAATAAAGCGGTTTTAGGACGAATACAATACTAAATATAAACTAAAAAGAACTTTTAAAATCACAATTTTGACACAAGATGGATGTTATATTTTATTTTGAAGTGGGTCACGTGAGCTCTTCATATAATATGGGTGTAATTATTATTTAAATTTTTATTTAAGAACTACCGATTATATTTTGCTGAAATTTTTTTCATATGGGATAATTTGAATATTTCCTAAAGCTTTCGAAGCTATTTGTGAATTTTAAATTCACTTAAAAAATGTTTAAGAAATTAGATCCCATGGGGTTCAATATATTTCATTTTTTTAACCCGGGTTCAAACCAAAACTAATTGGGTGATATTATTCATTTATATTCCCATATGTCCCACAGACCGTCTAAACGGCATACTAAAATTTCATTTTTATAAAGTCAGTTTTAAGGCAGTTATCGTGCGAAGGGACAAACAGCCAGACAGAATGAACAAAATCATAAACACTTTTCAACTATGTTGTAAAGCGTTAAAATGTGATATCCTTAAAGATTTCAACCAAAAAAATGCTAGTAATATTTTTTTTCATAACGAAATTGATATGCGTACGAAATCCAATAATTTGAAAACTTCTCTTCCGAATTCAAACAAATGTAGAAATCATATTTTGTGCGCTTCAGAAAATCAGTGCATAGGTTTTTTTTTTAACTCTGTATTATTATTATTTTATGAGGATCAAAAAATTGAATTATTCAAGAAAGTAAATGAGAATTGAATTTTATATATCGATAGGCAATTTTGGAATATAGGTACTTCATGATGAAAAAAAAATTTCAAAATTAAAAATGTAAATGGATAGAAAGTGCAATTGATTCGATAGTTCAATTGTTACCAGACTTTGAAGATGATTTTCATAAAAGAACATCTAAGGAAACTGTGCTTTATTTACGCTATATGTTTGAAAAACAATGAATACCTAACACGCCCAGCCAGTCAGTAAGTTTTAATCAGTTACATCGACAAATAAATGGGGAGGGAACGATAACCAAATAAGTTGTTTCCCATATCTCCAAATATCAGTCTTTCTAACTTTAATAAATTTTGCTAGATTTTTGGGGGTATATATCCCAACACCTCTTTAGTAACTTTACTTGGTTTGATCTCACGATCATTCAGCTAATTCTGGTGTTTCAAACATTAGTGATCAAATGGCTGGGTCACGAGTGTTTCCCTAAGGGAAGCAAGAATAATTTAAAAAACGACCATTCTATAAAAGAGGAATGCCTGCATGGAGGACTTTTTAAGGGAACTGCGTCACATTTATGTTACATGTTAGGAATACCATGAAGACCTAGAACACTTAGCTCATGAATATACATTTGGTACGAAGACTTGAACTCACGACCAAAATACTGACTTCCCATGAGTCAGTGGTCAGATTCCTAACCACTAAGCCATGGGTAAACCATAAAATTTAAAGCTCTCTCTCTCTCCATTGCTTATTTTTCTTTTCTTCACGTGAATGAACAAAAATTCTTTCAGCTTTCCTTTTCATGCCGTTTCTTTTCTGCTGTTTCTTTCTGTTTCTTTCCAATTGTGTGTGTAAGTCCCCTTGCCAATGCAACTTGAGCATTTTTATACGGGCCTAAAATACGGTCTTCAGAAGACTCGTAAACGGCATCACTTTTGATGTTCATTTCATCAAAACTTAAGACCGTAAATTTCTGCATTTATGTTAGTGGCTTACCCTGTTCTTTCATAGTTTCCCCTACTTGTGTTAAAATTCCTGGAGAACTATTAAAATTTTTTTGTCCGTAATTTTAAAGTGCTAATGCTTGGCAAAGGAATTTTAATGTGTTCTCTAAGATGGAAGTCTTCTTCCGATGAAATGTAAGAACTAAAGCTTTAGCTATATCTTCAATTTCCCACTGTGTTCCTTTACCGTTATTCAAAATTCGTAATATCTGACCTGATGTGAAATATTTTGAAAGGAATTTTGCAAATTCACTTTGAAATGTCTCATCATCTTTCTTCTTTAAATGGTCACTCGTGCTTCAAAAAAATTTAATTTTGCTTTTATTCTCTCATTGTCTTCTCGCATTTTATCGTGATTTTCGGTTAGGCCCTTGATCTTTTCTTCAGCATCGAATGCTTTTTCTTTTTAAAGAATTTATTCCAAATAATAATTTCTGATTTTCAAAATATAAATTTTGCTTTTCTATTTCATTTAAACCACCTGACTGAACAACCACTTACATATTCGTAAAAATATTTGAAGTCTGCTCTTGAAGATCTAGCAAGTCATTCATTGCCTTCTTCTCATCTCTTTTATCGATGTTGTTGTTGAGACCCAGACCGTCCGACCTACCAGAAAGGTTTAAGGAAATGTTTGGACGGCCGGCAAGTGCCACCCAATTTAGACCGGAACCCAGTGGGGGAGGCATCCACAGGGACCGTACCCTCCTTCCCCTACCACCAACCTCTCGGAAGGACTTACGGACCCACATGTTTAACGTGATCGTACTCCGCATGAACACGGCGGCATTTGTGGTAGCGTGCAAATCTAGCGCGCAAACCACGGGGATACCGCACCCGAGATGGCCAACAGCACGCGGTGTTCCGAGGTGGTCACCCACCAAGTACTAACCGCGCCCGATGCTGCTTGACTTCGGTGATCTAACGAGAACCGGTGTTTTCAGCACGGTACGGCCGTTGGCCAATCTCTTTTATCGTGTCGAAGTTTGCGATTCAAAAATTCTGAATTGTTGAGCAAAAATAGATATGGAACTGCGTCAGTTTTAAACTTTTTCCTTGATGGAATGCTTAATAATTCTCCTCTTAAACCTCTTTCATAGGCATCTACACTGAAGTGCGAAGAACATATTCTGGCTTTTTTTCAACCCAAACTAATCTTTCTGACAGCATTTCATAATTCAAGTTTTACTCAATTCTTCATTTTGAGGAAATCTGTGAAATGATATATTTTTGCTTAAATTGCCAGATTTGCAAAGAGCTACAGCACAATAAACCGTCACGAAAACTACCAAATCTAAAACAGCTATGTCGTCAAACTAATATCCGTGCTGTATGTCTATCTTTTCCCCCACACTTCGAAGGGATCAGCTAGAGGGGGGGGGGGAGAACTGACGTCAGTAATTCCAAGAACTCTGGACAGGAGTAGATTACCAGAGACGAATATACTACCTCTCTTCCATATTCCTTGTGTAAATCCCAAGGTAAATAGAAGTAAGAGCAATAACAATTTTAACTAATAAAACAATTTTAAAATGCAGAAACTATTTTAGCATAGTTTAAACAGCTCAATTGCTAATGTCATCGTTAGAGATGCTTAAAAACAACTCTAACAATACAGTCCTAAATAAAATTTACCATAACTAGTTTTATTTAATATTATATTCTTATAGATGAATAATGAAATCTAATCTATCATTTACGCGGTAGAAATTTCAATTACTATGTGATATATATTTAAATTGAGAAAATTGCTGCGGTATTCAATGTATTTCTTATGACAGCAACGGGCTACGGACCTGTCTTTGGGACCAGTGACGTCAGTTGCGAAGGGGAGATTTCCAGCTGTTGGCGTACAATCTTTGGCCAACCTTACCTTTCAATAGACCTTGTGTAAATCCGACCCTCCCACTTGGCGAAAATTTGGCGATTTTTTATTATCGCCATATTAACAAAAATTGCGCTAAATTAATGAAAATGACGCCTAACTGTTGACAATTCAATATTTTGTAAAATTAAGTACAATTTGCTTGATAAACCCTGTCGCTTTGTGGGAATTATTAATTTCATATACTTGATTCAAATTGAGTTTATCTGTTCGTGGGCAGATACATTTTGTTAGTAACTCAGAAATTAATTACTTTTTGTTACGTGTGGTACAGTATACATGTTTCGATAGAGCCATATAGGAAATAATATTATTGAATGGAAGAGCTCCATGGTTCTCGTGTGTCTGTAGATAATAAGAGCGCAAGTGCTTCCGGCGGGCGAATGAGAGGTAATATTTTTCAACATTTTGCATGCCGTCATGTAACAAGTATATCCCACTAGTCGCTTGTTAAATAAGGTAACTTATATTTGCCATATTATACTACAACTCTATTAATATAATTTGCGTGGATTTAACACTTTCTATTCGCGATAAAATATAAGTTTGCTTTGCATTTTTACACTAAGAAATTTACCAGAATTAATTTATTTCACGTAATATTAATGAAATATCAATTGCATTGGGATGTGGATTTTGCTCATGAGTATATAAATAAACTATTTTGTCTTGAACAATAAAGTAGCTGAAGCTAAAAATTTCACCTAAATCTCACCTAATTATAATTCAATAGCAACAAGATTATGGTATGGCTTTACTTGAACATTTGACAATTTCACATATAATGACTAAATGATTGGTAATACAACAGATTCGGCTTACTAAACAAACGACAAAATATAATTGACATATGAAAAAATGTAAGGAGAATTTGGATTTAAAATTTTTGGAATTTAGTGGCCGAAACTCAAATTATTGGCTCTATTAAATAAATTTTAATTTACAATTATATAAAGCTCTAGAAGTTTTAAGTATAAATGTCCATTGTGTGCAAATAACAAATTAATGTATAGGTTGTAAAAGAAATTTGCATAACTTCACGAAGAAGAGCACCAAATTTTTTCGATTCATGCTAAGAACATTGATTACTCCGTGGATTTTGTAAATGATTATTATTCACCTGTGAAAGAAGTGGCGGCATTGAATTGTTTACAAAATTTTGATGTGGGCAGCACATAACTTTCCCTACAGACATATCCACGTTCTCTTTATTTTAATTAAATTTAATTCTCTTTTAATTCAATGTTCGTTCTCATTTTCTAAGTGGAGTTATTTTCAAAGGTGGCGAAGAAAAAAATACGAAAATACTAAAATATCTCGAGAACGGCTAGTCCTAGTGTAACGGGATTGATCTTATTCTTTGTTAAAATTTACGTATAAAACAAGCATTTAATGGATATATTTGAGCATGCGTAGATTTTTATTTTAGATTTTGACGATTTTTTCGGGCCATTTTGAAAAAAAAGTAGTTTATTTTTTTTCCGAATCGCACCAGAGTCAATCCGCACCAGGGTGAGCCACAAGTGACTTATCTACCGAATTTTGTGATATTCGGTCCATTAGTTTTTCAGCTAGTGTGGATACAAGCTTTTGCGGGCCATTTCGCAAAAAAAGGCGGGCTATTTTATCCCAAATCGTACCCAAAAGTAATCAGCACCAGATTCGTCCACAAGTGACTTACCTACCAAGTTTCATGAAATTCGGTCCATTAGTTTCTTAGTTAGAGTGGATACAATCTGCACAGAGAGACAGACACACAGACACACAGACAGACACACACACAGACGCTACGTTAAAAATAGTTTTTTCGTGTTCTAGACGTCTCGAAACGTATAGATCTGTCGAAAACACGAGTTGCGATTTTCGGCATGATTCCAATACTTTGCCTATACATTACCATGTATTGCAGGGAAAATAAAAAGTTACTAGCTGCTCACATCAAGTCTTCTGTTCTTACATTTATTTGTGATTTTATTAAAAAATTATTTTTCAGTAATTGATCAGTGGTTGCATGCTAGATGGTGTTTGTTGTCTTAACAACCAGTATTGTCTAGCCCTAACGACAATAACCTTTCTTCGATTGAATATCATGTGTGTTTTGAAGAACAATCGAACCAGGTCATAATGAAATTCGATGAATAAAAGTTGCTGCGTAACGACATATTCGTCGTTGCTTGATTGGTCTACTTGGTAAAACATGAATTTTGAAACATCATAACGAAATTTATACAGCGAAAAAATATTCGTGTAGGAAAAAATGGTAAAACGAATTTTTATATGAATAACATATATAGTTAGAGTAACTCTAGTTGAAATTGGAACACTACGAAAAATGCAGCTTGGAAGCTTATATATCCGAATCTAGAAGATAGAAATGTAAACAATTTTTACTTCTTATTTCGAATATGTGGACTTTTTTTCTCGAATATGTGGTTTTATTTATGAATATATAAAGGAAATTTTAATACATTAATATTTTGAATTTCTTATTTAGAAAAAACTAAAATGTTTTTATCCCAGCGAGTTTTTGATTGGTTTTGTTTAATTTCACACCAAATATCTTCTAAACTAAAAAAAAAAGGATAGGAACAGTAAAAGACAAAAGTGCTCACTAGAAATTCCAGTTCTTTAATTGATAATTTATTTTTACAAAGCTATAATACTTTTCGATACATAGTCTTGTCAAATTCAGGAAAATTCAAAATTTCGTTTTTAAAGTCTGAAATGCTTATATTTGTATGTACTATAAGAAGTATTTATAGCTCTTTTAAACCAGGGAATTAGAGAGGAAAACTCCTAGAAAAAAGTTTCGTTTCTCATTAACATCTCTACAAACTCTGGTCTTAGAAACTCAAAACTTTGAAAAAAATTAAGGGGGACTATTTCAGGGACACCCACAAAATTTCATCATATTCGGTTGAGCCGTGATGATGAGAAAAAAAAAACGTTTTGTTTTACACTGATATCTCGAGTACCACTGGTTGTAGAAACTCGAAACATAGACTAAATTTTAAGTGGGGGATTTCAAGGTTACGCACAAAATTTCGTAGAATTCGGTTCAGCCGTTCTCTCGTGATGGAACAAACAGACAAACAGACAGACAGATTTTCAATTTTATTTGTATAGATTAATAAAATATCTGATGTGGGCAGCACATGACTTTCCCTGCAGACTCAAATTCATATTTTCTTTATTTCCTTAACAATTCTTTAAATTGAGTTTAATTGCACAAAATAACACTAAATTTGCACTTTTTATTCAATTTTTGGTTTTATTTGGTAATTGGACATTTTCCCGAAAGCGGAGTAACAAAAATGCAAGAAATTTCAATTATCTTGAGAACGGTTGGTCCTAAATTAAAAGGGAGTATGTTATATTTTTTTCTTCGTCAAAAATTGCGTATAAAACAAAAATTTAATTGATATATTTGAGCATACGTAGTATTTTGTTTTTTAGATTTTGGCAATTTTTGCAGGGCATTTCGTAAAAAAAATCAGGTTTTTCTTTTTCGAATCGTACCATATTCTAATCAGCACCAAAGTATTCTACAAGTAACTTATTTACCAAATTTTGTGATATTTGGTCAATTAGTTGTTTAGCTAGTGTGGATACATAAAAATTTTGTGGATCATTTAGTTAAAAAAGGCAGGTTGTTCTTTTCCTAATCGTACCAAAATCTAATCAGCACCGGAGTAATCTATAAGTAACTTATCTACCAAATTTTGTGAAATTGGGTCAATTAGTATTTCAGCTACAGTGGATACATAGAGGTTTTACGGGCCATTTCGCAAATAAAGGCAGGCTCATTTTACAAATCATACCAAAAATTAATCACCACCACGGTCATACCCATGCGACTTACCTACCAAATTTTATGGAATTCGATACATTAGTTTTTGAGTTAGAGTGGATACATACATTGCACAGAAAGACAGACACATAGACAGACTCACAGACACACAGACAGACAGGCACACAGACACACAGACGTCACGCTAAAAAAAGGTTTTCATATTCTAGAAGTCTCGAAACGTCTAGATCGGTCGAAAACTCTAGTTGTGAGTTTCGGTATGATTCCAATACTTTCCCAATACATTACCATGTATTGCAGGGAAAGTAAAAACGCACAATTAAACTTTCCATAGACATAGCATTATGCAGACGATATTTTTTCCGCAAATTTATTTAAAGAAAATGATATCATGTTGATAAGCGACGGAATTAAATTCAATGAGCGATCCAATGATGATCCAGGTAACGATTTGTATTCAATCATTTCCGATTTAAATAATTAAGGAATACATATAACAAGAAAGATCAATCATGCTTAAAGCTTTGATTAAGAAACACTTTCCAACTTCAATGCAATTTTATTTAAACATGTCAAAAATGTAATACATTCCTCGGTAATATTTTAAAACTTCACACAATAATACATTGATTTATTATAGTTGAAAACTTAAACATTCATCCAAAAAAATGAACTTCATTCAAATGACGGCATTGAAATATAAATTGCCTGGTTTAAACATCTCTAAAATGTGATATATTACTCGGTAACAATTTTAGAATTATCATAATACCACGATAATTTATTATATTTAAAAACTTCATCGAAAACAACTGAAATTCATTCAAATGACGTCATAGAAAAAATAACACGCCTGGCTCTCTCTAAAAAAGCAGCATTTCATTCATAAATAATTTCCCATTCATTTCATTCATCACAATACTATAATAATTTATTTTATTTAAAAATTAAGACCATGGAGCTATAAGTAATTTAACTCTATGCTTAAAACTTCATCGCAAAAAATCGTCCTTCTCTCGGTAAAGTCAATGAATATTTCTTTCATATCAGCTATGCAGACTCCATGAGCTAAATTCTTTTGCATTAAAAAAATACAGCAATTCCTATACAACTCATCCTACATATTTTGCTGTTTACATTTCACATAAGTGAAAAATAGGCTTCGTTAGAGAAATAATCAAAGTTGGATGCTCATTTAAACTCAAATATATTGTCATTGCGTTGTTTCAGTATGTAGATGCACAGAATTTAAGCGAAAATAAAGAGGTTTTACGACGAATACGACACTCAATATGAATTAAAAAGAACTTTAAAAATGACGATTTTAAGACAAGATGGATGCCGTATTATATTTTGAAGTTGGTCACGTGATCGTTTCATATCATGGTCACGTGATCGCTTCATGTAAGAGGTGTAATTATTATTTTAATTTTTATTTAAAAAACTACTGAATATATTTCGCTGAATTTTTTTTTATATATTTTATGGAACAATTTGAATATTACCTAAAATTTTCGAAGCAATTTGTGAAATTTAAATCCGCTTAAAAAATGTTTGAAAAATTTGGTCCCATTGGGTTCAATGTATTTCATTTTTTCAACCCGGGTTCAATCCAAAACTAATTGGGTGATATTATTTATTTATATTCCCATAGGTCCTACAGACCTTCTGAGCAACATACTAAAATTTCATTTTGATTAAGTCATTTTTACGGCAGTTATCGTGCTAACGGACAGACAGACAGACAGACAGACAGAATGAACAAAGTCATAAACACTTTTCAACTTTGTTGTAAAGTGTTAAATATAAAGTGCATTGAAACTACATTTTTGACTGCATTGCATCAATTACGACTTTCGGGCTGAAAAGTTATGGAGATAATTGATATTTTCATTTTCTTAAGTCATCTACTTTATTGTGGTAAATATTTTTCCGACTCATATAGTGTGTTTAGTCAATTGCTGTAATAGAATAAAAAAGGTAAGTGTATATCTTCTAATAGCATTTTAACGCTTTCATTTTGGCAAATGTTGATCCAATTTCATACCTTTTTCATTTGGGCATATATTGATCCAATTTTATATATTCTGTAAATTTATTTATACACGAAACATGTATGTTTTATTCTTCGGATATGCCAGTGAACATTAATTTGTATAGCGAGAGCATAGATTTTTACACTTCCTTTTAGGATAATAAAATTACAAATTTTAGTATAATGTTTTGAATAGCAATGTTATTTAGAATACTATAGAAATTTCCACATAATTTTGAATTTTAAGTTTCTTTATATTATATATACCGAACTAAGAACAGATATAATGCTACAAATTAATAAAACAGAAAAGATCAATCATGCATAGAGCATTGATTATGATACATTTTCCAACAGCAATGCAATTTTATTTAAAGATCTCTAAACTGCGATACATTCAGCTGTGATATTTTTAAAATTATCACCATACTACAATTTATTATATTTGAAAACTCCATAAAAAATAAATGAACTATATAACGTCATCGAAATATAAATCGCCTGACTCTCTATATAAAATCAGCTAATATTTCATTCATAAACTTTCTTCCATTCCTTTCATTCAGCGGCGATAATTATCACAATACAACAAACATTTATTTTACTTAAAAATTTAAACCATGGAGGTAAAAGTATTGTATAACTCCATGCTTAAATCTCCATCAAAAAGGGCAATAGAATCGTCTGCTTTTCTATGTAAAATCAATTAATGTTTCATTCATATCAGCTATATGGCAGACTCCAGAGCTAAATAATTGTGCGTTAAAGAAATTCAGCAATCCTTATGCAACTCATCTTATATATTGATGTGTTTACATTCTCCATACGTGAAAATCAGACTTCGTTGTAGAATTAATCAAATTTTGATGATCATTTAAACTCAAAAATATTGTAATTGCGTTGTCGCAGTATATAAATACACATAAAAAAAATAAAAAATAAAGCGGTTTTAGGACGGATGCAACACTAAATGTAAATGAAAAAGAACTTTAAAAATCGAGATTTTGACACAAGACGGATGGCATTGATCTTTTAAACTCAAATATGTTGTTATTGCGCTGCTTCAGAATATAGATGCATAGAAATTAAGCAAAAATAAAGCGGTTTTAGAACGGATACAACACTAAATATAAATTAAAAAACCTTTAAAAATCACTATATTGACACAAGATGGATGCCATATCTTATTTTGAAGTGGGTTACATAATCTCTTCATATGATATGGGTATAATTATTATTTGCATTTTTATTTAAATAACTACCGAATAGATTTTGCTAAAATTGTTTTCATATTTTGTATGGGATAATTTGAATATTTTTTAAAACTTTCGAAGCAATTTGTGAATTTTAAATTCACTTAAAATATGTTTGAAAATTTAGATCCCATAGGTTTCAATGTATTTCATATTTTCAACCCTGGTCCAAACCAAAACTAATTGGGTGATATTATTCATTTGCATTCCCAGAGGTCCCACAAGCCCTCCAAACAACATACTAAAATTGCATTTTGATTATGTCAGTTTTATGACAGTTATTGTGCGAACTCACAGACAGACAGAATGAACAAAGTCATAAACACTTCTCACTTTTATTATATGCATAATGCTTCAGGAAAGTATTGTGACAGGACCGAAAATTCGAATTCGATTTTCGACAGGAGAATCATCTCATCACGAATCGAACATTTTTGAGGTGATGTCTGTGTGTGTGTGAAAGTGTGTGTGTGTGTGTGTGTGTCAGTGAGTCTATGGAGACGATATCTCACGAACGAATGGAGCGATTCGAATGAAATTTGATACAAAAATCACAATCCGTGGATACTGGAAGTCTATTGTTTTAAAACGTAATCGAATGTTCATAAACCCCTAAATTTTCGAGAGAAATTTTGAAAAAATCATCAGAAAATCAAAACCCTTAATAAAGTTACGCAAATAGACATTTCTTATGTAATGTTTCCTTAGAAAACGATTGACATAAACTTCAGAACGCGTGCAGGAACCGTTCTCGAGATATTGCACATTTTTCAAATAGATTTATCAAAAAATCCCATAATTTAAAAAAAATATTATCTGTTGATAAACATGTTCACTTTTCATATGTAATATCATGCGATAAATTGGGTGACATCATTCTCGTGGCTCTATCTCGTTGCATTCACGAGAAAAGATACTTTGAGCAATACTTTTGTATTTGAACGCAAATAGTCATTTATCCGCTGTAAGGATAACTTATTTCTCCGTTCATAACGCTTGGCGAGATTTTAGCGACGAATTTAGTGGAATGTCGCGAACTTGGTGAAATTTTTAAATGCTGCCAAGTTAACGAAAACGTTAAGAACGCCAAGTTAACGAATTTTATTGCAAATAAGCCAGAAAAATCGTCAAATTCTAAAGTAAGAACTACATATAATATCTACGGCGCAAATGTTTTTATTGTTGAATTGCACATTGGGCACTTTACCGAAGGACAACAACTAAAACTATCTTAAAGTACTCAATTAGCTTCGCGCTACTCTAAATTGAAAATTATCAATATTGATAGCATCCGCAATAAGCAATAGACCAAATTGGCGTCATTTTCGCTAATGTAGCGTTATTTTGCAATTTTTACAATATCTTCGTAATTCTAGAGTGACATATTGCCAAGTCGGTGATATTTCACTAAATTAGTCATCAAATTCACCAAATTTATCGCCAAACGTTACACACAGATGGATAAAAGAGCATTTTTCTGCTCTACCCGACACAGAAAACGCAACATCATGAAAGAGCGAATAAAGTATGATGATAAAAAACACACAGATAGCGATGACATATATAACGTTATGTCAATTCCAGAAGGATTTTGCAATGCATTAATTGCATAGACAGGGAGATCATTAGGCAATAGAACCACCTCTTGCGGCAATACAAACAGCAACTTATCGAGAAACAGATGCAATGATCCGGCGGATTGTTTTCTAAGAGATGGATGACTGTGTGCCTTCAACCAACCTCCACAGGTCGTCCTCTGTTTGAAGCGGGGGCAGGACAGTCAAACGAAAGCCAATCACGTCTCATACACGTTCGATGGGCGAAAGATCTGGAGACAGTGGTGGTCAAGGAAGCTAATGGATATCTTGCAAGGTTTGTCTGCTGATAGTTGCCATGTGCGGCCGCGCGCAATCTTGCTGAAAAGAGCATTCTGTAATCACTGAAAGTAGGGCAGTGCAACCTGTCACAGCACCTCGTCCACATATCGCTGTTCCGCCTGTCATTGTGCCTCTGATACGAACCAAAGGTAACCGGCTATCGATGTCGATGACAATCCAAATCATGATGCCGCATTTCCCAGCAGTATGGCGATTAACAGTCGCAGAAAGATTGGATCTTTTTCCACGTCGCCGCCAGAGTCTCACATGGCAATTGTCATTCGACAAACAGTACCGAGACTTGTCGCTGAACTATTCAGTCGTCCAAGAAGCTTGAGTCCGACATCATTGCAATATCTCACGTCAGTGTCTTGTCGTCAATTTCAGTTTTTAAAGTACGCTTTGAGTAGAAGGCGCTTTCGTCTAATCGTCCAGAAACTGCTCTCGCTGATATTGCAGCATCCAATATACCTTACAAATTCTGCAGAATATCAACAGTTGTTTGTGGGACCGCCACCACATGCTTTCGAATACGTCGATCAACGAGTGCTGAAGTACGTCTTTATGGACCTGTATCATTGCGACGATTCACATTCCCATCTTCAATCCATCTTCTCCAACTCCTTTGTACAGTGGACTCATCTACGCGTGTTTCAGTGGCGATAAGTCGGTACAACCACCCAGCCGTACGTAGGTCTAGAATGAGTCCCCTCACACGATCATACAAATGCTGAAACGGACTTCGGAGTAGTCAACCGGGCATCTCTTCAACAACACTTGTCTTCTAAAGTGCAAACCAACTCAGAAAACGGGCTTCCGTAAGCGACAGACAGAAATAACTGTTGGCTCGTCTGCCGTTTAAATCCCTTTTATCCCCGCTATAATCACGTGACCTACTTGCATTTTAGATCATTTGCATACATCGGCTAGCTGCGTTTGCCTCGCAATTCGCATAATTACACGCATAATTACACGGATTTCAATACCACATTTGTTATTCTAAAGCCACCACTTCAATACTATTCATTTGCCAAGACGTTTAATAAGTAGACTAGTTAGGATACATTTTAGTCTGTTTAATACAGATTTAGCAATGCAAAGCTTAATCTCAGTATTGCAATTCTTGCAGTCTCACCAAAATGTAGAAGTGTTTATTCAATCAGTTATTTAGCATTTATGTTTATATTTTAAAAAACTGGCATTCAACAGCTACTCAAATATGTATACACTACTTAAATCTGTCAACGTGTACATGTATTCCTAACTTTTAAATCTTTTGTTATGCAGAATCTCATCTCATCAGCTATTCAGTAATGTGCAATATTTATATGTTGTAAAGAACTGCCAACTCCAAGTAGTCCATGAAATATACATTGTTGCGACTTATTCTCTCAAATTGTGGGTGTTCTCCCGGGATACCGAAATGAGTCAAGATTTCTGTAAAGCTAATGCTTTTATTTAAAACACGAAGCAAATTTAACACGAAGCGAATTTAAGCATAAATAGAAACAATTTACATAATTTTACATTGATTGATTTTGCACAATTTACATTAAGTATTCATTGGTGCTTTTACTATCTGTGACGTATAAAAATAAAAAAATCTGATGTGGGCAACACATGACTTTCCTAATATAATGCAATGAATTTACTACTTTTACAATAAAAAAAGGGTTTTCTTACAGTAGATATTTATATTCTTTCCAAGATATTTATATTCTTTCCAAGATATTGAATTTTCGTCAGTTAGTCGTCATTTTCATTGATTTAGCGTCATTTTTATCCATTTGGCGAGATTTTCGTTAATTTGGCAACATTAGAAAAGTCGTCAAGTTAACGACATTCCGCCAAATTCGGCGCCAAAATCTTGCTAAGCGTTATGGACGGAGAAATAAGTTATTGTTACAGCAGATAAATAACTAATGGCGTTCAAATACAAAAGTATTATTGAAAGTATCTTTTCTCATGAATGGAACGAACTAGATCCACGAGAATAATCTCACCAAATTTATCGCATGATATTACATATGAAAAGTGAACATGTTTCTCAACAGTTAATATGTTTTTATTAATTCATGGGATTTTTTGATAAATTTATTTAAAAAGTGTGCAATATCTCGAGAACGGTTCATGCTAAAGTTCTAAAGTTTATGTCAATCGTTTTCTAAAGAAAAATTACGTAAGAAATGGCTATTTGCATAACTTTATTAAAGGTTTAGATTTTTTGATGATGTTTTCAAAATTTCACTCGAAAATTTAGGGAGGTTCGGAACATTCGATTACGCTTAAAAGCAATAGGCTTCCAGTATTGACGGATTGTGATTTTTGTACCAAATTTCATTCGAATCGCTCTTTTAGTTCGTGAGATATTGTCTCCACAAACTCACTCACACACACACACACAAACAGACATCACCTCATAAATGTTCGATTCGTGATCAGGGATGCTTGAAACGTGCTCTCCAGTCGAATACTCGAATTCGAATTTTCGACCCCGTCACAATACTTTCCTTATGCATTATGTATATAAAGAAAGTAATAATTATTATTTCGGGCTTAATTAGGAGATTAGAATTGGCATCGATATTGAAAAGCCAATGAAACATCGTGACGACCTCACAGTAAGAAACAGCCAATGAAGATAAAACGGCGTATCTTTACCCGAGGCAAAAAAGATTCTGTGGAGAAAGAAAGTCAAAGAAGAAGCAGTTGTATTCATTCAGGCAGTACTCAAGTTATTCAGATAGTGTCGTGTCAATATCCAGAATATTATGAGACAATTAACGAAGTCGTATTAAGACGTTTGTAGAAGTCGTTATCAAACAGTTGTAGTTAGCAGAATGTGATTAGTGAGCAGTTAAATTATCAGTTATCAAAATGTGGCAGATAATTGAAATTATAAGATTTAAAGTGGTGTATCAAAAAGTTGAAGCTTGACTCCAAATTCAGAAGGAGAATCTGAACGTTGGTGATATCCATTCAGATAAACAGACCATCAAAAGGAGACCAAAATACAAAGGCATGTTGCGATCTTTATGTATATTAGGTCAATGTGTATTCGTTGGAATACGGTTTAAACGACTTGGTCTCATACAGATGCTTTCTCCTCCCTAAGCGATTTTATAATACATTTATATAATTGTAATTATAATAATAATAGAAGTGTGAATAAATGTTCATTTGTTTTAACAGTTAAACATGTATGTTTTAATGAGTAGTGTTTTTGATTTAATGATTATGGTAAGGGACTCATGCAAAGAATTAATGGTGGGTTTTGCGGCCATGCTAGCACATACTGGTTTAAATTCACGACTTCTTGAATTAATATTAAATAATTTAATTCACCACACTATCTTACAAGATCACAAAACAACCATCAGGTACAATAAAACAGCAATTAAATACACAATTAATTCACGAAATAGCAGAAACCCTTCTCAAAACACTGATGTAACTCACAATTCAATGTGACTCGTTTTTCATCCACACTGAACAATGACTCTGTTATATATTCTCCATAGAAATCTGAAAGTGCTCGTAAAATGAAACTTCTAGAAATAATGACGAAATTTCAGTAGTTTCCGAAACTCGCCAATAAACGTCATGTCAGCGATATTTCGTTAAATCTGACAGCAAGGTCACATAAATGTAACCAAGGTATGGCAAGCACATAGTAACGATGGTTGCCTGTCTGTAAGAATGTTTTCTCTTTGTGGGGAAACAAAGATCAGTGAAGCATTTTACATATTAATAACCCTATCCTCTCCATAAGACTGCAGGTCCTGAGGTATATGAACCAAATGTGGTTCATAATGTAAAGTTAATATGTAGATATGGACGACTTTTTGCATCATTAAAGATCATTTCTGATTTTGATAAATAACGGTATTTATTCTCTTTATTATGACGTAGGGTCCTTTCCAGTTGTGCTGTAGTTTCGGCGAAAATCCTTGTCGCAGACAAAGATGAAACAGTCACACTTTGGAATCGCCCTTTATTAGCATTGGAATTGTACCAGGCTTTTATTCTAACGGTAGCAATGTCGATCTTTTCGCGAAAGAAACAATGAACTTCTTCCAGCCGTGCCTGTAGGCTTTGAATATATTTATCAGGCGATGAAGGAGTATTGCAAGGTCGTCTAAATATCGGATTACACGGCAGTCGTAGGTCCCGGTCAAACAGCATTTTCGATAGCGAATTTCCGGTTTATTCGTAGACAGCACTTCTGTAGGACAGTAGGAACAAGAGAGATGATTAAGTATCGTTATATAAATTCCCTCTAAGAAGCTGTCAAATTGGGGATAAGGATAAGTAGTTCGAGTTTTATCCATTCGGGGTTGTTTGTATAGTCTAGTGAATATACTAGTGTTAAAGTTGTCCCTTGGTCAGAATATATGGGCGAGAAAGCCTCGTAACGATATGTCCAGTTCCAGGTTAGAACTGTATTGCTGATTGAAAATTCTTGATCGGGGTTTGCGTAAGAATCTGGGCAGTTTGTGAAATACGAGTTGTCCATTACTACTGAGATGTATGTATTATTGTTTGAAATCCATGGTAGTGGCTCAAAAATGTTGAGTGCAATTCTATCAAAATGAGGTCCAACATTGTAACACTGAAGGAGAATGTAATGCCAGAAATAAAAGAAATATTAATATTTATTCAAACGCGGAGTATAGTCGAAGGGTGCAGACAAGAAATCTACATTCCTGGCCAAAAGCTGGATTACGAAGAGGATTATGGATCGAGAGGAGACGAAAAGTATGCATTCCGGAGAGATGTGGCACGTGGACTGTCTAGGGAGAAAAAGTATATATATAACCACGGGAAGGAAAATGAGAGAACACATATATTGAGAGTGATGGAGATGAGAGATATTTAAGAGATAGCAATAATTGGTTTTCAGTTGGATTTTGTTTGAGTGCCTTGTACGGTGAACTGCTTGGAGGAGAACTTCAAAGTTACATTTTGTGATCCAGATGTGTAAATATGTATGGAGATTCTTATGCGTTAGACTCGGCATGTATGAAAAGACCTCATCAGGTACTGTACAATTAATGAGTATGTGAGGATTGTATAATTATCCGAAATTTTCAATTTAAATATTACATAAAATACTATGTTGATAATCCTCATATAGTTTACGGTACAGTGTGAGTCTAAAGAACAATCTCATACACAGATGTCAAGTACGAAATATGGAGTAACTTGACAATGAACTAGCTGTCAGCCGTACTTTTACGAGTGTGAAAGAGTAAATTTCGGTGTCCTTGTCAATATTGATGAACTTATGTATTTTCATATCAACCATGATGAACTCAATGTCTTAGCACTGTGATGAACTTTTGAAAGAGTAACTTTCGGTTTCCTTATCAATGAGGATGAACTTGTGTTGGTTTTCGCATCAACCATGATAAACTCAATTTCTTAGCATTGTGATGAACCTTTGGAAAAATAACTTTCGGGTTCTTTTCGCGGCAAAGTGAGAATGTAATGTCAGAAATAAAAACATATTAATATTTAATCAAACATTGGGGATAGTCGAAACGCGCAGACAAGAAGTCTGCATTCCTAGCCAAAAGTTTGCTTAAGAAGAGGATTATGGATCGAACGGAGACGAGAAGTCTGCGTTCCAGAGAGATGTGGCACGTGGACTGTCTGGGGGAGAAAAAGTATATATATAACCACGGGAAAGAAACGAAGAGAACACACATATTGAGAGTGATGGAAATGAGAGAGGTTTAAGAGCTAGAAGCAGTTGGTTTTCAGTTGGATTGTGTATGAGTGCCTTATACGGTGATCTGCTTAGAGGAGAACTTCAAAATTACATCTTGTGATCCAGATGATGAAATATGTATGGAGATTCTTATCCGTTTGACTCAGCATGTGTGAAAAGACCTCATCAGGTACTGTAGAATTAACGACTATGTGAGGATTGTACCATTATCCGAAGTTTACAATTTATGGTTAAATTGTCCCACCAAGTGTTCCAACCAATTATTACAAAGTCTGGCATTACTTCACGCTAATTACTTTTAATATGTGTCAGAAGAAGAATAGTAGTCTTTATATTCTTTGATATAATGATGTAAATTGATAATATGTAATTGAATAAAACTGAAGACCTTTTTAATTACCTTTCTATCTAACTTTTGGATTTCTGTAAGATTATTAATTATCCTGATTACAATTGTTAATTATCCTGATATGCTGAAATTAGGTGGGTTTTGCGACCACCAAAGTAATGTACTAAACTAAACTATTAATGGCTATAAGTTTATAAATCTAACTGCATTTTAGAGAGATACATGCAGATTTAAGAATTAAGTAAATTAAAGCCTTTAAAAGTTTAGTTTAGTACATTGCTTTGGTGGCCGTAAAACCCACCTAATTTTCGCATATCTGGATAATTAACAATTGTAGTAATCTTACAGAAATCTAAAATTTAGATCTAAAGGTAATTAGAAATGTCTTCAATTTTATTCAATTACATATTATCAATTTACATCATTATATCTAACAATATCAAGACTATTCTTCTTCTTCTGACATATATTAAAAGTAATTAGCGAGAAGTAATGCCAGATTTTGTAATAATTGATTGGAACACTTGGTGGGACAATTTAACCATAAATTGTAAATTTCGGATAATTATACAATCCTCACATAGTCATTAATTTTATAGTACCTGACGAGGTCTATTCACACATGTCGAGTCAAACACGTAAGAATGTCCATACATATTTCCACATCTGGATCACAAAATCTAATTTTGAAGTTTTCCTCCACGCAGCTCACCGTACAAGACACTCATACAAAATTCAACTGAAAACCAACTACTGCTAGCTCTTAAACCTCTCTTACCTCCATCACTCTCAATATGTGTGCTCTCTTCTTTTCCTTCCTGTGGTTATATATATACTTTTTCTCCCTCAGACAGTCCACGTGCCACACCTCACTGGAACGCAGACTTCTCGTCTCCGCTAGACCCATAATCCTCTTCTTAATCCGGCTTTTGGCTAACAATGCAGACTTCTTGTCTGCGCGCTTCGATTATCCCTCGTGTTATATAAAAATTATTAAGATATTAATATTTTTATTTCTAGCATTACAAAGTCCATGTGTTTTTTTCTTCCGTCTTTTCGGACAGTTGCATTCCAGGCATTCTTTGCACCACAGCTCAACATCTGACTTTGTATTGCACCAGAAGAAGCGTTCAGAAACTTTGTCCAGTGTCTTGCCTATACCAAAATGGCGTCCAGCAGAACTGACGTATATTTCTCTAAATACGCTGGACACTCTCGAAACGAGGGGTACACTCTGTTGCTCTCCTCATCTTCACTCTCCCATTTACTTTATACTAATCCGTTATCCTCGAGTGCAGAGAATTACTCCTGTAGAGAATATTTGAAATGTCCTCAATTCCTGACATTGGATAACTGTCCTTCGTTGTGGTGGAGTTGAGTCTTCTCTAGTCGACACAAAATAATGCAGAATCAACATCTTCTTCACTAAAACAATTAACGAGGCCGAATCACTTGATGATGGTTGAATCAAGTCGCTTTCCTGTATGTCTTTTAAAATCTCGTCGACTTCTTCCTTCTTATTGACTGGAAGTATTCGGGGAGTTTGTTTATTCAGAAACTGGTTATATGCGTCGATTTCACTGCATCCCATGTTTTTTGTCGCAACCGAGAAGTTTTCACCCAATTCAGAAATGAGGCTTTTTAAACACTTCCTTTACTTTAAGATTTAATTCTGCGAGATTGTTAAGATGGTATTTAAATGTTCAGAACTGCAGCTTCTTCCTTCCTTACAACCAACCATCAAGCTGGCACAGAGCGCCAACTGCTCCCCTTTCTGGATATTTTAGTTCGTTAGCTAATGTTTGCGATTTACGTTAGCTAATACTTGCGATTCACTTTAGCTAATGTTTGCGATTCACGTTAGCTGATGTTTGCGATCCACGTTAGCTAATGTTTGCGATATGCGTCTGGAACTGGCAGATGTTGCGATGCGAAGTTTCTTGCCTAGATTGACACGCCGTCAACTGCTAAGGGATTTATTTGGATAGCAAATTCATGCTAGCATCGAAAATATTATCGCAGAGGAATTCATTTAGGAAACGTGGTGTTGCGTGTAAGCTCCTAATTTAAATGCGCCCTACGCACGTATTTAGGGCGTATCGAAAAAGCTTATGTAGGGTTGTCAAATGATATTTTTGGCGTTTTACGCTTGCACAGAAGTCGAAAAGAGTATTTAAGGCGAATCGAAGAAGCTTATTTAAGTCGTATCAAATAACTTATTTAGGGCACATCAAACGGATTTATTTATGGCGTATCAAAAGAGGGTGTATCAAAATTAGAGTGTCCTGATTTAGGGTGTATTAAAAAAGTTTATTCAAGATGTGCGGAATATATATGGGCTTATTTAAGTCTTATTACTCCTGTATTACTGGCTGGAAGCAGCCACGCATATTATTGCTTAGAGGTTGACTATTCCTTTTGAAAAACTTAATGAATGAATTTCATTAATCCATGTATTAAATCCCGAGCAAAGGCGGATACATTTCTTTGTCAATTCAATGAAATTTAGTATAAATATTTTTTCATAACGAATAGAATCTCTGCTAGTTTTCTGCGATACATATTTATAGGAATTCCTCAATTTGAATAATTGTTTTCCTACAATATGGAAAGTTTTTTATCTGTATGACAAAGCGGAAATACAATCTATTGAAATAAATATACCTAAACAGAATCAGTAGGAAAAGTTATAAGTTGTTTACACACAATTTATTATTTAAAAACAGGATAAAGAAGAGATTTTAACTAGAAATGTATTTTCGTAATGCCTTTTTCGAAGACCAATTATAGCATTTGTTTTTATGGATATTTGTGCTGATAAAATGCTATGTAAATTCATTACAGAAACTGAAGTTGTAATTACATTCCTCTTTTGACGTAAGACAAATGGCACTTTCTTCTAATCACAGCCATTAATGCTGAAATTGCTGTGAGCTGAATTTTTCGTTTACACTGAAATATGTATAAAATTGGGGGAAAAAATGTTATTCTGAAATTTATCCTTTAATACTTTTATAAATCTCATATATAATAAAATATTTTATATTAAATAAAACATTAATATAAATTACTATGTTCATTTCGTAAAATGAAACTTGGAAATTGTTTTCAGACGTTCTTTAAAAATGAAAATTATATTTCATCATAGTAATTTTTATTAAAAAAACTGATGTGGGCAGCACATGATACTCAGTTAACAATACTCAATTGACAATACTCAATTCAAAATACTCAATTAACTTATACTTCGCGCAACTCTAGACAATCATCAATATTGACAGCATCCTCAATAAGCGATATAGTCCATATATTAAAACACTTTAATAAGTACTTCATCATCTAGTCGTCGTTTTCATTGATTTAGCGTCATTTTTATCAATTTGGTGATATTTTCATTAATTTTGCAACATTTAAAAAAGTCTCCAAGGAGGCGACATTCTACCAAATCTCGCCAAGCGTTATGGACGGAGAAATAAGTTATTCTTGTAGCATATAACTGACTATTGGCGTCCAAATACAAAAGTATTACCTAAAGTATCTTTTCTCATGAATGGAACAAGATAGATCCACGAGAATGATGTCACCCAATTTATCGCATGATATTGCTTATGAAAGTGAACATAGTTCAACAATAGGTAATATTTATTTTAATTTTACATGATTTTTTGATAATTTTTTTTGAAAAATGTACAATATCTAGAGAACGGTTCATGCTAGCGTTCTAAAATATATTTTAATCGTTTTCTAATGAAAAATTATATAAGAAATGACTGTTTACGTAACTTGATTAAAGGTTTTAATTTTGTGATGGTTTTTTCAAAATTTCACTCGAAAATCTAGGGGCGTTATGAACATGCGAATGTGTATAAAAACAATAGGCTTCTAGAATTCATGGATTGTCACTTTTGTACCAAATTTCTTTCGAATCTGTCCATTTGTTCGACAGTTATCGTCTCCACGGCCTCACTGACACACACACACACACATCCTTTAACTCACACACACACACACACACACATCATCTCAGAAACGTCTGACTCGTATTCAGGGATGCTTGAAACGTGTTCTCCCGTCGAAAACTTGAATTCAAATTTTTAACCAAGTCACAATACTTTCCTTATGTATTATAAATGTATATAAGGTATGTAAAAATGGTAAAAGTATTTTCTTTATATGGAATGGAAAGTTTTCGTTTCAATTATATATATATATATATATATATATATATATATATATATATATATACACTCATATCCAAAATTTAAGCATAGTTGCTGTTTATGTGAAAATTTCAGGAAATCTACATTGGAATAGAAGGACACGCGGTATGCGGGTGTAATAGGGTTATAGAAGAAAAAAAACGCAAAACGAAAATATTAATGAATTTTGTTATCCAAAGAAAAGGATTAAAAGAAAAAGGGTCACAATACGAGTGCCAATCTCGGTGAAACAGAAGGAATAAAACAATCTGATGCTGCAGTGTGGGGGGTAACTGCATGGGTAGAAACACATGCTTCACAACGATTCCCCATACTTTCGATGAGTGTTGGGATGAGTTGTGTGCTCAAAGAGTTTCAATCCTCACGGAGAGCAGTTTTCAATTTCGGGACGGAGATTGGTGGATAGCGGAGGGCTGCAAAATGTCTGCAGAGCATATCCCACATATGCTCTATTGGATTCAGATCAGGAGAGTTGGTAGGCCACTGCATGTGCTGCATACCTTCAGTTTGAAGGAAATCGTAGACCAAGGCCGCATGGTGAGGAGCGCGTTATAATCCATGAATATGAAATCAGGACCAACATCACCTCGAAACAATCGAACGGTGGGCTCAAGGACTTCGTCTCTGTACCTTTAACCGGTAACCGACCCATTGTCAAAGATGTGGAGGTCTGTGCGGCCGTCCATCATGATGCATGCCCAGGCCATGAGTACCCCAAACAAAAATCGATGATTTCCGTGATATTTCCCCAGTGAAAACGCGTTCCATGTTCCTTCCAGATCGTGGTACGACGAGAATCAGTGAACAGGCTAAACCTGGTCTCATCATTGAAAATGACATTACAACACTGTTGTCCACTCCACTGCCGATGTTCCAAACTCCACTGTAAACGTGCGCGTTTCTGTGCAGACGTCAAAGGAATCCAAACTATGGTCGTCTAGCATAGAGACCAACGTCTCTGAGTCTCCTGTAAACAGTTTGTTTCGAAACAGTGACTGCTCTGGTGGCTGTCAGGGCTGAACCCAGTTGTCTGGCAAAACGGTTCTTCTGACGTCGCGCATTTAACAACAAATATCGGTCTTGCTGAGCAGTTGCTACCCTTGGCCGACCTGGTACTGGTCATCTGGCAACTTCTCCAGTACTTTGGATGCAACCTCTGCCACAGTCTGGAGATCACACGCTAAGACACATTCAGAATTCGAGACGCTTCGGTTTGGGATCGACCGGATTCCAGCATTCCAGTATTTCGTCCCTTTAAAAACATGTCCAGTTGGCATCTTTGTGATATCTTTTCCCCTTTTTTATTGTTAACAACCTTCCATACCACAGCAATTGCGAAATTCTGCCTCAACTAACCATGCCGCTCGAAGCCATTTTATACTCATTCCGACGTGCGCAGGTTCTTTGCGCATGGCGACGTCTTCTGAACTGTTTTGCAGTCCCACAATTCTCCACAACTGATTGTGAATCATTGTATCCATATTAACTCCGAATTTTTCGCATTTTACGAATTGTGCTTAACTTTTGGACATGAGTGTATGTATAAGAATTACAATGCAAATTTTCGCACACATAAAATTATAAAATGAAGACCACCGCTTAGAAAATGACTGTTTTTTTTTCATTTATCGAATTCGAATGAGCCAACATCCTAAATGAAAAGCAAATACTATTGGAATAAAACTAAATTAAAACTGTGGTGGCGCCACCTAATTTGAAAACAGAAATGGATAAAGTTAGAAGGGGATAGAAAGCATTTTTACAGTTCACCAACCTCTAAACATTTATAGACAAGAAAAAAAAATCTGATGTGGGCAACACATGACTTTCTTTATATAATGCAATGATTTTACAACTTTTACAGTTAAAAAAATGTTATTCTTATAGTAGATACTCATATTCTTTCCAAGATATTGAATTTTCTTCAATTAGTCGTCATTTTCATTGATTTAGCGTCATTTTCATCTATTTGGTGAGATTTTTGCTAATTTGCCAACAATTTAAAATGCCGCCAAGTTGGTGGCATTCCGCCAAATTCGTCGCCAAAATATCGCCAAGCGTTATGGATGGAGAAATAAGTTATTCTTATAGCGGATAAATTACTATTGGCGTTCAAATACAAAAGTATTACTCAAAGTATCTTTTTTCATGAATGGAACGAACTGGCTCCACGAGAATGATGTCACCAAATTTATTGCCTGGTATTACATATGAAAAGTGAACATGTTTCTCAATAGGAAATATTTTTTTATTTTATGTGACTTTTTGATAATTTTTTTGAAAAATGTACAATGTCTCGAGAACGGTTCACGTTAGCGTTTTAAAATTTATGTCAATCGTTTTTTATTGAAAAAGTACATAGAAATGTCTATTTGCGTAACTTTATTAGTGGTTTTGATTTTTTGACGATTTTTTCAAAATTTCACTCGAAAATTTAAGGGGGGGGGGGGTTCTGAACATTCGATTGCGTATAAAAACAATAGACTTCCAGTGTTTACGGATTATGATTTTTGTACCAAATTTCGTTCGAATCGGTTCATTTGTTCGTAAGTTATCGTCTCCACAGACTCACTGACACACACACACAAACACATATACACACACACATACTTTCACACACACACAGACATCACTTCAAAAATGTTTAATTCATGATAAGGGATGCTTGAAACGTACTCTCCCGTCGAAATTTCGAATTCGAATTTTCGACCCCGTCACAATACTTTCCTTATACATTATGTATATAAGGAAAGCAAAAAATAACCTACATTTATAATGCAAGGGACTTTCAGTATGCAACGTTACACAGTACAGCCACAATCTACTTCTGCAGGTAACGTTACTGTTTATATCGAAGACCATTTTTATTACAATGGAAACACTCTGATAGTATCATCTTTTGCAAGAGTTAAATTTAAATATGATAAAAATATGTAAATAAAAACTTCTAGAACTTATCTATCTTTAAGTGGCGTCAAGAAGCGAACAGAGAAATGTTTTCGAACAACACATTATTTTCAATTTAAATTATTTAAAAGGTACCTATTGTCATTTTCAAATTTAAAGCCATAACGGAAACACTATTAAATGAAAGGAATGTAATAAAATTGTATGAATGAAACATTTACTCTTTTTAGATAAAGAGCCAGGCGATTTATATTTCGATGACGTCATTTCAATAAAGTTCATTTTTTTCGATGAAGGTTTAAGTTTTAAATATAATAATTATTGTAATACTGTAGTAATTTTAAAAATGTTACAGCTGAATGTATCGCATTTTAGAGATGTTTAAACAAAATTGATTGCAGTTGGAAAGTGTTTCATAATCAATGCTTTATGCATGATCTATCTTTCTTGTTTTTTATTCTTCTGTTAACCATTCTTGGTAAATATCTTGCCAATTGCATTCTGTTAATTTTAATATATTACTTTCCTTATATACATAATGTATAAGGAAAGTGTTGTGACGGGGTCGAAAATTCGAATTCGAGTTTTCGACGGGAGAGCACGTTTCAAGCACCCCTGATCACGAATCAAACATTTTTGAAGTAATGTCTGTGTGTATGTAGGTGTCTGTGTGTGTGTGTGTGTGTGTGTGTGTGTGAGTCTGTGGAGACGATAACTGACGAACGAATGGACCGATACGGACGAAATTTGGTATAGAAATCACAATCCATAAACACTGGAAGCCTGTTGTTTTTATACGCAATCGAATGTTCAGAACCCCCCTAAATTATCGAGTGAAATTTTTAAAAAATCGTCAAAAAATCAAAACCGCTAATTAAGTTACACAAATTGGCATTTCTTATGTAATTTTTCATTAGAAAACGATTGATATAAATTTTAGAACGCTAACATAAACCGTTCTTGAGATATTGCAAATTTTTCAAAAAAATTATCAAAAAGTTATATAAAATAAAAAAAAATATTTCCTATTGAGAAACATGTTCACTTTTCATATGTAATACCATGCGATAAATTTGGTGACATCATTCTCGTGGATCTACCTCGTTCCATTCATGAAAAAAGATACTTTGAGTAATACTTTTGTATTTGAACGCCAATAGTCATTTATCTGCTGTAAGGACAACTTATTTCTTCGGCCATAACGCTTGGCGAGATTTTGGCGACAAATTTGGCGGAATGTCGCCAACTTGGCGACTTTTTGAAATGTTGCCAAATTAACGAAAATCTCGCCAAATGGATAAAAATGACGCTAAATCAATGAAAATGACGACTAATTGTCGAAAATTCATTATCTTGGAAAGAATATAAGTATTTACTATAAGAAAAACCTATTACTTTCCTTATATATATAATGTATGAGGAAAGTATTGTGACGCGGTCGAAAATTCGAATTCGAGTTTTCGACGGGAGAGCACGTTTCAAGCATCCTTGATCACGAATCAAACATTTTGAAATGATGTCTGTGTGTGTGTGTGTGTGTGTTAAAGTATGTGTGTGTGTGTGTGTATGTTTGTGTGTGTGTCAGTGAGACTGTGGAGACGATAACTGACGAACGAATTGACCGATTCGAACGAAATTTGGTACAAAAATCACAATTCGTAAACACTGGAAGCCTATTGTTTTTATATGCAATGGAATTTTCAGAACCCCCCTAAATTTTCAAGTGAAATTTTGAAAAAATCGTCAAAAAAATCAAAACCACTAATAAAGTTAAGCAAATAGACATTTCTTATGTAATTTGTCATTAGAAAACGATTGACGTAACTTTTAAAACGCTAACATGAACCGTTCTCGAGATATTGCGCATTTTTCAAAACAATTATCAAAAATCATATAAAATAAAAAAAAAATATTTTCTATTGAGAAACATGTTCACTTTTCATATGTAATACCATGCGATAAATTGGGTGACATCATTCTCGTGGAACTAGCTCGTTCCATTCATGAAAAAAGATACTTTGAGCAATACTTTTATATTTGAACGCCAGTAGTCATTTATCTGCTGTAAGAATAACTTATTTCTTTGTGCATAACGCTTGGCGAGATTTTGGCGACGAATTTGGCGGAATGTTACCAAATAAACAAAAAGCTCGCCAAATGGATAAAAATGACGCTAAATCAATGGAAATGACGACTAATTGAAGAAATTTCAATATCTTGGAAAGAATGTAAATATCTACTATAAGAATAACATTTTTTTTAAACTGTAAAATTAGTAAATTCATTGCATTATATAAGGAAAGCCATTTGTTGCCCACATCAGATTTATTTATGTAATAATCTTGGCATCATTCGAATAGTTCAAAATTGTATCTTTTCCAGATATCATTTTCCTGAAATCCATTAACCTTTTGCTTACGGGTGAGACAGCGCCCATCCCAAGCGAAGAACCTCTCAAGACAGGTATTTAACATACCCAGTCGCAAACAGTTCGATCCCTTTTTTGACATTGACGTCCATGGACGCTAATGCCTGCAAAAGGGGATCGAACTGTTTGGGATAGATACCTGTATTTTTGAGAGATTCTTCTTTTTGGATGATCGCTGTCCCACCCGTAAGCAAAAGGTTAAAAATACTACGCAAAAATGCTCGGTCACAGATGAAAAAAGCTTTTTTCTTTCCTTGCAATACATGGTAATGTATAGGAAAAGTATTGGAATCATGCCGAAAATCGCAACTCGAGTTTTCGACGAATCTACACGTTTCGAGACCTCTAGAATACATTATAACCTATACATTACACTACGTATATAGGGAAAGCAAAATATATGTTTATTATATTCAACTAGATGTATAATTAGCAAGTGGCTTCGACGCAATATAAATATATTTGGCGCTGATGAAAAGAAATCTTGCCGGGCAGGCAATATTCGAAATGCATACCTCATCAAATGTAGCTGAAAGGAATTATAAGATACCGCAAAAATAGAATGCCAAGAATAAGTACAGACGGAATAATAAGAAATGTGCCCAAGCGATAGATTTTGCACACGTATATGACTGATTTTTACATGTAAAAATCTGATGTGGGCAGCACATGATTTTCCTTATATAATGCAATGAATTTACTGCTTTTACAGTAAACAAAATAGATTATTTTTATAGTAGATATTTATATTCTTTCCAACATATTGAATTTTCGTCAACGAGTCGTCATTTTCATTGATTTAGCGTCACTTTTATCCATTTGGCGAGTTTTTCGTTAATTTAGCAACATTTAAAAAAGTCGCCAAATTGGCGACATTCAACCAAATTCATCGCCAAAGTCTCGCCAAGCGTTATGGACGGAGAAATAAGTTATTCTTACACCAGATAAATGACTAATGGCTTTCAAATACAACAGTATTACTCAAAGTATAATTTTTTATGAATGGAACAAGCTAGATCTACGAGAATGATGTCACCAAATTTATCGCATGGTATTACATATGAAAAATGAACTTGTTTCTTAATAGGAAATATTTTTTATTTTATTTTATATGATTTTTTGATAATTTTTTTGAAAAATGTGCAATATCTCGAAAACGGTTCATGTTAGCGTTCTAAAATTTGTCAATCGTTTTCTAATGAAAAATTACATAAGAAATGTCAATTTGCGTAACTTTATTAAAGGTTTTGATTTTTTGACGATTTTTTCAAAATTTCACTGGAAAATTTATGGGAGTTCTGAACATTCGATTGCGTATAAAAACAATAAGCTTCCAGTGTTTACGGATTGCAATTTGTGTACCAAATGTCGTTTCAATCGGTCCATTCGTTGTTCGTTAGTTATCGTCTCCGCAGACTCACTGACACACGCACACGCATATACTTTTACACACACAGACATCACTTCAAAAATGTTCGATTCGTGATCAGAGATGCTTGAAACGTGCTCTCCAGTCGAAAACTCGAATTCAAATTTCCGACCCAGTCACAATACTTTCCTTATACATTATTGTATAAGGAAAGTAAAAAACTGTAGTTAAGTTTGTTTCAATTCTGGTTGAATACGTTGCTTAAGTTTTCCTTAACTTTTTTGGTACAATGTTAACTTAAAGCCAAATTGCTGATTTTGCACGTAAAATGTTTTAATTTTCTCTGATTTAACCATTATGCAAAATAGTGAAATTGATTGAAATAGAAAAGAATATTAAAATCGGAGCAAAGTGAGATACATTTCATGCTATCAGCCTCTCCCTGGGGGTTTCCAAATTCAGGTGTGTGTTTTTTTTACCCCTCCCTGCAATACATGGATAGGGATTGTATGGATATTATGTCGAAAATCGTAACTCCTGTTTTTGGCAGATCTGCACGTTTAGAGCACGCTTGAATCCGAGCAAATCATTTTCATCAAGACAACTGCGTGTATTTGTGTGTGTGTGTGTTTTATTAGTGAGACGTCTGTGCAATGTATGTATCCACTCTAGCTCAAATACTAATTGACCAATTCTCACAAAATTTGATCGATAAGTCATTTGTGGGTTACTTTGATGTTGTATGATTTCGGTATAATAAAATAAAAATTTCCATTTTTGCGAAATATCCCTAAAATATCGTCACACTCTAAAATGAAACTGTGTATGCTCATATGCATTAAATGCTTGTTTTGCGCATAATTTGTGACGATAAAAATAATAAAGTCAACCTCATAGTACTAGATTTAACCGCTCTCCAGATATTTTAGTTTTTTTTAACACTTTACAACAAAGTTGAAAAGTGTTTTTGACTTTGTTCATTCTGTCTGTCTGTCTGTCTGTCTGTCCGTTAGCACGATAACTGCCGTAAAAATGACTTAATCAAAATGAAATTTTAGTATGTTGTTCAAACGGTCTGTAGGACCTATGGGAATATAAATGAATAATATCACCCAATTAGTTTTGGATTGAATCCGGGTTGAAAAAATGAAATACATTGAGCCCTATGGGACATAATTTTTCAAACATTTTTGTAAGCGGATTTAAAATTCACAAATTGCTTCGAAAATTTTAGATAATATTCAAATTATTCCATAAAATATATAAAAAAAAATTCAGCGAAATATATTCAGTAGTTTTTTAAATAAAAATTAAAATAATAATTACACCTCTTATATGAAACGATCACGTGACTATGATATGAAACGATCACATGACCCACTTCAAAATGATATATGGCATCCATCTTCTTTCAAAATCGTGATTTTTTAAAGTTCTTTTTAATTCATATTGAGTGCTGTATCCGTCCTAAAACTACTTTATTTTTGTTTAAATTCTGTGCATCTACATACTGAAACAACGCAATGACAATATATTTGAGTTTAAATGCTCATCTAAATTTGATTATTTCTACAACTAAGCCCATTTTTCACCTATGTAAAATGTAAACAGCAAAATATGTAGAATGAGTTGTATTAGAATTCCTGTATTCTTTTAACACAAAATAATTTAGTCCATGGAGTCTGCATGGCTGATATGAATGAAATATTAATTGATTTTATAAAGAGAAGGACGATTTTTTTCGATGAAGTTTTAAGCATAGAGTTTAATTATTTGTAGCTCCATGGTCTTAAATAAAATGTTTAAATAAAATAAATTATTATAGTATTGTGATGAATGAAATGAATGGGAGAAACTTATGAATAAATCATGTTTTTATAGAGAGATCCAGGCGTGCTATTTTTTCTATGACGTCATTTGAATGAATTTCAGTTGTTTTCGATGAAGTTTTCAAATAGAATAAATTATCGTAGTATTATGATAGTTTTTAAAATATTACCATGGAATGTATTGCATTTTAGAGATATTTAAACCAGGCAATTTATATTTCAATGCCGTCATTTGTATGAAGTTCATTTTTTTCAATGAAGGTTTAAGTTTTCAAATATAATAAATCAATGTAGTATTGTGATAAGTTTTAAAATATTTCCGAGTGTATTGCATTTTCGACTTTTTTTAAATGAAATTGCATTGAATTTGGAAAGTGTCATAATCAATGCTTTAAGCATGATTGATCTTTCTTGTTTCTTTTTACATTTTGCCACTTCACGTGTGAAAATACTCCTACTTGCCAAATGAAAATAAAAATTGAATTAATACTTCAAATTCAGTGTCTTTTCCAATGATTATCCTTGTTAATAAGTGGAATGAAACTAAATTTGATGAATTATGTAAGGGAGTTGATTACATTAGAGAGAGTTCCACCTTATTCTACATTTGTTTGCATGGCGTTATTTTCCTTCAGTGTTGACGTCATTACCCATATGTATTGGTAATAACGCCAAATCGCAATTTTTTACAAATATCAACAGAAAACTTTATGTGTCAGTTGAAATGATGTTCTGGTTTGTATACATCGTCAATAATACTCTCTGTTAAATCGTATATTCGTTATCGAAAATGATTCTAAAATCTACCCATGAAAAGTAGTAGACCATGTGAGGTCTAAATAACCTTTCGATTATTATTTCCCTCAGTTTTCATTATAATTTATGTCTACTTTAAGCTAACAATTCTGGCTAGTTCGGTTGGATAGACCAATCACCGAGCTAAGTAACATTTCTACGATTCTGAGGTAGAACAGGATAAAGTTTCGGATCGCGAATAAGATAGAGGATTATAAGGATTCAAAGGGGATTCGTTAAAAGATGCTTTAAGGATAAGATTGAGTAAAATAGAAGATTAAAGGTATTCAAAGGGCATTCATTGAAGGGTGCTTTAAGGATAAGATTGAGTTAAAAAGGGGGTTTGCAGCCTTGTGGAAGGAAAAGCTAGATGGTAATATGAAACCTGATGGATACCACCATGACTAGAAGGGTTTAGTATCCTAGGTTAGCCGAAATAAGATGAGAGGCAAGAGAAAAGTTTTAAGTAAACATAGAAGCTTTGTAACTTGCTTACGGTCTAAGCTTAATATCACCAGGCCCGTAAAAGTACATTATATTATATATTTGTACATTATATTATATATAGCCTAGTGGAAGGAAAAGCTAGATGGTAATATGAACCCTGATGGATACCACCATGACTAGAAGGGTTTAGTATCCTAGGTTAGTCGAAATAAGATGAGAGGCAAGAGAAAAGTTTTAGGTAAGCATAGAAGCTTTGTAACTTGTCTACGGTTTAAGCTTAATATCACCAGGCCCTCGGCCATCCAAAAAGCTGCTCTAAGTCCTCGGACGAGTCGGGCGGTCTCCAGGCCCGTTAAAGTACATTATATTATATATTTGTACATTATATTATATATAGCCTAGTGGAAGGAAAAGCTACATGGTAATATGAACCCTTATGGATACCACCAAGACTAGAAGGGTTTAGTATCCTAGGTTAGCCGAAATAAGATGAAAGGCAAGAGAAAAGTTTTAAGTAAGCATAGAAGCTTTGTAACTTGTCTACGGTTTAAGCTTAATATCACCAGGCCCGTAAAAGTACATTATATTATATATTTGTGTTTCTATGTGGGATGTGCAATACTGGTTGTGGTATATGTCTCCAGTTTATTTAAACAGCCAGCTGCTGTACTAAGTACACAATAAATGTAGTTTGATTAAGTAAGTGCATACATGTGTTATTGCCATGTGCCGAAAGATCCTGTATCTCAAGTAATGTAGATTTGAGTTATGTCACTTACGTCGTCGGAATTACTTATGCGTACTTGTTAACAGAAACAAGTATCAGTAATATAAGTCTAATAATCCGTACAATAGAGTGCCAAATAAGGACCATTGAGTTGACATATAGCCTTATAGAGGGAATAGACTTACAATGACCCCTGAAATGAAGATAAGGCGAATATAGGTCTCTACAACCATTAACGTGGCGTTATGAGCCCAGGACACTTTACATGTTAAACTTTTTTTGTTTTTGAAATAGAAAACTTTTTTTCTGTTTTCCGTAAATACCGAAGCTCTCTATTGACAGAAATGTCCCGACTTTCAGCTGGAGTGACTACTATGTATCATTTATTTGGACAAAGGATAATTTCTTTTGCCTTCGAAACCAGTTAATGCCTTTATATATTTATGTTATGGTGTTTTAATTAAAAACTGCTTAATTTACAGTCAATTACTAATATTCAAAATAAATTATGATCATAAACTAGAATAAATTAAAATAATGAAATAGAAATAATTAACGCGATATCTAACAATAAATTGAAACATTAAAATGGAACAAAACTAAGCATTAAAATTCAAATAATCCAAACCAAAACGTACTTGAAATCAGTTTTCCCATGGCATTATATTCAGTTAAGAACCAAACATTCTTTTAAAATAACAACACATCACATGTGGGTGTAAATATATGTTTCATCTATTTGTACTTCTACTGGATGCATAATTGGCAATAAAGAAAAATTCTGAGAACTTCTGTACAATGTAGAAACATTTGGTGTTGCAGAAAAGAAATCTGGTCACGAAGGCAATATTGGAAATGGTGATATTGGTGTCATCAAAATAAGCAGCAGAAGGGAATTATATATATTCGCAAATAAAGAATACCAAATGAAAAGGAGTATTACTACCAAAGGAATAATAAGAATTGTATGGAAAATATAGAATGAGTATTTTATACACATGTATGAGTGATTATGTATTAAAAGATCTGATGTGGGCAACACACGACTTTTTCTACATAATGCTAGTATTTTACTTCTTTTAATGCGAAATAACAATAGACTGGACAAGATGCACGGCACAATATTTTTAACGTTGAAAAGTATATTGACATTTGGCGCTTTTTTTATGGAAACATGTAAAAAAATCTGATGTGGGCAACACATGACTTTCCTTATATAATGTAATGAATTTACTACTTTTTCAGTAAAAAAATAGGTTTTTCTTATAGTAGATACTAATATTATTTACAAGATATTGAATTTTCGACAATGAGTCATCATTTTCATTAATTTAGCATCATTTTAATCCATTTTGGCGAGATTTTCGTTAATTTGGCAACATTTCAAAATGTCGCCAAGTTGGCTACATTCCGCCAAATTCGTCGCCAAAATCTCGCCAAGCGTTATGCATTAAGAAATAAGTTATTCTTACAGCAGATAAATGACTACTGGCGTTCAAATACAAAAGTATTACTCAAAGTATCTTTTTTCATGAATGGAACGAGCTAGATCCACGAGAATGATGTCACCCAATTTATCGCATGGTATTACATATGAAAAGTGAACATGTTTCTCAATAGGAAATTTTTTTTTATATGACTTTTTGATAATTTTTTTAAAAAATGTACAATATCTCGAAAACGGTTCATGTTAGCGTTCTAAAATTTATGTCAATCGTTTTCTAATGAAAAATTACATAAGAAATATCTATTTGCGCAACTTTATTAGTGGTTTTGATTTTTTGACGATTTTTTCAAAATTCCACTCGAAAATTTAGGGAGGTTCTGAACATTCGATTGCGTATAAAATCAATAGGCTTCCAGTGATTACGGATTGTAATTTTTGTACCAAATGTCGTTCGAATCGGTCCATTCGTTCGTGAGATGTCGTCTCCACAGTCTCACTGACACAAACACACACACACACACATACTTTCACACACACACATACTTTCACACACACACACACAGACAGACAGACATCACCTCAAAAGTTTTTGATTCGTGATCAGGGATGCTTGAAACGTGTTCTTCCGTCGAAAACTCTAATTCGAATTTTCGACCCTGCCACAATACTTCCTTATACATTATTGTATATAAGGAAAGTAATATATCAGCCCTGAATTCATCAGCGCTGAATCACTCTACTATTTCTACTGAACCTACAAAATATTAGATATCCACAGGGTACACAAGTTACTTATCTTACCATAAGTTATCTTGTGTATTATAATTTTATTTTACTGTAACAATGACATACGATATATAATAAAATAACGTCACCTTTTGGCATTTGTGTGTTGTGTCTTCCGTCATCTTTAGTCAATGAAAGAACATTTTGACGAAAGATCCCTTCTGTTTGAAAAGAAGTTATTAATTTCGTTATGACAATGATTGATATTGTCAATAAACTTTCCCATCATGCAGCACTGACAGAACTATGAACTATAAAGCTTTGATCAAGCATTCATAGACTGTCTCGTGGAAGAAAAATATAGTCTAGCTTAATCTTTTGTATTTGTGATTGATAATGGTAAACAATTGATTTACTGACGTGTGGTACGCTCTTTGGAACAGTTTGAAGCAGTTATAATCTTGCAATAAATGTTATAATGTTGCGCTATTAATTAGTTTTCTTTTATATAACTATAATACATAGCTATGTAAAGGACATGTGTTTTTCCCTTTTCTTAATAAGGCAGAAAATTATATTTGCAAATCCCCCATTGCATGTAACAGCATTCATGGACCAGTTTTGCACTTATTCTGCAGTCGTCAGCATGTAATAACCGTTATCAGAAGTGGCGTCAAAAAAAAAAAGAAAGAAAAACGTGCAGTATGCCACAACTTTGCTAACTTCTATGGTAACAGACAATTTCAGTCCTTCACACGGAGCCGACAATTCACATACAATTCAGCTCACGCTACACAATTTCTTGCTGCCACTTCAGATAACGGCTATTCCATGCTGACGAGCGCGTAATCAGCGCGAAACCGGTCCATGTGTGCTATTAATTTCATTGGGAGTTTCTTTACGAATTTTCTTGGAAGTCACTTACAGGCGGATTTTGTGATTCAGTATGTTGTTCAATTATAATTAATAAACAAATTTTAGTATGTTGTTCAGACGGTATGTAGGACCTATGGGAATATAAATTAATAATATCACCCAATTAGTTTTGGATTGAACCCGGGTTGAAAAAATGAAATACATTGAGCCCTATAGGACCCAATTTTTCAAACATTTTTTAAGCGGATTTGAAATTCACAAATTGCTTCGAAAATTTTAGGTAATATTCAAATTGTTACATAAAATATATTAAAAAAAATCAGCGAAATATATTCAGTAGTTTTTAAATAAAAATTAAAATAATAATGACACCTCTTATATGAAGCGATCACGTGACCATGATATGAAAAGATCACGTGACCCACTTCAAAATGATATATGGCATCCATCTTGTCGCAAAATCGTGATTTTTAAAGTACTTTTTAATTCATAGTGAGTGTTGTATCCGTCCTAAAACCAGTTTATTTTCGCTTAAATTCTGTGCATCTACATACTGAAACAACGCAATTACAATATATTTGAGTTTAAATGCTCATTCAAATTTGATTATTTCTACAACGAAGCCTATTTTTTACCTATGTAAAATGTAAAGAGCAAAATATGTAGAATGAGTTGTATTATAATTGCTGTATTTCTTTAACACAAAATCATTTAGTTCATGGAGTCTGCGTAGCTGAAATTAATGAAATATTCATTGATTCTACAAACAGAAGGACGATTTGTTGAAACAACGCAATTACAATATATTTGAGTTTAAATGCTCATTCAAATTTGATTATTTCTACAACGAAGCCTATTTTTTACCTATGTAAAATGTAAAGAGCAAAATATGTAGAATGAGTTGTATTATAATTGCTGTATTTCTTTAACACAAAATCATTTAGTTCATGGAGTCTGCGTAGCTGAAATTAATGAAATATTCATTGATTCTACAAACAGAAGGACGATTTGTTTCGATGAAGTTTTACGCATGGAGTTTAATTACTTGTAGCTCCATGGTCTTAATTTTTAAGTAAAATAAATTATTATAGTATTGTGATGAATGACATGAATGGGAAATTATTTATGAATGAAATTATGCTTTTATAGAGAGAGCCAGGCGTGTTATTTTTTCTATGACGTCATTTAAATGCATTTCAGTTGTTTTCGATGAAGTTTTCAAATATAATAAATTATCGTAGTATTATGATAATTCTAAATTATTACCGTTGAATGTATCACATTTTAGAGATGTTTAAACCAGGCAATTTATATTTCAATGCCGTCATTTGAATGAAGTTCATTATTTTCGATAAAGGTTTAAGTTTTCAAATATGATAAATTAATGTAGTATTGTGATAAGTTTTAAAATATTTCCGAGGAATATATTGCATTTTAGCCATGTTTAAATAAAATTGCATTGAAGTTGGAAAGTGTTTCATAATCAATGCTTTAAGCATGATTGATCTTTCTTGTTTAAAGCTTAGTAAAGCTAATTAATTATATCAAGGCTTGATACACCAAGGTGCATGGGTGCACTGTGCTGATGGAAATAAAATTGTGCATCTAATATTTTTTTCTGCAGGGTGCCGGCAGTACATCTAAATTTTTAAATTCGTTAAAATTTGCCGGAGATTATGGTTTATCGTGACAAAAGATTCTTAGCAAAGCGCAAAGTTGCATCAATTTTACTTAGCAGCTGATTGATTTTACTTTGTTTTTCAACATAAAATCTACTATACTAGGCAAAATTATAATCGCAATTACATGCGTAAAATCAATTATTATTAATCTGGACACCGAATCAAAAATTGCTGAAAAAGAAAATTATCACAACACTTTAATGAAATGTGCATCGGTTCCTATGAAAATAATTGCCAAGTTATCAAGTTTATCATGATATAATGGATTCTAGAAGCGTTATACTGTACTTTTTAAACAAATCCATTCAAATGTAACGTTGCGAAAGAAACAGACAAACTTCATTTTGAATTTTGTTAAATTTTAGGTAAATAAAGATATTAGATAGATAAAGATATTACAAAATAAAGCAAAATAGTGTAAAATAGGAATTAGTAGGCAAAAGAAAGACTACTTATGGTCCCCATATATATAAAAGATGTTGACTAAGCTAATATAAAGACCGAAATAGGAAATAAGAAGAAATATAAAGAAGAAATATATGCGATGAAAATTTGAGATGGAAGCAAAACAAATAATGAACAAGAACGATCAATCATGCATAAAGCATTGATTATGAAACACTTTCCCACTTCAATGCAATTTTATATAAACATCTCTAAAATGCGATACATTCCTCGGTACTATTTTTTAAATTATCACACTACTACAGTAATTTATTATATTTGAAAACTTAAAACATCATCGAAAAAAATGAACTTCATTCAAATGACGCATTGAAATATAAATTGCCTGGTTTAAACATATCTAAAATGCAATTCATTCCTCGATAACATTTTTAAAATTATGATATTACTACAATAAGTTATTATATTTGAAAACTTTATCAAAAAAATGAACTTTATTCAAATGACATCATCGAAATATAAATCGTCTCTCTACAAAAGCAGCATTTCATTCATTAATATTTTTCCAATATTTTCATTCATCACAGTACTATAATAAGTTATTTTATTTAAAAACTTAAAACCATGGAGGTACAAGTAATTTAGGTCTATGCTTAAAACTTCATCGAAAAAATCATCTGGTTGGTTCGCTGTGTAAAATCAATGAATGTTTCATTCATCTCAGCTATATTGCAGACTCCATGAGCTAAATAATTTTACGTTAAAGAATTACAGCAATTCTAATACAACTCATTCTACATATTTTGCTGTTTACATTTTACATAGGTGAAAAATAGGCTTAGTTGTAGAAATAATCAAATTTGGGATGAGCATTTAAACACAAATATATTGTCATTGCGTTGTTTCAGTATGTAGATGCACAGAATTTAACAAAAATAAAGCGGTTTTAGGACGGATACAACACTAAATATGAATTAAAAAGAACTTAAAAAAATCACGATTTTGATAAAATCACGATTTTGATTCAAGATACATGCCATGTTTTATTTTGAAGTGAGTCACGTGATCTCTTCATATAATTGTCACGTGATCTCTCCATATGAAGGGTGTAATTATTATTTTAATATTTATTTAAAAAACTACTGAATATATTTTGCTGAATTTTTTTTTATATATTTTATTGTTTTATTTCCTAAAACTTTGGAAGCAATTTGTTATTATTTTGTTGCTAAATTCTTTTGCGTTAAAAAAATACAGCTATATCTATACAACTCATCCTACATATTTTGCTGTTTACATTTTACATAAGTGAAAAATAGGCTTCGTTGTAGAAATAATCAAATTTGGATGAGCATTTAAACTCATATATATTGTAATTGCGTTGATTTAGTATGTAGATGCACAGAATTTAAACCGAAATACAGTGGTTTTAGGACGGATACAACACTCAATATGAAATAAAAAGAACTTTAGAAATCACGATTTTGAGACAAGATGGATGCCATATATCATTTTGAAGTGGATCACGTGATACTTTCATATCATGGTCACGTGATCGTTTCATATAAGGGGTGTTATTATTATTTTAATTTTTATTTAAAAAACTACTGAATATATTTTTTTTATATATTTTATGGAACAATTTGAATATTACCTAAAAATTTCGAAGCAATTTGTGAATTTTAAATCCGCTTAAAAAATGTTTGAAAAATTAGGTCCCATAGGGCTCAATGTATTTCATTTTTTCAACCCGGGTTCAATCCAAAACTAATTGGGTGATATTATTCATTTATATTCCCATAGGTCCTACAGACCGTCTGAACAACATACTAAAATTTCAGTTTGATTAAGTCATTTTTACGGCAGTTATCGTGCTAACGGACAGACAGATAGACAGACAGACAGACAGACAGACAGACAGACAGAATGAGCAAAGTCATAAACACTTTTCAACTTTGTTGTAAAGTGTTAATAACTGAAGTTATCAACTTCTAAATGTCTTCAAGTTAACCTCATTTAAAACAGCTTCGTTTATAGTCCCAATTAATCTAATTTTTTGAAAAATGTAATTTATTCTGAATCTTAAATAGTATGCACATTTTTTTAAATACTCCTTATTTTATTAGTGTCCAAAAATTTCACTTAGCAGACGAAAAATAGATGAGTAAAATTTAAATATAAGAATATCCGTCAGCAGAAATTAAATTAATGGACAAATATATTAATGTATTATTAATCTATTATTAATCTATTATCAAGAATAAATTAATCTAGTCCCCTTTGCTTCATAATTTATGAAAACTCTCAAGACTTAGAAATAATGTCAAATTGAAACAAGTTAAATAATAAGCTACAGAAAGTCACGTGATTTTATTATATCCTATTACAACAATCAACTACATTTAATCGAAGTATATGACTTTTAGTTAACCATAAAAGAACAGATGATTTAGGGTTATGTCACACGAGAGTTGTCGCCCGTCTGTTTTGGGGACGCTGCGTGCTGGTGGTAAAATAATGCCTAAAGAATTTCACGCGGAAAAGTCCGCGTTCTCGTGTGACATATTCCAGGTATTCTTTTACTCCCAGCACATAGCAACGTCCCGAAAACCGGGCGGAAAACAGCGCTCGTGCGTCATAGCCCTAAACTCTATACAAATAAAATTGAAAGTCTGTCTGTCTGTCTGTCTATCTGCTTGTCCCATCATCATGGGAGAACGGCTGAACCAAATTTAATGAAATTTTGTGGGTAGCCTTGAAATAGCAACACTTATAATTTAGTCCATGTTTCGAGTTTCTACGATCCGTGGTTCTCGAGATATTAGTGAAAAGCGAAACTTTCGTCTGTCTCATCATCACGGGAGAACGGCTGAAACGAATTTAATGAAATTTTGTGAGTAGCTTTAAAATAGCCCCCCTTAATATTAGTCCAAGTTTCGAGTTTCAAAGACCAGGGGTTCTCGAGATATGGAAACCAAATGGAAACCAAACTTTTTTCTAAGAGTTCTATTCTCTAACTCCCTGGTTCCTCCAAATGAAAAGGTTGGAAATCGCTTGTTTAAAACATGAAAGTGAATTAAAACTTTATCTCTGAGTTTGGCATGAGAATTTTGCGCTAATTCGTCATTTTCTGAAAGCATGAATTATTTGAAACATGAATTTAAATGGAAATCTATCACCATAGTTTATTTTTCGCATGCTTTTACTCAACAATGAAAAATATTAAGAAATCAAAATGGTAATTTAATTATTAACATTTTATGAGAAAGATTCTATCTTATATCATGTCGCTCAGTAACGCAATTAAATTAAATGTGTTTGTTAATGTTTATTATTATTTTTTCGATTTGAATAATAAATAAACCGATATAAAAATATATCTTATAAATGAACGGTTTGATTTTTCTTTTAATAATATTAATTACGGACTGCATATATCACTTTCATTTAATTTGGCAAAGAGTTTTCAAGCTTATATAATGGGTTTAGCTGATAAGCTCATATACTGTGTTTAGCCAATAAATTCATTTAGCCGATTGTTGAAACAGAAAAAGAGTAGAACTGGTATATCTTCTAATACAATTTCAGTGTTTTTATTTAGTATATACAAACGGGATCAGGATGTTTTATTCAGAACTGCATATTCAGAGCTACGAATTTGGAGAGATATTGCTAACTTGAAAACTTTTCTTAAACGTTGCCAAATTGTCGGAAATGTCACAAATTGTTAAAAACGACGCAAATCAGAGAAATTAAATTTGTTTTGTTGGAAGAGAGCACTGAAATGATGCTTCAGTAACATTTGTCTGTCAGTCCAAAACTCCTACTTAGTAACTCATTTAGCGAATTTTTAAAATATCACTAAATTGATGAAAATGTTTGTAAATCCATAAAAATATCTTGAAATCGATAAAATTGAGCTAAATAAATGAAATGAATTGCGTTTTGTTAGGGGATAGTATTGTGATGATGTTTCGTCAATTTGTCGCCAAGTGGGGCTATCAGTTCTACAAACCTACTTGGCAATAAATTTGGCCATTTTTACTTTCCCTGCAATACATGGTAATGTATAGGGAAAGTATTAGAATCATGTCGAAAATCGCAACTCGAGTTTTCGACGGATCTACACGTTTCGAGACCTCTAGAATACGAAAAACTATTTTTAGCGTGACATCTGTGTGTGTGTCTGTGAGTCTGTGTGTCTGTGTGTCTGTGAGTCTGTGTGTCTGTGTGTCTGTGAGTCTGTGTGTCTGTGTGTCTGTGAGTCTGTGTGTCTGTGTGTCTGTCTGTGTATCTGTCTGTCTGTCTGTCTGACTGTGCAGATTTTGTATCCACTCTAACTAAAAAATTAATTGACCGAATTTCATGAAATTTGGTAGAAAGTCACTTGTGGGCGAGTCTGATGCTGATTAGTTTTGGGTATAATTCGGGGTAAAAGAACCCGCCTTTTTTTGCGAAAAGGCCCGCAAAAGCTTGTATCCACTCTTTCTGAAAATCTAATGAAACGGATTTCAAAAAATTTGGTAGATAAGTTGCTTGTGGGTAATCCTGGTGCTGATTAGATTTTAGTACGATTCGAAAAAAAATAACCTGCATTTTTTTGCAAAATGGCTCGCAAAAATCGACAAAATATAAAATAAAAATTACGTATGCTGAAATATATCCATTAAATGTTTGTTTTATACGTAATTTTTAACGAGGAAAAGAATAAGACCAACCCCATTACACTAGGACTAGCCGTTCTCGAAATACTTTAGTTTTTTCGTATTTTCTCTACGCCATCTTTGAAAATAAGTCCAGTTATCAAATGAGAACGAAAATTGAATTAAAAGTGAATTAAATTTAATTAAAATAAAGAGAACGTGAATATAAGTCTGCAGCGAAAGTCATGTGCTGCCCACATCAGATTTTTACTTACCCTGCAATACACGGTAATGTATAGGGAAAGTATTGGAATCATGTCGAAAATCGCAACTCGAGTTTTCGACGGATCTACACGTTTCAAGTCGTCTAGAATACGAAAACGCCATTTTTAGCCTGACGTCTGTGTGTGTGTCTGTGTGTCTTTCTGTCTGTCTGACTGTGCAGATTTTGTATCCACTCTGACTAAAAAACTAATGAATTGAATTTCATAAAATTTGGTAGGTAAGTCACTTGTGGGCTAATCTAGTGCTGATTAGTTTTGGGTACGATTCGGAATAAAGGAATCCGCCCTTTTTTTGCGAAATGGCCCTTCAAAAGCTTGTTTCCACTGTAGCTGAAAAACTTCTGGACCGAATTTCACAAAACTCGGTAGATAAGTCACTTGTGAGTGGCTTTGATGTTAATTAGATTTTGGTACGATTCGGAAAAAAATAACCTGCCTTTTTTTGCAAAATGCCCCGCAAAAATCGCAAAATTCAAAAATAATTTACATTTTAGTTTTTTCGTATTTTCTCTACGCCATCTTTGAAAATAAGTCCAGTTATCAAATGAGAACGAAAATTGAATTAAAAGTGAATTAAATTTAATTAAAATAAAGAGAACGTGATATAAGTCTACAGTGAAAGTCATGTGCTGCCCACATCAGATTGTTAGTTCTTTCGCCCTTACTTCTTTCGCCGTTGGCAACAACCTGTCCCTGCTTATGTCACGTTTTCAGTTTGTGCATTAGTCACCGATCTTTCTCACACGAGTGAAAGTTTCTGTATATCTTAACAAATAAGGCTTTTTTTTGCCTTCTAAAGCTGCTGATAGTATTAATTATGTGTTTTATACTGTTTTTAAGGTAATTATTTTAGTTGTATATAGTTCCTGTTTTTAACATAATGTATCTATACATACACTTTGATAACGGTATGTGTATACGTTTCTAAATTATCGTGTCCGCCTCTCACAGACACACACACTCACACATACAGACGGACATTCCCAAAAATGTTCAAAATGGGTTCGGGATATTTTTACACGTGCTCATATATCAAAATCTTGAAATTTTCGGGAAAACATTACTATCTCCATACATGTTACATATTTTAATCCATCATAGGCTCAATATTATGTATCTCCATGCTGAATGTAAAAGGTTATCGCCCATACCTGAACTAAATCAATGAAATTCATAATACATCCTGTTATTCATTTTACGCTATTACTCCGTAATGGAGGTTATTCTTTATGTAAGAACTTACATGGAAACGGATGGATGAAAAATGACCCCAAAGCGTTCCAAAGAATATATAAGTTCTGCTTGAGAGAGAAATGATATAGAAAAGTTTATAAATAGCGCACAATATTCCCGGACATCATTTATGCAAAAGGATCTATAACAAAGATAAAATGAAGCACTTCTTTGATAAATCATTCAAACATGATGCTCTTTAAGATGCAGCTGGATAAAGTGCTCTATAAATGCATATATAAATATCTGGATTGCTACTTTATGCACGTTATGGTTAAATATTTTCTAAAATAGAATATCGAATATAACCAAGTCATACAAGTATCATTCACTTTATAAAAATTATCTAATTAGTTTTAGTCATTCCAGACCATCCGCTCCACGGCAATCTAGAAGAAAGATCTCAAAATGTGTTTGATCGCATATACCTAAGACCTACTTTTTTACGTCGTGCATTCCTAAAATCTACTTTTTTATGTCGTATACCTCTAAAAACTGATTTTTTACAACACATACTCCTAAAAATTACTTGTTTACTTCGCGTACCTCTAAAAGATATTTTGTTACGTTGCATATAACTGTGGTAACGACATTAGCAGAATTTCTTTTTTAATTTTTTGTTTTAAACGGGTGTTCTTGTAAAATACTATTCATATAATCATAAGATTGTCGTGGTCATGATAATGTCATTTAAAAATACAAATTAATATTTGGTATTTTTAAATTAATTTTCTCTCTGTTTTCTATAAATATAAAAATTGGCTTAGGACACAATATAAAAAGACAATATTCAATTTTCTTGGTGAAGTCCCTGGAGTACGCGTACCACACTTCAGAGACTACTGATCTAGAACACCTAATTTTTGCGCACTGAAGAGAACCTGACGGAGACAAATTTTCAATTTTCTTCCCCATGGGGCAAAAACCGGGGGTTTAAAGCCCTTCCCCTGTTGTTGAAATTCCCCCTAGAAGATTGCATCTTTGCACACTTCTAGAATCACGCACAGATCAAAATCTAATGGATCCAAATTTTCGATTCCCGTCCCCGCGGTAGTCAAAAAATAGGGGGTTTCGAAAAGTCTTTAGTAGGGCCCCGAAGCGCCCATAAATATAGAATTCTAAATATTTGCAGTTAAAGTTTCTATAAAATAGAACCTGTGTCGAATTTTTGAATTCCTCCCCCCGGGGCCAGAAAAAATAGTATTCATATAATCATAAGAAAGTGCGAAAAGTCATTCCAGATTGACCAGAAGCCCTCACCTCACCCCTGTGAACTAGAAGTCTAAAACTTTTCACATTTATAGAATCGATTACGAAACAAAAGATAAAGTAAAATAAAACGTATTAAAAAAGTAGCAAATTAGTTCTTTAAGAGTTTTATTAAGAGTATAAAATATATATAGTATTCAGGAAAAATAGTATTCATATAATCATAAAATATAGTATTCATATAATCATAAGAAGGTGCGAAAAGTCATTCCAGATCGACCAGAAGCCCTCACCTCACCCCTGTGAACTAGAAGTCTAAAACTTTTCACATTTATAGAATCGATTACGAAACAAAAGATAAAGTAAAATAAAACGTATTAAAAAAGTAGCAAATTAGTTCTTTAAGAGTTTTATTAAGAGTATAAAATATATATAGTATTCAGGAAAAATAGTATTCATATAATCATAAAATATAGTATTCATATAATCATAAGAAGGTGCGAAAAGTCATTCCAGATCGACCAGAAGCCCTCACCTCACCCCTGTGAACTAGAAGTCTAAAACTTTTCACATTTATAGAATCGATTACGAAACAAAAGATAAAGTAAAATAAAACGTATTAAAAAAGTAGCAAATTAGTTCTTTAAGAGTTTTATTAAGAGTATAAAATATATATAGTATTCAGGAAAAATAGTATTCATATAATCATAAAATATAGTATTCATATAATCATAAGAAGGTGCGAAAAGTCATTCCAGATCGACCAGAAGCCCTCACCTCACCCCTGTGAACTAGAAGTCTAAAACTTTTCACATTTATAGAATCGATTACGAAACAAAAGATAAAGTAAAATAAAACGTATTAAAAAAGGAGCAAATTAGTTCTTTAAGAGTTTTATTAAGAGTATAAAATATATATAGTATTCAGGAAAAATAGTATTCATATAATCATAAAATATAGTATTCATATAATCATAAGAAGGTGCGAAAAGTCATTCCAGATCGACCAGAAGCCCTCACCTCACCCCTGTGAACTAGAAGTCTAAAACTTTTCACATTTATAGAATCGATTACGAAACAAAAGATAAAGTAAAATAAAACGTATTAAAAAAGGAGCAAATTAGTTCTTTAAGAGTTTTATTAAGAGTATAAAATATATATAGTATTCAGGAAAAATAGTATTCATATAATCATAAAATATAGTATTCATATAATCATAAGAAGGTGCGAAAAGTCATTCCAGATCGACCAAAAGCCCTCACCTCACCCCTGTGAACTAGAAGTCTAAAACTTTTCACATTTATAGAATCGATTACGAAACAAAAGATAAAGTAAAATAAAACGTATTAAAAAAGTAACAAATTAGTTCTTTAAGAGTTTTAAGAGTATAAAATATATATAGTATTCAGGAAAAATAGTATTCATATAATCATAAAATATAGTATTCATATAATCATAAGAAGGTGCGAAAAGTTATTCCAGATCGACCAGAAGCCCTCACCTCACCCCTGTGAACTAGAAGTCTAAAACTTTTCACATTTATAGAATCGATTACGAAACAAAAGATAAAGTAAAATAAAACGTATTAAAAAAGTAACAAATTAGTTCTTTAAGAGTTTTATTAAGAGTATAAAATATATATAGTATTCAGGAAAAATAGTATTCATATAATCATAAAATATAGTATTCATATAATCATAAGAAGGTGCGAAAAGTCATTCCAGATCGACCAGAAGCCCTCACCTCACCCCTGTGAACTAGAAGTCTAAAACTTTTCCCATTTATAGAATCGATTACGAAACAAAAGATAAAGTAAAATAAAACGTATTAAAAAAGTAGCAAATTAGTTCTTTAAGAGTTTTATTAAGAGTATAAAATATATATAGTATTCAGGAAAAATAGTATTCATATAATCATAAAATATAGTATTCATATAGTAATCATAAAATACAGTATTCATATAATCATAAAACATAGTCAATCATAAGAAGGTGCGAAAAGTCATTCCAGATCGACCAGAAGCCCTCACCTCACCCCTGCGAACTAGAAGTCTAAAACTTTTCACATTTATAGAATCGATTACGAAACAAAAGATAAAATAAAATGAAACGTATTAAAAAAGTAGCAAATTAATTCTTTAAGAGTTTTATTAAGAGTATTCTTTAAGAGTTCCTGTCCTTGAAAAGCTTAAATATCAATAAAACGCATATTATCTGCTGTAATTCGTATTACCCTGTTCTTTTGGATCGAGGTCATTCATTATGCATGACCTTACAAAGAAGCAGATGGATGAAAAATGACCCTAAGGAATTCCAAAAAGATATGCGTCCTGCGAGGGAGAGATATGATGTAGAACACTTGAAATAGCGTTCAAATATTCTCTTGCATCGTTTAGACAAAGAGATACATACCAAGATAAAGTGAAGCATCACTTTACTAAATCATTCAGATAGGATGATTTTTAAGAGATAGCAGAATAAATTACTCAAAATGCATATAAGTAGCTGTATTGCTATTAGTGTCTCTATATAATATAGGGAATGTATTATGACGGAATCGAAAATTCGAATTTGAAGTTTCGACGAAGCATCCCTAAACTAGAATAAATGCTTTTAGGAGATGTCTCTCTCTCCCTCTGTGTATATATATGTATGTATTTTAATGTGTTTGTATGTATATTAGTATATAGGTATGTATATATGTTAGTATGTGTGTATGTATGTATATCCGTATGTATGCGTGTGTATATATATTATTGTGTGTTTCTGCGAGTCTGTAGATGAAATATATCTCGAATAAATAAAGCTTTTTGAAAATAATTTGGTATGAATATTATAATCAACAAATATTGAACCCTGTAGATTGTAAACGTCATGGAATGTTTGAATGAACCCCCCAATTTTCAAATGAATTAAAAATTTTATTATAAAATCAGGACTTTAAATAATGATAAATAAATAATCATTTCATACATAATTTTAAATCTGAAAATGAATGGCACAAACTTTTGAAAGCTAGTTCGAAGCATTCTCAAGATATTGCTAGATTTGCGAATAGATTTTGTGAGGTCTACATAACCTTCGGTTATTATTTCCCTCAGTTACGTTATAATTTTTGTTTGACTTTATATTAACAACTTCTGACTAGTTCGGTTATGCAAGCCAATCACCGAGCCAAGTAACATTCTGCGGTCTTCCGCATCAATAAGATAAGATTCGGATAGTGAGTGTGAGAGTTAGTTCAGTCGAAAGTAGGCTGTTGGAAGTTCATTTGGAAAGAAGTTGGAAGTCGCTAAGAGTCGAGTCGCTGTGTGAGTACAAAAGAGTTGTTAGGTGTCCAAGGTGTAGGTCACTAGTAGGGGTGCATCCCGGGCATGACTGACTTCTTTTTGTTTTCTGGTTCTACGCATGTGATGTCACAGGAGAAGCAAACGCGCGCATTTTGTTCTCGGGCTCTCTGAAGAAAACGAGAATATCTTTGGATGTCATTAAGAAAGATATAAACAGCACAATTAAAACTCTGGGCAGGTTGTTTACATCTGAATATTGCCACTTCAAAAATAACAAACAATTTTCAGCTGCAATTATGGGAGAACTTACTGTGTTTTGGCAACAACTCTCAAAGTCCGTGGGGTAACGAATGACAAAATGCTAAGCTCGACGACATCAGGTTGACAACTTCTTGATTGTTTGCCGAGCTCATAGCCCAACCTTATAGTTGAAGGCCCAAACCACACGACCAACCCAAGGGTTTTCGGTAGCAAAGTGTGTGGCCGGGAAAGGCCCAACCTTATAGTAAATAACCTTAACCTAACTTGGTATAACTATGATCGGGAGGATCTAAACCACTAGTTAGTCAGAATAAAATTTAGATATTCTAAGAAGTTGGGTAAGTATCGACGATTTATTGCTTTTCCACTGATTACGTATAGTTATATTACCAAGCCTGGTCAAAATTCACTTTTAATCTGCTTTTGTTAAACAGCTTTTGTTTTGTTTGTTGCTTCTCCTTGATGTTTTTCTGAAAGAAATCAGAAAAACATCAAGTCTGTAAATAATGGTAAATGTAACAGAGATACTTTCAGCAGATAATTTTCCATGGTCTGGCTGACCGTTAGGAGTCCTGCCCCGAAAAAGAAAAAGAATGAAACAAGCAGTTAGGTGATCAAACACTCAAAAAGTTGGCAGATACAAAAATGCATTTTTCGGTAAAATAAATGTTCTTAGCTTCCTGTAAATAATTCTTTTCGGTGTTTATTTTTATTTTTTGTGTGTGTGTCTGATTAAGGGTCATATAAATAAACAGTCAATGCAGAAGTAATTTTTCAATAGAAAACGACTGTTATACAAACTTCAGAATGATCGTATGAACCGTTTTTAAGATGTTAACCGCACGATTAGCGAGTGATTCTTTTAAAAATCAGGCCTTTCAATACTGTTAAATAAATAATTATTTCATTCATAACTTTTCATTATAAAACGAATGGCACAAACTTTAGAACGGCAACACGAACCGTTCTCGAGATATTGTGCATTTTCCTAATAAAGTTAGCAAACAAATACTAGCTAACTAAACCATATTATGTTTTGTTGTCACGCAATCAGCGATAATTAAAAGTTTAAGAGCTTCTTTAAAAAGAGACCAGATTGGTTACCGAATGCGGCTAGTTTTAATAATAGTATGGAAAACATTAGTTTGTTTTTACATTGGTCTGAAAAAGTGAAAATTATTTCGTGATTGCATCTCTCTGATTCCTTACGTATTTGCTTTCATACAACTATAGTTTATTTAATTATGTTAAAGAGGAAATTAATTCTCACATTAAAATAGTTTGCTGAACATAACGTAACATTGAAAAAACATCAAGTATCTGCTCTACCTAACCTTAATGGATCTTCCTTACAAAGGAAAATCTAATTAAACTATTATACAGAACTTAAGACTAAAAGATAAAGAATCTTTCAGAGTAAATTAATTAAAGTTTAGAATGTAGGCATTTTAAAAATTAGATGTAATGATATCTTCTTTCGTTACAATAACACTTCAGATAAATAGCATGTCTTTGTTAAGATGTGGGCCGATTTTAAAACGTATTTCTTGGAGTTCATTATGATTTATACTGAGAGGTCGAAATATTTAAACAAAATAATTTGAAATTCTTATTTTTCTCAGAGGAAATTTATAGTTTCTGAATTATCTTTAAAATTTTGTATTACTGAGAGCCTTTCTATAATAAGAAGTGTTAGTCATATAAATCAATTAACATTTACCTTGTCAATTAAAAATTGATCATTACAAATTTCTTACCAATACGAACTACCATATGTTAATCAATATAAACATGTGTATTAAATTAATTACCGAAAGACCATTAAAATTACGTAATAAAAATAATAATAATAAATCATTAATGGCTAATCAGAGCTGGATAAGTTATCATCGGTTTGATATACCTTCTGCCCCTATTACACAAAAGTACTCTTCAGTGATCGATTTGAACTTTTTTAAAACTTTTTATATCAATAACAATTCTAACAACCTAACTAACGATTTGACTATGATATCATATACCTCGGAGTTATGGCTATCCTTTTGCTACGTTGTATTTCACGTTTATATTTTATACATTCCATCTCCAGCTCTAATTTACTTCTCTTTTATCACATTAGGTGGCGCCACCATACTGGTTGCTATAGTTTCGCCGTTTGGATTCTCGGCGTTTAGTTCCAAACTGGCTCAAAACAGTCGGCTGATTTCATTACTTTCCCTATATACATAATATAATGTATAGGAAAAGTATTATAACAGGGTCAAAAATGTGCATTTGAGTTTTCGACGGAAGAACACGTTTCAAGCAACCCTGAACTCAAATCGAACGTTTTAAGATGATGACTTATCCCACGCTAGATAGTATCCTGCGGTACAATCCCGCGCGCAAGCGTTACGGGGAGCCACACGAAGGATACGTACTTCCGCCCAAAGCATAGTTTTGCAACTGCTCTCTCTAACCACTTATACTATTGACTTCTAGCTAATCACGTTCCTATCCCTGACATCTGGGAACTCGCGGAGAACCTCCTCCACTTACCTATCCACCTCTTATCCTGTCCACCTCTTCATCTCAAGCTCAAGGCTCTGCGCCTCTCTACTCCTCTTATCTTTCTTTCCTCAGTAGGTGCCTATTTGGGTCCCTACTCTTTCCCTTTCTGAAGACTCGGAGAAGGTCCCGACTTCTGCCCCCCCCCCCAAGCCCATTCTCCATGTAAACTCTGTAATTTTATGAAACTCGCTTTCTCTTATCTTTTCCTTTCCACTCGAAGTTTAAATTCGTGTCCTCTCCTAGGCACTTCACTGAACCCTGTCCTTAAGATCCTTGAGAAGATGATGGACTTGGTATCTCATGAATGAATGGGACGTTTTAAACATAGTTTGTTACGATTATTGGAATTACAATCTATCAGAAATCTGGATTTTAAACGTAATCGAATGCTCGGAAGCCCCCACCCAATTTTTGACTTAAATATAAAAGAATCACAACCTGCAATAATATTACATAAATAACCATTTCTTAGGTAATTTTTTTACTAAAAAATAAATGACAAAAACTGTATAATGCTAGCTGGAACAGTTCTTGAAATATTGAACACTTTTACATCAACTTATAAAATAAATTACATAAGTAAAATGATTATCTATTGTAAAAATCACTTCGCACATTCAATATTATGAGAGAAATTTCTTAAGGTCACACTCATGGACTTAGTTCGTCCCATTCACACTTTTTTAATTATTGTCCAGGACATCCAGCTAAGGTACAGAGCAATTACAAGAAATTGCTGTTACAAATAATTATGTTGTTACAAATACAAGAGATTGCAGTCAAACGTTCTTTTGTTTGGAAATTCAGAGAAAATAGAGTAATTATGAAAAAATTATTTGCGAATTAAAATCTATTAAGTCACTTATGTCCCTCTGCGAAATTTTCTGCCACAAATGGTGCAATTAGTCAGTAATTCAGTGGTATTCCGAGAAGGCTGCACAATTGCCGTCCTATCATGTCCTAAACGTGTTCTATTAGTAATAGGTCTGGGGATCTGAATAGCCATGGGGGATATTAAATCCTTGAAAACATTGTTGAAAAAATCATTTAGTATGTGGTCGAGCACTGTCTTGTTGATGAATGAAACCTGAGCGACTTAACAGCATAGGCAGAACAATGGGCTGAAAAATATCGACGACATCCAAGTTAGCCGTCGCATTGGATTGCAGCACTAGAGGAGATCGGTTGTCTCCGCCAAAGTGTCACACCATGTGTGATTGCCACACGACAACAAATGCAGACTCGGAGCGTTAACCAGCCCTCCTCCACACACGTGTGAGGACCTTCCCGGTCGTCCAAATAGTTGTTCCAGTCCTCTGGATGAGTCGGACGGCCTGGGGTTTCCACACACGTGTGAGGTGGTTATCAGCACTGAGAGAAAAGTGGAATTTGTCGATAAAGCTAACATGCTTCCAATCGGACACTGTCCAGACTGACAGAGCTCGGCTCCAATCCAGACGGCTCTGCCTATATTGAGGGATCAATATTAGGCAGTAATTGACGTCGACAATAGCACCTACTGGCAGTCGCCTCCGAATAGTATCTCTTAATACAGGACCCATGAAGGATAGCAAATGCCTTCGAGTAGTTAATAGCGACGGCATTGGTGTGAATGTGGCTTTTTTCTAACTGCACGATCCTCTCGAGTAGTTGTCTATCTGGGGTATGCTGAGCCTCTGCAACATTTACACGCGTCTTATCTAATCCACTGTTGCCAACACCGAGTGACTACTTTATCAGTCCGACCAAAATGGCGACTGATGCATCTGTTGGACCATCCAGCTTCCCTTACGCCTATGATGAGCTCTCTAAATCGATCAATTGTTTGTAGCGCCGTCGAGAATGTTCCAAAGGCATATCTGTACACAACTTACAGTGTCAAAGCAGAAAATCCAGTTCCAATTGCCCATGAGTGAGGTCACTGGTCATTTTAAAGGCTGCACCATCCGTCATTCTGATAAGTGTTGCATGAGCCCTATAGCATCATTGGCGCGGAAAGTTTGATCATTAGCATAAATTTTCAAACGACATTTGAATGCCGAGTTTCGGTGCTGTAGCTAAACTTTTCATGGGTGCATATATCGTTTTGACGCCAGAGTGTATTATACAGCATATTGAAAAAAATAGAATGATATATTTTATATTTTCCTAAAATTAGAAAACCGATAAATGAAACACACTTCGTAAAATAAACAGATGTTTTCCCATCTCAAAAAGTATCTGTCATTTTACTTTTGAACATCTGCCCGAAATAAAACTGATTTTGAAGTCGATATTTTTACGGATTTTCGAATTTAAAAATTCATATCTTTGAGACTAATTCAAATTTTAAAAAAGAATTCACTGAGGTACATCGTATGGGGAGTTGAAGTACATCTGTAGTGAATTTCGTCGTTGTTCGATCTTTCGATTCTCCCCTACAGACACACAGGCATACGGATACACAAACACCTTCTTTTATTATGTTATTATGTTAGATTGAAAATTTCTTTTTGTACTATCTTCTGTTAGGAGATGATCAGAGTGTACATAAAATGTTCATTAATATCTCAATCATTATACCCCTTTTTCTATCTTAAAAAAATGCTCATTAATATTTCAATCATTATACTCCTTTTTCTATCTTAAAAAATGTTCACTAGTATCTCAATCATTATACCCCTTTTCCTATCTTAAAAACTGTTCATTAATATATTAATCATCATACCCCTTTTTCTATCTTAAGAAAAATGTTCATTAATATCTCAATCATTATACCCCTTTTTCTATCTTAAAAAAATGCTCATTAATATTTCAATCATTATACTCCTTTTTCTATCTTAAAAAATGTTCACTAGTATCTCAATCATTATACCCCTTTTCCTATCTTAAAAACTGTTCATTAATATATTAATCATCATACCCCTTTTTCTATCTTAAGAAAAATGTTCATTAATACCTCAATCATTATACCCCTTTTTCTATCTTAAAAAATTTTTCATTAACTCTATCCTGCCTACTTTTACTACCATTCTGCTACAAAAAGAAATGCAAACACAGTTATTTACTTCTCGTCTGTTACAAGTATTGAAAACAGATAAATAGAAAAAAAGTCATCTAAGACTGAGTATCTGTTTGCATATCTCCCAGTAACAAAACTTTTAACTTTTTGCAATTCTTTTTCTTCAAATAAAATGCAACAAAAGCTTAATTTCGATAGTACTCAGAGAAGCGCAAATTTGTTTGGGTGCATTTAAGAAAAAAAGTCCCTCAATAATTTTATATCCTGAAGCGAGTATTTCTAATTAGAAATATAACAGAATTGTTTTGATGAAGCAAGTTAAAAATCTTATTATTATTATGTTTTTTTTAACAAATGTCATATTCATTTTGGAGTATTATTTAAATGAAAAAAAAATCTAGCTATTTTGTAACTCAGTTCAAAGGTTTGCTATATTAAGATATACTCGTTTTTAATGTTCATTTACACTGAAAATTAGCAACATTGTAGTTTAACTCGAGTCCCTCATACAAGACACAAGTTTTAAGTAGCTTTAATTTATTTTTTTCTTTTAGGAGGGGGGGGGGGCAAAAAAATTTGAAAAATTTACATCGTTGATTGAAATAATCACAATGATACTATGTTACCCATCCTTTTCAATGACTAGGAAAAACCTTTCGATTGATACCAAGTTTAACAATATACTCCCTGGAGAGGATAATGTTTTGTAAATTTTGAATTCCGTCATACAACGGGCATACCTTCTTGTATATAAGAAATGCTCCTCTCTCTGTTTGTCTGTAATACTTGATGATACATTTGGCGAATAAGCAAGCAAAATATTGCTAAATTTACAATATTTTGCCCCAGATTGACTAAAATTTCGTCAAAATTGAAATATAACACCAAGTTAACGAAAATGATGCCAAATTGATAAATTGACCATTAAAATATTTTAATATGTGGATTATATTGCATTACTGTTTGAAGATTTTATCAATATTGATAATTGCCAAGTTAGAGTTGCGTAAAATGCAAGTTATTCGGTACTTCGAAATAGTTTTACATGTAAGAGGCAGGAAAAGACTAGATATCCTAAAATTTATTTCTGGCACTGACTGGGGGGCAGACGCATTTACTCTCAGATCTACTTATGTCTCTCTTATAAGGGATATTTTGGAATATGGGTCAGAGGTTTATTCCTGTGCCTCATCTACCAACTTACTAAAGCTGGAGCGTGTCCAGTTGAGTGCATCCCGCTTAATTACTGGCCTTTGTAACAGCTGCCCAGGTGAAATAGCTCTTTATGAAAGTGATCTACAATCACTGAACCTGAGGGATAAAGTTAAACTGACAAAATACTTCAATAAACTATACAGTTATGGTACTCACAATCGTACCTCTGTGTTTCTTCAGGAGTGGACAGGGAATCAGAGATTTGAAAAAACAGCCCATTCTTTGGCTTACTTGATGGGCTATACTGAAACTAGTGTTGAAGCACACTCTCTGAAACTTTCTATCAGTCACTTGGAGAGACTTCCCAGAGTTCATTTTAAAACAGACCTTGTCTCTTCTGCCATCAAAAGGACAGATTTACAATCACTTGTTTACATTCTGTAATCACTTGTTTACATTCTGCAATCACTTGCTCTTACAATCACTTGTTTACATTCTGCATCTGTGGCACGAAGAAATGTAAAGGGAAACTTACAGTTAACATTAATTGTTATTAATCATTAAAAACATGGCCGTTGATCTCATAAAGTGAAATTAACATTTAAACGTACATTGCTCGTTGTTGTGCCGCAATAAACCCTCCAATTATTTTTACCTTTTGTGTAAGTCCTGAAAATAATTCATTAATCATTATAAAAAGACTTGCCTATTTAACTTTAACAATAATATTTATTTACAACATCAATTTATCACTAACAACAATTTATCATAATTATCGACTATCACTTAATTACTCTAGTAATGGGAGATATGTGACCAGCAAAATTAGATTTCGATAATGTCTATGACCTGGGGAAATGAGCACATACCTTACAGTTTAGACTTGGGCTCATCATTTCGCTTGCATGGGTCTTAGTGCTGAAATACGGCCATAACTCTATGGTGTGTGGCTCCTACTCGTACTTTTCACTTCGACTGATACTTTATATCTGCAACTACTAGGTCATGGTCGCTTCGCTCCTTTTGTCAAACTCTTTTCACCAACACTTCGTAGGAAACTTCTCGCAACCACATTTTTGTGTCAGACTTGCTTCTGCAACATTTTGTATCAGAGTTACTTCTGCAACATTTCGTATCGGAGTGACTTGTGGTTCCTTCGGCGGGGGAGGGGAGGTAGCTCCGCCCTTCTTCCCATTGGTGCTCATTGGTTCTTCTGAACCCAATGGCATCACTTGACATTTATCAAGGCCCTTCTCAGCCCCTTTGGCCTGGAACACCCAAATTCATTGCATTTGACCTAAAAGTTCACGTTGTTGTAAACTCTGGCGCCAGCTAGACTAAAATCTTTGTTAGCCGTTCTATGCACCATAAATATTGCAATAAAAATGCCTCATGTGAGGACATATTCTGGCCTCACAGCATCCATTAAAATTAGGCTTCGTTGAAGAAATAATCAAAATTTGATGATCATTTAAACTCAAACCTATTGTAATTCCGTTGGCGCAGAATATAAATGCACAGAAAATACCCAAAAATAAAACTGTTTTAAGACGGATGCAATAAGAAAATAAATTTAATAGAACTTTAAAAAACACGATTTTTACTTTGGGAAAAAAAGATGGATGCCATATTTTATTTTGAAGTGGATCACGTGATTTCTTTACATTATATGGGTGTCATTATTATTTTAATTTTTATCGAGCATATTTTGATGAATTTTTTTATATATATTTTATGAGATAATTTGAATATTTCCTAAAATTTTCGAAGTAATTTGGGAATTTTAATTCCGCTTCAAAACTGTTTAAAAAATTAGGTCCCATACGGTTCAATGCATTTTATTTTTTCAACCGGTATTCAGTCCGAAACTAATTGGGTGATGCTATTCGTTTACATTCCCATATGTCCCACAGACCGTCTCAACAACATATTAAAATTCCATTTTGATAAAGTAATTTTTATGGCAGTTATCGTGCGACGGACAAACAGACAGACAGAAAAAAAGAATGAACAAAGTCATAAATACTTTTCAATTATGTTGTAAAATGTTAAAAAGGACAGAGTTTCGGTTTTACAAACAGAACATTTATTAAACAAATAATTGCATGGAAAAATATATATAAAAACATTGTAGTTCATTTAAATAAAACTGCGAAAGTAAAAAAAAATACGCAACATTCGAATACAATATTTAAAAGTCTGTATTCTACGATTGTTCGTATTTCTGGTGTCCATACGTTTGAACTTTTACTGCATTTTCATTTATTTTATACAATAATGATTGCCATCAGTATTTAAATTTTCAGGAAGATACATAAATACTTAAAATCATTGAAAAATGAGTATTAATATCATTTAGTTTACAAAAATGTATTTATATTTTTCTTTAAAATAGTTTGCTAATAGCACAGAAAAAATATATCCTCTAAAAACTATGTATTTGTCGAAATTTGAGAATATATATCTTCAAACCATTAAATAAACTTTATAGGAAAACAGAAATCGGCAGAAAAAAGCGAGGCTGTGAAGTTATTAATTGTTACTTTCTAAAAATATTAAAATATTGTTCCTGTTATGAAGAAAATAGTTGCAAGCTTCATGTCATAATGTCATATGTTTAAAGAAAAAAAATACATCTGCTAGCAAATTTGCAAGCTAAGCAAAAATAATAAGAAACATACCATTAAAAGTTTATCATTATTCTGAAAAATTAGTATGCTTACTTCTATTTATAAAAAAGTATACAAAATGTTTTACGCACGTGTTTCGATTTTTTTATAGTCGCCGCTCATTATTTTTAATTCTCTTTTGTTTCTTTCAGTAAGATAAAAATGTTTCTCAAACTGTTGACTTAAATAACTTAAAAATAAAAATACTCTGTTAAGACAGTATAAGACAATTGCATAACTCAATCAATCAACCAGTTTCAAAGGTGTAAAAGATCTGAAACTTGACTTCCATGACACTGCATAAATCATTCAAGTGTTTGTGATTTTTATTTTTATTGTTTCGTTACATTTCATTGTTGTCCATGGACGGCAATGTCTGCAAAGGAGGATCGAACTGTTTGGGATAGGGTATGTCAAATACCTGTCTTTTGGGGAAGTTTTTCGTTTGGAATAGACTCTGTCCCACCCGTAAGCAAAAGGTTAAAGAAAATATAACTTATGATGAAAACTGGGGGAAATAATAATCGAAAGGTTATTTAAACCTCACAAACGTCATGTATACGTGATGTGTAAAATGCATTATTTTTTCTCGTACTGAGTATCAAATCAAGTTAAATGTTTTCTCTAAGATTAAAGGTTTTATGAGGTACATAAATTAATAATGCCAAACATTGCTTCTGCAGAAATTATATATAAATAATAATATTTCTTCTTTTTATAAACCGTTATGTTTGCAATAATCTCCTAAAGTGCTGAATTATAAAATACAATTTCATAGACAATATTTTAATATACAAAATAACTTTTAATTACTTTATTTATCATCAATAAAATGGAACATAGTGAAATATTGATTTGATCAAACAATGTAGCAGAAGTTACTGTGAAAACAAAATGTTGCTATGGATAATATTCTTAAAACAGACAAACATATTTTACTACATATTTACCTGCACACATTGCAAGATTAACAAACAGTGAGAAACTATTAAAGAGAAGCTGGAGAAAATTTCGAAAGTTGAATTAAAAGTTTAAAATAAAGCCAAACTCTTTTGATAAATGAAAATAAAATAAAGTTGAAAAAAATTATTCAGTTTCAAACCTCATATAAAAATATATAGAAAAGCATATCAAGAGAATATACTTACTATTTATTCTCATACACGATTTAATTTAGTAACGCTGAATGTATTAGTAATACCTCTTCATGCATTGAATACTAAACAAGAAAAAACAAAGTTTGCTAAAATTTGCCAAGTGTTATCCTATTGCATTGCAATATATTTCTTCTTATATTCCACGATTTTGACTATTTCAAGATAAAGCGATAGATCTTGATTTAGCGATAGTTTGAATATTCTTTCAGATTAGTAAGACGTTTTAAACTGTCTACTGAATACCTTCCTGAAAATGGGAGGTGCCCTTATAGTACGTAGTAAAAAGTCTTGCCGCCCTTACAATGTGCTTTATGGTGAAAAAAAGGAGGAGGAAATTTTATAGGAAGAATTTTTACATTCGAGCTTTATATAAAAAGCTGTATTTCGACCGTTTACAATGTATATGAAAAATGTGTCATTACCTTAATTTTATCAGTGTTGGGGATTTTCAAATAGTCTATTTAATACCATCCTCAAAAGTGGGAGATAAACTTATAGTGGGCGGTAAATTATACAAAGAGCTTTAAAGAAAACAAATATGAAGCGAAAATAAAAGCCATGAAATTATAAAAAGGATTTGTAATGTTAAACTATCACTTGAATTTTAAAGATAGCGAAACTAAAATCTTTAAAATGATAGATATTTAGAATTCATTGAGAAATCGCGAATATTAATTATTTTCCGGAAAACCCAAATACAGCAATAAATGAAAGATAATAAAGTCGGGAATAAAAATCGATATAATTTAGTTTATTTAGTTTAATTCTATAGTTTTCCGAGAATTTTTTGCATTGTCATAAAAACATAGCTCACGTCTGGTGTTTCTGAAAACAACTCGCATTTTGTCTTTCATTTTTCCATTCAATATAATTATTTGTTATTCCAGAGATGCGTACAAAATTTATGATCACAATGCTGCAATGAAGAATACTTATCTGCCTTTTTTTAGAAATACTGCTGTTTAGAATAAAACTCGATAGTATTTCGAAACACACAGAAAATAATACGAGATATCATTGGGACATCTTATTTTAGAATCACCACTCATATTTCGATACGTAGTCCTTCATCTTAAATATGATTCTGATATTTTATACCTGACTATGATTATTTTATTTCTATTTTCGACTTAAGAGGTTCTACTTAGAAGAATGCGATTTTACTGTCACAACATTTTCTTGAAACTGTTGTGACATGGCGTACTTTTTTGCGGTGTTGTATTCATAAATTATTTAAGAGGAAATTTTCACTTTATACTTTAAATTGAACTTTGAAGAGCTTTTATATTTATTTTAATAAATAGCAATAGCCGTTGAAGTAATAACAGCATATCAAAGGAAACGCGGAGTATTAATATCTGCATTTACACTGATAAAGTTACCGTATACATTTACATCGCAGAGTGTGGGTAAAAGCTATGCCAACACCCTGTGATGTAAATTCACATATGATGTAAATTTGTTGTATGAGCTGCAAAATTTTGTACGCCTTGAATTAAAGCGGTTTTCAATCAAAATGGTGTATTCTTTAATAGAAACATATGGCTGAATACAGTAAACATGTTGTAAACACAATTAATCGAACATGCAAATTATCTAGCGCATGCGCAATTAAGGACATTTCACCAAAGCGATCTTACAACACAGAACATGTAGATATCTGTTAGATCACAGATGATGCAACATTTATAACGCTTCGTGCTGTAAAAATACTGTAATTAAACCACACATTTTACAGTGTTCTAAATTCATTAATCGATTAGGAACAGAAGTACAAAATACAAGTAAACGGAAATGAAATATAAGAATTATTGAAACTACTGTTTAAACTTAATTATGAACATTATATAATTATTAGCAATTAAGTAATGCTGAAATACCAATACATTTTCACTCGACTAATTTAGTGTTAACATTCCTTAGACATTGCTATGTTAACCCAACAGTTTTGACTGCTGAATAGGAACACTTATTTTAGCTATAAACTAAAATTTGTAATTAAGAGGGCGTTCTTAAATTACTCATTTTTTTACTTCAATTAACTTATTGTTAAATATAATTGATATTTTCAGCGTTGCAGTAAAAGAATAAGAAAAGATATCAACTCTCAAAATTTTCACAATCTTAATATGACGACCGGATCGAAACTCGATTTAAGGAATTACATAAATTTAAATGTTCAATCTTGTAACGTGATTAAGCAGGAAGGTCTCTGTCTGTTGATATTATCCATCGTTCCACAGCTTTACAATTCACTCAGCATCTTTGACATTCAATAGCATATTGACAACACAGAGTAGACTACAATTTGCTATCAGGATTTGATATTATCAGAATATTCAGAAACACCCAGACAGTCCCACCTCAGCAGTAGCATTGAGTGTAAAGATTTTAACATTTTATTTTATATGATTTATATTTTTTTTATATGATTTTAAAAAGGCTGATTTTGAACTCTTGTATAAAAAATTCAGTAATGTTGATTGGAATTTCTTGAATTGGTCTGATAATATTGACTATGTGGTTAGTGCTTTTTATCTTCATCTTTTTCAAATTTTTGATAGATGTATTCCTAAGACGGTTGCTAGAGTCAGTGACTACCCTCCCTGGTTTGGTCGTGGTACTATACGGAATATCAGGCTGAAGAACAGGTTTCGGGAAAAATATAGACAGCGAGGTTTGACTTATGACCTTATTCAGTATAAAGTGCTTAGAGCTAAGATTAAGTCTGATATTAATAGTGATTATAAATCTTATGTTAGGTTGGTTGAATTGTCTATTAAAAGCAATCCTAAGCGTTTTTGGTCCTATAGTAAGTCTAAAGTTAAGACTGTGTGCAAAGCTATGAATTGGAATAATACTTTGTATTCCACTGATAAATCCATTGCTAATGCTTTCGCTGATTTTTTTTTGTGCTAATTATATTGTCAGTACACCGTTCGATGCTGATTCGTTTCCGGCTGGGCATTGCAATTCGGATATCTCTGGTGTTGTGAGTGTTGGTCTTGTTACTTTGAATGATGTTTCTGATGGCATTAATGGTCTTAAGGTTTCTGGCTCGTTGGGTTTAGACAATATTCCTGCTTATATTATTAAGGCGTGTTCTGAATATCTTGTATATCCTTTACTCATTATGTTTAACCTGTCCATCAGGTGTAATGTTTTTCCAGAGGAATGGAAGAGATCGAGAATTGTTCCTATTTTTAAAAAAGGTGACAAATGTCGTATTGATAACTATAGGCCCATCTCCATTATTTCTCCTTTTGCCAAGGTTTTTAAGTTTGTGTTGCATAGATATATATACAGACAAGTAAGGTCTTTTATTTCTGTCAATCAGCATGGTTTCATGAGAGGCAGGTCAACTGTTACAAATCTTCTTTGTTTTAATTCGTATGTAATTGATGCCATTGATGCTGGGGGTCAATTAGATGTTGTTTACACGGATTTTGCGAAGGCTTTTGATTCGGTTGATCACGGTATTCTAATACATAAATTGAAGAGTATTGGGTTCTGTCCTAATTTGGGTATGTTGTTGAAGTCATATTTGGGTTCTAGGTTTTCATGTGGAAATTTTGGTTCGTCATCGAGTAGGAGCTTTTCGGCTACATCTGGTGTGCCCCAGAGCTCTATTCTTGGTCCCCTGTTGTTTATAATCTTTATTAATGATCTTGCTGATTGTTTTGGAAATTGCCTTTTTTATGCGGACGATCTGAAGATTTTGTGTCCTATTTTTGATGCTGTTTCGTGTAATAATATTCAGTCGGAGCTGCTTGTCCTTTCTGATTGGTGTGGCAAAAATCGTTTGCATCTCAATATCAGTAAATGTAGTGTGGTGTCTTATACTCGTAAAAAAGTGCCTATTTTATTTTCGTATGCTATTAGCAACTCTGTTTTGACTAGAAGGTTTTCCATTGCTGATCTTGGGGTCACGTATACATCTGATTTTTCTTTTTCCACACGTATCTCCAATATTTGTGCTAAATCATACAGAAATCTAGGCTACATCAGGAGGATTACGCATGATTTTGTAAATGAGGATTCTAGAATAGTTCTTTTCAATGCCTTGGTCAGGTCTGGGCTGGAGTATGCGTCTGTGGTTTGGAGGCCTTTTCAGGCCGTTCACTCTAGAAGGATTGAGGTCATCCAGAATAGTTTCTTGAGATATCTTTTTTATAGGAAAACTGGCATTAGTTGTTATGCATTGTCTTCTGCTTTTTTGCGTGGTTTGTTTGGTGTTGTAAGCTTACAGAGAAGGGATTTTATTCTGTGTTCTTTTTTCAGGGGTTTGTTTCGTGGCCGGGTTGACTGTTCCCATGTCTTGGGTGGGATTGGTTTTCATGTCCCACAGTATAGAACTAGAAGCTTGAATTTATTTGCCATTAGGAAGTTTGGGTCGAGTATTGGCAATAATTGTGCTATAAATTGCTTTTCTAAATTATACAATGGTTTCCCTGATTGTCTTGATATTTTTTATTCTTCTGAGAAGGATTTTAAAGAGCATTTGTTGTGAACATCTTGTGTTTTATTACATGTATTCTTGTGAAGTGTTTTTTAATTTTAATGTTTTAACTTTTTAATGTATTTTAACTTTTTTTTATGTATGTCATGGTATTTTGAATGAGTTTTGCTCCTGCATGCTGTAACTGGGACTACGTCCTGTTGCTTGCAGTCTTTGTAAATAAATAAATAAATAAATAAATTAAATCCTTCATCCCCCCTATATCACTGTTAATTGCATCTGTGTGTGTGTGGAAATGTTACTATCAGACTTTGATGTCATCAGAATGAACCAAAGTCTCTCCTCAGTAGCTCTGAGTGTACATATTTTAACATTAAATCCTTCACCCGCTCTATCACGGGCTCGGTAGCCCAGTGGTTAACGCGCGGGAATGGCACTCGGTAGGCCCGGTTTAGATTCCCGGCACTGTCAAAACTGCCGCCGTGTTCAAGCGGAGTACGATAACGTTAAATATGTGGGTCCGTAAGTCCTTCCGAGAGGTTGATGGTAGGGGAAGGAGGGTACGGTCCCTGTGGATGCCTTCCCCCACTGGGTTCCGGTCTAAATTAGATAGCACTTCCCGGCCATCCAAACAATTGCCTTACACCTTTCTGGTAGGTCGGACGGTCTAGGTCTCAACAACAACCCCCTCTATCACGGTGTAAGGTAATCAGATGAACGCACTTCCTGTTACAGCTATGTTAAAAACGTGTACCCTAAAGATCTCCTTTGACAGAAATGCCGATAGATGGCGTTTATCTTTAAGGTCTGGTCCAATTCATTTCTACGGAGAGTATTGTTTTTCTTTCAAGCTTTTTATGTCATAAAAATGGGTAAAAAATATTTTCTACCCAATTGTACCTCTAGTTATGACGGTAACAAAGAGTCTGTGTCACTTTTTAAAGTCACAAATGATGGTAAAGAAATGGAAGAACAGCTACGAGTAATTCCATATGCAAATTGCAATCTTCAAAGTCATGATTCCATATGTGCGAAACATTTTTTAGAGACTGATATTATTATTCATTTTACAGCTACTTTTGGTGAGAGAATAATTAATGATATTATGAGGCGACTGGAGTATTTGGAAATTTGATGCGATAAAGCTTTTATTGTGAAAATAACATATTTTTTGCTTGTTTTTATTTGCTTAGAAAGAAACTTATACACAATGAATGTATATTTTGCTTAGTTTACGCCATAATGTGAACTTGATAGTATGATGCAATGAAATTTTTTTAAATTCGTGAATTCAAATAAATATTTAATAGCAAATATCTACAAAAAAATAGATTTCAGCAATTAAAGGAAAATAATAAAGATAATAAAAAAAGCTTTCAAAATTGCATATTAATATATAATTTTTTTTTTTATTTAAAGGACAATTATACACTTGTTGACAAATATTTGTAAAATGAATGCATTGATAGCAAAGATTCCTTTCATTATTTCACAGATTTGCTTTATTTTAAATATCTAATTAGTTAAACTGGAGCTATAAAATAATAAACATATCTTCTGGAATCGTTCTTCAAAGCAATTGGAGCTTACATTTCTTATACTCAAGCAAAGATGTACTAAAGTAATGACCGAGAGATATCTTTGTGTGGGTGGGATGTGTGCTGCTGAAAACCGACACAATTCCAAGCAAAAGTGATAAAAAATGTAAACAAAAGAGTACTCGTATTTGTGGTAAATAATGCGAGTTTATTAAAAACTAAACTCTAAACTCTATTTCTCTCTAAAGATATTCATTTTCGTAATATGAGTTGCTCCTCATCCTTTAACTCAACGCTAAAATAAGATCCTAACGTTCAGTGACATCTATTGGCCTGGGATATTTAAGAACTGCAAATTTTCCGAAGTTCTTTCACCTGATTATCTTACACAGTGCCCTCTATATGACTGTTAATTGAGTATCCAAGCTCGGCTTTCCAATGCTGGAGGAATAAGGACGGTCAGGGATAATACTCCTCCAACTCTGCTTAAGCTGATTCAAGTCCTGTCGCATGCCTGACAGCAAATTGCTTTTCCCGAAGGAAAATACAAAACACGTTAATTGCTTTCGTAACATAAATATGCGTCATCATAAATTATTTCGATACACTACAATTCCAGTATAGCGTAAGCGGGCGAGTTCATTCAGATTTCTTCATTTTATAATTGTTGCCCAGCAATGCGACATTCAAAAGGTGTCGGAATTCATTGTGTAAAGGTGCCGAAATGAACACGCAGGCATCTTTTGATAAAAATAACAAGTTCATTCTTAAACTGTACAAATCATAAAATAAACTCTATTAATGTAATTTACATATAATAAATCAGAATGTACATGGCCCAACCTTTCAACCATCGTCGACATCCACACACGCCGCGTTCCTCTTACCAAGTCGTATCATCTCCTGCTATCTCGAATCTGTGCTTCACACCATGCCTTTAATATAATCTGGTTGCCAGCTCCACCTGTCGATCGCAATCAGAGCGGCTGTTGTTTAAATTTAAACTTTTTTCCGGCGGGAACACACTGTTTGAAAAATAAGAAGTCGAGGATAAAAATTGTTAATCCTTACAATTGCACCGAATTAATATTTCGAACTTTAATAGATCTGGCCATACAACTATTATTTAGAAAAACATTTAAAACCCGATGACATTGAAAAGAAATTAATTGTATAAAGAAATACCGAGAAAAGGTGGTTACCTAAATTTTTGAAGCAAAGAAATGATTAAGTGGTTAGAATTTGGCATAAATACAAAAGTCTAATGTGGGCAGCAAATGACTTTTACTATATAATGCAATACATTTTTCACTCTGAATAAATGCTGTATAAGATAACGATACAATGTTTTTAATGTTATATTGTATAATTGGCGCTTTTCCGGACGACAACATGTAAAACTATTTCGAAGTACCGAATTGACTTATATTTCACACAATTCTAAATAAACAATTACCAATATTGATACCATCCTCATTAAGCGGCATAGTTCATATATAATAATAAATTCATCGATTACATGTCATTTTCATTAATTTATTGTTATTTTGCAATTTTGACGATATTTTCGTCAATCTGGGGCGAAATATCGCCAAGTGGGCGATACTTCCAAGTGTTACAGACAAACGAAGAGAAGAGCATTTTTTATATCTAGAAGGTATGCCCGTCATATGCGCTATTCCGGATGGCAATGGCAACATGTAAAACTATTTTGAAGTAGCTAAATAACTTACATTTCACGAACACTAAGTTGACAATTATCGATATTGATAGAATCCGCAATAAGTAACAGTGTCTATAAATTAAAATATTTTAGTAATTATTTCATCAATTTGGAGTCATTTTCGTTAACTTGGCGTCATTTTAGTTATAAATTTTCATCAATCTAGGATGAAATATCGCCAGGTTGGCTAAATTTATCACCAAGTATTATAAACAAACGGAGAGATGAACATTTCTTTTAAATGTTTGTTGGCGAATTGTTAGCCATCAAAATGCAAACCTATTACATAAAGTATCTTCTGTTGTGAATGGAATGAACTAGACCCACAAGAATGATGTTAACAAATTTATCGTATAATATTACATATGAAAGTGAAAATATTTCACAGTAGTGAATGTTTTTTTAATTTTATGTGAGATTTTTGATAAATTTATTTGAGACAATGCAATATCTCGAAAACGGTTCATACTAGCGTTCTAAAATTTATGTCAATCGTTTTCTAATGAAATATTACATAAGAAACAATTATTTACGTAACATTATTGAAGGTTCTGATTTTTCGATGACTTTTTCAATATTCGATTGCGTTTCAAACGCAATCAATAGGCTTCCAGTATTAATCTATTGTAATTTATGTGCTTAATATTGTTCAAATCACTCAATGCGTTCGTGAGATATAGTCTCCACACACACACATACACACACACATCACCTTAAAAAGGATCGATTAGTGTTCAGTGATGTTTGTAACGTGTTCTTCTATTGAAAATACTAATTCGAATTTTCGACCCTTCACACTATGTATAAAGGTAATGTATTGTGTGATTATAAAATTATACATGATCAATCATTTAAAATAAATGCTTGTTTCACCTATTTTTAAATATTTTGTACAATAAATATTATAAATAGAAATGCAAAAATGCTAGCGGTAAAACTCTGAGATTACCAAAATTTATTCGACTGTTATTATTTTCATTAAAAATATCTAGAATACATTCACAAAAAGCAAAGAATACATTAAAAATTATTTACTTTGTTTAACATCGCATCCCAGTAGAATACAACATGGCCTCTATATATTTGAAAAACTTCTATTATTATCCATTTTATGTTATTTCGCTACAAAAGAATGAAGACTATATTTTACTCCATGCAGACTATATTTTACAGAACAATATATTATAGTGCTATATTGTAGCCGAAGAACGCAACATTTTTCTACAATATAGCACTCTATCCATGAACATAAAATATCGTTCATAAAATATATCAAAATACATACATTGCTTTATAAAGGCGTTAGAAGTAGAAGTTACAGTTTCTATACGCGATTATAAAATATTTCGAAAAGTTTTATCGCTTTCAAGTGGCAACGCTTAGAAATTTATTCGCTTATTTGATGTTTTAAGAGCTAGTTTAATAATTTTAAATAAAAAAAAATCTAATGTGGGCAGCACATGACTTCCCTTATATAATGCAATGAAATTACTACTTTTAAAGTAGAAAAATAGATTATTTTTATAGTAGATATTTATATTCTTTCCAAGATATTAAATTTTTGTCAATGAGTCGTCATTTTCATTGATTTAGCGTCATTTTTATCCATTTGGCGAGTTTTTCGTTAATTGAGCAATAATTAAAAAGTCGCCAAGTTGGCGACATTCTACCAAATTCGTCGCCAAAATCTCGACAAGCGTTATGGATGGAGAAATAAATTATTCTTACTGCAGATAAATGACTATTGGCGTTCAAATACAAAAGTATTATTCCAAGTATCTTTATTCATGAATGGAACGAGTTAGATCCACGAGAATGATATCACCAAATTTATCGCATGGTATTACATATAAAAAGTGAACATGTTTCTCAATAGGAAATTTTTTTATTTTATATGACTTTTTGATAATTTTTTTGAAAAATGTGCAATATCTCGAGAACGGTTCATGTAAGAATCCTAAAATTTATGTCAATCGTTTTCTAATGAAAAATTACATAAGAAGTGTCTATTTGCGTTATTAGAGGTTTTGATTTTTTGACGATTTTTTCAAAATTTCACTCGAAACTTTAGGGGGTTCTGAACATTCGATTGCGTATAAAAACAATAGGCTTCCAGTGTTTACGTATTGTAATTTCTGTACCAAATTTTCTTTCGAATCTGTCCATTTGTTCGTCAGTTATCATCTCCACAGACTTACTGACACATACACACACACACACACACCGAGAGAGAGAGAGAGAGAGAGAGATCACTTCAAAAATGCTCGATTCGTGATCAGGGATGCTTGAAACGTGGTCCCCCGTCGAAAACTCGAATTCGAATTTTTGACCCCGTCACAGTACTTTCCTTATACATTATATGTATATAAGGAAAGTAATAGGCTGAAGAAACAAGCTATGAACTCAAACGATAGTTTTATTGCATTGTATATAAGGAAAGTAATTTTGTTCTAAAACATTTACTAGTTCTTTTATATCTGCACTGCAAAACGGTTTTGTAATTATAGCAAGATAACTGCAGTTTTTATCCCCCCCCCCCTTAACAAATATAAATGAAATGTACTGTGATGGGGTCCAAGCACGACATTCCGATGCTGATGGAACTACTACACGCTTTAAACATCTTTGAATGCGTATCAATCATTTTTTCAATGTGATCAATTTTCTGTCAGTCTGGAAGTCTATAGAGACTATATATCCTCAGAAAAATGAGGCAACAAATTGAGAAAATCGAAATAAATTCCTTTCGATTACTTCAATCAATAAACTTAGAGACCTATACTTTCTCAGGGAAAACAGACAAGAAGAAATCTATAAATTTTTCAAGCATCTATTTTTCAAGAATAAAAACATGTATGGAAATATATCTGTGGTGAAAGAAAGTTAACATTGGAGTTTGTTTCTTTATAACATAAGAAATGAATTCTTTGGATTGAATTATTATTCTTAATTGAAGTGATCATAAACCGCATATTCTTACACTGTATGTCTTGTCATCAGTAACCGACCATTCATTATTTGCACGAGTTCCTAAAATATATCATTAGTTAAAGCACTATACATTAAATTCCACAATTTTAACTGTTAAAGTAAACATTATTTATCTACATATATTATTGTTAATGTTAAAATAACATTGATATTTATTAAACTCTTAAGGAGGAGAAAATGCACATGTGAGACCTGGTTTTTATATTATTCCCAAAATCATATATCTGAACAAATATATGCAGATTTGCATATACATCTACTTGTCGTTCTGCCGCTCGTCATGTTTGCTATATTGGATGTTGCTTTTTCTGATATTTTGAGGTCAGCTTTCTCTTTTTTCTCACACTCTCAAATTTCAACATAACCACTACACATTCTTATATCTTAACGTTTCTACACCATCATTGCTTATGAAACGCACTCTTGGACATTCATTGCTTGGATATTATTTGCGCTACAGGAAAGCCATTGTTTATGAAACACACACTTGGACATTCATTTCCTGAATATTATTTACGCTACAGGAAAGCCATTGTTTATGAAACGCACTCTTGGACATTCATTGCCTGAATATCATTTACGCTACAGGAAAGCCATTGTTTATGAAACACACTCTTGGACATTCATTGCCTGAATATTATTTAAGCTACAGGAAAGCCATTGTATATGAAACACACTCTTGGACATTCATTGCCTGAATATTATTTACGCTACACTAAAGCCATTGTTTATGAAACAATTTTGGACATTCATTGCCTGTATATTATTTACGCCACAGGAAAGCCATTGTTTATGAAGCACACTCTTGGACATTCATTGCTTGAATATCATTTACGCTACAGGAAAGCCATTGTTTATGAAACACACTCTTGGACATTCATTGCCTGAATATCATTTACGCTACAGGAAAGCCATTGTTTATGAAACACACTCTTGGACATTCATTGCCTGAATATTATTTACGCTACAGGAAAGCCATTGTTTATGAAACGCACTCTTGGACATTCATTGCCTGAATATCATTTACGCTACAGGAAAGCCATTGTTTATGAAACACACTCTTGGACATTCATTGCCTGAATATTATTTACGCTACAGGAAAGCCATTGTTTATTAAAAACACTCTTGGACATTCATTGCCTGAATATTATTTATACTATAGGGCAGTCATTGCTTATAAAAACTCACTCTTGGATATTCTGGACTCTAATTGGCTGAATAGATCTTGAATGCTCTCCTTGTTGGCACATCATTTCGCCTGATGTCAAGATACGCACTCCCTATCTCCATTGGTTACTCTGCAGTGCGATGTAGCAACACTGCCTGATTGGCTACTTTATTTATCCAATGATGCTTGATTTAAGCCTTGGTCAAGGAGATCTTTGTCCCAACCACGCCTGAAATTTATGTGCACTGAATTTATTGGGGTCATGACCGTCCGGGCCAAGACTATCTTAAAATGGGTCTACAAGTCTGCACTTTGTTTCGTTGTACATATCGTAAATTTCAAAATTGCATATTGCCTCCTGGTCTCACAATATCTACAGTGAAAAATGTTTCAATAATAAAATTCATATATAAATTTTAATTTGAAAGCGAATTGTAATTTTTATAGATTTCTCACAGATTTCTTACATTCGCCAAGACAATAAAAATTATAATAAATGGCACTTACAACCACATGTTCCTATGCAAAACTTGCTAATTTATGTATGCTTGGCCTACCCTTCAAGTTTGTTTTGGACCTTTAGACCATACTGCATACATACAGAAAATCCAACCCCAATTTTAACTTAAATTATTATTTCAAAATTTATCCTCTTTTCCAAAACTACATTTTATTCGGTATGGAAAATTATACATATTTCAAAACATATTCAATAACTGATAAATAAGCTCAACGTAAAAAAGAATCTGACACCACCAGAAACATGACTCAACATCGTTATTTTGCTAATCAACTTATTTTTTCAAAGTACAGGGCCTATTTGTTACAATCTAACAGAGACTATATACTTTCACTTGCATAAAAAAGTGTCATTAAGTGACACATTTACCACATCTGGAAATGTCGTTTTCTAACTACTAATTCTTATCGCGTTTCTTTCTTCTGCTTGAGGCATTTCACTTTCTTACAAATTCTTTAAAAATGCTCTGCGAAATTATTTCTTTCTTTTTACTTCTTATCGCTGATTTTCAAGAAAACTGAAAATAGTTCTATTTTATGCTTTTAGTCATTAATTCAAACTTAATTTTTTTTTTAAATATGACTATATAGTACAGGGAAGTGATAGAAAAGTAGTGCAGAACAAATGATAAAATCATAATTAATGTTAGAGATACATATAATGTTAGATCCTACATAAGCGTCCTTTACTTAAGTAATATTGCAGACAAAAACACTCAATTTGCAAGTTGCCTTTTCAAACCGCTTCAATTTCCAAATCATTTCTTCTGTTAGTTTCAAACCAAATCCCTACGCATGCTCTCTGTAAATGTGAACAGAAAAAAAAACGAAAAACGAACAGGATGCTTTTCGAGGAGAGAAGACGCACTTAAATAGCACAATGAGGACCAAAACATAATCCTCCGGTGAAGCATTAAGCACTGCTTTACATCACGGCAACACTCCCGGGAGCCAGTATATTACCCATTAATGATATAAAATCATATGACCAACATCAAAAACACAAGACATCACAATAAACAAAATAAAAAAAAGAAGACTCACACACTATAAGAAATATATACTACAGTTAGGCAATACATTAAACTGTTAAAATACTAGTAATAAACAAACACGTACCTTTCGGGAACTAAATACATTGAACGAGGTGTTTTCACTCAGTTTACTTATATTACTGTTTCTCAAAATATTTGTATTTACTTTCAGTTATGGTTATGTTAAAAAAACTACTTGCTACTTTGCACAAAAATCTTAGAAAATATCCTTGTTTTATTGCTTCTGCAAAATAAATTTCTCTCTATACATACATATATACATATCATATATATATATATACATATCCTATATATATATGTATATATATATATATATATATATATATATATACATATATATGTACAGTCATACAAACTTTCGGAAAAGCCCAAATTGATATCTCTAAAAACGGAAGTACTGTCCTACCGCCACGAGAAAGTCTCTGAACAGGGTTGCCGCAAGTAGACGAGTCGAAGAAAGGAGGGAGAAGGGTTTAAAATCGACTGCAACATTTGGCAAATCAAGCGCACTTCGTTAAGCGAAGAATCCGTTTCGTTTATTATGATGTACTAAAAGAAAATAGTAGATGTTTTTTATCCGACAGTTAAACAAATTTTTCGTATTAAATGACATTACATTATAAATTAACTTAAAAATTTCTCGTCATTTAAACTCAGAAAATAATTTGTTATTATAGGCGACAGCGGTTACGGGAAGCCGTCAATCTATTAGAACAAAGTAGTTTTAGATATTTTCTTTTAGGTTCGGGCGATTTTGGGAGAGAAAAGCTTACAATTTAAAGCTAGAATTTATATCATTTTGTTTAAAACTAAATTTCGAATTAAATGAAAATTATTACAGTTTTCAATCAGCAAGTTACACAATTATTAGCCAGCAAAAAGGAAAAAATAAATGATAAATAAGCAAAATTATGACTTTAAAATATTCATTCTTTTCATATTTTTCAATCAATTATAAAATATTCATTCACATTCATTGGAATAACTATTATCTACTATGTCCGAATCACTTGAAATGTTTTTACTTGAAGAAGAGTCTGACTCGCTATCCGACAGATTTATCATTAATTTCTTCACAATATCTTCTATCAGTCCATCTTTCTTCCAATAAATATTCTCTGTTTTTGCAATGTGTTCACAGTGTTTTTTCCATTCATTTTGTGTTACTTTTTAAATAGCTTCTTTAAGCAATAATTATAAATTGTTCAAATAGATAAAATACTTATTTCAGTTTCATTAAGCGATTTCCCCTCACATTTTATCGTTTTAACTGATGACGCTGAAATCTCTGTCGCTTCCGCAGTTCTCTTCATTGCATTTGAAATTGGTATTTTTAGAAAATTTGCGGTTTTCCCTCTTCAAAAAATGCCGTAACATTGTGGACTATTGCACATGCTTGCGAATGCAAAAACCTTCCACTTTTAAATGTAGTCATTTTTCAACTAGACAAAATCCACAAAGTGTGCAACACAATTCAAGTTACTTGACAGCTTTAAAAATCACAGAATGCAAGCGTTTAGCATTGAGCCCAGTACAAAGCGAAATGCGATTTTCGTTGGTTCTATCTGCGCCAAATCGAAAGAAGCGCTTTCCGTCACACCTAAAATGCAGTGGAATAACCTGTTTCCATAGCGACCGCCACTAAACCGTCTGCTGTCTGGGGACTTTCTCGTGGCGGTAGGACAGGAGAAATCCTTAATAAACCTCTTTACTCCCTCGATGCTAAATCTTTAACAGTTATCATCTAAGTTCTATCCCTAGCCAATCATAAGAAATAGATGTTGCAAGAAAAATGTTATTTTTGTTAATTGGAAGTGACATCTACATAACTAAAAATTATTAGGGTTCCCACCTTACCCTCACCGGAATTTGATTCTCAATCTATGTAAATCATCATCAAAGTTCTATCTATAGTCAATCTTGAGAAATAGATGTTTCAAGTAAAATTGAAAATTTGAAATCGGATATAATAAAAGAAGGGGGAATTGGAAATTCTTATTAAACCCTCATTTTCCTCCGGAATTCGATATCGAAACCCTATTTGTCATCAGTGAAGTCCTATCTATAATTGTATACGATACAATTTGTTTTGACAAGTCTCTGAATGTTTAGTAGTTGTTGAGACCCAGACCGTCCGACCTACCAGCAAGGTGTGAGGTAACTGTTTTGACTGGCGGGAAGAGCCACCTATTTAGCCGGAACCCAGTGGGTGAGGCATCCACAAGGACCGTACCCTCCTTCCCCTACCACCAACCTCTCGGAAGGCCTTACGGACCCACATGTTTAACGTGATCGTACTCCGCGTGAACATGGCGGCAGTTTTGGCAGCAGAGGGAATCGAACCCGGGTCTACCGAGTTCAATTCCTTCGCGCTAACCACTGGGCTACCGCGCCCCTTCTGAATCCGTAGTGAATCCTTCAACCTCTTTCGAAGTTCTATGCTGAATTTCTATCAGTCATCATCTATGTTCTATCTATAGCCTATCTTGAGAAATAGATGTTGCAAGAAAATATGTAATTTTTTTAATTGGAAGTGACATTTTCATACCGTAAAGGAAAATCATTAGTGTTCCCACCTTACCCTCACCGGAATATTCGATAAATACATATCAGTCATCATCTACGTTCTATGTATAGCCAATGCTGGGAAATAGATGTTTCAAGAAGTGCGATAAAAAGATTTAAACATAATATGATAAAAGAACAGGAAATGGAAATCCTTAGTGAACTCCCAAGTCCCCCGGAATTTGATCCTGAATCTCTATCAGTCACCATGCAAATCCTATCTATATCAGATCCCGATAAATAGATGTTTCAAAGAAACATTTTCAGTAAAAGCAATAGCACTTCAATATTTTAACCTCCAGTAACAAAGAGGATCATATATCTGGAACATTTTCCTCATTTAAAATACTAATAGCCATAGTTTGACAACAATATTTAAAGAAAAATTACACACATTTTACCCCTCTTTTATTTGATTAATACCCTTTTTCATACAAAATTTCAACAAAACTTCTAACTCAAATATTTAATTTATGACGCCTCATTACTCGGTTTAAACAATTCTTTTAATTGAATAAACACGAGAAATTCTAAAATGATTGTACAAGAAGATTTTTTTACATGCGCTGAAGTACAGTATAATTAGCTTAGAATACTGTACAAACATTATTGTGTCTTGGACAGATTTTTGTTTCTTTATATTTTTCAATTTACTCGTAGTTTGAATAAAAAAGCATGTTATCACTTACTATATATATTCATTTAAATCAATATGCGTGAAAAATTGCAAATGATTATTGGCTATTATCTATAAAATAATTTTGGGACGCTATTCTTTTGGCACATTGAATGAGAAAACTGCAGCATAAGATCGCCAAATGAAATATTATATTAATGCTCTTCACCTGTAGATGTCTTCCTATAAACTATACTCCGATCAAACGATTAGATAACGCATATGAGTTTTTAAATATACCATGAATGCGTGAAAGATAACCCAAACAAAATTGCTTGCTCTTGAAAATATCGCTAAAATATGTAAAGAACCAAACTATTCCAGATGGGATTCGAACCACGGATTTTTGTACCTTGCCAGCTCACTCTCTCCCAAATTAGCTACTGAGACGGACAAACTGCTAGGTATTATGGTTGAGGTGAACTCTGCATTCTCCTCTCTCTGATGTGAGATTTAAGTGCAACTTGATAATCTAACTGACCACCTCCTGCTATTTTTATCCCAGATTAGTCACCTGCTGCTATTATTATCCACTAGATTAGTATTACAAATACTAGAATGTGTTTGACCAATCTCCAATAGAAAATAATCTATGGCATAGATTCCTATTACGTAAAAGTGCGGTTGCCATATTTTAACACTCAATGCAGGGATGCCAGTTTGGACGATTTATCACCAAATGAAATATTATATCAATGCTCTCTTCACCTGTAAATGTCTTCCTATAAACTGCACTCAGATCAAACGATTAGATAACGCATATGAATTTTTAAATATACCACGAATGCGTGAATGATAATCCAAACAAAATTGCTTGCTCTTGAAAATATCGCTAAAATATGTAAAGAACCAAACTATTCCAGATGGGATTCGAACCGCGGATTTTTGTACCTTGCCAGCTCACTCTCTCCCAAATTAGCTACTGAGACGGACGGAACTGCCAAGTATTATGGTCGAAGTGGACTCTGCATTCTCCTCCCTCTGATGTGAGATTTAAGTGCAACTTGATAATCTAACTGACCACCTCCTGCTATTTTTATCCCAGGTTAGTCAACTGCTGCCATTTTTATCCACCAGATTAGTATTACAAATACTGGACTATGTTTGACCAATCTCCAATGTAAAATAATCTATGGCATCAATTCCTATTACGTAAAAGTGGGGTTGCCATATTTTAACACTCAATCCAGGGATGCTAGATCGGATGATTTATCGCCCACTTGGCGACTTTTCGAATAAACTACAACTTTCATTAATATTGAATATTTTATAAGATACGATCCCTCTCTAGAAATTTCTACGAAGAGTATATAAAAAGAGTCATTGCTCAGTTAGAGAGTAGTTGGCATGATACGAGCTAAATTGCGTTGTGAAACACGTCAGTGTTTTGAGAATAGTATCGGGTCTTCTGTGAATTAGCTGTGCATTTTATTACTGTTTTATTGTATATGACCTTTGTTTAGTGATCTTGTAAGATAGTTATAGAGCTATAAGCTGTATATTTTTTCTATTTACGCTTATTAGTGCTTTTAATTAAAAGTATTTGCTATCCAGAAATCTGGTCTCATCCTGAGAGTACACCCACAATTCCAAAGGTCATGTCGTAAAGTTTGATGGTTTGATGTCAGGAGTGGGATCTGCGACCAGTGTTTCTTTCAGGCATAATTCCGGATGGGGGCGACCCTCCCCCCCCCCCGAGAAGTGTATTCGCCCCCGGACACATTTTATGAAACCTAGTTTCTATTTATGTGACACAGCATTTAGATATATTTATGTAGGGCTAATAGAAAACCTGCCCCTCCCTCCTAACATGTCATTCACACCCCCGGAAGAAAGTCCTGAAAGAAGCACTGTCTACGACTACCGTGTGACCAGTTGTTTGGACGATCCTTTGATGCCCCTTCATCGCCTGATGAATATGTACAAGATTTGTCAACACGGTTGGAAGAGGTTCAACGTTTCGCTCGTAAAAGAATTGATATTGCTACCGATAGAATGAAGACCCGGTATGATGTCAAAACTAATAAAGAGAGCCTCGAAGCAGGTGACAAAGTGTGCCCGTTGAATCTTTGGCGACGACCAGGAACTACTAAACGAAACTATAGCACGAATGAGAAATACCCTACACCACAATGAACATTTTTTATAATGGTAAACTGGACGTTATGGATTAGTAATCCACAGGGCTCTGTCCACGTGGATTTGGATCGCATTTGTTCGCTTCTGCGGTAATGTCAAATTGTGCCCAAAAATTCGTCCAAATGTTCTGTTTATTATACATAGGTGATTTTACTTTGCATTTTTACATTCCGACTTCTCATTTTTATAGATATTTTTTCAGTATGAGCTATAGTATCCGCTGTTAGCGGTCATTTTTAATACTTTACAACATGGTTGATAAGTGTTTATAACTTTGGTCATTCTGTCTGTTTGTCTATCTGCCCGTTTGCACGATAACTGCAGTAAAACTGACTTAAAATTAAATTTTAATACATTGCTGAGACGGTCAGTGAGATAGATGTTTGGAAATGAAAATGAGTAATATCACCCAATTAGTTTCGTATTTAACCCGGTTTGAAAAGATGAATTACATTGAACCCTATGGGACTTCCTTTTTAAAACAATTTTAAGCAAAGTTAAAATTCGTAAATTGCTTCGGAAATTTTAATAAATATTTAAATTATCACATAAAATGTGTAAAAAAAATTCTGCAAAATATGTTGAGAAGTGTTTTAAATAAAAATTGAAATAATAATTGCACCCATATTATATGAAGAGATCACGTGCCTCATTCCAAAATAAATTATAGATGTGTAATGTTTCTTCTTCTTCGACCCAGACCATCCGGCCTACCCGAAAGTGTAAGTTATCTGTTTGGACGGCCGGGAACTGCTACTCAATTTAGACCGGAGCCTAGTGGAGGTGTAATCCACAGGGAGCATATCATCCTTCCCCCTACTACCTACCTCTCGGAAGGATTTACGGACCCACATGTTTAAGGGTGAGCGTCAGTAAATTTTATGCCCTATCCGCGCTTTGTTAACTTTCGCGGCACACATATTTCGCCGAAATTCTGCTCAAATAGTTGCGAAATATTTTCTGAAACATAAAATGCAATGCTTAGATTATCTTAAAACTAAATTTAATGCCTCAAAAAACATAGAATATATTTTTTATTTTAATCCAAAATATTTTTGGTGCTGCCATCTGTTGTCGTAATTTAATTCATACCGATTATTTTTATTTTTTAATGAACATTTTTAAATATCTATTCCTTCTAATACAGTGTTAAATACAACAACAGGTCATTATATAATAATAATCATTCATAATCAGTGCTGTATACATGATTGATCATTCTTTTTACTTTCCCTGCAATACATGCTAATGGATAGGAAAAGTATTGGAATCATGCCGAAAATCGCAACTCGAGTTTTTGACGGATCTACACGTTTCGAGACCTCTAGAATACAAAAAAGAAATAATTTTAGCGTAACGTCAGTGTGTGTGTCTGTCTGTGTGTCTGTGTATCTGTGCAATGTATATATCCACTCTAACTCAAAAACTAACCGAATTTCATAAAATTCGGTAGATAAGACCCTTGGGTGTGACCCTGGTTCTTATTAGTTTTTGGTACAATTCGGAAAAAAAGAATTCGCTTTTTTTTGCGAAATGGCCAGCAAAAATCTCATGTATTCACTCCAGCTGAAATAAAAATTGACCAAATTTCACAAAAATTGATGGATAAATCACATGTGGGATACTCTGGTGCTGATTAGATTTTGATACGATTCGGAAAAGAACCTGCTTTTTTTACGAAATGGTCCGCAAAAATTGCCAATACCTAAAAAAAGACTAAGTATGTTCAAATGTATCAATTAAATGCTTGTTTTATACGTAATTTTTGACGAGGAAAAGAATAAGAGCGACTCTATTACTCTAGGACTAACCGTTCTCCAGAATTTTGAGATTTTTCGCATTTTTTTTTGCCACCTTTGGAAAAATGTCCAATTACCAAATAACAGCAGAAATTGAATTAAAAATACAAATTTAGTGTCATTTTGTGCCATTAAACTCAATTTAATGAGTTCTTAAAGACATAAAGAAAAAGTGAATTTGAGTCTGCAGGGAAAGTCATGTGCTGCCCACATCAGATTTTTCTTATTTAGAACCAGAACAACGCCGGTAATTCGTTCTAGTCTTCTTCTGTATAATAAAAGGCAATGTCTGTGTGTGTGTCTTATACACTATGGGCTCATCGACCACGCGTCGCAGAGCTACGAAATTTGACAATCGGAGAGCCGGGAGGGTGGGAAGGGGACACGTAAAAACGGATTTTTAAAATTTGAATTTCTGTTTTTTGTTTTTTAATGTTTTAACCGTTTTTTTCTCTTTTTCCCCTTATTTTTCCACCATCCAGACGCCGCACACTGGTGCCGCGGCGGAAAAAACCCCGAAACCCGAAAATAATATTTTTCGATACCAACTACTATTTTTTGATAGGCAATGAACCGAAGTATCTTGCCATGTAAATAAATGTATTTTATTCAGTTTAACTAGAAGGAAAAATTGATCCGAAACAAGACTTCCACAAATCTAACTGAAATCTTGTTTTTTCTAACTAAAATTTCAATATTTTTTCCGAAATTTTTGTGTATATTTATAATTATATGTCTCACGCATTTTCAATATATGTAACCTCAGCTTATTTCTGACATAAATACATAAAAATTTTACTCGTAAACATTTACACTCGTAAAAACATAGCCAAAATCATACTATAAAGCGTAAAATATAGATATATAAAATTTTTTGCTTTCCTTCATTTCTTTAAGCCTATAAAAAAAGCTACACGTTCCTACACGCTCTGGATGAGTTATTTCGAAAGCAGATACTATTATGCAACTGTTCTGTGAAAATCAGCTGCAACTTTTTGCAACCTTCGCTGTTTCGGCATATTTCATACTTTTTCTGAAAGTCCTGCTCAGCCGTGCATAAGTAGCGTTCGTACTTCCAATTGATCCAGCGACATTGATTTGCATGATAAATATTTCATTACTACTTTTAAAACATCAAAGACATATTTTAAAACTTTTAAACTTATCCCATAACAAGACATATTGAATTTATGCAACATTTCTTGAACCAAATTGAGCAGTTTCAAAAAGTAAAAACAAAACTTAATAATTTAAAAGCACTTTATTATCGATATATATATATATACAGACATTTTCTACATATTTTTTTTATTTTTTTAACTAACCGCTGATTAATGTGCTAATTAAAGAATGACAGTAAGCCGAAACAAAATTCAACCAGAAAGTATGTCGTGGGGTGTTAGTGCATTTATAAAAAAAGTTTTATAATTTTATCTTCAAAACTAAAAAAAAATCTGATGTGGGCAACACATGACTTTCCTTATATAATGCAATGAATTTACTACTTTTACAGTTAAAAAAATGTTATTCTTATAGTAGATACTTGTATTCTTTCCAAGATATTGAATTTCCTTCAATTAGTCGTCATTTTCATTGATTTGGAGGCATTTTCATCCATTTGGCGAGATTTTTGTTAATTTGGCAACAATTAAAAATGTCGCTAAGTTGGCGACATTCCACCAAATTCGTCGCCAAAATATCGCCAAGCGTTATGGACGGAGAAATAAGTTATTCTTACAGCAGATAAATGACTATTGGCATTCAAATATGTACAAATGTATTATTCAAAGTATCTGTTTTCATGAATGGAACCAGCTAATTCCACGAAAATGATGACACTAAATTTATCGCATGGTATTACATATGAAAAGTGAACATGTTTCTCAATAGGAAATATTTTTTTTTTATTTTATATGACTTTTTGATAATTTTTTTGAAAAATGTGCAATATCTCGAGAACGGTTCATGTTAGCGCTTTAAAATTTATGCCAATCGTTTTCCAATAAAAAATTACATAAGAAATATCTATTTGCGCAACTTTATTAGTGGTTTTGATTTCTTGAGGATTTTTTTTAAATTTCCCTCGAAAATTTAGGGGGGGTTATGAACATTCGATTGCGTATAAAAACAATAGGCAGTGTTTACGGATTGTGATTTTTGTACCAAATTTTGTTCGAATCGGTCCATTCGTTCGTCAGTTATCGTCTCCACAGACTCACACACACACACACACACACACACACACACACATCACTTCAAAAATGTTTGATTCGTGATCAGGGATGCTTGAAACGTGCTCTCCCGTCGAAAACTCGAATTCGAATTTTCGACCCCATCACAATACTTTCCTTATACATTATGTATATAAGGAAAGTAAAAAGGTGGAGGGTATGCGTATGCCTTCATATCTCCCCCCGAAAGAAGCAAATATCCCCTCGAAGAAAATTTGGGACCGCCACTGATTTTAATATTACCATGCATATAAAATCTTACTTTTAACTTATCTACATGCGCAAAAAGTATGCAAAAATATTAAGAAATGCATAAGTTGTGAGGTTTTTACCGCAAATTCCTCATTTGGCACCACTGTGCGCCGTAGAAAAAAACAAATCACACGACCGGAAAGCGTAGACAATTGCGAGTAAAAATATATCTGTGAGGCCAGAATATGTCCTCACATGAGGCATTTTTATTGCAGTATTTATGGTGCATAGAACGGCTAACAAAGCTCGAGTCTGGCTGACGCCGGTGTTTACAACAACGTGAACTTTTAGGTCAAATACAATAAATTTGGGTGTCCCAAGCCAAAGGGGCTGAGAGGGGCCTTGATAAATGTCAAGTGATGCCATTGGGTTCAGAAGAACCTATGAGCACCAAGGGGAAGAAGGGCGGAGCTAAACCCCCCCCCCCCCCCCCCCCCCGCCGAATGAACCACAAGTCACTTCGATACTAAATGTTGTAGAAGTGACTCTGATACAAAAGGTGGCAGATGTAACTTCGATACAAAATGTTGCAGAGGTAACTCTGATACAAAATGTTGCAGAAGTGACTCTGATAAAAAAGGTGGCAGATGTAACTTGGATACGAAATGTGGTAGATGCAACTCTTATACAAAATGTTGCAGAAGAAAGTCGGATGCGAAATGTTGTAGCAGTGGACGGATACGAAAGGAGTTGGGAGTAGATACTCATACGAAAGAGGTTGCAGTTGACTATAAGTACGAGATGCAAGCCACATACGAAAGAGTTATGGTCGTACGGTCAGCAATAAGACGGATGCAAGCCTCAGCGTGATGAGCCGAAGATTAAACTGTAAGGTATGTGCTCATTTCCCCAGGTCACCGAAATCTAATTTTGCTGGTCACATATCTCCCATTACTAGAGTAATTAAATGATAGTCGATAATTATGATAAATTGTTGTTAGTGATAAATTGATGTTGTAAATAAATTATATTGTTAAAGTTAAATAGGCTAGTCTTTTTATAATGATTAATGAATTCTTTTCAGGACTTACACAAAAGGTAAAAATAATTGGAGGGTTATTGCGGCACAACAACGAGCGATGTACGATTTAAATGTTAATTCCACTATTTATGAATTTACGGCAATGTTAATGAGATTTAAAAAATGAATTTAATAATTAAGTGTAACTTTTCACTTGTATTGCCACAATATCAATTTCAAATCTCAATTTCAATTTCTAATATTTTTTAAAGATACTTTGAGTAATACTTTTGTATTTGAACAGCTATCTGCTATAAGAATAACTTATTTATCCGTCCATAACGCTTGACGAGATTTTGGCGGCGAGTTTGGTCGAATGTCGCCAACTTGGCGACTTTTTTAAGTGTTGCCAAATTAACGAAAATCTCGCCAAATGGATAAAAATGACGCTAAATCAATGAAAATGACGACTAATTGAAGAAATGCCAATATCTTAGAAAGAATATAAGTATCCACTATAAGAATAACCTATTTTATTTTACTGCAAACGTAGTAAATTCATTGCATTTTATAAGGAAAGTCATGTTCTGCCCACATCAGATTTTTATTATTGCGATTTTTAGCACTATGCCTTCCGGTTACTTTCAGAGGTACTTGCAAAAGTATATTTCTTCTCAAGATTATGTATTTTCCTAAAAGAAACATACATACTAATTTCTACAAATATTCGCTTAAACAGCAGCCTAAAATGCTTTCCTTCTTTCCTTCCACTCAGACCGTCCGACATTCCCGAATGTGTGAGGTAAACCTAAAACCATTTAAGAAAGAAATACTGTATTGTAGTCAATAGCACAAACAGTTAATAAAAAGCATGTATTGGAATCGGCCGGTTTCGAAAGTAAAACTAATTCTTCTTCGCCAGGATAAGTAAGACTCAAAGGCACTAAAAAGAAGTTAGATAAATTTCCGTCCAAATTTTCCCGGATTCTTTCTTGTATTATCATATTTCAAATTCCATTGCGTTCGCTTAAGTTTTGAGCTCCTAATGTATCATAGAATTAAAATTTTCGAGTCCATTGTATCCATGATACCTGAAGCATGGGATCTGTGATTCATGTATGGTATAAAACTTGGATTGGACATTTTTACTTTCCTTGCAATACATGGTAATGTATAGGGAAAGTATTGGAATCATGCCGAAAATCGCAACTCGAGTTTTCGACGGATCTACACACTTCGAGACATCTAGAATACGAAAAAACAATGTTTAGAGTGACGGCTCTGTGTGTGTGTCTGTCTGTGTGTCTGTCTGTGTGCCTGTCTGTGCAATGTATGTATCCAATCTAACTCAAAAACTAATGGACCAAATTTCATAAAATTTGGTAGGTAAGTCATTTGTACATGACTCAGGTGCTGATCAATTTCCGTACGATTCGGGAAAAACCAACCCGCCTTTTTTGCGAAATGGACCTCAAAAATTGCCTGTATCCACTGTAACTGAAAAAGTAATTGATCAAATTTTACAAAATTTGGTACATAAATCACTTGTAGGTTACTATGGTGCTGATTAGATTTCAGAGATACGATTCGAAATACGATTAGAGATACGATTCCAAAAAGAACAACCTGCGCTTTTTTACGAAATGGCCCGCAAAAATTGTATATATTCACTCTAGCTCAACCAATCAACTAATTTCATAAAATTTGGTAGATACGTCAGTTGGGTGTGATCCCGGTGTTGATAAGTTTTTGGTACGACTCGTAAAAAAAGAACCCGCCTTTTTCTGCAAAATGGCCCGCAAAAATTGTATGTATCCACTCCAGGTGACAAACTAATTGATCAAATTCCTCAAAATTTGGTAGATAAGTCGCTCGTAGGATTGCAGTGATGCTGGTTAGAGTTTGATACGATTAAAAAAAAAAGAAACTGCCTTTTTTTTTTGGCGGAATGACCAGCAAATTTAATATATTCGATCCAAAATAAAATACTACATGTGCAAGATAGTGAAACTCTGAATAAATAACTAAAATTGATGAAAAACATTAATTAAGTACTTGTTCTACATGTAAATTTCACACCTAAGCGAATAAGTCTGACCCCCCATGACTGTAAGATAAACCTTTCTTGTGATATTGTAGTTTTTAGAATTTTCTGCAATTAAACTCAATTCAATGCATAATGAAATAAAAAATTACAAAATGAATTTGAATCTGCCGGAAAGTCATGTGCTGCTCACACCAGATTTTTACTTTCCCTGCAATACATGGTAATGTATAGGGAAAGTATTGAAGTCATGCCGAGAGTCGCAACTCGAGTTTTCGACGAATCTACACGTTTTGAGACCACTAGAATAGGAAAAACTATTTTTAGTATGACGTCTGTGTGTGTGCGTGTCTGTCTGTGCAATGTATGTATCCACTCTAACTCAAGAATTAATGGACCGAATTTCATAGCATTTGATAGGTGTGACCCTGGGTGTGACCCTGGTGCTGATTAATTTTGGGTACATTTTGGAAAAAAATAACCCGCCTTTATTTGCGAAATAGCCGGCAAAAATATCATTATCCACTCTAGCTGAAATACTAATTGATCCAATTTCCCAAAATTCAGTAGATAAGTTACTTGTGGGATACTCTGGTGTTGATTAGATTTTAGTACGATTCGAAAAAGAACAACCTGCCTTTTTTTTGTACGAAATGCCCAGCAAAAAATCGCTAAATTCTAGTAAAAAGACTACTTATGCTTTAATGTATCAATTAAATGCTTGTTTTATACGTATTTTTTGACGGGGAAAAGAATAAGACCAACTTCATTCCTCTAGGACTAACCGTTCTCGAGATATTTGAGATTTTTTGCATTTTTGTTACGCCTCCTTTCGAAAAATGTCCAGTTACCAAATAGAAACAAAAATTTAATTAAAAATGCAAATTTAGTGTAATTTTGTGCAATTAAACTCAATTTAATGAATTATTAAAGAAATAAAGAAAAAATGAATTTGAGTCTGCAGGGCAAGTCATGTGCTGCCGACATCAGAATTTTATATCTGTAAAAAGATATCAAAACTCATCGGATTCACGCCTAAAATTTTCAGTCTTGTGATATAGGTCATATTTTTTCAAGGTTATGTACATTGAACGGAATTATGCACATTGTACTTTCTTTCCTCCTTCTTGTACCTTTCTCCCGTTCTCACAAGTTTTTGTTTTCATAGCTTCCGACCGTATTTTTAATCTCCAGTTTATCAAAAAAAATTTTTTTTGAATGAACCGATTGTTTTACTGTATTCCTGCAACATGGTTTGTAGTTCATCTCCGGAACCAAAACGATAATTGAAAATTTTTATTTTGAACTTGAAAGGGAACTGGAATTGTGATTGTGAATGGAAGTATGAACATTATGCATCGCCATATCAAATAATTGTTTTTATTTTTCCTATGTCATGGGAATTATGGGAATGCATGTATCATATTATTGCCTTCCCTTCAATGCATGGTAATGTATAAGGAAAGTATTGGAATCATGTTGAAAATCGCAACTCGAGTTTTCGATGGATCTACACATTTTGACACCTCTAGAGTACAAAAAATCTATTTTTAACGTGTCGTCTGTGTGTGTGTATGTTTGTTTGTGCAATGTATGTATCTACTCTAACTCAAAAACCAATGGACCAAATTTCATAAAATTTGTTAGGTAAGTCACTTGTGTATGACTGTGGTGCTGATTAGTTTTTAGTACGATTCTGGATAAAAGAACCCTCCTTTTTTTGCGAAATGGCCCACACAAATTGCTTGTATCCACTCTAGATGAAAAACTAATAGCTCAAATTTTACAAAATTTGGTACATAATTTAGTTGGGGGTTACTTTGGTGCTTATAAGATTTCGGTGCAATTCAGAAAAAGTAACCTGCCATTTTTTGCGAAATGGCCCGCAAAAATCGTCAAAATCTAAAATAATAAACTACATATGCTCAAATATATCAATTAAATGCTTGTATAATATGTAATTTTTAAGTATGAAAGGAATAAGTTCAACCTCATTACACTAGATGTAGCCTCTCTCGAGTTATTTTAATTTTTCGCATTTTCGTTATGCCATCTTTGAAAATAATTCCAGTTACCATATGAGAACGAAATGTGAATTAATATCACTTATACTGTATTCCAGACTCCTGAGCTAGATAATTTTGCGTGAAGAAATAATTCAGCATTTCGTATACAACTCACTTTATAATTGCTTGAATTGTTTACTTTCTGTATGCTGTAGTTTAACGTTAAAATTAAGATTCGTTGTAGGAATAAAGAAATCATTTAAAATAAAAAAAACATTGTTATTGCTTTGGCACATCATTTAAATACACAGATAATACGCAAAAGTAAAATAGTTTTATGACGGATGCAACATTAAATATAAATTTAAACGAGCTTTAAAAATTACACAGAGAACAGACATACTAAAATGCCATTTTAGTATGTCATTGTATGCCGTAAAATGCCATTTTAGTATGTCATTGTATGCCGTAAAATGCCATTTTAGTATGCCATAAGAATGCATTAAATTCATTTTTACGGCAGTTATCGTGCGAACGGACAGACAGAATGAACAAAATCATAAACAATTTTCAACTATGTTAGAAAGTTTTAAAAACGAATTGTTTCTTACATATATGCGAAAATGTTGTCGATATATACGTTAGGCGATGTCAGATGGACAACAATGCAACAATGTACCACATACATTGTTATTGCAAGCATTCATTTATGTACTATGCATTAATTTTGAAAAATGCAGTTTATAGAAACGCAAACTCAGAAAATGTATCTTTTTCTTTATTATATATTTATATCGTGAAGGATGTACAAGATTGCCGGAATATATTATACAAAAAGATATGAAGATCTAGCTGATGAAAAAAACCATAAATTAAAATCTTATTTCGCATTTAAATCTTTTTTTTCAATTGAAACATAATTCTAAGCAAACAAGAAATAAATTAAATTTTAAACTCGTGCTTCCTCAAAATGTCAAGCGTTTTAACGTGTGAAAGTTTTTGATATTAGTTTTCGTACGAGCGTAAAATTTTTTGAAAATATATGCACATAAAATGCATTTCCGTTAATTTTTTTTTGTTACTCATGTTATACATTAAACATTCCTTTTGCAAGAGTAAACTGCACTTTTAAAAAAGAAAAATTATGGAAACAAATTCTGAATAAGAGTAAAATATACCAAAAATATAAAAAACATAAAATATGGTTAACCCCATGCGAAACATCTTTTGCTATTTCTAATTTTTTTTAAAATTGAAAAAGAGGTAGTAAAGTAAACAAACATAAGATTAGAAACAAAATAAATTAATCAGTCAGGGATGAGTATAAAAATACTTTTTTTTTAAAAAGGAGCTGTAGCTTTTCATTAACAGGATTATCAAGATTGAAGTAAATAGAATTCCCCGATGAAATATTTAATTGGGATGCATTGCAAGTGTAAGCAAAGAATTTTGCTTGAATAAAGTGAAACAAGGTAATTTCAGACCAACAGTGGTGGAAAATTGATGATTTAAAAGTTTCTTCCTTAACTTGCTTCCTCTCTGGTTGATTGTTTTTTGCTTGATGCTTTTGTAGTCATATTTAATCTTTCGATTAAATACGACTTACCTTTCTATACGACTTACCTGAATATACGACTTACTTTAGTATATAATTCACCATAATATACGACTTACCTTAGTATATAATTCTCCATAATATACGACTTATTTTAGTATATAATTCACCATAATATACGACTTACCTTAGTACTATAGTATAGTTTGATGATTTAATATTATCACCGCACAACCATATACAGACACAATAAGTATAACAGAGACTTTTAAGATCATGTCAGCAAAATTAGTGGCGTAGTTTCAGACGCAGAGACATCACCTCATAAACGTTTAATCCCAATTCATAGGTGGATAAAACGTGCAAATACGCCTAAAACGTAAAATCTGATTTTCGATTCCGTTACAATACTTTTGTTATACATAGGATGACCATACATATCTGTTTTCCCGGGACTGTGCCGAGATACGCCTGTTGTCTCGGCGTCAAGTCAAATTTAGCATATTTCCTTTTTTTTCCTTTTTATTTCTCTCTTCTTCCTGACCATTTCCCAGCTATTAGCAAATAACACTTATTAAGCCAACATGCACAGCTCTCACTGATGAGACCAAGAGCAATCAATTAAAACTGTATGGGCAAAAGTCAAGTGAAAGCCTTAACATTTTGAATTATTAACAATAAAATACACACCTAAAAAAAACTGGAGGTATTTTTATAAAAACATTAAAATGATATGATAGTATTAGCAAAAATAATAAGTTTTTCAGAAAAATAGTGACTAGTACTAGCAATGTTCTCTCATATTGCAGATAATAGCATCCATGGACCATTTTCGTGATTGTTACAAAAATAAATTTAACGAGAATATTTATATATTAGGTAACGCTCCTTATTTACGGCCTATGTGAGTATGACTACCGCTAGATTTTAGATATAGATACGGTTCCGTGATTTTTATAAGCGTTTGAAATAATCAATACTCATATATTTGATAAGAATGTTTTTATATTAGATAACTCCCCTTATTTGCGGGTTCTGTGGGTATGCCTATAAGTCGCCATCTTTGTGAATACAAGTAAATAAACATTGCAAAAATTATGCGATTGTATTTATTTTTAGAGTAGCGTACCCAATCACTTATAAAATAATCTCAATTTGAATGATAAATTATATGACCATTGTATTTTCACGTCATATTACATATTATATATATATATATATATATATATATATATTAGAAAAATGTAATAATAAAAATAATCAATTCAAGTAATCGTGAAATATTAACATCACCATAAAAGCAAAACCACGGCCGTAATGCCGATAATAGAAAAGAACAGCACCGGCCCAAATTCGAAGATTAACCAGAATTAAATCCATCTTCAGATCTGAGTATTTAAATCTAATTAACCCAAACAAATGCCTGTTTCAGATTGGGCAATAGTACATTACTATAAATGTCCAAACTCAGACTACAGACACCAAAAGATGAAAAATTGAAGATAAGAAAAATTAGGAAATCTATTATTACCATAAGGCAGGAATCCTTCTTCTTTCACCACGTGTAAGTGCTATCAACCGCAACAGTATGAAAAAAATCGAGAAGCACCGGAATGAACATGGCGAAATACATCCTAGGAGGCAGAACATATGTTTACAGTGATCCTTCCAGACCCGTCCAGTGAGTATGCGCCGGAGACAGCACAATTACCCATATAAGTAAAACAGAATATGAACATGAAACACAGATAAAAATTCTTACTAAACAAGTGATTCAGAGAAGTGGATAAACGAGAATGCCACTATACACCACTATAAGGGCGCTCAAATCATAGTATCTGTTATATTGTGATTTGCAATCCCAATATAACATTGCTGTTTTGAAAGGAGAAACAAGACCTGAGAAGACGGTTCCTCTGGCAGAGATGCAATATGTATAACGCTCCCTATAACGCAGCTGGACCGGACGTGGTTCGAAAAAGAAAGAGGGGGCTTCTCATATTCAAGTCAGCATCAGGTGCTATGATAAGCGGAAGGGGTTGAACTTCCTGTCCCGAGAGGTCAATTTATTTTCACATGGACATGGGAAAATATCCGTGAGAACTCTCTGCACCTAAAAACAAAAACTCAAATATCTGATATTTCAAGGGGGGGTCTTGGCCAGTAAGACAGCCGGAAGGCGTAGTTTATATATTTACTGGACCAAGACAGACTGTGGGCCTTAGAGAGAGGGGAGAGATGGAGAAAAACGTTGAACTTTAAAAATTTGAAAATCGAGAAGTTGAATTGTGACTGTGCTGAAAGAAGACCGCGAGTGCGAAGATCGCGGACACAGAGCCCATCGGATAAAGCCGCAACGAGCCGCCGCCAAGTCAGGGATCGGCAGTGTTATATTGTAATTTTCAATTCCCAATATAACATTGCTCTTTTGAAAGAGGAAGTGGACCTTAGAAGACGGTCCCTCATGAAGTGAGGCAATTTTTGTAACCATCCCTCGAACGCAGCTGCACCGGACATTCATTTCGAAAAGAGAGGGTGCTTCTCAAGTTCATGTCAGCATTAGGTGCTACAACAAACGGAAGGGGTTGAACTTCCTGACCCCAGAAGTCAATTTATATCACTCGAACCTTGGGAAAATTCTCGTGAGAACTTTCAACGATTTTAAAACTGGAGACTGCATATCTCATATTTCGGGGGGGGCCTTGACCAATAATATAGCCTGAAGGGCGTAGCCCTTAATTTACTTAGCCAATTATGGACAGGGGCGCCTTGTTAAGGGGGTAGAGACAGAGAGCAACTTTGGACTTTAAGTTTTTGAAATCGAGGACTTGAATTTTGTGAGTGAAAAGAAGAGGTCGCAAGAGCGACGGATCTCGGAGAGAGCGAGCCCACGGGACAGAGCCGGAGCGCGCTGTCATAAAGTCCGACTTCGGCAGTGATGATCGAGGTAGGACAATTCTACACATATTTTTGCACTTTGATTATTATTATCTCTCTGACCCTCCTAAATAAGGTTAACCTGGGCCATTAAGACGTAGGCTTGTAAGAATAGTGAGTTAATGTACATTAATAAGTTAATAATTGTAATGCTCATATTATGATCATAGAATGAGGGGATTTGATTGTCTTAATGTACTACACTAAAGATGTTGGTATATGAAATTTACCAGATGTTAATAGTTATTAAATAAGGTTTTATCTTAATGAAATAAATTCTTTGTTATTGTTTAAAATTAAGCCTCTTCATTTTAATTACTGGTATTATGTATTTCTTTATTTACTCCACTTTACGAGAACGGTCCACGTAGCGTCAATACATGACGTGTGACGACTCACATATCATTTTGGTGCCGTTTAAACCAGTTTCGAACCTGGACTCAAAATTATTGCACCCTTATCATATTGGTGATCATGACCAATCAAACCTGGATTCAAAATAATTTCACCCTTCTGGCGACTTTGCTGTTTTAGACCTGTTATATGCCAGAATTTAAATTTTAATGAAGAGAATAAAAATATTTGGAATTAATGAAAAATGAAAATATTGAATAAAAAATTTTTTTGTGTAAAATAAGGATTAAATTAAAGAAAGAATTTTAAAATTAAAATAAATATAAGTAAATTTAAGAAAATTTATTTCACAGTATGAGAAGCAAACAAAGTGACGAATCATTATGTGTTCTCAATGAGACATGCCATATTGTATTTGAAAATATAATTATTAGGGAACTTGAAGCTTTTAAGAAACTTTTGAATTATATAAATATTTGTGTAATATTTTAGGAGTTTATTATGAGGATTGAAGTATTTGCATGCGTAGATAGTGAAATGATTAGAATTATGTTTTTGAATTTATGTGATATTGTATTTAAATATTTTGGGGGAACATTTTGAGGTGTAAAAACAGGAGATAATTTTAGATATAGAATTGTTGCGAGAAAGTGAAATTTAGAATGACGGAAAGCGGAGAAAATCGTCCAGCAACGAGGGGCAGGTTACCAGGACTTATACACCTATTAGGGGAATGCAATGGCATAGAGAATGATGTAGAAATTTTTTTTGACCAGATCAAATCTTTAAGCAGCTTGGGGGATTGGTCAGAGGAGGAAAAGTTAGCAATTGTGAAATCTCGGTTAAGAGGGAATGCAAGAAAATTTTATATAGGGTCACAAGAATTAAGAAGGGAAACATCTTTCGAAAAATTTAGGGATAGGTTATTAGAGTTCTTTACAGAAAAACCGAACATTACAACAAATCAAATCCTTTTCACGACCGCAAAACAGACACAGGGAGAAACGATTAAGCAGCTAGCACACAGAATAACAACACTAACTTTAAATTATATTGGCGACACAGAGCACAGTGAAGCGACACAACAGATTATGGGCTAAATTAAGGTTAAGTAAATTTTTAGAGGCAGTAACACCTGAATTCCAGAGAGAAATAATAAAAACTAATGCCCAAAATTTTGATGAAGCTGTAAAAATAGCCACAAACTTGGAACAGGCAAATTTAGCTGCGATAACGGCAAATGTAAATAGTGCTACATATAGACAGGAAATTGAGACGCTCCGCAAAGAGCAACAGGAATTTAACGCACATATTTTAAATTCAATTACCCAAGAAATAAACACATTAAAAATCCAAGAAAAATACCTGGATCAAACCTGGATTCAAAATAATTTCACCCTTCTGGCGACTTTGCTGTTTTAGACCTGTTATATGCCAGAATTTAAATTTTAATGAAGAGAATAAAAATATTTGGAATTAATGAAAAATGAAAATATTGAATAAAAAATTTTTTTGTGTAAAATAAGGATTAAATTAAAGAAAGAATTTTAAAATTAAAATAAATATAAGTAAATTTAAGAAAATTTATTTCACAGTATGAGAAGCAAACAAAGTGACGAATCATTATGTGTTCTCAATGAGACATGCCATATTGTATTTGAAAATATAATTATTAGGGAACTTGAAGCTTTTAAGAAACTTTTGAATTATATAAATATTTGTGTAATATTTTAGGAGTTTATTATGAGGATTGAAGTATTTGCATGCGTAGATAGTGAAATGATTAGAATTATGTTTTTGAATTTATGTGATATTGTATTTAAATATTTTGGGGGAACATTTTGAGGTGTAAAAACAGGAGATAATTTTAGATATAGAATTGTTGCGAGAAAGTGAAATTTAGAATGACGGAAAGCGGAGAAAATCGTCCAGCAACGAGGGGCAGGTTACCAGGACTTATACACCTATTAGGGGAATGCAATGGCATAGAGAATGATGTAGAAATTTTTTTTGACCAGATCAAATCTTTAAGCAGCTTGGGGGATTGGTCAGAGGAGGAAAAGTTAGCAATTGTGAAATCTCGGTTAAGAGGGAATGCAAGAAAATTTTATATAGGGTCACAAGAATTAAGAAGGGAAACATCTTTCGAAAAATTTAGGGATAGGTTATTAGAGTTCTTTACAGAAAAACCGAACATTACAACAAATCAAATCCTTTTCACGACCGCAAAACAGACACAGGGAGAAACGATTAAGCAGCTAGCACACAGAATAACAACACTAACTTTAAATTATATTGGCGACACAGAGCACAGTGAAGCGACACAACAGATTATGGGCTAAATTAAGGTTAAGTAAATTTTTAGAGGCAGTAACACCTGAATTCCAGAGAGAAATAATAAAAACTAATGCCCAAAATTTTGATGAAGCTGTAAAAATAGCCACAAACTTGGAACAGGCAAATTTAGCTGCGATAACGGCAAATGTAAATAGTGCTACATATAGACAGGAAATTGAGACGCTCCGCAAAGAGCAACAGGAATTTAACGCACATATTTTAAATTCAATTACCCAAGAAATAAACACATTAAAAATCCAAGAAAAAGTACAAATTCCCACGACACAAACAAAAAAACCCGTAACATGTCACTACTGTAATAAACAGGGACATTTCATGAGAGAATGCCGAATATACAAAGCTGATCATTTTAAGCAAACCCAGAATCTAAACATAAACAACGCGAGAACACATTGGCATAATCAAATATAGTCCCCTCCCCACTCATTTCAAACCCAGCCGTATGATGACCACAGAACTTACCCCTCCCAGCCGGACACATACGATTATAGGCCAAACCACGCCTTTGGAAACTATCAACAGAGCAGAAATTACTATGCAGCACCCCCCACACAAAGTACATTTTCTAGGGAACAACGATATAATAGGGACGAGTCAAACCAAAACAGAATCAGAGAATCGGGCGGGCAAAGAAACAATGGAAGAGAGATGAATACAAGATTTGAATACAGAAATTTCCCTAATAGAAGAGATAATTTAAACTAATTGTGGGAGCTTTAAATAATAACTTACAAAGAGAGAAAAATTACAGGGTAAAGTTCCCGAGAAAAATTGAAATTCCTGTACAAACAGAAAATAAGAAATTGGAGATACATAACGATGAAAGTACTGAAAAACATGAGGAAACGATTGCATCGGTAGGAGAACAAATTAAAAAAACAGAATTGCCAACAATAATAGTTCAATTTAAAAATATACAAAGCGAACTCATGATAGACTCAGGAGCGAGCGTTAGTGTATTATCATTAGAATTGTTCAATAAAATTAAAGATAATGTCAAAATTAAATATGTGTCAAGGAGTGTTACAATATCAACTTTAACAGGACATAGTATTGAATATATAAAGACTGTTGTTGTTGTTGAGACCCAGACCGTCCGACCTACCAGAAAGGTGTAAGGTAACTGTTTGGACGGTCGGGAAGTGCCACCCAATTTAGACCGGAACCCAGTGGGGGAGGCATCCACAGGGACCGTACCCTCCTTCCCCTACCACCAACCTCTCGGAAGGACTTTCGGACCCACATGTTTAACGTGATCGTACTCCGCATGAACACGGCGGCAGTTTTGGCAGTGGCTGGAATCGAACCCGGGCCTACCGAGTGCAACTCCAGCGCGCTAACCAATGGGCTACCGCGCCCATATATAAAGACTGTGGAAATTCCATTCAAAATTCAGGGAAAACAGTTCAAACACATTTTTTTTGTCACAACAGCAAGATTTACACAAAAATTCAAGGGAGTATTGGGTTTTGACTTTTTACAGAAAAATCAATCCATTTTAAATACACAAAAAAACATTCTGAAGATAGGCGACATAGAAATAATTTTAAATTCTGATAGGCAAATTGATAGACAAATAAATGAGATAATACAGGAAAGACCGAATCTAGCCAAAATTTTAAGAAAAGTACAAATCAAACCGAATTCGAGGGAGAATGTTGTAGTATATAGTGAGGAAAGTCTAGAAAATGGAACAGAGGTTTTGTTCGAACCCAAAGAAAAATCATACATTGTAATGAATTATGGAATACACCACATGAATGAGAACAAAATTAAAATTGAAGTTCAGAATAACACGAATGCGACAATTACATTAAATAAAAACATGGCTTTAGGAAACATTACAACAGATTTTACGATACAACAACAGGACATTAAAGAACCAGAGATTAGTGAACGGACACATAAATACGAAGAGATGATAAATTTAATACAGGCTAAACCGGAGATAATTGAAGAAAGAAAAAAAGATTTGAAAACAGAAGATTTTAATACTGACCACATGGACCCAAACATTAAACAAGATTTCCTCAAATTTGTAATGCAATATTCGGACGTTTTTTCAAAATCATTAAAAACTTTAGGAGCGACGGACATCGTAAAACCGGTGATAAAGCTTGCACATGACCACGCAATACGTTCCAGGCCATACGACGTTCCGTACGCACTGCAGGATACCGCAAAAAATCAATTAAAAGAGTTAGAAGAAGCAGGGATAATTGCCAGAACAAAATCAAATTTTGCATCGCCGATGATTTTAGTGCGTAAAACAAGTGGAGAGTACCGTTTATGTTTAGATCTGAGATTAATTAATAACATATCCACTCTTTTTCCTTACAAAATTCCCCGTGTAAATGAAATTATAACTAAATTAGCCGGACATAGATACTTTTCGAAACTGGATTTTCATAGTGCATTCAACCAATTGGTTTTACCTGAAGACACAAAAGAATTATTTGCTTTTACAACGCCCTATGGCAATTACCAATTTGAAAGACTCGTTTTTGGACATGTAAGCTCCGCTCCAATTTTTCAACAGGTTATGGACACCATTTTAGCGGACTTAAGAGAGGAAAACATACAAGCTTACATCGACGACATAATAATCCCGGCTAACTCTTATTCAGAATTAATACATAAATTAAAATTAGTATTCGATAAATTAAGAAAATACAACCTAACTCTGACACCCAGCAAATGTAAATTTTTTGTAGAAAAAGTCGCATATTTAGGATTTGAAATTAGTCAAAAAGGCATTACACCAACAGATGAAAATATAAACAAAATAACTTCATTTCCAGTACCAAAAACTTTAAGAAAATTAAAAAGATTTTTAGGCATTTGTAATTTTTACAGAAATTCAATAAAAAATTATGCTCAATTAACCGCGGTTTTATCAGACTTAACAAGAAAGGATAATAAATTTAAATGGGATAATAAATGTGAGGAGGCATTTCAGGAACTCCAAGAATGTTTTTTCAAGAAACCATTACTTATACAGCCAGATTTTGACAAAGACTTTTATCTGAATATCGATGGCAGCATTCAGTCCATAGGAGGCGCTCTTTTACAATACAGAGAGGGAATTTTAAAACCGATTGCATATTTTAGCAGGAAATTATCGATACAGGAGCAAAAATACCCGGCCATGAAAATTGAATTACTTGCTATGCATCAGGGAATGAAATTTTTTAGGAATTTTCTCTTCGGACGAAAGTTTTTTGTGCTTTCTGACCATTTACCTTTGGGACAGCATTTAAAAATACAAAACCCACCCAGCGTATTACAGAGGTGGCTTTTAGACATATCTGAATACGATTATGAATTTATTCACGTCCCGGGTAAAGATAATTTATTAGCGGATTTTTTAAGTAGAGATGATTTTGAAAGTAAACAAACAGAGCAGAACGAGAGAAAACAAAACATTGAGAATCCAAGGGGAGAAATTAACCTGATAGAACAAATTAAGGGAGAAAACACGATGAAAAGAAATGGATATGTGAATGAGGATAGTGTCTATATTGCACAGATAAACACAATAACAGAAATCCCGGCATTAGATAGAATTTTAGACGAACAAATTAAAGATCCAAAATTAAAAATAATCAGAGAAAATTTACAAAATCGGAATTTTAAAGAGAGTAAACATTATAACACATTATATATTGACGAGGAAACTAATTTATTAATGCACGTAGGAAACTGGAAGGACAGACCTTGGAGAGACAATTTGAACAAAACTATAGTTATACCCAGAAATTTACAGAAAGAAATTTTAGCGATTACACACGTAACACATGCAGGGATTGATAAAACTTATAAACTTTTATCGGACAGATATTTTTGGACGGGTATGTACAGTGACACACAAAATTTTATTACATCCTGCGAACAGTGTAGAAAGAAAAAGGGAAAAAATCAGCCCGTTCCCCTGGGAAGAAACCCTATACCTGATGGGCCCGTGCAAATCTTGTCAACAGACATTTGCGGACCATTTCAAACTAGCACTTCAAATAATAAATATGTGTTATCGGTGGTAGACCATTTCTCCAAACATATACAAATGTTTCCAATCCCGGATATAACGGCCACCACTGTTGCTGATAGACTCTTAAATTACTTTATGAATTGGGGATGTCCTAAGACAGTGTTATCGGACGCAGGCTCTCAGTTTACATCTAGTATACACCAAATTATGACAGAAAAACTCGGAATAGTTGCCAGAATAGCATCGGTACGTTCGCCATGGGTTAACGGTATAGTGGAGGTTACTAACAAACAATTGAAACACACCTTAGCGACATTAGAGGAGAATTCTCCATACTGGGATACTGCAGTACAATGCCACGTAGCTGTCTACAACGCGACAGTACATTCAAGCACCAAAGAAACACCAAACTTTCTTTTTTTTGGAAGAGACCTTCCAACCTTTTTTGAAACTAATGCAACAGAAAACAATACAGAAACTACATACCAGGATTACATATCAAAAAAAATCACAGTGATGAATAACGCATTTAAGGAGGCAAATAAAAATTTAATTCTCGCGAAAGAACGCCAAGAAAGTCAACAACTCCAAAGAGCTAAATTCAGGGATTTGGAAATCGGGTCCAGGGTGTTCATGGAAAACAATAATAATAAATATAAAAGAGGGAACCACACGGGACCTTATCGGGTAATTAATAGAATAAATAGATTTATATATGAAATAAAACTGTGTGACAAACCAAATTCTAAAATCATAAAAGCCCACATAAATAGATTAAGGACTCTTCCCGACCGCAAGCCACATCTAAAAATGCCCTACATAAACAAATACAAGTCACCTCTTCTCCCCACTCCTAAAAACGCACAAAACTCTGAACCAAAACCGGAACTAAAGAAAGACCGCGGTCAAAATGAGAATATTCCGCTTATCATGTTGGAGGAGGATATAGCAGACGGACAGTACAGAGAGTCTTGTCAAACCAGTGCACACAACGCGAAACCACACCATACGCACGAAAACACTCTTACTCTTGGATCCGCGAAACCAGCTACCGCACAAGTACAAAACGAAACAACTCAGAGCGCACGAGAGAATGCAATCATCCCTCCAAAAGACTCTCCGAACGCAAACATTCTTCCAGCAGGGGGGGACTCAGGCAGACATAGCACGCTAGAAACACACGAGAATTTGGAACTTTCAAAACAGGGGGACTGTACACAAATTGAAGCAAACACGAATGAAAAGGCGGGAGAAATAGAACAAGAGGCGCGAGAGGGACCAACACAAGTAGATGGGGGATGTATACAGATGGAACAGGAAAACGTTCAGGGGAAAGATGAATCAGCGGGAAATTCACAAGGGGACGATATAAGCAGTACAAATTGTTCACGCACAGTACTTCTTCCAACACCGGTTAGGCCGAAACACAGATATGATTTGAGATCTTTAAAGAATTTAAATTTAAATTGATTCATTTAAAACACGAAAGAAGTTTAAACATAGGTAAGAACGCGGACAAACCATAATTCAAAATTTTGAAAATATTAGTAACAAAGAAAAATCGCCATTCACAAAATGCAACGCGAAAGATGGAACGCAAATTTTAAATAAATATTGGATTGTAAATAAAGGAAATTTTAAATAAACATTGAATTATAAATTAAAGAAATGTAAATAAATATTACATTAATTAAGAAAGTGTAAACAAAGTGTGAAAAAAAAAATTGAGGAAATTTTAAATAAATCATACATTAATTAGTTGAAAGTTTAAATGAACAAGAAAGTTTAAATAAATATGGAACTATAAATAATTGGGAATTATGAATAAAAATTGTGATTTAAAAAAATAAACAATTGTTACAAAATAAATAACAAGTATCGTTGTAGGACAAAAGAAATTTTAGGGATGATAGGTTAAAGATGTGGATATATTAAATTCAAATTTTGGAAAGAACATAAATAACAGAGAAGATACGTCACATTTCAAAAAAAAAAAAAAAAGCAAAAGGGGGACATCGTTAGAATTCTATAAAAAGTCGTTATAACTCTATAAAAAGAAGGTTTTTTTTAAGAGAACTTTGATTTCCAGGCAATAAAAATTTCGATGGGTAAGATAATTAGGAATATTAAATAAAGGGATATTTTGAATTTCAAAAAAAAAAAAAACTCTTTTCAAAGAACAGTGAAATTTTAAAACAAAAGTAAACTTTCTCCACGCGCTCTTCATGTAATTAGCGGACTGATCAACCATAGTTGGATGAATACGCGTGAGGAAATAGGAATTATAGAAATATAGTTTAAAATGATTAGATAATTGGTAAATATAAAAAAAAAAAAAAAAAAAAAAAAAATTTCTAGTTTAAATAAATAAATAATTATTAATTAAAAATAAAAATTGGAATTTAAATAAATAAATAATTCATAATTAAAAATAAAAATTGTAATTCAAATAAATAAATAATTGGTAATTCAAAATAAAAGTTGTAATTTAAATAACTAAATAATGGGTAATTAAAAATTAAAATTAGAGTTTAAAATGGATAGAGAATTTTAATTAAAAATCATAATGACAGTTCAAAGGAAAAAAGATAATGGTAATGAAAATTATACGCAAATTATAATTTAAAAGGAATAGATAATTTTAATAAACACACGCGAATTGTAGATTAAATAAAAAGCATTTGAAAAAAAAAAAAAGCGTTTCTACATATATTTTGATAGGGTCGCACATATAAAATTTTTGAGAGAGACGAATTTTCGAAGGTAACGCTAGACTACGCAGATTTTGGATTTAGATGCTAGTGACGGGAATAAACGTGATATAATAATAAAAAGGAATGTAAGAACAAAATAACACTAACCGCATTTTAATTAATCCAGAGAATGAAAGTGAGAATCCTTGAGGTAATCCGTGTAATTCCAGAGTTTTTAATCCATTTGGGGGCCTCGGTAGAGCACTTTCACATCACACAATCCATAAGCCACTGAAAACTGACCAGAATGGCGGATGACGAGATGGACCATTTTCAAAAAGGCGACATGTACGAGCCATGTACGACTAATTGGCCATGGGAACTTACACGAAGAAATGCCCGTATTAGCCGCAGGCCAGAAAGGGGACCGCTTTCCAGGGAAAATGACACAATAGCAAGGACGTGTTGACCTTGTGGGAGAATTGGGAAAAATACATTGGAACGAATGCTTTGGAGACTCGAATAAATGTTACATGAAGTCTGGAAGTTGAAAGAGAAAGAGGTGAAACGAATTAATTCAGGAGACTTTGCATTCAATTACAAGGGATATATGAAAAGAAAATGTACATTTCGGTATTCAAGTATGGAATATGAATTGAGTTAGAGGATATTTGAGAGAAAATTTGTAATTATGTATACATTGAGAGAATTTCAGTGAGTGATAAGATTTACGAAAAATTTAAGTATGTTTTCATTAAGTGGGAAAGTGAATAATTTAATGAATTCGGGAAATTCCGTATCCAAGTATAAGATATGGATTAAACCAGGTGATATGTGAAAGAAAATGTATAATTATGGATATTGTAATATAGAATCGCAGGGGAGTTATAAGATTTTCAGTAGGAGGATAATTAAATGATTACATGGGTTTTTTTTCTGTCATCTCAGTTTGTAGGAAAATTTTAAAGTATTGTGCGGAAATTTTTGGAGTTATATAGGTCTTATTTTGATAGTATTTGAGAGGATAGTGTAATTGTTTAAGTATTTTATTATAAATATGTACATGAATTATATTTATGGCACGTTCAATTGAGAACACATGATGAGGTCAGGAGAATATAAATTGATAAGAGTGGTGAAGTTTAATGTATAGAGAGTGTTACATTTTGAATATTTTAAGTTTGAGTAAGGTATCAAATTTAAATGGATAGGATGAAAAAAAAAAAAGTAAGAAGAAATGAATATATAATGTGGAGAGATAAAATACATAAATTGTTGGAATTTAAAGAATTTAAGTTTGAGTAGGGAAACAAATGTAAATAAAAGTGTATATATAGAATGGAAGGACATAAATAGATAAATAGTAGGAATTTGAAAAATTTAAGTTTGAAGAGAGTAGCAAATTTAAGTAAAAAAATGTATATATTATGTGGAAGGATTTAAAGTAGATAAATGGATAGGATGTTAAATAAGAAATGTATATATATAATGTGGAAAAACATAAGGTAGAGAAATGTAAAATAAATAAATAGTAGGAATTTGTAAAATGTAAGTTTAAAGGGAGTATCAAATTTGAATAGAAAATGTATATATTATATGGAAGGATTTAAAGTAGATAAAGTGTAGAAATTTCAATGGGGCAATTTTTGAGAATGTAAAAAAATTTAAAGGAGTTTAAAAAAAAAAAAAAGAGAGTTTTTTTTGTAATGGTTCGTGTGCCGGGTGACAAATTAAAATTATAGAAATTGAATTTATAAAAAAATGATACTTAAGGGAGTTTTAAGAGAAGAGAGTATTTTAATAAGCTTGAGTGTAATGTATATGTATTGATTATCCTAAACAAAACATGACACAGCGTACAGATCCGGTTGCCTAACGATTCTCAAATGGTCAGCAATTCCTGTTGATCACCGATTCACATTGCTCAACGATTCCTGGTGCACAAAGATTCTCATTTGGTCAGTGACTCCAGCAGTTCAGCGCCTTACAGTTCATCGAATTCCAGTTAGACAGCGGTCCAATCCTTCAGCGAGTTCCAGCAGTTCAGCGCCTTACAGTTCAGCGAATTCCAGTTAGACAGCGATCCAGTTCTGCAACGAGTTCCAGCAGTGGAGCGATTTACATTTCAGCGGTTTCCAAGTGTGCAGTGATATCAGTGTTTTTTTCCCAAAGGAAAGATATTTTACACTTTCCACCATAACTACAAGGGGACAAAGTGATATTATTAGGGACCATATGCGTAAGTCCCTGATCCCAACAATTATCCAAGTGACGGTCAAAGTGACTTTGGTTATCATAAGTGAACAATTTTACAGATATACACCTTGAACTTGTGTGGAACTATATTGTTTAGAAAAAAAAAAGACATATCACCAGTGGACGAACTTGTGCTTACATGAATAGACTTTTAATCGATATTAAGTACAACTGAACGACACAGATATCATTATTTGCAGACACATTGAGAATTGTATTTTTGTATAGTATTTTCGTGTTCTTTTGATGGCATATAAGAGTATATATATGATAATATGATTTGTGTATATGTGTATATAGTGCATTTTTACAGTAGATACAGATGAGAGCAAGACGAGTTGTTGGACTACACAGTGGACACGCATGCAGCAACTATGAGCTGGCACTTTGTAATTGGCTTTTTTCCCACCAAAATTTTTGGGGGGGAAGAAGGGTAATTGTTATATTGTAATTTTCAATTCCCAATATAACATTGCTCTTTTGAAAGAGGAAGTGGACCTTAGAAGACGGTCCCTCATGAAGTGAGGCAATTTTTGTAACCATCCCTCGAACGCAGCTGCACCGGACATTCATTTCGAAAAGAGAGGGTGCTTCTCAAGTTCATGTCAGCATTAGGTGCTACAACAAACGGAAGGGGTTGAACTTCCTGACCCCAGAAGTCAATTTATATCACTCGAACCTTGGGAAAATTCTCGTGAGAACTTTCAACGATTTTAAAACTGGAGACTGCATATCTCATATTTCGGGGGGGGCCTTGACCAATAATATAGCCTGAAGGGCGTAGCCCTTAATTTACTTAGCCAATTATGGACAGGGGCGCCTTGTTAAGGGGGTAGAGACAGAGAGCAACTTTGGACTTTAAGTTTTTGAAATCGAGGACTTGAATTTTGTGAGTGAAAAGAAGAGGTCGCAAGAGCGACGGATCTCGGAGAGAGCGAGCCCACGAGACAGAGCCGGAGCGCGCTGTCATAAAGTCCGACATCGGCAGTGATGATCGAGGTAGGACAATTCTACACATATTTTTGCACTTTGATTATTATTATCTCTCTGACCCTCCTAAATAAGGTTAACCTGGGCCATTAAGACGTAGGCTTGTAAGAATAGTGAGTTAATGTACATTAATAAGTTAATAATTGTAATGCTCATATTATGATCATAGAATGAGGGGATTTGATTGTCTTAATGTACTACACTAAAGATGTTGGTATATGAAATTTACCAGATGTTAATAGTTATTAAATAAGGTTTTATCTTAATGAAATAAATTCTTTGTTATTGTTTAAAATTAAGCCTCTTCATTTTAATTACTGGTATTATGTATTTCTTTATTTACTCCACTTTACGAGAACGGTCCACGTAGCGTCAATACATGACGTGTGACGACTCACATATCAGGCAGTGATGACCGAGGTAGGACAATTCCTTATACGTATCTTGCACGAAGGCCCATTATGGCGTTCTCGTTCTCTCTCTCTCTCTCTCTCTCTTTAAGGCTCAGCTAGCTTTAGGAATATTGAAAGCTTTTTGAATTTAATACCATATGTGGGAAAATGTATTTCACATGTAAAGTAAAAAGTGATAAGAAAAATTTGCAGCACTTGAATTAAATATTGTAAGAGGGAGATTTATCCTATAAGTAAAGTAGGATGGAACGCGGTGTTATTAATAATGGTTTTCAGAATATAAATGTGTAATTGTAGATTTGATAAGATGTTAGTCATAATGGAAATCACAAAATAAATGTTTATTTGTTATTGTTTAAAATTTGTCTCTTCATTTTAATTTCTTGTAAAATGCACTTTGATTTACTTCCCTTTACAAAAACGGCCTACTTAGCGTCCTTACCGGACGTGTGAATTACCACATACCAGTATCAAATTGGCGGAAAGTTGTCTTGGATGTTATCGAGTGGAAGTTGATACACTGAGTTAATAATTTTAATAACGGATTTGGGAGGATATGCATTATTAGTCGCTGTACTCAATAATTCCATAACATGTGTTAATTTATAATTTTCTTCACAAATTTTATTGATTCTAAGAACCTGGTTTATTATAATATTTCTGAAACATTATATATGCAAACAAGAGTCAAAGTGTTGAATTTTTGATGTATTATATTTAAAATATTGTCTTTTATCGTCTAAGTTTATAGCCAGATTACAATTTTGTAAATCTAAATTTAAGTCTAAAAAGTTTGAACATTAGATTTATTGTTACTTGCATTTAATTGTAAATTATTAGGATAAAAGTTAAATGCTATAGGGATATTATTATGGGATACACATAATATGTCATCTAAATATCTAAACATGTGCATATTATGCAATCCTGGATTAATGTTTTTTTCATAGAAGAACAAATACAGATTAGCTAATAATGATGAGGCACACATCCCCTTGTGAGATACTAAACTGTTGCTTAAAAAAAGTACCACCATGTTGAATATAATTCTCATAGAGAATGAAATAAAATATTTTTTTAAAAAGAAAAATTGATCACTTGAGGATGATATTATATTTTTCAAAAATCCCCAAAATAATTCTATACAGATCATCTATATCAAAATTATTAAACAAATCTTTGAAATCAAAAGTATAAATACTATGAATAGTAGTAAGAGTTTTTAATTTCCTAACTAATGCGAAACTGTTTTTTTTTTTCAATATGACAATTATTTGGGATATCGTCTGACAAGGATACTTCATTTAAGATTTTTAAAAATAGTTTACAAGTATTATAAATGTAAGAATTATGCCCACTAGTAATAGTTCGAAAAACAACAGAGGATTTACGAAACTTGGGTACTAAACCAAGGTATAGAATGCTATTACAACTATTTTTTAAATGGATTTGCCTATATTTGGCTGATATTCTGATGCATAAGATATTATAGTTAGTATTATGTAAATTATAGATTTGATTATTAAGTGTGTGAGACTGGAAAATACTTATATAGTAATATTTATAAAGGATTGAACAGTTACTACTAGCCTTATCGACATACGTAATGACAAAATTATTTTGAATTATTTTAATATCCTTTTTAATTGAATTAAGTTTATATGATTTATTAATTTTCTGAATATATATAGTGACTTAAGTATTGCTCTATTAAGACGCTCAATATATCAAAACTTGGTAAAAATGGTACTTTTCGAAACCGCTTTGTTTAATGGCTTGGATTTCTATAAACAACAATTTGGTGTACCTATGGAGGGTAGTTGCTCATCTATATTGGCAAATATCTATTTGAATAGCTATGAATCTGGAACATATATCTTAAATGAAATTATATACATAAGATACGTTGACGATGTGTTGACAGCTTGTGGGGAAGAGGATTACGCGGTGGATTTTAGTTTTTATCCAAGTGGTTTAAACCTGATCGAAAACACCAAAAATAATGACGGAATCGTTAAGTTTTTGGATCTTAGTATTGTAAATAATAAACGCGACGGAAAACATCATAAAACATTTTTTCGTATCTATGATAAACGCAACGATTTTAAATTTTAAATTAATTTTCTTGTTCCTTGGACATCTAATATAAATAAAAGAGTGTTTAGAAACGTCATTAGGAATTATCTGATCAGAAGTAGAAGATTGAACACAAAGACAGAAGACCAATATTCGTGTTTGAAAATATACTTTGGGGAAGCCCGTAGGGTTGGATATCCCAGGGGATTCCTATGTGGTATCGCATCGGATTTTTACAATATCGATATACAAGAGTGCAAATTAAGTTTAACGGATTTTTAGGTGAATCCGTGGCAACGGTATACAGTATATAATCGGAGATTCTTCGGTTCTGAGTTATTCTGGTGATGTAGGGGATGGGGTAGAGTGTTTGTGTGTTGTGTTCGATGGAAATATTGATAGCATTTGTGGTGTTGGCGTGAGGTGGATTCGATTGGTTTCACATAAGGTATTCCTTTTGGATTTTGATTATTTTCTGTGTCTTTATATTCGGCAATTACTTTAGTCGCAAGGACTTTCTATGAACGGTGCCGGTTTTCCGGGAGTGTTTGCCGCGGCACTCAAAGCATGCTTTTAACCGGGGAGTGGGGGACACAACCCCCCCACAACCACTTTTTGGTACTGTTCATTCTTTCATTGAATTTTATATAGTGCATAAAATTGTTATTGCTGATTTGCGCATACTCTTTTATAGCTTAACTGGTATACATTGCCTTACTGGTAATATTATTCCAAACATTAGTATATATATATATATATATATATATATATATATATATATATATATATATAGAAGGTATATGGATTTAATTCAGCTCGTATTGTTTGAGAACATTTTATGTAGCGGAGGAGTATTTTATCAACAGATTAAGGGTATTCCTATGGGCGGGGGCTGTTCATCAGTCCTGTCTGACATATATTTAACATATTTTGAAAGGAATAATCATGTATTATATGAGATGCCATATTACAGATATGTGGACGATGTGATTTTAGGTCATTACTCAAATACTCCTGAATTTGAATTTGACTTTTATCCTCCGGAATTGGATCTTATTGAGAACCCTAATAGTGTCAAAAACGAAGTAAATTTCCTTGACATAACCATAAGATACAAGCATAAAAATGGAATTCATACAGTTATGTACAATAAACGTAATAATTATGATATGAAGATTAACCAAATAATTGGATGGAAGTCGAATTTGACTAGGAATGTTTTCCGTAACATCATAACAAGACATCTGAGAAGAAATCGTAATAATAATACTTTCAAAAAGGATTGTCTCACTTGTAACAAACTCATTTTACAGGAAGCACTTAAAAATCATTACCCACGGAATTTCCTTAAAGATATTTACAATTCTTTCTTTAAAGAAGAGGATTATTCATTCAGTAATGACTTGAGAATATGACATCATATTTGAATTATCGAGGTACGCATGCGTATGGGAACATACTTCATGTGGCGAGACGGGCGTTACGGTTTAGTCGGTAGTGTCGTTGGCAGTGAGTATTTGTCGTTCCATTTCTGTCTACATTCTGTCTACATTCTGAAGCCTCCATTTCTGCATTCTGGAGCTTTCATTTTTGCACATGCTACGGGGATCTGTCATTGAATTGCATTGGTATCCGTGGGCGTTGTCTAGACGTAAAAGTACTTAAAACGGGAATGAGAGGTCGCTATCCCTCTCAGCCATTTTTATGCAATTCATATGGTTTTTCCCCCCTTCCTTTTTTCAAATAATTTATAATAGTTATATATATATATATATATATATATATATATCTATATATCTATATATATATATATATATATATATATAAACTCAAAAGACAATAACCCTGAAAACCTTACGATCATGATGAAAACAAGAACGAGAGGAAAACATACGGCTAGGTGCAATAAAATGGACAATGAGGGATACTGACCTCATTTAAGTCCCGGTTACCAGCCGGCTGCGCGGTCGCGACACCACTCCCAGAAACCTGCACGCATCCGTAGTTAACCTCATTGTGACCACGAATAATGAACATGAAAGATCCAAAAGTCAAAAGTATCAAAATTCAAATTTTCAAAGTATAAAATCGACATATAATGGCGACATGCTATATTGATCAAATTTAATCTACAGAATGGCCAAATTAATCCAGACAAAATACAAAGTAAAAGTAGAGCTATAGATCATCATAGCCTCAAGGATCTGCAGAAGAGTTATATCATAACATATTTAGACAAGGTCAATACCAATTATGCATTTACATGTCGTATTTTATACTTCAAACTCATCGACAAACATTATCGGAATAGCGATATGTACTTGAAATTGAACCTCCCGAAAATAGCTATTGACAATAAGATTAAGGCCTTATATAAACAAATAGGTATACGGATGGAGACATTTCGATACCCTTGCATAGTAATGATACCAAAGTTGCATTAGACCCCAGTGAAATTTCGATCCGTAACAGTAGGCTTCAAAACTTACCTTACTAAGGCAAATGAAATGCTGTTACAGATTTTACAGCCCATAATTAAAAAGATCAAAAAGATGGGAAATTGCATCATTAACAACAGTCAAGAAGTCGTAAAGGTTTTAAATGAACATCAAGCTAAATTATATTTTAACTCGTATGATTTTAAATATTTGTTTAATTGTGTCAATTTAAAGGTCCTGTACGAATTTTTATTACAACTATTTGAAGAATTCGAATTGCATTCATTAATGGATCGCTATAAATTCAAAGCAATGCTAAACTTGGTCATATATGAAAACATTATGTACAACGGAACCGAGTTTTATCAAGAAAAATCAGACATCCCCATGGGGGGAGGTAGCTCATCAGCATTGGCAGACTTGTATTTATATAAATATGAAAGTATTTCACATCTGAATAACGAAATTATCTTTTTTCGTTACGTAGACGATTTGTTAATTGCAACAACGGATCCCAAGTACGACTTCGATTTCAGCATATACCCAGAAAACTTGGAATTGATAAAAATAGATTTGGAAGATAATGGAAGCATTAATTTCTTAGATTTGAACATTTCCTACAATCAAGAAAACAAACTTGAGATTGACATATATGATAAGCGTACTACCTTCAGGTTTAATATCAACAACTTGATGCAATGGGATTCCAATATACATAAACAAATTTTTCGAAATATTATTAGAAATGGAATGATGAGACATCTACGAATTATTAATAACGAGGAAATAAGAAAAAAGCGAGACATGGTATTCATTGAGTTGGCAATCGAGAAAGGATATCCACGTCCTTTCCTGAAAAGACAAGTGGGCTTTGCATGTAAATATCAAGAAAGATCTCATTTGAACGATATATTGGGCATTCTTGAATAACTTACAATGAAGTTGGCAACGCAAACTTACTGGGAAAAACAATATAAGAGAAATAGACCATAACTGTATCTGCTCGCCTGGCGGTGTAAAGAGGTTGAAGTTGACTTTGAGAAGGCTGATCAATTGAGAGTTAATGTGAAGGTAGAAGGTTTAAGTGAGATGTATTATTTTAATGTTTTTAATATTGATTGAAGTTGTGATATAGATAATTAAAAAAGTTTTAATGGCATTGTTGAATTATATGTTTTTAAATTTATAATGCCGATTTTATTGTAAATTTATAATGCCGATTTTATTGTATATATGTTTTTAATGTTTTATATGAGTCGTGAAAGTAAATATAAATGTTTTTTTAGAATTGTTGATTAGATTTATTAAATAATTTTCGAGTAACAGGGATTTGACTTTTCACTTCGAGATTTTATACTTTGAAAATTTGAATTTTGATACTTTTGACTTTTGGATCTTTCATGTTCATTATTCGTGGTCACAATGAGGTTAACTACGGATGCGTGCAGGCTTCCGGGAGTGGTGTCGCGACCGCGCAGCCGGCTGGTAACCGGGACTTAAATGAGGTCACTATCCCTCATTGGCCATTTTATTGCACCTAGCCCGTATGTTTTCCTCTCGTTCTTGTTTTCATCATGATCGTAAGGTTTTCAGGGTTATTGTCTTTTGAGTTTATATAATTTTGTGGAGAGTGTTTGCAGCAATAAGCGCATATTCTTCACAATTGTATATATAGTACTTAATGAATTTTAATAGATTTTGTCAAGCTATATGTAATTTTAAAATTGATTTTAAATTATATATATATATATATATATATATATATATATATATATATATATATATATATATATATATATATATATATATATATATATATATATATGTATGTATGTATGTATAAATTGAAATTTTTTAATCGAAAAATATGCATAAACTACGGTAAGTACAAAACACCCATCTCTCGCATATCTGTCACAAATAAGTAACTATAGGCCAAGACTAAGGGTAAAGAATAGTAATTAAATTATCACTATAGTGGAATAGAGATGAGGGAAATTTTAGTATACAAATATCTTAATTAAATATATATATATATATATATATATATATATATATATATATATATATATATATATATATATATATATATATATATATATATATATATATATATATATATAAATATATATTAAAATTATGAAAAAGCAAACACGGCATAAATGAGAAAATACAATAATAATTAACTCAAAATAAAAGATCAAGACATGGAGAACAATCAGTTGAAACTACATAAAAATAGCGGTTAGTTCGATATTGCATTCTCGTCAGGACAGCCATACAATTCGAATTAAAACCGAAAAAATAGCCAGTTTCTGACAATGGCGATAGTAATTGACTATAGACACCATTGGAACTGTCTACTGGCTAATGGAAGGTGTAATAATAAAATTCAAAAGAATTAAAATCAGAAATATAAAAACAGAAATATAAACTTACAGGTACAGTCACCACGTACGAGTCGAAATGCTTACAGCCGAACATACATACTGCAGAGCATTCTACGTCTAATAGTTACAGCGAGTGGAAACCGGAATGATCATAATATTGGACATGAACGAAAAATTTTTGAATGAAGACTTTCAAATATATTAATCAGTATAGGAGTCAGGACAATTGGAAAGTATTCTTTCAAAAATGGTAATCAGTATTAGACTCAGGCCTAGTGGAAAGCTATGTGATAAGAATGGGTGAAATTCACAAAAATGAGTTATCCAATAAAGGATAAATAATGCAAATGTAAAATTACTACATGGTGTATTTGAAATTATTAATAATATTATTAACATATACTTCCGGATAGTGGTAATTTATTTTGGCAAATGCGTTTAAGATTATTGATGTGAAAATAGTGAAATTGGGGATCTGAAAGTCGATGCATTCGAAATAGCTGATTTAAAATTATGTTTCTAAACAATTGAATGGAATTCCAAGATCGATATGATAGCAGCTTAATGATAGTGAAGTTATAAGAATCCTTTTTATCAAATATATTGGTAATAACATGATTATGGAAGGTATTTAAATGTAAGTCTAAATAATTTACAGTTTGACTAACACTTGGCTCATTAGGGATTAATTCTAGGTTAGAGGAGTAGAGAAATCAATATTAATTGGATAGAAATCATCAATGATAATACAAATTAAATTGTCAACATATCGATATATAATATATGAATTAGAGAAAAAATGACGTTCATAATAATAAAGATATAAGTTAGCTAGAATACTACTACTACAGCCCCCTTGAGGTACACCAGACGTTTGTAAATACTATATATTATCACATTGGATAATATAATTAATGTATAACACAAAGTGCAGTTACAGAGGAAAGTTTTTTACTTTAAATAAAACATTATTGGTAGAGAGATAATCATTATGAAGAGAAATAATAACTTTATATAAATTTTTAACATCAATATTATTAAATAGATATTTAAAATCAAAGGTATGGAAACCAAGAACATGTGGAAGCTTGCTAAGGTGGTAAACTAAATCAAAACTGATTGTAACACTTCACAACGAAGTTGAAAAGTGTTTATGATTTTATTCATTCTGTCTGTCTGCCTGTCTGTCTGTCCGGTAGCACGATAACTGCCGTAAAAATGACTTTATCAAAATGAAATTTTAGTATGTTGTTCAGACGATCTGTGGGACCTATGGGAATATAAATGAATAATATCATCCAATTAGTTTTGGAATAAACCCGAGTTGAAAAAATGAAATACATTGAACCCTATGGGACCTAATTTTTCAAACATTTTTTAAGCGGATTTAAAATTCACAAACTGCTTCGAAAATTTTAAGAAATATTCAAATTATCCCATAAAATATATAAAAAATTTTCAGTAAAATATATTCAGAAGTTTCTTAAATAACAATTAAAATAGTAATTACACCTTTTATATGAAGCGATCACGTGACCATTATATGAATAGATCACGTGACCCACTTCAAAATAAAATATGACATCCATCTTGTATCACAATCGTGATTTTTAAAGTTCTTTTTAATTCATGTTTAGTGTTGTATCTGTCCTGAAACCGCTTTATTTTTGCTTAAATTCTGTGCACCTAAATACTGAAACAACGCAATTACAATATATTTGAGTGTAAATAATCATCCAACTTTGATTATTTCTACAGCGAAGCCTAAAATTCACTTATGGAGAATGTAAATAACAAAAGATATAGAATGAATTGTATAAGAACTGCTGCATTACTTTAACACAAAATTATTTAGCTCATGGAGTCTGTAATATAGCTGATATGAATGAAAGAGTCATTGATTTTACACAGAGAAGATCGATTTTTTCGATAAATTTTTAAGCATAGAGTTTCATTACTTGTACCTCCATGGTCATAAGTTTTAAATGAAATAAATTATTATAGTATTGTAATGAATGAAATGAATGGGAAAAAAATGGAAAATGCTGCTTTTAAAGAAAATGAATGAAATGCTGCTTTTAAAGAAAATGAATGAAAGAGCCAGACGTGTTATATTTCGATGACGTCATTTGAACAAATTTCATTTGTTTTCGATGAAGTTTTCAAATATAATAAATTATTGTAGTATTACGATAATTTTAAAAATATTACCGAGGAATGTATTGCATTTTAGAGACGCTTAATCCAGGCAATTTATATTCCAATGCCGTCATTTGAATGAAGTTCATTTTTTTCGAAGAAGTTTTAAGTTTTCAAATATAATAAATTAATGTAGTATTGTGATAATTTTAAAAATATTACCGATGAATGTTTCGCATTTTAGAGATGTTTAAATAAAATTGCATTGAATTTGGAAAAGGTTTCATAATCAATGCTTTATGCATGATTGAACTTTCTTGTTTAAAATGACATTGCCCTCCAAAATTTAGGCACGAAATAAATATTTTCAGATAGTGACACTCGCACGAATTTCATTGCGCAAATCCTTCTATATTGTTTGAGTAGAATATGCAAATATCAAAACATGCGTTCAATTTCAATCACCTTTTCTCCAAATACGCAAATTAGACGTTCGGTGAAAACTATACGTTTATGCCTAAAACTTTCATTGCAACAAGAACATATTTTGCAGAAAATAGGAATAGCCATCTGCTTTAATATGTCCCATAGAATATGTATGATTCTCAACGGTAGCGTGCTATTGGGATACTTTTGGATCGATAATGCATCACAGAAATGACGAATTTATTTTATGTGCACAATTTCATCATTTCTCTTTTGCAAAAATTATTCCAAACAAGTGCAATAGTCACCCGAAGACCTATTTTGTAATCCCGTAGAGTTACAGAAACTTTCAATGACCAGAGACAGCTTTACTGGCGAGATGTTATCGTCGATCGACAGCATCAATTCTACGAGTAGTTGCTACTGCAGCCATAAGAAGGCCGATATCGACCAGTACTGTGAGACGACAGCTGCACGTGAGACGGCTTTAGCTACAGATGTCAAAAATGCCCGTCTCGTTGGGTTTCGGAGTTATAAAATCGCTTACAGAAGCGTTGCAAGCGATTCATGTAGATCCAAATACAATGGACAAATATTCTGGCAATCAAAAAGTAAACGTGTGATTATCTGGGGAGTACAAGAAACGGCCAATTAGTTTATTTACATCGTTTAACATCATGCTTTTGATAATGGTAGTGCGATGCTATTGCTGGCGTTTTCATTTGCAGGCTGATCTGACTTCAATATTTTCTCGAGTGGCACTGTGACGAAGAAAATACATCGCGACGAAGTCTTTGATCTTAAATATCAAACTTTATACACCTGCATCTTGTTCAGATTTTTGTTTAGTGTACGACACAGTTGTCTATATAGAGCGAAAAGTGGAGTTTAACCTTCAGAGTGGAGGAATTGAATGTATGGATAGGCGAGAATATTCATCCAATCGCAATCCTGTACAACAGTTTTTGGAATGCTCTAGAGAGAGCTGTCTATATCCGGCTACACCCTCCTTAAATCGCAAACTGCTCTGATACAGACAATAGCAAGGGCTGTCCTCTGTTATCCTGGATCATTTGATTGAATGGGTAAATCGTCGGTGACAAGCCTATACGAGGCCCGAAGGAGACATATTCGTTATTAAACATCACTTGATTCTTCTACGCATCACTCAGAATGTGTATCCTCCCACATCAGTCTGTTGCAGCAATTTATATGTAAATAACACCCATACTTGTGCATGTTTTGTCTCATTGAATTTTGCGTAGGGCAAAAAACCTCACCAGAGTATAATTCTGTGGAATTTGTATTCAATCCGTGTCGAACTTCCTAAATTATTCCATATTTACTGTTCCATGCTTAACTTTTGAAGGGCAGATTAAAGAATCATTAGAAAGTGGATTCTTATTTAAAACTACATACCCACTCAAGAATTCCATTCCAGCTTAATGTTGTTTCATTAAATATTATAACTCCAACTCCATAAAAATATTTCCATGCATCTGCATTTCTAACATTTAAATCACAATCTCTTCTTCGATCTCGGAACTTCAAATATTCCTCATTTTGAAAACTTTAATTTTCGAACAGCTTAGAAATTCCCATTTCTATTACTTGAATTTTTCATCGTCCTTTTAGTCTTCGTAATTGTATTTGCAGTTGGAACTTTGTCCGTACTTAAGGACATACCGTTTTCTCGGCATAATTACAAAGAACTAATATAAGAGTGTTTTTTATAAGGAAAACTTTATAAATATTAATTTAAGAGCAACATATGTAAGCACAAATATGATAATAATGCAGAATGCAGATGTTTCGAGGATACGCTAGATCTCTTCTGTCAATGCAAGAGAAACAAAAAAGCCAAAGTCAAAAAAAAAAAACTGTCGCAAAGAGATGAAACAGAGGAGTGTGTATACCAGTGAGTTGGATTAAATGAAGAGTCAATCAGAAATAGAATGAAGAACTAACTGTCCAGCCAATCCGAAACGAGAAGCAACATACAAGATTGGAGTGTGAAAGGCCCAGACCACACAGCCAACCCAGGGGTTTACGGCAGTTAAATGTGTGGCCGGGAAAAGATTGGAGTGTGTCAAAATGCAACAAGGGAATATGCCGACAAGAGGAGTGATTTCTGAATAAATATAAATGAGACTCAACAAGACGAAAAACAAATTAAAATGACACATAAGAGCCCTATGATTTAAGAAGGGGGGGGGTTGCAGGACACCCTGCCAGACCGTTAACAACAATGGAGTAGTGGAAAATCCTTTAATTAAATTACCAGATCTTTTCTGGATATGAAAGGCAAGATCATAGATCGACTTACACTTTTGATGATCCTAGCTAAAAAAACTCAAAACGGTGATCAAAATGTAATCAGAATCAAAGGTGGTCAAAATGTGATCAACGGTGACCAAGAATTTAGTAAATCTTCATTGTTGAGCAACTGCATATCTATTGAATTCCTGTTTTTTAACCTAGTTTTCATATTCCTTGATACGAAATTTTAAAGCACATTTAGTTTAACCAATATAAGAAAGCACTGAAAGACTGCACATGTCCCAAGTATTAGAAATTTCTATAGGATCCTTAAGATTAGAAAATATGAGATTAGAAAATCTGATAAAAATGTCGCCAAACTGATAAAAATGACGCTAAATGGGAGGTAATGTTTTTCAAAATTTTAATTTCGTCATATGACGGGCATACCTGCTAGTACATAAGAAATGGTCTCCTCTTCGTTTCTTTGTCACACATAGCGATACAGTTGGTGAACTTAGTGAACAATCTAGCGCAATAACACCAACTTGGCGATTTTTCTTTCCAGATTGAAAAACATATCATCAGATTCCAAAAATTACTCTAAATTAATGAAAACGATGCTTAATTAATGAATTTATAATTAAAATATTTTGATATATGGACTATATTATTTATTGAGGATGCTATCAATATTGATAACTTCAAATTTAGAGCTGCGTGAAATATAAGTTCATGGGGTATGAAATAATTTTACACGTTGCCATACAGACAAGAGCAAAATGTACCATTCACTATTAAGAACACTGCGCCATAGATAATATACATAATGTTTTTACTGTGAAAGAATTAAATTCATTGCATTATATAAGGAAAGTCATGTGCTGCCCACATCAGATATTTTTTCTGACTCCACTGCAAAAACTGTGAAAGTCTGATGCTAAATACATTATTATATTTTCACTAAATAAGATGTGATACAATTTCCATTCAAACACTTTTATCACCTCTATAAAAGCACGTAAGTATGTCACAGCACTAAATGCAACGCCGAGTGTAAAAAAATATCTTGGATATGGAGAAATAGCCTCTCAAAGGTTGGCCTTTTTTGTTATTTTTGTATTTATAATCTAAAGCCAAAGGGGTTGCCACAACATAATGCAATAGCATGGTTGTGAGACTCTTATGCCTGAAGAAATAAAAGAAAAACTCTATTCAGCTCATGGAGTTAGAGATAAGACCACCTCCATAATACTGAATAAGAAAGTTAATATTAAAAAGTTATACCAATTTAAAAATTAAGAATATAAAAATTTAAACCATGGAGTTAGAGATGCATGCTTTCTGCTTCAAATTCATGCTTTAACAAATGCAAAAAGTGTAAACCATGTTTGTAGATAAATTGGTTAGAGCTGAGTTATATGGCCCATCAAGTTAGGGAGAGTTAATCTCTTTTCTTCCATGGTATGACCAGAAATTGAAAACTTGAGAAAAAATGTTTAAGGTATTAAACTTGATAAATTGGTTTGTTAGCGGGTCTGAAAGAGCGTAAATGAATTGAGATCCCATGCATGGCCGTAGTGTACTTGGATGGCCGTAACGCACAAAGCGCGCGATTTCAAAACATTCCCATTGAACATAAACAATTCCATTGAACATAACAATTCCATCGAACATAATGTTCGTAAACAATTTCATTAAAATTCTTCTGGAAATTAGATAATAAAATTATGATTAATCAATGTTTTACACCCACCACAATATTTTCGTTATACATGATCCCCTACATGCAGGGTATAAAAATATATAAATTATCATGCGATGGTGCACGTATTGGACCTCAAAATTCAATATCAGCATAATGCAATTTCGTTAAATACTACACTCCATATCCTTGGAAATTATCCGATGCGTCTGCATTTCCAATATTTCTATCGCAATTTTGTCGCCAATTCCGGAGCTTGAAATATTTCTTCTCTCGAGAAAACTTTAATTTTCGAACGTGTCTGAGGATTTCGGATTTCCCGTCGCGTAGTCTTTCATCGGCCTTTCAGTTCTTGTAATTGTATTTCCATTTAGAACTTTTCTCATGCTTTGAGACTGAATCCTTTTCCCTGAGAAGTTGAAATAAACTGAGATAAGATTAATATTTTAAATATTTCGGCAGTTCTCGCTCCAAGTTTGCTTGCAAGATATTCTTTAAATATTTGAAATATACAAAATGCGTCGAAATGCATCAACGATCCAAATGAATGTTTTAAATGTGTTTTATGTACTTTCAGTAAAATGTACACTAATCAACCAAATTATTATGACAGCCAGGCCATTTTTGTCAAATTTGCTATCTTCGAGATATCGCTTCCATTAGATCGCTGAATTAGTATAGGAACAGAAAGCTGAAGTCGTATAAAACAGACGGCATGTCTGACTTTAGAAATATGTAATGGATAAAAGCTACAACCTGATGAGCTGTAAATGTGGAATTATCGTGGACGCTCGACACTGGGTAGGAGCACTAACAAAACGGCTGAACACATGACTGGTTCTATATCAGCCGTTATTATAATTTAGACTTCGATTCCAAGGTCGATTCTGGTCGATTTTCCAAATTCGATTTTTAAGGGAACGGTCTGAACCAGCAAAATACACAATAAATATAACTAGGGTAGTAAATTTATCGCGAAATAAATGGCAAAATTCGCGGATCGGTCCCCGGGTAAATCGTGAAATTTCACTAACATGTCGCTAAACTTTCGCGGCGCAGTGAAATACACTAGCATTTCTAAAGAAAATGTCTACTAGTTACTAATCAATAATACAAATAACTACTGCAAAAATCAATAAGCATTATATTACATTTTTTTTACTTACATTTATAAACTATTCAAATTCTGATATTGTTATCAACACGGTTACCTGAGATCATCATAAGTGTATTGCGTTTGGATACATTGCGTAGTACATACACGTATTTTCTTTCTAATGCAGTGTCTGTTGTCCTGTGATATGTTTTTACTTTCCCTGCAATACATGGTAATGTATAGGGAAAGTATTGGAATCATGCTGAAAAACGCAACTCGAGTTTTCGACGGATCTACACATTTCGAGACCTCTAGAATACGAAAAAACTATTTTTAGCGTGACGTCTGTGTGTCTGTGCAGATTTTGTATCCACTCTAACTAAAAAACTAATGGACCGAATTTCAAAAAAATTGAAAGGGAAATCACTTGTGGGCAGATCTGGTGCTGATTAGTTTTGGGTACGATTCGGGATAAAAGAACCCGCCTTTTTTTTGCGAAATGGCCTGCAGAAGTTTGTATTCATTCTAGCTGAAAAACTAATAGACCAAATATCAGAAAATTTGGTAGATAAGTCATTTGTGGGTCACCTAGGTGCTGATTAGATTTGGGTATGATTCGGAAAAAAATAATCTGCCTTTTTTTGCAAAATGGTCCGCAATGAACGCCAAAATTTAAAATCAAAAACTACGTATGCTGAAATATATCCATTAAATGCTTGTTTAATACGTAATTTTTAAGGAAGAAAAGAATAAGACCAACCCCATTACACTAAGACTATCCGTTCTCGATATATTTTAGTTTTTTAGTATTTTCTCTACGCCACGTTTGAAAATATGTCCAGTTATCAAATGAGAACGAAAATTGAATTAAAAGTAAATTAAATTTAATTAAAACAAGAAAGATCAATCATGCATAAGCATTCATTATGAAACACTTTCCAACTGAAATGCAATTTCATTTAAAAATTTTTAAAATGTGATACATTCAGTGGTGATATCTTTTACATTATCACAGTACGACAGTAATTTATTATGCTTAAATATTTAAAACTGTATCGAAATATAAATCATCTGATTCTCTATGCAAAATCAATGAATATTACATTCATATAACTTGTATTCCAGACTCCAGAGCTAAATAATTTTGTGTGAAAAAATTCAACAATTCTTATGTAACTTACCTTGCAATCGCTTCAGATATTTGCATTCTGCATAAGTTAAAATTAGGCTTCGTTGAAGAAATAAAAAAAGTTTAGGGATCATTTCAAATCACAACTATTGTAATTGCATAGGCACGGAATTTAGATACAGAGATAATACACAGATACGCAGATAATATATGTGTGTGTGTGTGTGTGTGTGTGTGTATATATTCAAAGTATTGGAATCGTGCCGAAGATCGGAACTCTAATTTTCGAAGGACCTACACGTTCTAGAACACGAAAAAACTATTTTTAGGAAGACGTCTGTGTGTGTAAGAGTGTGTCTGTGTAAGTTTCTGTGTGTCTGTGACGATATTACATCCACTCTAATTGAAAAACTAATGGACCGAATTTCATAAAATTTGGTAGGTATGTTTTTTGTGGAAAATCCTGATGTCCATTAGATTATAGTACGATTCGTAATAAAAGAATCTGCCTTCTTTGTGAAATGACTGGCAGAAATTGCCTTTATCCACTCTAGCTAAAAACTAATGGAACAAATTTAACAATATTTGGTACATAAATCATTTGTAGGTTATTCTAGTACGATTCAGGGGAAAGGAACGGACTATTTTTGCGAAATGGCCCGCAAAAATCGTTAAATATGAAAATAAAGGACTACGTGTGCTCAATTATATCAATTAAATTCTTATTTTATACGTGATTTTTGACAACAAGAAGAATAAGACTAACCCCATTACTCTAAGACTATCTGTTCTCGAGATATTCTAGTTTTTTCGCGTTTTCTCTACGCCACCTTTGACAATAAGTCCAGCTATCAAATGAGAACCAAATTTAAGTTTACCGTGCAAATTCAATGTCATTTAAAATACTTATGGTTGTTACTTTTGTGCAGATAAACTCAAATTATTATTGAAGAAATAAAAAGAACGTGAATAGGAGTCTGCAGGAAAAGACATGTGCTGCCCACATCAGAATTTTTAACAATATTACAACAATGATTTATAGAAGTGAACTGGGATTATTTGCAGGCCATTTCGAAAAAAATGTATGATCTATATTTAAAGATCCACCAAATTTTTGTAGAATAAAATGTTCAACAAGCTTAAGTTATGTACCAAATTTTAACTCTCTAGGACGTAGGAAAGTGCATTAAAAATTCCATCAAATAAGTATATTATGAAGAGTTATATAAAATTAAAAAAAAAATTGAAAAATTGTTATCTACCAAATTTATTTTAAAATATAAACCCTCTCTCATATACAAATGATTAAATTCTTGTAAAGATATTTATTATATAATATAAGTCTTTTTTCTTTCTGGAGGATATCCCAAAAGTCAGAATTTAATTGAAATTGTTATTTAGCGTATATTAAATAATTTTTAATTAAAAAACTACTTTATATTTTACTGAATTTTTTTATATATATTTTATGGGATAATGTAAATATTTCTTAAAAATTTCGAAGCAATTTGTGAATTTTAAATTTGCTTTAAAAATGTTTGAAAAATTAGGTCCCATAGGGTTCAATGTATTTCATTTTTTCAACCCGGGTTCAATAAAAAACTAATTGGGTGATATTATTTATTTATATTCCCATAGGTCCCACAGACCGTCTGAAAAACGTACTAAAATTTCATTTTGATAAAGTCATTTTTACGGCAGTTATCATGCTAACGGACAGACAGACAGACAGACAGACAGAATTAACAAAGTCATAAACACTTTTCAACCATGTTGTAAAGTGTTAATAAAAAGAACGTGAATATAAGTTTGCAGAGAAAGCCATGTGCTGCCCACATCAGAATTTTAATTCAGAAAAGATCGTTCGGCATCCACATTGTGGACATTACCAAACAACAGTTGGGGGCTTTATGTAGTTAGGAAAGTTATTCAGTTAGTATTAGACCCTGATCAGTTAGGTTACTTTTTCATGTGTGTATGTGTATGTGTGTGTGTATTCCAGAAATCTATGAAACCTTTGCTTTCACGCAATTCTTTTACACTCGCTTTATATCAACTAAAAAGTAAACAAATAGTCGTCATCTAAAAAGTCCAGAAATTAGTACATTTGATATTCGTCAAATTTCTGAAAACAAACCTTTAAATTCACGTAGAAAACCGCGGAAATTCATGTTCAGAAACGAAAATCGCTGGGGTATGACTCAACTCAACTTTCTGATACAATAATTCATTTTGTTTTTCCAGTTTTATAAGAAAAATTATGAAAATCTCTATCGTGGGTCTAAGTCATTACAGCTATAGCGTGTCACGGACTAAAAAATCTGATGTGTGCAGCACATGACTTTCCCTGCAGATTTATATTCACGTTCTCTTTATTTTAATTACATTTAATTCACTTTTAATTCAATTTTCGTTGTCATTTAGTAACTGAACTTATTACTTTCCTTATATAATTTGGACTTATTTTCAAAGGTGACGTAGAGAAAATACGAAAAAACTAAAATATCTCGAGAACGGCTAGTTCTGGTGTAATGGGGTTGGTCTTATTCTTTTGTTCGTTAAAAATTACGTATTAAACAAGCATTTCATGGATATATTTGAGCATACGTAGTTTTTCATTTTAGATTTTGGCGATTTTTGCAGGACATTTTGCAAAAAAAGGTAGGTTATTTTTTTCATATCAAAATCTAATCAGCACCAGGGTGTCCCACGAGTGATTTATCTACCAAATTTTGTGGACTTCGGTTCATTAGTTTTTTAGCTAGAGTGGGTACCAGCTTTTGGGAGCCATTTCGCAAAAAAGGCGGGTTCTTTTATCCCGCATCGTACCCAAAACTAATCAGCACCAGATTCACCCACAAGTGACTTACCTACCAAATTTTATGAAATTCGGTCAATTACTTTTCTAGTTAGAGTGGATACAAAATCTGCACCGACAGACACACAGACATACACACAGACAGGCAAACACACAGGCAGACACACAGACACACACACAGACGTCACGCTAAAAATAGTTGTCTCGTATTCTAGAAGTCTCGAAACGTGTCGATCCGTCGAAAACTCGAGTTGCGATTTTCGGCATGATTCCAGTACTTCCCCTATACATTACCATGTATTGCAGAGAAAGTAAAAATCTGATGTGAGCCGCACATGACTTTCCATGCTGACTTATATCCACGTTCTCTTTATTTTAATTAAATTTATTGCACTTTTAATTCAATTTTCGTTCTCATTCGGTAGCCGGACTTATTTCCAAAGATGGCGTAGGGAAAGTAAGAAAAACTAAAATATCTCGAGAACGGTTAGCCCTAGTGTAATGGGGTTGGTCTTATTATTTTCGTCGTTAAAAATTACGTATTAAATCAGCATTTAATGGATATATTTGAGTATACCCAGTTCTTTAGTTTAGATGTGGACGATTTTTGCGGGCCGTTTTGCAAAAAAAGGCAGGTCATTTTTTCCTAATCGTACCAAAATCTAATCAGCACCAGGGTACCCCACAAGTGACTCATCTACCGAATAATTTTGAGAAATTCGGTCCATTAGTTTTTCAGTTAACGTGGATACAAACTTTTGCGGGCCATTTCGCAAAAAAAGGTTCTTTTATCCCGAATCGTACCCAAAACTAATCAACACCAGACTCGCTCACAAGTAACGTACCTACCAAATTTTGTAAAATTTGGTTCATTAGTTTTGTAGTTAGAGTGGATACAAAATCTGCACAGACAGACACACAGACACACAGACACACACACAGACGTCACGCTAAAAAAAGTTTTTTCGTATTTTAGAAGTCTCGAAACGTGTAGATCCGTCGAAAACTCGAGTTGCGATTTTCGGCATGCTTCCAATACTTTCCCTATACATTACCATGTATTGCAGGGAAAGTAAAAATTTGTGTCACGGCTACTTTTCAGAACAGTGATTGAATCTATGAATTCTTTTGATTATTGAGCTACAAATAAACCATTTTATGCATGATTATGTCAATTTTTATCCTATGCTGCCATGTTACAAAATATAAATTTTAGAAAAAAATTCAAAGTTTTCACTCTAATTAAAAAAAATTATATCTAGTTCTAAATTTTTTATAACAAAGCCGGACAGAAAGTTTCGTGAAAATACATTCATATTTATGGCAGCCATTGTGTACACAAAAAATCGACCACAGACTGACTAACAGACAGACATCACTCCAAAAATAGTCAAAATGTGTTCAGCATATCTTAAAATAGATATTGGCATCAAAATCTCGAAATCGAAAATTTTCGGAGAAGCAGTACTTCCTCAAGACTACTTATGAAAAATTAAAAATATAATAGAAATTATCCTATAACAAACCATCTATTATAACCCTAATTATAGCTGATACATGTCTGTTTCAAAGAAATACAAGAAATTGCATTTTCGACTTGTATATCTTCCCAGCAATTATATTGTAATTTCTTTGAAGAAAGCAAAAATTTCCTCCTTTCGCATTAATTTACGGACATTTTCAAGGAATTCTGTTTTCATTTCCCGATTCTTTCATCGATCTTTTGGTCCTTGTAAGTGTATTTTTATTCGAAACTTTACTATCGTACTGAGTGCTGCCGAATCGAGCATTTCGTCGCTAGGAATGTAAGGAACTGATATTAGATTTTAAAAGTTTCCGTGGTCTAAAAAAATAGTTTAAAAGTATTTATTTTTTTGTTCTTTCATTTGAATCGGTCATTTCGAAAGCCATCATACGTCATATTTCCAAAAATTTTCAGGAATCTATAAGAAAAACTGTATAAATGGGGTTAACATAAAGATAGCTAAAAATTATCAATATACGTTTTTACAATGCATTTGGTAATAATTTTTGTTCTTGCTGCAAGAAACGTTTTGTTGAAAACTTTTCAAAATACGATATAATTAAGCTCATTGATTCATGACGGTTTTGCAAGAAACTTAAAAACAAAATCAGAAGATGCTTATAAAAATGCCTATATTATTAAGAAAAGTTTATGTTGTAGAATTATTACTTGAAGATATTTGTATTGGACGTAAAGCATTTGTTTAGGGCACATATGCATATAAGGCACAACAGATACTATTCCCGAAACACGTATCTAATTTCACAAAACATCAGCTACTAATCTCAAAACATTGACTTATGTCACAGTTCAATGTAGCTCGTATCACATCAACTGTTTTCCAACTGAGTGATGATTCCTTTTATAGACTTGCTTTAGAAACTTCCAGAAATTTCTCATATCGCGTAGAATATTCGTTACTTCGAGGTGGCTCTCGAACCTTCGAAAAGTCTCAAAATGCCGTCAAATAGGCGATAAATTGCCAAATGTGTAAACAGGCCTCCGAACTTCAGCATAGGGCAACCCTAGATTCACCTCATTGGAAAGGTTGTCTGTACGGGTATTTTCTCAGTCAGGTTTTCATAATAGACTCTAGTGAGAACGTTTTACACGTTCGCCACACTATTCAATGAACTTTCTTAAAATTTAGTGGTTACGTTACTTAAGGTTTCTCTGATACTGATTAGATTGTGGAATGACTTAGAAGAGTATGTAAAGATTCTATCATTTATGATTATTGTATGCTAATTTTATTTTCATTATGCTAATTTATATACAAAACTCCTCAACTCTGATTCCGAGAATCCCGTACTCACGACTGGCCAGGACTATAAGAAAGGGCAGACGTTGGATAAAAAATAAATCGTATTCAGATTCGGATTCGTAGTCAAAAAGCATAAAATCCTGAGTCGTCGTCGTTGAGCTTCGGCTGCTGCCTTTCTACCCAATTCGCGTGTGTGTGGTTCGGTTCATTCATGGAAGTTCGCATCGAGGTTACAGCCTCTAAAAGTTGTGAGTATATGTATATTTATGGAATAATAGTTTGAACATTATAGATTTAGTTCGGTAAGATGTTAAGGTTGAATTTCGGTATAGATTATTATGTCAGCGGGTTAAGGATATGGTATTGCTAGCTTTGTAAATATTCTATATATGTAATTGTATTTTGAGTTATCAACAAAGTTAGCTGGAATAAATTATGTTGTTTGTTAATGTCGTAATTCCTTCGTTAAACTCTAGTTATTAGGTTATTGGAAGTTTAAGTTAAAGTGAAGTAAATCACACTAGTGCATAAAAAGGTATGATTTTAGAAAGTAGTAGAAACGTACCTTACAAGTACTTGTTGTTTCTTATCCCACTTGACCGACAGCAACATCAGATCAAGTCCATGAACCCGTGAGTCTTCAAACGATGAAGAACTACTCCAGGACTGGAGTACAGCCGACTCCTCTGGCATCCAATACATGTCAAGGCATGGGCAAGAGAGGCCTGAGCCAAATTGCACTTCTGGCAGAGGGGATAAACCTTAGAACCCAACACATGCCGTAGAGCACGAAGATGGCCGCTGCGGAGTCTGGCCAGAGCCGTCTATTCTTCCCAACTGACTGTCCCAATCAAAGTAGCACCAGGACGGCTGCAATCATACCACTCATACACGGGGGGCCTTTCCCCAGAGTTGATTTCAAGTTTGACTCGTGTGGCAAGTTCCGAGAAAGAAAGACAGCCACTGACAATAGAACTCCAAAGGCTGCCCTCCCTGGCCAGACCATCCGCATCCTCATTGCCGTAAATGTCTACGTGAGATGGCACCCATTGAAAAAATATCCTATAGTAACACACAAGTAACCCAAATGCTGAACAATATTCACTGTCGTTCCGTAACCGTGTCTCCACCACTCAGCCAGGTGCTGAATAGAACTACGGCTATCACTCAGAATCCAGATGTCTGTATTGACTCCCTCTTTGACACAATAATACAAGTTCTTTGCAAGTATAAGCGATCCTTTTTGTCGAAATGGCCCACAAAGATCGTGAAAAAGTAAAATAAATGACTAAAATTGCTGAAATGTATTCATTAAGTAATTGCTCTTTATGCATTTTTGATAACACAATGAATAAGACTGACCCCATGACTCCTGAATGGACTGTTCTCGAGATTTTTTAGTTTATTAGAATTGTGAAGAGCTGAAGCGTTTATAGTACATTATGTTGGCAAACGAAATGGAAGTACAGAAATGTATCCATGTTATTTTCTAAAATTAAACTCAATTTGATGCATCGTGAGAAAAAATAAGAATTTGTAGGAAAAGTCATGTGCTGCCCACATCAGATTTTTAACTATCTTACAACAGTGGGATTATGTATAAGGTGCGTCTCAAAAGTTTATGCACTTTAGTCTGAGCAATAGATATCAGACGAAGAAGAAAAAAGAAATGCAATTCCATCGCTATATATTTAATAAAGACAAATAAACAATATAAGACCATAAACATACCTGTTTGATTTGCAGGTTTCAATGAACGACGTAAACACAAAAAAAAAGGCATCAAAAAACTTGTTTCAAAAGTTTATGCGCAAGTAACAAAAAATGTGGAAAATCAAAATAAAGTATGCAAATAAGGTAGTAATTTGCAAAAAACTGCTCTGCAGACGTTTGCCCACTATATATGACTGCTGCATGCCATCTCTCACCACAATGTCACGTATGAAATAGTTTACAAAAGACGATGTGTGTGAAATTTGGAGATTTAAGGCTTATGGAAAGTCTGTTCTTGATAGCGCGGAAATATTAAATCGGTCAAAACGAGGCATTTATGCTGTGCTACCAAAAGGGCACGATTATAAAGTAAAAGATAGATCAGGCCGTCCAAAATCTACCTATTCCCAAGATGACAGAAAACGTTTTTGTATTTCGATCTACTATTCACAGACGTTTACAAAGTAACTGCAGTGTAATGCTTGCATGAAACGAAATTCCGCGTTTAACTGAAACTCATTACGCCGTATGGAATGGACTCGGGAACATATGAACTGGGACAACCAATGGATATCTGCTATATTTAGTGATGAAAAGAAATGGAATATTGATAACCCAGATGGATGGACGTCATACTGGCATTACCTGCGCAAAGAACAGAGAGGTTTTTTTCAGTAGAAAACACTTTCCTTGATGGTGTGGGCAGAGATTTGCTTTAATGGTACGTTATCCTTAGCTTTTTATTAACGGTAAGCAAAATGCGCTAAATTACCAACAAACGTTAAAAATCACATATTACCAGAACCTGCTAATCTAGCAGGACCGAACTTCTGTTTTCAGCATGATCATGCTCCCATTCATGCGGCAAAGTCAACTAATATTTGGTTGCAGTGTAAAAACATTATGGTTATGGACTCGCCGACCAAAAGTCCTGACTTGAATCCCATGAAAACCTTTGGGGGACCCTATGCAGAACAGTTTATGCAAGTAGGCGACAGTTTTGGTCTTTGGCCGAATTAAAGTGTGAAATAGAAAACTGCTGGTTATAATTTAGACCCAGAAATTCTTAATTCTCTTAATTCTTAATTCTGTCAATGCCAGATCGTGTTTTTCAAGTTATAAAACAAAATGGACGTCACATTCGTTAAATAACTTCAATTTTTGTTACTTGTGCATAGACTTTTGAAACAAGTCTTTTGATGCTTTTTCTTGTATTTACTTCGTTTATTGAAACATGCAAATCAAACGGGTATGCTCATGGTCTTATATTGTTTATTAGTCGCTATTAAATACATAGCGATGCAATTGCATTTCTTATTTTCTTCTTCTTCTGACATATATTGCTTACACTAAAGTGCATAAGCTTTTGAGACAAGCCTTATCCAGAAACGAAACTTATTATTGAACATTTCTTAACAATCTTACAATACTAAAATTTTTAAGGGCCCTTCTAGGCATCTGGGCATGATTCTGGGGGAAAGGTCTGAAATCAGGAGAGGGGAGAGAACTAAAATTTGATGAATTATTGTATTGTCATCGCAAATACGTATGTGTTGAAGACCCAGACCTTTCGACTCGTCCGAGGACTTGAGCAACAAATACGTATGTGTGGAAACCCCAGGCCGTCCGACTCGTCCTGTGTGTAAAAATTTCAAGAAAATCTACTTGGTAGAAGCAGACAGAAACAGATAGAGAGAAAAACCTAAATACAGTTGTTGTTGCTGTTGAGACCCAGACCGTCCGACCTACCAGAAAGGTGTAAGGTAACCGTAACCTAAATACAGTGTAAAAATGAAAATTATATCGAAACTATTACATGGTCATGAATAATAATATCCAGAAGGAAATAATCAAACATATAATTCAAGTTAACTGAAGATGTAAATAAAAATAAAAACTATCATCATATTTATACAAGAAAGATCAATTATGCATGAAACATTGATTATGAAACACATTCTAACTTCAATGCAATTTTATATAAACATCTCTAAAATGTGATACATTCCGCGGTGATATTTTTAAAATTATCACAATACTACATTAATTTATTATATTTGAAAACTTAAAACTTCATCGAAAAAAATGACCTTCATCAAATGACGGCATTGAAATATAAATTGTCTAGTTTAAACACCTCTAAAATGCGATACATTTCTCAGTAATATTTTTAAAATTATCATAATACTACAATAATTTATTATATTTGAAAACTTCATCGAAAACAAATGAATTTTATTCAAATGACGTCATCGAAATATAAATCGACTGCCTCTCTCTGTAAAAGCAACATTTCATTGATAAACGTTTGTCCATTCCTTTCATTCATCACAATACTATAATCATTTATTTTATTTAAAAACTTAGAACCATGGAGGTACAAGTAATTTAACTCTATGCTTAAAACTTCATCGAAAAGATCGTCTGGTTCTCTGTGTAAAATCAATGAATGTTTCATTCATATCAGCTATTTCAGACTTCATGAGCTAAATAATTTTGCGTTAAAGAAATGCAGATATTCTTACACAACTCATTCTATATATTTTGCTGTTTACATTCTCCATAAGTGAAAATTAGGCTTCGTTGTAGACATAATCAAAGTTGGATGATCATTTAAATTCAAATATACTGTAATTACGTTGTTTCAGTTTGTAGATGCACAGAATTTAAGCAAACATAAAGTGATTTTAGGACGGATACAACACTAAATATGAATTAAAAAGAACTTTAAAAATCACGATTTTGAGACAAGATGGATGCCATATTTTTTTTGAAGTGGGTCACGTGATCCCTTCATATAAAGGGTGTAATTATTATTTTAATTTTTATTTTAAAAACTACTGCATATTTTTTGCTGAAATTTTGTTTTTATATTCTATGGGATAATTTGAATATTTCTTAAAACTTTCGAAGCAATTTGTGAATTTTAAATTTCCTTAAAAATGTTTGAAAAATTAGGGCCCATAGGATTCAATGTATTTTATTCTTTCAACCCCGGTTCAATCCAAAACCAATTGGGTGATATTATTCATTTATATTCCCATAGGTTCCACAGACAGTGTGAACAACATACTAAAATTTCATTTTGGTAAAGACATTTTTGCGGCAGTTATCGTGCTAACGGACAGACAGACAAACAGACAGACAGACAGACAGAATGAACAAAGTCATAACACTTTTCAACTATGTCGTACAGTGTTAATAAAAAGGTATTATGATAAGATAATATCTCGATAGATATAGCTACATTCAATCCCCAATAACGGCAAATGAGCCAATAGTTCTAATTTATAAATAGCTTAGTGATAATAAGCAAGAAAGATCAATCATGCGTAAAGCATTGGTTATGAAACACTGTCCAACTTCAATGCAATTTTATTTAAGCATCTCTAAACTGCGATACATTCCTCTGTAATATTTTTAAAATTATCACAACACTACATTAATTTATTATATTTGAAAACATAAAATGTTATCGAAAAAAAATGGACTTCATTAAAGACCATAGAGGTACAAGTAATTTAACTCTATGCTTAAAACTCCATCGAAAAAATCGTCCTTCTCTGTGTAAAATCAATGAATATTTCATTCATATCAGCTATATTGCAGACTCCGTGAGCTAAATAATTTTGAGTTAAAGAAATGCAGCAATTCTTATACAACTCATTCTACATCTTTTGGTATTTACATTCTCCATAGGTGAAAATTAGGCTTCGTTGTAGAAATAATCAAAGTTGGATGATCATTTAAACTCAAATATATTGTAATTGCGTTGTTTCAGTATGTAGATGCACAGAATTTAAGCAAAAATAAAGCCGTTTTAGGACGGATACAACACTCAATATGAATTGAAAAGAACTCTGAAAATCACGATTTTGATACAAGATGGATGCCATACTTTATTTTAAAGTGGGTCACGTGATCTCCTCATATAATAGTCACGTGATCGCTTCATATAAAGAGTGCAATTATTATTTTAATTTTTATTTATAAAACTACTGAATATATTTTGCTGATATTTTACGGGATAATTTGATATTTTATGGGATAATTTGAATATTTTGTAAAAGTTCCGAAGCAATTTGTGAATTTTAAATCCGCTTAAAACATGTTTGAAAAATTAGGTCCCATAGGGTTCGATGTGTTTTATTTTTTCAACCCGGGTTTAATTAAAATTAATTGGATGATATTCTTCATTTATATTCCCATAGGTCTCACAGACCGTCTGAACAACATACTAAAATTACATTTTAATAAAGTTATTTCTACGGCAGTTATCGTGCTAACGGACAGACAGACAGAATGAATGAGCAAAGTAATAAACACTTCTCAACTTTGTTGTAAAGTGTAAATAAAATGATTCAAAAATGTAAAAAAATAGTTTTGATTGAAAGGTTTGAAACAATCGGAAGAAATGGCCCTCGAGTTTATCCATTTCTTTCTTCAGAGTTTTTCTAGGATACCCACTGCCGTTCCCGTTCGACTATTACACGCCGAGTTACAATCTTTCAAAATCAACCCCTTTTTCCCATTACACCGGATTTGCCGATGTTTCCCTTATACCAGGTGCTGACAAAGATTTTATTCTACGTGAAAATTTCAAAAGAAAAGATAAAACAGAATATATAAAAACAAAAAGTTGAACAATGCAAACATTTACCTCATATTCCATGGATCAGATGATAATAAAACATAAGCAACTGATAAACCAGTAAATCACTCAATAGCAACGCAAATCCTTTTTTGCAATGAGGATACAGTTTTTAACACTTTACAACAAAGTTGAAAAGTGTTTATGATGTTGTTCATTCTGTCTATCTGTCTGTCTGTCTATCTGTCCGTTAGCACAATAACTGCCGTAAAAATGACTTAATCAAAATGAAATTTAATATGTTGTTCAGACGGTCTGTGGGACCTATGGGAATATAAATGAATAATATCACCGAATTAGTTTTGAATTGAACCCGGGTTGAAAAAATGAAATACATTGAGCCCTATGAGACCTAAATTTTCAAACATTTTTTAAGCGGATTTAAAATTCACAAATTGCTTCGAAAATTTTAGGTAATATTCAAATTATCCCACAAAATGTATGAAAAAATTTTCAGCAAAATATATTCAGTAGTTTTTTAAATAAAAATTAAAATATTAATTGCACCTCTTATATGAAGCGATCACGTGACCCACTTCAAAATTAAATATGGTATCCATCTTGTCTCAAAATCGTGATTTTTAAAGTTCCTTTTAATTCATATTGAGTGTTGTATCCGTCCTAAAACCGCTTTATTTTAGCTTAAATTCTGTGCATCTACATACTGAAACAACGCAATTACAATATATTTGAGTTTAAATGATCATCCAAATTTGATTATGTCTCCAACGAAGCCTATTTTTCACTTATGTAAAATGTAAACAGTGAAATATGTAGAATGAGTTGTATAAGAATTTCTGCATTTCTTTAAAGCAAAATTATTGAGCTCATGGAGTCTGCATAGTTGATATGAATGAAATATTCATTGATTTTACAGCGAGAAGGACGATTTTTTTGGATGAAGTTTTAAGCATGGAGTTTAATTACTTATAATTCCATGGTCTTAAGTTTTTAAATAAAATAAATTATTATAGTATTGTGATGAATAAAATGAATGGGAAAATGCTGATGAATGAAATGCTGCTTTTATAGAGAGAGCCAGGCGTGTTATATTTCGATAGCGTCATTTGAATAAATATCAGTTCTTTTTGATGAAGTTTTCAAATATAATAAATTATTGTAGTATTATGATAAAGTTAAAAACATTACCGAGAAGACAGGCGATTTATATTTAATTGACGTCATTTGAATGAAGTCCATTTTTTTCGATGAGCTTTTAAGTTTTCAAATATAATAATTTAATGTAATATTGTGATAATTTTTAAAATATTACCGAGGAATGTATCGCATTTTAGAAATGTTTAAATGGAATTGCTTTGAAGTTGGAAAGTGTTTCATTATCAATGCTTTATGCATGATTGAATTTTCTTGTTAATTTGATGGATAGATTTTTATTTTTACAAATACTTGAAAACCATAATGGTTGGTCAGCAGGAGGTAGTTTAGATAAATGAAATTTTTTAGAATAAGGACAGAAAAATATATAACTATAAAGCATTAGAAAATGTTGTCCAAACCAGTTTGATCATATTTGAAACCGGATTCATATAAGACACTAGTCCCATTTTCTTGTTACCTGAAACATCAAATTTTTGAAGCTCGACAAGTTGCAAAGCCTCTAAAGAAGATTCGGTTACATCCAAACAAAAATCTCAATTCTATCTGGATTTAAATAAATATATTTTTGTGTTGTAAGGCTGTAAAACTGTAAAAATTCTATTTTGCAACAACTGCGAAGTTTGGAAAAAAGATTTTGTACATCCAAATATCTCCGAATCCGAGACTTTAAAACACAAAAATTTTCATTGAAACATATTTTTTTCAGGATTAACTATAGATAGAGCTTAAATGAGCGTTAATATCGATTCAGCATTAAATTTTGAATTTTTAATCGAGAGTTCTATCTACTGAATTAAAAATGAAAATTTTTAGTGAGCTTCATACCTACTTTAAAATTCGATGATGAATCCATATTAGTCATCATCTAATCTTCATCTATAGTCAATCCTGAGAAAAGGTGTTTAAAAAAATGTTAGAGCCGGAAGTAGAAACATACTTGGAGTGTTAATCCTTAGCAAACAAACCCCTCTGTCTCCTCCAGAATTTGATGTTGAATCCAAATCAGTAGACAATCTTGAAAAATATCAAAGAAAATGAAAATTTTTAGAAGTGGAAAGGGTTAAAGAGCCTAACATGGAAATCCTTATTAAATATCCCTATTTCATTCAGAATTTGAGGCTGAACCTATATGTCATCATCTGAGATCCAACTGTAACAGATCTTGAGAAATAGATGCTTAGAAAAATTTAATAAAACCATAGTATGGGAACAAAATTTTCACAAATAAATAATAGTGATCATGACGACAAATAAATGTATAAATCTGATGGCACTTATTGGATGAGACAGAAAACTCATCATATCCTTTTCAAGTAAATGTCTGTATTACATTTAAAACTGTCTAAAACTGCCAGTTATAATATGTATAAATTTGATTGAAAATGGGCACAATACATTAAGAATGATATATTATAAAATTTCAACGTGATTTACTTTATTTCTCTTCCACTTTCATTCAAAGCTTTCCATTAAGAATTTGAATTCTAGACATTTTTATTGGTTAAAAGCTGCGTCTGCATTTCGTGCTAAAATTTATTTTAGTTGCGTAAAAAGTAAAAACATAAATTTTAATGTATAATCATCAGCATCATATAGTAAAGAACTCAATAGTAAATAACTCATATTCCAGCCGGAAATTGAACCCCAGATTTTGGTCTTGCAAGTCAATGCTATACCGATTAAGCTACTGAGGCGATATTTTTTACTTTCTCTACAATTAGTAAGAAAGGAATACATTCTGATAAGGTTAAAAATCCGATTCTCTGATTTTGATGAATTTGCCCATTTTAAACATCTTCAGACAATGGACATTGTCTAATATTGAAACCAATTATACTGGCTGTTATTCAATTTGCTTAATGTATCCTATACAGAATGTCCCGATTGAAACGCTATTTAATTCTTTCGAGATAAGTGGGCAATGTAAATTGCAACAAGAGAGATCAATCATACATAAGCATTGATTATGAAACACTTTCCAACTGAAATGCAATCCCTTTTAAAATTTCTAAAATGTGATACATTCAGTGGTGATATCTTTTACATTATCACAGTACTACAGTAATTTATTATACTTAAATATTTAAAACTGTATCGAAATATAAATCATCTGATTCTCTATGCAAAACCAAGGAATATTACATTCATATAACTTGTACTCCAGACTCCAGAGCTAAATAATTTTGTGTGGAAAAAAATCAGCAATTCTTATGTAACTCACCCTACAATCGCTTGAGATATTTGCATTCTGCATAATTTAAAATTAGACTTCAATGAAAATATAATAAAAATTTAGGGATCATTTAAAATCACAACTATTTTAATTGCATAGGCACGGAATTTAGATACACAGATAATACACAGATACACAGATAATATGTGTGTGTGTGTGTGTGTGTGTGTGTGTGTGTGTGTGTATGTATACAAAGTATTGGAATCGTGCCGAAGATCGGAACTCGAATTTTCGAAGGATCTACACATTTTGGGACTTCTAGAACACGAAAAAACTATTTTTAGGAAGACGTCTGTGTGTGTAAGGGTGTATCTGTGTATATTTCTGTGTGTCTGTGAGGATATTACATCCACTCTAATTGAAAAACTAATGGACCGAATTTCAAAAAATTTGGTAGGTATGTTTTTCTGGGAAATCCTGATGTTCATTAGATTATAGTACAATTCGTAATAAAAGAATCTGCCTTCTTTGCGAAATGGCCGGCAGAAATTGCCTTTATCCACTCTAGTTAAAAACTAATGGAACAAATTTAACAAAATTTGGTGTATAATATTTCAATAACCTACAAGTGATTTATATACCAAATTTAACAATATTTAGTATATAAATCATTTGTAGGTTATTGTTGTACCATTCGGGAAAAAGGAACGGGCTATTTTTGCGAAATGGCCCGCAAAAATCGTTAAATATAAAAATAAGACTACGTGTGCTCAATTATATCAATTAAATTCCCATTTTATACGTGATTCTTGACAACAACAAAAATAAGACTAACCCCATTACTCTAGGACTAGCCGTTCTTGAGATATTCTAGTTTTTACGCGTTTTCGCTACGCCACCTTTGACAATAAGTCCAGCTATCAAATGAGAACCACATTTAAGTTTAACGTGCAAATTCAATGTCATTTAAAATACTTATGGCTGTTATTTTGTGCAGATAAACTCAAATTATTATTGAAGAAATAAAGAGAACGTGAATATGAGTCTGCAGGGAAAGACATGTGCTGCCCACATCAGAATTTTTAACAATATTACAACAATGATTTATAGAAATGAACTGGGATTATTTGCAGGCCATTTCGAAAACAATGTATGATCTATATTTAAAGATCCACCAAATTTTTGTAGAATAAAATGTTCAACAAATTTAAGCTGTGTACCAAATTTTAACTCTCTAGAACGTAGGAAAGTGCATTAAAAATGCCATCAAATAAGTATATCATGAAGAGTTATATAAAATTAAAAAAAAAAATTGAAAAGTTGTTATCCACCAAATTTATTTTAAAATGTGAAGCCTCTCTCATATACAAAATTATTAAACTGTTGGAAAGATATTTATTATACAATATATCTCTTTTTTCTTTCTGGAGGATATCCCAAAAGTCAGAATTTAATTGAATTTGTTTTTTTCCCTATATTAAATATTTTTTAATTAAAAAACTACTTAACATATTTTACTGAAATTTTTTATATATATTTTATGGGATAATGTAAATATTTCCTAAAAATTTCGAAACAATTTGCGAATTTTAAATTTGCTTAAAAAATGTGTGAAAAATTAGGTCCCATAGGGTTCAATGTATTTCATTTTTTCAATCCGGTTTCAATAAAAAACTAATTGGGTGATATTGTTTATTTATATTCCCATAGGTCCCACAGACCGTCTGAACAACATACTAAAATTTTATTTTGATTAAGTCATTTTTACGGCAGTTATCGTGCTAACGGACAGACAGACAGACAGACAGACAGACAGAATGAACAAAGTCATAAACACTTTTCAACTATGTTGTTAAGTGTTAAAAATGTTGAAAGTTTGGTAGGAAATAAGACTACGTTACTGAGATAGTTCTCCCATTCATTTTCAAAAAGTTACACTTTTTAAATTTTTATACTACCCCATTAGACAAATTTGGTCAATCAGAAAATTTTTATTTTTAATGCAACAAGATTAAAAAAACGCATACCTGTATCTTTAAAATTGATCGAGTTATATTTAATTGAAAATTGAACATTGTGAATGGGGACCCTATATCAAATTAGAAATTCAAATTTGTGACATATCACAAAAAAGTTAAACCTAGATACCCAACCGCTTAGTGAGTAACACCGCTTTATATGATCTCTGTCTGTTTAATGCTTTATTTAGATGTATTTGTGATAAAAAATTTTGACACATATTAACGTAATTTTGATCTAAACAATTTCCATCGTCAATTTGTTTATGATCCTTATTTTCACTTGTGAAACAGCCTTTCACATGGTACGAAAAGTTGGCATAAGTCAGATTTTTTTCCTTTATCATAATTCAGTTGATCTTAACGATACAGATATGCGGTTTTTTAATGATCTTCTTGAAAATTTTCGATTTGACCAAATTTGTCTAAGGGGGTCGTATAAATATTTCTGTAACGTATTGAAAATTAATGGGAAGACTATTTCATTAACACAGTCTTTTTCCTACCGTACTTTCAACATTTTTTGCAATTTACATTGCCCACTTATCTCTAACAGGTAAAGAATTAAAGCGCGTTTCAATCTTTTTAGGACATCCTCTATAGCGGAACATACAGAAGAAGACGAATTCTACAATATCTCAATAGCTTATGACAACTTGATCCAAATGATGAATTCTTTCAGATGATACTTAGAAGCCACAAAAACTGTTTTAAGTCGATAAACACCGACATCAAATCCAAAAGTACAGAAATTTTAGAAAAACCAGCACATGCGCCGCCTTTGGATATTAGAAACAGTTTGATTGGATAATTAAAATTAGGTGTGCATTTTCTCATTTCGCTGAAAAATAAATCAGATTGGTTGGGTATTTCATTAAATATCATTGCGTTTATGTATTTTAAAAAGACAGACAACCGCAATTGGCTATAAAATATTTTTAATAAAATCACAATCCATGATGCACATAGGAATTATATACCCAGAGCGCTTCCGGACATTATTATGCCCTTCATTAGTGGCAAAGTAAAAAATATGATGTGGGCAACACATGACTTTCCTTATATAATGCAATAAATTTACTACTTTTACAGTTAAAAAAATGTTATTCTTATAGTAGATACTTATATTCTTTCCAAGATATTGAATTTTCTTCAATTAGTCATCATTTTCATTGATTTAAAGTCATTTTTATCCATTTGGCGAGATTTTTGTTAATTTGGCAACAATTAAAAATGTCGCCAAGTTGGCGATATTCCGCCAAATTCGTCGCCAAAATCTCGCCAAGCGTTATGGGAGGAGAAATAAGTTATTCTTACAGCAGATAAATGACTATTGGCGTTCAAATAAAAAAAGTATTACTTAAAGTATATTTTTTCATAAATGGAACGAGCTAGATCCACGAGAATGATGCCATCCAATTTATCGCATGGTGTTACATATGAAAAGTGAACATGTTTCTCAATAAGGATTTTTTTTCTTTTTATATAACTTTTTAATATTTTTTTGAAAAATGTGCAATATCTCGAGAACGGTTCATGTTAGCGTTTTAAAATTTATGTCAACCGTTTTTCTAATGAAAAATTACATAAGTAATGTATACTTGCGTAACTTTATTAGCGGTTTTGATGCTTTGACGATTTTTCCAAAATTTCACTCGAAAATTCAGGGGGGTTCTAAACATTCGATTGCGTATAAAAACAATAGGCTTCCAGTGTTTACGGATTGTAATTTTTGTACCAAATTTCGTTCGAATCGGTCCATTCGTTTGTCAGTTATCGTCTCCACAGACTCACTGCCACACACACAGACATCACTTCAAAAATGTTTGATTCGTGATCAGGGATGCTTGAAACGTGCTCGCCCGTCGAAAACTCAAATTCGAATTTTCGACCCCGTCACAATACTTTACTTATACATTATGTATATAAGGAAAGTAAAAATAGGTGGAGAACATGAGCTTTAATATACAGTAACCAACAGATATGTCATCAGACGCAATAGAATAAAGATACTAAATATCCAGGAAGTCATACAATGATTTAATACGCAGTGAATCAAGAACGATACACCAAACATAACTGAGGATCTGAACGGGATCAAAATTGCAAATATAATCACGGTAAATATAAACAAGAAAGATCAATCATGCTTAAAGCATTGATAATGAAACCATTTCCAACATCAATGCAATTTTATTTAAACATATCTAAAATGCAATACATTCCTCGGTAATATTTTAAAACTTATCACAGTACTACATTAATTTATTATATTTGAAAACTTAAACCTTCATCGAAAAAAAATGAACTTCATTCAAATGACGGCATTGAAATATAAATTGCCTGGTTTAAACATCTCTAAAATGTGATACATTCCTCGGTAATAATTTTAGAATTATCATAATACTACGATAATTTATTATATTTGAAAATTTCATCGAAAACAACTGAAATTCATTCAAATGACGTCATAGAAAAAATAACACGTCTGGCTCTCTCTATAAAAGCAGCATTTCATTCATAAATAATTTCCCATTCACGTCATTCATCACAATACTATAATAATTTATTTTATTTAAAAATTAAGACCATGGAGCTACAAGTAATTTTAACTCTATGCGCAAAACTTCATCGAAAAAAATTGTCCTCTTTGTAAAATCAATGAATATTTCATTCATATCAGCTATGCAGACTCCATGAACTAAATGATTTTGTGTTAAAGAAATACAGCAATTCTAATACAACTCATTCTACATATTTTGCTGTTTACATTTTACATAGGTGAAAAATAGGCTTCCTTGTAGAAATAATCAAATTTGGATGAGCATTTAAACTCAATATATATTGTAATTGCGTTATTTCAGTATGTAGATGCACAGAATTTAAGCAAAAATAAAGTGCTTTTAGGGCGGATACAACATTCAATATGAATTAAAAAGAACTTTAAAAATCACGATTTTGTGACAAGATGGATGCCATATATAATTTTGAAATGGGTCACGTGATCTTTTCATATCATGGTCACGTGATCTCTTCATATAGGAGGTGTTATTATTATTTTAATTTTTATTTAAAAAACTACTAAATATATTTTGCTGAATTTTTTTTAATAGATTTTATGGAACAATTTGAATATTACCTAAAATTTTCGAAGCAATTTCTGAATTTTAAATCCGCTTAAAAAATGTTTGAAAAATTAGGTTCCATAGGGCTCAATGCATTTCATTTCTTCAACCCGGGTTAAATCTAAAACTAATTGGGTTATATTATTCATTTATATTCCCATAGGTCCTACAAACCGTCTGAACAACATACTAAAATTTCATTTTGATTAAGTCATTTTTACGGCAGTTATCGTGCTAACGGACAGACAGACAGACAGAATGAACAAAGTCATAAACACTTTTCAACTTTGTTGTAAAGTGTTAAAAATGATGGACAGTCTTTCTGTGCATAAATTATCAGACATTAATAATAGTGAGTTTATTTTATTTTTATAAATTTTTATATTTAGATCAAAAGCAAGGCATGCCAATATCATGAACGTGTTATAGTTTAATAAATGTGTGCTTTTAAATAAAAAATTATATATTTTAGAATTATGTTCGTGTCATATTTATACGTAATTATGTTTCTAAGCGCTTTTTTGATTTAAAAAAAAATGCACGAGTTTTTTCTGGTCCATTCAGGCATAAATCAACGGCCTTCATACTTTTAGGGAACAAAACTGGAGAATTGGTTGAAATATTCAATTTTTTTGTCGATTTAAATAGTTCATAATGCTCTCTTTTCAACTATGTATCATATTAGTTGATCTGGAAGCTATAAATTAAAACATTTCCTTTGTTTCTATATGCTACCCTTGGAGTCTGCAGTATTTACATGTTTCTCTTGCTATCTTTCTCAGAATGTTTTTTAAGTTGTTTATGTTCGTTTGTCTCCGCAAATACTGAGCATTACACTTTAATATTTTATAGTGTGAGACCAGATATAGATCTCACACTAGTTATTGTGAGACAGTTTATGTGTATTATTTATTGTGTCTGAAGCATCAGACAATACCTCTAGTCTGAATGACGCCAGTGTTTACTACACGCTGACCAAAAGGGCAACTAAAATCATAAATTTTGGGGTGTCAAGACAAGAAGGGGTCGAATGACTGTTAAGAAAATGTAAAGAACGGCATTGGATAAAAAGACTGACCAATTGAGAGGAAGCTTGTGGGGCCACCCTGCAGGCTGCCAATGAGAGCAAAGGTGGAATGTCAGTCCTGAGGCAAAAAGAGCCACAACCTATGACATAGGAACGACGATAAAAACAGACATAGCGAGAAAAAGACTTACAGCACGACACTTAGAAAGATATAGAGATAAAATGACCTAAGAACTATAAGAAAGAACCGACTACTAGAATGACATAAGAACGGAGATACAGAAGGAGGATACTTACAGAGAACAGACTAAGAGAATGACATAAGTACGAGTGTTCGAACCAGCAGTACAATATGATCGGCGAATTACACTGCGAGTTAATTCCAATAAATTAAGCGACATTAAGTACGTGGTGGTGACCAAGCCAAGACAGGTGTATTCCTCAACTAATATTATAGGCCTTAAATACATTTTAGGCATTTTAACGAATGGTCTCACATTGTCTCTCTCTGGCGCGAACAAGAGGAATAATAGTTGTAATTAAGTAATTAAGTATTCTGTGTTGTTAATAAGTGGTTTATTATTAAAGTTAAAATGGTGCAATTAATGGAGTAGTATTGTGTTAATTAATATTCCTTTACAGAACTCAAGCTAAAAATAAATAATTGGAGCATTTTAATAGCGGCAAACTACGCAATGTATAATTGAATAATGCGTTCCACTAATACGATCAATTTACGGCCATGTTAATATATGTTGAATTTAATATATCTAAAAAGCCAACTTTAAATAATTCTTTTCATATTACTATACATCACATATAGCATAGTCAAACCAAATTTGTGTATATTTTACAGGATTTTGAAGTAATTTGTGTACTTGTGTTAAAAAAAATAAATGTTATGAAACATTGATCAAAAATTGTGACCATATAAAAATTCATAATTAAAACGAAGTTTTGAATTAAGGTAAAATGGACCTTTAAAATGTGTAATAGTATTACATCTTTTAGATAAGAAAATCTGATAGTGATAGTATTTACAGTTTCTGAGAAAAAAGAACATAAATTTAGCAAATTTAACATAGTGAAGATATACCGGTTCAGGTCGTTTTAAACAAATAAAGCGATTTTCAACTTTCATTTTATTTTATCAGTGTATTCGAGATATATTACACCCATAGATAGACTCACAGGCATCATTGAAAAAATGGTTTATTCATACTCGAGTTTGCGCAAAACTTGTAAATCAGATAAAATAGAAAAGTCAGATTTTTGTGTCCATCGCAATACCTATACTCAGTATTGTATGAAAACTCTCAAAAGGAAACACCGACCCACCCGAAGGTACACGGGAAAGATACTCCATCGCCGCGACAGCCCACCCAGCACAAGAGGGCGAGGCCAAGAGGCCACGCGGCCCGAACCAACCACCCGAGCCACACACACCAAAGGCCGAGAGGAAGGTGGGCGCCAAACAAGAAAAAGACAGCAATGCCCAGGGCAAACGCGTCCTGCCATCTGAAGAGAGTCATCCTCTGATGGGTCCCTCAACTTTATTAAGTTCAAAACAAATACATATTACAATTCCCTTCATTTAAGGGTCACAAAATTACAAGTTTCCATCAAAGTACAATCATATAATCTATGAAATAACAAACAGTACTTTCTTAATAAAATAATAGAAATATATACAACAAAGTAACTACTAGTTACTAAAATAATACACAATCTACTAGATTGATAACTTAACAAAATAAGAAACACTATACATCACTTGCAATTATTACATATATCTTAATCACATTTACAATAAAATCCTTCCATAAAGTATCATACAAGAAAATACAGCAATTCTCCTTCTATTTACACCAAATTCATCTCGATTGCCAACACATTTTTCATAATTTCTAATACTCCTTTTCTACATTTAGGTAGCAAACATAATTTAAAAATATTAACATTAATATAGTTAGCAGGAAAATAATTTTTCCTAATTGAGTCCCACAATTCACATTCATAAATAGTATGCTTTACATTTCCTTCCGATTTTCCACATTGGCAGCTTCTGTCTTTACCAAAGAATCTATGCTGGTATTCCTTAAACGCTCCGTGTCCCGTCAGCACTTGATTTATATAGAAGTCTCCACATAATCTTCTTGTTGAGACTTTTCCAATTTCATTGTATAATTGTTTTCCCACTCGATTTTCTTCCCATCTTTGCTGCCAATTCTTAATTGATTCCAGTTCCAACTTTTTCTTGATTTGTTGCTTGCTCCATTTGAAAGTATAACTAATTTCTTCTTTTTCTGTAGCCTCTTTTGCTAATGCATCTGCTTTTTCGTTTCCAATTAGTCCCACATGGGCTTTAACCCAGTGTAATTTGATGCTTTCCATATTTTTTGTCAATTCATCTTTTAATCTTAAGACATCTTCGTTATTATTTCCATAAGAACTTAAGGATTGTAACACAGATTTCGAATCTGTGCAAATATGTGTTTTTCCATTTTTCTGGTTTAAAATGTATTCAACTGCTTTAATTATAGCATAAAGTTCTGCATTATAAACAGTTGTGTTGTCATTTAACCTATGTTGTTCTTCATATAGGTTTATACCTTCTTTGTACTCCACAAAGGCGCATCCTACCCTTCCATTAATCTTGGAACCATCTGTATATATGATCCTATGTTCCTTGTTTGGAATTTCCTCATCCCAATTCCATATTTGCTCTTTCCAAGGAGGTTTCTTCGAATACCTTTCTTGTTCTATGTCTTTATATTCTATAATTTCCTCTCCTATCAAAAAATTTTCCTCCCAATGTATTCCTCTATAGAGAGTTGTTTCTCTTTTTACTTTCAGATCTAATGGCAAGCATCCCGCCAAAACTTGAAGATCCATGTTGGATGTAGTTTTGTAAGACTTTGTTATTGACAACAACGCTATTCTCTGAATTTGAATCAGTTTATCATTAATCCTTCTGATATCTCTGTACCAGATTTCTGATCCATATGTAATAAATTTTTCAACCGCCTTCAGATATATTTCTTTTCTAATTTCGGGTTTAAGACCCCATGTTGCTCTTACTATTCTGTTTAATTTCCCGTGAAAATTCAATACTTTATTTTTTACTTCATTCAAGTGTGAGGTCCAAAAGAATTTAGGGTCAAATTGCACACCCAAATACTTAAGGTTTTTATCGTAACCGATTCTTTTTCCGTATAATTTAATGTCAGGAAAACATGTTATAGTTTTCTTGTACGGAAACATAATATATTTACTCTTTTCTCTGCTGAATTTTAAACTGAATTCAGCAGCCCAATCTTCCAATTTTTTAATTGCAGTAGTTCCCATTCCTCCTAAAAGGTAGGAGGCTCTTGACTTCATTATAATTGCGATGTCGTCTGCAAAAGCTTGTATTTTTACTTCATCACCATTAAAATTAATTCTCAAGGCCTCATCCATAATGATGAGCCACAGGATCGGAGCCAAACTCGATCCTTGAGGGACTCCAATATCATAATTCAAATAAGTATTTGCTTCTTCAATAAAAACTTTTCTTTCGTTTAAAAAACTATTTACAATTTTTCTTAATTTCAAAGGTAAGGAATAATTGTTCATCTGTTTTTCCACATCCTGTTTTCTAACTGTATTAAAAGCATTTTGTATATCAAGAGATATTAAACATGTAATCATATTATTATTTTTATTTACATGTCTGCTTTCCACAATAGTCTTTAGTGCATCTATTGTGCTTCTATTCTTCCTAAATCCATATTGGTTTTCACTTAACTGATTTTTAAGGCAAAAGCTCATTCTGTTGGTAATCATTTTATCCAGTATCTTTCCCCAGACTGGTAATAGACAAATAGGTCTATAGGAGCTCGGTTTTTTACGGTCTTTGCCTTCTTTAGGGATAAGAACCACTTTAGCTATTTTCCAAACATCTGGGAAGATAGAGTATTCCCAGCATTTATTCATAATTTTTAAGAACCATTGCCTGTTTGCATAATACATTTCTTTAATTATTTCAATTGTCAAACCATTGTGACTAGGAGCTTTATTCACATCCATACCTTCCACTACTTTATTCAATTCATATTCAGTGAAGGGTACATTTTCCCAAATTCCTTCTCCATTTTCTCTTTCATCAATAGTATTGTATGAAAAGGAATAACCTAACGCAAACGAAATCCGAGGCGAGAAATAAAGCAGCAAAATTACATGATTATTTCTACTCTTCCAGGAAAACTTGTATTTGTGTTATCCGCTTCCTACAGATTATTGTCCATGAACAAAAAATATTGGACATAAAATCTTACCAATCTTGTGCAATTTTTCTTCTTGTGGCACATGTTTTTCAAACATTTTACGCATAAAATAGAAAATTCTGTAGGATATTCTAGCAGATGCCTAATTCCACGAAAATATATGTACGAAGTCAAAGATAAAATAACTTAGAAATACTTTTGTGTTAGGTCCTGTGTCATCAAATGATGGAAGGCCTTCAGGAATTCGATGTTTTTATGTTTCTATATCGTGTATTTTATAAATGATTCACAATTTTGGAATTAGCATTCTTTGATTTATTATTGATATATACACTGCCAGACATAGAAAGTGCATCACCATGAAGCTATGGCCATATGATTATGCAAATTGCAAGTCAAACTCAACTGGTCGATGTATGCAGATGAAAGTAGGTCAAATGATTAGAGCGCGGTATAAAAGGAGTGGGAAAGGCAGATGAGCCAACAGTTGTTGCTGCATGTCGCCAACCCGTTTTCCGAGCCGTTTTTCATTTTAGCAAACACATGTTGGTAAAGAGATGCCTCATTGACGCCGCCGAAATCCGTTTCAGCATTTGGATGATCGTACAAGGGAATTTATTTTAGGACTACGACGTGGTGGCCGTACTGGCGTATCGCAAAGGATTTGGAGAAGATATATTGAAGAAGGGCATGTGAATCATCGCAGTGGTACAATACGATCCAGACGTACGTCAGCAAGCATTGATCGGCGCATTCGAAGGTATGCGGTGGCGGCCCCACAAATAACGACTGTCGGCATTCTGCAGAATTTACAGAGTACATTGGATGCTTCAATATCAGCGAGAACAGTTTCTCGATGATTGGCCGAACGCGGCTTGCACTCAAACCGTCCTTTACGAAGACTGTCACTGACGTGACACCGACGTGAGAAATTGCAATGGTGTCGGGCCTGAGTCTCTTGGACAACTGAATGGGACAGGGTAATTTTCAGCGACGGGACTCGGTTCTGTTTTTTGATTTACAGTCGCCGTGTGAGATTCTGGAGGCTACGTGGAAACATATCCAATTCTGCTGCGACTGTTGAGCGCCATACTGCTCGACAACGTGTCATCATGGTTTGGGGTGTCATCTACTTCGATGGCTAGTCGCCTCTGTTTTGTGTCAGCGGCACAATAACGGCATGAATACATGTGAATGAGATGCTGCGGCCGGTTGCACTGTCCTACCTTCAGTGGTTGTAAATTGTTGTTTTCGAGCAAGGTAGCGTGTGACCCACATGGCAACCAGCAGCAGACAAGCCTTGCAAGATATATAGATGCCTTCTTGGCCTTCTCTGTCTCCAGATCTCTCATCCATCGAGCATATATGGGACGTGATTGGTCGTCGTTTGACTGCTCTGCCCCCGACTCAGAGGACGACCTGTGGAGGATGATTAAAAGCATATGGTCATCCATCCCTCAAGAAACCATCCGCACGCTCATTGCATCTGTTCTTCGCAGGATTGCTGCATGTATCGCCGCAAACGATGGTCCTACTGCCTACTGAACACCCTGTCTATGCCATTACTGCATTACATTAACCTTCTGGAATTAATATTGCTTATGCATATGCTATCTCTTCTGTTTGTGTGTCCTTTATCATCACACTCTATTCGCTCTTTCATGATGTTGCATTTCCTGTTCGGGTAGTGGACTTCGCGTATGGAATGCGCTGTCTGGACAAAAATATCTCGAAAACTGTAAAACCTATGAAAATGAAATTTAGTAGGTAATCAGTTCTTATCCCTAAAGTTGGAATGTGGGCTTTAGAGATCGAAAATTTTCTCGAAGGCGTGTGCTACCCTCTGGAGTTGGGTTTCCCTGTCATCCCAAGAATATCTTAAACAACAGCAGGCCGAAGCCCGCTGTATGTCGAAGTTGACGGATGTCTCTGTCTGGTGGGTTCGGGGGGGCTCGTGGAGCTTATTTTATGCTGGGGGTCAACTCTTTTACCGGCCAGGGATTATGATGCTCTAAATCTTCGGTGAGCTTCCTCCCGTCTGGGTTGCGGAAATACCATAAGGACCTTGGGATAAATAGGAAGGTCTGAGTCGAAGAAGAAATACCATAAAGCATAGGAAGCTAAAATTTGATAGGTATTCAGTTATTACCACAAAAGATTTCAGGAGTAGCTTAGAAACGGGAAGTTTATCTAAAGGATGTATTAGCCCCGAATTCCTTTGTCCGACCAAAATATCCCATAAGAGTCAATATTCAGCTTCACTATTATTTAAATTATTCTCCATGGAAACAAAGCTGAATAATAGACTCTTCTGTAACTATTCTTCAACAATGGCTAATTATTTACTATTATTATAAGCAAACTGTTACCCAACTAAGGAAAAATTTGATACAAGCAAATGCAGTGTCTTACACTGTTGATGTTCAACAGTATCATAATAATATACACTGAACTGAGGGAGATATCAAAATTATCGAGTACTTTCACTATTTTTGGTTTTGATGTCATTTGATCCGTCTGAGCGTCTAGACCAAAAGAAAAACTCAAAAATTCGAATTAGGGACGACAGTGGGAAAAAGTAATCGAAACATGCAAAACCACTTTTCAAAATGATCGCTCACTCCTAAATCTCGATTTTTGTCTTATTTGATCCATCCTAGCTTCTCGATTAAAGGGAAAATAGAAAATTTCAAAAAATTAAATTAGGGAGGAGCAATACAAGAGGATTCTTAAAAAACTTACTGAATTCTGTATCTCAAATAAAAAACATAATTTGAAGTTATTTTGCTGCCAGCAATTTAAATTGGAGTAAAGAAAAAATTTCTCTTTTCTGTAAGACACCTCAATTTGTAGGTGTTCCTTTGAAATCAATTTGCAGACCAGAAGTAATAAAAGTACAACTTAATATTCTTTCGCTGGCAATCGGAAAAATTAAACAGCTAAATATGTAATTTGTCGCGAGCGGAAAAATGTTCAATATATTTCCCCATTCAACATGTTAATACAATTTTAAAATGTGCGCCATTTTTCTGCCTTAATCTGAAATGGTCTGTAATATTCAGAAAAATTATCGACAATTTTTTTACTGTACCTGCCATACATGTTAATGTACAGGGAAGTACTGGAATAGTGCCGAAAATCGCAACTCGAGTTTTCGACGGATCAGCAAGATTCGAGCGTTCCAGAATCCGAAAAAGGTATTTTAGCGCGACGTCTGTGTGTGTGTCTGTTTATGTGTCTCTCTGTACAATGTTTTTATCCGCTCCATCTGAAAAACTAATTGACCAAATCTCACAAAGTTTGGTAGGTAAGTCACTTCTGGGATACTTTGGTGATGGCTAGATTTTGGTACTATTCGGTAAAAAAAAAACTACCTTATTTTGCAAAATCGTCAAAATAAAAAATTAAAGACTACGCATGCTCAAATGTATCAATTAAGTGCTTGTTTTATACGTCATTTTTGACGATGAAAAGAATAAGACCAACCTCATAACTCTAGGTATAGCCGTTCTCCAGATATTGCAGGTCTTTCGCTTTTTTTTTGCCACATCGCCTTTGGTGAGGTGGTAAAATATTTAACATAAAAGTGGATACCATGAGAAACTAGACAATTTAAGAAATGTAAATCACTACTAGCCAAATCAATTTATTGAAACCTTCATTCAAAGTTTTGTAAAAAGAAATATATGGCTTCCCAAATACCACTTATCAGCTCGAAATTTCACAAGCAACTGAGTTCTTACTGATAATGCTGCCATCTATTTTTACCCCTTCACATAATTTATTTATTTATTTATTTATTTATTTTAAAATAATGCAAGCTACAGAACAAAGTCCCAGTAGAAGCGTGCAAGATAAAAAATAATACAAAATATACAGATTAAACTATAATAAAATATATTAAAATGCAAACTAATTGACAACAAATGGTTTTCGAAAGTACCTGCAAATAAATAAATATATTATAATGAATACATATCATTATACTAAGGAGGTAATAGCTTATTTCTATCTCCTTAGTACTAAAATACCATTCAGTTGTAAAATTCAAAACACTGGCAAATATAGCGTTGGGTTATATGTGCCTCACTCTCCCCTATATACCCTTTGTTGGAACTTCTAAAAAAAAGAACTCAACTAGTGAAATTCTTAACCTATCAACAAAATTGACGATATTTTGCCAAATTCGTCGCTATGATCCCCGACTTTTTCGCCAAGACAAAACGGCAAGGCCCTTTAAATATTAACACGGTGTTACACATCAAAAATTATTTTTTACATAATGTATTCACATATAAGATTTTCAGGGCGCATGTGTGAGCATTATTTATTGAGCTATCGCTTGAATAATCGGACATATGCATACTCACAAAATAACATATTTTCCAAAAGTACTGAAAATGTGTACTATAGATCCAAAACATGCTTTTCAAAATCATCTTTTCAAATCATTCAAATTCATTTGGAAAATTTTTGAGAAAACAATACTTCGTCCATACAATAGTATGAGAAAGTAAAAATTCCTACATCAATAAATCATTTACTTTTGATTAATATTCAAACTGTCAAACTACTTTATCGGGAGGCTTCTTTGTTGGTCAAGTTCTTTCACTGAAGGAATATTCATTATCTTTAATGCCCCCTGAATATGATACTCAACTTAGGGCAAACTTTCCTGGGAGCTTAAGGCAAATTTTCTCCGAAACGCTATCATTTTGACTCAGATAAAATCGCTATGTATTAGATAAGAATACATCACTCTAGGCATTTTCTAAGAAAAGGCATATAAAAATAAAAGAATGTCTTGATATCTCTAAAGAATTGGCGAAAAATCAAAGGAAATTTGGATGAAAATGCATAATTTTACTTGAGGTGGAAAATATGTTTAAAGGTATATTTCCTATATATGTAATCAAATTGCAGTTTTCAGCCTTCTCCAACAAATCGGAACGACGCATGGTGCAAGCCTATGCTCTGTGTTCAAAGAGCATGCGCAGTAGTAAGACTTATCTTCACCTTAAGCGACAAACACGAATATGGAAAGGTTGCATGACGTCATGAACTGATTTGCTCCTTATTTGGGAAGCAGTATGTACTGTGCCTTCACCATAGTATTTTAGTGAAAAATCATCTATTTAAAAGCGATTTTGTGAGTGTTTTCTCTGTGATGCCAGAAAATAGATATGCTTTTTATGATGATAATATGTGCCATTATGTAAGCAGAGGTGCGAAGGATCGAAATATAATGGCAGCATTAGGCTGACGCCAAAATAAAGGCAGTTTTACACCCATATTTATGGCATATGTCAATTTCAATTAGAAGCAGTCACATAAACAGGGATTCCAAGTGGCGTCATTAAGGCCTACAAGCAGAGGTGTGTTTCGTCTCAAACCAGCAAGCGAGGGCTGAACCACATTTGCCATACAGCTTTAAAGGCAGAGTTAAAAAATACTTTATTATTTTTACTCTGTTGTAAAATATTCATTCAAAAATACTTCGAGACCTCCGTAGCCAGTAAAAGCTGTATGGTGACACTTTACTGTTAGCAGCATGTTGTAATAAAAACGGAGGGTACTAACGCTACCCATACTTCGTGTAAACCACGAAGGGCCAGGGTAAATAAATAGTATTCTCAACTTTTAAATCCCCTCAGCCTTTTCAAAGGAATCTGACAGATGTTATAAAAGTGTTTCTCATTTTACAGATGGAAATTCCCGTTTGAATATGTACACTTTAAATAAGGCTGCCAAAATTCGCCTTTTTTTTAGAGGGGGGATTATTACACTTCGCGATTTTTTAGAATGAACTAAAACTTGAAATTTAAAATGTATACATTAGTGATTTTATTATAAACACTAAAATTCACGTTCGATATAGTTCTCCCCTATTTTAGCACTTTTAAATAAGCTTTTATATTAGCTTTTATAAATAACATCGTAAGTTTTAGAGTTTTTAAATATATTTGAGAATTTCAGCACTTTTAGATATAATCGTAACTTTTAGCACTTTTAAAAGCATTTGAGAACTTTAGCACTTCGAAGTACAGTAAGTTTCAGCGCTATTAGATAAAATCGTAACTTTTGCGCTTTTAAATACAGGATGATTATAATTAAAGTTCCCGGTTTCAAAATGTTCTCAAATAAAAAGCACTGATCAGAATGATTTGAAATTTTGCGTGAATACTCAATTTTGTTTGGTGAAGAAGAAAACAGTAGTTCAAAAAGTCGCCGCTAGGAGAATAATTGGCGTTTTACTACACTAGAATGCAATACAAAAGTAATAAACGTTGACTTACACATTGACTAATGACGTAATAAATGTTCAATATACTGTCCTTCGCATTCTGAAATAAGCTGAAAGCGCAAAATAGCGTGTTCGACAACAGACTTGAGTGTTTCTATAGAGATGTTGTGGATGTGATACGTGATACTAGCTTTAAGTTCCGCTAAATTGGTAATGTATCCATTAAACACCACATTCTTCAGATGCCTCCAAAGCCAAAAATCACATGGATTGAGGTCAGGGGAACGTGCTGGTCAGCTTACAGGAAAATGGCTGCTGATGATTCTGCCATCTCCAAAATAACTGCGAAGTAGCCGCTTCACTGGTTTTGCGATATGTGATGGAGCCCCATCCTGCATGAAAATAGTGTTATCGATATACTGACGCTCTTACAATGTATGTATAACGTGACTTTTCAAAAGACGTTCATATCGATGGCCATTGACAGAACAGGTGATGAGGACCAACCAGGGCCATGAGGACCAACTTCCTCAAAAAAGAAAGATCGGATTATAAACGCTGCTGTAAATCCGCACTGCACAGTGACTTCGGGGGAATGAAGAGGCACCTGACGTAGTTCCTGTGGATTTTCAGTTGCCCAGATTCTGCAATTTTACGTATTAACAGTTCCATGGAGATGTAAGTGTGCTTCGTCAGTCCACAAAATGTTCCAGGGCCATTCATCGTTCACTTGTATCCGAGCCAGAAATTGAAGTGCGAACATTTCACGTGCAACATTGTCCGCAGTTAGCAACTGTTGAACATAGGTCAGTTTTTAAGGATAACATTTCAAAATTTGTTTCAAAATTTTTTGCATCGTACTGGAGGGTACGTCTAATGATCGAGTAATTCCACGCGCACTCGTAGATGCATTAACGTTACGTTCTTCTTCTAACGCTGTAGCTACGTCTTCCACTATCTCTCCATCGACTGTTTTCTGTCTCCTGCCAGGTTTTCTGTCCAAAGAACCGGTCTCTTCAAATTTTAAAATCATTTTGCACAAGCTTTTGCCACACAGAGGACCAGTTTTAACTTTTTCATCGTTCTAAACTTTCTAAGAGCTACTAAACAAGAGCTGTTATTCTCATAAAACAATTTGACAAGAAGAGCACGATCTTTTAATGATAGAGCATTGCGACAGAACAATAGAGATTTTTCATTAAGTTATGAGAAACAAGTTCCACTCTTCCTTTTTTACTGCAAACGTTTATTGCAACGTCACTGTCTTATGCAAATTTGCAGCAGCATTTGAAGAGCAATTATGCAAAACAAGTTAAATCCACTTTTTGTGATAAAAGATATGGCTTACGTTTGCTTAGAATTTAACATTGTTTCAATGGATGATTGTTTTTTCATTACTTGCATGCATATGATGATGAAAGATCGACTTTTAATTCAGTATTCGAAGGACAGCATATTGAGTATTTATTAAGTCATTAGCCAATGAGTAAGTCAACGTTTATTACTTTTGTATTGCATTCTAGTGCAGTAAAGCGCCAATTATTCTCCTAGCGGACAGTTATAAAATCCTACTGACTTGTAATTAACTTCCGAGAGAAGTTGATCTTATGTGATTAAGCCTCTTGTCTTGGACACAATTTATGTTCTAATCACGTTCGGTGTCTTTTTCGTGTGTCGGAAAGTGCATTGATCCATGTTCAGAAATGAATTAATGCAGTGGTGGTATATATTTCCTATTATTTTTAGAAAAAGAATAATTATCAAAAAAGGGAGTTATTGGAAATAACATTGTACTTCTATACTGTGCAAAAATATGCACCCAGCTGCCCTGTGAAAATCAAACATCCAGCTAACCGGTACGGTAGGAAGCAGAAAATTTCCTTGTAAATGAATTTAACAAGAAAACAATCAATGAAAATCCATAAAATGTAACAAAAGAATAGTCGATAAAATTTCACAAAATTTAACAAAACACATTCAATGAAAATTTATAAAATTTAACAAGAAAACAGTTTATGATAATAAGTGAAATTTAGGAAGAATCACTTAAGAAAAATCTATAAAATTAAAAAAGAAAAAAAAGGTCAACGCAAATCAATAAAATTTTACAAGAAAACCATTACAATCAGTAAAGTTTAACAAGAAACAGTCAATGAGAATCTATAAAATTTAACAAGAAAACAATGAAAATCAGAAACATTTAACAACATTTAACCGGGGCCGAGTAAAATACTGGCGTGAATGCATACACACTACATTCCACCCGTGTTCGAAATACAAACCCGAATCTTATGCTGTAAAACATTTCCTTCATGTTTCTTTACTGATAAATGAAAGTTCGAAAAAGTCGATTGTATTCATTTCAGAAACACAATCACTTTCGAGTCAAGAGAACTGTTAACACTCGATTTTATAAAATCCCAAATTATGCTATCCATGGGGAAATTTATGAGAATGGCAAAGTTTACCTGTGACCAAACGGTTCAGTCTAAGGTTCCTATATGGAAAGTTTCCAACCTCTAGTTTGAATTATACTTGCACGTTGGTTTACTATAGCGTAGTGACTCGATATAGTGCATTGTGGTATAAATTCGCAACAAAATGGGAGGATGTTCAGTCGTAAAAGATTCTAATAATTCCCGGGGTTTTATCTCACAAGTGGGTTCCACGCCGCTGTTTTTAAATACATACACTCATTAATCATTTAGCACCGTTTAACATTATTGTGTCATAGTTGTGAGCCTGGCAATCGATTAAGTACAACTGGCATTTATTGCCTTCCGTATACGCGTTTTGTTAGTTCCTCGTGTTGATTCCTACATATCAGACAATACCTTACAACTTTGTAATTGGCTTCTTTCTTCCAGGTCTCTTTGTTGCCAAGTTCGTTATGCAAACAATTTTAATTAAGCGCCAGGGGCATTGCAAGCACTCTCTTCTGATCAGGTTTGTGTTATTTTATTCACTATGGATTTCCTAACGTGTATATTCATGGTCCTTTCCTTACAAAATTATTTTAAGAAATTCTTTTGTAAATTTATTTGAAAAACCCGCAATAGCTCATAAACGGTTCATGCTAGGGTTCTAAATCTGTACCACTTGTTTTCTAATAAAAGATTCTGAGTAAATTATTCTTTATTTAACATTATTAGAAGCTCTAATATTTTTATGATTTTTTAAAAACTTCGTTCGAAACTTTGGTGGTTTTCCAAACGTTCGATCGCATTCAAATTCAATAGTGCTCAGTATTCACTGGTCATTATCGTACTAGATTGTTTTCGAAACGTATCATTCGCTCATGAGATATCGCGTATACAGATATAGTATATATACTCAATAACACACACACAAACACATACATACACAGAGATCACCTCAAAAACGGCTGATTCAAGTAAATAAATGCTTAAATATGTAAATCGAAAAATCGTATTCGACCACGCCACAGTATTTTCCTATATATTATGATATGTATATGTAAGGACAGTAACAACAATACCAATTCGAAGTTGGATAGAATTAATAAATAAAAGTATTTTTGTGGTTATACATAAATGTTTAAAAAGTAAATATTTTAGCAGAAAAGCAACTTTAACAAGGTTCTTTCTTATACGTAAAATACAGTGTTACATTGACTACGAGTAATCCCTGAGAAATAAAGACCCGAGTATAAATAGCCCGAGTAATTTGTGTGCCGAGCACTGCATTCTGGGAAAAGTCTAGGAGATATTTACAAAATCCTTAAGAATTGTGATCAACTTCCCGGATAAGTTAATCTCGCGTGATTAAGCAGTTTGTTTCGGGCAATTTATGTTCAAGACCCATTAACTAATTTCTTTCTTCATGTGTCATTTGCCTCCGCTGATCCGTATTCCAAGCGGCATTAATGTAAGAATAATGTAGCTAGCCCTTCAAAAGGGTGATAAGGGAAAATACAGTTGTATTTCCAATTTAATAAGTTTACCTCAAGAATATAGACTATTGTCTGGAGCAGTATGTGCATTATTTCAGTTATATATTATATGTTAAATTTATTTGTAACAGACAATACTACTTGCACTTAACTGGTATGATTTATATAAGTAAAAAAGACCAATCATGCATAAAGCATTGATTATGAAACACTTTTCAACTGCAATGCAATTTTATTTAAACATATTTGAAACACGATACATTCAGCGGTGATATTTTTAAAATTATCACAATAATTCATTAATTTATTATATTTGAAAACTTAAAACTTCATCAAAAAAAATGAACTTTATTCAAATGATGTCATTGAAATATAAATTGCCTGGTTTAAACATCTCTAATATGCGATACATTCAGCTGTAATATTTTTAAAATTATCACAATACTACAATAATGTATTACATTTAAAAACTTCAAACGTCATCGAAAAAAATAAACTTTATTCAAATGATTTCATTGAAATATAAAACTTCATCGAAAAAAAATCGTCCTTCTCTCTGTAAAATCAATGAATATTTCATTCATATCAGCTATGCAGACTCCATGAGCTAAATACTTTTGCATTAAAAAAAATATAGCAATTCTTATACAACCCATCCTACATATTTTGCTGTTTACATTTTACATAAGGGAAAAATAGGCTTCGTTGTAGAAATAATCAAATTTGGATGATCATTTAAACTCAAATATATTGTCATTGAGTTGTTTCAGTACGTAGTTGCACAGAATTTAAGCAAAAATAAAGCGATTTTAGGACAAATACAACACTCAATATGAATTAAAAAGAACTTTGAAAATCACGATTTTGAGACAAGATGGATGCCATATTATATTTTGCGGTAGGTCACGTAATCTTTTCATATCATGGTCACGTGATCGCTGCATATAAGAGGTGTAATTATTATTTCAATTTTTACTTAAAAAATTACTGAATATATTTTGCTGAATTCTTTTTTTATATATTTTATGGAATAATTTGAATATTACCTAAAATTTTCGAAACAATGTGTGAATTTTAAATCCGCTTAAAAAATGTTTGAAAAATTTGGTCCCATAGGGTTGAATGTATTTCATTTTTTCAACTCGAGTTCAATCCAAAAGTAATTGGGTGATATTATTCATTTATATTCCCATAGGTCCTACAAACCGTCTGAACAATATACTAAAATTTCATTTTGATTAAGTCATCTTTACGGCAGTTATCGTGCTAACGGACAGACAGACATAATGAACAAAGTCATAAACACTTTTCAACTTCGTTGTAAAGTGTTGAAAACAAAGAGATGGCATTATGCAGACGATATTTTTATCGTCAATTTATTTGAATCAATTATATTGTTGCCATTGTGCAGCATCCTCTCACTGACGTCCCCCTTCTTGTCTTTTGCCTCTATCCCAAACCAAACGGTTCCATCATATTTTCTCCAGGAACCAGCGATATGAACATTTCCCCCCTGGCGACACTCTATGGTTGGCAGAATTTCGAGTCAGAAGAAAGGTTTCCGGAGTTGGCGATTTATCGCCATAAGGAGGTATTTGGCAACTTCCCGAAACTTTGAAAAACATCGGCAAATAATTCTGCGAGATATTAGATAATTCTGGAAATTTCTACAGAGAGATATCCAGAAGTTTCTATAGAGACTATAAAAACGACTCATCACTCTGTTGGAGTTCAGTTGACGAGTTTAATATACGAGCTACAGTGGACTGTGACTTTTGTCAATGGTTAGAGAATAGTAGCAGTCGTTCTGTAAAATTATTTTCGCCACTATTTTGAGAATATTATCGCTATTTTTGTGTAGTTAGTGAAGCATTTAAGTAGTATTTGATTGTATACCGTTCCTGTTTACTGTGTGCTTGTGAATAAATGTAAGTTATCCATAAACTTGAACTCGTTCTTGTATCTTATGTACACATCCACGATTATAAAGGATACGTTTCGTAACAATATCATGTTTTTTATGGCTGATTAGATTTTGGTACAATTCAGAATAAAAGAACCTGTCCATTTTTTCACGTATGCTCAAATCTATCCATTAAATGCTTGTTTTATGTAAGTTTTAACGACATAAGGAGTAAGACCAACCCCATAATATTAAAACTAACCGTTCTCGATAAATTTTAGATTTTTCAATTTTTTTTCCACGTCGTCTTTGAAATTATGTCCAGCCGCCAAATTAAAACGAAAATGGGTATAATATGACAAATACAGTGTAATTCCAAATAACTACACGTTTTATTTTGTGCTATTAAAGTCATACAAGATAGAATCAAAAAGTTCCGAGACTGTGCTGATATCTCCAATCCTGATTGAAGGAGAGGGTAACTATTTTACCGTGGCGTAGAGGCATATGTGACGCGAGATGTGAAAAGGAAGAAGCAGGTCCGCAGTGCAGGGTTTTTCCAGACAATGCGTGTCAGTGAACTGCAGTCGTTCGTGCAGCTGCTGCAGCAGCAGGTGCAATGTTTCAGTCAGCGATTTTCCCAAATGTTGGCAGAATTCGATAATTGCACGTTGTTCTTCAAACGCCATTTCCGTTTTCGACAAACGCGAACGACTACAGTTCACTGACACGCCTTGTTCGGAAAAGCTTCTTCCTTTTCACATCTCGCGTCGCATGTGCCTCTACGCCAAGGTAAACTAGTTCCCCTCTCCTCCAATCAGGATTGCAGATATCAGCACAGTCTCCGAACTCCGAACTTTTTGATCCTACTTTGTATAATGAATTATAAGAGAGTGAGAATATGAATTTGAGTCTGTAGCAAAAGTCATGTGCTGCCTGTATTAGATCTTCCTCCAGGGGGGGCTACACTCTCACAACTCGATCGAACATGGCCAAGTTACTGTAGATAGTCATAAAGTTTAGACTTTTTATTAGAAAATTATTAGGGATGCTACGAATTTTCTTAGGTATACTTATACACTCTGTTGAAATAAAATATATGCACCCATAAAACATTGAGCTACAGCTAAGAAACTCGGCATGCAATTGTCATTTTCAAAGTTATGCAAATGATCAAACTGTCAGCGCCAATAATGCTATAGGACTCATGCAACGCGTATGAGAACGACGCATCGTACGTTTCAAACCACCGATGGTCTCATTTAAGGACAACTGGAACTGAATTTTGTTTTAATATACTGCAAGTGGCATACAAAAATGCTTTTGAGACGTACTCAACGGAGCTACGAGTAATTGTAGGATTTAGAGAGAGGTAACAAAGGAAAACTGGTTGGTCCAACAGACGTATCAGTCGCCATCTTGGTCGAAACGATATGGTAGTTGCTCGGTGTTGGCAACAGTTAATCAGAGAAGGCACATATAACCGTCGCAGAAGATCAGAACGCCTCAAGCAGATGCTCGCGAGGATCGTGCAGGATTGCGAGAAGTCACGCCCACACCAATGCCATCGCTATCAACCATTCAAAGGCATTTGTCATCCTTCATTAAGGGATACAATTCGGATACGACTGACAGAAGGTGGTTTTAGGTGTAGGCGTCCATTAAGGTGCCTACAACTGACCCCTCAACATAGGCAGAGCCGTCTGGATTGATGGCAAACTTAATCAGACTGGTCAGTGTCCGATTGGAAGCATGTTGTCTTTAGCGACAAACCTGTGCTGATGATCGTTGCATATATGTGTGGAGGAGGACTAGCCAGCTTTCTAATTCTGCATTTGCTATCACACGTAGTGTGTCAGTCTGGAAAAACAATTTCTTGGGACAGCCGATATCCTCTAATTGTGCTGCAAGCCAATCTGACGAATCGCTTGTACAACGACGATATTCTGCAGCCCATTTTTTTTCTATGCTGTCAAACTGCTCAGGTTCAATTTACCAACAAGCCAACGCTTGACTGCATACTGCACGACTTTCTTAACAATATCTTCGATGATTTAATATCCTCTCATGGTCATCCAGGTCTCTAGAACTATCACCAATTACGTCTGGATCATGCTGGGACATCAATTGCAGCCTTCACAGAATGCTATTGAATTAACTAACCAGTTGCAATATTTGTGGCAGAATCTTTCACAGAGAGATGCAAGCAACTTAATTGATTCTATGCCGTATCGAATATCGGCTTGTAGCTAGGAGGGGAGGATTTACCACTCACTAATATATCATCTTCTTGTCGCCATCATATTTTAATTAAACATTTATTTTTTATCCTAAATTCTAATCATTTGCATATCTCCTCAAACGCTACATATATGCCATGTTTAGAGGCTGTAGCTCAATTTCTTATGGATGCATATATATTTTTTGCAACAGAGTGTATTATCTGCATATGCTCACGCTTGATGTTATATGCTTCATTTAAAACGGTATTATACGGCTTCTACTTTAAACGGCTGTCAGTGCAAATGATTCCAAAATCTCCTTAAATGGACAATGTTAACTTCCTATTTATACGTTATACAATTTACTAAATAAAATATTTTCAAAACAAATCTCTTAAATCTTCATAACACGCAATATAATTTAACAAGAAAGATCAATCATGCTTAAAGCATTGATTAAGAAACACTTTCCAACCTCAATGCAATTTTATTTAAACATGTCTAAAATGTAATACATTCCTCGGTAATAATTTAAAACTTCTCACAATATTACATTGATTTATTATAGTTGAAAACTTAAACATTCATCCAAAAAAATGAACTTCATTCAAATGACGGCATTGAAATATAAATTGCCTGGTTTAAACATCTCTAAAATGTGATATATCACTCGGTAACAATTTTAGAATTATCATAACACCACGATAATTTATTATATTTAAAAACTTCATCGAAAACAACTGAAATTCATTCAAATGACGTCATAGAAAAAATAACACGCCTGGCTCTCTCTAAAAACGCAGCATTTCATTCATAAATAATTTCCCATTCATGTCATTCATCACAATACTTTAATAATTTATTTTATTCGAAAATTAAGACCATGGAGCTATAAGTAATTTAACTCTATGCTTAAAACTTCATCGCAAAAAATCGTCCTTCTCTCGGTAAAGTCAATGAATATTTCTTTCATATCAGCTATGCAGACTCCATGAGCTAAATTCTTTTGCATTAAAAAAATACAGCAATTCCTATGCAACTCATCCTACATATTTTGCTGTTTGCATTTCACATAAGTGAAAAATAGGCTTCGTTAAAGAAATAATCAAAGTTGGATGCTCATTTAAACTCAAATATATTGTCATTGCGTTGTTTCAGTATGTAGATGCACAGAATTTAAGCGAAAATAAAGAGGTTTTACGACGAATACAACACTCAATATGAATTAAAAAGAACTTTAAAAATGACGATTTTGAGACAAGATCGATGCCGTATTATATTTTGAAGTTGGTCACGTGATCGTTTCATATCATGGTCACGTGATCGCTTCATGTAAGAGGTGTAATTATTATTTTAATTTTTATTTAAAAAACTACTGAATATATTTCGCTGAATTTTTTTTTATATATTTTATGGAACAATTTGAATATTACCTAAAATTTTCGAAGCAATTTGTGAATTTTAAATCCGCTTAAAAAATGTTTGAAAAATTTGGTCCCATTGGGTTCAATGTATTCCATATTTTCAACCCGGGTTCAATCCAAAACTAATTGGGTGATATTATTTATTTATATTCCCATAGGTCCTACAGATCGTCTGAACAACATACTAAAATTTCATTTTGATTAAGTCATTTTTACAGCAGTTTTCGTGCTAGCGGACAGACAGATAGACAGAATGAACAAAGTCATAAACACTTTTCAACTTTGTTGTAAAGTGTTAAAAATTAATGAAATCTATTTTGACATAAGAAATCTCCCAAATCTCAATACTGAAACGATTTTTCATAAATTTAATAGAATGTATTTCTTCTCATAACTTTCTCTTAAATAAACCAATTCCACACACCCCAGTCTGGGCACACGTTTTCTAAATACATCCCTGGAGTATCCCTACTCCAGGGTGCTCATAGGCGAAGGCAAGAGAAGATACTTCCCCTATGAACGTTCATGATCACAAAGGCTGGCATCAAGAAAGTGGATGTTGTATTGCCTCCCTCCCCTCGGATAAAGTTCTATGGGCGCCCATGATATGCTCATTATATACACGACAACAAAACCTGGATGGCAATGTTCCAGATAAAATAATATCGTCAGTCGTCGGGGAGGTGGGGGAGGAGTTCTTTAAACTACCCCATCAAACGAAAGTGAATTTGTGAAATTTTCGACACCGGCAGTAAATGAAAATGAAACATGCCAGGGGTTTATTGCTGTGTCATTTTGTATAGTTGATCTTAGAGAACGTTAAAATTAATGAATCCACAGCAGAATATTTTTGTTGCGTTTTAAGTTTGAGGTAATAAGTTTTATAAAGCAAGACCTTCGTTAAAACAGCAGTTTCGTTAATACGACAAATTAATAACTGTATTATACAGTTTCAGAGGTAAAAACAGGTTCCTTCTTTAGGATGAAAACACAGAGCACTACACCAACAGAGGCAAGATTGCGCCTGTCAACAAATAGTCGAATCACGTGAACCTAGAAAAAATTCGTTTCGAAACGAAAACTATTAAAAATTTAAAGGAAAAAATTCAGAAAAATAAAAGAACAAAAGAAGGATTCAAAAACGTTTTTCTTAGTGAACAAAGCTGAAAAACTCAGTGAACTATAAAAAATTAAATAATAGACTGATTGGTTTCGAAAGTTACACAAACAACATCAACAAATGTTATAAACATACTCAGAAAAAATTGTAGAAATGTTTGTGAATAAAATACTACAAAATTATATAGTATATAACAAAAATAAAAAATCTTATGTGGGCAGCACTTGACTTTCCCTGCAGACTTATATTCATGTTCTCTTTATTTTAATTAAATTTAATTCACTTTTAATTCAATTTTCGTTCTCATTTGATAACTGGACTTATTACTTTTCTTAAATGCATAATGCATAAGGAAAGTATTGTGACGGGGGCGAAAATTCGAATTCGAGTTTTCGACGAGAGAGAACGTTTCAAACATCCCTGATCACGAATTGGCCATTTTTGAAGTGATGTATGTGTGTGTGTGTGTACGTGAGTCTGTGAGTCTGTGAAGACGATATCTCACGAACGAATGGCGTGATTCTAATGAAATTTTGTACAAAAATCACAATCCGTGAATACTGGAAGCCTATTGTTTAAAAACACAATCGTATTTTCAGAACCCTCTTAAAATTTTGAGTGAAATTTTAAAGAAATCATCAAAAAATCAAAACCTTCAATAAAGTTATGCAAATAGACATTTCTTATGTCATTTTTCCTTAGAAAATGATTGACATATACTTTAGAACGCTAGCATGAACCGTTCTTGAGATATAGCACATTTTTCCAATAAATATATCAAAAAATCCCATAAATTAAAAAATATATATTAACTATTAAGAAACATGTTCACTTTTCATATGCAATATCATGCAATAAATTTGGTGACATCATTCTCGTGGATCTAACTCGTTCCATTCACGAGAAAAGATACTTTGAGCAATACTTTTGTATTGGAAAGTCAACAGTCATTTATCCGCTGTAAGAATAACTTATTTCTCCGTCCATAACGTTTGGCGAGATATTGGCGACGAATTTGGCGGAATGTCTCCAACTTGGCGACATTTTTAAATGTTGCCAAATTAACGAAAATCTCGTCAAATGGATAAAAATAACACTAAATCAATGAAAATGACGACAAATTGAAGAAAATTCAATATCTTGGAAAGAATATAAGTATCAACTATAAGAATACTATTTTTTTTACTGTAAAAGTAGTAAATTCATTGCATTATATAAGGAAAGTCATGTGCTGCCCACATCAGATTTTTTTCAAAGGTGGCGTAGAGAAACGACGAAAAAACTAAAATATCTCGAGAACGGCTAGTCCTAGTGTAATGGGGTTGGTCTTATTCTTTTCTTCGTTAAAAATTACGTTTTAAACTAGCATTTAATGGATATATTTGAACATACGTAGTTTTTTATTTAGATTTTAGCGATTATTGCGGAAGATTATTTTTTTTTTAAATCCTACTAAAATCTAATCAGTACCAGGGTGACCCACAAGTAACTTATCTGCCAAATTTTGTGAAATTCGGTCCATTAGTTTTTCAGTTAGAGTGGATACAAGCTTTTGCGGGCCATTTCGCAAGAAAAAGGCGGGTTCTTTTATCCCGAATTGAACCCAAAACTAATCAGCACCAGACTCGCCCACAAGTGACTTACCTACCAAATTTTGTGAAATTCGATCCATTAGTTTTTTAGTTAAAATGGATACAAAATCTGCACAGACAGACAGACACACACACAGACACACAGACAGACGTCACGCTAAAAATGATTTTTTCGTATTCTAGATGTCTTGAAATGTGTAGATCCGTCGAAAACTCGAGTTGCGGTTTTCGACATGATTCCAATACTTTCCCTAAAATATTGCCATGTATTGCAGGGAAAGTAAAAATCAGTTGTGGGCAGCACATGACTTTCCCTGCAGACTTATATTAACGTTCTCTTTATTTAAATTAAATTTATTTCACTTTTAATTCAATTTTCGTTCTCATTCGGTAACCGGGCTTATTTTCAAAGGTGGCGTAAGGAAAGTACGATAAACTAAAATATCTCGAGAACGGCTAGTCCTAGTGTAATGGGGTTGATCTTATTCTTTTCGTCGTTAAAATTTACGTATGAAACCAGCATTTAATGGATATATTTGAGTATACCTAGTCCATCAGTTTAGATTTTGACGATTTTTTCGGGCCATTTTGCAAAAAAAGGCAGGTTATTTTTTTCCGAATCGTACCAAAATCTAATCAGCACCAGGGTTACCCACAAGTGACTGATCTACCAAATATTGTGAAATTCGGTTCAGTAGTTTTCAAGTTAGAGTGGATACAAGCTTTTGCGGGCCATTTCGCAAAAAAAGGCGGGTTCTTTTATTCCAAATCGTACCCAAAACTAATCAGCGCCAGACTCTTTCACAAGTGACTTACCTACCAAATTTTGTGAAATTCGGTCCATTAGTTTTTTAGTTAGAGTGGATAAAAAATCTGCACAGACAGACAGACACACACACAGATACACAGACAGACACACAGACACACACACAGACGTCACCCTAAAAATGGTGTTTTCGTATTCTAGAGGTCGTAAAACGTGTAGATCCGTCGAAAACTCGAGTTGCGATTTTCGACATGATTCCAATACTTTCCCTATACATTACCATGTATTGCAGGGAAAGTAAAAATCTGATATGGGCAGCACATGACTTTCCCTGCAAACTTATATCCACGTTCTATTTATTTCAATTAAATTTAATTCACTTTTAATTCAATTTTCGTTCTCATTTGATAACTGGACTTATTTTCAAAGGTGGCGTGGAAAATACGAAAAAAACTAATATATCTCGAGAACGGCTAGTCCTAGTGTAATGGGGTTGGTCTAATTCCTTTCTTCGTTAAAAATTACGCATTAAAAAAAGCATTTAATGGATATATTTGAGCATACGTAGCTCTTTAGTTTAGATTTTGACAATTTTTGCGGGCCATTCTGCAAAAAAAGGCAGGTTATTTTTTTCTGAATCGTACCAAAATCTAATCAGCACCAGGGTGACCTATACGTGGCTCATCTACCGAATTTTCTGAATTTCGGTCCATTAGTTTTTCAGCTAGATTGGATAAAGCTTTTGCGGGCCATTTCGCAAAAAAAGGCGGGTTCTTTTATTCCGAATCGTACCCAAAACTAATCAGCATCAGCCCCGCCCACAAGTGACTTACCTACAAAATTTTGTGAAATTCGGTAAATTAGTTTTTTAGTTAGAGTGGATACAAAATCTGCACAGACAGACAGACAGACAGACACACAGACAGACAGACACACAGACAGACACACAGACGTCACGCTAAAAATGGTTTTTTCGTATTCTGAAGGTCTCGAAACGTGTAGATCCGTCGAAAACTCGAGTTGCGATTTTCGACATGATTCCAATACTTTCCCTGTACATTACCATGTATTGCAGGGAAAGTAAAAATCTGATGTGGGCAGCACATGACTTTCCCTGCAGACTTATATTCACGTTCTCTTTATTTTAATTAAATTTATTTCACTTTTAATTCAATTTTCGTTCTCATTCGGTAACCGGACTTATTTTCAAAGATGGCGTAGAAAAAATACGAAAAACTAAAATATCTCGAGAACGGCTAGTCCTTGTGTAATGGGGTTGATCTTATTCTTTTCGTCGTTAAAAAATACGTATTAAACGAGCATTCATTGGATATATTTGAGTATACCTAGTTCTTAAATTTAGATTTTGACGATTTTTGCGGGCCATTCTGCAAAAAAAGGCAGGTTATTTTTTTCCGAATCGTACCAAAATCTAATCAGCACCAGAGTAACCCAGAAATGACTGATCTACCGAATTTTGTGAAATTCGGTTCATTAGTTTTTCAGTTAGAGTGGATACAAGCTTTTGCGGGCCATTTCGCAAAAATAGGCGGGTTCTTTTATCCCGAATCTTACTCAAAACTAATCAGCACCAGACTCGCCTACAAGTGACTTACCTACCAAATTTTGTGAAATTCGGTCCATTAGTTTTTTAGTTACAGTGGATAGAAAATCTGCACAGACAGACAGACAGACAGACACACAGACAGACAGACACACAGACAGACAGACAGACACACAGACACACAGACACACACACAGACGTCACGCTAAAAATGGTTTTTTCGTATTCTAGAGGTCTCGAAACGTGTAGATCCGTCGAAAACTCGAGTTGCGATTTTCGGTATGATTCCAATACTTTCCCTATACATTACCATGTATTGCAGGGAAAGTAAAAATGAACTGTTGAAGAATCGAAAGGAGCTAGCTTCATCAAAACACGTTAAAACATTAATTTAAAATACTATTACCAGTGCCTGAAACTGAGAAAAATAATAAAATAACAACAATAAACGAACAACTAGTTTTAGAAAACTGCATGATCTGTTTCCTCAACTGAATTCAAATAGCTTCCGATTAAATTACTTTAATAATGCTATTGAACAGTGTAGAAACTATGAATCTTGACCCCCCCCCCTTTCCTTCACCAAATTCTGCTATAGACCCCTTTAGATGAGACTGCGATGCAATAATTCCGCCCCTGCAAACAAATAAAAGAGTCTGGAACAAAGAGGAATTTTTAAAAAAATGAAACCACCGATTTTGGAAATTAATGAGCTACTTTCATTAACTTAGCTAAAAACATTAAGGCAAACCATTGTAAAAATACCGATAAATAAAAACTACAGAATTAATAAGACAGATCAATTAACAAGACAGATGATTATGAAACACTTTCCAACTGAAATACAATTTTATTTAAACATCTCTAAAATGCGATACATTCAGCGATGATATTTTCTAAATTATTAAAGAACTACAATAATTTATTTTATTTGAAAACTTAAAACTTCATTGAAAAAAATTAACTTTATTCAAATGACGTCATAGAAATATAAATCGTCTGTCTCTCTATGTAAAAGCAATGAATATTTCATTTATATCACTTTTTTACAGACTTCAGAGCTAAATAATTTTGAGTAAAAACAATTCAGCGATTCTTATACAACTCATCTTGCAATCACTTGTTTACATTCTGCATCCATTAAAATTAGGCTTCATTGTAGAAATAATCAAAGTTTGATAATCATTTAAACTCAAAAATATTGTAATGCGTTTGCGCAGAATGTAGATGCACAGAAAATACACAAAAATGAAGCGGCTTTAGTACGGACGCAACACTAAATATAAATTTAAAAGAACTTTTAAAATCACTATTTTGACACTGGGAAAAGAAAATGGATGCCATATTTTATTTTGAAGTGGATCACGGGATCTCTTTATATAATATGTATGTAATTATTACATTAATTTTTACTTAAACAGCTGCCGAATATATTCTGCTGAAATTTTATTTATATATTTTATGGAATAATTTGAATATTTATTAAAATTTTAAAGAAATTTGTGAATTTCAACTTTGAATATTTAAAAAATATTTAATTTTTAAATTTTTGAATATTTAAAGAAATTTGTGAATTTCAACTTTGTTTAAAAAATTAGGTCCCATAAGGTTCACTGTATTTCGCTTTTTCAACCCGGGTTCAATCCAAAACTAATTGGGTGATATTATTCATTTACATTCCCATATGTCTCACGGACAGTCTCTATAACATACTGAAATTTCATTTCGATAAAGTCATTTTTACAGCACTTATCGTGCGAACGGACAGACACACAGACAGAATGAACAATGTCATAAACACTTTTCAACTATGTTGGAAAGTGTTAAAAATCTGATGTGTGCAGCACATGACTTTTCCTGCAGACTTAAATTCATATTTTCTTTATTTCTTTAATAATTCATTAGGTTGAGTTTAATTGCACCAAATAACACTAAATTTGCATTTTTAATTCAATTTTTGTTTTTATTTGGTAATTGGACATTTTTCCGATAGCAACATAACAAAAATGCAAGAAATCTCAAATATCTTGTTAGTCCTCAAATATAATGGAGTGTGTTATATTCTTTTCCTCGTCAAAAATTGCTCATAAAACAAGAATTTAATTGATACATTTCAGCAAACGTAGTTTTTTTTTATTATTATTATTTTTGACGGGCCATTTCGTAAAAAAAGGCAGGTTGTTATTTTCCGAATCGTACCAAAATCTAATCAGCACCAGAGTGTCCCAAAAGTAACTTATCTACCAAATATTGTGAAATTTGGTCAGTTAGTATTTTAGCTAGATCGGATAAATGAAATTTTTACGGGCCATTTCGCAAAAAAAGGCGGGTTCTGTTTTTACGAATCGTACCGAAAACTAATCAGCACCAAGGTCATATCCAAGTGACTTACCTACCAAATTTTATGAAATTCGGTCCATTAGTTTTTGAGTTAGAGTGGACACATACATTGCACAGAAACACAGACACACAGACAGACAGACACACAGACGTCACGCTAAAAATAGCTTTTTCGTATTCTAGAGGTCTCGAAACGTGTAGAGCCGTCGAAAACTCGAGTTGCGATTTTCGACATGATTCCAATACTTTCCCTATACATTACCATGTATTGCAGGGAAAGTAAAAATGGCTCCAAAATGCAGCAGAAGAATTCAAATCCCTTTCTCAGTGAATAAAATTACGAACTTAATTTCATACTAAAACGTAAATATAATTCAATATATCTTTTTTATCATAACTTTCACATAAATAAACTATTTATACGCACTCCTGTCTTAATGCAAATTAACCAAATTAATGCCTTAAATAATCCTGCCCTTTACATTCTCGACAACAAAACTTTGATGGCAATGTTCCAGATAAAATAGTGAATTTGATCGCTGGGGATGGGGGGAGGGGGGTCAATAAGTTGTCGCGAAAAAAAGGAAAGTGAATTTGGGAAGGATATGATTACATTCTCATTACCGATAACAGCATCCATAAAACAGTTTTCGGCTTACTGTACATTCTTCAGCATGGATTAGCGGATATAAAAGGTTTCCCAAAATTCCGGCAAGAAGTAATTTTGATAGAAAACACAGGTTTATAATTAAAAATAGAAAATTTTTTATTGATTCATAAAGTATACAATATAGGGTTATGTATGGAATAGCATATCGGCCTCCACGGCTTTGCTGACACATACGCACTCTTTTGTTGAATTTTTCCATGGCCGTTCTGCATAAATGTGGCTGAATTTCATTGATACAGTGCTCAATTTCCTCCTTCAAGGAGTGGGTGGTCGTGGGCTTGTTGCATAAACCTTAGACTTCAAAAAACCCCAAAGACAAAGTCCAATGGCGTTAAATCACATGATCTGGGCGCCAATTCTGATCATCAAAACAGGAAATTACAAAACCAGGAAATGACTCAGACAGTAATTGAATTGTTTCTCGGGCTGTATGGCATGTGGCACCGTCTTGTTGAAACCACATATTGTCCACATCCATATCTTGCAATTTAAACACAAAAACTTGATTATCATGTTGCGACAGCTGCCAAACCTTCATTAATTTTAAAATATTGCTCAACAATGAAAATGCGTTGTTCTTTCGTGTAACGCTCCATTTTTAGTAACCCTAAACTGTCAGCTGTCTTTTTTTTTCGTTGCCAACATGTTATCGCGCAAATGGCGCAAAATTCAAATCCTGCGTGAATTTTGGGACACCCTATATATGTACACTGGCAGCAGGAATTATTGCTATGTGCCTAAATTTTGCAAACCTCTGAGAACTGACAAATGCAGGTCTACCACGTAAAGTTGTCTTCAAAGTTAAAATAAGTTGAGAAGCTTCAACATTTTTTTTTCAACATGTTTCACTTGTGTTGTTGCAAATAATAATTTAATTCTTGGTAACATCATATCGTTAAAACTGTTGTGATAAATGACCGAAATGATAACAGGACGTTATAAATAGCATAAAATAATTAAGGGAAAAATACCAAGCAAGATACAAGTTATTAATATGAAGGAAAATAGAAACGTGGAAATAAAGGCGATGTGAAACATAATCAAACAAACAACAAAAGAATGCAATAAAAATCGTTAAAAACACTGTAAAAGTTATTTATCAAATTTAGTAGTATCTCACAAAACATTTCACATATTTTGAAACATGAATTTCATTACTAATAATTGAATTATAAAGCATTATATATGTTCTTGGGGTGTGCGGGGTTATTGAATAACATAAAATAAAATATGAATTGTTTTGGTAAATTGATTATTTCGAATACAAACTGCTTACGAATTTTCGAATAGCAAATTAGTTTTAAGAGTTCTAAATTTTGAGCATGCATAAATTTCTCCACTGGAGTAAAATAAATATTATTTATCTGCGTTCTACATTTTAGTACTCCCACTTTTTATTACAGAATCTGAAAATTCATATTTTGTAATACTGTTGCTTTCTATGACTGTTGCTTTTTGAAAACAACATTCCTTGAGTCCAAATTAAATACGAAAACGACTCGTTATGCAAATTAGATGCGTATTTATTTATAGTAAACGTTTTATTCCCCGTTTAATAGTGTTTTTGGTTTAACTGCGACGAGAGGAGCACAAGCCAGCTTTCGGATACAGTTCTGACCGAGTATATACTGCTTTTAATCCCCACAGTATATGTCTTGTATACCAGGGTTAGCTTCAACTGTGCACCAGGTCCACCACAAGCATTACAAGGATCCCTAGGCAAAAATGAATTCTAATCAACCACTTCCACTATAAAACATCTGATGGGAGCAGCACTCAACTTTCCCTATATAATGTAATGAATTTGCATTAGATTATGCAGTAAAAAGTGATGTATTATATCAACGGCACAATGTCTTTAAAGGTCGCTTTTTCAGATGTCAACATGTAAAACTATTTCAGAGCACGTAATTAACTTATGTTTCATTCCACTCTAAATTGGCAATTATCAATATTGATTGTATCCGCAATAAGACATAAAACCGACACATTTCAATATTTTAATCATTCATTTATCAATTTAGCTGCATTTTCGTTAATTTGGGTGTCATTTCTTCAATTTTAACTATATTTTTGACAATCTTGGGCGAAATGTGGCCAAGTTGGCGATATTTCGCTATATCAGTCGCCAAGTTTGCAAAATTTATCAACAAAAGGAGAGAAGAGCATTTCTGATATATAAATGACTGTTGGGTAACTGTTAGGCGTTAAAATAGAAAACTATTACGAAAAATATCTTCACTTGTGCATGGAACAAACTAGATCCATGAAAATGGTGTTAACACGTTTATCGCATAACATAACACAAGAAAAGTTGACATATTTCACAATAATTAATACTTTTAATTTTTACGAGTATAAATTTTTATGGGTATATATTTTTATGCTCTTTACTTTCCTTATATACATAATGTATAAGGAAAGTATTGTGACGGGGTCGAAAGTTCGAATTCGAGTTTTCGACGGAAGAGCACGTTTCAAGCTTCCCTGATCACAAATCAAACATTTTTGAAGTGATGTCTGTGTGTGTGTGTGTGTGTGTGTGCGTGTGTGTGTGTGTGTGTGTGTGTGTGTGTGTGTCTGTGTGTCTGTGTGTGTGTGTGTGTGTCAGTGAGTCTGTGAAGACGATAACTGACGAACGAATGGACCGATTCGAACCAAATTTGGTACAAAAATCCCAATCCGTAAACACTGGAAGCCTATTGTTTTTATACGCAATCGAATGTTCAGAACCCCCCTAAATTTTCGAATGAAATTTTGAAAAAATCGTCAAAAAATCAAACCCGCTAATAAAGTTACGCAAATAGACATTTCTTATGTAACTTTTCATTAGAAAACTATTGATATATATTTTAGAACACTAACATGAGCTATTCTCGAGATATTGCACACTTTTCAAAAAAATTATCAAAAAGTCATATAAAATAAAAAAAAATATTTCCTATTGAGAAACATGTTCACTTTTCATATGTAATACCATGCGATAAATTGGGTGGCATCATTCTCGTGGATCTAGCTCGTTCCATTTATGAAAAAATATACTTTAAGTAATACTTTTGTATTTGAGCGCCAATAGTCATTTATCTGCTGTAAGAGTAACTTATTTCTTCGTCCATAACGCTTGGCGAGATTTTGGCGACAAATTCGGCAGAATGTCGCCAACTTGGCGACTTTTTGATATGTTGAAAAATTAATGAGCATCTCGCCAAATGGATAAAAATGACGCTAAATCAATGAAAATGACGACTAATTGTCAAAAATTTAATATCTTGGAAAGAATTTAAGTATCTACTATAAGAAAAACCTATTTTTTTACTGTAAAAATAGTAAATTCATTACATTATATAAGGAAAGTCATGTGTTGCCCACATCAGATTTTTTTAATAAATATATTTGAAAAATGTATCACATCTCAAGAACGGTTCATACTAGCGTTTTAAAATGCATGTCATCTGTTTTCTAACGAGTTATTACATAAGAGGTGATAACTTACATAACATCATTAAAGGTTTTGATTTTTATCGACTTTTTCAAAATTTCATTGGCAAATTTGGGAATCTTACAAACATTTGATTATGTTTAAAATAAATAGGGTTCCAATATTCATTGATTATAATATATGTACCAAATTTCGTTTTAAACGCTCCAATCGCTCGCAAGATATCACCTCCAGTAACTCACGGACATATAATATTAAATTATGTAATTATTCATATTAAATATTAATATAATAATAATATATTAATATAAAAATATTAATTACTACTAATACTAAATTTTATAATTATTCACATTTGAAAAACTAAAGCTCAAATACTGCGAATCCGTATTGCACATCTACGGATTCATATTAGTCCGTAAATTTCAGAACTGTAAGCTTTTCCATCTACTCGCAATGTAGAAGGCTAATATTCGCAAGAATTTTTTAATGTAGAAAGATATTTACATAATATGTGTAATAAGAGAGTTTGCAAAGCTAGAATCACTTTTAAAATTTTGATACTGGCTGTGTGGTAAGCCTTCATTTTACAATCTTTATAAGGTTCACTAAATTGCTGCACATGGCAAGTTTTCTTGTTGCCATCACACTAAAATGCGCAATGCCGCCAACGTATGTTAACATCTACTATAGGAGTGATATGCTAGCTTTGAGAAAGCGCGCTTTAGGCGGATTACTTGAGTATGAATTTGACAATTGCAGTCCTGTACAACCTGAGCTTAATCGTCATAAAGCTTGAGATGCGGAATGTGTAGTAAGAGGAAATTTGCTGCTCTCTACAGAGTTTAACAAAATAAAGTTTTCTTACATCCATCGGGCGTTCCTGCTCATTACAACGACAATAATAAAACCTTGATGGCACGATTCCAGTTTAAGTAATGCTCTCGATCGCCTGCCGGTATCTTTCTGGAAGTTTCTCGTCGTAGCAATTTATAATTTGGAACTTTTTCAGACAAGAGCGGGAATTAGATTATGAAAAATATTAAAGGTTTATTTCTGGTTAAGAATATCGTCTGCATACATTAAAATTACTGATATTACAAACTGTTTTTATTTACATTTCAATTTATTACTTTTTCTTATAGTAGCATATAGAAATTTTAATTTTTTTTTTAATTTGCTAATTCGGGATTTTAACAATAAAATGTGTTTTAAAACCTTTTCTTCAAAATTTACAGACTTTTAGTAAAATTTCCGTCTAGGTGTCTATACACGTTTCTATATCTGAGATATGAACATAGTAATTTAGACAAATATCGCAATTCTATTTGATTATACATTAAGAAGAAAACTTCATTTTGAAAACGTTAAACTGCATTGAGTAATTTAATATATATTCATTTTATAACAAATTAAATAATGCCAAATTTCAAATGTGGATAATATTTATACTCAAAAAGAATAAAATCTGATGTGGGCAGGACATGACTTTCTCTGCAAACTTATATCCACGTTCTCTTTATTTTAATTAAATTTAATTAACTTTTAATTCACTTTTAGTTCTCATTTAGTAACTGGACTTATTTTCAAAGGTGGCGTAGAGAAAATACGGAAAACTAAAATGTCTCGAGAACGGCTAGTCCTAGTGTAATGGGGTTGGTCTTATTCTTTTCTTCGTTAAAAATTATGTATAAAACAAGCATTTAATGGATATATTTGAGAATATGTAATTTTTCATTTTAGATTTTGACGATTTTTTGAGGGCCATTTTGGAAAGAAAAGGAAGGTTATTTTTTCCGAATCGTACCAAAATCTAATCAACACCAGGGTGATCCACAAGTGACATATATGCTGAATTTTGTGAAATTCGGTTCATTAGTTTTTCAGCTAGAGTGGATATAAGCTTTTGCAGGCCATTTTGCAAAGAAAGGTGAGTTCTCTTATCCCGAATCGTACCCAAAACTAATCAGCACCAGATTCGCCCACAAGTAACTTACCTACCTAATTTTATGAAATTCGGTCCATTAGTTTTTTAGTTAGAGTGGATACAAAATCTGCACAGACAGACACACAGACACATATACAGACGTCACGCTTAAAATAGTTTTTTTGTAATCTAGAGGTCTCGAAACGTGAAGATCCGTCGAAAACTCGAGCTGCGATTTTCGACATGATTCCAATACTTTCCCTATACATTAGCATGTATTGCAGGGAAAGTAAAAATAGCTATGAAGTATAAGAAGTAATTTGTAGCTCTTTAAATGTCTTATAAGACCATATAATTGAATTTTGGATTAAGTTATTAGTTTTAGAACTATAGTGTTTACAACTTCAATATTTTTATATTCGACGTTTTAAAGTTCTTAAAAGAGAGGGACAGCTGCAACATTTAAAATGTCACGTTTATTGTAGTCTACCAAAATCTAATCAGCACCAGAGCATCCAACAAGTGACTTACCTACCAAATATTGTGAAATTTGGTCCATTAGTTTTTTAGTTAGAGTGGATACAAAATCTGCACAGATAGACAGACACACAGACAGACACACAGACACACACACAGACGTCACGCAAAAAATAGTTTTTCGTATTATAGAGGTCTCGAAACGCGTAGATCCTTCGAAAACTCGAGTTGCGATTTTCGACATGATTCCAATACTTTCCCTATACATTACCATGTATTGCAGGGAAAGTAAAAATCTTGGAATAAGAAATGCAGGGAAATCCATAGGAAACATTATAGTTTTACCATCGTTATGTAAAGAACACAGCTAAATGCATTCAATTCATAGGCTTCGTTGATCTATCGCCAACATGAAAATCGGTAGTGGCTCCACTCGGTGGAGGTGAAATGGTTTTGCGTGAATAACATTTTGTAAAATAAAACTCAACTTTTGTAATATTGAAAAAGAGGAACTCGATCCAAAATCTGATTTTATGCACTTATAGAGCTCTCAAAGAGCTATAAATTATTGCTTAATTTTTATAGCTATCGCTATCAGTTTTTAAGATATCAGCACTACTAACATGGAAAACGTAAAATTTTCATACTTCTTCAAATTTTCAAGATGATTACTCCAAAACAATAAGAGCTTTTTCTTTTTAAATGCATATAGATTTATAAACTAAATTTCCTCGTACATATTTTGGCCATGTAATATTTATATCAGTCTTTTTATAGTTTCGAAAGTATTTTGAGTGATAATATGAAAAATTTAAAGAATAATCGTTAGGCCAGCTACTTAAGTTTTTACAAAAACAGGGCTTGTAAAAACTTAAAACGGAGCTTGTAAAAAATTGATACTAAAATCCAATTATATGCACATGTAGCCCTTTTAAAGAGTTACTAATTCTTGCTTATTGTTCAAAGCTAGCTCGTTTAGATTTTGAGATATAAGCATTTTAAATTTGGGAAACGAAAAATCTTAAATCTTCTTCGACTTCACAAAAAGGATTACTCGACAACGGTAACTTTCTTTTTAGTAATAAATGTAAATTTAACACTAAATTTTCAAGTGCATAATTTTGTCGTTTACTTGTTATATCTGTCCTTTTTAGTTTACTAAATATTTTTAGTGAAAATTAGAAAAATGAAAAAAAAACACTCGCTCGGAGAGCTATTTTTTAGAGATTTTTTTTTTCGAAAAAAATTCAAAATGTTAAAATATTGAAGTTGTTTTATATAATCATAATCTGGACTTTATTTTCGACAAAATAAGAATAATTACTTAAATTTCTATCTATTAGATTAGAGGTATAAGTGTCCAAACCAAGTGGTTACATTTTCCGAAACGTTCCGTTTCCCCCCAATTTTTAATCACATTTTTAATCACATTTTTAATCACAATTTTTAATCACATAACTCGTGAGGGTGCTAACTCAATCTAATACTGATTCTGATGCCACTAAACTAAAAATTCTGATGTCGACAATATATGACATTCCCAACATAATGCAATGATTTTACTTCCTTCGCAGCGAAAGAATAGTGTATTAAGATCCACAAAATCTACTGAAAAAATGTTTTTGCTTTAAATAAACAAACACCAAGTAAATTGAAATTGAACACTTTGGCAACTTGTCAGTCTAAACGAATGCCTTATTCATACTCAAACTCAAAATCATCCTCAAAATGCAATTCGCACTTATTACTTTCCCTGCAATGCATGGTAATGTATAAGGAAAGTATGGGAATCATGTCAAAAATCGCAACTCGAGTTTTCGATGGATCTACATATTTTAGGACCTCTAGAACACGAAAAAACTATCTTTAGCGTGACGTCTGTGTGTGTGTCTATATGTCTGTGTGTCTGTCTGCGCAATGTATGTACCCACTCTAACTCAAAAATTAACGGACCGAATTTTCATAAAATTTGGTAAGCAAGTCACTTGGGTGTGACCCTGATGCTGATTAGTTTTGATATGATTCGAGAAAAAAAAACCCGTCGTTTTTTGCGAAAAGGCCCGAAAAAATCTAGTGTATCCATTCTAGCTAAAGTACTAATTAACCCAATTTCACTAAATTTAGTAGATAAGTTACTTGTGATATACTTTGGTACTGATTAAACTTTGGTAAGATTTGGAAAAGAACGACCTGCCTTTTTTTAAGAAATGGCCCGCAAAAATCGATAAAATCTAAAACAAAGACTACGTATGCTCAATTAAATGCTTGTTTTATATCTAATTTTTGACGAGGAAAAGAATAATACCAACACCATTACTCTAAAACCAACCGTTCTCGAGATATTTGAGATCTTTCGCATTTTTGTTATTCAGCCTTTTGAAAAGTATCTGTGGCGCAATAATAACAAACGAAACTTAAAGTTGCTTTATAGACATATTAATTTAGTAAAATTATTGACACAGCCGTGAATTCGTATTAGTGTAACTCATTATTGACACTTTACAACAAAGTTGAAAAGTGTTCATGACTTTGTTCATTCTGTCTGTCTGTCTGTCTGTCCGTTAGCACGATAACTGCCGTAAAAATGACTTTATCACAATGAAATTTTAGTATGTTATTCAGACGATCTGTTGGACCTATGGGAAAATAAATCAATAATATCACCCAATTAGTTTTTTATTGAACCCGGGTTGAAAAAATGAAATACATTGAACCCTGTGGGACCTAATTCTTCAAACATTTTTTAAGCAAATGTAAAATTCACAAATTGCTTCGAAATTTTTAGGAAATATTCACATTATCCCATAAAATATTTTAAAAAAATTTCAGTAAAATATATTAAATAGTTTTTTAATTAAAAATTATTTAATATAGGGAAAAAAACAAATTCAATTAAATTCTGACATTTGGGATATCCTCCAGAAAGAAAAAAAAGATATATTATATAATAAATATCTTTCCAAAAGTTTGATCATTTTGTATATAAGAGAGACTTCACATTTTAAAATAAATTTGGTAGATAAAAATTTTTCAAATTTGATTTTAATTTTATATAACTCTTCATGATATACTTATTTGATGGCATTTTTAATGCACTTTCCTACGTCCTACAGAGTTAAAATTTGGTACACAGCTTAAATTTGTTGAACATTTTATTTTACAAAAATTTGGTGGATCTTTAAATATAGATCATACATTTTTTTCGAAATTGCCTGCAAATAATCCCCGTTCACTTCTATAAATCATTGTTGTAATATTGTTAAAAATTCTGATGTGGGCAGCACATGTCTTTCCCTGCAGACTCATATTCACGTTCTCTTTATTTCTTCAATAATAATTTGAGTTTATCTGCACAAAATAACAGCCATAAGTATTTTAAATGACATTGAATTTGCACGTTAAACTTAAATTTGGTTCTCATCTGGCGTTGCGAAAACGCGAAAAAACTGGAACATCTCAAGAACGGCTAGTCCTAGAGTAATGGGGGTAGTCTTATTCTTTTTGTTGTCAAAAATCACGTATAAAATAGGAATTTAATTGATATAATTGAGCACACGTAGTCTTTTATTTTTATATTTAACGATTTTTGCGGGCCATTTCGCAAAAATAGCCCTTTCCTTTTTCCCGAATCGCACTTGAATAACCTACAAATGATTTATATACCAAATTTTGTTAAATTTGGTATATAAATTACTTGTAGGTTATTGAAATATTATACACCAAATTTTGTTAAATTTGTTCCATTAGTTTTTAGCTAAAGTGGATAAAGGCAATTTCTGCTGGCCATTTTGCAAAGAAGGCCGATTCTTTTATTGCGAATCGTACTATAATCTAATGAACATCAGGATTTCACACAAAAAACATACCTACCAAATTTTGTGAAATTCGGTCTATTAGTTTTTCAATAGAGTGGATATAATATCCTCAGAGACACACAGAAACATACACAGATACACCCTTACACACACAGACGTCTTCCTAAAATTGGTTTTTCGTGTTCTAGAAGCCCCAAAACATGTAGATCCTTCGAAAATTCGAGTTCCGATCTTCGGCACGATTCCAATATTTTGAATACATACACACACACACACATATATTTTCTTTGTATCTGTGTATTATCTGTGTATCTAAATTCCGTGCTTATGCAATTACAATAGTAGTGATTTTAAATGATCTCTAAACTTTTATTATTTCTTCAACGAAGCCTAATTTTAACTTATGCAGAATTCAAATATCTCAAGCGATTGTAAGGTGAGTTACATAAGAATTGCTGAATTTTTTTCACACAAAATTATTTAGCTCTGGAGTCTGGAATAAAAGTTATATGAATGAAATATTCATTGATTTTGCATAGAGAATCAGATGATTTATATTTCGATATAGTTTTAAATATTTAATTATAATAAATTACTGTCGCACTGTGAAAATATAAAAGATATCACCACTGAATATATCACATTTTAGAAATTTTTAAATGAAATTGCATTTCAGTTGGAAAGTGTTTCATAATCAATGCTTATGCATGATTGATCTTTCTTGTTAATTTATACATTGAGTTGTTTGCGGCTATTAAAACCCACCATTATTTTCTTTAGCGTGAGTTCTGTAAAGGAATATTAATTAATATACTACTAAATTGATTGCACCATTTTAACTTTAACAATAAATCATTTATTAACTGTGAGACCAGAAATAGATCTCACATTTGATGAGACACTTTTATGTGTGAAATTTATGGTTGCCAAAACGGCAGACAAAGCTTGTAGTCTGGCTGGCACCAAGGTTTATCACGACGTGAACCTAAAGGTCAGAAGACCATAAATTTAGGGGTGCCATACCAGAGGGGCCGAGCTGGGTCTTACGAAATGTGCAATGGTGCCATTGGGTAAAGGTGTAACCAATAAGAAGTAAAGGCGGAGTTACCCCTCCCCCACACCACCACCAATACCACCGAGGGAACCACAGCCTGTGACCCGAGAACGAGAGCAGACTGCTATGGAATTTTGACTTAGGAGCATACCAACAGACAACTATCACGATTTTGACTTACGAGCAGACCAGAAGAGACAAGATATGGAATTTTGACTTAGAAGCATGCCAGTAGAGACGATCACGATTTTGACTTAAGAGCACAACTAGAGAAGAATGAAAAACCTAACAGACTTGTAGAGTGTCCCGTAGAGGTTCCAAAATAATGGAGATATATCAATGTGTGAGTGCAATCAGAGTACGAGGAGGAGCCACACACCAAAGAGTTATGGCCAGTACTAAGACTGATGCAAGTCTTTGAGATATGATATAAAGCCCAAGACGAATTGGAAAGTATGTGCTCAACAATAATTACAGGTCCTAGACACGATAGTAATTTTAATAATTCTGGTCGCATATGTCCCCTCCGTTTGTGTTTTATTGTTTAAGTTTAAATGGTGTGATCAATTTAGCATTTTATTAATTAATTATTCCTTTACAGGACTCACACGAAAGGTAAAATAATTGGAGGGTTTATGGCGGCACAACAAGCAATGTACAATTAAATACTATTTCCACTAAATATGAATTTACGGCAATGTTAAGATGACTAATAATAATTAATGTTAATTATAAAGTTTAACCTTAAGCTTTCTATTTTTTTATGCGTCCCACATTAACAACATAAAATACTTAATTACAACAATTATTCCTCTTGTTTGCGCCGGAGAGAGACAATGAGAGACCACTAGTTAAAATTGCCTAAAATGTATTAAGACCTGCAATATTATTTGAGTAACACATACCTTCAAGGCTGTCTTGCCTTGGTCACCAGCATGTACTTAATGTCGCTTATTTTACTGGATTTAACTCGAGGTTTTATTCGCCCAAACTTAATTCGCCCATCATATTGTACTGCTGGCTAGGTGTTAATATCACACATTTCTGGAATAACTGTACTCCGGACTTTGTCGTTTATATTCTGCAATTGTAAGTATCGTATAAAAGTATAGTACTTATGTCATTCTCTTAGTCTTTTTCTCTGTAAGTATCCTCGATCTATCTCCGTTCTTATGTTATCCTTAAGTCTGTTTGTTCTCTGTAAGTTTCGTCGTTCTTTATAAGTATCGTACTTATGTCATTCTCTTAGTCTGTATTTCTCTGTAAGTCTCTTTGTTCTATATTTTCTTTGTCATTCTTAAGTCTCTATTCTGTAAGTATCCTCGATCTATATAATCGTTCTGTCTTAGGTTGTAGCTCTTTTGCCTCAGGTCTGACACTCCTCTTTTGCTCCTATTGGCCGCCTTCATGGCGAAGCCACAAGCAACTTCTCCATTGGTCAGCCTTTGTATCCAATGTCGTTACTTCACATTTTCTTAAGAGTCATTCGACCCCCTCTGTCTTGACGCCCCTAAATTTATGGTTTTATCTGACCTTTGGGTCAGCATTCTGTAAACTTTGACGTCATTGAGACTGAAGGTATTGTCTGACGTTTCAGACACAATAAATAATGTACATAAAACTGTATCACAATAACTGGTGTGAGATCTATTTCTGGCCTCACAGTATCCAATTACCAAATAAATACAAAAATTGAATTACAACTGCAAATGTAGTGTTATTTTGTGCAATTAAACTCAATTTATTGAATTATTAAAGAAATTAAAAAAACTGAATTTGAGTCTGCAGGGAAAGTCATGTGCTGCCCACATCAGATTTTTTAATTAATATTGTTACGACGTATCCTCTAGAATCGTGGGTATACGCTCAGGATACAAGAATGAGTTCAACTTTCTGGGTAACTAACACGTTTATCCACAAGCACAACGTAAAGAGGAACAATATACAGTCAAACAGCACTAAAATGCTCAACTCATTTAACAAAACAATCTATACTATTCTAAAAATATTGGCGAATATCACAGTTCAATATAGCTCGTATTACGTTAACTGCTTTCCAACTGAGAAATGACTCTTTTTATAGAATCTCTATAGAAACTTCTAGAAATGTCTAATATCTCGTAGAATATTCGTTATTTCGAGGTGTTTCTTGAACCTTCGAAAAGTCTCTAATTGTCGCCAAATTAGCGATAAATTACCAAATTTGGCCACCCACTTCCGAACTTCAATCATCTGGCAGCCAATTCACGTCAAAAGTAAAGTTGTCTGTACAGGTCTTTTATCCTCTACTTTTCAAAAGGGACTACAGTGAGAGCATTTTACGCGCTGGAAACAATATGAATTGCTTGAAATGAATGATTATTGACGAATTCTTGGAACTATCTAAATCCACGAGATTGGTGTTGCATAATATTGCATAGGGAAAGTGAATATATTTGACGATATTTACTACTTTTAAATTTTATATTGTTTTTTGATTAATTTATTTGCAAAACATGCTATGTCTCCAGAACGGATTGTGCTGGCGTTCTAAAGTTTCTGTCAATCGTTTTATAATTAAAAGTTACGTATGAAATTATTATTCATTTAACACTATTCAAAGTTCATTTTTAAATTATTTTTCAGAAATCTAGTCGACAATTGTGTAGTATTTTGACAGAATTTACTATGTACATGTTCATGCATACAAAACAATACGATATGTTGTACAATATGTTGTAAATGTATACCACATCAATTCCACAACTATTCCCTCTCATTACATCCACGATAACAAGACATTGATACCTTACCCATTGATTACCCAGTTAAAGTAAAGCCCTCTAACGCCACCGGGGATATTTTACAAACACTCTTTTCAAAGCCGCTCATAATTTGGGACTTTATTTCCACAAGATAGGAAATGAGGACGAAAAGTGTCAGGGGTTTATTGCCGGTGCATTTTGCAAAGATGGTCATAAGGTGCGTTGAAATGATTGATTCTATGGTTAAAAGCTGTTGTCGTAAGTTTGATATAAAAATAGTGGGTAATTCTGTTACTCGATATAGTTTGGTCAGTTAAAAAATGTCAAAGAATGATGATACTATCAGAAATTGGTACCGGAAATTAAAGGCGCTTTACTCCTCGTGCTCTGCCATACAACGACACCCGGAACTTACTCGTTTTAGATATATTCGAAACATCACTTCTTTTGCTTATTTCGAATGGGAAAAGGTTACAACTTACGATGGTAGAGAGCGTGTAGAGAAAAGTTTCTTTCTCTCTCTGTATATATATATATATATATATATATATATAATAATGAAATACAATCCCATGAAGTATAAAATTCATGAATGAGAAAGGCGCAAATTGCCGCACTATCACAGTCTTGAAATATAAGATTTAAAATGAAAAATATAGGTGGAATGATTGTGTTTACAGGATTGCAGAAAGGTCAAAGGGGATTGCGACCCTTATTTCCTGGTTATAAGCTAGCTTTGACTTCATGACTTCAGATACAATTTATTAAACTCATCTATTACAGAATTTAATAAATGCATAATGCATTTAATCAACGGAACTCGGGAACAATCATATCCCTTCCGCTTTGTCCAGCACTATTATGATGTTTTTTGCAGAAAATATTGTGATAAAAATTATGATAATTTATCCGACATCCTGGAATACAACTCAACTCTTAACTAGGATTATCGGTTTGTTTCACATCCAGAATGCTCTATATATTAGACGCGACTTTTTTATGTATGCTTTCCTATCCGAAGATTATACGCTTAATGCAACTCTTCCATGATTCTCGTCTTGCTGGTTTGTAAAATTTCCAATTTTATTGTTATTTTGATCATTTTTTTATGTTGTCTGGGATTCGGCCATTTTTCCCCACGGACATTTTCGATTGTTGTTTCGGGCGTGCAGAGTCTCTGGGAGCGTTTTCATGAAGTCAAAGCTAGCTTATAACCAGGAAATAGGGGTCGCAATCCCCCTTGACCTTTCTGCAACCCTGTAAACACAATCATTCCATCTATATTTTTCATTTTAAATCTTATATATATATATATATATATATATATATATATATATATATATATATATATATATATATATATATATATATATATATATATATATACCGGGAGGTCAGAATTAAAACACCCCTACTCTGAGCTCTCTATACATCGAACTACTGAGTGTAAAGGCTCCAAAATTGTTGAACCTACTATTCAAGACATGGGGAAAGGGATTACGCGAAAAAAAAAATTAGTTCCAGAAACACCGATAGGTGGCGCTGTACAACAGAAGATATGCTGAAAAGACACAAAATAATCACAAAACAACAAACACATGCGATATGGAATTTTTCCTTTTTAATTTCTTTTGCTGATATGAAAAAAAAGAAGATAAAAAAGTGAAGAAACTTAAAATGTCTTTGTAACTGCAATTTCGCACTGTAAACACAAAAATTTGCATAAACCCTGGGTTTGCAGCTACTATGTTCTGGGCATAAAAGGGGATAAAACTGGGAAATTTTCATTCTTATCAGCGATGGCTGTCACACTGCCAGAACGCGCTTTGCTTGTGAAGCTGTTTTATGAAAACAAAGGACATACTGCAGCTGCACTTCGAGAGTTTCGTCGAATTCAGAATTTGCGCAAAGGACCATTACTTCCACAAGCTCTCAGGAGAATGATCGCTCGATTCGAGAAAACTGGACATCTTGGAGTTCAGCCGGGTCGAGGACGCGAATCGACTCATTCAGATGTCGGTGACGATATTGCCACCGCTATTGTTGAACAATCAATGGATAACATTATAGGCTGTAGTAATGCACTTGGAGTGTCACGACACTTGGGTGTTCCCTACAGCACAGTGCGGAACGTACTGAGAAATATAGTGCATTTTTCCCGTACAAAATTAGTCACAATCACCACTAGCTGACCATCGACATGGAGAAGCGACTGATCTTTGTATTGGCATTTCTAGCTAGAGGTGAAGTGGATGCATCGTGGCCATGGCAGATTCTATGCAGCGATGAAGCTCATTTCCATCTAAGTGGAACAGTCAACACCCATAATTGTCGCATTTGGGACACGGAAAACCCTCGTACCTTCCTAGAGATTCCACTTCACTCACCGAAAGTTACAGTCTGGTGTGGATTCACAGCCACATTCATTCTTGGACCCTTCTTTTTCGAAGAGGCTACTCCCAATGGCCCTGTGACATGCACCGTGACGGCCAGGAGGCACAAAAACATGCTCGAAAATTTTGTTGTACCCCAACTGCAACAGCACCAATGTCTTGATTCAATTACCTTTATGCAAGATGGAGCGCCTCCACGCATTGGACTTTGTGTACAGTAGTTTCTTCGGCAACATTTTACTAATGGTAGAGTAATTAGTCGTGCGTTTCCGACAACCTGGCCATCTTGTTCTCCATATCTTAATCCCTGTGATTTTTGGCTGTGGGAATACTTAAAAAATCTTGTTTATCGAGGACGTCTGGTAACCTTGGCAGATTTGAAAGACAGTATCACTCTGCATGTGAGAAGCATCTCAATTGACCAATTACGATGCGCAGTTCAACAAGCTGTCCACAGACTGCAGATTTTACATCTTGAAGAAGGGAACCATATTCAGCAGCATTCCCTGCATAGATAAGGTCATTGTGATATGAATGTTTGGTGCGTTCGAATAAAATGTGTTACAAATGCGTATTGTGTGTAGTGGCGCTGTAAAACAGTATATTTGCTGTTTTACAGCGCCACTGTTTCTGGAACTAATTTTTTTTTAAATAATCAATTCGAGTAATCATTAAACTTTAACATCGCCAAAGCAGCAAAACCACGGCCACAATGCCGATAATAAAAAAGAACAGCACCTGCCCAAATTCGAAGATTAACTAGAATTAAGTTTTTCTTCAGGTCTGAGTATTTAATTCTAATTAACCCAAATAAATGCCTGTTACAGATTTGGCAATAGTACGTTACTATAACTGACAAAACTCAGACTACAGTCACCATAAAAAGAAAAATTGAAAATAAGAAAAATAGGAAATCTAGTATTACCATGAGGCAGGAACCCTTCATCTTTCACCGCGTGTAAGTGCGAACAGCCGCAACAGTATGAAAAATATCGAGCAGCACCGGAATGAACATGACGAAATACAACCTAGGTATATATATATATATATATATATATGTACTACCCAACATAGAAAATGCAACACCATAAAATTTTGGCCGTATAATTATGCAAATTTCAAGACAAACGCAAATTGCTGATGTATGCCAATGATTTAAAATGCAACACCATAAAGTTTTGGCCGTATAATTATGCAAATTTCAAGACAAACGCAAATTGCCGATGTATGCCAATGATCTAAAATGCAAGTAGTTTACATGATTCAAGCACGGATTAAAAGTGATGTAAATGGCGGATGAGCCAACAGTTGTTACTGTTTGTCGCCTACGGAATCCCGTTTTCCAAGTTGTTTTTCATTTCTGAAGAAACTCGTGTTGTTGATTGCCTGTCCGACAATTGCGCAGTCCGTTCGGTTCGTTTTTCCAAAGTCCGTTTGCCGAAGTCCGGCTGGGTAGTCATACCGGCGCATCGCCGCTGAAACATACGTAGATTTGTCTGTCCACTGTGCAAATAATTTGGAGAAGATAAGTTGAAAAAATGCATGTGGATTGTCGCAGTGGTACAGGCCCATCCAGACGTACGTCAGCACTCGTTGATCGACGCATTCGAATGCATGCGGTGGCGATCCTACAAACGACGACTTTCAACATTCTGCAGAATTTGCAGGGTACATTGGATGTGCCAATATCAGCGAGAACACTTTCTAGACGATTTGCAGACACAACAACAGGGCAGGCGCGAGCCTCTGGAACGTCTGAGTAGGACAGGGTAGTGTTCAGCAACGAGTCTCAGTTCTGTTTATCGAATCATAATCGCCGTGTAAGATTCTGGAAGCGACATGGAAACAGATATGATTCTGCTGCGACTGTTGAACGCCATACTGCTCGACCGCGGCATCATGGTTTCGGATGCCATCGGTTTTGATAGCCGGTCACCTCTAGTTCGTATCGGAGGCACAATGACGGCACGACGAAATGTGGTTGAGGTGTTGTGGCCGGTTGCAGTGCCGTACCTTCAGCTGTTGCAAAATGCTGTTTTCCAGTAAGATAACGCGCGACCACACACGGCAACTATTAGCAGACAAGCCTTGCAAGTTATCCAGGTACTTCCTTGACCTCCAGATCTATCAACCATCGAATAAGTATGGGACGTAATTGGCCGTCGTTTGACTATCCTGCCCCCGAGTCAAACATAGGACGACCTATGGAGGATCGTTGAAGGCATATGATCATTCATCACTCAGGAAACTATGCACACGCTCATTACATCTGTTCCTCAAAGAGTTGCAGCTTGTATCGCTGCAAGAGGTGATCCTACATCCTACTGATCAGCCTGTTTATGCTATTACTGTATTTTGTTATTCTTCTGAAATTAACATCACTTATTTATATATGCCATTTCTGTCTGTGTTGAAGACCCAAACCACTCGACTGACCCAAAGATTTGCAGTATCCTTTTGAGTCTCACTTTTATCATCACATTCTATTCGTCCTTGTATAGTGTTGCATTTTCTGTGTCAGGTAGTGTGTGGATATATATACAAGTATATATACACTTATGTCCAAAAGTTAAGAATAGTTTGTAAAATGCGAAAACTTCGGAGTTAATATGGATACAATGGTTCAAAATCAGTTGTGGATAACCGTGGGAAGAAGGTAAATCATTGTGCATATGCAAAACAGTTCAGTCGACGTAGACATGCGCAAAGCACCAGTGCACGTCGGAACGAGTATAAAAAGGCCTCGAGCAGCATAGCCAGTTGAAGCAGAATTTCGAAATTGACGTGGTACGGAGAGTTGTTAACAATAAAAAAGGATGAAAGACGGCGCAAAGATGCTAACTGGGCATGTTTTTCAAGGGGCGAATTATTGGAATGCTGGAATCCGATCGATCCCAAACCGAAGCGTATCGAATTCTGAATGTGACTCAGCGTGTGATCTACAGACTGTGGCAGATATTACAAACCACTGCAGATTTTACCCGATGACCAGAACCAAGGCGGCCGAGGATAACAACCACTCGGCAAGACCGATATTTGGTGATAACTGCGCGATGTCAGAGGAATCGTTCTGCCAGACAGCTGGGTTTCTCTATGCCAGACGACTAGCAGTTTGCATCTCCCTGACGTCTGCACAGAAACGCGTACGTATACAGTGAAGTTTGGAATATCGGCAGTGGAGTGGACAAAAGTGAGGAAATGTCATGTTCAGTGACAACAGCAAACTGATTCTCGTCGTACCACGATCTAGGTGGAACGCGTTTTCCGGGAAACATCCCAAAAAGACATCGTTTCTCGTTTTGGGGAGTCATGATCTGGGCAGGCATCATGATGGACGGCCACACAAACTTCCACATCTTTGACACGGAGTCGGTTACCGGTCAAAGTTACAGAGGCGAAGTCCTTCAGCCTACCGTTCGATTGTTTGGTTGTGCTGTTGGTCCTGATTTCATATTCATAGATGATAACGCACCTCCTGACCGTGCGACCTTGGTCGACGACTTCCTTCAAACTGAAGATATCCCAGCGCATGCAGTGACCTGCCAACTCTCCTGATCTGAATCCAATAGAGCATATGTGGCATATGCTCGGGAGACATCTTGCACTCCTCCGCTACCCACCAAGCTCCGTTCCGGGATTGAAAACTGCTCTCTGTAAGGCTTGGAAGTCTTTGGGCCCATAACTCATCCAAACCCTCATCAAAATTATGGGAAATCATTGTGCAGCATGCGTGGCTATCCGAGGTTCCTACACGCCATATTAAACTGCAGCATCACATGGTTTTAATTATTCTGTATCACTAAGATTGACACTCGTGTTGTGACCCTTTCAACCCTTTTCTTTGGATAATAAAAGTCGTTATTATCCTTGTTTTGCATTGTTTTCTTCTTCTATAATCCTATTAAACCCACATACCGCGTTTCCTTCCATTCCGATGCAGATTTCCTGAAATTTTCACATAAATAGCAACTATGCTTAACTTTTGGACATGAGTGTATATACCCGTACTACTTCTATTGTCGCAGATTAGAAAATATGCTTGTGTGTTAGTTGAAGTTTACCCGTTTTATGTCATAAGGTAAAATTGTCCTTATCAAAAATTACCAGTATAGGACTTACCTATGATGCCGCCACTAACTGCACTCGCTACCATTTTGTTGCTCACATTCTATAGACACTTTTCACAAACCCAAGAAACATGATGCTGACTCGTTCGAAAGTTTTAAGTCGACTGGAGTTTTTTTGAATACGGCATTGGGGCGCTTTTTCTTTCCCCCATTCATTCCCTACCACATCTACCATTCGCTGTTGCTGCAGACGGGGATGACCACTGTTTATATATGCATTTGTTGTGATTGGCTCCCTCTGAAGCATTTAGATAGTTCATTATTTTGGTTGGCATTTGTAATTGGGGTGGCAACATGTAATACAAATATTGTGTTACATGATATCCCCCCTTGCAGAGAGAAAACTTCAACACACGGTAAACGTCGCACTGAACACATATGTGTACACATTGCGGCCACTGTGGAAATGTTGCTTTGATCCACTGCACATATATCTGTCACAGAAATGCAGATCACCGCATGTAAGACACACTATATTGTAACATTGACCTACATATATCGGTGCATTACAACCGACATGTCACTAAAATGAAGGAACTCACTGTTCGGAAGATACACCATATCGTACTTGGTAACACATATACTGCTGCACATGAAGAAATTATCACTGTTCGGAAGGCACACTATATCGTCACATGGAATTATCATGAGCACGGAAGACACCTTATTGTCACATGTAATTATCATGAGCACGGAAGACACCTTATTGTCACATGGAATTATCATGAGCACGGAAGAATGAGTCACCATCCTGTGACTTAACTTTCAAAGTTCCGGTACTTCAATATTTATATTTTCATTATGTTGCTTAGTACAGTCTATTGTACACTTCAAATGAAGACTATATCATAATTGTTATTTGCATTTCTATTTATATACAAGTTCACAACATTACATTAAACTATACGCAATTCATTACCTTGATTTCTCATTTTCACAGACGTAAATAATTTTTCGACAATTTTTTAGCTGTATATATTTCTTATTTGTTATAATGAATAACATATTATATATTTTTGTGTGTATAAATCATGGCTATTTTGAACCCCATATTTATCATATTACATCGCGGCATTTAAAATATCAAATATATACTCATTTCGCTACTTCAAAATACTGTGCATCTCACAATACGCACTTTAAATTTCCTCTTCCGCTGCCCTTTCGTGTGTAACAACTGCGCGGGAGGAAGGGAGAAAAGAAAAAAAGAAAAAATTCGCTTGACCCGTAGCTTTCCTCTGTTCCTCTCAACGCGTTTCTATGACAACTGCGAATCTGTTGACCCCCACGGCGAGCCTTGAATGAGTGTCTTCATTGTTTGCAGAGCGCAAACTTACGTAAAAGGGATTTTAACTGCCTTTTGCATGTATCGCTAAAGATTTAATCGTTATCGTGCAACTTTGGCGGTATCCTCTTCTCAAGCGCGAGCTTTTGACTTTGTATTGTCCGATCTTGACGGCTTACGCTCACCATTGAAGTGAGAGGTTTTACGTGTATCCTTTTAAGGAATATACTTACAGTTATATTTTATGTGTATCATATTATATATTTATTTTACATATGTTGTTATTAATTCTATTTAATTTAATATATATATATATTTTATCTTATGACCTTAACACAGATCTGACTGTTGAATTATTATTTTGATTTCATGTACTTTTAATTTATTGGATTTATTTATCCCTTGTTGCAACAACGCGTGATATATTATTTTATGTGTAGTATTATGAATATACCATGCTTTTGTTATGTTATTGATATAACTGACTTTATGTTCCCGTTTCATCATAACTTTACATATTTATTTATTTAAATATAATTCTTTCATATTTAATTTTATCTGTTATTTCTTTTTTATTTACTGTGATGTCTAATTAATGCAATAATTTATTAATAATACTCAATTATTTATCATTTACATACAAATCAAAGTCTTTTCCTAATGTATTTTATTTTTATATACCGGCCGGTATTTTTAACTAACTATAATTGCCTGCAATTATAATTTTAAATTTTGATACATTGATTGTATGCTTACCATAGAACTCTTTTTTGTATTATTCTCGTACTATGCAGGGGAGTTTTTCTCCTGATGTTTATTTTTTTTAGCCTGGATATTTATTTTGAAGGTGACTAGCTTTCGCCGTACAATGGCCATATATGGAGCTGTTACGCTGACTGTGAAGGATGGGACATTAATCCTACTCATTCAAGTTTTATTAATCCATATATGTACTTAACTTTTATTTTGTTTTCCAGATTGCGTGTTTTTGTAAAAGGTCTGTATACACTATTTATGCAATATATATCTATTAATTTACTAATTATTATTTACATCAGCTGTGAGTGTTTATTTTGACTTCACACTTTTATTTATTTATTTATTTATGATTTTGCTTTTATTCTGTCAGCTTTTTATAAACTATTAATTAATAATTTTATGATTTTGAATATCCTGTACTTGCATTTACCATGTTCCATGACTTTATTTTGAATTTTATTAATTATGTTATACTATTTTTTCAAGACCTGCACAAGAAAAGGAAACAGTGCATATACTTCATCAGCATGTTACCATTGGAAACAAAATTTGCCACTTCCTCGTTGACCTCTACAGCCATTCATCATCTGTTATCAATAAAGACACATGACCATCAAGATTCTTGAATTGCCAACTCCCTATTACGACACTCCTACCCTTAATTCATCAGTCACCGTACAAGTAATACAAATTGAAAGTAAGTGAAATTTATTTATTTCTCTCTCTCTCTTTCTTACAACACACCTTAGTTTTTTTTATCTTAGAACATTGAGGGGGATTGTATGTATTATTTATCACTTCTACATATTTTTTCTGATATTTTTTTTGCTCTATTCATAAGATATGTATCCATACATAAATGTTTATTTATTACCTATATTTTTATTTTATCCTCATATTTACAAAATCCTCATATTTATTTTACAAAAATATTATCCTCATATTAATTTTACAAATATATTATCCTCATATTTATTTTACAAAAATATTATCCTCATATTTATTTTACAAAACTACCTTTATTTAATTATTCAATTTTTAAAATTATACATTTAATGCCTTCATTACCGTTACACTAATATAACATATTTTGCGTTTTCGCACATAAAATTTTCATATTACATTTTTATAATTATATATTATTTTGCTTTCGAATACTATTTTTTGCGTGTCCTCAGATTATAACGTCTAAGAGTCCCATCATTTGGCTTATTGGCGTTATATTCTTTGTTTACATGCGATTGACTTCTGTCAACAGTTCGCCGTGTTTGTTTACTTTGTAAATACTTTTTACGCGGCTCTGCTTTATATAATTTATTCGCGTGAACAACTATCCATTTTTTATTTGGATCGTACATAGGCGTGATAGCGTAATTATTGTTACGGATCACCTTTACGATGCGAAATGGTCCTTGAAATTTTTTTTGTAATGCTGTGGTGGGTCTCAGGTTTTTTAAGTACACAATTTGTCCTTTTAATAATTTCTGCTGTCTAACTTTTTTAAAAATTCTTTCTTGGCGACTTTGGGCTTGAATTTGTTTTCGTTTTGTATATCTATTAATTTTTTCCGCTAAAGTAAGTGCTTCACTGACCTCATTATCATATTCAGTTTGAGTTAAAATCGGACTGTCATCAGGGTCCGCTATTTCCAGATTATTTTCTCCGGGTAATTTCAAATCTCTGGTAAGAAACAAAATAGCGGGACTGTGGTCTATATTTGCGCTGGGTGTTGCATTATGAAATAATTTTACATATGGCAAGACTTTGTGCCAATTAAATATTTGGTCAGCCATTGCTGCCAAAGAATTTTTTATTCCCAAGTGGCTTCTTTCTAAAATTGCATTTGAGCTGGGTTTGTAAATTGACGTACATTTGAGTTTTATACCATGTTGCTCTGCGAATTTTTTAAATTCTTCGCTTTTAAATTGCCTCGCGTTATCTGTCAGCAGCCACATAGGAACTCCATTTTGTGAATCCAATTCATTAGGACCTGTAATACACTCGCAGTTGTAATATTTCTCACGGGTACTGCCTCCAGGAATCTCGAGTAATGGTCTATCATCGTTATGATGTACTCGTGCTGTCCGTTACTTCGCGGTAGCTTCCCTACAATGTCTAATGCCACCGTGTGATTTTGTTTACATGGACGTGGGACACGTTGTAATGCCATAGGTCTTATAGCCTTATTTTTGTAACATAAACATGCATCACATGATGCGCAAAAAATTTTTACATCACTGTATGCTCCTTTCCAGTAATATTTTCTATTCAGAATTTGATAGGTTTTTTCTACTCCAAAATGTGGTGTATGAGCTAACTCAATAACTGCAAATTTTAGACTGTGAGGTATTAGAATTCTGTCGTTTTGCATAGGATTTCTGATATATCTAGCAGTCTTTATCATAATTAATCCCGTATTTACATCTTTATAGTATTTATTTACATATTTTGGCTGCTTAGATTTTGCATTCAGTCCGTTAATAATTTTCTTTATCTCTCTATCTTTTGCTTGCTCTTCTAAAATTTTGGCTATTGTTATAGCGCTGTCATTATCAATAATGTTATTTATTAATTTAGTCTTAGTTTGTTCAGAAAAAATTTGTCGCGACATAAAATCACTGGGATTATCTTGTCCTTTAATGTATTTTATGTCAAAAGAATATTGTTGTAAATTTAATAACCATCTTGCGATTAAATCAGAATTTTGATTTTCTAACTGAATAAAATGTGTCAATGCTTTAGAATCGGTCAAAACTGCAAAGTGCGTACCATATAAAAAATCTTTGAAATGTATTATAACGTCGTGAATTGCTAGCAATTCTAGTTTCATGCTCGGATATTTCTTTTCACTGTCTGAAAGTTTCCTGCTATAATACTCGATAGGATGAAAATTTCCATTGACTGATTGAAATAAAATTCCTGACGCGGCTACTTTTGAACAGTCAGTCGACAAAAAGAACGGCTTTGACATATCAGCTGCCCTGACTACCGGTTTCGATAAAATCGCGTTTTGCAATGTTACAAACGCTTCTTCGCATTTCTCCGTCCATATAAATTTCTTATCTTTCTTTGTTAACTCAATTAATGGATTGCATAGTTCAGAAAAATTTGGTATGATCTGCCTGAAGTAATTACATAAACCTAAAAATGATTTTACTTTTTTTACTGTCGTTGGCACAGGGAAATTCGTTATTTTTTGTACATTATCATCTGAAGGTGTTATGCCTTCCTTACTTATCTTAAATCCTAGAAATTTAATATTCTCTTTACACATTTGTAATTTTGACGGGTCAATGGTTAAGCCAAATTTACCTAATCTCGAAAATACCGTTTTTAATTTCTCCAACATTTTCTCGAATGAATTTGCGGCAATTACAATATCATCTAAATAAAATTCAATTTTCTGATCTTTTAAGTCTCCTAAGCTTTTCATCATTAATAAAGAAAAATATGCTGATGAGTTTTTTGCCCCAAAAGGTAATCTATTAGGTCTATACGAGCCATCATTTGTTATGATATTTAATCGGAAACTATCCTCCGGTTTGATTTTTATTTGAAAAAACGCGGACTTTAAGTCTATCACCGTGTACAATTTGTGGCCTGCGATGTTGTGCAGAATGTCGCTAATTTTACCAATATTTATGGGCAGTAATTCGGTAATCTGATTCAGCAATCTATAATCAACGGCTAAACGATACTTCTGTACTTTATCTGTATGACTATTACTAAAATTATTTTTTTTCTTAATTAGTAGGCATGGGAAGGCGTAGTTACTGGTAGACTTTTCAATTATTCCTGCTTCACACAACTGTTTTATTTCACTTTCGAGTACAGGTTTTAACATTTTTGGCAAGGGATAAGGTTTACACTGTATTGGGTATTGGTGTAGTAAATTAAATTCCGGTACTATTTCTTCTGTCATTCCCAGCGTTTTGTATGATTTCGAAAATACATCATAATTTTGTAACAGTAATTTTAGCAATATATGTTTTTCATTTTCTTGTAAGTGATCTAGTTTAAAATCTTGCGGTGTTAATTCCGCTTTTCGTAAAGCTGAAATGTCCATTTTTTGTGGGTTATTTAAACTCTCTATATTATTGACCTGTAAAATTTTATCATCATTATGTTTTTCTTCAAAAATTTCAAATTGCGGTGTTACAGTTCCGACAATCATATTTTTATTAAGTTGAATTTCTTCTTCTGTTTTGTTTGTTAAAAGAGTAGAAATAAATTTTTCTATTATTTACATAATGTAAAGAATACTCAGCGTGTAAATCTTTTAATGAATTTGTAATATTTAACAATACTTCCTTATCCTCAAAATAGTTTTCATTTAATTTTAATTTTATTGATTTTGTTTCTTGAGGGAGTAATTTAATTTTATGCGCTAAGCTTGCATTTAAGCATTGAATATGTTCAACTCTTGTATTATTATTTTCTGGTTCCTGTGCTTTCTTCTGATTTTTGTTTTTAAATGGGATAGATATGGATTCTTTAATAAATTTTAATGTTAATTTATTTGTATCAATTATGGCATGATGATTTTTGAGAAAGTCAAATCCTAAAATTATTTCATAAGGTGTGTTGTTTAATTGTTTAGTTATAAAAAATGAATTTTTGCATCTTTTGTTTTCAATTTTAAAGCTGAAGCTTATGCATTTTGAGAATTGGATGTTTTCCTTGGTCATGGTTTGGATTTTAACTTGTCTAGATAAATAGTTAATTTTAATTTTATTTTTGATTTTTTGAAAAATTCTATCTGATAATAAACTGACACTTGCGCCACTATCTATGAGAGCCACTGTTTTTATGTTCTCTAAATTTACGTTGATCATTGGCAGTGCGTCACTCTGTCCATACGTTGAATTCAGTAAATGTTCATTTAAATTCTGTGCATCCTTATTAATTTTGCTTGCAATTTTATGGGATCTCGAATCCTTATTTGATGCCTTATAACTTCCTATTTGTCTTTTATTTCGAGGTCCCTTTCTTAGTTTAAATATTCATTATTCTGATATTGCCTATGATTGCTTTCATAATGTGGTCCATTATTCTGATATGATCTTCTGTTATTACTTTGAAATTGTCTGTTGTTATTTCCTGCACGCCGCCGTATTCCCCGGTTATTTATGAAATTACCTCTTCTGAAATTTGATCTACTATAGTGTGCATAATTATTTTGATTAGTGGGTCTTTGTTGATAAATGGTGGTTTCTTGACTGCTGTTTTCATTTGTGAATGCCCTTTTTAAATTATTTTGTACTTTTTGAAGCGTAAAGCATTCTGACATCCAGTGATTGTTACGACCACAAGCTATACAAAATTTCTGTGGCGGCTTTTCTGCAGTATTTTCAGTTTTTACATGATTTATTTCCACATTCTCACTTATTTTATTCTCTACTTCAATATTATTTACACAATCACTATCTTCCTCCAATGCGGATTCTATTACCTCAGCTATTTTCACTGCTTCGTCAAAGGTTTTCGGGTCATTTTTTTTTATTTCTGTTCTTAAATCTTCTCTGACTATCTGTAAAAATTTGGTCAGTTTAATTTTTTCTATAATTTTTTGTATATTTGCATCAATTGTTCCGTCTATCTCTAAAAATATTATCGCCTGGTTTTCGATTTCTTGTGCAAGCTCCTTAATTGTCATATTTGGTAAATGTTTCAGATTGTTAAAATTGTTGTGTTTTTGCACTAATGTTTGTTTCCTTTCAAATTTGTTTTTTAATAACTCCATAAATTTTTCATATGATTTTGCCTTTTGCAGAGCAATATTTTCTGCTAGAAATTGTTGTGCCTTTCCCCTTAATCTAGATTTGACAATTATAATTTTCTCTTGTTCGGACCATGATGTTAAATCCGCTATTTCCTTAAATTGTATGATAAAGAAATTGACATTATTTTCCTTTTGTCCATCAAATGATGGCAACATCTGCATAATTGGCAACGAAGTATTTCGCTGCGTTTGATTTGCGGGCATCTGCACATGGACTGCGTTATTTGTTACAGCCGAATTATCTGTTATACTGCTATTTACATTTACCTCCTGCTGCATATTGTTAATCGGAGGATCTTGCCTCGCTCTTTTATTTGATTGCCTAGTTTTATTCGGCGCCATGATTTAATACACTGTTATACACTTCTGACTATATACTAAATATCTATACTAATACACACATATATACACAATAATACAATACGTATTTAAATTATCATTTTCATGCATATTCCTATCATTATATTGAGTTACATCTCATTATTGAATTCATTATTAAATTCATTATTAAATTCACTATTATATTCCAACTCATTATTAAATTTAATTTTGTCTTTTATTTATATTTTTACTTTCTCTTATTCAAATTATAATTCTCTCCGAGCTTGACCACATACGGCACCAATTTGCGCGGCGACATCATGTCATAAGGTAAAATTGTCCTTATCAAAAATTACCAGTATAGGACTTACCTATGATGCCGCCACTAAGGGTGGAGCGTGAAAGCTCCCGGTTCTCAAGCTCGGAATACGAACACACAAAACATAAAGAAATACACATGCTCAATTTATTTTAATATTTTACTTAATAGATATCTATTGTATCTGGAGTAACTATGCTATAATTAAATCAATTAATAAAAGACACATAATACTGACAATATTACATTAATATATATATATATTTACACACATAATAACTTGGACTTAAATTTCTTAAAACAGTTTCCTTTAAACAATCGATAAAGAATAGTTCTTATAGTTCAATATTTACGAACTCGTTCATATGGTCTACTCTTACGAACTGGTAGTCAATTATTTTAATAATCGTTAAAGGTGTGCCTTCCGTGCTAATAGTGACAATTGAAAGTTGGTTACCTTTTCTCTTTGTGTTACGTGCATATTCGTGCTATTTCAATGATGTAGGAAAACCGTTACACATCTAACTGCACTCGCTACCATTTTGTTGCTCACATTCTATAGACACTTTTCACAAACCCAAGAAACATGATGCTGACTCGTTCGAAAGTTTTAAGTCGACTGGAGTTTTTTTGAATACGGCATTGGGGCGCTTTTTCTTTCCCCCATTCATTCCCTACCACATCTACCATTCGCTGTTGCTGCAGACGGGGATGATCACTGTTTATATATGCATTTGTTGTGATTGGCTCCCTCTGCAGCATTTAGATAGTTCATTATTTTGGTTGGCATTTGTAATTGGGGTGGCAACATGTAATACAAATATTGTGTTACATTTTACAATATGAGTCTCAATAATTTTTGCCAAAATAAAACAGATGGTGTAAAAAATTTAAAATATCAATAATCCCCGCAATCTTTTCACCAGAATACTGTAATTGATTCCAATGTATGCCAATACACACTCATAGCCATAAAAATTTGCGCACCAAGAAATAATTGTGGGATAGTAACGAAATTTGGCATGAAGGTACGTGTCAGGTAGATATGCAAATGATTAGAAATACAGCATGATTGTGCATTGCGTAATGCCACCAGATGGCGTTGAACTTCGTTCTCCCTGGCGCAGAAAAAATGTACGTATAAGCTTTTTGTCTGTACTTGATCTGTTGCAGAGAGACGCTTTTTCATTAGGGATGCCATTACGGCGCTATCGAAGACAATATGATCAGTTGTCAGAGTTGCTTAACTTTTGCACATATGTATATGTATATATGCAACATATTCCATGTACTAAATTATATATATATATATATAATTTAGTACATGGAATATGTTGCTTGGACAGAAGCTCGCAATTTTTACTATACGTGATGTAAAATAAGGGTTAATTTGAATAAGTTCTTTAAGGAGTTTCTTTTAGATTTTTTTTATTAAAAAAATTTTATGTAGGCAACACATGACTTTCCTTACATAATGCAATGAATTTACTACTTTTACAGTAAAAAAAATCTGATGTAGGCAGCACATGAATTTCCTTATATAATGCAATAAATTTTCTACCTTTACAGTTAAAAGAAAGTTGTTCTTATAGTAGATACTTATATTCTTTCCAAGATATTGAATTTTCTTCAATTAGTCGTCATTTTCATTGATATAACGTCATTTTTATACATTTGGCGAGATTTCTGTTAATTTGGCAACTCTACTATCGGTACATTTGGCTATCGGTACATTTTTGAAGTAATTTTTTTTGCGCCAATCAAAATTCCATTGCTTCACGTATACTCAGGTCAAATTTCAGATCATTCTGAGCTGTAGTTCTTACTTTACAGCGTTTTAAAATCGCAACTTTAATTATAATCACCCTGTATATTCTTTCCAAGATATTGAATTTTCGTCAATGAGTCGTCATTTTCATTGATTTAGCGTCATGTTTATCCATTTGGCGATATTTTTGTTAATTTGGCAACATTTAAAAAGACGCCAAGTTGGCGACATTCTGCCAAATTCGTCGCCAAAATCTCACCAAGCATTATGGACGGAGAAATAAGTTATTCTTTTAGCAGATAAATAACTATTGGCATTCAAATACAAAAGTATTACTCAAAGTATCTTTTCTCATGGATGGAACGAGCTAGATCCACGAGAATGATGTCACCAAATTTATTGCATGCTATTACATATAAAAAGTGAACATATTTCTCAACTGTTATAATTTTTATAATTTATAGGATTTTTTGATGAATTTATTTGAAAAATGTGAAATATTTCGAGAACGGTTTAAGCTAGCGTTCTAAAGTTGTCAATAGTTTTCTAATGAAAAATTACATAAGAAATGTCTAATTGCGTAACTTTATTAAAGATTTTGATTTTTTTATGTTTTTTTTAAAATTTCACTCAAATATTTAGGGGGGTTCTGAAAATTCGATTACGTTTAAAAACATTAGGCTTCCAGTACTCATGGATTGTGAGTTTTGTACAAAATTTCATTCGAATCGCTTCATTCGTTCGTAAGATATCCTCTCCACAGACTCACTGACACACACACACACACAGACATCACTTAAAAAATGTTTGATTCGTGATCAGGGATGCTTGAAACGTGCTCTCCCGTCGCAAACTCGAATTCGAGTTTTCGACCCCGTCTCAATACTTTCCTTATACATTATGTATATAAGGAAAGTAAAAATTCTTGACATTATGATTAATTTAAAAATTCACTTCAATTGCTCGCATGTGCCCCTATGAGAAGACATTTGTGAACATGCATGGAGCACAGGAGAAGAAAGTTAAATATAAAATATCATCGTCCAATTCATAAAGCAAATTCTTTAACCAAGCAGAATTATAGATTATTTATCTTTAATCACAGCAAATCATAACATTATTACTTTCCTTATATACATAATGTATAAGGAAAGTATTGTGACGGGGTCGAAAATTCGAATTCGAGTTTTTGACGTGAGAGCACGTTTCAAGAATCCCTGATCACGAATAAAACATTTTTGAAGTGATGTCTGTGTGTGTGTGTGTCAGTGAGTCTGTGGAGACGATAACTGACGAACGAATGGACCGATTCGAACGAAATTTGGTTTAAAAATCACAATCCGTGAATACTGGATGTCTGTTGTTTCTATACGTAATCGAATGTTCAGAACCCCCCTAAATTTTCGAGTGAAATTTTGAAAAAAATCATCAAAAAACAGTACCTTTAATAAAGTTACGCAAATAGACATTTCTTATGTAATTTCTTCTTAGAAAACGATTGACATAAACTTTAGATCGCTAACTGTTCTCGAGATATTGCACATTTTTCAAATAAATTTATCAAAAAATCCCATAAATTAAATAAAATCTATTAACTGTTGAGAAACATGTTTACTTTTCATATGTAATATCATGCGGTATATTGGGTGAAATCATTCTCGTGGATCTAGCTCGTTCCATTCATGAGAAAAGGTACTTGAGTAATATTTTTGCATTTGAACGCCAATAATCATTTATATGCTATAAGAATAACTTATTTCTCCGTCCATAACGCTTGGCGAGATTTTAGCGACGGATTTGCCGGAATGTCGCCAACTTGGCGACTTTTTAAAATGTTGCTAAATTAACGAAAATCTTGCCAAATGGATAAAAATGACGCTAAATCAATGAAAATGACAACTCATTGACGAAAATTCAATATCTTGGAATGAATATGAATATCTACCAGAAGAAAAACCTATTTTTTTAATGTAAAAGTAGTACATTCATTGCATTATATAAGGAAAGTCACGTGTTGCCCACATCAGATTTTATTTTATTGCAGCAGATATTTCATCATCAATACATTTTTCTGAAATAAAAATCATTTCTGTCTTTTCTTGTATTTCCTCACAGTATTTCTTCATTATGAAACCAAGAAACAAAGCAAAATACCTATTACTTTCTTGATTACTTTGTTGATTTATATTTATTAGTATCTATTAGAGAATAAATAATAAAAATTACAGCTTCACTGGATGGATAATAAAAAATGCGTCAATTAAATCTACAATATACTATTAAGTTTTATTAGAATAATACTTAATATATTCTGAAAATACAGCAGGTATGATAACTGATAATTTTATGTAATAGTTATATTAAAAATTGAGAATAGGCCATAAATGAAATTTCTACCAAAAATTTCTTTCAGAGTAGGGAAAGTAGTTTAATTCGTACCGGAGACTAAAGCGTACTGGTTGGATATTTCGGAAAATACCGCAGACTGCTACCATCTAACAGCGTCTGGTACACGTCATTTCCGGCCTCTTTCTGAAAAACAACGGCTCTAAAATTATGCGTCCACTTATGGTAGTTAATTTTCTAATATCAAGTGTTCTGCTGTAATAATCACGGTTGTTCTCTAAGGATATTGAAGGCATCAAAGTAAGTAAATATGAAACTCATTATATCATCAACACTTGCCCATTATTCATCAACATTTTACTGTAAGTGATGTCCGAGTAGAGTGACTTTTAGATTAGGCTTAGCTGAATTGTTTATAACACAACACAGTTGCCTAACTCGTAACACCATTTAGTTGCCTACATCGTACCGGTACATTTAAGGAAACTATCTCTAAATTCGAATCAATATCATTATTCTTTAAAATTTTTCCTTAATTGAAATTACTCTATTCTGTTGTGGCGATTGGGAGTCGCCGGGTCCCGAACTAGGGACCCTTTGCTTACAAGACCGACATTATAATCACTGAGCAAAAGCTAGCTTTTCCTCTGTTCTTATAATTCGGGTACAGGTTCCAAGCATCTTTGATCAGATGTCTGCCGCACACTCCCTCAGCTGATGAGAAAGGCCCCGGTCTAATTTCGGCGAGGAGGAGGGCCGCTGAGAAAACCCCCGCGTGTCCCTCCGAAATGCAGTTGAGGGGCTGAAGTGGGCCGGGAGGCGTGTCGCCTCGGGCGTGACGATCAGTCGTGGTCAACCAGGAAGGGAGTGTCAAGGCTTCTGACTCCGTGTGGTGCTGCCATCTCGTGTTGAGAAGTGAGATCGTTGGAGAGAAGGTTGCGTGCTTCAAACGTCCAGTCATCATTTTGGCGATTGTGCGTTGCCGGGCCCCGAACCAGGGACCCTTTACTTACTAGACCGACATTATAATCACTGAGAAAAAGCTAGCTTCTCCTCCGTTCTTATAATTCGGATACAGATTCCAAGCATCTTTGATCAGATGTCTTTGCTGCCGAACTGTTATAGGATGAGCTATAGAAGACAGTATGGCAAATGGACAGCAAAACAAATAGCGATTTGCAATAGCTGCTTACAGAAATGGAGATTTGGGATTCTATGAGCCCTGTAGGCAGTATAACATACCTAAACCAACGCTAAAAAGACAGTTAAATTCAAGAAATATCATTGCAAATGAAAATATTAAATCTTTGGGCAGATTAACTCTTCTATCACCCGAAATGGAAGATGAATAGTAAAACATACCTTGGAGGAATGCACATTTGGGATAACCACAAAACGACGTTCGTAGACTTGCTTTTCAAACAGCAGAATAAAATAACAATTCGCCACACAACTTTAATAAAAATCAATGAATGGCGGAAAAGAAGTGAAACATCCGCCTTTAAAGTAAAACATCCGTAGCTCTCGCTTAGAGATCCAGAATCTACTGATTGATTTAGCAAAGTGATTTAGATAAAGCAAATGTTGCAGAATGTTTCAAAATATGGATCAAATCAATTGATGAAAATAAATTTTATGCAACAACAATATTTAATGTTGACGAATCCGGCTTTACCACTGTCCAAAAAAATTCTTACTAAAAGGGGTAAAAAGCAAGTTGGCGCTGTTTAAAGAGGGAAAAGAGGCATTGGCATCAACGATATGTTGTATAAGTGCAGCAGGGTTATACGTTTCACCAAGGATAATATTCAAGAGATTACGGATGACTCTTGAGTTGAAAGTGGGTGCACCACCTGGTAATAAGGTTGAAATTTCAGAATCGGGATATATTGATCGCTTACGAAGATAGATATATATGGTATAATAGTCTGATTAGTATAGATTCAGTTCAGCAAAAATGTTAAGGTTTAGTTTCGGTATAGATTATTATGTCAACAGATTAAGATAAGATAGTGCTAGCTTTGTAAATATTCTGTATATGTTATTGTAATTTGAGTTGTCAGCGACGTTAGCTGAAATAAAGTATGTTATTTGTTAAGATTGTAGTTCATTCGTCGAACTCTAGTCATTAGGTTTAAGATTGAAGTAAAAGTTACTGTACAATGGCACCCCCAAAGTAGAAACCTTTACATATTTTACAGCTTTCTGCTGCCACTACGCGCCGCCTTCAGTCATTGGGCAAGATTTTCTTTGGCTGTTGGAAACTTTCTATAGTCGATACGTATTCAAAAGCAGCTACAATTACCACTTACATAAAAATAATATAATAGACCATTTATAAATATAAGAGAGTAAATACAGTTTAGAAACATATTAATTATTATAAATAGTAAAATTAATGCAATTGTTGCTATACATCTATAGTTCAGGAACTAGTTTTAACATTCCTAAATTATATTTCAATACCAAGTGTTATGGTTAGTACATTAATAAAACCTGATTTCTATTAATTTATATTGATTGATTTCTTTTTCTTACTTTAAAATGATGCCGATACGAATTAGGAAATCAGTTTCCAAAATCGCATTTTTTACACAGTTGTATTTAAAAAAATTTTGCGACTAAATACACTATATTATGAACCCGAAAAAAATATATTATACGTGTAACAAACCATTTAATCAAGTATTTATTAATGATCAAGTTAACCTTTATGGGGTTTTGTATAAAATTGAAAATATCAAAAGTGGTACAATATAGGCAACTTCCCCTAATATTATAGGTTCTCAGTTAACCATTTGAAAGTAGTAAAAAATTAACAATTCAGAATTGCTTATATGAAATTAAGTGATAAAAGTTTTAAATATAAAGAATCATTTAACCATAACTGTAGTAATATAACACTATAAATGGGTCACATATAAACTGTTATTATCTGCCACTTATGTTTTGTTCATATATGCCCCTTCCTAACAGTCAAAACTAACTTGCAAAAATAAAGGATTACTAGGAATTAAATAAAAAGTTCTTAAAGACATACCTGATTATTCCAAAATTATTCTATAATAAAAAAATACCTGCTTCTAATAATGTTTAAGAAAAAGTTTTACCTGAAAATCAGTGAGGCAAAAAAATATTTAATAAACTTTGAAGAAAAAAACTGTCTTATACCCAAAATATCACATAAAGAGTTGCGTAATACATGATATACAATATCCATTTTCTTATAAATAAAATATTTCGACCAGCTTCAGTATTAGTACATATATGCAGAACAAATTACACAATTTTTCCCGCTCCTGATATCCACGATAACAAAACATTGATACCTAGATTCTACTTTAAGTAAAACTTTCGAACGCCAGAGGGAATGTTATCCCTAATATCCCCGCCGGAGCAGCATATAATTTAATACATTTACAAACTCGTTAAGAAATAAGAAAAGGAGAATGTCGGGAGTTCATCGTTGCAAAATTTCCCAAAGATAATCCCAGAAAATAAATTTGGTCATTCTACTCCAAAATGTTTTCAACGTAAATGTTGTTTAAAATAATAAATACTTAGTTTACATCTAGCTTAAATGTATTCTCATACCATAGTATACAAAATGTATTGTTTTACAAAAATATTTACGTCTACCACGAAAATGATTTCGGATAATTTTACCATGGCTATCTGCAAATATGTAATCGCAGATAACCACACTGTTACAAAAATGGCCGCATATTTATGAACATGTATGAATGTATATGTGAGGATTTGAGAAAGTTAACTCTAGATCGAATATATTTATCGCTATAGATGTTTACGCCTAAATACAAAATGCAACAATTAAAACTGGATATATATTTCTTTAAGTTGCATAATTAAAATACAAATTATTCGAAATTCAAAACTCTTTGTAACACAGTTCTCCGTGTGGAACAATTATAGAGTATATATAGTTATTATAGAAGTAATTAGAATAGTAGTATAGAATAATTATAGAAGTATGATGAAATTATAGTTACTGTCTATTCCATGTTGACAAGCACAAATGAAGTGTTAGTAAATAATACTACAAATATGTATGTTAAAAAATGTTGTGCTAAATCAAAATGATGCAATCAAATTAGTTGCATGAGTTTTACATAGGTAATTACAGTAAGATTGAAATTAATTTATCAGTAAGAAGACTCTTTGTATCAGATATTTATATTTAGGATTTTAGTATTTATTTAATATTTAAATAAAATGTTGCGTCATTTCACTGAAATTCGTTCCAAATCATTATTACAGGATTTCAATCTCAATACCAAAGCCCACATAACGCTGGTTTCAAGTAGACTTCCCCAGGATCTGTAAAACGTTCTTTAGAACTTCGACGAATATTTTAAAAATTGGGTTTGCTACCAAAATAGGCAAAATGCAATTGTGCCTATTACTGGCCTAATAATCATTCGAGACTTATCATCATATACATTTGAAATTTGGTGAAAGTAAAGCTGAAAGAATCCGCTTTCAATTAAACAAAATATTATTACTGGTACATAATAGATTAATTAAAAAATTTTAGTTCAAAGCGATAATCTTTCAAAAGGCAGAATAGTTTTCCACCGATCGAAAACTTTAATACATAAACTTTAAACAATTGAAACAGAAACTCTCTACATTACCTTTGTTTATATTTTGCTGATCCTATTTTGCGTTGATTGTCAAAGTCGACTAATTTTCATGTGCAATAAGCGGCAAAATGCCCATACAATTTGAACAGTAAACTATCTCTGTTTCCATCAGTTATAATTCGCTGATCATATTTTACATTGATTATCAAATTCAACTGATTTTCATGTGCGAAAATTAGCAATTACCCATAGAATTAAAACAAAAAATTCTCTGTTTAAGTTGGTTATATTTGGCTGATCCTATCTCGTGTTGATTATTGAAGTCGACCGATTTTCTTGTGCAAAAAGCGACAAAATACCAATACAGTTAAAACAGAAAATTTTCTGTTTCCTTTGCTTATATTTTTCTGATCCTACTTTGATTGTTAAAATCGACTGCTTTTCATCTGCAAAATATCTCAAATACCTATACAATTACAGCAGAAAACTCTCTGTGTTTCCGTTTGTTATGTTTCGCTGATCCTACTTTGCGTTGTTTGAAATAAAAAAAATCCCTGCAAAAAAAGCTGCAAAACACCTATACAATTAGAATAGAAATATATCTGTTTCCGTTGGTTATATTTTGCTGATCCAATTTTGTATTGATTCTCAAAGTCGACTGATTCCCAAGTGCGAAAAGCGGCATAAAACCTATAAAATTAGAACAGAAACTTATCTCTGTTTCTATTAGTTATAATTCGCTGATCATATTTTGAGTTGATTGTCAAAGTCAACTAATTTTCATGTGCGTAAAGCAGCAAGTACCTATCTACAATTAAAACATAAAATTATCTCGATTTACTTTGGTTATATTTAGTTTATTCCATTTTGCGTTAAATGTGAAAGTTGCATTTGATTTTTATTTGCGAAAATCAACAAAACACCTATAGAATTAGAACATGAAACTTTCTCTGTTTCTGTTGTATACAGGGTGTCCAGAAAGTTCCGGAACCTCGAGAAATACACTTCGGAAATACCTCGAGAAATACACTTCGGATCAAAAAATAAAAAAAAAGTATTCAATATTTTTAGAAAAGCTATCCAATGATACCAAACTTGACCCCCTCCCCCTCGCCCCCTCCTGGGGGGAGGGGGAGGCAACTTTGAAATCTTCAATGGGAACCTCCATTTTTTATTGCAGAATTGGATTTTCCAGAAAAAATTACATACATTTGACCTACGATTTTTGATTTTTGCTCCCACAAACGACGCTATAATCGAGAAAAACAGAGGTGGGGTATAAACGTTTAAAAATGGGAATGTCTCGGGAAATACACTTAGGATAGAAAAATAAAAAATTATGTGTTCAATATTTTCAAAAAAACTATCCAATTATGCTAAAATTGACCCCCTCCCCCCCCCCCCCGCTAACCGTTCACTTCAGCGACAACTGTTGACTACAGTTTAGAAACTTCCACCTTAACCTTAACTTCCTTAAACTTCCTTAGTTACCCACTTCCGTTTTTTTTTTCGATTATAGCGCCGTTTGTAGGAGCAAAAATCAAAAATCGTAGGTCAAATGCATGTAATTTTTTCTGGAGAATCCAAATCTGCAATAAAAAATGGGGGTTCCCATTGAAGATTTCAAAGTTGCTCCAATGGGTCAATTTTGGTATCATTGGATAGCTTTTCTAAAAATATTGAATGTGTGTTTTTTTTTTATTTTTTGTTCCGAAGTGTATTTCGCGAGATATTGTGCCGTTCCATAACATTCTGGACACCCTGTATATAAATGATTCCATTTTACATTGATTGACGGATGCAAAAAGCGACAAAATATTTTTACAATTAGATCAGAAGAAAACTATCTCTGTTTTCGAAGGTTATAAATTTGCTGATACTATTGTGCGTTGTCAAAGTCGACAGATTTTCATTCGCGATAAACGAACATAGTATATTACCACGCCATAAGTATATTACCATATCGCTTTTCTCATAAACCCTACTTCACTTCTCAGTAGAGGTGTACAAAATCAATTCAACAACTATTTCTCCTCATTTCATGAATGACAGCAAAACCTTGATACCACGACTCCAGTTTTAGCATAACCGCTCGAGGGAATATGTCTCTATAAGTATCTAGTCGGAGCAACTTATAATCTAGGGCGCATTCAAACAAGACAGGAAATGAGAATTGAAAATGTCAGAGCGTTATTGCTGTCGCATTTTGTTGGGATATTCTGGAAGAGTTTTTGATTTCATTTAGAATCGGTATTTGAAGTAAATGCACAAATTCAATTTTCAAGCGACTTCATAAATAAAGTATTATAATGCACACACATGTGTGACACTGCTATTAAGGAACTGCTAATAATTTTCGTGTGACACTGCTATTAAGGAAACTCTGGCATATACAACAAGAAAGATCAATCATGCATAAAGCATTGATTTTGAAACACTTTCCAACTTCAATGCAATTTTAAATAAACATCTCTAAAATGCGATACATTCATCGATAATATTTTTTAAATTATCACAATGCTACATTAATTTAGTATATTTGAAAGCTTCATCGAAGAAAATGAACTTCATTCAAATGACGACATTGAAATATAAATTGCCTGGTTTAAACATCTCTAAAATATGATACATTCCTCCGTAATATTTTTAAAATTATCATGATACTACAATAATTTATTATATTTGAAAACTTCATCGAAAACAAATGAACTTTATTCAAATGACGTCATCGAAATATAAATCGCCTCTATATAAAAGCAGCATTTCATTCATAAACATTTTTCCAATCGTTCACATTCATCACAATACCATAATAATTTATTTTATTTAAAAATTTAAAAAATTGTTATCTACCATATTTATTTTAAAATGTGAAACCTATTTTACATACAAAATAATTAAACTTTTGGAAATATATTTATTATATAATATATCTCTTTTTTTCTTTCTGGAGGATTTAGCAATAGTCAGAATTTAATTTAATTTGTTTTTCTCCATATATTAAATAATTTTTATTTAAAAAACTACCTACTAAATTTTACTGAAATTTTTTATACCTTTTATGGGATAATTTAAATATTTCCTAAAAATTTTGAAGCACTTTGTAAATTTTAAATTCGCTTAAAAAATGTTTGAAAAATTAGGTCCCATAGGATTCAATGTATTACATTTTTTCAACCCGGGTTTAATTCAAAACTAATTGGGTGATATTATTTATTTATATATATATTATCATAGGTCCCACAGACAGTCTGAAAAAGATACTAAAATTTCATTTTGATAAAGTTATTTTTACGACAGTTATCGTGCTAACGGACAGACAGACAGACAGACAGACAGAATGAACAAAGTCATAAACACTTTTCAACTATGTTGTAAAGCGTTAAAAATGACTGAAGAGATAAATAAAACTATCATCACATGTGGCTGTCGAAATATAAAGAACTGGAGTGTAATACTTCACTCAATTTTCTCATTCATATTCCAGATTGTTTAATTGGGTATGGTACCCAAAAAATCCAGAAAAATCTCAAATTTTTTTTTATTGTTTAGAAAGAAATTCATAATTTTCTGATTCCAATGACATTAAATTCATCTGGCTACGTTAAACAGCACCGATTATATTGTAATGTTAAAAATTGAACTACTGAAGTTGTCACCAACCATGTTAAATTTTAATGTATTTTTTCTCAAAGACGTGAATTTCGACATTTTTATAAATTTGAATTGATATAAGTTAAATATTTCTGCATGGATATGAACTAAATTTGGAACGATTGTTATATATATACTTTTCTTTAATTTGTTGTTTCCCGGGGTCTTAAAATGAACGGTCGTGGCGTAGCTGCGTACAGTACACACCTGCACAAGTTTTTCTTTTTTTACTTTTTCAGACTGTTGAATATAATATAAAGTAATGTTTTAACGAACATTTCCAATTTCGAGATTTTAATACCAATATATGTTTAGGACTTCCTGAACACATTTTGACTACTTTCAGAGTCCGTCCGTCTGTCTGTGATCGATTTTTTTTGTGCATACGATAACTGCCACAAATATTAATAGATTTTCATGAAACTTTATATCTCACTTTATTATAGAAAAATCTTGAACTAGATAAAATTTTTTTTTAAATTCGAGCGAAAATATTGAAATTTATTTGACATTTTATATTTCCTTAGCATGGCAGTATAGGACAAAATTTGACATAATTTTGCATTAGGTTATTATTTATGGCTCAATGATCACGAAACTTAAAATTTTCAATTATTGTAGAGCAAAATAGCTGCGATACGATGTTTGTATTCTTGACACCATTAGCCCCCAAGGGGCAATTTGTCAAACTTGGTATCAATGCAAAACATTTTTCAGGCTCTTTTAAAATAAAGGGTAACATATTATAAGTGCGAACATTTGGGACAACAACACATATTTTTCAACTTTGACCAACAATACATATTTTTCTTGAAAAGTTTTCAATAAATGAACCAATGGCTACTTAAAAATGGATTTTAGTATGAGAAGGTCGAGTTGAGTAACACTCCAGTTAATGTTAAATGTGTTATAAGCTAGCGTATTGTTAAAGTATTATATTGTTTTAACGAATTCGCTGTGATTCCGGTGTAGTATTTATCAAAGCTTTGCATTTCAAATACCGGGCATTGTCAAGTTTAAACGAAATAATTCTCTTAGAATTTTAAACAATCTATTAAATTAGATAGCATTATAAAAGAAATCTGATGTGGGCAGCACATGACTTTCCTTATATAATGAAATGAATTTAGTACTTTTACAGTAAAAAAAATAGATTATTTTTATAGTAGTTATTCATATTCTTTCCAGGATATTAAATTTTCGTCAATGAGTCGTCATTTTTCATGTCTTCATCACCAATGAGTCTTCATTGATGTAGCGTCATTTTTATCCATTTGGCGAGTTTTTCATTAATTTAGCAACATCTAAAAAAGTCGCCAAATTGGCGACATTCCACCAAATTCGTCTCCAAAATCTCGCCAAGCGTATGGATGACGAAATAAGTTATTCTTACAGCAGATAAATGACTATTGGCGTTCAAATACAAAAGTATTAGGCAAAGTATCTTTTTTCATGAAAGGAACTAGCTAGATCCACGAGAATGATGTCGATTAATCGCATGATATTACATATGAAAAGTGAGCATGTTTCTCAGTAGAAAATATTTTTTTTTATCTTATATGACGTTTTGATAATTTTTTTAAGAATGTGCAATATCTCGAGAACGGTTCATGTAAGCGTTCTAAAATTTATGTCAATCGTTTTTCTAATGAAAAATTACATAAGATATGTCTATTTGCGTAACTTTTTTAGCTGTTTTGATGTTTTGACGATTTTTTTCAAAATTTCACTCGAAAATTTAGGGGGTTTCTGAACATTCTATTGCGTTTAAAAACAATAGGCTTTCAGTGTTTACGGAATGTAATTTTAGTACCAAATTTCGTTGGAATCGGTCCATTCGTTCGTCAGTTATCGTCACCGCAGACTCACTGACACACACACACATAATTTCACACACACATATACTTTCGCACACACACACATACACACACATACTTTCACACACACACACACACACACAGACACCACTTCAAAAATGTTTGATTCGTGATCAGGGATGCTTGAAACGTGCTCTCCCGTCAAAAACTCAAATTCGAATTATCGACCCCGTCACAATACTTTCCTTATACATTATGTATATAAGGAAAGTAATAGCATATGTAAATGAAATAGGATGAATAATATAACGACCTATTCAAATAATCCTCTTCAATTTCGTCATCATTGAGCAATACATAACCCCTTTCTTCTATATCCTTTGGTTGAGGTAATATTCCTTCGTTTATTAGAAAGAGCTGTTGCTAATTTTTTGTTTATCCATACTTAATATTATAGAAATAGCATTTTATCTAAGACAAGCCAATCTATTTTATTTCATTTTTGTAAGATTTCTTAAAGTATTATCTATATAAAAAAATTAAAAATATGTCTGTCTGTTTGTCGCATCATCACGGGAGAAAAGCTGAACAGAATTTGATGACATTTTGTGGGTAGCCTTGAAATAGCTCCACTTAAAATTTAGTCCATGTTTCAAGTTTCTAAGATCAAGGGTTGTCGAGATATTAATGAAAAACGAAACTTTAGTCTATTAACTTTAGTCTGAAACGAAACTTTAGTCGAAAACATTAATCTATTTTTTAATCTACGAGAATATACTAAGTAGTACTGTTATATCTTCCCATGCAATTTTTGCACTTTCATTTTGTCATATATTGAAATCAATTACGGCCCTCAAGTTTAAAGATTGCGGGTATAATTGATATTTTCACTGTATTACGTTATTCTTGCAAAAACAATTAAATTCATATATTGTGGTACGGGTAATTTTCTTCTAATGCACTTCTGACATTCGGGAATATAAGTAGTACGGGTATATCTTCACATACAATTTTAGAGCTTATATCTTGGCATATATTGATTGAATTTTATATTTATTGTAAATTTGTTTACAAACGGGACCAAGCTGTTTTATTCATCAGATCTGTCTATGAAGATAATTTTTGTATACCGAGAACAGAGATTCTTAAACATCTTTTTAGGAGCATTTATTTAAATATTTTAATAGAAATGTTTTGATTAACAATGTCATTTAGAATAGTATAGGAATTTGCACATTCTGATTGGGAATTTTATGTTTCTTTACATTATATATTCTGTACGAAGAATGGCTATTGACTATGTAGTACGGGTAATCTTCTACAAAAATACGGGTACATTTTCAAATCTACAAAAATGTAAGTAGTAAGGGTATACCTTACCATTCAATTTTAGAGCTTTCATTTTGGCATATATTGGCATCAATAATGACCTGGGGGTTTAAAGATTACGAGGATTACTGATATATTTTAAATTTATTACGTTATCTGTTTCATTTTGGCAAATATTTTTGAAGCCCATATATTATAGTATGGGTAATCTTCTACTAATACACGGATATATCTTCTAATCTACGAGAATATAAGTAGTAGGGATACATGATTTTAGCGCTTTCATTTTGGTATATATTGAAATCGATTACGGAGATTATTGATATTTTTAATTTATTACGTTTAATTTATTACTCATATATTATAGAAAGGTAATTTTTTACTAATACACGGGTATACCTTCTAATATTCGAGAATATAAGTAGTATATCTTCCCATAAAATTTTAGCGCTTATATCTTGGCACATATTGATTTAATTTCATATTTTTTGTAAATTTGTTTACAAAATGTACCAGAATATTTCATTCTTCAGATCTGCCTGTGAAGATAATTTTGTATACCAAGATCACAGATTCTTAAACTTCTTTTAAGGAGCATTAATTTAAATATTTTATAATAAGCTTTGAATAACAATGTGATTTAGAATATTATAAAAATTTGCACATGATTGTGAATTTTAAATTTTTTTTATATTATATATCCCGTACGAAGAACGGGTATACTGCTGGTTTATAATAAAATTTACAATCAGTTTAAAAACAATATTTCACTTTTTCAACACTGTTTTGAATCTAAAAGAAGTGTTCTCACTAATTTGCTTTGCATATGTAACGATATTGTTTAAGTGTTAAAATAAAAGTCTTATCAAACAGAGGAACAAAATGACAATGCCGGCTCGTAAAGTGCCACAGATGGAGCGGGATAAGCGCTGCTTCACTTAAAGTTAAGGGCTGAATGGGTTATTATTATAATTATTTGGCGAGTTTTGCAGACTCGTTTGGCTATTTTTAAATAATATTTGACAACACTTGTGCCAGTACCGTGATGTGTTTTGATGATGTTCGTTGTCAAGAGGAAGGGGGAATCCCACACCTCAATCTGCTTCACCCATTCCGGAGGTCACTAGCCGCTACTGTAAAATAATGCATTTGATGAAACCTCTAAGACTATAGTTATATAATTTCTTACACCCATTATTCTGCAAATAAACTGCTCTTATTATTAGTATCCCCCTCATTTTAAAGCTCTTATTATTAGTATTTTTACAGCCGGACATGTCGCCCATTTTTGTTATTTGATTGCAAATTTTGCGTCTCAGTACCTATATGAGTTATATTTCAGCCATGTACCGTACCATGTAGTTCAGCCATGTATCTTACCATGTAGTTCAGCCATGTAGTTTTTTCAGGCGTCTTATTCTCGATTCATTAAAAGTTAAATCACTGTCTTACCTACATATTTAATGTTATTTAACGTTTTGTTGCATCTATTTATCTGCGTAGCTTTCTGTATATTATATTTTATTTTTTAGAATTTATGCTTGGCTTGTTCTTATAATATGCTCTTCGCCGATTGGACTTTGGCTTTCTACAAATTTAGCTTGTGAGTTGGCTGTATTTAAAAATTCTAGTGTACTTTATACTTGACATATGCCTCTCATGAAAGGCGTCTCCCGAAAATGCTAAAGCGATAGTTATCTGATTTTTACATTCGAACGGGTAGCTAATTTTAGTTATAAAGAGCAAAATAATACTAAAACTACAATAAAAACTACACTATTTATATATAAAATATACTAAACAAAATTTTCGGTAAAAAAAACTTTTTAATACAAAGAATATGCTAAATGGTAGTTTTTACTAATATAACGTAATAACGTTTACTAATATAACGTAATAACCTTTACTAATATAACGTAATACCGTTTACTAATATAACTAAATTAACGTAATATTGTCAGTCAGTAAAATCAAATAATTAAAATTTTGCTATTACTAAAAGATATAAGCAATTTTACTCTTAATTATATAGCAGTAATACTATAGTATATCAAAGTCGATTAAAAACTCAAATGAAAAAAACTAAATCTTTATTCTTTATTACTTTTCCTATATACATAGTATAATGTATAGAAAAGTATTGTGACGGGGTTAAAAATTGGAAAGAGTTTTCGGCAGATGAGCATGTTTCAAGCATCCCTGAACACGAATCGATCGTTTTTGTGGTCATGTGTGTGTGTGTGTGTGTGTGTGTGTGTGCATACGTGCGTGTGTACATGCGTGTGGGTGTGCATGCGTGTGGGTGTGTATGTGTTTGTGTGGGTGTGTTTCTCTATGTGGGTGTATGGAGACGATATCTCACGAACAAGTGGGACATTTCGAATTAAATTCTGTACAAAAGTTACAATCCGTGAATACTGCAATATAATCAAATGTTCGGACGACCCCCCCCCCCCCCCAAAAAAAATGTTTTTTTCGAAAGACATTTTGAAGAAAATCATAACCTTATGTACATAATTCTTCTCACAACCCTCCGAAACTCCTGGTGTAGGTTTCGGGGGATTTTGAGAAAAATTTTACTTCCCCCCCTTTGTCAACTCCTTGAGAAAAATTGAAAATCCGACTCCGTTAGATTCGGTTTAATGATCGCTACTATAAGTGTGAAGAGATTCATTCTTCTAAGTCACTGGAGGGCTGCTTGACGGTTTGGAAAATCTTAAAAAATCATAATCCTTGCCCGCTGGGAGGAACGAAAATCCAACTGCGTTACGTTCTTTTCGATGGTCCATACTCAAATAATGCGAAGATTCAGCCTTCTAGATCAGCACGGAGACTTCTAGAGGTTTCGCACAGACTGTTTGAAACCTTTCTTCTTTCCGTCCATGGGAATAAAACGAAAATCCGGCTTATATAGGATTTGTACTATAGTCGAAACTGTAAGTGTACAAAAATTCAGCTTGCTAAGTCAACTGCACGGACTGGAAATACGTTTCGAAACAGCCCCCTTTCTCCATCCCCAGGGATATAAATTGAAAATCTGGTTTCGTTAAGTTCTGTAACGCATTCAATACTATGTGTACAAAAATCCACCCTTCAAGTTGAACGCAGGAGTTCTGGAGGATCTGGAATGACTTTTTGTACCATCACCTCCCCCTCTTTCTCCCCACCAAGGGATATGTAAATCGAAAATGCAAATCATCTACACTAACGGAGCTGACCTTTTTGACCGCCCCGGATCATATTCTTTGGAAGCATGAGAAGCCGGCCTCACAAAGTTATTAATTTTGGGACTCCCATCGATATCAAGGGTTATGCTGATCCAATGGGGGAAACATGGGGCGTATGTGTAACCCTATGCTATCCAATTGGAAAGCGTGGGTGCCAAACTAGAGGCGGTAACAATTGAAGTATTAAGAGAGAGTTTTGAATTTAGAGAAAGAGTGGGACTTGACTTTATGACTCCAGTATATTTTGGCGCCCCCGCTTTCCAGTTGGACAGCATAAGGTTGCACATACGCCCCATGTTGCTCCATTGGTTCGGTATGACCCTTGATATCGGTTGGAGCCCCAAAAGTAATAACTTTGTGAGGCTGGCTTCCCACGCTTCCAAGGAATATATGATACCAGGGCGGTCAAAAAGGACAGCTTCGTTAGTATCCAAGCATCAGAGCTCTGTGAAATTCAAGAACATCCTCTCGTCAGCGGCAAAGAGGCGCGAGGCCACAACCGTTGCAGGTGCATGTAAAGGAAACCTTGCACAAATTGTGTATTCCATTCTCAGGTGCCCTCTCTTTAATTTCTGATCTGTCTTCCATAATACACAATGTTACATTTTAGTAAAATATCGATGTAACAATATGAATGCAAACTTTAAGAAAACAAGCGCATACCAAGGTCATTTTAACTGTTCTTTTCTGTTGACCTTAAATGCAGTAGTAATAGAAATCTCATAATTTAGAATACATTTTAAATTTATTTACGCTTAAGTACAACCATAATTTCAGGTTCGATTATACTTTTTGAAACATTCTCAATAAACCTTACATTTTGCCATCTAGAGCTAGAACTTTTTTTTTGCTTCATCGGTAAATTACCCCACATATGCATACACTTTGAAGTTGATGATAATAACAAAGTTATCATTAGGTTATAAAATTTTGTAACCCAACATATAAACAACCAAAAACAGATGAAGCGAAGAAGCGTCCTACAACTCTTAAAACATATTATTTCTCCTCGCCACAACTTCTTTCATAAAACGCTTCGTTAGAGTAAAACTGATTTAACAACGTTCATCTATGCTTCAATAAAACGAAATTAAATGGCTGCTCAATTTTCCCTAAAAGGGGAGAATGGCTATAAACGGGTAATTGTCCTCGCTAATTTACCAGTAAAAATTTATTTTAGTATACTAACGTTTGTATTACTCCCCCTCCTCTCTCCCCACCCCCAAAAAACCTTATTTTTAAGGTAATGAGATTTTCTAGAAAGGATATGGTTTTAATATTAAGAGAAATTAATTATTTAAGCATATAAAACAATAAGACTTTGACATTTTAGATTTGCCGAAATTTTAGAAAGAAATTAATAATTCCATTTTTGGTGCATGATATGGTTTTAATTAATGCTTAATTATATTTATTAAGACTCAAGGTTTAAAATCTTATTTTCATGTGTAGGGCGATTGCAATTCAAGTACGGTTAAATTCATTCAAATAGTAAAAATTTCAAATAACTCTCAAAACATGCGCAAACGATGTTTACTAAACGACCATTTCGTGACGCTGAATACAACTAAATAAAATTCCATAAAAATAAATCTGATGTGATCAGCACATGACTTTCCCTACATAATGCAAATGATAAGATTTCTTCACTTCTTTCACAGCAAACTAGGGATCCATATCACAATGTTTTAACGTTGAATTCAACATTATCATCAGGCACTTTTCAGGATGATAATGTATAAAATTATTTCGACGTAATAAATTAGCTTATATGTCACGCAACTCTAACTTGAAAATTTAAAATATTACGGGAATCCACTAAGCATGTCCGTTTATAGAACGAGTTTTATCATTAGAAAATATTGAATTTTCGTAATTTTAGCTATGGCGACATTTTCGTCAATTCGACAACATTTTCAAAAAAGTCGCTATGTTGGTGATCTTTCTCCAAAGTTATTGACAAGTTCAACATGGATTAGGCTATTTGATACTTATTTTAATTTTATGTAATATTTTCGATAACTTGATCTGAAAACATGCTATATCTCGAGTATTATTCTGGCTAGAATTCTCAATTGGATTCCATTTATTTTCTAATCATAATATACATATGAAATTATTATTTATGTAGAATTTTTAAATGTCCTGATTTTCTAATGGTTTTTTAAAAAATTTATTCGAAAGTTGAAGGGGGGGGGGGGTCCAAACATGCGATCTCTTTAAAATTAATAGGGTTATAGGATTCACTGATTGTAATAATCGCACATGATTTTTTCATATCGATACATTCTTTCGTGAGATATCGTTCGTCCATAAACCCATTGACACACGCACTAATATGCATACACACGTACATATGTATAACTGCATTTTTAAAAAATTATATCTACAATCTGAAATTTGTAAACAAAAAAAAAATTACACCAAGGTCGAAATATTCCATTCAAACTGGCGACAATACAGCTCACACTTTTATATTTTAAGTTAATTCATATTATTTGATACATATGCATTTTCATTTTATAACTTCTTTACTAAAAATCACATTTTATTCATATTTAAACTCTTCTAAAAACCGTTAAATTTCATCTATACTCGGAACCACGATCACATACATTACTCCAATATTACTATTATTATACATTATTTACTATTATTATACATTACAAGTTATTATACATTACAATTTTACTATTTACTATTATTATACATTATTTACTATTATTATACATTACTATTTTTATTTACATACATTTATACTATACATACATACATTTTTATTATACATGCATTTACCATTATTATTATTTACTGTTATCATACATTACAATTATACATTACTTACTATTATTATACATTACTTATTATTATTATACATTACAAGTAATACTCCCTAACTCTTTACTCTCGAATGCAGAATTGAAGCGAATATCAGCCTCAAGCCCATATTTTATAACATTCATTCTATATAACTGCATTTAATTGTTCGGTATGTGTATCTCCTTGAATTAATTTACACTCTGTTACAAAAAGAAAAAAAATTATGGCCCCATAAAAAAAAAATCTGATGTGGGCAACACATGACTTTCCTTATATAATGTAATGAATTTACTACTTTTACAGTAAAAAAAAAGGTTTTCTTATTGTAGATACTAATATTCTTTCCAAGATATTGAATTTTCGACAATTAGTCGTCATTTTCATTGATTTAGCGTCATTTTTATCCATTTAGCGAGATTTTCTTTAATTTGGCAACATTTCAAAAAGTCGCCAAGTTGGCGACATTCCGCCAAATTCGTCGCCAAAATCTCGCCAAGCGTTATGGACGAAGAAATAAGTTATTCTTACAGCAGATAAATGACTATTGGCGTTCAAATACAAAAGTATTACTCAAAGTATCTTTTTTCATGAATGGATCGAGCTAGATCCGCGAGAATGATGTCACCCAATTTATCGCATGATATTGCATATGAAAAGTGAACATGTTTCTCAATAGGAAATGTTTTTTTTATATGACTTTTTGATAATTTTTTTGAAAAATGCCCAATATCTCGAGAACGGTTCATGTTAGCGTTCTAAAATTTATGTCAATCGTTTTCTAATAAAAAATTACATAAGAAATGTCTACTTGCGTAACTTTATAAGTGATTTTAATTTTTTGACGATTTTTTCAAAATTTCATTCGAAAATTTAGGGGGGTTCTGAACATTCGATTACGTATAAAAACAATAGACTTCCAACGTTTACGGATTGTGATTTTTGTACCAAATTTGACTCGAATCGGTCCATTCGTTCGTCAGTTATCGTCTCCACAGACTCACTGACACACACACACACACACACACACATACACACACACACATACACACAGACATCACTTCAAAAATATTTGATTCGTGATCAGGGATACTTGAAACGTGCTCTCCCGTCGAAAACTCGAATTCGAATTTTCGACCCCGTCACAATGCTTTCCTTATACATTATGTATATAACGAAAGTAAAAAAGAGCTGCAACTGCAAAAATCGGCATGCAAATGTCGTTTAATGAATTATGGAAATGATCAAACTGTCAGCGCCGATGATATTATAGGTAGTCGAAAAATATGATGTTAAAGTGTAGATCATTTTCATCGTTGGTAACATTGACGACTTGTTGATTGTTGCGTTTTTCGCGATGCTCCTTTTAAAAGTCATCTTTTTACTAATTCCTTAAAAAAAAATTTAATTAAACCTTCTAAAATATGTAATTTTTTATCCGCGTTTAAAAGATACCAAGTTCATCTTCATCCCATTTTTGGTTCGTTTTTTTTTCTTTCCATTTCATTGAAAGGACAGTTGGGGAAGAGCCCACAAACGAACTCGGGTCGTTCAAATGCAATCCCGCGCGCACACTTTTACGTGAAGTGTATAGTACATATTTATTCTAAGTGAATATAAGAAAGCAAAAGGTTTACTTGCCTTCTTAACCCAGCATATACATTATTCACGTAATCCTTCTAAACGCCGGAGTAATCATAACCAGTCGATAAAATAGACTCCATTGATGAATCCACTGTTATGAAGAACGAACCTATAAAAAGAAAGCTATGCACTCATTAAAATTAGGCATCTTTCTGTCGCTGATTTATTGAAAACCACTCACATTCATCCAAAAAAGTTGTTCGTTACATTCCACCAGCAGTCGTTATTACTTTCCTTATCTGAATAGAATAACGTATAAGGAAAGTATTGTGAATTCGATTTCGAGTTTTCGACGGGAGAGCACATTTCAAGCATCCCTGATCACGAATCGAACATTTTTGAGGTGATGTCTATGTGCGTGTGTGTGTGTGTATGTGTGTCTGTCTGAGGATACGATATCTCACGAACGTTATTCGAATGAAATTACGTGCAAAAATTACAATCAGTGAATACTACAAGCCGATTGCTTTTAATTACAAACGAATGTTCAGAATCTCACGAACTTTTCGAGTGAAATTTTGAAAAAATCATCAAAAAATCAAGACCTTTAATAGAGTTACGCAAATAGACATTTCTTATGTAATTTTTCCTTGGACGATTGACATAAATTTAAAAAGCTAGCATGAACCGTTCTTGAAATATTGCACACTTTTCAAATAAATTTATAAAAAAAAACCCATAAATTATAAAAAATATTAACTGTTGAGAAACTTGTTCACTTTTCATATGTAATATCGTGAGATAAATTGGGAGACATCATTCTCGTGGATTTACCTCGTTCCATTCATGAGAAAAGATGCTTTGAGTAATTCTTTTGTATTTGAACGCCAATAGTCATTTATCTGCTATAAGAATAACTTATTTCTCCGTGCATAACGCTTGATGAGATGTTGGCGACAAATTTGGCGGAATGTCGCCAACTTAGCGTCTTTTTAAATGTTGCCAAATTAACAAAAATATCGCCAAATGGATAAATATGACGCTAAATCAATGAAAATGACGACTCATTGACGAAAATTCAATATCTTGGAAAGAATATACAGGGTGATTATAATTAAAGTTGCGATTTTAAAACGCTGTAAAGTAAGAACTACAGGTCAGAATGATCTGAAATTTGACCTGAGTATACGTGAAGCAATGGAATTTTGATTGGCGCAAAAAAAAAATTACTTCAAAAATGTACCGATAGATGGCAATGTACGAATCCAATATGGAATTTGCTTGACGAGAAACGAAAAAATTAGCCGCTAGGTCGCTCGAAAGCACACCTCTAATCTGGAGGTATGCTAATTAAGACGGCATGCGCACCGCACATTACAGTTGTGATAAAAACGAGGAGCACATGCAGTTCTCTGGAAATCACAACTTTCATCCAAGATGGCGCTTCTCCGCACATTGCAACACCAGTGAAGCAGCTTCTGAATATTCATTTCGGAAATGACAGGATTATCAGCCTCATTTTTCAACAATTTGGCCGCCTCTTTTACCTCACATTAATCCTTGCGACTTCTGGCTTAGGGGGCACCTCAAGAATGTGGTGTACAGTGGTCGGATTGCTAACTTAGCTGACTTAAAAGCACGCATTACTCACCACATCCACAGCAGCACCTCTGATACACTCCGCTCTGTTGTTCTGACTCGTAGCCATGTTGATGTTTCAATCAATTATTAAATTAAGTGATGTTGATTAAATTGTCGTTTTCTTTAGTTGACTATTGGTTTCTTTCGGCTAACACCACGCCCTGTTTGGTAAATACAGCGCCGTCTATTGGACCATTTTTGAAGTATCTTTCTTCCTGCGCCAAACAAAATTCCATTGCTTCACGTATACTCATGTCAAATTTCAGGTCATTCTGACCAATGGTTCTTACTTTGCAGCGTTTTAAAATCGCAACTTTAATTATAATCACCCTGTAAGTATCTACTATAAGAATAACCTATTTTTTTTCTACTGTAAAAGTAGTAAAATCATTGCATTATATAAGGAAAGTCATGTACTGCCCACATCAGATTTTTTTAAATCGCTACCAACTGGATAATAAACAAAACACACGCTATTCTAAGCCGTTTATGTTCTTTTTTTTTCACTCACAGCTTTTTCAGTCTAAGTTTTTTGTACTATCCACGACGGGGCAGGCGTACTGTCCTTGACACTAACCACTGGGCTGTCCCTTCCCTTGACTGCTCGCTTGTACGTCGATGATATTCTGCAGCCTATTTTTTTACCTATTCTGACAAACCGCCCAGTTTCCGATGAACCAAAAGTGCAACTTCCCGGTTCTTGAAATACCTGTGTACCAAATTCCATGGTCGAATGTCGCTCTTAGATATTCCGCTACACACAACACAGATGAACACACATCCAAACAAACAAATAAACATACATCTTCCTGAATTATTATAGATAAGCCATAACATGTATGAAATTCCAAAGATTTCACAAAGAAAAATGCCATCCCATCAGATTCAATAGCCGTAACATAACATCAAAAATCTCATTTGGTGAAATGTCCTTTATCTCAACAGTGTATTAATTATCAGCTTTTCAACTTTTTCTCAAAAATCTTCGTTATGGCATTCTGCGCTTCGGTAAATCAAAATTAATCAAACACCCAATTTAATTTTGCTACACCTAAAGAGTTGGTTATAAGCATGTAATTTCTTTCTGCACTGTTAACCCGTGAAAAATTATTCAAGCTTTACGAAGGCTAATATTAACTCGAAAAACTTTTTTATGGTGATGAAATTTTACAAAATACGCACTAATCAATATTTCACGCATCTAACATTCAGTAAAGTAATCTTAATGTTTTATGTTTCCGCATATAATTTAAGATGGAATTTGTAATTTATGCCATGCGTTAAGAGGAACATTTTTACAAGAAAATGTTTTAAAATTTTTATTTCCTTGTTTTAATTCAAGCTAATCGTATTAAATCAGAAATGCTTTTTACCATATTAAAATTTCATCGTTCTATTACAATCGGTTAGTTGTGGCTCATTAGAGACTAACTTAATATGTACAATAGTGTGCCATTAAGTGGCGTGGCACATGGAAACCTAATATGAATTTTTCTGAAAAGCACCTTTTTCATATGGTGTCATAAGAAATTCCGGCATCCTACTAGTTACTTTCCTTATATCCATAATGTATACGGAAAGTATTGTGACGGGGTCGAAAATTCGGATTCGAGTTTTCGACGGGAGAGCACGTTTCAAGCATCCCTGATCACAAATCAAACATAAATTGGGTGACATCATTCTCGTGGATCTAGCTCGTTCCATTCATGAGAAAATGTACTTTAAGTATTACATTTGTCATTGAACGCCAATTGTTATTTATCTGCTGTAAGAAAAACTTATTTCTCCGTCAGTAGTAGAGGAATGACAGTTCAAGCCCCGCAGGAGGAGCACATTCCAATGTGATGACGTCATCGGGAGATCATAAGATCAGATAAGATAACGTGACGTCATCGGGAGAAGACGTCACGTTATCTTATCTGATCTTATCAGTGACGTCATCCGATAAGCTTATCTTATCGGATGACTCACTCGATAAGATTATCGGATGACGTCATGTGCTGACACAGAGAGTGGGGTTGAAGAAGACCTTGGAAGCCATCTTGAAAATTTTGGTGGCGCCCTCTATTGACAGGTTGGAGAACTGTGTTGGCTAAAAGGGAATAATTGTTTCTGGACTGAGCTGGAGACCAATTGCACCGTAGGACAGTGCTTTAACCAATACACAGTTTGAGACTTGTAGGTAGATGGTGAATGAATGATATCTTCCCTGGGAAAGAAGCTGGGTACTTAGAATATTTTCTGATTTTCTACGAAGGGATGGTGCGAGTGAATTAAGATTTTAATTCATCTTTAATAAATGAATAAAATGTATTATGAAAAGAAAATGGAATGTAGTCATAATTGAATTTTAATAAGAGGATTATTTTTTAATGATTGGAACGTGGGTAATAATTTTTTTTTATGGAATGGTTTAGAAAGTGCTTGAAGACATTTGCGAAAGTTTGGACAGTGATGGTGGCTCGCTCTATTGGCGCTTGAATGAAATACATGCGTGTTATTGAATTTTAATAGAATTAATTTCTGAATGTGGTTTTTGTGTTAATGAAATTTTTAATTCGGTAGTCAGACGATGACTTAATATGTTTAGTAGAGCTTCACGCTCATACATGTTTTAATGAACGAAGATAATTTTTTTTCGTTGGCCGTTCATCAGAATTTTAAAGACGGGGTGTATGTGTTATTGAATTTTATTAATTTTAATAAAATGATTTTGGGGGTATTTTTGGATGACTTTTAAAGGAATGGGAGATTTCTAACACTTCATAGTGAACTAGCATATCGCATGGTTAAAAATTTTACCACAACTAGGGAATTGGATTTGATCCTTTTAGAATAGGTGTATCAGCCTGCAAGATTTTAATGCTAGGTTATAATACTGACTGAATGCATTTCGACAATTTTTTTTTAATTTTACTAGAAATGTTGTCAGATTTTTTTTAATGATATTCATAATATTGTTAATTAATGCGAAACTTTAAATATTTTAATTCAGACTGAATGTCTATAAAAGTATGTTTTAATTTTATTTTTATTGGGTTGTAAAGTTTACTTTTGCGTCTGGATTCGAACCCGCGACTAAAAAGCGTCTATGGGTCAGCTGCCGAACACGCAGCCAGCTGGCCCATAGAAGCTTGATGGGAACTCCCTATTTAACCTTCTCTATCATACTGAAAGCAATAAGATGATCAGCGGCGCCCTCTATTGGCAGAGAACTTTGTTATTTATTCGATCATTTATTTTTTTTTAATTTAGTGACATGAGGTGTGTGACTTTTTCGGATCACGTGTACATTGTATACATACCCAGCGATGAAGATCGCAATGGATTCTGGGAGATTGATGCATATCGATTTAAAGATCGAATATTAAGATTTGAAAAATTATATTTACTTGTTTATAAGAAGAGTAAAACAGAGAAACGCCTCATTTCGAAATATGGCTTCGCGTGAAGAGGTTATCGTCACGTGTGTATATTTTTTCTTGCTGGCTGTGGTATACATTGTGTTGGAAGTCTTATTCGGAGTGACACTGCCGAGAGATATTCTATTGCATTTAAATGACACTGTGAATATTTCCCTCGCGAACTGATGGATTTGACATACAAAGACCCCAAGCATCCTGCCAGCTTTGGTGGGGTAGATGGGTTATATCGTGCGCTTCATGGAAAAGTTAGCAAGAAGAATATAAAAGCATAGTTGGAGAGTGTGGACGCCTACACATTGCACAAGCCTGTTCAACGAAAATTTTTAGCGAATCGTGTGTTGTACACGGCATAGACCAACAATGGCAAGCTGATTTATCCAACATGTCTTCCTTGAAAAATCATAATGACGGTATTCGATATATTTTGACCTGTATTGACATTTTATCTAAATATGCATGGGCGGTACCTTTGAAGTAAAAGCGCGGAGCAGATATTTTAGCGGCTTTTCAAACCATATTCGCAGAACGTATTCCAAAATCATTACAGACGGATCAAGGTACTGAATTTAAAAATGAAAAATTTCAGAGGTATTTGAAAGAGAATAAAGTGAAATTTTTTACAACCTTTAACACAACGAAAGCCTCAGTTGTTGAACGCCTTAATCGAACAATTAAATCGAAAATGTGGAAGTACTTTACCAGCCAAAACACATACCGTTATTTGGATGTCTTGGATTCGATCATGCACAGTTATAACCACACTTTTCACTCTAGCATTAAGAAAGCCCCTGCTGAAGTGAATAAGAGTAATGAAGCACAAGTGTGGAATGCTCTCTATGGTAATTCTCCCACACGCGTCTCGAAATGTATTTTAAACGAGGGAGATGTCGTGCGAGTATCCAAAGTGAAAATGACCTTTGAAAAGGGATACGAAACGAACTGGTCTGAAGAACTTTTTAAAGTCACGGAATGTGTTAAAAGAGAACCAGCTGTTTACAGAATTAAAGATTTTCTAGAAGAAGCGATTCAGGGAACTTTTTATTTGCAAGAATTGCAAAAAGTGAGAATGAAAGAGGAATACCCGATCGAACACGTTTTAAAGAAACGATATCGAAAAAAGCATTTGGAATATTTTGTGAAATATCGTGGATACCCTGCCAAGTTTAACCAGTGGATTCCTGCCTCTGATTTATCCACTTTATAAAAAAGTGGGACTTTACCTTTAATAAATCATTCGCCGAGATGAGTTTCTACGTGACACTGCCGAGCGACAGCTCGATGAGTTTTTTCCCGGAGAATAAAATTTCTCATTTTATAACTCGATTTCCCTCTCCTATAGAGTTAAAGGGCGCATGGGAATTAGCCATCGCTGAATTTTTATATCCCCATACCTGGATGAATATCACAAAGGAGAATAATTTTATAGGATTTGATTTGAATGATGGAAAAATGATTGGGCGGAGAATCCCACTCGGATTTTACGAAACCATTCCTGATGTTTTAAAGGCTATATTCATTGAAGAACACCAAAACAAGATATCCTTCCATTACAGTCCTATTACGAAACGAGTTAGCATTAGAGTGAAGAATAGAGCCAAGATGATTTTACAAGATGAGTTAGCCCAGGTGTTGGGTTTCGATCCCATGGTGATTTCTTCAGAATCTGATCATGAAGTGCTGAGCGAAGGACCCTATGTGTCGGATGTAAACGCACATTACCGTGTATTGTTTGTATATTCAGACATTGTAGAACCACAAATTGTGGGCAACGTACTGGCGCCTCTTTTGCGTATCGTTAAAGTCACTGGAAATGATGGAGAAATGGTCTCCACGATATTCGATCGACCTCACTACTTACCTGTGAGTAGAAAAATGATCGACTCCCTGGAAATCGTTATAAGAACGCACACGGGAGCCCTGACGCCATTTGAACGCGGACGCTCCTACGTGAAACTACACTTTCGCCAAAAGTACCTGTCATAATGTATGTTCCTTACGAATGCTGTAAAAAATCCTTCGAAGACTATTATGTGAACCAAACAGGCCAAGGTCTTAATTACTACCAAGGAAGCACTCTTCAGAAAGGATATGGCTTCGGAAGCCTTTTTCGCTCATTTTTTAGAGCGGCTGTTCCACTTTTAAAATCGGGGGCTAAAGCCGTCGGAAGACAAATGTGGCACAGTGGAGTGAATGTATTGAATGACGTAACTAGAGGAGATGATTTTAAAGTGACTGCCCAACGCCATTTGAAAGAGGCAGGCCGTAATCTGACAGACAAGGCTGCCAGTAAAATGAAAACGATGATTGGTTCTGGACATAAAAAAAAATTCCATAAAAAGAGGAGACTCTCCAAAAATCGAATCATTTCTCCCGCTGCTAAGAAGGTGAAAGCACACGATATTTTCTCTTCAGAATGACGACCCTGATTCATAAAGATTCCACTCCCTGCACCAAGTCCGAACTGGATTTATTTGTGACCCCACCGACCCAAACGGCCATAGAAAAAGGACACTTTACAGAATTTCACCCTCTGTCTAACATACGAGATGGAGGTCCCGTAGAGTTTAACATATCTGGAAGTGGAGACGAACATATGGATTTGGGTTCTTCCTTCTTGTATGTTAAAGCGAAAATTGTGAAATCGGACGGAACCCCTTTACCTGATAAAGAATCGGTAGCTCCCGTGAAATTGTTTTTGCATTCCTTATTCTCACAAGTCGATGTCAGTTTGAACGAACGAGTGATTTCTTCAGCCACCAACACCTATCCCTACAGAGCCTACATAGAAACACTTTTAAATTATGGAGCAGATGCCAAGAAAAGTTTACTCACCTGCGAATGCTTCTTTAGAGATACGAATCTGAGTGATATAGACCCTCTATCGGAGAACCCCAACGAAGGATTGAAACAAAGATATGAAATGAGTAAATTAAGTAGAACCGTAGACATGATTGGACAGATTCATTCCGACATATTTCAGCAGAATCGCCTCATCTTGAATTTGGTGGATTTGAAAATAAAAATGGCACGAAGCAATTCTGAATTTTGCTTAGTGTCCAACGCACCCAAACCCGACTACAAAGTTTTGTTAGAGCACGCTTCCATGTTTGTTCGAAAAGTTAAATTAAGCCCCGGAGTATTATTAGGACATGTTCAAGCCTTGGAAAAGAATTTGGCAAAGTATCCAATAGACCGTGTATTGTGTAAAACATATTCGGTGCCTATGGGAAGTTGGTCTTTTATGCAAGATAATGTCTTTTTAGGTGTTATGCCAAAAAGAGTGGCCATTGCGTGTCTTAATAATGCCGGCATGAATGGGCAATATGCATTAAATCCATTTTTTCTAGGCCACCAACACGTAAACTTTTTAAGTGTTTACGTGGACGGCAATCCAGTTCCAAGCAAGCCCTTAGAATTGTACTTTGAAGACAACAACTACGTGCGCGCCTATCACAGTATCTTCCCAGGATTTAACCAAGGCAAGGGAATTCACCTGACCCGAGATAAATTTGCAAAGGGTAGGCTTTTGATTTGTCGCCCGACATGTCCGATGGGCCGCATATGAATTTACAGCAGCAAGGTAATTTACGTGTAGAAGTGAAATTTTCTAAAGCCCTTCGAGAAACCATTTCCATCTTGGTGTATGCGGAATTTGAAAACGTGATTGAAATTAACAAGTCTTGTCATATTCTGTGTGTATTTGCCAATTAAAAATGGATACCAAGCAACTGCACAAGGCATTGTCCAAGAACATTTTTACGAGCGATTCCTTTTTAGGTGTTTTTGCAAGTGACAATCTACCTGAAAAGATTGAGCGATATCCCACCTGTTTCGTGGCTAACGCAGACTCTTTGACAGAACCTGGAAGTCATTGGTTAGCCTTTTACTTGCCTTTTCGAGATTGTTTGGAATTTTTAGATTCCTACGGACATTCACCGGACACATTCCAAGGAGCTATATCGGACTATGTATCATCTTTTCAGCATATGGACTATAATTGTATGCCCTTGCAAAGCAATGTCACGGCCATCTGTGGTCACTATTGTATTTATTATTTATATTCTAGATGTCGCGGAACTTCTTTGAAAGATTTTATGTTATCTTTTGTACCCCACGAATTATCAAATGATATAAAAATTTATAATTTTGTAACCAAGCATTTTAAGATTGCTACACCTTTTTACCAATAAATATGGATGTGCACAAACCTTTGTCCTCATTTGCCATGGAGTTTCCAACTGTGCAACACGCTTTCATGATGGTCATTTCGGGCCCTACGGGCTGCGGAAAAAGATTCTTTGTTCGCGATTTATTAAAACACAAGCGGGAGATGTTTTCACCGCCCCTCGATAAAATTGTGTGGTTTTGTGGAATCCACCAACCTCTTTACGATGAAATTCCCGATGTTACTTTTGTGGAAGGCCTACCCGGAAATTATCGAGAATATTTGGAATCCAACACGCTTTTTTTATAGACGATTTGATGTCCGAATGTGGCAACGATAAACGCTTAACGCACTTGTTTACCAAGGGAAGTCACCATTTGAATTTGAGTGTCGTGTTTATCACGCAAAATTTTTTTCACAAAGGAAAAGAAATGCGTGAAATTACTTTAAACGCTCACTACCTCCTTCTTTGTAAAAATCGAAGAGATTTGTGTCAGATCACGCATTTGGGAAAGCAGTTATATCCCAGGCAGACACGATATTTTCAAGAAGTGTACGAAGACGCTGCTAAAAAACCGTATTCATATCTGTTTATAGATTTGCGCAGTGAAACACCCGAAGAAATGCGTTTGCGCACCAATATTTTACCGGGGCAGACGCAATATGTCTACCAAGTGAGACACGTTTTTGCATGAACGCATAACATAAAAATTTTGTATAAAAACGTAAAGTGTTGGTGTCATTTCATCACTTGAAATGATGACGCTGACCCAAGAACAGCTAAGACAGTTGCGGTTGCTGCAGATTTGCCCCTCGAAATTACGAAAGAATCTACTGAAAAAAATTCCATCTTCATGTATAAAGGCTCTCTGCGAGTGCACTCTTAACACATTAAAAGGAAATATTCCTCTCACGAAGCACCAAAAAGTGAAGCTCCGTAAGCACAAGACTACCTTACGAGAATTGGCGTACAAGCGTAAACCTCTGTACCAGAAACGAAAACTGCTCATTGAAAAAGGTGGATTTTTAAACTTGCTGATTCCTGCGGCACTGAGTGTGATTACAACACTTTTTAATGGAGCACGCTAAAAAATATGCACTGATTCCTGAAGAGTCTCTCTCCAAGCATGTACCCACCGAAAAGCACATGACCGCTTTCGACAAGGAAATGGCTCGCATTTTAAATAGTTCTCTCGGCGAAGACGATAAAGTGAAGTTGTATTACGAACTTTTGCAAACTTTTTGTTTTACGAACTTTGTGCCTGTAAAATTGAAAAGATATGCCGGTGAAATGATTTCACTCATAAAAAGGCATCCCGACATCTTGGATTGGAACGAAAGTGGGAAGATTCTACATCATCGAAACATTGTCCCCAAATCCAACATTGTGGACTTGTTTAACCTGATATTCACCAACAGGAAAAGTGAGGTTGTTGCCAAAGAACCTTTTCTAGTAGCTTTAGATGAAATGAACATTCCACGGCACTATGTAAAAAATAAACATGTATATGTCCATCCTTACAAAAGTGCTCCAGCAAAAAGACGGAAAACTACTGTGAATTTGTTGAATTTTAAATTAAAAAAAAAATGAAATAACCTGTGTCTTTATTTCTAACATGCACACTTAAACAAGAAATATATACTTACCATCTTAAGAGACCTACTCCAACGAATGTCCAACTTCAAATGAATCACTCGCCTTGTGATATCAGTAAAATCTTATCTTGCTGCCATGGTTACGCGCATCGTTCATGTTGCACTATCAGGAAAGCGTTATCGGTATCCCATGGCAGCGCAAATACTTGCGCGTGCGCACCAGTATCCCCTGCAAAGCAACCAATGGCGTGATGGATGAATGATTCGTTATCTAATCACTGATAACGTGTGCAATGCTGAGGGTATATAGAGTGGGTGCACACAGTTCTTAACATACTTTTCTCTGTCTTCAGATTCTTGCTGTCCAGATTTTAGTTCTCGCTTTTTGCTTTTTAAATTACAATGTCTCGTTCGTACGGTGATTTACCCGAGGCCGATTGGATGACGGTCGCTTACAGTAGGCCTGAATCGCCAGTATCTAGAGAAGTTACTGACCGGTCTACAATCCTTTCAGGTTTTGGGTTTATACCCAATACAAGCAACCTGGACAAATCTACCTGCCCTAACAACTCGATGAGCCGGCATATCTAAGCAACTCAGTCAGCCCCACCACCGCCACTGATGACGATCCAGTTATTGTGGGTGTTATACCTGCTGCTGCTGCCCCTACGAACCGCACTATTCATTTTCTTTGGGGATGAGTGTCCATCTGCAAATTTTCATTTTCATGCAGAACGTGCGTATTCACATACGAAAGTATGAAGAGGGGCGAGCCACCCAACATGGAGTCATCATGAACCCTGCAACGTGGCGTGAATTTTCGAGCAAAATATATGAATTTAACAACATTTATACAAGTGCTAGTTTTATAGCTAATAATCAGCTGATTGTGCTGAATGCAGATGACGAATGCCATTTACAACAATTGTATAAAAGTGGAGAGAGGCCGTTTCATCTGAAACCATCAGCTATTGCCCTCTCCATGGAACATATCGATAACTTAAAAGAAGTGTGTAATGACGTCTCATATGCTATTTTGGAACTGCTATATGAGAAGGTGTTACCTACCAGGATTTTGAAAATGCAACAAGTACGACCCACAGAGCCGAAGCCAATTGGATATGAAGATATTTTACACAAATACATACTAGAATGTGTACGCAGTGAAATTCAACGTGTTGGGGAAAAGCTGTTTTACTGCGAGGGGTGCGTCGTCAATCGTTATATTTTTTTCTAATTTACCTATAAAGAAAAATCAAGTGAATGTGTACTTTTGTATCATTTTTTGGGGGGAAAATAGGCCTGCCAATGTGAAATAATCTAATTTTGTCACTTTACATTTAAATTCATTAAATTTCTATCTTGTAACATTTTTTTCATAACCTTGTAATGAAAAAAATATTACAAGTATCTAAATTCACATTTATTTTGTTAAATGTTTTAAAAGCATTAAAGTTTAATTTTTTTTTAAAAAAACTTCTATCTTACCATTCAATTACAAGTAACTTAACTTAAAATTCATAATTATTTTTAAATCCATATCTAAGAAAATTATTTCACGTTGGTGGGGAACACTGCCCATAAAGAGTGTAGCGACAGCTTGCGTCACCTCCCAGGTACTGTCGGAAAGGCTCCCACTTTCTTCTTCTGCTGCTAACATTTCCCACTTTCTTCTGCTGCTGCTAACATTTCCCACTTTCTTCTTCTGCTGCTAACATTTCCCACTTTCTTCTTCTGCTGCTAACATTTCCCACTTTCTTCTTCTGCTGCTAACATTTCCCACTTTCTTCTTCTGCTGCTAACATTTCCCACTTTCTTCTTCTGCTGCTAACATTTCCCACTTTCTTCTTCTGCTGCTAACATTTCCCACTTTCTTCTTCTGCTGCTAACATTTCCCACTTTCTTCTTCTGCTGCTAACATTTCCCACTTTCTTCTTCTGCTGCTAACATTTCCCACTTTCTTCTTCTGCTGCTAACATTTCCCACTTTCTTCTTCTGCTGCTAACATTTCCCACTCTTACTAACATTTTTTCTTCTAATGTATAACATGCATGTATCATTTTTTTTAAGTAGAAAATCGATCATATCCTTTCTTTGTAGAAATGGATCGTACGATTTTCGAATATATTACAGGCTATTTTCTAAACTAGAAATGGCACACACTCATTTTTTTTTAATGTATGACATGCATGTACAATTTCTACATGGAAATGGATCTTGCTATTTTCTAATACATAACATTTTAGATGACTCTTTAAAATAACCCAGCATACTCTTAAAAATAATATGGATTCCATTTTTAGAAGGCTTTGGTGAGAATATCCATGTCACACATTTGCTCCATACATATGCAAGTCACATCTGTGTACAACATTAACTTGTGAAGCTTTCAGTACTTTGCATTTTCTTATTTTAAAAATATCTCCCAAGTTTCACATTCACTGATAATTCAGTACACCTATTCATTTTAACTACGTCCTTAAATATAGCAAAGTCTGGAATTTCCCATATATTTGAAAATAAATCAATACAGCCATTTTTCATAGCTAAAAACAGTCGAAACGGATTCAGAAACATGCCATAAAAAAATCGCGCAACACTCACAATCATTCTGTAAAGAGTCGAGTCATGTTCAGTAAGTAGTATAACCTGCCGTTAAAATCTCACATGGTATGTGAAAATAGACATTCAGTGTGATTTAAAACAGTTAAAGTTTCGCGTTTCATAGCATTTGTATGAATATCATTAAAAAAAAAATCTAACAACATTCCCAGTAAAATTTAAAAAAAAATTATCGAAACATGTTCAGCGAGTAGTATAACCTATTCCTAAAATTCCGCATGCTTTTAAAACATGTCAGTTTTAATACAGACTCCCCTACTAATTCATTAAAAAATTAATTACCTTGGCTGGCATACGCGCACACCTCTTCTAAAAGGGTCAAATCCTGTTCCCAACTTGTGATAACATCAAACATGCGATATGCTAGTTCACTATGGAGTGCTAGAAATCCCCCAATACTTCATTCAATGGCTTGCCCCAAAAATCATTTTATTAAAATTAATAAAATTCAATAACACACATCCCGTCTTTAAAATTCTGATGAACGGCCAACGAAAAAAAAATTATCTTCGTTCATTAAAACATGTATGAGCGTGAAGCTTTACTAAAAATATTAAGTCATCGTTCGACTACCGAATTAAAATATTCATTTACACAAAAACCACATTCAGAAATTAATTCTATTAAAATTCTGTTACACACATGTATTTCATTCAAGCGCCAATAGAGGGAGCCACCGCCGTCTAAAATTTCGTAAATGTCGTCAAGCACTTTCCAAAAATAAACCATTCCATAAAAAAAATAATTATCCACGTTCCGAACATTAAAAAAAATAATCCCCCTATTAAAATTCAATTATGACTACATTCCATTTTTTTTTCATAATACATTTTATTCATTTATTAAAAATGAATTAAAATCTTAATTCACTCGCACCATCCCCTCGTAGAAGATTGGAAAATATTCTATGTACCCAACTCCTTTCGCAGGAAAGACATCATTCATGCATCGTCTACCTACAAGTCTTAATCTGTATACTGGATAAAGCACTTTCCTACGGTACGAATGGTCCCGAGATCGAATCCAGCTCAGTCCAGAAAAAATTATTCCCTTTTAGCCAACACAGTTCTCCAACCTTTCAATAGAGGGTGCCACCAAAATTTCCAAGACGGCTTCCGAAGTCTTCTTCAACCCCACACAATGTGTCAACACATGACGTCATCCGATAATCTTATCGAGTGACGTCATCCGATAAGATAAGCTTATCAGTGACGTCATCTGATACGATAACCTTATCGGATGACGTCACTGATAAGATCAGATAAGATAACGTGACGTCATCACATTGGAATGTGCTCCTCCTGCGGGGCTTGAACTGTCATTCCTCTACTACTTCCGTCCATAACACTTGGCTAGATTTTGGCGCCGAACTTGGCGGAATGTCTCCAACTTGGCAAATCTTTTAAATGTTGCCAAATTAACGAAAATCTCGCCAAATGGATAAAAAGGACACTAAATTAATGAAAATGACGACTAATTCTCGAAAATTCAATATCTTGGAAAGAATATAAATATCTACTATAAGGAAAACCTAATTTTTTATTGTAAAAGTAGTAAATTTATTGCATTATGTAAGGAAAGTCATGTGTTGCCCACATCAGATTTTTTTGTTTTGAAATAGTAATATAACCAACAACTTTTTTCAAGTGTCATATACATGTAACATAACATAAATGAATTGCCCTCCTCTTATCACCCGAAGATTAATATTATTAAGTTCTAAATTATTAAGTTCTACTCTCTAACGCCCTAGTTTCTCCGAACGAAAAGGTTGAAAATCGTTTGTTTAAAACATGAAAGTGATTCAAACTTTATCACTGAGTTCGGTGGCAGATTTTTTGCGCTAATCTACGCGAATGGTACAGAGTAATGAAGCATTCCACTTTATGACTTAAGCCGCTTTTCCACGCATAAAAATGTCCCGTTTTAGGCAATCAACCAATCAGGGACCATATTGATCATTTCTCTAGGCAACCAACCAATCAGGGACCGTATTGACCATTTCTCAGCACAAAAAGTGCTCCAACTACAGCTATAAGTCGGTCAATTTTGGTCGTAAAAGGATGATTTTTTTTTTATTTTGCATAGTATTGTATGAGGATGATTTTCCTAAATATAATTGTTAGGACCGGGGAACTGTATAAAACTTTATATTTCGTATTTCTTTCAGAAATGTATTTATTGATTTAAACTATTTCTAAGACAATAGATTTTAAAATTTAAAACATTTTTTCCATTGGAAGTGTATCTCTGTGACTAGCGGTTGAGAAAATAGCCATTAGGCACCGATAGCACTGGACACCCTATGTAATAGCGCTTACCTTGCTTGCTTGTTAAAAGGTAAACCCAAACAAACATGAAATTGTGTACAAGAAAGATCAGTCATGCATAAAGCATTGATTATGAAACACTTTCCAACTGAAATGCAATCCGTTGAATGTATCGCATCTCTAAACTGCAATACATTTGGCTGTGATATTTTTTTAATTACACAGATCTACAATAATTTATTTTACTTGAAAACTTAAAATTTCATCGAAAAAATTGAACTTTATTCAAATACCGTCATCAAAATATAAATCGTCCAGCTGGCTATGTAAAAACGGTGAATATATCGTTCACACACTTTTATTCCAGACTCCAGAGTTAAATAATTTTGTATGAAAAAATTACAGCAATTGTTATACAACTCATTTTACAATCACTTGTTTACATTCTGCTTCCATTACAATTAAGTGTCGTTATAGAAATAATCAAAGTTTGATGGTCATTTAAACTCAAAAATATTGTAATTGCGTTGGCACAGAATATAGATGCACAGAAGATACACAAAAATAAAGCGGTTTTAGGACGAATGCAACAATAAATATAAATTTAAAAGAACTTTTAAAATCGCGATTTCTACTCTTGGAAAAAAGAGGGAAGCCATATTTTATTTTTAAGGGGGTCATGTTATATCTTCATATTATATGGGTGTATATATTATTTAATTTTTATTTAAAAAACTATTGAACATATTTTGCTGAAAAACATGTTATATATTTTATGGGATAATTTAAATATTTCTTAAAATTTTTAAAGCAATTTGTGATATTTAACTTTGCTTAAAAAATGTTTGATAAATTAGGTCTCATAGGATTCAATATATTTCTTTTTAAACCCGGATTAAATACAAAACAATTTGGGTGATATTATTTATTTACATTCCCATATGTTCCCCAGACCGTCTCAACAACATACTAAAATTTCATTTTGATAAAGTCATTTTTACGGCAGTTATCGTGCGGACGGGCAGACAGACAGAATGACCAAATTTTCAACTATGTTGTAAAGTGTTAAAAACAAGGAAATAAAAAAGTCGCATTAAAATTTCATAAATTCTATTTTCGTTATAAGTTGCACGCATGTGTTGTGCATTGCAATGCACTCTAAGAGCGATATAATGATAATATACCTTATGTAACTGAAGATAATTGTGTTTCTATTTATACATGATATAGGTACAATAACTTGTAAGAAAAGATGACTTGAGTAGCGCGCACGAGACAAAATAGCCTAATGATGGCACATGTCATATAAAGGTGGATCACCACTGCTGTAGTTTATATGTATATATGTATCATCTATGTCTTGGCATTTTCCCGATTTTCGACAAAAGTTATTAAAATATCAAAATAACCATACAGATTCGTAAGTGAAGAACATTTCTTATAAAATGAAACACTCGTAGTTTTACATTACAAGCAGTTTAGTAAAAAATGGCGAAATGAGGTAGGATGGACTTTATACCCATTAGAGAACGGGAACTGCCTTCTAACTCCATAAAAGCTGCCATATTTAATATTTAACAACGCAACTGTTACCCTACTACAGAGTACTTGATCACAGCTATGACGGCCAAACAAGATATTACCAACACGTAATCTACGAAAAGAGCAAATTCGCTGTCCCAATATAGACGAGTGATGATTTGATGGTCAATACAATGCGCCCTACTACTGAGTACTTGATCACAGCTATGACGACCAAACAAGATATTACCAACACGTAATCTACGAAAAGAGCAAATTCGATGTCCTAATATAGACGAGTGATGATTTGATGGTCAATACAATGCGCCCTACTACTGAGTACTTGATCACAGCTATGACGGCCAAACAAGATATTACCAACACGTAATCTACGAAAAGAGCAAATTCGATGTCCTAATATAGACGAGTGATGATTTGATGGTCAATACAATGCGCCCTACTACTGAGTACTTGATCACAGCTATGACGGCCAAACAAGATATTACCAACACGTAATCTACGAAAAGAGCAAATTCGCTGTCCCAATATAGACGAGTGATGATTTGATGGTCAATACAATGCGCCCTACTACTGAGTACTTGATCACAGCTATGACGACCAAACAAGATATTACCAACACGTAATCTACGAAAAGAGCAAATTCGATGTCCTAATATAGACGAGTGATGATTTGATGGTCAATACAATGCGCCCTACTACTGAGTACTTGATCACAGCTATGACGGCCAAACAAGATATTACCAACACGTAATCTACGAAAAGAGCAAATTCGATGTCCTAATATAGACGAGTGATGATTTGATGGTCAATACAATGCGCCCTACTACTGAGTACTTGATCACAGCTATGACGGCCAAACAAGATATTACCAACACGTAATCTACGAAAAGAGCAAATTCGATGTCCCAATATAGACGAGTGATGATTTGATGGTCAATACAATGCGCCCTACTACTGAGTACTTAATCAGAGCTATGACGACCAAACAAGATATTACCAACACGTAATCTACGAAAAGAGCAACTTCGATGTCCCTATATAGACGAGTGATGATTTGATGGTCAATACAATGCGCCCTACTACTGAGTACTTAATCAGAGCTATGATGACCAAAGAAGATATTACCAACACGTAATCTACGAAAAGAGCAAATTCGATGTCCCTATATAGACGATTGATGATTTGATGGTCAATAGAATGCGCCCTACTACTGAGTACTTAATCAGAGCTATGACGACCAAAGAAGATATTACCAACACGTAATCTACGAAAAGAGCAAATTCGATGTCCCTATATAGACGAGTGATGATTTGATGGTCAATACAGTGCGCCCTACTACTGAGTACTTAATCAGAGCTATGACGACCAAAGAAGATATTACCAACACGTAATCTACGAAAAGAGCAAATTCGATGTCCCTATATAGACGAGTGATGATTTGATGGTCAATACAGTGCGCCCTACTACTGAGTACTTAATCAGAGCTATGACGACCAAAGAAGATATTACCAACACGTAATCTACGAAAAGAGCAAATTCGATGTCCCTATATAGACGAGTGATGATTTGATGGTCAATACAGTGCGCCCTACTACTGAGTACTTAATCAGAGCTATGACGACCAAAGAAGATATTACCAACACGTAATCTACGAAAAGAGCAAATTCGATGTCCCAATATAGACGAGTGATGATTTGATGGTCAATACAATGCGCCCTACTACTGAGTACTTAATCAGAGCTATGACGACCAAACAAGATATTACCAACACGTAATCTACGAAAAGAGCAAATTCGATGTCCCTATATAGACGAGTGATGATTTGATGGTCAATACAATGCGCCCTACTACTGAGTACTTAATCAGAGCTATGATGACCAAAGAAGATATTACCAACACGTAATCTACGAAAAGAGCAAATTCGATGTCCCTATATAGACGAGTGATGATTTGATGGTCAATAGAATGCGCCCTACTACTGAGTACTTAATCAGAGCTATGACGACCAAAGAAGATATTACCAACACGTAATCTACGAAAAGAGCAAATTCGATGTCCCTATATAGACGAGTGATGATTTGATGGTCAATACAGTGCGCCCTACTACTGAGTACTTAATCAGAGCTATGACGACCAAAGAAGATATTACCAACACGTAATCTACGAAAAGAGCAAATTCGATGTCCCTATATAGACGAGTGATGATTTGATGGTCAATACAGTGCGCCCTACTACTGAGTACTTAATCAGAGCTATGACGACCAAAGAAGATATTACCAACACGTAATCTACGAAAAGAGCAAATTCGATGTCCCTATATAGACGAGTGATGATTTGATGGTCAATACAATGCGCCTTACTACTGAGTACTTGATCACAGCTATGACGACCAAACAAGATATTACCAACACGTAATCTACGAAAAGAGCAAATTCAATGTCCCAATATAGGCGAGTGATGATTTGATGGTCAATACAATGCGCCCTACTACTGAGTACTTGATCACAGCTATGACGACCAAACAAGATTTTTCCAACACGTAATCTACGAAAAGAGCAAATTCGATGTCCCAATATAGACGAGTGATGATTTGATGGTCAATACAATGCGCCCTACTACTGAGTACTTGATCACAGCTATGACGACCAAACAAGATTTTACCAACACGTAATCTACGAAAAGAGCAAATTCAATGTCCCAATATAGGCGAGTGATGATTTGATGGTCAATACAATGCGCCCTACTACTGAGTACTTGATCACAGCTATGACGACCAAACAAGATTTTACCAACACGTAATCTACGAAAAGAGCAAATTCGATGTCCCAATATAGACGAGTGATGATTTGATGGTCAATACAATGCGCCCTACTACTGAGTACTTGATCACAGCTATGACGACCAAACAAGATTTTACCAACACGTAATCTACGAAAAGAGCAAATTCAATGTCCCAATATAGGCGAGTGATGATTTGATGGTCAATACAATGCGCCCTACTACTGAGTACTTGATCACAGCTATGACGACCAAACAAGATTTTACCAACACGTAATCTACGAAAAGAGCAAATTCGATGTCCCAATATAGACGAGTGATGATTTGATGGTCAATACAATGCGCCCTACTACTGAGTACTTGATCACTGCTATGACGACCAAACAAGATTTTACCAACACGTAATCTACGAAAAGAGCAAATTCGATGTCCCAATATAGACGAGTGATGATTTGATGGTCAATACAATGCGCCCTACTACTGAGTACTTGATCACAGCTATGACGACCAAACAAGATTTTACCAACACGTAATCTACGAAAAGAGCAAATTCGATGTCCCAATATAGAAGAGTGATGATTTGATGGTCAATACAATGCGCCCTACTACTGAGTACTTGATCACAGCTATGACGACCAAACAAGATTTTACCAACACGTAATCTACGAAAAGAGCAAATTCAATGTCCCAATATAGACGAGTGATGATTTGATGGTCAATACAATGCGCCCTACTACTGAGTACTTGATCACAGCTATGACGACCAAACAAGATTTTACCAACACATAATCTACGAAAAGAGCAAATTCGATGTTCCAATATAGACGACTGATGATTTGATGGTCAATACAGTGCGCCCTACTACTGAGTACTTGATCACAGCTATGACGGCCAAACAAGATATTACCAACACGTAATCTCCGAAAAGACCAAATGCGATGTCCCAATATAGACGAGTGATGATTTGATGGTCAATACAATTGACCCTACTAATGAGTACTTGATCAAGGTTTTGTCGACCAAGCGAGATACTACCAACACGGAATCTGCGAAGAGAGCAGTATCGATGTCCCAATATAGACGAGTGATGATTTGATGGTCAATACAATTGACCCTACTAATGAGTACTTGATCAAGGTTTTGTCGACCAAGCGAGATACTACCAACACGGAATCTGCGAAGAGAGCAGTATCGATGTCCCTGTGTAAACAGGTGACGCATAAGATATTTAACACAACGTGAGCATCAGATGTGTCACTAATCCTACTAATTCATATTTTATCATGGCTTTGCCAACCGAGTAATATATTGACAACACAGGATTGACGAAGAGAGCAGAGTCGATGTTCCAGTGTAGACCGATGACATATTTGATGTTTAAAACAATATGAACTATTACCCTAATATTGAGTACTTGATCACGAGTTTTCGACCCAGAGAAATAGTGCCATCGGGGAACACGTGAAGAGAAAAAAATCATTGTCCCAATGTTGACAGGTAGCATATTTGAAGTGCAACTCAATGTGAATATCAAATATTTCAAACATCCCTATTAACAGTTACTTTCTCACGATTTTATCGACCAAGCGAGATGTTAACCACACGGGATCAGCAAAGAGAACAGAATCGATACCCAATTTGTACGAGTGATGCATTTGATGTCCAACCCAATATGATCTATTGCCCATACTAATTAGTACTTCACAGCTTTATCGACCAAGCAAAATGTTAACCACACGAAATTTTTGAAGAGAACAGAATCAATGTCCCAATTTAGACGAGTGATTCATTTGATGTTCACCACAAGATGAACTATTACCCATACTAATGAGTACTTCATCGCTGCTTTATCGACCAAGCGAGATGTTAACCACACAGGATCTACGAAGAGAATAGAATCGATGTCCCAATTTAGACGGATGAAGCATTTGATATTTAACACATTATGAACTATTACCCTGAGTACTTCATCACTGCTTTATCGACCCAGAAATATGTTAAACACACGGTATCAGCAAAGAGAAAAAAATCGATAACCCAATTTCAAGGAGTGATGCATTTGATATCCAACCCAATATGAACTATTGCCCATACTAATTAGTACTTCAGCACAGCTTTATCGACCAAAAAAATGTTAACCACACGAAATCTGCGAAGAGAACAGAATCGATGTCCCAATTTATACGGATGCAGCATTTGATGCTCAACGCATAAGAACTATTGCCCTGAGTACTTCATCACTGTTTTGTCGAACAAGAGAAATGTTAACCACACGGTATCAGCGAAGAGAACAAAATCGATACCCCAATTTAGACGAGTGATGCATTTGATGTCCAACCCAATATGAACTATGTCCCATACTAATTAGTACTTCAGCACAGCTTTATCGAGCAAACAAAATCTTAACCACACGAAATTTGCGAAGAGAACAGAATCGATGTCCCAATTTAGACGAGTGATTCATTTGATGTTCAACACAATATGAACTATTGTCCATACTAATGAGCACTTCATCGCTGCTTTATCGACCAAGCGAGATGTTAACCACACAGGATCTTCGAAGAGAATAGAATCGATGTCCCAATTTAGACGGATGAAGCATTTGATGCTCAATACATTATGAACTATTACCCTGAGTACTTCATCACTGCTTTGTCGACCACGAGATATGTTAACCACATAGTATCAGCGAAAAGAACAAAATCGATATCCCAATTTGTACGAGTGATGCATTTGATGTCCAACCCAATATGAACTATTGCCCATACTAATTAGTACTTCAGCACAGCTTTATCGACCAGGTAAAATGTTAACCACACGAAATTTGCGAAGAGAACAGAATCTCTGTCCCAAGTTAGACGAGTGATTAATTTGATGTTCAACACAATATGAACTATTGCCCATACTAATGAGTACTTCATCGCTGCTTTATCGATCAAGCGAGATGTTAACCACACAGGATCTGCGAAGATAATAGAATCGATGTCCCAATTTAGACGGTTGAAGCATTTGATGCTCAACACATTATGAACTATTACCCTGAGTACTTCATCACTGCTTTTCGACCAAGAAAGATGTTAACCACACGGTATCAGGTAAAAGAACAAAAGATACCCCAATTTGGACGAGTGATGCATTTGATGTCCAATCCCACATGAACTATTGCCCATACTAATTAGTAATTCAGCACAGCTTTATCAACCAAGCGAGATGTTAACCACACAGGATCTTCGAAAAGAACAGAATCGATGTCCCAATTTAGACGGGTGATGCATTTGATGTTCAACATATTATGAACTATTACACTGAGTACTTCATCATTACCTTGTCGACCAAGCGAGAGAATATTAATATGGTATGTGTGAAGAGAGAAGGATTGATATCCCAATGCAGACGGGTGACACATTTTAAGTTCAACGCAACATGAACTATTGCCCTACTAATGACTACTGATCTTACGGCTTTGTTGACCAAGCGAGATATTACCAACACAGGATATGAAAAGAAAGCAGAATCGATGTCCCAAGGTAGGCTGGGAGATGCATTAAGGCAATATGAACTATTACCCTTCTAATGAGTATTTCATCACGGCTTTGACTACGTTAGATATTACCAATATAAGATCTGCAAAGAGAGTGGAATTCATGTCCCAATAGACGAGTGCCTCACTTGATGTTTAACTAGAACAGCTGTTCTACTTTACTTATGTGTACGTCCTCGAAGCTAGTTTGACCAAACTGGATCAAAATATATCGCCAACACGTAATCAACGAAGAGAGCATAATCGATACCTCAACCTAAACGGATGTTTTCCCGATCAGAGTACGTGTTTATTTTCTTAATATGAAGATGAATATATATACTTAACTTGCAACAGAAACACTTTATTAAATGCGGATGAACGAATTTTTAAATTTCATGCACTTTGAAAAGCGGATTTTTAAACAGTTATACTTTTGCATTACAGGGCAACCACATAACCTACTACATGTCTGCAGTGGCAAATAAAATCATTACAACCTATTTTTGAAGCGACGAAAATATATGGAAAACCGAATCTCTCAACTGGGAACCGAATCTCTCAACCGAATCTCTCCGAATAGGGTTATCACAATGACCATTTTATCCCTATCTCTATTTTCAGCTCAAGTCTGCCAGCATTGAGGATAAATGGTAAGGTTAAGGTTTGATGCATAAAACGTCACGTATGCCAATTGCCGCGAAGACAGCTCTAGTAGCATTTAATATTTGTCTAATATTGAACCAAAATTGTATATCTTGGCATTACACTGGAAATATTTATAATGTAACGCCAATAGTTGTGCTACATTGGAAATATTTCTAATGAAACACCAATATTGACGTAATATTGTCCCGATATTGGGCCAATATTGGATTGTTATTAGGGTGTAAGCGTACATTTACACAAAATTAGTCCGTACTTTACACAAAATCCGTACCTTTACACAAAATTAGTTTTTAAAATTTGGCTATTCAGGAAAGAAATAAAAATTCTTATTATCTTTAGTTTTAAGTTGTGTGGTTCTAAATCCAAAACAATTATATATCTTTTAAAGCAGATGACTACTATCCACAGAGTTTTCTTCGCCAGGTTAGGTTGAAATAGAGAATAGCAATCAGTTTTCGAAAATATATGAATAAATTCAACAAGAAAGATCAATCATGCTTAAAGCATTGATTATGAAACACTTTCCAAATTCAATGCAATTTTATTTAAACAAGTCTAAAATGCAATACATTCATCGGTAATATTTTGAAACTTATCACAATACTTCATTAATTTATTATATTTGAAAACTTAAACCTTCATCGAAAAAAATGAACTTCATTCAATTAGCATTGAAATATAAATTGCCTGGTTTAAACATCTCTAAAATGTTATACGTTCCTCGGTAATAGTTTTAGAATTATCATAATACTACGATAATTTATTATATTTGAAAACTTCATCGAAAACAACTGAAATTAATTCAAATGACGTCATAGAAAAAATAACACGCCTGGATCTCTCTATAAAAACAGGATTTCATTCATAACTTTCTCCCATTCATTTCATTCATCACAATAGTATAATAATTTATTTTATTTAAACATTTTATTTAAGACCATGGAGCTACAAATAATTAAACTCTATGCTTAAAACTTCATCGAAAAAAATCGTCCTTCTCTTTACAAAATCAATTAATATTTCATTCATATCAGCCATGCAGACTCCATGGACTAAATTATTTTGTGTTAAAAAAATACAGGAATTCTAATACAACTCATTCTACATATTTTGCTGTTTACATTTTACATAGGTGAAAAATAGGCTTAGTTGTAGAAATAATCAAATTTAGATGAGCATTTAAACTCAAATATATTGTCATTGCGTTGTTTCAGTATGTAGATGCACAGAATTTAAGTAAAAATAAAGTAGTTTTAGGACGGATAGAACACTCAATATGAATTAAAAAGAACTTAAAAAAATCACGATTTTGAAACAAGATGGATGCCATATATCATTTTGAAGTGGGTCATGTGATCGTTTCATATCATGGTCACGTGATCGTTTCATATAAGAGGTGTAATTATTATTTTAATTTTTATTTAAAAAACTACTGAATATATTTCACTAAATTTTTTTTATATATTTTATGGAACAATTTGAATTCTCCTAAAATTTTCGAAGCAATTTGTGAATTTTAAATCCGCTTAAAAAATGTTTGAAAAATTAGGTCCCATAGGGCTCAATGTATTTCATTTTTTCAACCCGGGTTCAATCCAAAACTAATTGGGTGATATTATTGATTTATATTCCCATAGGTCCTACAAACCCCGTCTGAACAACATACTAAAATTTCATTTTGATTAAGTCATTTTTACGGCAGTTATCGTGCTAACGCACAGACAGACAGAATGAACAAAGTCATAAACACTTTTCAACTTTGTTGTAAAGTGTTAATAAAAACAGTTGGACTTGAACCGGGTTTGATAGCACATATTTGTGGCAACGCCACAGTAAAGAGAAATTGTGGAAATAAATCTGCTAAAGTGCAATGGGCTCTGAGGTGCGTTAAAGTGTAAAGCGCTCTGAAAAACATTAAATAGGCAAGACAAGAAATGAACTCTCTCTCGCCCTCACTTTCTGCACTTTCTCAAGCCTCGACCCATACTATAGTAATTCGCTGCAATTCGAACATTTTTAAAGAATTTACTTGTTTAAAAAAATGCATAAAATAAATTTGTGGAGACAGGTGCAACAGCGTCACTTGGGATCTAAAATTTTATAACCGAAACTCTAAATAACTAGATCTTCACAAGGAGAAAATTTTCTTCTTAGTTTTCTAAACATATTATTTTTCAGCTTCTCGGCGCTTTTTACAAAAATCTCCGTAATAATAAAATTATTTTACGACATTTCGCGCTCAAATAAATCAGAATTAAACTAACTCTCAATTTTCACTAAAACCGAAGAATCAGTTAATAAACACAATCTTCCTCTTCACGCACTTACTACTACTAAAATTTTATTCTAGCATTTCGAAAGGTTGTATCACCTTTAAAAAATAAAAGACCGGGTTGTTTTTATAGCGATGAAATTTAATTAGGCTTAAATCAATAGTTAAAGGTTCCAAATTTAAGTTTTAAGCAGATTGTGATTTTAAAAATATTTTAAGGAAATGGCGCAATAAATGTTTCAAATGCCATGTTATTTTAATGACTTTTTACTTTCCTTATATACATAATGTATAAGGAAAGTATTGTGACGGGGTCGAAAATTCGAATTCGAGTTTTCAAGGGGAGAGCGCGTTTCAAGCATCCCTGATCACGATTCAAATATTTGAGGTGCTGTCTCTGTGTGTGTGAGTGTGTGTATGAAAGTATGTGTGTGTGTGTGTGTGTGTGTGCGTGTGTGTGCGTGTGTGTGTGTGTGTGTGTGTGTGTGGAGACGATATCTCACGAACGAATGGAGCAATTCGAATGAAATTTGGTACAAAAATCACGATCCGTGAATACTGGAAGCCTGTAGCTTTTAAACGGAATCGAATGTTCAGAATCCCCCTAAATTTTCGACTGAAATTTTGAAAAATCATCAAAAAATCAAAACCTTTAATATAGTTACGCAAATAGACATTTCTTATGTAATTTTTCCTTATAAAACGATTGACATAAACTTTAGAACGCTAGCATGAGCCGTTCTCGAGATATTGCACATTTTTCAAATATATTTATCAAAATATCCCATAAATTAAAAAACATATATGAACTGCTGAGAATCATGTTCACTTTTGGTATGTAATTTCATGCGATAAATTTGGTGACATCATTTTCGTGGATCTAGCTCGTTCCATTTATGAGAAAAGATACTTTGAGTAATACTTTTGTATTTGAACGCCAATAGTCATTTATCTGCTATAAGAATAACTTATTTCTCCTTCCATGACACTTGGCGAGATTTTGGCGACGAATTTGACGACGCCAAGTTGGCGACGAAATGTCGCCAACTTGGCGTCTTTTTTATATCTCGCCAAATTGTTAAAAATGACGTTAAATCAATGAAAATGACGACTAATTGACGAAAATTCAATATCTTGAAAAGAATATAAGTATCTACTATAAGAATAAGTTATTTTTTGCTGTAAAAGTTGTAAAATTATTGCATTATATAAGGAAAGTCATGTGCTGCCCACATCAGATTTTTTTAATTCCGTTGATCTAAATAAAGCGGATTTAAACGATACCCTAGGAAAAAGGGCTACTTTTGTTTCTGCAAACATTATTAAAACATTTTCTTAAACCCAGCACCAGTCTCTGTAGTAGCATCCAATATTGGACAAATATTACATATCTCGGCATTACATTGGAAATATGTCCAATGTAATCCCAATATTCGGCAAATCTTGGGGTTATATATATTGCCCTCCAATATTGGCTATTATTTTCATTACAATATTACGCCAATATTGGTGTTACATTGGATATATTAGCGTAATATTGCCCCAATATCTTACGCCAATATCCGGCCAATTCCATCAAAATGTCCATTTCTTTTTCATATTGGTCCAATATTGGAGCCAATAAAAAGCTAATATTAGACCAATATTGGATTGCTACTAGGTTTATTGTCTACCTTTAGGAAACGAAAACTCAGATTATATCAATAAAGTTAAATATAGAAAAAAATTAAATTTTCACTGAACCGTATTTAACATTTTTCAAAATTTTGCATTCTGTAAGAATTGAGTACGATTCAGTACTAAAAAACTAAAAGCTTTCTTGCCTGGTTATAAATTATGACCTACACAAATATGTATCACAAAGTACATAAAGTACAAAAAAATACAGCTAATCGAAAATACAACATAACAGAAAAACTTTGTTATCCGATCTGATCTATCAAACCACATTCTAACTCCTAACCACAATTAGGTACTAAAGTTCTTAGAAATTTTGTAATAAAAATGAAACACAAATATTAATAAAAGAAAACACGCTATAAATTAAATTGGTATTTTTAAACATTATTTTGGAATGAATATTAAATATTTATAAAAAAAATTTAAATCAAAAATCTCATAAAAAAATCTGATATGGGCAGCACATGACTTTCCTTATATAATGCAATGAATTTACTACTTTCACAATAAAAAGATAGGTTATTCTTATAGTACATACTTATATTCTTTCCAAGATATTAAATTTTCGCCAATGAGTCGTCATTTTCATTGATTTAGCGTCATTTTTATCCATTTGGCTGGATTTTGGTTAATTTAGTAAAATTTTAAAAAGTCGCCAAGTTGGCGACATTCCGCCAAATTCGTCGCCGAAATCTCGTTTAGCGTTATAGGCAGAGAAATAAGTTATTCTTATAGTAGATAAATGGCTATTGGCTTTCAAATACAAAAGTATTACTCAAAGTATCTTTTCTCATGAATGGAATGAATTAGATCCACGACACTGATGTCACCAAATGTATCACATGATATTACATATGAAAAGTGAACATGTTTCTCAACAGTTAATATTTTTCTTTAATTTATGGGATTTTTTGATAAATTTATTTGAAAAATCTACAATATCTCTAGAACGGTTCAAGCTAGCGTTCCAAATTTTATGTCAATCGTTTTCTTAGGAAAAATTACGTAAGAAATGTCTATTTGTGTAACTTTATTAAAGGTTTTGATTTTTTTATGATTTTTTTAAAATTTCACCCGAAAATTTAGGGAGGTTCTGAACATTCGATTGTGTTTAAAAACAATAGACTTCCAGTATTTACGGATTTTTGTACCAAATTTCATTCGAATCGCTCCGTTCGTTCATGAGATATCGTTTCCACAGACTCACACACACATGGACTTCACCTCAAAAATGTTCGATTCATTATCAGGGATGCTTGAAACGTGCTCTCCCATCGAAAACTCGAATTCGAATTTTCGACCCCGTCACCATACTTTCCTTATACATTATATATATATATATAAGGAAAATAATAGGCTGAAGAAACACGCTATAAACTCAAACGATAGTTTTAAAATAAAAACTAACATAGGGGATACCGGGGTAATGGTGCCCCCTTAAATGAAAATACTCCGTCGTGTTTAGAACCAGTTATAATGTGATTATTAATGATGAATTATATTAAGACAACATTAAGCTATGTTTATAGCGATAGGAAACAGCGACTTTTGTAAATTTTCAAAGATTGTCTTAATATTAAAGTTGATACTGTGGGGGAATTACCCAGGATAATTCCACCATTGCCTTGGGCTAATAACTCTATAAAATGCTCTTGTGTAGTAAAATGAATATAGCTGAAACTTCTTACTTGAATGAGTCTGATTAGTCTTTTATACTAAATTTGTAAGTTTATAAAAGCATACAACATAATAAATATTTTGATAACATTTAAATATATGTCGTGCTATTTAATTTGAACAAAAATTACAAACGTAGTTTTCGGGTGAGTCGTAGCCATTGCCGTCCAAAGGAGCCCATTTCGTGCAAATCACACATATATTTACTACATTTCGTTTGAACAGAATTAGGCCACGAATTATACACATATCTACATCCATTCTATACAAGGAACACTAATTCTATGCTGGGTGATTCAAAAAAGATGCGCCAAACTTTACGAGGTGGTAATACACTCCAAACCAAGCATTTTTCGTCATAGTTTACCGGGTTGGAAATGAAACGTAAAGGCGCCAGTGATTATTAATTATTATTATTACCATTATTGCTATTATTATTATTATTATTATTATTATTATTATTATTATTATTATTATTATTATTATTAATGGTGAAACCGGACAGGTAAGGCGAAAACACAAGAATGACTTTTAAGTAATAAAATGACATTCAACAAACAATAATTGCAGTAATAGCTCAAAAGAGCGACTGCCAACCTGAGTCCGTAAATTTGGTGTTACAAAAATTTTCATAAGGGTTCTTCTTCTTCCCCAGATGATTTATGCACACGTGGATTTCTTCTTCAACCACAAAAGAATAACTAGAATGATGTATTAAGTTTGCATAGCGGCCGTTTCCCAACGAGTAAGCGTCCTCTAACGCCTTTAAGTTTCATTTCCGATCCAGTAAACTATGACGAAAAATACTATGGTCTGGTGTCGAAAGTCCAAACCGTCCGGCTCGTCCTAGGACACAGAGCAGCAAGATGGGCAGCGGGACTATGGTCTGGTGTCGAAAATCCAGACCATCCGACTCGTCCAAGGACTAACTACTATGGTCTGGTGTGTACTACTACCTCGTAAAGTTTGGACCATCTTTTTTCAACACTTCACAACATAGTTAAAAAGTGTTTATGACGTTGTTCATTCTGTCTGTCTGTCTGACTGTCCGTTATCACGATAACTACCGTAAAAATGACTTTATCAAAACGAAATTTTAGTACGTTATTCAGACGCTCTGTGGAACCTATGGGAATATAAATTAATAATATCACCCAATTAGTTTTGGATTGAACCCCGGTTGAAAAAATGAAATACATTGAACCCTACGGGACCTAATTTTTCAAACATTTTTTAATCGGATTTAAAATTCACAAATTGCTTCGAAAGTTTTAGAAAATATTCAAATTATCCCATAAAATATATAAAAAAAATTTCAGAAAAATATATTCAGTAGTTTTTTAAATAAAAATTAAAATAATAATTATACATTTTATATGAAGAGATCAAGTGACCTACTTCAAAATAAAATATGGCATCCCTCTTGCGCCAAAATCGTGATTTTTAAAATTCTTTTTAATTCATATTTAGTGTTGTATTCGTCCTAAAACCGCTTTGTTTTTGCTTAAATTCTGTGCATCTAGATACTGAAACAACGCAATTACAATATATTTGAGTTTAAATGATCATCCAACTTTGATTATTTCTAAAATGCAGCCTAATTTTCACTTATGAAGAATGTAAATACCAAAAGATGTAAATACAAAAACATTCTTTGATTTTACACAGCGAAGCAGACGATTACTTTGGATGAAGTTTTTAAGCATAGAGTTTAAATATGGTTTTAAGTTTATAAATAAAATAAATTATTATAGTATTGTGATGAATGAAATGAATGGAAAAATGGTTATGAATGAAATGCTAATTTTATAGAGAGAGCCAGGCATGTTATATTTCGATAACGTCATTTGAATAAATCTCATTTGTTTTCGATGAAGTTTTCAAATATAATAAATTATTGTAGTATTATGATAATTTGAAAAATATTACCGAGGAATTTATCGCATTTTAGAGATGTTTAAACCAGGCAATTTACATTTCAATGCCGTCATTTGAATGAAGTTTATTTTTTTCGATGAAGTTAAGTTTTCAAATATAATAAATTAATGTAGTTTTGTGATAATTTTAAAAATATTACCGAGGAATGTATCGCATTTTAGAGATGTTTTAATAAAATTGCATTGAAGTTGGAAAGTGTTTCATAATCAATGCTTTATGCATGATTGATCTTTCTTGTTTTTATTCACCCTGTATATTCTGTTGAAGACACGGCGAAACCAAGTTTTCGCCGGGGAGTCTTTTTCTCTTCCTCAAGATTCAGATTTATTTGATTTTCATCCGGATTTCTTTGATATTGAATACTTTCCTTTTGTCACAACTCAATATCGTTACGAGAACCAAAGACACCGATCCGTCTCAGGGTATACACCGAAATATGTTAATAGTAATTATTTAGAAGTACATTGCGTATAGTTAATAGAATTTAAGGTTTAAGGAATATTCGTAGTGTTAAAAATACCACTTACTTGGGAGTTATTCTAGAAACTCACGACCGCACAATAACCAAGATTCAACTTCCCCGGCCAACTATAAGTTAGCTGGATCCAGGCACATAATGATTGCAGTAGGTGTTAGCTTGGAAAGTATGACAATAACATAATTCTTCAAATACTCCTTTATTATAGATATTATGAGTTAGATATAAGGTGCAGCAATTAAATATTTTCCATTCGATATAAGAAGGAGATCTCAATAAAAATATCCACCATCAGGAATTAATATAATCAGTATTATATACACATGGAATACATGATCAAAAGATTGAAAATAGCCTCCTTACACATAATTCAATATTTTAATTTAGATCTTGAGAGATTGTATAGAAAAATATGAGAGACTGAAAATTAACTCTTAATGTAATTATTCAAATATATAAATCTATTATTTTGTCTCTCCAGGCATAAATTATTCTCTCTGAAGCCACACTTAAATTAGAAATACCTCTAATACTATGTAGCCTCAGGCTGTGCACTTAATACTACTCTCAAGGAGTTCTAGAAGAACAATGAATTTCTCCTCCCTGAAAAAGTTCCTTCCGCACCATGATAGAAAAACCACATATTCCAGAATTAGTTCCGTCTGGACATAAGATAATTGTACCGCTCCGTATTAAGGTAGAAATTTCGCGTAAATCAAGTCGGTAACTCGCCCGATCTGTAGAACTGATCCGTCGGAATATCTGACAGGATTCAATCAAAAACCGGACCGCTACATCTTAGTTCGGAATTTCCTGATTCTTTCGGCTAGGCTACATCAATAAAACTCCAATTTTGATACCTGAAATATAAAAGAAAATTTTAGTAATTTATAAGGGAATGATGTCCTGGCCATCTTCAGATTATAGATTCATTTCGAATTAAACTATAATCCGACACAAAGGTCTGTTAGGAAAATTCCTTTGTGTTCCAGCATAAAAAGAGAGACAGCCGCGAGGTCCTCTCCTCACGAAATCTCAGGGCCAAGAGACAGCATCTACTGCGAAATTAGCTATTATAATCTGGCGAAATTAAAAGCGATTGGTTAATCAAAGACGCGCTTTTAAACTTTCTCTCCTGGGGCCATTCACGTCACAGCTCGCAGAGGCGAAAAATCAGCTCGGGCACGAACCAAATAAAAAAGAAATCTGCAGTGCGGCATCCAACCGGCCGAAATCTCACGCTGACCTGCAAAAAGCGCTGACATATTCGGAATTACAAAGTGGAAATAAAAATGGCCTCTCAGAGAGAGCAAACAGATTCATGAAGAAATACAAAAAGTCCAAAATGTCACTATGACACTTTCATCAATAAATTTTAACAATTTTTCCTTTCGTGCCCTTCATTTATCTGTTTCATGTTCTTCTACTTTGACGCTTCTTCGAGGACGTCCAATTTCCTTCAGGCTTTTTAACCACTTTATTAAAATCGTGCTTGATTCCATTCTTTTGAACTGGTTGAAGATCTATCCGCTGTTACTGGGACTTTGTCCTGTAGCTTGCATTCTATTAAAATAAATAAAATAAAATAAAATAATTAAACTTAATATTCCAGACAGCGTCCTTCATCTTTTAAAACATACTGTTTTTCAGATTTTCAACGTGTTTTCTAAAAATAATCGGTCGAGCAAAACCATTTTTATGGCATTTTCCGCTTCAATAAATCAAAATTAAACGGCGGCTCGATTTTCGCTAAAATCGAAGCGTCGGTTATAAACATATAATTTCCCTTCACTTTGATTGCACGTAAAAATTTATCTCTGCGTCGTATTAACTCTCGGAAACGAGCACAGTTCTTGTTTTTATAGTGATGAAATTTTATAACCTCACAAAAATAGGTATTTAGAATCTGGAATGTTAATTATTGAAGTCGACGAAGGCCTAAGATGTTGACAGTTTGATGCTAGTTATTATTGTAAAATGAAATGCGTACATGAGAGGAATCCGTGAAAAAAAATAAGGAATATTTTAATAAAAATATCAGCAGTGGCTACAGTCCGATGGAGCTGAAATGATTCTGCGTAAATAACATCTTTGTTTGTGGGTGATTTGTCTTCTTTAGACATATTCACAACAGTTCGAATTATTAAAATGCCGAAATTAGAACAACATTTTCAAAATACGAGTAGTTCAAAATATTGAAATATATCAATTATAACAACTATATTTTGAAAACTAAGTATCTGATCTTAAATCCAATTGTATATCCATGTAGGGTTTCCAGAGTACTACAAATTACTTGAAACCTTTAGTTTTCGCTCCGATTTCAGTCAAATACCCTGATCATAGACCTCAAGTCAAAATATCAAACATTTTATTAACTTGCTTGGCGGCGTAGTAACTAAACTTTTACAATATATCTGACGAGAATTAAGACTCGGGGGAATCAATAAACTTGGCGGTACATAAATACATACTTGAATTACCTACCTTTTTTCTCTTCAAACGTCATTAATCATTAAACAGCTTTGAAATCCCCAAGTTCATTTCACCAAGGAGGAAATATATTAAGCTACAACAAACGTGACATTTTAATGTTACAGCTGTCCCTCTCTTTTAAGAACTTTAAAATGTCGAATATAAAAATATCGAAATTGTAACCACTATAGTTCTAAAACTAATAACTTTATCTAAAATTCAATTATATTGTCTTATAAGACATTTAAAGAGCTACAAATTACTTCTTATACTTCATAACTATTTTTACTTTCCCTGCAATACATGGTAATGTATAGGGAAAGTATTGAAATCATGTCGAAAATCGCAACTCAAGTTTTCGACGGATCTACACGTTTCGAGACCTCTAGAATACGAAAAAACTATTTTCAGCGTGACGTCTGTGTGTGTGTCTGTGTGCCTGTCTGTGCAGATTTTGTATCCACTCTAACTAAAAAATTAATGGACCGAATTTCATAAAATTTGGTAGGTAAGTTACTTGTGGGCGAATCTGGTGCTGATTAGTTTTGGGTACGATTCGGGATAAAAAACCCCGTCTTTTTTTTGCGAAATGGACCGCAAAAGCGTGTATCCACTCTAGCTGAAAAACTAATGAACCGAATTTCACAAAATTCGGTAGATAAGTCATTTGTGGGTCACTCTGGTGCTGATTATATTTTAGTATGATTCGGAAAAAAAAATAACCTGACTTTTTTTTGCAAAATGGCCCCCAAAAATCAACAAAATCTATAATAAAAAATACGTATGCTCAAATATATCCATTAAATGCTTGTTTAATACGTAATTTTTAACAAAGAAAAGAATAAGACCAACTCCATTACACTAGGACTAGACGTTCTTGAGATATTTTAGCTTTTTCGTATTCTCTTTAAGCCACCTTTGAAAATATGTCCAGTTATCAAATGAGAACCAAATTGAATTAAAAGTGAATTAAATTTAATTAAAATAAAGAAAACGTGAATATAAGTCAGCAGGGAAAGTCATGTGCTGCTCACATCAGGTTTTTAGTTTTAGAGAGATAAGCATTACAAACTTGAAAAACGGAAACTTTTAAACCTTCTTCAAATTGACTAGGTGATTCCTCGAAAACTATAAGGGTTTGTAAAAACAAATTATTGATCTAGAAATTAGATTTTCTATTTAAAATTTTTGCTACTTACTATTTTTATCTATCTTTTGTAGTTTAGAAGATATATCGAGTGAAAGTAAGCAGTGTGAAACAAACACTCAATTGGACAAAAACTTTTTGGTTTTTTCAACAAAAGGTTCAAAATATTAAAATATTGAAATAATTGATATATATTCATAATCTGTACTCTATTTCTGACAAATCAAGTAAGAAATGTTTACATTTTTATATATTAGGTTCGGAGATATAAGCGTTCAACATGCTTACATGTGCAGTGCGCTCCAATTTCAGCCAATATTCCAACTATAGATGTTATTCATATAAAAATTCTGTAGAAATCACATGATTTTTTTTTAAACCAATTTTTCTAAATCTGAACTTTTATACTTTTAAAATTTTTATTACGAAGTATAGCTTTCTAGTGTCCTTTCTAAAGTGTGTTCGTACAGTATAAGTACGACAAATACACCTTTTGTAATCAGTATGTGTGTATATTCGCCTGTCAGCATGTAACGCAGCGAATACCAAAAAGTTTATTTTTACATTATTTAATATAGAGCACCTAGAGACAATTTTGTCGAGCCAAGGCAAAATGTGTTCAAATAAGTTAAAATTTAAAAAAGTAGATATTCGAATAGCTGCTGGTACTACCGTCGAATCCATCACCAAGTCATCCAGAACCACTACTAAAAGCAACTACTGACCACAACCGTGGTCAGAATTACCCTAAATTAAAACTTCTGTCAAACTAAACATATATAGAAAAATAATTTAGTCAACTGGCTCCAAAGGCAAAAAAATACTTTTTCTTCAGGGCCGACAAGAAGCGCTACCTCAGATCGGCAAGTTTCCGACTTGATTTGAGTAAATAAGGTCGTTTTTCTTGTCAGTCCTGAAGAAAATGCTGTTTTTGTTTTTAAAACCAATTGACTAATTTATTCTTGCGTAAATGCTGTATTTTAAAAATCTAATACAGCGTTATTATTGCAACAGAATTTTGAGAGATTATTTGAGAATCCAAAATGGTCCAGCATGTGAGTTATGCCCCTTATATCTGCGGCGCACTTCCCAAGCGTTCTAAAAACAACCTGTTTGCTTATTTACGCCGAATATTTAATCATTTATATACACGACTGAATGATATATGCATAGGTTTTACGATTCTCTGGCAAATTTTTGGGAGTTACATAGAATATTTTTAAATTACAGTGTGTATATTTAAATGCTATGTTGAGTTATAAACAGTTAGAAATCTATCCTCAACTCAACTACGTAACAATTAAGCCATCTCGAGGTTAAAAAGATTGAGAAGAGAGAGCACTATTGCTCTACTATAATATGAGAACGCAGAAATACAAGAGCTTATAAAAATTTAAATATGGGGTACTTGTTTAATTCCAGTTCCTCCCAGATGACACAAATTATATATTAAAATTTTATGTTGAGTTATATACAGTTAGAAGTGTATCTTTACCTCCTTTACTTAGCAATCAAGCCATCTCGTGGCAAAATTATTGAACAAATTGAACACTATTTCTCTATCATAATATGAGAAGACAAAAATACTGAAGCTTATAAAAATAAAAATATGGGGGTAATTGTTTAATTCCAGTCCACCGCCAGATAACAAAAAGCATATACAGTTAGAGATATATCGTCAACTCCATTACATAGTAATTAAGTTCTCTCGAGATAAAAATGATTGGGAAGATTGAGCTCTACTATAATATAAGAAAGCAAAAATACTAGAGATTAAAAAAATTAAAATATGGGGGTAATTGTTTAATTCCAGTCCACCCCCAGATGACACTAATCATCGTCCAGCCAGCAGACACACCCAAAAAGACCTGCATCTGTGCCTAATCGTTATACCACCCCCACCCTCATTCAGAACAATTACTTCCTCAAATAACATAAAGCAGAGAATAAATATGATATCCTTTCCTTATTGGCTCCATTTTCATAGACAAAATAAGGTTTAATTTCTAAATTTCTAGTAGTGTCATATAAGCTATCTTATCTTTATGGCTATCTCTAAGTATGATGATATAAAATAAAAAATGTTGGTGCAATTTCGGTGCATTTTATTAAATGACATTTCTAATAGACAATGTGACGAATTTACTAAAATCGGCTTGTACAATATTAGTCTTATTAAAACAAATTGTGTCCAATTCAAAATTAAAAATCTGATGTGGGCAGCACATGACTTTCCTTATATAATGCAATGAATTTACTACTTTTACAGTAAAAAAAGTAGATTATTTTTATTGACCTTTCTTGTTATCATTCTTAGCTTCTGTAGTTCAGTATTTTTGCTAGTCCGTGGTGTAAAGCACTTGGCTTATGCGCTCCGGTCTTCCTTTTCTAGTACTTTAGTTCTTTTTCTGCAATTTTATTTCACGAACTTCATTCATATAGCCTCAGAAACAAGTCGGTTCCTTTACATCTATTTTTCACATTTTTTTCTAATTTTTTGCAGTCATTTTCAATTATTTTCTACTTATCTTTCTGGTTTGTATTTTTTACAGCTTGTTTAAATATAGCATGTTCCACTACCGTTTCAGTAGGGCTACTCATAATTCAGTTGTTTTATTAGGTCTACTATCCGTAATTTCGCCGTCTTGTCTTCTTTTCGCTCATTCTTCATTTTCTGCTTTTATTTCTTTCATCCGTAATCTTTAGTGTTCATTCGTAAGATATCTCCCCATATTTTCCTGCCTCCTTAGTTTCTACCTCTCCCATTTCTGCTCGCTCAGAAGAAAACATTTCCTCTACTGCAGCTACAGAGGGTGTTCACACATTTTTGTAACGATTTTGACTTTCTCCATGAATTAAATTTAAATAAAAAAAAACCTGACTGGCATCAAGTCGGAATAGGTGTGAATTATCGTCTGCATTATTAACAATATCATTTGCTTTAAAATGTCGCTAGAAAATAAACAACAGATCGAAGGCTATGTTCTTGCTCTTTCCAAAGAGAAATAAATACTCGTGTTAAATTATAATACTCTTATTCGATTGTTAAAAAAAGATATGAAAAGCATGGTTTTAATATTTCTGCAGGTAAATTAAGTGACATAATTAATAAAAAAAGGAAAGAAACGTCAAAGTTTACATTTGACTAGGAAAAAGATAAAAAATGCATATCCAACAAAGGTTGGTTCAGAGAAAACAAGGAAAGTTTTGCTAAAGGTTTTATGGTTATTGCTGGATTCTCTTGTAACGGAAAACTTAAAATAAGGAAAGCAGAAAAACATATCAAAATTAACTCGGATTACTATCAGAAATATGTTTTAACACCTGTTTTAAAAAAGACATTCCATCACTTTACCCTGTTTGGGTCTTCACTGTGTTAAGTTCCATAGAGATAAGGCTACCAGCCATACCTCTAAATCTACTGCTATATTTTTTTGAAAAAATGAGAAATGAAACCGGAATTGAGGCTATTCCATTTAAATGTATCCCACCCAAGTCCCACGACCTGTATCTTATGGATCTATGGATTACTGTGCATTTGGACTTTTAAAACAACCTCTTTATAAACGGCATCCCAAAACATTGGATGGACTCTGGAAGATTGTGGTGGAAGAGTGGAACAAAATCAACCTTGATATTTTAAAAAAGGCTCTTTTATCTTGGAAATCAAGTTGTAATATAATAGTTCAGGAAAAGGGCTATCAGATTGAACATATTAGAAAATAAATTTCTTATCTTTGTATACATATTTATTTTTTTTAAAAATCGTTATAAAAATGTGTGAACACCTTCTGTATGTGTGTTTGTCTTGAAGAAGAGAGTTATTTCTCGTCTTCGAAACCGGTTGTCCTTAATATTTAGTATATGCTGTACTTTTAACGAAGTTTTTATTTTACTGGTTTATATTACAGCAATTTGGAACGTTTTTTATTTGAAGGAAAAACAAACTTTTCCAAACCGATTAATTCATTTAATCTTTTTTAACACTTTACAACAAAGTTAAAAAGTGCTTATGACTTTGTTCATTCTATCTGTATGTCTGTCTGTCTGTCTGTCTCTCCGTAAGCAGGATAACTGCCGCAAAAATGACTTTATCAAAATGAAATTTTAGTATGTTGTTCAGACGGCCTGTAGGACCTATGGGAATATAAATGAATAATATCATCCAATTAGTTTTGGATTGAACCCTGGTTGAAAAAATGAAATACATTGAACCCTATGGGACCTAATTTTTTAAACATTTTTTAAGCAGATTTAAAATTCACAAATTGCTTCGAAAGTTTTAAAAAATATTCAAATTATCCCATAAAATATATAAAAAAATTTTAGCAAAATATATTCAGCACTTTTTAAAATAAAAATTAAAATACTAATTACACCTTTTATATGAAGCGATCACGTGACCATTATATGAAGAGATCACGTGACCTACTTCAAAATAAAATATGACATCCATCTTGTGCCAAAATCGTGATTTTTAAAGTTCTTTTTAATTCATATTAATTCATATTTAGTGTTGTATCCGTCCTAAAATCGCTTTATTTTTGCTTAAATTCTGTGCATCTACATACTGAAACAACGCAATTATAATATATTTGAATTTAAATAATCATCTAACTTTCATTATTTCTACAACGAAATCCAGTTTTCACTTATGGAAAATGTAAACAGCAACATATGTAGAATGAGTTGTATAAGAATTGCTGCATTCCTTTAATGCAAAATTATTTATCTCATGGAGTCTGTAATATAACTGATATGAATGAAATATTCATCGATTTTACAGAGAGAAGGACGATTTTTTCGATGACGTTTTAAGCATAGAGTTTAATTACTTGTTCCTCCATGGTCTTAAGTTTTTAAATAAAATAAATCATTATAGTATTGTGATGAATGAAAAGAATGGAAAAATGCTTATGAATGAAATGCTGCTTTTGTATAGAGAGCCAGGCGTGTTATATTTCGATGGCGACTTTTAAATAAATTTCATTTGTTTTCAATGAAGTTTTCAAATATAATAAATTAGTGTGGTATTATGATAAGTTTTAAAATATTACCGAGGAATGTATCGCATTTTAGAGATGTTTAAACCAGGAAATTTATATTTCAATGCTGTCATTTGAATGAAGTTCATTTTTTCGATGAAGTTTTAAGTTTTCAAATATAATAAATGAGTGTAGTATTGTGATAATTTAAAAAATATTCCCAAGGAATGTATCGCATTTTAGAGGTGTTTAAATAAAATTGCATTGAAGTTGGAAAGTGTTTCATAATCAATGCCTTATGCGTGTTTGATCTTTCTTGTTATTCTCTCTCTTTGTGCAACAATCCGCAGTGTGATACTTTTATTTATAACTACTATTTACCTTATTAATATATTACCTTACTACTACTTACCTTTCTATTATATTATCTTACTACTACTTACCTTACTATTATATTACTTTACTACTACTTACCTTACTATTATATTACTTTACTACTACTTACCTTATTATTTATAACTACTACTATATACATTATGCCGCAGTTCAGCTTCTCAAAAGATTCATTAAAACACTTAGAACAAACTTTATACATACTAATGCCATCTCGTGTAGTTATTTTCTTCAACAAATTTCTTATTTTGTTTCAAGCGTGACTAGTTTTTTAAAAAAATGTCCAACATTTCGCTCCATTTTAAATGAATCGCTTAGTTCATGAATGACTTAGTTCTTCTATGTTACTGTAATGTTTAACATGATTTCAGAATGAATCTTTAGGCGCTATCCTTCTAGACAAATGATTCTTTTTTTTTTCTTTTTTTACATTTCATATCTAAGCGGAATTTACTAGTTACGACATGATATTCAAAATGCAATTTCTAGCTTCTTTGAAAACACATATATTCTCGTTTAATGGTACAGAATGGGCCATTCATAAAGATTACCTTTAGCTATAAAAATATCATATGATTTATTGTGTGGAATAAAAGACACGTTTGAAAATGTAAAATTTTCCATTTAGGTTTATAATTTCGCCATAATATTTGATAAATTATATGGATGTAAATTTTCACTCGATTTACTAATACAATTATGATCTAGCTTAACCAGGTTTACTTTTATCATAGTGAGTTTTACAATAGAAAAGACAAAAATTGTACTTTTTTTATAAGTTTCCATTCACAAATTCTTCATTTAAAAGTTTTTATAAAACTTGTAAAACATTTCATTTGGCAAAAGGGATTAACATCGAAGAATTAACAATAAACATACCATGACCAGTCAAATGACCGGATGTAAAATTTTGATTAGAAAATCCTCATATAATGTTGTCGCTTGACTTCACGATTTTTTCTATTAAATGTATACAATCAATTTTTCAATATTTATTTTGCTTCTTCTTGTGTTTATATGATAAAGATACATATTCTACCGTTATCTACCGTGACCGGTCATTTGAACGGGAGAAAAATTTATTAACTTATAAGGTTATCAGGTCAGAAAATGTGATGTACATGCATATTCCATATATTTTCATCAATTTTCTGCACATTTCTGCAAGGACTTTACTCCACTCCTAATCTCCATCCTGAAAAAATGTCGAAACATTTAAGACATAGAAAAAAAAATCTGATTTGGGCAACACATGACTTTCCTTATATAAAGCAATGGATTTACTACTTTGAATGGAAAAATGTTCATGACTGAAATGCTGCTTTTATAGAAAGAACCAGTCGTGTTATATTTCGATGACGTCATTTGAATAAATTTCATTTGTTTTCGAAGAAATTTTCAAATATAATAAATTATTTTAGTATTATGATAAGTTTAAAAATATTACCGAGGAATGTATTGCATTTTAGTGATAACCAGGCAATTTATATTTCAATGCTGTCATTTGAATGAAGTTCATTTTTTTCGATGAAATTTTAAGATTTCAAATATAATAAATTATTTTAGTATTATGATAAGTTTAAAAATATTACCGAGGAATGTATTGCATTTTAGTGATAACCAGGCAATTTATATTTCAATGCTGTCATTTGAATGAAGTTCATTTTTTTCGATGAAATTTTAAGATTTCAAATATAATAAATTAATGTAGTATTGTGATAATTTTAAAAATATTACCGAGGAATGTATCGCATTTTAGAGATGTTTAAACAAAATTGCACTGAAGTTGGAAAGTGCTTCAAAATCAATGCTTTATGCATAATTGATCTTTCTTGTTATTCTTACTCTTTGAGCAACAATTCACAGTGTGATACCTTTATTTATAACTACTACTTACCTTACTATTATATTACCTTACTACTACTTACCTTCCTATTATATTACTTTACTACTACTTACCTTACTATTATATTACTTTACTACTACTTACCTTATTATTCATAACTACTACTATATACTTCATGCGGCAGTTCAGCTTCTCAAAAGATTCATCAAAACACTTAGAACAAACTTCCTACTAATGCCATTTCATGTAGTTATTTTCTTTAACAAATTTCTTATTTTGTTTCAAACGTGACTAGTTTTTTAAAAAAATGTCCAACATTTCGCTCCATTTTAAATGAATCGCTTAGTTCATGAATGACTTAGTTCTTCTATGTTACTGTAATGTTTAATATGATTTCGGAATGAATCTTTAGGCGCTATCCTTCTAGACAAATGATTCTTTTTTTTTTCTTTTTTTACATTTCATATCTAAGCGGAATTTACTAGTTACGACATGATATTCGAAATGCAATTTCTGGCTTCTTTGAAAACGCATATATTCTCGTTTAATGGTACAGAATGGGCCATTCATAAAGATTACCGTTAGCTATAAAAATATCATGATTTATTGTGTGGAATAAAAGACACGTTTGAAAATGTAAAATTTTCCATTTAGGTTTATAATTTCGTCATAATATTTGATAAATTACATGGATGTAAGTTTCCACTCGATTTACTAACACAGTTATGGTCTAGCTTAACCAGGTTTACTTTTATCATAGTGAGTTTCACAATACAAAAGACAAAAATTGTACTTTTTTTCTAAGTTTCCATTCACAAATTCTTCATTTAACAGTTTTCAAAAAACTTGTAAAACATTTCATTGGGCAAAAGGGATTTAACGTCGAAGAATTAACAATAAACGTACCATGACCGGTCAAATGACCAGATGCAAAATTTTCTTGTGGTTATATGATAAAGATACATATTCTACCGTTTATCTACCATGACCGGTCATTTGAACGGGAGAAAAATTTATTACCTTATAAAGTTATCAGGTCAGAAAATGTGATGTACATGCATATTCCATATATTTTCATCAATTTCCTGCACATTTCTGCAAGGACTTTACTTCATTCCTAATCTTCATCCTGAAAAAATGTCAAAACATTTAAGACACACCAAGTTCTTAGAAAAGAAAATCTGATGTGGACAACACATGACTTCCTTATATAATGCAATGAATTTACTACTTTCACAATACAAAAATAGGTTTTTCTTATAGTAGATATTTATATTTTTTCCAAGATATTCAATTTTCGTCAATTAGTCTTCATTTTCATTGATTCAATGTCAATTTTATCCATTTGTCGAGATTTTCGTTAATTTGGCAACATTTTAAACCTTCGCCAAGTTGGCGACATTCCGCCAAATTCGGCGGCAACATCTCGCCAAACATTATGGACGGAGAAATAAGTTATTCTTATAGCAGATAATTAATTATTGGCTTTCAATTACAAAGTATTACTCAAAGTATATTTTCTTATGAATGGAACGAGCTAGATCCACGAGAATGATATCACCCAATATATCGCATGATATTACACATGAACAGTGAACATGTTTCTCAACAGTTAATATATATATTTTTTAATTTATGGAATTTTTTGATAAATTTATTTTTTAAATGTGCAATATCTCGAGAACGGTTCATGCTAGCGTTCTAAAGTTTATGTCAATCAGTTTCTAAGAAAAAATTACGTAAGTAATGGCTATTTGCGTAACTTTATTAATTGTTTTAATTCTTTGATGATTTTTTCAAAATTTCATTCAAATTTAGGGGGGTTCTGAACATTCGATTACGTTTAAAAACAATTGGCTTCCAGTATTTACGGATTGTGATTTTTGTACCAAATTTCATTCGAATCGTTCTATTTGTTTGGGAGATATCGTCTCCACAGACTCACTGACTCACACACACACACACATGCACACATGCTTTCACACACACACACACACACACACACACACACACACACAGACATCATCTCAAAAATGTTTGATTCGTGATCAGGGATGCTTGAAACGTGCTCTCCCGCCGAAAACTCGAATTCGAATTTTCGACCCCGTCACAATACTTTCCTTATACATTATGCATATAAGGAAAGTAATAAATAACATATGCGAAAAGTTTACGAAAATTGATAAAGGTGAACTTTCTAAAAGTGAAGATATATTATTTTAAAATGATAATGATCTATTAGACACTGAGTGTGAGTCTACAGATACTGACGATGAAGAGGAAAATATTGTGAATATAATACCTAGAGGACGAAAAAGAATGAGATTGCTCTCAAGTTCTGAAGATGAGAATGAAAAAATGAGCAGTGTATTTCGATTGATAACACTGTTTGGGAAGAAATGCAAATATGTGCTGCACCTCGGAGAGCTGCACTTCATAACATTTTCAGGGAATAATCAGGTCCAACAGGATATGCAAAACTTAATACTATAAAGGGTAAAGTTAAGACTGCATTTTCGTTGGTAATTGACTCCCGTATTATGAAACATATAAAAACATGCACAATAGATGAAAGAAATCGAGTTTTAGGAACCGTATGGAGTCTATTACCTTAAAGTTACTCTGTTTAAATTTTCCTTAGTAAAATTAATATTACCTTCATTCATTCAGAAAAAAATAAAGTTTTTATTCAAAAACTGGTCATTTGACCGATTACAGTACAAATAGGTATATATTGAGTGTCGGTACGTTTAGTGTTAAATGAGTTTGGATTATTTGTGTAAGTAATATATTCTCCAGTGACCGTCACCTCTTGGGCCACGTGAGGATAATTGATTTTGTGTAGCCAGCCAACAAACTGTTGAGAAACTTTCTCTGTTGTATAAAAGTACCCTAATATTATTTCATAACTATATCTCTATATTAAAAAAAAAGAAAGATCAATCATGCATAAAGCATTGATTCTAAAACACTTTCCAACTGAAATGCAATTTTATTAAAGCATCTCTAAACGCGATACATTCAGCAGTGATATTTTTAAAAATATCATAGTACTACAGTAATTTATTATATTTAAAAACTTCATCGAAAACTAATGAACTTTATTTAAATGACGTCATCGAAATGTAAATCGCCTGGTTCTCTATATAAAGGCAGTGAATATTTCATTCATAATTTTTTTTCCATTCTTTTTATTCAGCGGCGATATTTTTATAATTATCACAATACTGTAATAAATAATTTATTTTACTTAAGAACTTCAAACCATGGAGGTAAAAAGTACTTTCTAACTCCAAGCTTACAACTTCATCGAAAAAGGCAATACTATAGAATCGTCTGCTTCTCTATGTGAAATCAATGAATGTTTCATTCAAATCAACTATATCGCAGATTTCATAGTTAAATAATTTTGCGTTAAAGAAATTCAACAATTATTATACAACTCATCTTACAGATTAATATGTTTACATTCTCCATACGTAAAAATTGGACTTCGTTGTAGAAATAATCAAAGTTAGATAATCATTTAAACTCAAAAATATTGGAATTGCGTTGGCGCAGTATATAGATGCACAGAAAAAAATGAAAAATAAAGCGGTTTTAGGACCGGATGCAACACTAAATATAAATTAAAAAGAACTATAAAAATCACGATTTTGACACAAGATGGATGGCATATTTTATTTTTTAAAGGATCACCTGATAATCTTCATATAATATGGGTGCAATTATTATTTTAATTTTTATTTAAAAAAATACCGAATATATTTTTCTGAAATTCTTTTTATATATTTTATGGGATAATTTGAATATTTCTTAAAACTTTCGAAGCAATTTGTGAATTTTAAATTCGCTTAAAAAATGTTTGAAAAATTAGGTCCCATAGGGTTCACTGTATTTCATTTTTTCAACCCGGGTCCAATCCAAAAATAATTGGGTGATTTTATTCATTTACATTCCCATATGTCCCACAGACCATCTGACCAATATACTAAAATTTCATTTTGATAAAGTCATTTTTATGGCAATTATCGTGCGAACGGACAGGCAGAGAGACAGCCAGACAAACAGAATGAACAAAGTCATAAACACATTTCAACTATGTTGTAAAGTGTTAAAAACAGGTATGGCCGTCGCTAACTAAATTCTTTTAAAATAGGGAAATTTTCTGTCAAGGCTAACGCCAGGACTATGCCATCAAATAATATGCAACTTTGCATGATGATCTAGAATATATTGCAATGCGTCACCTCCTAGTTCTGTAACAATCGCATAAAAATTAATTTTTTATACAATTGTGAAGTGAAAAAATGTTTTACACTACTTTTTTATGAAGATTCTATTTCCTGTTATTTAAAAACAAAATCTAATCTTTCATTATAAAAACGCTGTTGCCATTTTAAAAAACTAGTATTTAAATTTGTGATTTAAATAATTAAAAATATATTAATTATTCAGAACTTCATTTAAATATTACTTTTTTTGAAATGGCAACAGCATTTTCAACAATAAATCGTAATTGACCATGACAATAACGCTTGCGAAACCCGCTGTTTATTGGTAAGGCTGCTAGGCAGGAGTAACGAAAAAACTTGCGAACAGGGGGTGGAGAGCAGGGAACACAAAAGCGGTCGTTTGCATCGACTGGATTGAAAAAGCATCCGAAACAAGCTCCAGTGGTTGGTGAGCATATTTCTTCCTTTCGACTCAGACCATCCGACCTATTCGAAGGCGTAAGGTATATGTTTTGTGCGGCCGGAGCAGTGCAATCCAATATTTTAATTTATTTTATTTATTTATTTAAAATATGCAATCTACAGGACAAAGTTCCAGTAAGGGCGTGCAAGATAAAATGCAATACTAAATATACAGATTAAAATATAATAAAATATATTAAAATGCAAACTATTGACAACAAAGGATTTTCGAAATCACTTTCAAATGAATAAATACATTAAAATAAAATCTGCTGTGGGCCACACATGACTTTCCTTATATAATACAATGAATTTACTAATTTTACAACTAAAAAAAAACGTTATTCTTATAGTAGATACTTATATTCTTTCCATGATATTGAATTTTCTTCAATTAAACGTCATTTTCATTGATTTAACGTCATTTTTATCCATTTGGCGAGATTTTTGTTAATTTGGCAACAATTAAAAATATTGCCAAGTTGGCGACATTCCGTCAAATTCGTCGCCAAAATTTTCGCCAAGCGTTATGAACGGAGAAATAAGTTATTCTTACAGCATATAAATGACTATTGGCGTTCAAATACAAAAATATTACTCAGAGTATCTTTTTTCATGAATGGAACGAGCTAGATCCACGAGAATGATGTCACCCAATTTATCGCATGGTATTACATATGAAAAGTGAACATGTTTCTCAATGGAAAATATATATTTTTTTATTTTATATGACTTTTTCATATTTTTTTTTAAAAATGTGCAATATCTCGAGAACGGTTCATGTTAGCGTTCTAAAATTTATGCCAATCGTTTTCTAATGAAAAATTACGTAAGAAATTTCTATTTGCGTAACTTTATTATCGGTTTTGATTTTTTGACGATTTTTTTAAAATTTCATTCGAAAATTTAGGGGGACTGAACATTCGATTGCGTATAAAAACAATAGGCTTCCAGTGTTTACGGATTGTGATTTTTGCACCAAATTTCGCTCGAATCGGTCCATTCGTTCGTCAGTTATCGTCTTTACAGACCCACTGACACACACACACACACACACACACACACACACACACACACACACACACACACACACACACACACACAGACAGACATCTCTCCAAAATTGTTTGATTCGTGATCAGGGATGCTTGAAACGTGCTCTCCCGTCGAAAACTCGAATTCCAATTTTCGACCCCGTCACAATACTTTCCTTATACATTATGTATATAAGGAGAGTAATAATATATTTACAACAAATGGTTTTTAAAATATATATCCGATGAATAAAAAACATCAAGATTATCGAAGAAGCTGTTGCATATTTTACAAAAATTATTAATCGCACAATAACAAATAATATTCGTACTAAAATTCCTTTCAGAAAATAAACCCATGCTCCTGGTAGAAGACTAGGGAACATAAAAGCCGACCCCACCCAAGACAGGGGAACAATCAATTCCGCCATTGAACAGATTCCTGAGGAATGAAAACAAGAAAGATCAATCATGCATAGAGCTTTGATTATGAAACACATTCCAACTTCAATGCAATTTTATATAAACATCTCTAAAATGCGATACATTCCTCGGTAATATTTTAAAACTTATCACAATACTACATTAATTTATTAAATTTGAAAACTTAAAACTCCATCAAAAAACTCCATCACTTCATTCAAATGACGGCATTGAAATATAAATTGCCTGGTTTAAACATCTCTAAAATGCGATACATTTCTCGGTAATATTTTTAAATTTATCATAATTCTACAATAATTTATTATATTTGAAAACTTCATCAAAAACAACTGAAATTTATTCATCGAAATATAAATCGCCTCTATATAAATGCAGCATTTCATTCATAAACATTTTTCCATTGCATTCATTCATCACAATGCTTTAATAAATTATTTATGTAAAAACTTAAAACCATGGAGGTATACGTAATTTAAATCTATGCTTAAAACTTCATCAAAAAATCGTCTGGGTTTTCTGTGTAAAATCAATGAATGTTTCATTCATATCAGCTATACTGCAGACTCCACGAGCAAAATAATTTTGCGTTACAGAAATGCAGCTATTCTTATACAACTCATTCTACATCTTTTGATGTTTACATTTTCCATAAGTGATAATTAGGCTTTGTAGAAATAATCAAAGTTTGATAATCATTTAAAATCACATATATTGTCATTGCGTTGTTTCAGCATGTAGATGCACAGAATTTAAGCAAAAATAAAGCGGTTTTAGGACGTATACAACAATAAATATGAATTAAAAAGAACTTTATAATTCACGATTTTGAAACAAGACGGATGCCATATTTTATTTTGAAGTGAGTTAAGTGAACTCTTCATATAATGGTCACATGATCTCTTCATATAAAGGGTGTAATTATTATTTTAATTTTTATTTAAAAAACTACTGCATATATATATTTTCATGAAATTTTTTATATATATTTTATGGGATAATTTGAATATTTCCTAAAATTTTCGAAGCAATTTCTGAATTTTAAATTCGCATAAAATATGTTTGAAAAATTAGGTCCGATATGGTTCAATGTATTTCATTTTTTCAACCCGAGTTCAATCCAAAACTAACTGGGTGATATTATTCATTTATATTCCCATAAGTTCCACAGACCGTCTGAACTATATACTAAAATTTCATTTTGATAAAGTCATTTTTACGGCAGTTATCGTGCTAACGTACAGACAGACAGACAGACAGACAGTGTGCACAAAGTCATAAACACTTTTCAACTATGTTGTAAAGTGTTAAAAAAGTGAAATCACTTCTGTTCTGTAAGCTTTTAACATTAAACATATCAAGCAGAAAAGTAGCACATAAGGTATAATAAAAAATACTAGTTTTTATCACTTTACAACATAGTTGAAACGTGTTTATGACTTTGTTTATTCTGTATGTCTGTCTGCAATTTAGCACGATAACTGCCGTAAAAATGACTTTTTGAAAATGAAATTTTAGTACGTTGTTCAGACGGTCCGTGGGACCTATGGGAAAATAAATTAATAATATCACCCAAATGGTTTTGGATTGAACCCGAGTTCAAGAAATGAAATACATTGAACCATATAGGACCTAATTTTTCGAACATTTTTTAAGCGGATTTAAAATTCACAAATTGCTTCGAAAGTTTTAGGCAATATTCAAATTATCCCATAAAATATATAAAAAAATTTCATCAAAATATATTCAGTAGCTTTTTAAATAAATATTAAAATAATAATTACACCATTTTAATGCGTAGCTGAGGTGTGCGATCGACACGTCATGAACTGCACCGTTAGCCGTGACTTGCATCAAGGAAGTGTACGATTGGCAGCTACTAAGCTAGCTGGTCGCCTAAGCCGGTAATTAAATAATATGAGGGAAATAATTTATCCTATATTTCATCAAAGCTACTGCAAGGCGCTAATCTAGATACAACTCTTTCACTTCAATCATCCTGTGTTTAACAGAGTCAACATAAAGACATACACGTTCTTGCAAATAACGGCTCAAAAGAACACTAATCCAGAAAGCTATATTTTACTTTCCCTGCAATATATGATAATGTATAGGAAAAGTAATGGAATCATGTTTTCGAAGGATCTACACTTTCGAGACCTCTAGAATACGAAAAAACTGTTTTTGGCGTGACGTCTGTTGTGGGTCTCTGTGTGTGTCTGTCTGTCTGTCTGTGCAATGTATGTATCTAATCTAACTCAAAAACTAATGGACCGAATTTCATAAAATTTGATAGATAAGTAGCTTGTGGGTTAAACTGATACTAATTAGATTTTGGTAGGATTCGGAAAAAAATAACTTGCCTTTTTTTGCGAAATGGCTCCAAAAAATCTTCAAAATTTAAAATAAAAAACTACGTATGCTCAAATATATCCATTAAATGCTTGTTTTATACGTAATTTTTAACGAAGTAAAATATACGACCAACCCCATTACACTAGGACTAGCCGTTCTCGAGATATTTTAGTTTTTTCGTCTTTTCTCTACACCACATTTGAAAATAAGTCCAGTAACCAAATGAGAACGAAAATTGAATTAAATGTGAATTAAATTTAATCAAAATAAAGAGAACATGAATATAAGTCTGCAAGGAAAGTCATGTGCTTCCCACATCAGATTTTTTACTTTCCCTGCAATACATGGCAAAGTATAGAGAAAGTATTGGAATCATGCCGAAAATCGCAACTCGAGTTTTTGACGAATCTACATGTTTTGGGATCTCTAGAATACGAAAAAAGTATTTTTACCGTGACGTCTGTGTGTGTGTGTGTCTGTCTGTCTGTCTGTGTGTCTGTCTATGTGTCTGTCTGTGTGTCTGTCTATCTGTGCAATGTATGTATCCACTTTAACTTAAAAACAAATGGACCGAATTTCCTAAAATTTGATAAGTAAGTCACTTGTGTATGACCCTGGTGATGATTAGATTTTGGTACGATTCAAGAAAAAAGAAACCGCCTTTTTTACGAAATGGTCCTCAAACATTACCTGTATCCACTCTAGCTGAAACCACTTTAGGAGCACAATCCGCTTGTGGATTACCCAGATGCTGAATAGATTTTGGTACTATATGGAAAAAATTAACTTGCTTTTTTTTGCGAAATGGCCAGCAAAAATTGTCAAAATATGAAATGAAAGACTACGTATGTTCAGATGTATCCTATAAATGCTTATTTTACATGTAACTTTTGAGGATGAAAAGAATAAAGATGATCCATTACTCTACGACTAGCCGTTCTCGAGACATTTTAGGTTTTCTACATTTTCACTACGCCGGTTTGGAGAATAAGTCCAGTTACCAAATGAAAACGAAAGCTGAAGTAAAAGTGCAAAATTAGTGTCATTTCAATTAATTAAGCATGTTATTTAGTGCAATTAAACTCCATGTAATTAATCATTAATGAAAGAAAGAGATTAATGAAAGAAGAGAAGAATCTGAGTCTACAGGGAAAGTCATGTGATGCTCACATCAGATTTTTACTTTCATTATATACATAATATATAAGGAAAGTATTGTGACGGGGTCGAAAATTCGAATTCGAGTTTTCGACGGGAGAGCACGTTTCAAGCATCCCTGATCACGAATCAACATTTTTGAAGTGATGTCTGTGTGTGTGTGTGTGTGTGTGTGTGTCAGTGAGTCTGTGGAGACGATAACTGACGAACGAATTGACCGATTCGAATCAAATTTGGTACAAAAATCACAATCCGTAAACACTGGAAGCCTATTGTTTTTATACGTAATCGAATGTTCAGAACCCCCCTAAATTTTCGAATGAAATTTTGAAAAAATCGTCAAAAAATCAAAACCGCTAATAAAGTTACGCAAATAGACATTTCTTATGTAATTTTTCATTAAAAAACGATTGGCATAAATTTTAGATCGCTAACATGAACCGTTCTCGAGATATTGTACATTTTTCAAAAAAATTATGAAAAAGTCACATAAAAAAAAAAAATTCCTATTGAGAAACATGTTCACTTTTCATATGTAATACCATGCGATAAATTGAGTGACATCATTCTCGTGGATCTAGCTCGTTCCATTCATGAAAAAATATACTTTGAATAATACTTTTGTATTTGAACGCCAATAGTCATTTATCTGCTGTAAGAATAACTTTTTTCTTAGTGCATAACGCTTGGCGAGATTTTGGCGACGAATTTGGCGGAATGTCTTTTTGAAATGTTGCCAAATTATTGAAAATCTCGCCAAATGGATAAAAATGATGCTAAATCAATGAAAATGACGACTAATTGTCGAAAATTCAATATCTTGGAAAGAATATTAGTATCTACTATAAGAAAAACCTATTTTTTTACTGTAAAAGTAGTAAATTCATTACATTATATAAGGAAAGTCATGTGTTGCCCACATCAGATTTTTAAATATTGGTTTTAGAGAAAAAATGGTTACAAAGCTTAAATCTTTTGAACTTTTTGTCTCAAACGCATGGAATAATTTGGCAAAATCTTAAGTTGAAAAAGGGTTGGAAGAGGGAATGCGTTTGTTTATTATTCTTTAAATTGTTAGATCTAAATAACCTTTCAATGATTATTTCCCTCAATTTTCATTATAATATATGTTATTTATTCTAACGATCCTAACTGGTTCGGATATTAGACGAATCACAGGCCTAATCAGCATTTTATGCCTTCCTACTTTTAGAGTAGGATAAGTTTCGGAATGGAAGAGAGTTCCAGTGTGAGTCGGGTCGGGTCGTGGTTCAAGAGAGTTGGCTTAGATCGAGTCCTGGGTTCTTGGCTGGCGTGAGTTCGTTCTGGTCGTCTGCTGATCGTGGCTTTGAGTATATGGTCGTGAAAGATGCCAATGGAAAGCATAATAGCTTTAGGATCATATCCATTTAAGAGTCAGCACCAAGCTAGTTAAATGTAGTACTATAGATATAGTGTAAATTAGTCTGGACGTGTACAATAATATATATTGTCTAGATCTGCCATTGCTTTAAACAGCCAGATGCTAATTATGTGAAGTTCCTAATAAATATGAGTTTGATTCAGGCCATTGCAGTCCTGTGTTATTGCCCTTGAACCGAAAAGTCGAAATCTAAAACTTTGAGCTAAGTCACTATTGAACTATTAACATATCCAAATAAAAAGTATCTTGCATACATAATAGTTTAAGGGAGTAAGAAGATATATGTTCAGGTCGTCCTTTACAACATCTCTGCTCTTTCATTTTACTTTAATGAGGAGCATGGTGGCCGGAAAGTTGTTTTATTTAATCGCAAAACTGCTTTATTTGATCGACCTCTGACGAGGAGCTATTTTCAGGTCTAGAAAGCGCTCAATTTCAATTGACGTGGTATTAATTCAATGCTAAAATCATTGCATCTTGTTCACAATTATTTGCATTGTGAAGAAATTAAAGTCACTGCATTATGTAGTGAAAGTCATGTGCTACCCACATTCTATTATTTTCCCTGCAGTATATAGTAATGTATAGGGAAAGTATTAGGATTATGCCGAAAATCACAACTCAAGTTTTCAAAGGATCTACACGTTTTGGGACCTCTAGAATACGAAAAAAAATGTATATCTATATGTGTGTGTGTGCTTCTGTCTGTCTGTGTGTGTGTGATTCTGTCTCTGTGTGTGTGTGTGTGTGTGTGTGTGTGCGTGTGTGCGTGTGTGTCTGTGCAATGTATGTATACACTCTAACTCAAAATCTAATGGACCAAATTTCATAAAATTTGGTAAGTCATTTGTATCTGACCCTGGGGCTGATTAATTTTTAGTATGATTCGGGATAATGGAATCCGCCTTTATTTGAAAAATGGCCTGAAAAATTACCTCTATCCACTCTAGCTGAAAAATTAATAGATCAAATTTTACAAAATTTAGTAGATAAGTCATTTTTGAGTTACCCTGATGCTGATTAGAGTTTGGTACGATTTGGAAAAAAATGACCTGCATTTTTTGCGAAATGGCCCGCAAAACTCATCAAAATGTAAAATGAAAAATTACGTATGCTCAAATATATCAATTAAATGCTTGTTTTACACATAATTTTTAACGATGAAAAGAATAAGATGAACTCCATTACACTAGAACTAGCCAGAGCGCGGTAGCCCATTGGTTAGCGCGCTGGAGTTGCACTCGGTAGGCCCGGGTTCGATTCCAGCCACTGCCAAAACTGCGGCCGTGTTCATGCGGAGTACGATCACGTTAAACATGTGGGTCCGAAAGTCCTTCCGAGAGGTTGGTGGTAGGGGAAGGAGGGTACGGTCCCTGTGGATGCCTCCCCCACTGGGTTCCGGTCTAAATTGGGTGGCACTTCCCGACCGTCCAAACAGTTACCTTACACCTTTCTGGTAGGTCGGACGGTCTGGGTTTCAACAACAACACTAGAACTAGCCGTTCTTGATATATTTTAGCTTTTTCGCATTTTCGCTACGCCACCTTTAAAAATAAGTCCAGTTTCCAAATGAGAACGAAAATCGAATTAAAAGTGCAAATTCAGTATAATTTTAAATAATTATGGTGTTATTTTGTGAAATAAAACTCAATGTAATAAATTATTGAATAAATAAAGAGCATGTGAATATGAGTCTGCAGGGAAAGTCATGTGCTGCCCACATCAGATTTTTTGTTGTTGTTGTAGGAAAAACTCCTTCATGTTTAATCACATTCTTCATAAGCAAGTCAATTAATTCTTAGTTCAAAGTTAAAACGTAAAAAAAATATATATGACTTTTTTATGTCGAGCAGTAGTGGCATCTGCTTTATGGAAAATGAAGATAATTAAATAGATTCTGTGGTATTTTTTCCCGAACGATAAATTAAGCTTTCCAGTCAAGTTTTGAGCAGTTCCTAGAAGTGTTCAGTGTCCTGGAAAATCAAACGTTTTAATTTGATCTTAACTCTACGGGCTAATACGAAAGAAAGTCTGTTTTTGTTTTTATTATGCAGAATTATGTCCATTAAAATTGTTGTTTTAAAAGGCGTTTGTTTCTATTTTCTTAATACCAATCATCAACAGCAAAAATTTACGGCGTTATAATTGAAATACTGTACCACATTTTATTCGATTTGCTGAATTTATTCTAGAGACTTAAAACTACATATGAAAAAAATGTCGGAAGTGGTTCGAGCCCAGTGGTGCCGAAATGGTTTTGGAATAATATATAGTAAAATAAAACGTTGATAGAATTCGAATTATTTATCCTTATAGGGTTTCCAGTAGCGAAGCTCATTTTGACTCTTAATTCCTTATTTGAATTGAACTTTCTGGAAAGTTTTTCAATTGTTTTTCTCAGCCAAAATCCATTATTAAGGATATTTGTTCTTTCTTCTCTTCTGTTTGGAAATCTCTGGTTTATTTTTTCGATTCCATTTGCTTCCTTCTATTTTTCAGCGAAGTTCATCCTTTTTCTGAATTGTATTACGTTGTTTTTATTCTCGAACTCTTTTAGCCCCCAAAAACAATGTTTTGTTCCACTCATTTTTCGTTTTTAGTTTACAATCTGCTTTTTTTTTCAGCTGGTTTGGACATTTCAATGAAATTGGGCCGTTATGAACAACTGAACAAATGATTTGAATCATCACGTTTACTTTTCTCCGCTTATTCATTTTACTTTTACCGCTTATTCATTGTGTCCCATCTCTTGTCCCTTCGTCCTGGGTTCTTTTAACTCTTTTTTCCTCCTCTCACCTTTGGCAACAGCCTTTCTCTGTTTCAGTCACTTTTGCTATTCGTACATCAGTCGAAAATCTTTATATCGTGTGACGGTTGCGCTTCTTGTGTATCCTGACAAAAAAATCTACCTTCGACACCGTTCGATACTATTAATTTTGTGCAGCATGCTACATTTTACAGAGATATTTTTGTTGTACTACTCTCATACTTTTTTGTTCATAGCTATCTAAAATACGATATAGAATCATATTTTCAAACCAGTTCAAAATGTTAAAAATAGAAATTATAATCTCTATATTTGAAAAAGCAAAAACCCGATCTAAAATCCAATTATAGATCTGTTTAGAGATTTTAAAGAAGTACACATTACTCGCTTACTATTTATAACAAGCAATTTTAGTTTTCAAAATATAAGCATTACAATCTTCAAAATCAGAAAATGTACAATTTTCTTCAACTTCACAGGACGATAGATCGAAAACAATAAAAATTTTGTAAAAATAGCATATTGATCTAGAAGCTACATTTTCTACTGAACATTTTTGCCGCTTAATGTTTATATCTTACTTTTATAGAGTAGAATATATTTTGTGTTAAATTAAACAAGTTAAAACAAAAACTCTTTGGTATATTTGTTTTCGATAACAAATTACTCAAAACATTAAAAAATTGAAATTATATTTCCATATTCATAAATGGTACTCTGTTTCTGACAAAATAAGTATAAATTGTTTACATTTTTTTCAATTTGAGTCGGAGATATATGCGTCCAAAGTATTTACATTTTTCATAATACTCCGATTTCAACCGGACGTCCCAACCATAGGCATTATTTCTCTGTATTAAAAACAACTAGGTACAGCCGCCGCCGCTGACCAAATCCTTTGAAAATAGAGAAATTTTCTGTCAAGGCTAGAGCCAGAAAATATTGCAACCCTCGGATTCCATCCCCTCCCTCCGCCCTCCTTGATCTTGATAATATATTTAATGTTAAAATAAAAATATCCCCCTATCACTCGAAAACGCCACTGCCAGGCCGCTACCAGACGTACAGACATTCTTTCTTTCTTCGACCCAGACCGTCCGACCTACCAGAAAGGTGTAAGGTATCTGTTTGGACGACCGGGAAGTGCCACCCAATTTAGACCGGAACCCAGTGGGGGGAGGCATCCACAGGGACCGTACCCTCCTTCCCCTACCACCAACCTCTCGGAAGGACTTACGGACCCACATGTTCAACGTGATCGTACTCCGCGTGAACACGGCGGCAGTTTGGACAGTGGCTGGAATCGAACCCGGGCCTACCGAGTGCAACTCCAGCGCGCTAACCACAGGGCTACCGCGCCCCACAGACATTCTTTGGAAAACTGTAGTTTCCCGCGCAGATGTGTGAAGTGTACCGGTATACATCTTACCAGGGGTTGTAAGCTGCCAAGGGAATCTCTGGCGGTATGCTACGATTGCCCGGTGGCGCATCCTGATAATTTCAGACTATGCCCGGCGAAACCCCAAAACCCACTCCGCAAACCTCAAAATAAAAAAAACGAAACTAAACCCCAAAATAAATCTGAAACTAGCACCGATTCTCCTCCTCTCTCTTCCCCAGAGTAGAACTTTTAATGACTCCCATGTGAGTGAGGAAACTTCCTATGCTAATATGTTCAAAGGCAAATTTCCTGATACTGCGCAGGCGCGACCCCCCCCCACACACACACACACCACCACCACACACACACCACAAACACATCCTACTGACATTGGTTCTGGCCCTTCAGACTTAGACCAGGTATTGAAGATTTTCAGTGATCTTTTTAAGATCTTTATCTTTCAAAACTCTCTGGATTTGTGAATTTTCTGAAAGAACGATTTCCCTATGCTACTGATGCATGGGGCAAGGTCCTCCCACCCCACCCATTTGATATTCCTTTTGTGTATAGGACTTTCTTTATTTCTATGGTCTTAGATTCCACTCTTTTTCTTGTCTGTGCTCGGATTACAGATTTTACTTTTCTTTTTTTCACACTTTTTTTTTCTCATCCATGAACAATTCGGATTAAGAAGGAAGCATTCCACGCAACATCAGTTGTTGCTGGTTGTAAAACTAATCCATGACTTTCGCTCGCTCAGTCAACAGACTGAACATGTCTTTTTGGACATCCAGAAAGCTTCCGATAAAGTCTACCTACCTGAATTATTTTTTTTAATTGATGGCATACTCCCTCCCCCCTCAATTAATTAAAATGTTTCACTCTTACCTCTCGAACCGAAAATTTTCGGTTCGTGTTTCTAACTCTTTATTTAGTCCGAGAAACATTCTAAGTGGAGTTCTCCAAGGTTCCCTTATGGGGGCCCAAACTTTTCGACTTATACCTCAACGACATTCTGAAGAATCCTCGAATCCATACTTGCCTATATGCGGACGACACAGCCCTGGTTATCCAGCACACACACACACATGTCGTTCTCGGTATTTTGCAAAAATATCTTGATTCCCACTCCACCTGGCTCACTAATTGGTGTATTAAAGTGAACAATTCTAAGTGTGACGTCGTACTTTTCTCCGGTGCGAGAACCGCCCCTCCCCCCCCCCACACACACACACACATATACACACTAATCTTAAGCCCAATAATCAGCCCCTACTCTGACAAACTAATATATCCCATGGAGTGTACTTAAATTCCAAATTAACTTGGAGCCTTCATATCTCAGAAACTTGTCGGAAAGGCTGCATTTTTCCTCCTTAAACCCTTTGAACAAATAGCTCTGTGTGAGTAAGCTTAGAATTTAAAATATCTATTTTCATTTTACTACAAAAATACTGTTGCCATTCGAAAGTAAACAAGTTCAGTTTTGGAAATATTTTCTCATGGGGGAAAGGGTGAAAGAGGAGGATTTTACACAAGAAAGCTTGATTGAATAAGAGTAGATCTACAAGGAAATCAAATTCAAAAGAGCATTGAAGAGAAAATAATCCCATCTATTGAAAAAATTGAAACATGATCAGAATGTAGAGAATTTTCAGCAGTAAGCAAATAGGATTATTTCAAACATACGTCTTATATTCTTAAGAAACGAAATTGTAGAAACTTCCATCTTTGTAAGTGGTTTTCAAAGAAGAAGCTGATGTTTAAGCATGAAAATATTACCTGGATTTTCTCATATTTTCACATTACATATTGTTTGAATCCACTTGTGATATAACCAGTATTATAATAAAAAAATATTATTTTAATTTATTTTTAATCTTCTTATGTTATCAACAGGTCAAGGCATTTATCGGATTTGTTTCAATACATGTAGATGAATGTTATGAACAGTGACGAAACGTGATGAAATATTTTGTGAGGACATAAAACCAAAGAAAATTAGTAAATAAAAAGTTTCATTCTGTATATTTTGACAAGGTCACGAATAAAAAAATCTGATGTGGGCAACACATGACTTTCCTTATATAATGCAATGAATTTACTACTTTCACAATAAAAAAAATAGATTTTCTTATAGTAGATACTTATATTCTTTCCAAGATATTGAATTTTCGACAATTAGTCGTCATTTTCATTGATTTAGCGTCATTTTAATCCATTTGGCGAGATTTTCGTTAATTTGACAGCATTTCAAAAAATCGCCAAGTTGGCGACATTCCGCCAAATTCGTCGCCAAAATCTCGCCAAGCTTTGCTGATGGAGAAATAAGTTATCCTTATAGCAGATAAATGACTATTGGCGTTCAAATAAAAAAGTATTACTTGAAGTATCTTTTCTAATGAATGGAACGAGCTAGATCCACGAGAATGATGTCATCAAATTTATCGCATGGTATTACATATGAAAAGTGAACATGTTTCTCAATAGGAAATATATTTTTTTTTATTTTATATGACTTTTTGATAATTTTTTTGAAAAGTGTGAAATATCTCGAGAATGGTTCATGGTAGCGTTCTAAAATTTATGTTAATCGTTTTCTAATGAAAAATTACATAAGAAATGTCTATTTGCGTAACTTTATTAAGGGTTTAGATTTTTTGACGATTTTTTTAAAATTTCACTCGAAAATTTAGGGGGGTTCTGAACATTCGATTACGTTTAAAAACAATAGGCTTCCAGTGTTTACGGATTGTGATTTTTGTACCAAATTTCGTTCGAACCGGTCCATTCGTTCGTCAGTTATTGTCTTCACAGACTCACTGACACACACACACAGATATCACTTCAAAAATGTTTTATTCGTGATCAGGGATTCTGGAAACGTGCTCTCACGTCGAAAGCTCGAATTCGAATTTTCGACCCCGTCACAATACTTTCCTTATACATTATGTATATAAGGAAAGTAATAAAATAGAATAACTGAATTATAATGCAAATAAATAAATGACATTTGCAACTTTGTTATTACAGTGCCTGATTTTGCTTTCATCTGTGGAACCCATTCAAAATCATATTTTTTTTTATATTTCAAAACATTAATGGGTTGTAAAATTTTATACATCAAATATGCGGTTATAAAGAAACATATTTTTTTAATGCAATGTAGCCTGAATTTTTGGAGCGTGCTGAATATAATTTGTAAAAATAGGCGTGCATTCAACAACAGCTGATAAAATCAACAAACCATGGAGTTAGAAAGAACTCCTCGGTAGGAAACGCTTGAAAATGCCATAATGCTTTGAGAGTTATATCTAGGTGTCGCTAGTGTTTGTAAAGTAGCTGCTGTTATTAGTTGACACAACATAAAGGCGTAGTATTTAGTATATGTATTTTTAATTATTTTTAAATTAAGGGTTCCTTAATTATGAGTATAATTAACCAGTATTTTTTCATAGTTGCACGATAGAATACAGAATATAGGGAGATAAAAATAAATTGAAAGATAAAATAATTTTTAATACGTAGAAATATTCTTTACTAGCCGCAGTTCTCTACCCTTGAAAATTCTGACCGTGGCAAACTCGCGTATGAACCTTAGAAGCTCTAATTCAATCTTTACATATACGTCTACGGCTAACTGGTGAAATAGTGCCTTATACCTTAAAATGATATTAAAGCTTGATGCTCGGTACATCATCCTGAACGCATAAAAATTTATTGCCGAAATCTTCTTTGAAGTAACAATGCCAGTTGTGGGATTCGGTTCTCTCCTTTCAAAGTGGTGCCCAACCTCACCTTGCCAAAATATTAGCGGATACTGAAGTGCGTCATAGTATCTATGCGTTTCTGCATTCTTTTGAATTTCATCACTCCTCAAATGAAGTTTGATGTCTCTGCGGCCGTGTTCATCACCAGCAAGAATAACCGCCACTTCTGATGTTGTCGGTGCGTTAAATCTTCCTTCATATTCACCGGAAGGTGTTTTATCTGCCCGAATAACAACCTTAAATTCGGGAGTCATTTTCTCCTTAGCACACTTAAAACTATTTACATAACTGTTGTGCTCACGAAGCATGCCCTGTAACTCTGCTACTATATTTGGTTTGGCCTGCATCACATTCCAGCAACATTGTTCAACCTGTTTTTGCTTGTCATCTACAAAATAAACCTGAAGAAATTTCGGCTCGTCATTTGTTTGGGGTTGCAGACTCCCTATTCTGTGGTACACTTGACCCTGCACTTTAAATGTAGGCATATATCCATCTTCTCTAATCAGCTGAGTGCAACCGAATGACATCATTTGAAAACATGAATTACATCGTCTTATGTTTTCCTGGAAATGCCTTGCATCAGGCGAGTTGGACGTAAGCAATGTCGAAAGAGGTTCCGGAGGATCTCGAAGTGAAGGCAGGCGAATTTTCCCATTGCTGCAACACATACAAGATGTTTCCCCTTTCCATTTAAGTGCGTGGTATAAGTTGCATTCGACTGTCATTCTACCTACTTTAATCATTTGTTCAGATGCATAATCGATAGTAAAAATATAACTGAATGCAGCATTTTCTTCTTCCGACCAAACTTGATTTCAAACTGCAGCTCTTCTCTGTGCATCAGCGACCTGTCTTTCTTCCCGCTGTTCCTTACTTTCATTGTCCCTAACTGCAGCTCTTCTCTGTGCATCAGCGACCTGTCTTTCTTCTCGCTGCTCCTGGGTTTCATTTTCCCTAACTGCAGTCATTCTCTCCGCGTTAACCACCTGTCTTTCTTCCCGCAGTTCCTGACTTTCATTGTCCCTAACTGCAGCTCCCCGGGGCGGCGCCACCTTTGATGTGGTGTACGGATCTTAGCTCTGTAGCTCTGGTCCTCCAACCTGGGGGCATAATAATCGGGTTACTTGGTAGTCGATGAACTGTCGAACTAATGAGACTATCAGACTCCGACTCTTCCAGGTGGCCATGACCACTGAACTGTGCCTATTCATGGCCTGAGTCAAGGTCCGGTCGGTGGCTGGGGTCGGGCTTGGCGGGTATTCTTCGAACCCAGCCCGGTGAATGATTCCGTCGAGAACGTGGCCCCCGGCTAAGGCTTTGCTGGATAAAAGATGAGAAACCTGCACGCGGCTCTCCTTAATATCGGCTCAAGCCCCCATGGCAGCCGGAGAGAAGTCCGTATAATCCTATCCCTAACTGCAGCTCTTCTCTGTGCATCCTCTACCTGTCTTTCTTACCGCTGTTCCTGAGTTTCATTTTCCCTAACTGCAGTCATTCTCTTCGCGTTAACCACCTGTTTTTCTTTCCGCTGTTCCTGAGTTTCATTTCCCCTAACTGCAGCCTTTCTCTGTGCATCAGCGAGGCGTCTATTTTGACGCTGTTCCTCACTTTCGGAGGCTTGAGCAGCGGCATACCTTTCGCGGTTTCTTCTTCGGCTTCTTCTGCTACTGAAGCAGACTTTTTTTGGAGGCATTTTTATTTTCAATAAAAACACGAAACACAATTATAAACACCCATAATACCAATAGGCCTCTGTTAAAATAAACTCTAAACTGAATAGAATGTTTACAAATTAAACAAAAATCTAAATACAATTCCAGAATAGAAGTCGAAAATAGCCCCTGTTTAAATGAGAACAATACACTATAAACACAATAAATGAAATACACTATAAACACGTAAATAAACTTAATACGTGATGTTATAAAAAGAGAAAGAGAAGTTTATGTTCTTTAAAGAACAATAATGAAGTAAAGTATCTTGAGACGAATAAGCTCCTTCAATCAAAATCCAACTGCTAACACAACAAAGTGAAAGGTTTGGGTTGAGCTGTAAGAAAAAATGACGTCTTTAAAAAATTAATAAATGCATTTCAAGCAAATTGAAATTTAAAATGAAAAGTAATTTATTTCGAAAATAATTTTTTATTCCGATAAAATGGATGAATAATTTATTCCAATAAAATGGATGGTTTGTTTTAGTTTAATGACGTTTACACTATTAATTAAATTTTAAGATGAAAAATAATGTATTCTAAAAACAAAAACATTCATTATTTAAGTTTGTATATATTAAAAGCTTTTTTTGTTTTTAATAAAAACACGAAACAAAATTATAAACACCCATAATACCAATAGTCCACTGTTAAAATAAACTCTAAACTGAATAGAATGTTTACAAATTAAACAAAAATCTAAATGCAATTCTAGAATAGAAGTCGAAAACCTGTTAAGTCAAAACAATATATAGCCCCTGTTTAAATCAGAACAATTTTAAAACAATATAAATAAAATACACTATAAACGTGTAAATACACTTAATACGTAATGTTATAAAAAGAGAAATAGAAGTTTATGTTCTTAAAAGAACAATAATGAAGTAAAATAAATTCTTATCTTGATACGGATAAACCGCTCCAAAGAAACTGGTAACACAACAAAGTGAAAGGTTTGGGTTGAGTTGTAAGAAAAAATGACGTTTTTAAAAAATAAATAAATGCATTTCAAGCAAATTGAAATTTAAAATGAAAAGTAATTTATTTCGAAAATAATTATTTATTCCAATAAAATGGATGAATAATTTTTTCAAATGAAATTGATGGTTTGTTTTAGTTTAATGACGTACATTCATTATTTGGCAAGCACAAATATCGAATGTACCATTTGATTTCGCTATGCGTATCTGACGCAACCTTGTCAGAACCGTGAAGTCAGAACCTCGCCCACCTCCCCTCCACCATAGAAATACCGTGCGTCTGCGCGCATGTGGGTGAAACATCGATCCCTTCTTTTGCGGTTTGGCCGAGGAATTTAAAATCATTACTTCCTTAAAATCCGTATCGTGCGGCTATTTTTTCCTACTTCTTGACTAGATTAGGCTTGTAAGAAAACCTGATCTTTGAGCTTTCTAAAAATGTAAATTATTAGTCGAAATTGTCGGTACTTTTCCCGACGCGAGGATTTAAAAACGAAAGTTCGTTTTTTTGAGCCGAAAGTGACTTTTGTTTTAAAATCTTTAAAAATATTAGAATTTGTCCCTGAGATTTGAAATTGATATATTTTTACTCGCAATTGTCTGCTCTTTGTTTCTGCTGATTTGTTTTTTTTCTACAACGTCTGTATGGTGGAGAAAAAATGGGAAAAAACGGTCGAAATCGCATAAAACATTAAATAACAAAAAAAAGGTAATTCAAATTTTATAAATCGGTTTTCACGTGTCACCTCTCCCCCCCCCCCCCCCGGGTTTCCGATTGCCAAATTTCATAGCTCTGTGACTCGCGGTCGCTGAGTCTATAGTGTATAAGACACACAGACAGACAGACATTGCCTTTTACTATATAGATTGTTTCAATTCTTTTTTATATTATTCTGATAATTTATTTTTACAATATTGACAGTTAAAATAAATATTTTTGCCCTTTCGTCATAGAAATGCATACAATGCAGAGCTACTTATGATATTTAAATAATAAATGAATGACAAATCATTAGATTTTAAACGTCATTTTATTAAAACATCCATTAGACGTACATATAATTTAAAAGCCGGAGTACTTTCGGCTATATCATCATACCCTTCCTCAGTGACGTTAAACATTTTTTTTTCAAATGGCCAGGCACTTCGACCTTCGCCTTTATTACAGCGGCCAGAGTGTGAACCATTTAGCCGTCCATTGACGTTGCCCCAGGCGCACCAGAGGGGGCGGATCACATTGCGCCCATAACACAAACATCCATGCCTTACGTGGGGCTCGAACCCACAACGTGGCGGTCGAGCGGTTGCTACGAAAACGCTTGGTGACGTTAAATATAAAATCATGCCAACATGCTTAAATACTATCCACTGCCGGCAAGTTGAATTTGCATATTACAAAATTGGCATCACTACTAAACATGTTTAATATATCCACACAAAATCTCCAGAAACAGATTTAAAAATTAAAAAATTATAAATAGTAAAAAGACATAAAGTCATAATCCAGTTAAAGCACAAATATACACAAGTAAAGAATTTTAAATATACTTTATATTTTAGAGGAAACTTTGTAAAGGGTTGACTCGCATTGACTACTTATCTTACCTCAGCGCCACTATGTCAACAAACATTAAAGTAAACAATAATTTTATTGAGCATTTAGTGGTGTGAATACAGATTTTATTTGATATTGTGCGAATAAAATACATAATATTGTGTGAAAATTTGTACAATTTATCATTTCCTTCAAGAACAAGCAAACACACCCAGAAATCTGATATAAATACATATTTAGTTTACCACGTATTTCAGTTTGTACCGTACGACAAATAAGTATATTCTCATTCCGTACATAATATAACATAGGTGAGTACTTAGCTTTCATTCAAGAAATATAATTTTTCTTGTAATCCTGTGAACATTCCAATAGCCAAGTTATATTTGCGTGAAATTTAAGTTATTTAAAATAATTTTACATGTTGATATCCAAAGTACCAAATGTACTTTCAATGTTAAAAGCAATATGTCGTGGACAGTGGTTGGAAAAACTACACTTTATTATTATAGTGATCTACGACTACAACTACAACTACATTATAACAAATGTAATTAACTACAACTACAACTACTATTTTTAAAAAGTAGTAACTACAAACTACTTTTAAAATGTACTCACTACATAACTATTTTTATAAGACGAATTTTGCCACAGCTTCATTTTTCACAAAAAGTTGAGGATATAGGTATACTGTAGTCATTTAACATACTTATTCTAAATAATTAAAATTTACTAAATCCCAAATTTACTGATCAACTTAACAATTTTTACACTTTTACCAACTTTTGAAAAAAACAGTAAAATAAAATAAAAGTATAAACTTTAAAATCAAATACAACCAAAAATAAGTCCTTTGATAAAATCTCCTTTCCTGGATGTACAAAAATGACAAGGCCAAAGCGCTTTCTGGCATCATAATGTCCTTCATCAGTGGTTTCCTTCCTAACCCTGCAGCCATTCATCGTACATAGTTACGCAGAACACTAAATTTCGTACAAATGAAGAAAGGGTGATCAAGTGATATGTAGAATGGCATCTCGTTTGTTTACTGAACGTTAAAAATAGCGTCCAAACTCGATACAAAGTAGTGATTTATTGTATCGCGCTACTCGCTACACTACTTATTTTTAAAAGTAGCGCGTTACACTACAAACTACGAGAAAAAGTAGTGACTACTGTAGTTTCGCTACTTGTAATGAAGTTACTTTCGACAACTGGTCGTGGCTGTTTCCATCATTATTTAATATTGAAAGAAGTAAAGTACTTTCATTATACAGGAAAAGTCGTATGCTGTCCTCATCAGAATTTTATTAATGCATATTTAATTCCAGGTAAATTTTTACAGTACTTGGAAGTAGTATTTTGCGGATAATATGCATTCAATAGTTTCGATCGCGCTCCCATTGCGAATAACAACATCCGTGTCCCAGTCAGGCACATATTATACGCTCGTCATTAAGAAAGAGCTGATATTTGCAATGACCGCAAGATTACATACTATGTGCCACAATTTTGCGATCATTTTTGGAAATCTATAGATTATGTTCTGCAATGTAGCCGGCATTAAAATTTTGTTAAACGAGCTCAGGCTGTACCAGTGTCGGCTTACCTATGCGGGACGCTTATGCTTGGCCTATGCGGGATGCTTATACTTGGCCAGCAGGGGCCCCGCACGCTCCGAGGCCTCCACTGACAAAATTAATTGCTCCAAACTGCAAAAATGTGTCTTCACTCGTCAAGGAACCCTGGAAATATATTTCCCACGGGGACCCTTATGGGTCCAAATGGACACTGGGCTACTACACTAGACAGCAATGTAATTCATATTTAGAGAACCTGCCTAAATTGAGCGTTACTAAATACAGAATCTCATTGCTGATAACATAATCCATGTACCGGTTTTGTGCTTCTTATTCATTGAGCATGGTAGAGTCTTAACTACAATGGAAGTAAGAAAACATGTAATGTGCTACCGCTAACGCTACACTAATGAGCTTAAAGCAAGTCGCAATAAGCACGAAAGCAGTCTTTATATACAATGGGATCGCAGACCTAAATCTAAAACCCGCATATAAGCCGGTTCAGTGAAGTATGTATCCCATAGTCGAAGACTACTTCAAATGACAATATTTTCACCTCAATTTCCTTATAACTAATATGGATAAAGAATATGAACACAAGTCCAAGTAAACTTAGACCCACGTCTCTGTGATAAATAAATTGCCATTAATCATTATTTCTTCCTGATCGTGCTAGGCATATAGAAACTCCGATCTGAACCTGTTGGACAGCATATCACGCGCAGTTGCTTTAAGTAATGCATTGGATAGGGAGGGAAAATAGAGCGCCTAAGAGGAAACTGTGTTCAGACTCGAAAAAGCATTTTTGTGTTCACTCATGCAGCTGTGTTCAATTATGCACGACTGCGTTCAAATATATTTATCCCATGTACAGTCTGAAAAAAAGTCCCTCTTTTTATATCAAATTTTCTAATTATAACAAACGAAAACATTATGGTTCTCCACATTTTAGCAGGTGTAATTCGCATTTAAAGACAATTTCAGTGTTTTGTATTTCAATTTTGTGAGGCCAGATCTAGCAAAATTACAAGAATGTGACTTTTGTGTACAATAAACTGTATTTTGTATCAAAAATCGCATTGTTCAACAATACTAATAAAATGCAAGAATAACAATTAAGTCGACAGTCTGTCACCAAGATAGACAGTTGCTTATTAGATTATTAATGGCGACGCAGAGGTTAACAAGATTCACCAACATTATTTGCATTTCACTTCTGGATAGTCTGACACAAATTGCGATCGTTATATAACGATACGTAACTGGATTGTCTATCCAATCAATTAAAGTTGGAGGCTAGATGCTTTTAGTTCTCTAGTAAAAGATAACGGAGCTGTGTAGCATTAAAAACAATGACTTCAAAAACACTCATGACAATAACACTTTCCTCAATAATTTGGTTAACAGAAGTCTCTCCAAATCTTGCTCAGACCGATTTTGTCGAAATGACGTTGATAAAAAACACCATGATACTAACTGATATAAAATATGAAATATGAAACAGATCTTAGTAAACATTTGCCCTACTTCTCCGTGATGTATAAAAATAAATTACAATTAATTCTTATTGCTACTCGATCGTGAAGGGCTTACACAAGCTCAGTTCTCAACCTATTATATAGCAGATCACGTACAATTGCTCTGTTTGCAAACAAGAAATGTATTAGATAGGGAGGTAATGTTAGCACTCATGTGTTTAATTATGCACTTGATTGATATATATTTGTGGATACTAAAGTCGACAAAAATACACGCTCTTTATGCAACGTGTGCTAATCACTTAATCAACCCATTGTGATGTAACATTCAAGGAAATTCATTTTTCCGGGTGGAGGGGTGAAGTGGTTAGAATAAATATATTCAACCCACGATATTCGAATTACATTCAAATTTCCATTTTCTTTATCACATGAACATCGTTTATATGGGGGGGATGTATATAATCCGCTCCGGCTGATGAAATCGGATATTTTACGAAAAATGTAAACATTTTAGATACTTATATCTATAAACCTAATAGATAAAAACACAAACAATTTATGTTTATTTTGTCAGAAATAGGATACAATTTATAAATATACAGATATAATGTAAGTATTTTAAAATTTAGAGCAAATTCTTTTTTCAAAAGAGAAATAAAATGTTTTTGTCCGAGCAAGTTTTCACTTCAGCTTGCTTATTTTAACTAGAAAAAATTAATTATCTAAAAGATAGATATAAAAAATCTGATGTGGGCAACATATGACTTTCCTTATATAATGCAATGAATTTACTACTTTTACAGTATCGTACCTATTTTTTTAAATAGGTTATTCTTATAGTACGTACTTATATTTTCTAAAAGATATTGAATTTTCGTCAATTAGTCGTCATTTTTATTGATTTAGAGTCATTTTTATCTATTTGGCGAGATTTTCGCTAATTTGGAAGCATTTAAAAAAGTCGCGACGTTGACGATATTCCGCCAAATTCGTCGCCAAAATCTCACCAAGCGTTATGGACGGAGAAATAAGTTATTCTTATAGCAGATAAATGACTATTGGCGTTCAAATAAAAAGTATTACTCTAAGTATCTTTTCTCATGAATCGAATGAGTTTGATCCACGAGAATGTTGTCACCCAATTTATCGCATGATATTACATATGAAAAGTGAACATGTTTCTCAACAGTTAATATATGTTTTTTAATTTATGGGATTTTTTGATAAATTTATTTGAAAAATGTGCAATATCTCGAGGATGGCTCATGCTAACATTCTAAAGTTTATGTCAATCGTTTTCTAAAGAAAAACTACATAAGAAATGTCTATTTGCGTAACATTATTAAAGGTTTTGATTTTTTCAAAATTTTACTTGAAAATTTAGGGGGGGTCTGAACACTCGCTTGCATTTAAAAACAATAGGCTTCCAGTATTCATGGATTGTGATTTTTGTACCAAATTTCATTCCAATCGCTCCATTCGTTCGTGAGATATCGTCTCCACAGACTCACTGACACACACACACACACACACAAATACTTTCACACACACACACATACTTTCACACACACACACACATACTTTCACACACACACACATACTTTCACACACACACACACATACTTTCACACACACACACAGAGTTCACCTCAAAAATGTTTGATTCGTGATCAGGGATGCTTGAAACGTGCTCTCCCGTCGAAAACTCGAATTCGAATTTTCGACCCCATCACAATACTTTCCTTATACATTTTGTATATAAGGAAAGTAAAAATTAGCGACGGAAATTGTGTAGAAAATCCAGTATCTAGATCAGTACTTTGTTATTACAAAACTTTCATAAATTTTGAGCAATCGCTTTGTAAAATTGAAGAAGAATGAAAATGTTCTTTTTTTAAAGATCGTAATTCTTATATTTCAAAAACTAACAATGCTAGCTATAAAAACGACTGATTTATAGCATTCTGAGAGACATGCAAGTCTATACAATTTGGTTTCGGTTCAAATTCTTAGATTTTGAAATATAGTAGTTATTATTTTAATATTCCCCGTTGTAAAAAATGCATGCACTCTTAAAAAATTGAGCATACGGCATGCAAATGTCGCTTTAAGTGTTATGCAAATGATCAAACTGTCAGCGCCAATGATGTCATAGGACTCATGCAACGCACATGAGAAAGACTCATCGTGCAATATTTAAAACGAATGGTGTTCTCACTCACGAACAATTGGAACCGTATTTTTGTACAAAGATGCCTTTGAGATGTATTCCACGGCGCTACAAGCAGTTGTCGGTTGTAGAGAAAGGTCGCATTACAGGCTTAAGGGAAGTTAGTTGGTCCAACAGGTTGATTGGTCAGTTGCCATCTTGGTAGGAGCGATATCATAGATGCTCAGTGTTGTCAACGGTGGATCGGAGAAAGCATATGTAACCGTCGCATAGATTTAAAACACCCCAGACAGACAACTGCTCGAGAGGATCATGCAGTCAGGAGAGGAACCACGTCCACACCAGTGTCATTATCAACCATTCGAAGACATATGCCATCAACAATGCACCCTTTATCAAGGAATACTATTCGAAGACGACTGGTGGGATTATACATATATATATTATATATATATATATATATATATATATATATATATATATATATATATATATATATATATATATATATATACGGGTATCAACGTCCATTCAGGTGCCCCTACCATTGACCGCTCAATATAGACAGAGCCGTCTAGATTGTTGCCGAGCAAGGTCAGCCTGGACATTGTTCGATTGGAGGCACGTTGTCTTTAGAGACGAATTCCTCTTCTCTCTCAGTGTTGATGGCCGCCGAATGCTTGTGCAGAGGAGGACTGACCAACGTCCCGATACCGCAATTGTTGTCGAGAAGCATTGGCTCATCACATGTGGTGTGAAAGTCTGGTGAGCCATCTCGTGAGACATCCGATCTCTTCTAGTTTGGCTGCAAGCTAATCGGACGACTCGCTTGTACATAGACGATATTCTGCAGGCAAATAATCTGTCTATGCTGTCAATCTGTCCAGGTTCCATTTAGCAACACGACGAGGATTTAATATCTCCTATCTATGTCTTCGAAGATTTAATATCATCCCATGAACCTTGAGGTCCGCAGACCTATCTCTAATAGAACTCGTCTATGACATTATGAGAAGGAAATTGCAGCCTTTTCCGAATACCACGCAATTAGCTGCCCAGTTGCAACATTTGTAGCAAAATCTTCCGCGCATGGACATGAACAACTTAATTGAGTCTATGCCGCACCAAATATCGGCTTGTATAGCTGTCAGGGGAGGATTTACCACTTACTAAAATGTCTTCTTCTTGTTGCCACCGTTACTTAATGAAACGTTATTTTGCTTTCAAATTCGAATCATATGCATATCACATACATGCCGAGATTCGTGGCTGTAGCTCAATTTCTTATGGGTGCATATATATACATGTATATATATATATACATATGTGTGTGTGTGTGCGTGTGTGTGTATGTATATATATATATATATATATATATAGTTTATAGATATAATCTGTCTATTTCTTCAGAAACATACATTTTTGTGTTTGCTTCTACAAAAAACTTGGGCATGAGTACGATTTTTGTGGAAGTGAACAATTCATGATTTAGGCTTAGAGCCTTGTGTATAGCGTTTGCCCTCGTGTATAGCGTTTGTGCTTGATTTCGTTTGTTATTCTTTTTTCGATTCTTTACCTTTGTATTTTGATACTTTTCATTGACTTGTTGATTAGATATTTATTTTATTTATTTGTTTTTTATTTTTTTCTATTTGTTTGAGGATTTGTTGATTTATGCTTTTATTTCGTAAGCCTGTTAGATATTTGAATTTTCGTGTTACAGATTCTCACTTTTCTTTCATTGGATCTTAACCTTTTTTTCTTATATATATTTTCAACATATTGTATTTCATTTATAAGGCGTTTTAAAAACTATTTCTGCTCCAATCGAATGGAGCTACTGTCGATTTTTTGTCATAAAGAGTTGTTAAATGTTCTACAAACGGAACGTGAGTGAATGAATGCTGCGGTAGTGGCCCGGTTTAAGTTTAGGTAAGCCTTTGAAATATTTCGGAAAATCTTGGGAAATGCCTACCTGGCTGATACGTATTAGATTCAACAAGGGTAAATTACAAAGCAGAGACACGTAAAATAGTAAGGTACATAATAATTAACTGAAATTCTTGCTGAACCGCAGACACGAGCTCGTGAAACCCAGTATGCCGCAAAATCCTGATGTGGAATCCCTGCTCTATGAAGACTGACAAATACAGTTCTACCACGAATTTCTTCAATACTGAGCCCAGGCTATACGAAATTGCAATGTTCATATTCATACGTGGTATTGATATAATGACACATTTACAAAATAATTACAAAACGCTGATTTAAAGCCCCATTTTCCCAAGATAGTGGTTGAAAACATTATATATATATATATATATATATATATATATATATATATATAAATATATATATATTGGTATTTTATTCCTTTGTTATTCGCCTCAAAAAATCTGTACTAGTATGCTGAATTAAAAAATCTGATGTGGGCAGCACATGACTTTCCTTATATAATGCAGTGAATTTACTCCATTTAAGTCAAAAAATAATGTATAAGATCCACAGTACCGTGTTATTATCGTTGAATTGTACATTTGGCGATTTTCCGGATGACAGCAGGTAAAACTATTTCAAAGTGCCCTTATATTTCGCGCATCTCTAAATAAGCAATTATCGATATTGATAGCATCCTCAATTAGTGATATAGTCCATATATTCAAATATTTTAATTAGTTATTCATTAATTAGGCGTTATTTTCATTAATTTAGCGTCATTTTTGGAATTTTGACAATATCTTTGTCAATCTGGGGCGAAGTATCCCCAAGTAAGCGGTACTTTGCAAAATTATTTGCCAAATGCACCAAGTGCATCACCAAATGTTACAGACAAACAGAGAGAAGAACATTTTTTATATACTAGAAGGTATGCCCGTCATAAGACGGAAATCCGAATTTGTGAAACATTACTTCCCATTTGGCATCATTTCAAGAAATTAGGCGGCATTTTTGTCACTTTGGCAACAATAAAAATAGTCGCCAAGTTGGCAACGTTCCGCTAAATTTTTCGTAAAGCGTTACGGAAGGATGGACGGAGAAATGGGTTATTCTTATAGTCTACTCTTATGTTTTTTCCAAGATATTGAACTTTCATCAAGTAGTAGCCATTTTTATTGATTTAGCACCATTTTTATCAATTTCATGACATTTTCGTTAATTTGTCAACATTTAAAAAATTCGCCAAGTTGATGACATTCCGTCAAAATCTCGCCAAATGTTATTATGTACGAAGAAATAAGTTATTCTTATAGCAGATAAATGACTATTGGCGTCCAAATACAAAAGTGTTACTCAAAGTATCTTTCTCATGAATGGAACGAGCTAGATCTAAGAGAATGGTGTCACCAAATTTATCGCATGATATTACTTATGAAAAGTGAACGTATTTCACAATAGTTAATATGTTTATATGATTTTTTGATAATTTGTTTTTCAAAATGTTCAATATCTCAAGAACGGTTCATGATAGCGTTTTAAAAGTTATGTCAATCGTTTTCTAATGAAAAATTACATAAGAAATTACTATTTATGTAACTTTATTACAAATTTTTATTCTTTGATGATTTTGTTCCAAAATTTCACTCAAAAATTTAGGATGTCCTGATTGTTTGATTGCGTATAAAAACAATAGGCTTCCAGTATTCACGGATTAATTTTTATACCAAATTCCGTTCGAATCGCTCCATGCGTTCGTGAGATATCGTTTCCACATTCTCGCTGACACACACACGCACACGCACACACACACATACGCACACGCACACACACACACGCAGGCACACACACACACACACACACATGCACGCACGGACACACACACACTCACACACACACACACAGACATCATCTCAAAAACTTTTGATTCGTGTGTCAGGGATGCTTGAAACGTGTTCTCCCGTCGCAAACTCGAATTCGAATTTTCGACCCTGTCACAATACGTTCCTTATACATTATATATATAAGAAAAATAATAATATTACAAATAAAATATTTCTACAGAACAGTGAACTAAGTAAGTAATTGCTCAGTTTCTCTTTCATTGAGTCCACAACAATGGAACCTGCTCTGCACCCATTCCCGCATAGTGGTAAATATGTAAATACAATCACTCCCTGGTAGGTGGAGTATCATTTTAGAATGGGCGCATGCATACAAGCTTCTAACAGGTTGGCCTAATGGTTTTTGTATGGCATGCCCTTATGACAATCCTCATGAGGGATAATTCCATAACAAGACCCATAGAAATAAGCCATAAGATCAAAGGGGCACTGTGTCATGCAATATGAAATAGATTTGTATAAAACTAATAAAACAACCTAAAACATATGTTGTGGGCAACAAATGAATTTCCCTACACAATGCAATGACTTTACGTCTTTCAATGCGATATAATGATGGACAAGATCCACTATACAATATTTTTAACATTCGAAAGTACACTGACATGGGCGCTTTTCCGAATAACAACATATAAAATTACCCAATTACAAAAATACACAATTAACTTATATGTCTCGCAAATATAACTTGACGATTGGAAATATTGCTAACATCTGTTGAGCAATATACTCCATTATACGAAAATATGTTAATTATAATTTTATGAACATGGGGGTCATTTTTGTCAATTTAACGACATTTTCGTCAATTTAACTCCACATTAAAAGTCGCGAAGTTGCCAATATTTTGCAAAATTGGTCGGCACTGCCGCCAAATGTTTCGCCAAGTCTTATATATTACATGATACTTACTGTTAATTTTTATGTATTTTCAGATACATTTATTTAAAACAGAAATATTTTTTTTTATTTATTTATTTGAAAAAGACTGCAAGCTACAGGACGTAGTCCCAGCTACAGCGTACAGGAATAAAAATACATTAAAAAAAATACAGATTAAAATACCATAAAATGCATTAAAAAGTTAAAATACATTAAAATGGAAAGCAAACCCTCAACAACAAATGATCTTCATAAACAAAAATCTGGAAAGCTGGCGTTCTGCAATTCGTGGTATTCGTTTTAGAATAAAAAAAACATACTTGCAAAATAATTATTTATTTGTCAATTTTGATTCCCCTGATATTTTTTTTTAGATTTCTTCAAAAATTCATTCGAAAATCTGGGGATCTGCCAACCGTTCGATAGCGTTTAAAATTATTAGTGTTCCAATATTCACGTATAGTAATAATCATACAAATTACAGTCGAAACGCCCCATTCGTTTATGAGATATTGCTTCCACAGACTCACGGAGACACAGACACACACACACACATCACCTTAAAAACGTTCGATTCGGGTTCCAAAGTGCTTAAAACGCGCCCTTCCGTCGAATACTCTATTTCGAATTCTCGACCCCGTCCCAATACTTTCCCTATATATTATATTATGTATATAGGGAAAGTGAAACAATATACTTTTATAAGCTTTACGTGCGCCAAGTTTGTTTTACATTTTTAGTTTTATTTATGTTTTTAATTTAATTAAAGGTATTAAATGCATTTGACTGATTTATGGATGTTTTTATTTTGCTATTTCAATGATTTTTTACTTGCACACCGCAGTTTAAACTATAATTTTCAACATGGAAAACTGCCAACATTATTTTGATAGTCATTGTCCTTCTTCATAGGAAATAATTATATAAAAGGAAGTTGTCTCCCACTTGTCGTAATAGTATATGCTTTATAAGAACATATTGCTAGAAATAGCAAGCCAAATTAGTAAACAAGAAATTTATCAGAAACATTTCATAGTGTGGCAAATAGTATGTACATTTTCCTTTCAAAGGAATTATTAACCAACTTTATATACATTTGCCCACTTATTTCGTACAGCCATAAGAATTTTCGAAAAAATCGAGAGAGGCATCCCCAAACCAGGAAGTTGAAATCCTGAACACCACTACCCCTCCGGAATTTTATATTTTAATCCATATTATCTGGACTGCACCCTAAGTAATAGATATTATAATTAATATTTTTAAACCAGAAGTATAAAAGTAACCGAAAGTGGATATTTTTACCGCACCACCTAACTTCTCCCACAACTTGATGCTGAATCCAAGTCAGTCGAGCTCTATCTGCAGCAGATCCTAAAAGATAGAGGCATCAAAAAAATTTCTAGTAAAAACAATAAGGCAAAAATTTTACTACCAGTTAGAAATTTTAATCGTTTGTAGTAGCTATCACGAGTCCTTCTTAAAAAAATCTGATGTGGGCAACACATGACTTTCCTTATATAATGCAATGAATTTACTACTTTCACAGTTTCAACAAAAAAGATCAATCATGCTTAAAGCATTGATTATGAAACACTTTCCAACTTAAATGCAATTTTATTTAAAAAAGTCGAAAATGCAATACATTCCTCGGTAATATTTTAAAACTTATCACAATACTACATTAATTTATTATATTTGAAAACTTAAACCTTCATTGAAAAAAAATGAACTTCATTCAAATGACGGCATTGAAATATAAATTGCCTGGTTTAAATATCTCTAAAATGTGATACATTCCACGGTAATATTTTCAAAACTATCATAATACTACGATAATGTATTATATTTGAAAACTTCATAGAAAAAAACTGAAATTAATTCAAATGACGTCTTAGAAAAAATAACGCGCCTGGATCTCTCTGTAAAAACAGGATTTCATTCATAACTTTCTCCCATTCATTTCATTCATCACAATACTATAATAATTTCTTTTATTTAAAAATTAAGACCATGGAGCTACAAGTAATAAAACTCTATGCTTAAAACTTCATCGAAAAAAATCGTCCTTCTCTTCATAAAATCAATTAATATTTCATTCATATCAGCCATGCAGACTCCATGGACTAAATTATTTTGTTTTCAAGAAATACAGCAATTCTAATACAACTCATTCTACATATTTTGCTGTTTACATTTTACATAAGTGAAAAATAGGCTTCGTTTTAGAAATAATCAAATTTGGATAATCACTTAAACTGAAATATATTGTATTTGCGTTGTTTAAATATGTAGATGCACAGAATTTAAGCAAAAATAAAGTAGTTTTAGGACCGATACAACACTCAATATGAATTAAAAAGAATTTTAAAAAATCACGATTTTGAAACAAGATGGATGCCATATATCATTTTGAAGTGGGTCATGTGATCGTTTCATATCATGGTCAAGTGATCGCTTCATATAACAGGTGTAATTATTATTTTAATTTTTATTTAAAAAACTACTGAATATATTTCGCTGAATTTTTTTTATATATTTTATGGAAAAATTTGAATATTACCTAAAATTTTAGAAGCAATTTGTGAATTTTAAATCCGCTTATAAAATGTTTGAAAAATTAGGTCCCATAGGGCTCAATGTATTTCATTTTTTCAACCCGGGTTCAATCCAAAACTAATTGGGTGATCTTATTCATTTATATTCCCATAGGTTCTACAGACCGTCTGAACAACATACTAAAATTTCATTTTGATTAAGTCATTTTTACGGCAGTTATCGTGCTAACGGACAGACAGACAGACAGAATGAACAAAGTCATAAACACTTTTCAACTTTGTTGTAAAGTGTTAAAAAATGTTATTCATATAGTAGATACTTATATTCTTTCAAAGATATTGAATTTTCTTGAGTTAGTCGTCATTTTCATTGATTTAGCGTCATTTTTATCCATTTGGCGAGATTTTCGTTAATTGACAACATCTAAAGATGTCGCCAAGTTGGCGACATTCCGCTAAATTCGTCGCCAAAATCTCGCTAAGCGTTATGGATGGAGAAATAAGTTATCCTTACAGCAGATAGCAGATAAATGACTATTAGCGTTCAAATGCAAAAGTATTACTCAAAGTATCTTTTCTCGTGAATAGAACGAGTTAGATCCACGAGAATGGTGTCATCAAATTTATCACATGATATTACATATGAAAAGTGAACATGTTTCTTAACAGTTAATATTTTTTTAAATTATGGGACTTTTTGATAAATTTATTTGAAAAATGTGCAATATCTCGAGAACGGTTCATGCGAGCGTTCTAAAATTTATGTCAATCGTTTTCTAAGGAAAAATTACGTAAGAAATGTCTATTTGCGTAACTTTATTAAAGGTTTTGATTTTTTGTGATTTTTTTCAAAATTTCACTTGAAAATTTAGGAGGTTTCTGTACATTCGATTGTTTTAAAACAATAGACTTCCAGTATTCATGGATTGTGATTTTTGTACTAAATTTCATTCGGATCGCTCCATTTGTTCGTGAGATATCATCTCCACAGGCTCACTGACATACTTTCACACACACACACATACTTTCACACACACACACACACACATCACTTCAAAACTGTTCGATTCGTGATCAGGGATGCTTGAAACGTGCTCTCCCGTCGAAAACTCGAATTCGAATTTTCGACCCCGTCACAATACATTACACCTTATACATTATGATTATAAGGAAAGTAATATTAGACATATTTTCTACTGAAAGCTTGATACATGGAGGTAAAAGTAAGAAGTTAAACTTCATATTAAGAAAGCGCCAATATCATTTGAGACAATAATTCAAGTGGCGCTGGGATAAGATAAGTAGTCCTGTATTGTATGCATTTCAATGGCGAACGGTCTAAAATATTTATTTAAACTGTCAATTTTATATAAAAAAATATTAGCTCAATGCAAAGTAGAATTGAAACAATAAAGACTATTCCTACATATTCAATTTTTTTTTCCTTTCAATTTATTTTTATCTTCCTATATTCTGTACTCTGCACATTTATGAAAATATACTGGTTAATTATACTCATAATTAGGGAACCCTTAATTTAAAAATAACTCAAAATGCATATACTAGATACTACGCCTTTCTGTTGTGTCAGCTAACAATAGCAGCTACTTCTTTTCTAACACTAGTGACACGTAGATATAATTCTCAAAGAATTGTGGCATTTTCAAGATTGTCATCGGTAGGAGTTCTATCTCCTTCTTTCTAACCCCATATCTCGATTTATCTCACAATAGTAAAACAATTTCGATAATGATACTTACAATTGATATAATAAACAAGAAAGATCAATCATGCATAAAGCATTGATTATGAAACACTTTCCAATTGCAATGCAATTTTATACAAACATATATTTTTAAAATTATCATAACACTAAAATAATTTATTATATTTGAAAACTTCATCGAAAACAAATGAACGTTATTCAAATGACGCCATGGAAATATAAATCGCCTCTATATAAAAGCAGCATTTCATTCTTAAACATTTTTCCAAACGTTTTATTCTTCACAATACTATAATAATTTATTTTATTTAAAATTTTGAAAAATTGTTATCTACCATATTTATTTTAAAATGTGAAACTTTTCTCATATATAAAATAATTAAACTCTTGGAAAGATATTTATTATATAATATATCTTTTTTCTCTTTTTGGAGGATATAACGAGAGTCAGAATTTAATTGAATTTGTCTTTCTTCTCCCTATATTAAATAATTTTTATTTAAAAAACTACTTAACATATTTTACTCAAATTTTTTTATATATTTTAAAGGATAATTTGAATATCTCCTAAAATTTTCGAAGCAATTTGTGAATTTTAAATTCGCTTAAAAAATGTTTGAAACATTAGGTCCCATAAGGTTCAATGTATTTCATTTTTTCAACCAGAGTTCAATAAAAAACTAAATGGGTGATATTATTGATTTATATTCCCATAGGTCCCACAGACCGTATGAAACACATACTAAAATTTCATTTTGATAAAGCCATTTTTACGGCAGTTATCGTGTTAACAGACAGACAGAATGAACAAAGTCATAAACACTTTCAACTATGTTGTAAAGTGTTAGCAAAATGCATGTTGATTTCCATCAAGATATAATAATAAGTGAACTCTAGATTGTGTTAATACTTCCCACTATATCCAAATTCTTTCATCTGTAAGAAAAATCGTGTTTTTGAGGTATTAGATATTTTAACAGAAGGTTTTATGATTTCGTCCTCGCCATCTATTAGCAATCCAGAGGAATGATTATCAACGTGCGTACCTGTAAGGACTTTATCGAATTTTAATGAGTAATATTTTTCTGAAAACATTGTCTCTCAAGAACGTGCTTTTTTAAATATTATTATATTGGATCCAATAGCTTTCAAAATATTGGGTTCCAAATTTTTCACTACATTATACTCATAAATATATTATGAATTATTGTATTGACAATAATTCGACGTTCATTGAAAGAAATTTATCCAGTACAAAAATGAAAGATATTAAAAGGGAAATTGGTGACTGCAATGAAAGAAATCTCATGTGAGCAACACGGGACTTTTCCTAAATAATGCAATACATTTGCTTCTTTCACAACGAAAAAAATGATGTAAAGATCCACGGCACCATAATTTTAACGTTAAATAGTACTATTGTACAGTGGTAATAAAATGTATTACAGATTCCAAAAGTAACAACCAGCCTCAGATACAAAGTCGCCAGTTTTTATTATGGAGCGGACTGTCATTTATGGCTAAGAAATTTAGTGATGACCTCATAACACGTGAGTTTCGAGGACTCAAGCAAGGCCGCAAGGAATATAGAAGATTCTCCAATGAAGCCCTGCATAAACTCCACCCAGATGACTGGAGCCAATGGGCAAGCAGTTCACGTAGAGCCAATGGAAGCAGGGGAACTCACAGAGTACTCCGTACAACATAATTGAAAAAGTTAATATTCTTCTAAGACTTCGATTTTGGAATATGACGTGACAATGTGATGTCACCACTTCATCTTTGACTTCATCCTTGACTTCGACTTTTGACCCAATTCAATTGAAAATGATTGATTGCGCAGAAGTAACGTGCTTTTAGAAAAATGTGAATACAGTCAGTCACTGTATGTTGTTGAAGTGCCCTTAAAGATGTGAAGTGCACTTGTAAAGAATAAATAAGTTGAGGTAAAAGTCACTTGTGAAGTGCTGAAGAAAACAAGGCAACGTTTTTATACATGTTTGAGGAAATTAGTAAGTCTGACTACAAGTCAGTAAAAATGCCACTGTATTACATCTCCGCCTTGAAGCAAAGTAATCTGCAACAATAATATTTTAAACTGATGATTTGTAAAATACAGCATTTTAATGACGAATTTAATCTGGAGGAATGTTAACAGAAATAATATTTTAATAAATTTGGAGTTGACCAACAATGTCTCTTCATTGCCCTGAACGTAAATGTGTGTCTAATAATCAATTTGATTTCCAGATAACACCGGATGACGCGCAAATAAATTGACAGGTTATCACATCGGCAATGTACTATTTCAAAATTCACGGCCACTCTTTAAACATAATCTATCTCTTTTATACTCCACAAGTTTTACAATACTATTTCGAAGTACTCAATTTACTAATATTTTGCGCAAATCTAACTTCACAATTGTCAATATTGATAGCATCCGCAAAAAGCAATATAACTTATATATAAAATGTAGTTTTATCAATCTGACGTCATTTTCGTTAATTGAGCATCATTCTTACAATTTTGGCGATATTTTCGTAAATCTAAAGCGAGATATTTCCGAGTTGGCGATATTTGGGAAAATTAGCCATCAAGTTCGACAAATTCATTGCGAAACATTACAGATAGACATAGAGAAGGCTTTTACTTATATATCAATAAATGAATATTATCAAATTATTGGACGTCAAAATGCAAAATTATTACACTAGTTATCTTCTAACATGAATGAAACAAACTAGATCTACGAGAATAATGATAACAAATTTGTCGCATAATATTGCGTATGGAAAGAAAACATATTTCACGACAGTTAATGCCTTTTGTAATTTTATGTAATTTTTGATAGATGTATGTGAAGAACATATAATATATCAAGAACAGTTCTTGCTTCCGTTCAAAAATTTGCGTCACTCGATTTAAAATAAGGCATTACATAAGACATGATAACTCATGTAACATTATTGAAAGCAGGGCCGCCCATAAAAACTGTAAGTCCCCCTACAGACATTTATCACGGGTCCCTCCATATTTGATTTTCCCTTTATTGTGATTTTTTTCATGTCTTCTTCAGCCTTAAAAAGAAAATATCTGCGGTTCGAGCTCCCTCTAGAACCAGAACCCCCCACTCTCGTAATTTTCGTCTCTCTTTATGGGCCGCCCTGTTAAAGGTTCTGATTTTTAATGTTTTGTTTTATTTTTATTTTTTTTTTTTTTTTTCAAAATTTCGTTAACTCGAAACTGAATATTTGACTCCGTCTCAATGCTTTCCCCATATATTATACTAAGTATGTAGGAAAAGTAACTGGCTAATGATTTTTTAAAAAGACAATACCGGTTAGGTAGAGATATAAAACAATTTTATGTTTATTTAAAATGTTAAAATATAAACCCACAAATTATAGCAATATTATATATTATATTCAGCAGCGTTTCGCCAACTCAGCAGAACTGTCTTCTAACTCAGCACATGGAAAGTAAAAATATGATATGTGTGGGTAACACATGAGTTTCACTAAATTGACTTTCATTAAATTGAGTTTAATAGCACAAAATAACATGGATAATTGTTTAAAATTAGCTCAGAATTCCAAGTTTTATTTCACTTTTCATTTTCATTTGGCGACTGGACGTAAGATGACAGTTCAAAAATACGAAAAAAATAACATATCTCGAGAACGGTGGACTCTAGAGTAATGGGTTTTGTCTTATTCTTTTCATTGTCAAACATTATGTAGAAATCAAGCATTTAATCGTTACATTTGAGCATGCGTAGTCTGTCATTTTTGATTTTTCGTGCGCGCGCACACACATTTACATACAAACACACACACCATGTCACAAACATTCCATTCGAGTTCAGGGATGTTTGAAAAGCGGTCTTCCATCGAAAACTCGAATTAGAATTTTCGACCCCGTCACAGTGCTTCCCCTATACACTATACTATGTATATAGGGAAAATAACAATATTGCCTTTAATTGCTTGACGTTGCTTTAATTTTGAACGCCGGTTTGAATTTTCTATCGCCAGAAGTATTCAAAAATGCACGTCAATCTATGATCTTAACGTCTTCGAAACCTTCCATATTCAGAAAAATTATAATAATTTAACTAATGCCTTGTTTAATACTGAGACTGCTTTCAGTATTTTCTTCAACCTTTCGAAGTCTATCAGCTTCATTTCTCAATGCTTTTCTTTTAATAGCTTCATAAACAATTCCATTATCACTCCGTGCCCTTCTATGGATTATTATAAATATGAGCAATATACAATCATTTATTTTTCCACGATCTGGCTGAGTGCCCTATAATATTGTGCTTTTTTAGCTATTTATGTTCCATTTTTGCCTATTTCTTAGCTTTGGAGATTTTCGTGTATAGTTTTCACTTGTTTTCATTTTGTTGGTTGGTACTTTAATTTCGTTCAGAATTACCTCGGCTTCTTAAAACAGTTTTTGAAACACTTCGTGTTAGTTCCCTATTTCGAGTTGCCTTCATTCTGCTTTCAGATTGGATCTCTTAGGTAGACTCTTAATTCATGACTTGGCACATATACCCCTCCATTTCTTTCATGTGTTCCCATTTCATCTTTTTGACCTTGGGTTTGTTGGTTTTTCTTACTCCGAAGAAGAGAGTCCATCACATCCTTGAAACAACTATATGCTACATTGCTTATTTTTGGGGCTCAATAAAATTGTTTACATTTCTCCTTATCTTTTCTAAAGTGTTTTTTTAAGGGGGACTCAATAACCTTGTTTGCATTTTTCTTCAAAATGTTTCTATTTTTTGGAACTCAATACCATTGTTTACATTTTTCCTTATACTTTTCAGTTTTTATTTTTTGGAACTCGATAACATTGTTTACATTTTTTTTATCCTTTTCAAAATGTTTTTATTTTTTGGGACTCAATAACGTTGTTTACATTTTTCTCTATTCTTTTCGAAATGTTTTTATTTTTTAAGACTCAGTAACGTTATTTACATTTTTCCTTATCGTCTTCGAAGTGTTTTTATTTTTTGGAACTCAATAACATTGTTTACATTTTTCTTTATTCTTTTCGAAATGTTTTTATTTTTTAAGACTCAATAACGTTGTTTACATTTTTTCTTATCGTCTTCGAAGTGTTTTTATTTTTTGGAACTCAATAACATTGTTTACATTTTTCCTTATTCTTTTCAAAGTGTTCTTATTTAGGGGGACTCAATAGCATTATTTACATTTTTCCTTATTCTTTCCAAAGTGTTTTTATTTTTTAAAGCTCAGTAACGTTGTTTACATTTTTCCATATCCTTTACAAAGTGTTTTTATTTTTTGACTCAACAAAGAACTTAGTAATGTATACTATCCGTGCTAAGAACATGTTCAGCATACAAACATTAACATTCCTAGATCGCTAAACTAATTTTGTATTTATATCCATTACAAAAAGGGTAAAAACCATTTAAAAATTCATGAATATTTTCCGGTTCGTGACACTAGATTGTTTTCCGCTTAAAATTCGACGGAGAAAATAATATATCATTTCATGAAAAAATGCATTATTCTATAATCAATTTAATTATCTTCCTTTTTTTTATGAAGCAGATGCAACAACCACACAAAAACAGTGAAAAATATTAAAAGCTTTTTTTTCCCTTTCTAACTGCGAGCTATAAATTAGTTGACTTGCTCAAGAATTGTGTAATTAAATATAATCGAATTATTTTTTTCATACGACTAAAAATGTGAAAAATGATTTTAACTAAACAAAGAATCGCAAATCAATACGACGAGTATAGGGTAATTTTATTATTTAGTTATAGAGATTAATATATCTATTTTGATGTGTCAGCTTTGTTGACCCTTAAAACTTATTTTATTGCTTGTAAAAGAATTAATATAATATTGAATGAATTTTAAATTCTGTCCGCTAATTCTCTCCTTGATCATTTGTCTTATGATATTGTTACGAACGTATCCGCTGGAATCGTGGGTGTGCACTCCGGATACAAGAATAGGTTCACATTTCCGGATAACTTAACACGTTTATTCACAAGCACAAAGTAAACAGGAATAATATACAATCAGACAGCATTTAAATGATGCACTCATTTCACAAAAAAATCTGTTGTGGGCAGCACATGACTTTCCGTATATAATACAATGAATTTACTACTTTACAGTAAAAAAAAAATCTGATGTGGGCAACACATGACTTTCCTTATATAATGTAATGAATTTACTACTGTTACAGTAAAAAAAATAGGTTTTTCTTATAGTAGATACTAATATTCTTTCCAAGATATTGAATTTTCGACAATTAGTGGTCATTTTCATTGATTTAGCGTCATTTTTATCCATTTGGCGAGATTTTCGTTAATTTGGCAGCATTTCAAAAAGTCGCCAAGTTAGCGACATTCCGCCAATTTTGTCGCCAAAATCTCGCCAAGCGTTATAGACGAAGAAATAAGTTATTCTTACAGCAGATAAATGATTATTGGCGTTCAAATACAAAAGTATTACTCAAAGTATCTTTTTTCATGAATGGAACAAGCTAGATCTACGAGAATGATGTCACCCAATTTATCGCATGGTATTACATATAAAAAGTGAACATGTTTCTCAACAAGATTTTTTTTCAATTTTATATGACTTTTTGATATTTTTTTTGAAAAATGTGCAATATCTCGAGAACGGTTCATGTTAGCGTTCTAAAATTTATGTCAATCGTTTTCTAATAAAAAATTACATAAGAAATGTCTATTTGCGTAACTTTATTAGTGGTTTTGATTTTTTGACGATTTTTTCAAATTTTCATTCGAAAATTTAGGGGGGTTCTGAACATTCGATTGCGTATAAAAACAATAGGCTTCCAGTGTTTACAGATTGTGATTTTTGTACCAAATTTGGTTCGAATCGGTCCATTCGTTCGTCAGTTATCGTCTCCACAGACCCACTGACACACACACACACACACACACACACACACACATACTTTCACACACACACACACACACACACACACAGACATCACTTCAAAAATGTTTGATTCGTGATCAGGGATGCTTGAAACGTGCTCTCCCGTCGAAAACTCGAATTCGAATTTTCGACCCCGTCACAATACTTTCCTTATACATTATGTATATAAGGAAAGTAATAGGTTTTTCTTATAGTATATACTTATATTCTTTCCAAGATATTGAATTTTCGACAATTAGTCGTCATTTTTATCTATTTGTCGAGATTTTCGTTAATTTGGCAACAATTCAAAAATTCGCCAAGTTGGCGACATTCCCCCAAATTCGTCGCCAAAATCTCGCCAAGCTTTATGGACGGAGAAATAAGTTATTCTTATAGCAGATAAATGACTATTGGCGTTCAAATACAAAAGTATTACTCAAAGTATCTTTTCTCATGAATGGAACGAGCTAGATCCACGAGAATGATGTCACCCAATTTATCGTATGGTATTACATATGAAAAGGGAACATGTTTCTCAACAGTTAATATTTGTTTTTAATTTATGGGATTTTTTGGTAAATTTATTTGAAAAATGTGCAATATCTCGAGAACGGTTCATGTTAGCGTTCTAAAATTTATGTCAATCGTTTTCTAATGACAAATTACATAAGAAATGCCTATTTGCGTAACTTTATTGAAAGTTTTGATTTTTTGACGATTTTTTCAAAATTTCACTCAAAAATTTAGGGGGTTCTGAACATTCGAGTGCGTATGAAAACAATAGGCTTCCAGTGTTTACGGATTGTGATTTTTGTACCAAATTTCGTTCGAATGGGTGCATTTGTTCGTCAGTTATCGTCTCCACAGACTCACTGACACACACACACACACACACACACACACACACACACTTTCACACACACACACACATACTTTCACACACACACACACAGATATCACTTCAAAAATGTTTGATTCGTGATGAGGAATGCTTGAAACGTGCTTTTCCGTCGAAAACTCGAATTCGAATTTTCGACCCCGTCACAACATACCCCTTATACATTATTGTATATAAGGAAAGTGATAACTGATATTAATCTCAAAACATTGACAAAAGTGATTTCACAAAACAGCAGCTACTATTCTCGAAACATTGACAAAAATCACAGTTCATTGTAGCTCATATCTTGTCGACTGAACTCCCGCTGAGTGATGCCTCCTTTTTATAGGCTCTCTTTATAGAAACTTATAAAATTAACTAATATCTCGTAGACTATTGGTTATTTTGTGGTCTTTCTGGAATATTCCGGAAGACGCCAAATTGGCGATAAAATACCAGATCTGGAAACCCTCCTCCTGAATTCCGTAAGTGGCAATCCTAGAATGATGTCATGGGAAAGAATGCTCCTACCACTGTCTTCTGGAGAAAACACGCCGATGGAGCCATTTGGTCTGCGAAAAAGACAAAGACAAGACGGGAAACTCCAGTGAGGGAATATTACACGTTCGCCACAATATTAAACATTTATTTATCTTATATAATAAAAATTGGTTGTTTGTCTGAGTGTGTTTGCCTTCTATAGCGGAAAATCGAAACTTCGGACAGCTGCGAAATTCAGTACAGGAGTAATTGAATTCTCGGAACGACATACTTTGTCCCGAGAGTTCAATTATCCCTTTGATGATTTTAGTATTATTATTATTAATATTAATATTATTATTATTGTTAACATTAATTCGAATTAATTTAAAAGTTATAAACTTAAGAGTCGAAATTCGGCTGAAATTTTGCCATTTCTGCATCCAATTATCAAGCAGATGATTATCCTCGAAGGCGAGCACTTCCTTTCCTTTCTTTCCTTTCTTCCTTTCCTTCTTTTCTTTTCCAGGTGTTTCGCGAACAATGTCTCAGACTTTCAGTATAAATATTTGAATGACATAAAATTTGCGATATTCTAATTTCATAAATTTTAGAGATAAATTCTCAATTTTTGGATATTCCCAAAATTGAAAATTTCATAGAACAAACTAGCACTATAGAAATTATTCTATAGAGTTATTTCAATATTATAAGTGTGTTTCAATATTATAAGTAATAAGTATGTGTTTCAATATTATAAGTAAGTATAATTTCAATATTATAAGTGTGTTTTGAAGCTTTGACTTAAATCGGAAACTTTTTAAAATGCATATAAAATTGATTTTTACTTTCCGATTCAACATCAATTTATTCCAGCATACGAAAGAATTTTTTTTTCCTTGTTTGATCAGCTCCTAGCCGTGAACTTCAATCGCATAAAATAGTGGAACACGAACTGGTTGATAAAATGCAAAAAACCTATTTTTTATAAAATTTCATGAAAGTGAAAAAACGAAACACCAAAAATCAATCTTTTCTAAATAAAAGGAAATTCATTTTTCTACGATTTTGATTATTTTCAGCACGCTTATTTAGGAAGTATTAAAGGAGCTTATATTGGACTATTAGGCCTGCATTGTACATTTGACATTATTGCGCATGAAGAAAACGTAGCGCGAGAATGATTTTGCTGCAAAACAGGCGACTCGAAAATTGAGTGATGTTATCTGTGTATTATTCACGTAAATATAGACCCGAAGAACGCCGAATGATTCTTTTTCGGGGGTCTGTATATATATATAGGTTCTTCGATGTTATAAGAAATCTAGTGCACAAGTGTGGTTAATATATAAAAAAAAATTGACTACTTTGCCCCTTAGTTTCCCTTCCATATCAAATTTTCTCTTTATTTCAGCTTCCTATCGCGTTTGAGCGAAATAAAGAACCATCATTTGATCATCAAATCGTCATGAATCGTCTTAAGAATTGTCTACAACATACAATTCTTAAGTTTAACACCATCTGCAGTCCAAACAATTTGATTCTCGTTCCCAAGTTTCACTGATAGTAGTGCATCACAGAAATAGAAAGTTTATTATATAACAATATGTCCTATTCCTTGACAATAACTTCCTAATAATAGGTCATCTTTAGCTTTCGTATTAATTGTAGGGAAAAAAAGAAATGTATTTAATTATATTGATTTTAGTAACTGCCCGTGGATTGAATGCCCACAAGGATCAAATGCCTTTCGTAGAAGCGTGGTGTGAATTTCATTGTCTTAACATAAATGAATTTGAATTTAGTGTCAATTCATGGCGTCAACCAAACGGCGTATATTGTTATCTGTAGTTTTATTGCTTGGAATTCGACATTTATTATCCTTGGTACTCCACAGCATTCCAATATAAAACATTTCCAACATCGCGCAAATCTGCCATCACATCCATAAATCATCAAATGTGCTTTTACCTACCTATTTTTAAGGTGCGTTTCACAAAAGCCATGTCTGCAGCAAATTTTAAATCAATGTCAAATAGTATAAATAGTATGTTCTTTTTCTTTCCTTTGTATTTTCTAGAACATAACCTATACTATAAATAGATGTGACTAAACTTCAATTAGCATCTGTTATTTTAATATATATATATATATAAATCTGTACACATAAAATTGAAATTCTGATTATTTATTTGTTTGTCTCATCTTCGCGGGAGAATGGCTGCACCGAATTTAATAAAATTTTGATGGGAAGCATTATATGTTCCTACTTAAAATTTTGTCTGTCTGTTTTCGTGTCCCTTCTGACTGCTTTTAATTCTATTTGAAAGAAATATAGTTACAGAAAATTATTTTTTATTATACTTTATCAACAAGAACGAATTACCCGACGTTGTCCGCGTCCTATATAAACGCCCGCGGCTTAACTAGCACATTTACTGATAACACCACTCACTTTCCGAATCGTTTTTAAACCATTTCATTTTTCAAATAATTCTCTTCTTTGGTTTCAATTCAAATCTCAGCGCATGCAAAGTCCATAGTTTATGCGCATGCGCAGTCATGTACACAGCAGTTCACCGCAACTCAACTATGGAAAGAAAAGAATTTTAGAAGGCGTGACTTAAACCCCACCGTATGTTGTCACAAGCAATCGACCAGTAGAAAAATCCAAAGTTAGTTACCGTATACACACACACACACACAAGACTGGAATCAAAAATCCAAATTTTATGCGTTTGAATAAAAAAACACAGAAAATAAAATATTGTATTAATTAAAAAATATATATATATTTGTTAGAATGCAAATACATACACACAACTTTTTGACAGACTATAGAATTATGCTAATCTTTCTTCTTTGAATGCTACAAATAAGTATCAGATAACCTAAAAAATCTGATGTGGGCAGCACATGACTTTCCCTACAGACTTATATCCACATTCTCTTCATTTTAATTAAATTTTCACTTTTAATTCAATTTTCGTTCTTATTTGATAATTGGACTTATTTTCAAAGCTAGCGTAGAGAAAATACGAAATAACTAAAATATCTCAAGAACGGCTAGTCCTAGTGTAATAATGTTGGTCTTATTCTTTTCTTCGTTAAAAATTACGTATAAAACAAGCATTTAATGGATGTATTTGAGCATACGTAGTTTTTTATTTTAGATTTTGGGATTTTTTGAAGGGCCATTTCGCAAAAAAAGGAAGGTTATTTTTTCCGATTCGTACCAAAATCTAATCAACACCTGAGTAACCCACATGCAAATTATCCATCGAATTTTGTGAAATTCGGTCCATTAGTTTTTTAGATAGAGTGTATACTGGCAATTTTTGCGGGCCATTTAGCAAAAAAAGGAGGATTCTTTTATCCCGAATCGTACTAAAAACTAATCAGCACCAGGGTCACACCCAAGTGACTCACTTACTAAATTTTATGAAATTCGGTCTATTAGTTTTTGAGTTAAAGTGGATACATACATTGCACAGACAGACAGACAGACACACAGACACACATACATACGTCACGCTAAAAATAGTTTTTTCTTATTCTAGCGGTCTCGAAACGAGCTGACGCGAGTTGCGATTTCCGACATGATTCCAATATTTTCCGAATACATTACCATGTATTATAGGAAAAGTAAAAAGTCTTGATTGGTATTAAGGATGCTTGAAATAAGGTCAATAGTTCGGTCAATAGTTCGGTCAATGAAATTCGGTCAATTAGTTTTTAGTTAGAGTGGATACAAAATTTGCACAGACAGACAGACACACAGACAGACAGTAAGCACGCTAAAAATAGATTTTTCGTATTCTAGAGGTCTCGAAAGGTGTAGATCCGTCGAAAACTCGAGTTGCGATTTTCGGCATGATTCCAATACTTTCCTTACACATTACCATGTATTGCAGGGAAAGTAAAAATTCAAATTTCGATGTATTTAAAATAAATATATGCAAATAAATATTATTAAGGAATTCTCCTACAGATTCAGTTTAAACATCGTTGGAAAGAAAGTTGTTTGATTTTTCCGATAGTGTAAAGATGGAAACTCTGTGATAATATTTTTTGTCGTTAAGGAAACGATTTGAGTGACAATCGCTAAAGAATAGCGCTAAAGCATAAGAGTAGTATATGGGGCTGACTCTGGGACACCCAGAGACAGCCCCATATACTACATATTCCTATCATATTTCAAAGATTTAGGACAACCTCTGGGACCAAGCATGCATAAAATCATTAAAATATGGGTATTTTTTTAAAAATCAAAAATCAAGAGAGTTTTAAGACTCTAAAATTTCATGTTTTTTAACTTAAAAAATGAGTTATATGAATATTATAGAGACCGAATTTTAACTTTTTTTAGATAAATGAGTGAAAAAAGAGAACTTCCAAATGAATGGAAGTTCTCTAAGCTTTAAAATAAATGGGGGGACTAACATTCCCCCCATAAAAGAAGAGATTTTTTTAAACATGGGAAAATTATCCACAAGGTGAAAAAAAATTATTTTATTTTTCAAAGTTTTTTAGAAAATCAGAGGATTTATGTGAAAGTCAAGTTTAGATAAATGCGTGAAAAAAGAGAACTGAATGGAAGTCCTCTAAATAAACTTTAAAATAAGATCTTCAGTTCATCATTACACTCAAAATATATTGATGACGAAACGTGTCCGTAATTTACGGGCGCGTTTTTTAGAGATGAACAGATAGATCATAAAATTATCATGTTAAATTTATTAAATTTTCTATCCCTGAGTGATTAAGCTTTCTCTAATATGTATTTATTATCACCTAAATATAAAAATATATATCTTCCTTTATTGATTTTATTTATCGATCTATTAGAAAGTTGTCCATGTTTATTCGCAAGGTAATACTCTTTTTCTTCAACTTCTACATTTAACTTTACGATTGCTGTACCTGCAATCATATTTTTAATTTTTTTCAATGATATCAGATCATATTTTCCAGGATATAAATCATTTAATACATAGTTTGACGATAACCACTCAGACTATTGAACTCTTCCATTTATTAGTAAACATTTTTTATAAATCCATCCATTCTTCATAATCTGTAAAACCTCTTTCTTCCATCTCTTTTTTAAGATTTAGTCTGTATTCATCTTCAGACTTTGACTCTCTAAATATTTTTTCTGCTATAATATTTTTTTGTTCATTATCAGAAATCGTAATAGAAACATCAGGATCAAATCCACTTAGTACATTAATTATTCTAGTTACTTTCCCAACGAAACATGTATCCTCTTTTAGTTCATCTTTTAACACTTTTATAATTTCATTTTTATTCACATTTTTTAAAATTCTATTAAACACAACAACTAATATCTCTCTAAATTTAATATTATGGAATTCCTCCTCCAATAAGTTAATTTTTATATCTAATTCTTTAAAGCATTCATCTAAATCATATGTAATTTCTGTATTTAATAATTTTATGATACTCTCTCTCAAAGATTTTTGAATATAAGTATTATGCACATTTTGAGAGTCCTTATATATATTATTATAAAATAATTGTCTTATTAAAATCGGGGGTCAATTTATTATATCTGTATCATAGAATACTTCATATATTCCAGGTAAAAATATTAATTCATTTAGAGATGTAATATCATTTTCGCTACAATTTAATGTTTCTAAATTAGTTAAATTTTCTATTCCTTCAAGGGATGTTAATTTATTTCCCTCACAATTTAATTCTTTTAAATTAGTTAAATTTTTTATACCTTCAAGAGATGTAATATCATTTTTGCTACAATTTAATGTTTCTAAATTAGTTAAATTTTCTATTCCTTCAAGAGATGTTAATTTATTTAAATCACAATTTAATTCTTTTAAATTAGTTAATTTTTTTATTCCAGCAAAGGGTATTAATATATTTCCTCCGCAATATAATTTTTTTAAATTAGTTAAATTTTTTATACCTTCAAGGGATATTAATTTATTTCCCTCACAATATAATTCTTTTAAATTAGTTAAATTTTTTATTCCTTCAAGGGATGTTAATTTATTTCCCTCACAATATAATTTTTTTAAATTAGTTAAATTTTCTATTCCTTCAAGGGATGTTAATTTATTTCCCTCACAATTTAATGTTTCTAAATTAGTTAAATTTTTTATTCCTTCAAGGGATGTTAATTTATTTCCTCCACAATTTAATTCTTTTAGATTAGTTAAATTTTTTATACCTTCAAGAGATTTTAATTTATTTCCCCTACAATTTAATGTTTCTAAATTAGTTAAATTTTTTATACCTTCAAGAGATTTTAATTTATTTCCCCTACAATTTAATGTTTCTAAATTAGTTAAATTTTCTATTCCTTCAAGAGATGTTAATATATTTGAATCACAATATAATGCTTTTAAATTCGTTAAATTTTCTATTCCTTCAAGAGATTTTAATTTATTTCCCCAACAATTTAATGTTTCTAAATTTATTAAATTTTTTATTCCATCAAGAGATGTTAATTTATATCCATCACAATATAATGCTTTTAAATTCGTTAAATTTTCTATTCCTTCAAGAGATTTTAATTTATTTCCCCAACAATTAAATATAAAAATAGATTTCACTTCAGTAGGATTCTTTATATTTAAGAAAGACATACCATTATTATATTTTCCATACCATTATTATATGTAACATCCATTTATATAGAAACATTTTTTATTAAATATTTATTTATCATTAGTTAATTTATTTCCCTCACAATTTAATACTTTTAAATACGTTAAATTTTCTATTCCTTCAAGTGAAGTTAATCTATTATCTCTACAATATAATATTTTTAAATTAGTTAAATTTTTTATTCCATCAAGAGATGTTAATTTATTTTCATCACAATGTAATATTTCTATATTTATTAAATTTTCTATTCCTTCAAGAGATTTTATTTTATTTTTATTACAATCTAATACTTTTAAATTCGTTAAATTTTCTATTCCTTCAAGAGATTTTATTTTATTTTTATTACAATCTAATACTTTTAAATTCGTTAAATTTTCTATTCCTTCAAGGGATGTTAATTTATTTAAATCACAATATAATTCTTTTAAATTAGTTAAATTTTCTATTCCTTCAAGAGATTTTAATTTATTTCCCTCACAATCTAATTCTTTTAAATTAGTTAAATTTTCTATTCCTTCAAGAGATTTTAATCTATTATATGCACAATTTAATGTTTCTAAATTCGTTAAATTTTTTATACCTTCAAATGAAATTAATCTATTATCTTCACAATATAATTTTTTTAAATTCGTTAAATTTTTTATTCCATCAAGTGAAGTTAATCTATTATCTTCACAATGTAATTCTTTTAAATTTATTAAATTTTCTATACCATCAAGTGAAGTATAATTTAATAAAGAAATAGATTTCACTTCAGTAGGATTCTCTATATTTAAGAAAGATATAAATGTTTTTTTATACCATTATTAGATGCAACATCCATTTATATAGAAACATTTTTTATTAAATATTTATTTATCATCTTTGTTAGTTAATTGTCTCAAAATATAAACACACTCTCTCAAGACTGATTTAACTTCATATATCTCTTCAATAATTTTCTCTTGGTAAGGTTCTATTTCATGATGACCAAACTTTTTATTTAATTCACTCATCTGTATTGCTTGTATTTTTTTCCAATGAACATTAAAAAAGTGATCAGGTAATAGCTCAAATTTATATTTAATCAAATAACAAAAATCTAATTTATACATAAATTCTTCTATAAAATTTTCACTAAATATTTGATATCTAGTTATATACAGCCAATTTAAATCATCTTTTAATTCTCTCATGGTATCTTCTGTAAGATTTTGAAATATTGATACTTTATATAAATCTAAATTATCAGAAAATTTTACGATAAATTCGTTACTTAAAGTTTGATATTGAGATATGTTTACCCAATCTACTTTATCTTTACATTTTTCTATAAAATCTTCTGATAATTTTTGATATCTAGAAATTTTACACCAATCATCAGGTTGAGCAAATTCTGCAATAAAAGATTCAGACAGTGTTGAATATTGTAAAACTAAATCGCAATTTACATGATCTTTAAGATTTCTAATTACATCTTCAGATAAATTATTTCTGGAAAATTCATTCCAATCAATATCCATTTATTAGAAAGAAATTTTTTCAATATGCATATAAGGTTTTAAAGCGTTACCATCGAATTTTATCTTTAATGTGATGATATCATCACGTTTACCATAAACAAAACAGGTTACTACATCTCTATTAACATTTAAAATTTCCTTACCATTGATTTCCAGAGATATCAGTGGACTTTTATCATATATATATTTACTTTCTACTGTATCATATATATCTATATATATGGAAATTTTCATATACATATCGGTAGATAATCGCATCTCTTGATCCAGTAATTTTGAGCTCATCATATTGAAATTTACTTTTTTATAATCCCCATCTGTATGAAAATCATTTAGTATAGTAACCCAGATATCTCTATTGTCTAAATATATTTTATTGACAGCATCGTTATCATTTTCAGGTTCAGAAACATTCGTAATTATTTTATTTTTTGCATCAAATTTATCATTCTGTAATATTAACGAATTTTTTTCAAAATATCTTTTATTCACAACATTTTTTTCATCTTTAGGATCTGCTACATTTCCTATTCTTTTTCCTTTTGCATCGTAAGGTTTACCTTCTAAAATATGTAAAGTTGTATCATTTAATTCTTTTATTCTCTTGCCTGTTTCTTCAGTAAAGGTTAAAAAACCCTCATCATATTTAGTTTTTATAAGATCTCTCAATTCATGATGATTATTCTCTATTTTATTCAAAACAAAACTTTTAGTGGTTAAATCTAAATCATCTATAGGATTTTCACAATTTTTTAAAATTCTATTTTCCATATCATAATTTCCGTCATTCATTAATTTAAAACCTATACCTGGAGGTCCAATAGGTCCTTCTTTCATTTGATCATCATAAGGTGGATAATATGCACTCATTTATTTAATTTTAAGATTTTAAACTCTTAACCATTGTTAAAGTTTTATTTTTTAAATTTATAAAACATCTCTTTCTTTCTTTAAAAATAAAATAAAACTTATATTCCTTTTGACTATTCGTTATCCAATTAAATTCACTATCTAAATTATTTAAATCGGTATAGTTTTCATGATTTGATGAGTCAAAAGGAAAAATAGGATACAGATTACCAAAATTCTCCTTATTTATCAAAGGTCCTGTTTCTGTATTATTATCGTATAATCAATTCTTCATGTAAAAGAGCTTCATACACTCTATTATAATCTTTATTGGTAAAATTTGTTTTATAACGCATAAGAGGAACTTGTTTATTATTAATCATCAACCAGCATTCTTTCATATCTATATTATCAAATATCATATTATTTTTTTCATAATTACTATCTCTTTCAACATATTGAGGAATAACATAGACACCTAAAACTTCATCTGACGCTGTAGTTGCTGTCACAGATCCACTATCGCTTCTATAAGGGCCTACCATCTTAAATCTATATCGATCCCAATTTACCTCTATATCTTTATCAGATAGATATGATTTCAGAAACAAGCTTTCTGCAGAATTTTTTAATTCTATATAAGGTAAATACAAGGTTAAACCTTCAACTACTACCTTATAATTTTCGTTTCTTATATTAGTATATATCAGATTTTTATTTTCATTTCTTTGAATTTCTATTTTCACTTCAAAACCTGAAATTATCTTTTCATATTCTCTAAAGAAATCGATTATATCTTTTAAAGGTGTCCATATTTTAATGACATTGCTATCTTTCGTTAGTTCCCATCTCTTTACGAATCTTTCGTTATAATCTTTATTCATTTTCAAATTATTAAAAAATTCAGTTATTTTAGTAGTATCTTCTAAAGTACCATCATATTTGAACTCATTACGGTCAGCTGAATCAGATGTATCTAGATAAAAAAATTCATTTTGAGCTTGTGATGTTACATAATCAGGAGTATAATGAATTAATCTTAAAACATGATTCATGATTGAAAAATTTGACTGTGTATTTGATTCAATTTCAGCATCTCCTATATGTACTTTTAAAGTTTTGATAAAACCTCCGCCATTTACCAGACTCACATTTTCGTTTCCAATGGATGATTTATCATTTTTTGTAATTTTTAATTTTAGTTCAAGATATCCTCTAGAATATAAAATTTTTGCTTTAGTATCATTAATATGAAAAACATAGGTAGCATTCTCATCTGAACTATGTTCTTTTGGATGAATTTCTCTTAATTCATAACTTTTAATGTGATCATTATAATAATAACGAGTATCACTTAAATCATAAATCATTTATTTAGGAAAAATTTTTAAACCACCTCCTTTCTTTTTCATAGAAAATATTTCATTTAATATATTCTTAGGTTTCAATAAAACCTTTAAAAATCCTTGTATTATTTTACTTTTTCTATGTAATCTATGTTTATTCATTTATTTAAGAAGAAATAAAATTAAATTCTACAGCTCCTTTATTTAAATCTATTAATTCACCTTTTTGATTAGTAATCCTCATTTTTATTCTTTCAACAGGATCTACTTTAACAGGAAAATATATCCAATTATTAAATTCTTTTGAAATTATACTACCTGGAGGGTTTTTATTAGTGAAAGAATATATGACTTCTGAATTATATTGATTTATTAAAGATCCTTTTACAACATCACAGTGAATATAAATATTATCATTTCCATTAGATATATCAGCAATATGTTCACCTTCAATCTCTATTTCTTCATCATAACTTACATATGTCATTTTTAAAAAGCCTATAATTTTATGAAAGTTACTTTTTGTAAAATCAATTACCCAATCTTTTTTCAGTTTAATAGATATTCTTTGTCTTGCTTCAATAATACCAAATTTGACAGGTGGATCCTCACCGAATATTTTCATTATATACTCTTTTAATCCTCTTATAGTATAATTACCATTTGAGATAGTAATTGTTATATCTGTGCCTAATGTATACAATCTAAATATGTTATTTCCATAATTCTTACTTATATTAAACCAGGAAACTTCCATAGAGAATGAGTGTAAAGCTAATTTTTTTATTTTAAGAGGTGTAATAAAATTTACAGTAAATTCCTCTGATCTCTCATGACCTTCTGATTTTAATATTATCATTTATACATAACAAAATTTTCATTATAGTCACTAGGTTTTTGTGTAGGAAATGATTTGAGAACATTTTTAGGTGATATACCTTTATTCCTTTCTCTTATATATTTCATACAAAATATACCACATTTCACAGATGAAGGTTTCTGTAAAAAACTATCATTATAACCTATTTTTTTATTGGATGTAACAAGAAATGATTTAATATTTTTAGAAATATAGTCCTTCTTCATATTGTCATATTCACCAAACGGATCAAAATATTCCACATATTTATATTTAGGATCATTATAATAACAAACCCAATGAGTTCCGGGGCCTGTTGATACATCTAAATTAATGATTCCATTTTCAAATTTTCCTATTGTTTTAGGTAATAAATCGGAGGTAAACACACCTCTAAATCCTTTTTCATTTTTCATATTTTCTTTAATCATTTTGTCGCTAATTCCCACTGTTGATATATTCCCTTTCCATGTTTTTTTTTTCCCAGATCCTTTCATCTTTTTTTGTATAGCTGAACTAGCTAATCCAGATAAAGTACCTGATGCTAATGCTGTACCTGCAAATTTAGCAGCGGTTATTAAAGAGGGTATAAGTGCTGCTAGAAATGGTAAAAATCCTCCATTTTTATCTAATTGAGTTTTACTAATTGTAATTCTTTTTTTATCATTAATATGATTAATTTGAGTTTTAGTTAAATACATCTCATGATTAGGAGTTTTAGATTTATCTATTTGTAATATTACTTCTACTTTATTTCTAAAAGCTGATTTAAGTTTATTTTTCTGACCTTCACTCAAATAAACTTTATATTTTATCATTTATTAACAGAGAAATTGTTTATGATATCGTTGTACATCATTATAAGTCATTTCTTTATTTTTTAATAACATATCTAACAATAAAGTTACTTGATTATATAATTTCTTTGATTTACTACCATTACATATTTTTTCTGTTAAATTTGATAATACATTCAATCCTTTACCCACCTTCATTTCTTTACTACTTCGAATCATATTTAATCTATGCATATAATTTTGCAACATATTTTCTTTATTTTTATTTTCTTTTATATCATTCTTTTTCTGGTTTAATTCCTCCTCTGAAAAATTTTTAGCTCTAGAAATTGTACTTTTTAAGTTGCCTCTTTTCTTAGATAATCCTTCTTTTAACTGTTTAGCTCTTCCATACATCTCCTCTAATTTTTCTTGATCGTTTAAAAATACTGACGGTCTGTATAATTTTTCCTCTTTTAAATATTTTAAATTTAAATTTTGATCGATATCATAAGTATAAGATACTAATTCTTTCACAGCTTCAATAGGCTCTTCTATAGATGGTAATGAAATATTTTCTACAACATTTTGAATACTTTTCACAACTTCTTTATTTGATTTTTCATATTTTTCAATTTCTTGAGTGACTGGTTTATGAAATTCTTCTAAGGTCTTTTGAATACCTATTTTGTCTTTTAGTTGATCTTCATTATTCTTTCTTATTTCTTTTTCTATTTTTACTATTTTAATTGAATCTTTTATTTGCTTTAAAAACTTGTGTTTCCGTTCTTTTTCTAAGTTCATTTATATAATATTAATTTTTTTACTGCAGCTAATTTTATTTTTACTGCAGCAAATTTTATTTTTACTGCTAGTAAATTATGATAAAAATTAAAGATTACACGGAACCAGAAGAATTACCTGATCCTAAACAACATCCTTTGTTACCTAAACATCGATTTAGATTACTTATAGTAGGATCTTCAGGTTCAGATAAAACAAATTTACTGTTAAATTTGATTTATGATTTATTATTTTTTGATACATTATATATATGTGCAAAAGATTTATACGAACCTAAATATTCTAAATTACAAGAAATATATACATTGTTTGAAGATATAGAAAGAGAAGATATTTTGAAATGTAAGAATATAAAGAATAAGAAAAGATTATTAAAATTATATGATAAATTCAAAAAAAAAGTATTATTTTCTTCAGATCAATCTTTTATTACTGTAGATGATTTAAATCCTACATTAAAGAATTTAGTTATTTTTGATGATTGTGTGATTGAGAAAGATCAAAAAAACATCGAAGAATTATTTATCAGAGGTAGAAAGAAAAACGCATCCTTTATTTATTTAACTCAGTCATATTTTTTAACACCTATCAATATAAGAAGGAACTGTAATTACGATATATTTTTCACTCTACAACCAAAAGAAAATCAACAGATTATAAGAGAGATAGATGGTTTATTAAGTACTGAAGAATTCAAACAAATATATAATAAAAGTGTTCAAGAAAAATATGATTTTTTTATGTTTGATTTAGTGAATCCTGAAATGAGATACAGGAAAAATTTAATCCTATATAAATGGATGTATATTTAGAAAAAAGATTATATGTTTACAGAAAGAGTAGAAATTTGTATCAAAAGATAAGTATTTCATTATCAGTAAGTAAGGTTATTCTAAGTGGAACAGGTTTATCAGCTATTGTCTTTCTACCACTTGCTTTTTTAAGTTTATCAGTTGGTATAGTAGAAGCTATCGATCTTACATTAAAAATTGCAGAAAGGAAAGAAGAATATAGACATTGTTATAATTTTTATAAAGAACTCATTAATTCGTTTAAAGCTAAGGATATGACAGAAGAAGAAATTTATATGTGTGAAAAGGATTTCATAAAAAGTTTAAAATTTAATCCAGTTGAAAAATACGTAAAACAAATGCAATTGAATGGATATAAATTTCTAAATAAATAAATAGTGTGTAAAAAAAATATTCATATTTTTAACCCTTTCGGGACGGCGGCATTCCGGAGCTGTCGCGGCCCAAAGGACGACGCGCTTCGCTTCCGAACTGGTCGAAAAGGACGCCGCATTTTTTGCGCTAAGCCGAACTCTCGAAACAAATTCACTAAAAATTACCTATTCAACACAGAAATCTACTTTTTACAGGAATAAAAGAAATATTTATGTTCTATTTGATGTATAATTTTCATGCAAATCTGAATACAAAATATTCGTTAGTTGCTCCCATTCTTTTATCCGAAATAAACGAATAATTTCACTGCCTCTAAAACCCAAACAAAAAAAAATACGCTCTTATATTCCTATGATTCACCAACGAAATCATAACGCTGAAATAAAAATAAAAACCGAAACTCAATTATAAAATTGTTGATGCTACGAGAATTGCTCTGTTTGTTTATGTTACAAAATGATTTTCACCGCTCCAAATGGAGAAATAATTCATTCGATCCTCTTCTGCCAAGTTCATGCCTCTGCAAAATGCATTGAAGTTAGTTCCATGGACAAGTAACGCCATCTAGTTCATAATTTAAAACGTTCTGCGTAGTGGCACTTATACGCTGCGTAGTGGCACTTATACGTGCCACTATCCGCTTGCGGTAAAATTTCCTCTGGCCCGAGTGAGTGCCGCTTGTCCTTGAATGCATGTTCGCATCTGGCACCTGGGCGTGCCGTTCGTCGCGAAAGGGTTAAAGAAATAAAAGGTGGAGGTTATGTAGGTTTAATTAGAGGTGGTGATATTATTGGATGGTTACAAGATAAAATAAATCCTCCAGAAATGCATTTACCAGGATATCAATATTGTGGTCCATTTACAAAATTTAAAAAAAGATTAAAAAGAGGTGATCCTGGAATAAATAGAGTTGATAAGTTATGTAAAAAACATGATATTGAATACAATGAAACAAAAGATACAAAACAGAGACATGTTGCTGATCAAGAATTAATAGATGATTTAAATGCTATACAAGATCCAACATTTCGAGAAAGATTAGATAGAGGAATTATTAAACCTATTATTAAAGCTAAAAAAACTTTTGGATTAGGTCTTTCTATATATTGTGTCAAGTGTAAAGATAAAACCCCAACTAAAAATTATCATAAAACTACTTCTAAAAATAATAAACCAGTTGGTAAAGGTATCTGTACTATTTGTGGAAGTAAAAAGAATACTTTTTTAGGAATTTAAAAGAGGTCTATTATAATCCAGAAACAGAGGTTATTGTGGAATTAATGAATTGAAAAGAAAAACAGGGTTACCTAATGTTGAAGAATTTTTACATGAACAAGATGTATATACTAGATATAAACCTGTCATTCGTAAATTTAAAAGAAGAAGAGTTTATGTTCCAAACAGTAATAATCAATTTGACGCTGATTTGTTATTTATAAAAAATTATAGCAAATATAATGATGGAACTAATTATTTGTTAACGGTTATAGATGCTTTTAATAAATACGCTTGGGCTTTTCCTATAAAAAGAAAAACATCTGAAGAAGTAGTAAAAGGTTTTAAACAAGTTTTTAAAGAAAGAATACCAAAATTCATTTTGACAGATGAAGGTACTGAATTTACAGGAAAACAGACACAAAAATTATTTAAAGATAATAATATACATTGGTTTACGACTAAAAATAAAGAAATAAAATCTGCAATAGCTGAGAGATTTAATAAAAGTATAAGAGAAAAAATTATAAAATATATGTATGCTAACAATACTAAAAGATATATTGATGTATTATCCAAATTACTTAAAAATTATAACAATTCATATCATAGATCTATAAAAATGACACCTGTTGAAGCCAGTAAGGATGATAACGTATCTCAAGTTTATAAAAATTTATATAAAGAAAAAATAATTAGAAAACCTAAATTTAAGATAGGGGATAGTGTTAGAATATCTACAATTAAGAAAACATTCAGGAAAGTAGATGATTCTACATTTACTGAAGAGATTTTTATAGTTTCTGAAGTATTGAAAACAGATCCAATTACTTATCGATTAAAAGATTTAAACAGTAAAGAAATTGAAGGAACTTTTTATGAAAATGAAATGGTAAAATATAATAAAAAAGATGATGTATATAAAATTGAAAAAATCATAAAAAAGAAAGGAAATAAGTATTTTGTAAAATGGCTAGGATATCCAGATGAATTTAATAGTTGGACATCTGAATTAGTTTAAAGATAAATGAATAAGATGAAATTAATCTATGATTCAGAAGAAGAAGAATATTTTTATGTTATTGATTACGAAAGTTTAAAACAAAGATATAATAGTAGAGTTTGTTATTTTAATCGATTAAGAAGGGAATATAATATTTCTCAAGAAGTTGAGGATATGTTTTTAAAATTTTTAGATTTTATGTATTATGAGAAATCAATTAACTATTACTATTTTATGAAAAAGATTTGTGATATTTTAAATATTGAAAATAATATAAAAGTCCAAAAAGTTAAAAAGAAATATGAAAAAATATGGAATGATTTCTTACAAAGTATTTCAAGAAATGTTTCCTAATAAATGGAGCTTACAAAAAAGTGTATACACTGTTTGACTATGAAATCAGTAAATGCGTTTTACATATATCATAGAAATGAAAAAAATTATTTCCAAAGTCATTGTAAATGTTGTGATTCCATAATCAAATATAAAAAATTTAAATGTGAATGTGGTATGCAATATACCTATACACACAAAAAGAGACATTTAAAAAGTATTTATCACAGTAAGCATCTTCCAGGAAAAAGTATTGTAAAAAATGTTTCCTAATAAATGGAGCTCAACTTAAAGTCAAAGACTATTGGTGAGCTTAGAAAAGGAGTAAAAGTATTGAATATTAAACAACCTAAATGGTGTAAGAAGGATGATTTAATTAGATTATTAATTAAATATATAAAAGAAACTGCAGAATATAAATATGTTTTAGTAGATTTATTAAATTTAGATATATCAAAATACTTGGAAAAAAAGAAGAAAATATTTATTAGAAAACCTCAAAAACGTAATAAAATTAAAAAGGTTTTTGATTCTTTTAATTTGAAATTTGATAATAAGGAATTTAGGCCAAAAGAAGAAAAAAAGATTAAAACAGAAGTGAATCTTAAAAAATTATTTACAGTTAATAATAAGGATATATTTGGTTTGAAGTCAAAGACTATTAATGAACTTAGAAAAGTAGTAAAATTATTGAATATTAAACAACCTAAAGACTGTAAGAAGGATGAATTAATTAAATTATTAATTAAATATATAAAAGAAACAGGTAAATATAAATATGTATTAGTAGATTTATTAAATTTAGATATATCAAAATACGTAGAAAAAAAGAAGAAAATATTTATTAAAAAACCTAAAAAACGTAATAAAATTAAAAGAAATTTTGATTCATTTAATTTGAAATTTGATAATAAGGAATTTAAACCAAAAGAAGAAAAGAAGATTAAAACAGAAGTGAATCTTAAAAAATTATTTACTCCTGATCTTACAGAACAATTGAAACAATTTATTAATGAACCTAAAAATAGACGTAAACTTAATAATATATTTAATTATTTTGGTTTAAAATATAAAGATGGTGAATTGGTAAAAAAGAAAGAAAAGATAGTAGAAGAAGTTAATCTTGAAGATTTATTTAAATCTGATTATGAAATTGTTCAAATTAGTCAAAAATATATTAAAAAATATAACACATACAGATATATTTATAAAATTGTAGAAATCAATGAACTTAGACCTGAACAATATTATAACATCTTAAAGGATTTATTCAGAAAAGCTATTGGAAAAATAGAAGGAAAAGTAGATATTATAGTACACAATCCTATATTAAGTCAACCTTTTCATCCTAAAATGATGCCAACTAGAGAGGCTTATGATACCTATTTAGATGTTTTAACACATAAAATTGAATACAAAGAATTAGATATTAAAGAATGTACATTCAATTTTCATGTCATAGAATTACCACATGGTGGAAAACATCTAAAAATTCTCAAAGATGATGATATCATAAACAAAAAGAGTATTTGTCAAATTAAAAATAACGATAATATATGTTTAGCTAGATCTATTGTAGTTGCTCTATCTATTCAAAATCCTGAACTTTTATGTAAAAAATTAAATCATGAAACATTAACTAAAAATGACATTCTATATATTAAAAAAGGTAGAATATTACAAAAAAAGTTAGCTGAAAAATTACATGAAATGTGTGAAATACCTTTAGAAATATGTAATTTAGAGCATGTTAAAATATTTGAAGAATACTTAAATATTCAAATTACTATATTTTGTAGAGAAAATTTTAATGAAATAATATACAATGGCACTTATAAAACTACTTGTATTTACATTTTAAAAGATAGAAATCACTTTGATGTGATTACATCTGTTACAGGATTTTTAGGAAAAAACAATTATTGTGATTACTGTAAGGTGAGTTATAAAAGAAGCGATCAGCATAAATGTTTATTAAAATGTGATAGATGTTTTATAAAAGATAGTAATTGTGAAGGAGATGATATCCAGTGTAATGAATGTTTTCGAAGTTTTAAAGGTGAAAACTGTTTTGAAAATCATAAATTGTCTGTTTGTGAAAGACTATGGAAATGTTTAAAATGCAAGAGAAATATTAACAGAAATAAAAGAACACCTGAAGATCATAAATGTGGAGAGAGAGAGTGTAAAAATTGTAGACAATTGGTCTCAAAAAATCATAGGTGTTATATGAAAACAAAAAAAGCTAAGGGTAGTACATGTATAAATATTTGTTCAACTGGAGAATGGTGTAATATATGTCAAAAACATAGATTTCCTGAAAATTATATGTATGGTAGTATATATGAAAACAAATGTAGTAACGATAGAAAATGTAATGCATGTAAATATTCAGGATTTACACAAAAATATATGTTTTTTGATGTTGAAACGAATCAAGAAACAGGAAACCATGAAGTTAATTTAATTATAAATCAAGAATTTTATGGAGAAGAAAACATATTTAAGAATGAAAACGACTATTGTAAGTGGTTATTTGATAAGAAACATGCAGGTTATACCCTATTAGCTCATTACGGAAAAGGATTTGACTTTCAATTTATATCTAAATACTGCTTTAAAAATAAAACTAAAGTTTTTACAATCTATCAAGGAAATAAACTCATTTATATGCATGCAAACGAATATAATATAAGATTTATAGATTCTATAAATTTTACATTGATTCCATTAAGAAAATTCCCTAAAACGTTTGGATTAACAGAATTAGCAAAAGGATATTTTCCTCATTTGTTTAACACTATTAAAAATCAAAATTATGTTGAAAAATATCCAGATAAATATTATTATGGTTATAATACTATGACTTTAGAAGATAGAGAATTGTTTAATAAATGGTACATATCTGTAAAAAATGAAATCTTTGATTTTCGAAAAGAAATTATAAAATACTGTAGGTCTGATGTAGATATTTTAAGAAAAGGATGTTTGGAATTAAGAAGATTATTTTTAGAAATAGCTAATATTGATTCTTTTAAATATGTTACATTAGCGGGTGTTTATATGGCTATATTTAGAGATAAATTCATATCTGAGGGTACAATAGCTATAGATGAAGAGATCATCAAACAAGATCAATACAGTAAAAAATCTATTGCTTGGTTAGATTATTTATCTCAAAAACATAAAATAAATATACAGCATGCTTTAAATGGAAGAGAGAAAAAAATAAAAATAGACAATAAAACTTATAAAGTAGATGGTTTTTACGATAATACAGTATATCAATTTCAAGGTTGTCATTGGCATGGATGTAATAGTTGTTACAGAAAATCTACTTTAAATAAACAAAATCAAATATGTAAGGCTGATTTATATGAAAAAACAAAAAAGATAAATAATAAGATAAAAGACGCAGGATATGAGTTAATTGAAATATGGGAATGTGATTTTGATAAAGATAAAGAAATTAAAAAATATATGAAAAAAGAATGGAAAAGAGATTTTATAGAACCCTTAAATCCTAGAGATGCCTTCTATGGTGGTAGATGTGAACCAACCAAATTAAAATATGAAATGAAAAATAAAGAGAAAGGTCGATATATTGATGTATGTTCACTCTATCCGACTGTAAATTATTTTGATTATTATCCAATTGGACATCCTAAAAAGATCTATAATCCTGAAAAATATGATGAGAATTGGTTTGGGATGATACAGTGTAAAGTACTTCCTCCTAGAAAATTATATCATCCTGTAGTACCTTATAAAGAAGAAAAATTGATATTTAGTTTGTGTAAATCATGTTCAAAAACATTTAAATGTTGTCATTATGAAAAGAAAAAATGTAAAAAGTGTTATGAAATAAGAAATAAATTATGTAATCATACAGATGATGAAAGAAGTTTTATAGGTACTTGGACTACGGATGAAGTCAATTTAGCTATAGAAAAAGGATATAAAATTTTAAATATATATGAAGTTTGGCATTTTGAAAAGAAAACAGATAAACTATTCAAAGAGTATGTCAAAATGTTTTTAAAAATTAAATTAGAAACAGATGATAAATTACCAAAAGACATTAATAATTATAAAAAGATTGTTAAAGAAAAATTAGATATTGAATTAGGTGAAATAAAAGAAAATCCTGGTATGAGATTTATAGCTAAATTCTGTTTAAACTCTTTATGGGGTAAGTTTGGACAAAGAAATAATATGAAACAAACTGAATATGTAATAGATTTGGAAGATTTTTATAGAATTATATTGAATGATGAAATTAAAGATTTGAATATGATATTTTTAAATGATGATTGTGTACAAATGGATTATAAGATGAGAGATGAGTATACCCAGAATAATTTTAATACGAATATTTATATAGCAGTTTTTACAACTAGTTCTGCTAGAATAAGATTATATAAAATGCTTGATAAACTAGGAGATAAAGTAATGTATTATGATACAGATAGTATCGTTTATATTGATGATGGTACTAATAAAGTAAAAACAGGTTGTATGTTAGGAGAATGGACAGATGAATTAGGTGAAGATAATTATATGACTACATGGATTTCTGGAGCCAGTAAAGATTATGGTTACATTCTTAATGATGGATCTGTAAAAGGAAAAGTAAAAGGATTTAAGATGAGTTATGAGAGTGAAACTAAGCTTAGTTTCGATGAAAGAATGAAAACAATAACAGGTGCAACTGAATATATAGATGTAGAAATAAATCAGTTTCAAATACAAAAAGATAAAAATATTAAAGTGCATAAAACGAATAAAAGATACATGTTTGGATATGATAAAAGAAGAATTTTAGATAATTTTGATACTGTACCATTTGGTTATTAAAAAATGTTTACTAATAAATGGATGAGTGTTTAGGTGATATTCGAGCTTTAAATTTTACAAATTCTGAAGAAATATACTATTTGACTTATCTTTGTGAAGAATTGTATGATTTGTATATAAAATATGATCATACTAAAAAACTATTATCAGAAAGTTTTCAAAGGTTGACTGAATTAATTGAAAAAGAAGAAAATGAAGATATTAAATTGAATGGATTAGGAGTTTTATATGTTATTTCAAAGAATTTATTCTATTGGACATGAATTTATAAAAAATGTTTACTAAATGACGTTTAAATTAAATGATTTATATCCTAGGATTGAAAAAACTAAATATTGTGGCTCATTTTGTAAATTAAACTGAGAAAAACAATAAGTCTTAAAACGCTTAGAAGCAGCCGTTCAAATTCGCCGCGAGTACAAAGATGAGCAATCCTTATCTTTCACACCCGGCGCAAATCAATCAACACGCGGCGCGCTTTCTAAAGAGGAAAAATAATGAAAGAAATTCATAAAATTCTCTGATATATAATTTTCTATATATTCAGTCAGTGCACAAGTCAGTGTAGTATATTTCATTTTTTTAATATATTAGAGGGGTTTATAAAACTATTTTTTTGTTTATAATAACTATTTTATTAAATCATATTATCTTCTTAATATCTTCAGGGTCTATATAATGTTTAGAAAATATATTTTATTTATAAAAAAATTTTACTAATAAATGGAAGAGTGCAATAGACTGAGAGGTTATCCTAAGACGTTTAAATTAAATGATTTATATCCTGGAAAATATGATCTGATATCATTGAAAAAAATTAAAACTAAATATGGAGATACAGTAATCGCAAAGTTATATGTGGAAGTTATAGAAAAGGATTATTACCTAGCGAATAAGCATGGAATTCTTTCTGATGAATCAATATATAAAATCAATAAAGGTAGATATATATTTAAGTATTCAGGTATGATTAATGATAAATATGAATATGAATTAGAGGAAGCTTAATACTCTCAAGAGTTAAAAAATAATTCTAAATAAATGGATCTTTATAAGATTAAAAAATCTCTAGAAAAGATTTATAGAATCAAACAGTGGAACAGCATTTTTAAGTCTTAAAAAACTTAGTAAGAATATTAAGTCATATTATAATTTTGATGGAGAGATTAGTAAAGATTGTATACAACTTACTTTTGTTGAAAAAAAGTGATGATTTTCTAAGTGTATATTATATCTATAGATGGCAGCACTAGTAATTCTTTTAATATATATTAAACTATAGTACTTTGTGTATATATTAAACTTTCTTTATTTATTTATATTATTTATATTATTTATAAACTCTATTTTAGTCGAAAAAGGTCTTAGATGTTAACTTTTTTCGACTAAAAATTATTATGTCATGTTTATATTTTTATAGAGAAGATTTGTTATTGCCCCGGGGTGGTCGAATGGATAAAGCCCTAGTCTACCATCTGATAGATCCTGGTTCAAATCTCCATGTGCACTGTGAATATATGATCCGTACGTTATTTATTAGAATTAATTAGATTTAATTAGTATTAGTCTATATATATATATATAGTATATTAATTGTATATTCCTTGTCTATTTCAGTCATAGAAATTGGAGATAGAATTCTGGAATCCTGGCTGTGTTGAAAAGGAGCCTGGCTGATGAGGAGTCCTAAGAAAAAAAAAGGATTTCCCCCCCCCCGTAGACCTTAAACCCCCAACGTGTTGAGTTGTATTTAAGATCAGAAAAGGTCTACGGGGGAAGGGGGTTTTGTTGAATTTTACTATATTTTATTTTAGATTGGTTCTCTAACATTGGATAGTGCTGCCATCTATCAAATAAATCTTCAACATTTGTCTTCATTCATAACATCGCTTGGGATGTTAAACAAAGTTGCTTTTATTTTTTTTGCTTCTGATATGAGAAAGGTCCTTCTTTGAAATCATTCTTCATAAATATTTCTATAAAACGCGTCCGGAAATTACGGACGCGTTTTTTCACCCTTTGATTTGGTTTAAGACCTTTGAATTTAGAGGATTCATTTAGAAGTTCTCTTTTTCACGCATTTATCTAATTTCATCCTTTTTTTCACCGTAATTTTATGGGGGACTAACGGTCCCCCCATTTATTTTAAAGCTTAGAGAACTTCCATTCATTTGGAAGTTCTCTTTTTTCACGCATTTATCTAAAAAAAGTTAAAATTCGGTCTCTATAATATTCATATAACTCATTTTTTAAGTTAAAAAACATGAAATTTTAGAGTCTTAAAACTCTCTTGATTTTTGATTTTTAAAAAAATACCCATATTTTAATGATTTTATGCATGCTTGGTCTCAGAGGTTGTCCTAAATCTTTGAAATATGATAGGAATATGTAGTATATGGGGCTGTCTCTGGGTGTCCCAGAGTCAGCCCCATATACTACTCATAAGACAATTCAAATGAAATTAAATCTCGCCAAAGCCGCGTAGTCCTATGTCCTGAAGTACCTGTGTACCGAATTTCATGGCCGTACCACGTTCAGATTTTTCGCTAAAGACGACACACACACAGATAGCCACACAGAAACACAAACATACTATGTACTAGAATCTGTATCCGGAATTGACCAACAGTTAAAGCAAGGTAGTTATATAAAATACCAAAATAAATCAATTCGATTCTTATAAATAGTAGTGAAAATTTTGATATATAGAACTTTAATTAAGTGTGCAGGTATCACATTTCATGAATACTATAAATAAAATTGAAAATTCATCTCTTTGTCTCATCATCAGCGAAGCGTTTCTGTACCAAATTTCATAAAAATTTAATGGATAGCCTTGATAGGGTCTAACTTAAAATTTAGGCGTCCGTCTGTCTTTCTATCTGTCTTCATGTCCTTTTGACAACTTTTACTTTTTGACCCGATAGATGTTTGTGCTTTTATCTCTGAAAATATTGGAACTTTAGAATCAAAGGCAAACAACAGATACCTAACTATCTACTGTGATTCTAAAGTATATACTGCTTTTAGCATTACCAACTGTATGTTGCCTGCTCAAGAACTATAAAAAATCTGATGTGGGCAGCACATGACATTCCCTGCAGACTTATATCCACGTTCTCTTTATTTTAATTAAATTTAATTCCCTTTTAATTCAATTTTTGTTCTCAATTAGTAACTGGACTTATTTTCAAAGGTGGCGTAGAGAAAATACGAAAAAAATGAAATATCTCGAGAACGGCTAGTCCTAGTGTAATGGGGTTGATTTTATTATTTTCTTCGTTAAAAATTACGTATTAAACAAGCATTTAATGAATATATTTGAGCATACGTAGTTTTTTATTTTAGATTTTAGAAAAATATACCTTTATTTCTACCCAGAAGGCCAAAAATGTAAGAAGATATTATTTACTTGCAAAATTGTTGACATGTATATAAATAAAATTGGAAGTTGTACCTTTGAATGTTTGTTTATTATCTCAGCACCGGAGAATTTACTTCTTTCATTGTTGTGAGAATTATTGTAAAATTTCATAAAGGAAAACTCCAAATATTAAAATTTCACCGCCAGTTAAGAATAAAGTTTCTTTACATTATATATTATGTACAAATATAAAACAAGGTCTAGACCAAGAAACCTTACAAGGTTTCATAGTGCTGAACGCCCAAAGAAGTGCCTTGCTTTTATTTCGGCTTCGAGTCCAGACTTATTTCATTGAGGAAAGAAATCCATGTGATTTCCATAACAAACATATGCTTATCCATATACTGCATATTACTTTTGCTTTACTCAATTACCAATGGCTTATGAAAATTTAAGTAAAACTTGTATAGATTCTGAAAGGACAAGAGAAAAAATCTGATGTGGGCAACACATGACTTTCCCTACAGACTTCTTTTCATATTCTCTTTATTTTAATGACATTTAATTCACTTTTAATTCAATTTTCGTTCTCATTTGATAACTGGACTTCTTTTCAAAGGTGTCGTAGAGAAAATACGAAAAAACTAAAATATCTGGAGAACGGCTAGTCCCAGTGTAATGGGGTTGGTCTTATTCTTTCCTTCGTTAAAAATTACGAATTAAACAAGCATTTCCTGGATATATTTCAGCATACGTAGATTTTTATTTTAGATTTTGGGGATTTTTGAGGGCCATTTTGCAAAAAAAAGGCAGGTTATTTTTTCCGAATCATACCAAAATCTTATAAGCACCAGGGTGTCCTACAAGTGACGTATCTGCAAAATTTTGTTTAATTCTATCTATTAGTTTTTCAGCTAGAGTGGATACAAGCTTTTGCGGGCCATTTCGCAAAAAAGGCGGGTTGTTTTATCCCGAATCGTACCCAAATCTAATCAGCACCAGATTCGCCCACAAGTGACTTACCTACCAAATTTTATGAAATTCGATCAATTACTTTTTTAGTTAGAGTGGATACAAAATCTGCACAGACAGACAGACACACAGACAGACACACACACAGACGTCACGCTAAAAATAGTTTTTTCGTATTCTAGAGGTCTCGAAATGTGTAGATCCGTCGAAAACTCGAGTTGGGATTTTCGGCATGCTTCCAATATTTTCCCTATACATTACGATGTATTGCAGGGCAAGTAAAACGAAATAAAGCGGTTTCAAGGACGGATGCAACACTAAATATAAATTTAAAAGAACTTTAAAAATCACAATTTTTACTCTGGGAAAAAAAATATGGATGCCATATTTTATTTTGAAGTGGGTCACGTGATCTATTCATATTATATGGGTGTCATTATTATTTTAATTTTATTTTTAAAAACTACCGAATATATTTTGCCCAAATTTTTACTTTCCTTATATACATAATGTATAAGGAAAGTATTGTGACGGGGTCGAAAATTCGAATTCGAGTTTTCGACGGGAGAGCACGTTTCAAGCATCCCTGATCACGAATCAAACATTTTTAAAGTGATGTCTGTGTGTGTGTATGTGTGTGTGTATGTGTGTGTGTGTGTGTGTGTGAAAGTATGTGTGTGTGTGTGTGTCAGTGAGCCTGTGGAGACGATAACTGACGAACGAATGGACCGATTCGAACCAAATTAGGTACAAAAATCACAATCCGTAAACACTGGAAGCCTATTGTTTTTATACGTAATTGAATGTTCAGAACCCCCCTAAATTTTCGAATGAAATTTTGAAAAAATCGTCAAAAAATCAAAACCGCTAATAAAGTTACGCAAATAGACATTTCTTATGTAATTTTTCAATAGAAAACGATTGGCATAAATTTTAAAACGCTAACATGAACCGTTCTCGAGATATTGTACATTTTTCAAAAAAATTATGAAAAGTCACATAAAAAAAAAAAATTCCTATTGAGAAACATGTTCACTTTTCATATGTAATACCATGCGATAAATTGAGTGACATCATTCTCGTGGATCTAGCTCGTTCCATTCATGAAAAAATATACTTTGAATAATACTTTTGTATTTGAACGCCAATAGTCATTTATCTGCTGTAGAATAACTTTTTTCTTAGTGCATTACGCTTGGCGAGATTTTGGCGACGAATTTGGCGGATTGTCGCCAACTTGGCGACTTCTTTGAAATGTTGCCAAATTAACGAAAATCTCGCCAAATGGATAAAAATGATGCTAAATCAACGAAAATGACGACTAATTGTCGAAAATTCAATATCTTGGAAAGAATATTAGTATCTACTATAAGAAAAACCTATTTTTTTACTGTAAAAGTAGTAAATTCATTACATTATATAAGGAAAGTCATGTGTTGCCCACATCAGATTTTTTTCTATATATTTTATGGGATAATTTGAATATTTCCTAACATTTTCGTAGCAATTTTTCAATTTTAACTTCGCTTAAAAAATGTTTGAAGAATTAGTTCCCCTATAGGGTTCAATGCATTTTATTTTTTCCACCTGGGTTCAGTCCAAAACTATTTGGGTGATATTATTTATTTACATTCCCATATGTTCCACAGACCGTCTTCGATAACATACTTAAATTTTACTTTGATACAATCATTTTTATTACTTTCCCTGCAATACATGGTAATGTATAGAAAAAGTATTGGAATCATACCGAAAATCACAACTCGAGTTTTCGACGGATTTACACGTATTGAGACCTCTGGAATACGAAAACACTATTTTTAGCGTGACGTCTGTGTGTGTGTCTGTCTGTCTGTACAATATATGTATCCACTCTAACTAAATATCTAATGAACCGAATTTCATAAAATTTGGTAGGTAAGTCACTTGGGTAAGACCCTGGTGCTGATTAGTTTTTGGTAGGATTCGTAAAAACAGAACCCGCCTTTTTCGCGAAATGGCCCACAAAAATTTCATGTATCTACTCTAACTAAAATACTAATTGACCAAATTTCTCAAAATTCGGTAAATAAGTCACTGTAGGATACCCTAGTGCTGATTAGATTTTGGTACGATTCGGAAAAAAACAACCTGCCTTTTTTTGCAAAATGGCTAGCAAAAGGCGTCAAAATTTAAAATAAAAAATTACGTTTGCTCAAATATATCCATTAAATGCTTGTTTTATACGTAATTTTTAACAAAGAAAAGAATAAGATCAAACCCATTACACTAGGACTAGCCGTTCACGAGATATTTTAGTTATTTCGCATTTTCTCTATGCCACCTTTCAAAATAAGTCCAGTCACCACATGGGAATGAAAAATGAATTAAAATTAAATTAAAAATCATGAGAACGTGGATATAATCGTCTGAAGGGAAAGTCATGTACTGCCCACATCATATTTTTACGGCAGTTATCATGCGAACGAACAGAGAGACAGAATGACCGAAGTCATAAACACTTTTCAACTATGTTGTAAAGTATTAAAAGGAGAAATTAAAGAAACACCAAAAATGTCTAATTTTTTCACTCATCAAACGACTCCCAAAATAAAATCATTTTTATAAATTATTTTATTATAGGGAGTCAAAACTAAAAGTTTGGCCCCCAAAATTTTAAGTTTGAAAAAAATTAAAATTTTAGGGGAGTGCCCGAAATGTTTGGGTTCCCCTCAAAATTAAAGAATTTAAGAAAATGTTTTTATTTGCGAACACGTTTCTAGTTTTAATAACACTGAACTGTTTGCGGTCCTTTGCATATTTTGCTTAAGGGACTAAAATTTCAACTTACGTAGAACAACTTTCACATATTGAAAATTTTAATATATAGTTTAAAAAAATATGTTCTATAAAGAATTTAATTATCTTTATCGCAAGAAGAACACGAAAACAAGAAAAAATATTCAACCCTATTTTTTTCTCCCTAACCAGGTTCTTTGAGGTAAATGGCTAGCTCATGAATAATGTGATTAAAAATAAAGAATTTTTCAGCATAACTAGTAAAAATAAAAAATGGTTTGCGCTGAACAAAAGATCGTAATCACTGCAAGTTATACGTCGTAAAATCATTATTACTCACCGATAGAAGTTGACTTATCTTTTTTAATATCTAACCTTGTTGATCTTGAAAGATGATTTTGTGGACAATAAATAAAACGTACCTTAAAAGTATTTTTTCCTCTATTTGAACTTTAAGAAAATAATCAAAATATGTACTTTTTTCATTGTCATGTGGGTGTTTCAAAATTATTTAAAATGTATGGTATATGTATTTAAAATGTTAGGATTAAGACCATAGATGTCCATAGAACGTTGTTCATGGGAGGAGGGGGCAAAAAATAACTTACAACGACTAGCTTAATGCTCGCCTTTGCAACATGGAACATCCAACGGGACTACCCTCTCCTAAAATAGTCCTTGATTGAGACGCTCCAGTCAATTTTCGTTTACATTAATTGTAAAAAACTCAGAAACCTACGGAAAATATCTAAAAGATTTTTGTTTGACTATTGATAAGTCATAGACCTTGCCTAGAAAGATTTAATTATCAATCTCTTTATCTGGAGGATCAACCTCTTTATGTCTAGATGGATGCACAATGAAACCCCTGCCAACTCGCCGCCCCGAAATAATAGGCTGGTATAACTACTTTTCTATCGGGAAATAGGTAAGTCATTTACTTAATATTCTAAACCAGAAAATGTACCTTACGTTTCCCGGGAGTTAAAACAGGGTAGTTATAAAGTAACAAAATAAATCAATTTTATTCTTATAAATAGTAATATTTATATCTTAATTTGATCAATCAACAATCTCAGCCCAATTAAATCAATTTATATATTGGCCAGCGCAAAATATGTAAGTGTCCGCTAAATAATACAAATACAGATGACACCAAACTCCAAATCTAGCGAAACTCAAAACATCAAGAATCTCAAACAGGATATCTCCAGAATTTGGAAGAAAGAAGGTTAACACCCCGCTCCTCTCCTCCTTCCACATAATGAGTCTATTCATTCAGCAATACTTGGAAGTGGTACAACCTTTAACTCTATATCTCACCAACAGATCTTGCAAGTATATAAGGTCTATGATCTCACGTCATAGGGTTTTTTTCTGACTGTTAGGTTCATTAAAAAAATAAAAGACATGGCTGGGTTAAAAATTAATCAACGAATGGGGTTTATGAAATTTTTGTTTTGGAGTAGTCTGTGATATATTGAGGAGCTGCTGTTAAAATATAAACATCGAATGGCATGTCAAATTTAGTAAATCATAAAATAAAAATCAGAGAGATTTACAACGCACGAAAAGTATATATATATATTTTAAATTCGTTAAAATGTGTCTATTCATCGCATGGACTCCGTTCAAAGTATATTTGAACAAGAAAGATCAATCATGCTTAAAGCATTGATTATGAAACACTTTCCAACTTCAATGCAATTTTATTTAAAAAAGTCGAAAATGCAATACATCCCTCGGTAATATTTTAAAACTTATCACGATACTACATTGATTTATTATATTTGAAAACTTAAACCTTCATTGAAAAAAATGAACTTCATTCAAAAGACGGCATTGAAATATAAATTGCGTGGTTTAAATATCTCTAAAATGCAATACATTCCACGGTAATATTTTTAAATCTATCATAATACTACGATAATTTATTATATTTGAAAACTTCATCGAAAACAACTGAAATTAATTCAAATGACGTCATAGAAAAAATAACACGCCTGGATCTCTCTATAAAAGCAGGATTTCATTCATAACTTTCTCCATTTCATTCATCACAATACTATAATAATTTATTTTATTTAAAAATTAAGACCATGGAGCTACAATTCATAAACTTTATGCTTAAAACTTCATCGAAAAATATCGTCCTTCTGTTTATAAAATCAATTAATATTTCATTCATGTCAGCCATGCAGACTCCATGGACTGAATTATTTTGTGTTAAAGAAATACAGTAATTCTAATACAACGCATTCTACATATTTTGCTGTTTACATTTTACATAGGTGAAAAATAGGCTTAATTGTAGAAATAATCAAATTTGAATGAGAATTTAAACTCAAATATATTGTCATTGTGTTGTTTTAGTATGTAGATGCACAGAATTTAAGCAGAAATAAAGTAGTTTTAGGATGGATACAACACTCAATATGAATTAAAAAGAACTTTAAAAAATCACGAATTTGAAACAAGATGGATGCCATATCTCATTTTGAAGAGGGTCATGTGATCGTTTCATATCATGGTCACGTGATCGTTTCATATAAAATGTGTAATTATTATTTTAATTTTTATTTAAAAAACTACTGAATATATTTAGCTGAATTTTTTTTTATATATTTTATGGAACAATTTGACTGTTACCTAAAATTTTCGAAGCAATTTGTGAATTTTAAATCCGCTTAAAAAATGTTAGAAAAATTAGGTCCCATAGGGCTCAATGTATTTCATTTTTTCAACCCGGGTTCAATCCAAAACTAATTGTGTGATATTATTCATTTATATTCCCATAGGTCCTACAGACCGTCTGAACAACATACTAAAATTTCATTTTGATTAAGTCGTTTTTACGGCAGTTATCGTGCTAACGGACAGACAGACAGACAGACAGACAGACAGACAGACAGACAGACAGAATGAATGAACAAAGTCATAAACACTTTTCAACTTTGTTGTAAAGTGTTAAAAATAATATTTTGATCTTTTCTGATGGTGTCACGATGGAAACTCTGCGATAATATTTTAGGTATCTAAGGTGTCGATTTGTGCATATATCGGCCTAAAACATAAAATAACTAAAACGCTACTTTCGAAATTTTAAAAAATAATAACGAGATGCGGGTCTTAAAGGATCTATGCACTAAATCACATGGTCGAATGACGCTTATTAACACTTTACAACAAAGTTGAAAAGTGTTTATGACTTTGTTCATTCTGTCTGTCTGTCTGTCTGTCTGTCTGTCTGTCTGTCTGTCTGTCTGTCCGTTAGCACGATAACTGCCGTAAAAATGAGTTTATCAAAATGAAATTTTAGTATGTTGTTCAGACGGTCTGTAGGACCTATGGGAATATAAATAAATAATATCACCCAATTAGTTTTTTATTGAACCCGGGTTGAAAAAATAAAATACATTGAACCCTATGGGACCTAATTTTTCAAACATTTTTTAAGTAAATTTAAAATTCACGAATTGCTTCGAAATTTTTAGGAAATATTCACATTATCCCATAGAATATATAAAAAAAAATTCAGTAAAATATGTTAAGTAGTTTTTTAATTAAAAAAATTATTTAATATAGGGAAAAAAACAAATTCAATTAAATTCTGACTTTGTTAACACTTTACAACAAAGTTGAAAAGTGTTTATGACTTTGTTCATTCTGTCTGTCTGTCTGTCTGTCTGTCTGTCTGTCTGTCTGTCCGTTAGCACGATAACTGCCGTAAAAATGAGTTTATCAAAATGAAATTTTAGTATGTTGTTCAGACGGTCTGTAGGACCTATGGGATTATAAATAAATAATATCACCCAATTAGTTTTTTATTGAACCCGGGTTGAAAAAATGAAATACATTGAACCCTATGGGACCTAATTTTTCAAACATTTTTTAAGTAAATTTAAAATTCACGAATTGCTTCGAAATTTTTAGGAAATATTCACATTATCCCATAGAATATATAAAAAAAAATTCAGTAAAATATGTTAAGTAGTTTTTTAATTAAAAAAATTATTTAATATAGGGAAAAAAACAAATTCAATTAAATTCTGACTTTGGGATATCTTCCAGAAAGAAAAGAGAGAGATATTATATAATAAATATCTCTCCATTTGTTTAAACGTTTTGCATATGGGAGTGGCTTCATATTTAAATATAAATTTGGTAGATAACAATTTTTCATTTTTTTTAAATTTTATATAACTCTTCATGATAAATTTAATTGATGGCATTTTAAATGCACTTTCCTACGTCCTAGAGAGTTAAAATTTGGTACACAGCTTAAATTTGTTGAACATTTTATTCGACAAAAATTTGATGGATCTTTAAATATAGATCATACATTTTTTTCGAAATGGCCTGAAAATAATCCCCGTTCACTTCTATAAATCATTGGTGTAATATTGTTAAAAATTCTGATGTGGACAGCACAAGTCTTTCCCTGCAGACTCATATTCGTTCTCTTTATTTATTCAATGATAATTTGAGTTTATCTGCACAACATAAGTATTTTAAATGACATTGAATTTGCACGTTAAACTTAAATTAAGTTCTCATTTGATAGCTGAACTTATTGTCAAAGGTGGCGTAGCGAAAACGCGAAAAAACTAGAATATCTCAAGAACGGCTAGTCCTAGAGTAATGGGGTTAGTCTTATTCTTTTTGTTGTCAAAAATCATATATAAAATAGGAATTTAATTGATATAATTGAGCACACGTAGTCTTTTATTTTTATATATAGCGATTTTTGCTGGCCATTTCGCAAAAATAGCCCGTTCCTTTTTCCCGAATCGTAGTAGAATAACCTACAAATGATTTATATACAAAATTTTATTAAATTTGGTATATAAATCACTTGTAGGTTATTGAAATATTATACTCCAAATTTTGTTAAATTTAGTTCATTAGTTTTTAGCTAGAGTGGATAAAGGCAATTTCTGCGGCCATTTCGCAAAGAAGGCAGATTCTTTTATTACGAATCGTACTATAATCTAATGAACATCAGGATTTCCCACAAAAAACATACCTACCAAATTGTATGAAATTCGGTCCATTAGTTTTTCAATTAGAGTGGATGTAATATCCACACAGACACACAGAAACATACACAGATACACCCTTACACACACAGACGTCTTCCTAAAAGTAGTTTTTTCGTGTTCTAGAAGTCCCAAAACGTGTAGATACTTTGAAAATTCGAGTTCCGATCTTCGGCACGATTCCAATACTTTGAGTACATACACATACACATATATATTATCTGTGTATTATCTGTGTATCTAAATTCCGTGCCTATGCAATTACAATAGTTGTGATTTTAAATGATCCCTAAACTTTTATTATTTCTTCAAGGAAGCCTAATTTTAACATATGCAGAATGCAAATATCTCAAGCGATTGTAAGATGAATTACATAAGAATTGCTGAATTTTTTTCACACAAAATTATTTAGCTCTGGAGTCTGGAATACAAGTTATATGAATGAAATATTCATTGATTTTGCATAAAGAATCAGATAATTTATATTTCGATACAGTTTTAAATATTTAAGTATAATAAATTACTGTAGTACTGTGATAATGTAAAAGATATTACCACTGAATGAATCACATTTTAGAAATTTTTAAATGAAATTACATTTCAGTTGGAAAGTGTTTCATAATCAATGCTTATGCATGATTGATCTTTCTTGTATTTCCAGCTACAGGCTGCACAGCCACACAGACAGACAGAAAGAAAGACTCAGAGACAGACATATTTCTTTATTATGTAATACTAGCTGCGGTGCCAGAACAAGCCCGCATTCGTTTAGCTGTCACTTTTTAGCGGTGACTTACTTCATCATGCACGTTTTTTTGTCATTAATTTCAAAAATAACATTTAACGAATAATTTATGAAGCAACCTTCTTAGGGTGGTAAATGATGTGTGCGCTTCAATTTTGACAGAAATATTAAGCATGTTTAATTTTTTTTTTCATATTTATTTCACACAATTATGCAGATTTTAGGAAAACTCGAAGTGTGGTCTCCACCACCGAAAGGGAAACCCTTAGTAAACCCCCAACTTCCTTTGAAATTCGACGCTGAATCCCAGTCATCTTCTTAGCTCTATTTATAGTCAATCCTGAGAAACAGATGTTTTAAGCAAATATTTGAACCGGAAGTAGAAAACAAACTGAAAGTAGAAAACAAACCGAAAGTAGAAAACAAACCGGGAGTAGAAATCCTTTGTAAATTCTCAACCCCTTCATAATCTGATGCTGAATTCATAACAGTCATCACCTAAGCGATACCTACAGCAGATACTGAGAAATAGATGTTTCAAGAAAAATGTAAACTTTTGAATCAGAAGTGACATGGCCAGAACCGGAAATAGAAACCCTTTATGAGTCTCTGCATTCTCTTTAGAATTTAATACTGAATCCTAATCAGTCGTTATCTAAGCTCTATCTATAACCAATTCTGAGAAATGGATATGTCAAGGGAATATTTTTGAACCGTAAATGGAATAGAAACCAAACGTGGAAATTTTTAATGAATCATCCTACCTCATTTAGAATTTAATGCCAAATCCATATCAGCTATCATTTAAGCTTAATCTACAGTCAATTTGAAGAAATGGATGTCTCAAGTGAAATAAGAAAATTAGAAATGGAAATGGAAAACGAACTGGAAATGGAAAACGAACGGGAAGTGAAAATCCCTGAAGAATATAATCCACCTACGCCCTTCAAAATTCTTACTGAATCCATATCAGTCATCATCCATAGCATATCATGAGCAATGGGTGTTGCAAAGCAAATTTTTTTCCAAAAAACAGGAAAACATTTTGGCACCGATAAAAATTAAAAAATTTATGTTATCTTTTAAATGTTAAATCTCACTCAAAATCAATAAGGATAATAGTTCATAGATTATGTTCTTGTTGACAAATTCCGGTCTTTGGCCGCTAGGCCATTAGACAGCAAGCTCTCCAGTATTTCTCTATTGATGAATATTCATAGATTATAAAACTCGTTCTAAGTGTTATAGGGAACTGTCAATTAATACTACAGATATAGTGACAGCGAGAACACATCTGAAAATGTTCTATTTCAGTGAAAACGTTTTTCCAATAATGCATGTTTGTCTCTCTGTCTATGGACGCAAAATCTCTTAAACAAATTGAGAGAATGCAATTGGAGAACGTCCTATGTCTATTGATTCTCAGCGTGAACGTATCAAGGGAAGAATCGGTTTTGCGAATATTGTACAGACAATTACGTACACATATAAAACAGAAATTAATATTTAAACTATAATATTTTATTTGGTAGCAAATATCCTTTTTACAGACTCTTACATGCGCCGTCTTCAAGACATATCATGAATTTGTTCGAAATTAAAAGAATCTGATGTGATCAGCACATGACTTTCCCTGCAGACTTATATCCACGTTCTCTTTATTTTAATTAAATGTAATTCACTTGTAAATCAATTTTCGTTCTCATTTGGTAACTGGACTTATTAACACTTTACAACAAAGTTGAAAAGTGTTTATGACTTTGTTCATTCTGTCTGTCTGTCTGTCTGTCTGTCTGTCCGTTAGCACGATAACTGCCGTAAAAATGACTTAATCAAAATGAAATTTTAGTATGTTGTTCAGACGGTCTGTAGAACCAATGGGAATATAAATGCATAATATCACCCAATTAGTTTTGGATTGAACCCGGGTTGAAAAAATGAAATACATTGAGCCCTATGGGACCTAATTTTTCAAACATTTTTTAAGCGGATTTAAAATTCACAAATTGCTTCGAAAGTTTTAGGTAATAGTCAAATTGTTCCATAAAATATATAAAAAAAATTCAGCGAAATATATTCAGTAGTTTTCTAAATAAAAATTAAAATAATAATTACACATCTTATATGAAACGATCACGTGACCATGATATGAAACGATCACATGACCCACTTCAAAATGATATATGGCATCCATCTTGTTTCAAAATCGTGTTTTTTAAAGTTCTTTTTAATTCATATTGAGTGTTGTATCCGTCCTTAAACTACTTTATTTTTGCTTAAATTCTGTGCATCTACATACTAAAACAACACAATGACAATATATTTGAGTTTAAATTCTCATTCAAATTTGATTATTTCTACAACAAAACCTATTTTTCACCTATGTAAAATGTAAACAGCAAAATATGTAGAATGAGTTGTATATATATATATATATATATTAGAATTACTGTATTTCTTTAACACAAAATAATTCAGTCCATGGAGTCTGCATGGCTGATATGAACGAAATATTAATTGATTTTATAAACAGAAGGACGATTTTTTCGAGGAAGTTTTAAGGATAGAGTTTATGAATTGTAGCTCCATGGTCTTAATTTTTAAATAAAATAAATTATTATAGTATTGTGATGAATGAAATGAATGAAATCCTGCTTTTATAGAGAGATCCAGGCGTGTTATTTTTTCTATGACGTCATTTGAATTTCTTTCAGTTGTTTACGATGAAGTTTACAAATATAATAAATTATCGTAGTATTATGATAGTTTTAAAAATATTACTGTGGAATGTATTGCATTTTAGAGATATTTAAACCAGGCAATTTATATTTCAATGCCGTCATTTGAATGAAGTTCATTTTTTTCAATGAAGGTTTAAGTTTTCAAATTTAATAAATCAATGTAGTACTGTGATACGTTTTAAAATATTACCGAGGAATGTATTGCATTTTCGACTTTTTTAAATAAAATTGCATTGAAGTTGGAAAGTGTTTCATAATCAATGCTTTAAGCATGATTGATCTTTCTTGTTTTCAAAGGTGACGTAGAGAAAATACGAAAAAACTAAAATATCTCGAGAACGGCTAGTCCTGTTGTAATGGGGTTGGTCTTATTCTTTTCCTCGTTAAATATTACGCATAAAATAAGCATTTATTGGATGTATTTGAGCATATGTAGTTTTTTATTTTAAATTTTGTTGATTTTTGCGGGTCATTTTGCAAAAAACGGCAGATTACTTTTTTCGAATCATATCAAAATCTAATCAGCACCAGGGGGACCTACAAGCGACTTATCTACTGAATTTTGTGAAATTCGGTCCATTAGTTTTTTAGCTAGAGTGGATACACGTTTTTGAGGGGCCATTTCACAAAAACAGGCCAGTTCTTTTATTCCGAATCGTACCAAAACCTAATCAGCACCAGATTCGTCCACATGTGACTTACCTTCCAAATTTTATGAAATTCGGTCAATTAGATTTTTAGTTAGAGTGGATACAAAATCTGCACAGGCAGACAGACAGACAGACAGACAGACACACAGACAGACAGACCGACAGACACACACACAGACGTCACGCTAAAAGTATTTTTTCGTATTCTAGAGGTCTCGAAACCTGTAGATCCGGCGAAAACTCAAGTTGCCATTTTCGACATGATTCCAATACCTTCCCTATACATTACCATGTAGTGCAGGGAAAGTAAAAATCATAAAAGAAATTAAAGAATATCTTTATTATCAAAGGAGTGAATGCTTAGTAAATACTTTTTTCCGAAAATGAATGAATATTACTATTTAAAAATTAATACGATCTGTTCTGGCGATTGCATAAAGTACTATATCTTTCGAACAAATGAAACAAACAGAATAAAATATGGTACGATTTTTCCGATCAATAAATTTCAAAAGCCTATCGATTTTCATAAAGTTCAAACCATGGGAACAACGCCATTTTCGAACTCTCAAAAATGGGACAAGAAGTATTCAAACATAATTACGTAATCATTAAGCCACATATATGTTGCTATAATTTATGTTTAATGTGTACTTTATTTTATTTAGAAGCGTATGACATAACTTACAGAAAAAGGCAGGTTACTTGGAGGTTTTACCTTCACCGTTTTTCAGATATTGCACGCTTTTGATCTAATAGAGAGAAAATCTTTAAAAAAACTAATTTTATTATTATCAAATAACGGGTTTATTTGTGAGTAGTTTTATATGAAAATAAATGGTCAGTATTGTTTAGTAATTATTATGAGCTGTTCTCGAGATATTAGATAATTCATTTTTTCTGCAAGAAGCGTAATGGAAATAATCAAGTGAATTACGTGAAATTTCGTATACATATTTTAATTGGTAATAAAAAACGCCTATAGATTTTTAGCAAGATCTTATAAAACGAAAGCTCTAATTTGTGTTAGTAACACTACCGAAAAAATGTACCTTTATTTATCCGTAAGGAAATACATACAATAGACACATCAAATACTTCTATATAAAAATATATTTATAAATAAATAAATTATAAGTATTTTCGTCTTATCTAAGATCAAGATTACCGACAAATAAAGAATTTAACGGCTATAATTTATCAGCACTCTTTTTCTATTTAAAGCAAAATGAAAGATAATATCACCTTTCCTGCAATGCACCGTAATGTATAAGAAAAATATTGGAATAATGTCAAAAATCGCAACTTGAGTTTTCGACGGATCTACACGTTTAGGGGCCTCTAAAACACGAGAAAACTATTTTTAGCATGACGTCTGTGTGTGGGTCTATGTGTCTGTCTGTACAATGTTTGTATCCACTCTAACTCAAAAGCTATATGACCAAATTTCATAAAATTTTATAGGTACGTCACGTGTGAGTTACCCTGGTGCTGATTAGATTTTGGTATGATTCGGGATTAAAAAAAACATGCCTTTTTCGCGAAATGGCCCTCAATAATTGTCTGTATCCACTCAAGCTGAAAAATTAATTGACTAAATTTCACAAAATTTCGTAAATAAGTCATTTGTGGGTTACCCTGATGCTGATTAGATTTTGGTACGATTCGGGAAACAAACACAGACAAAAATCGTCAAAATCTAAAATAAAAGACTACATATGCTCAAATGTATGAAATAAATGTCGGCTTTATACGTAATTTCTGACGATAAGAAGAATAAGACCAACCCTATTACTCCAGGACTAGCCGTTTTCGAGACAGTTTAGTTTTTGTGCAATTAAACTCAGTTGAATTATTAAATAAATAAAGAGAAAATGAGTTTGAGTCTGTAGGGAAAATCATGTGCTGCGCACATCAGATTTTTTTAATGCTTGCAAATAAATAATTATAATAAATATGTATAGTGCTATGAGGGGGTAATATATAATTATTTTCTTACCGATAAATCATGCATCATTAAAACGATATATTAAAATTGAAACTTTTGTAAAACATGAATTGTTACATTTTAAAATCTCGCAAAATAAAAATATATTTAGTATCAGGCTAAGTAAGGGATCGGAAATATATAATGGCTAAAAAAAATTCGGTTTATCACTAAATAACTCGCGACATTAATGAAACAAACTTTATTTCCGATAATTAATAGCAATAACAAAACATATTATAAATGACATGAAGTAACAATTTTCTGCTATATCGATGAAAAGGAAACAGATGAAATTCATTTTTATTTTCACATCATCTTTACCGACGATTTCTTCCAATCTTGTACATACACTGAAACAGAAAAAAAATAGTTCAAATTTACTCATAAACTGTTAATTTTTGTGAAAATTAAATTTTAATTGATTGAAAATTTTCATTTATCAATAGAATCACGCTACTATTTCAAATGACAACATCCGCCAATCAATTTCTCGCTCTTTGAGTGATAACCGATACCTATAATGACAGCAAGGAAACATGCACAATTTCCCGATTTTCTGTGTTGGCCGAGGGAAGAAGCGAATCATGCCAAGTAGCTAACTTCAAATTCCAAATTTGGTTGGATTGCAAGAATCTGCAATGGACAAGTTCATAAACTACGTTCGCTAGTAAGGGACTTATGAACTGGAGCTCAATCTTCCGCTTAAGCTGCTTGAGCTCTAGCTGCTATCTAAGCTGCCGGAGCTCTATCTTTTGCCTAAGCTGTCTGAGCTCTATCTTCTGCCTAAGCTGCCTGAGCTGAATCTTCTGTATGAGCTGTCTGAGTTCAATTTCTGCCTAAGCTGTCTGAGCACTATCTTCTAGCTGCCCGAGCTATATCATCTAAAATTTTAAGAATTTGAATATGTTTTAGAAATCCTTAGTTTCAGCGGGTCTATCTGCTGGTAAAGTAATAAATGAAAATAAGAAAGATCAATCATGCATAAAGCATTGATTATGAAACACTTACCAACTTCAGTGCAATTTTATTTAAACATCCCTAAAATGCGATACATTCCTCGGTAATATTTTAAAAATTATCACAATAGTACATTAATTTATTATATTTGAAAACTTAAAATTTTATCGATAAAAATGAACTTCATTCAAATGACGCATTGAAATATAAATTGCCTGGTTTAACCATCTCTAAATTGCGATACATTCCTCGGTAATATTTTCAAAATTATCATTATACTACAATAATTTATTATATTTGAAAACTCCATCGAAAACAACTGAAATTCGTTCAAATGACGTCATCGAAATATAATACGCCTGGCTCTCTCTATAAAAGCAGCATTTCATTCATAACATTTTTTCATTCATTTCATTCATCACAATAATATGATAACTTATTATACTATAATAATTTATTTTATTTAAAAACTTAAGACAATGGAGATACAAGTAATTAAACACTATGCTTAAAACTTATCGAAAAAAATCGTCCTTCTCTCTGTAAAATCAATGAATATTTCATTCATATCAGCTATATTACAGACTCCATGAGCTAAATAATTTTGCGTTAAAGAAATGCAGCAATTCTTATACAACTCATTCCACATATTTTGCTGTTTACATTTTCCATAAGTGAAAAGTAGGCTTCGTTGTAGAAATAATCAAATTTGGATGATAATTTTTATTTAAAAAACTACTAAATATATTATGCTGCATTTTTTTTATATATTTTATGGGATAATTTGAATATTTTCTAAAATTTTCGAAGACATTTGTGAATTTTAAATCCGCTTTAAAAATGTTTGAAAAATGAGGTCCCATAGGGTTCAATGTATTTCATTTTTTCAACCCGGGTTCAATCCAAAACTAATTGGGTGATATTATTCATTTATATTCTCATAGGTTCCACTGACCGTCTGAAAAATATACTAAAATTTCATTTTGATAAAGTCATTTTTACGGCAGTTATCGTGCTAACGGACAGACAGACAGAATGAACAAAGTCATAAACACTTTTCAACTTTGTTGTAACGTGTTAATAATAAACCTTAAATGAAAGTAATAAATCTAATGCTGTTTCCTAACTTAAAGAACACTATATAACAGATGTTAAGTTAAGTTTTATTATGAGTTTATCCGGTTATTCGCATTTTCACTAGCTCCTTGAGAAAAATCTAAACAGTTCTTTACTGTGTAAAGATAGTTAAAGACTTTTGAAATTTCGAATTTTTATCAGATTCGTTTATCTTTCCGGCATTTTTTTTCTTTTTTTTTTTTTTTTTTGAAAAATAAACATATTAATTTTTATTAACACTTTACAACATAGTTGAAAAGTGTTTCTGACTTCGTTCATTCTGTCTGTCCGTTAGCACAATAACTGCCGTAAAAATGACTTTATCAAAATGAAATTTTAGTAAGTTGTTCAGACGGTCTTTGGGACCTATGGGAATATAAATTAATAATAATATCGCCCAATTAGTTTTGGATTGAACCCGGGTTGAAAAAACGAAATACATTGTATCCTATGGGACCAAATTTTTCAAACATTTTTTAAGCGATTTAAAATTCACAAATTGCTTCGAAAGTTTTAGGAAATATTCAAATTATCCCATAAAATGTATAAAAAAAATTTCAGCAAAATATATTCCGTATTTTTTTTAAATAAAAATTAAAATAGTGATTACACATTTTATATGAAGAGATCACGTGACCCACTTCAAAATAAAATATGGCATCCATCTTGTGTCAAATTCGTGATTTTTAAAGTTCTTTTTAATTCATATTGAGTGTTGTATCCGTCTTTAAACCGCTTTATTTTTGCTTAAATTCTGTGCATCTACATACTGATACAACGCAATTACAATATATTTAAGTTTAAATGATCATCCAAATTTGATTATTTCTACAACGAAGCCTATTTTTCACTTATGTAAAATGTAAACGGCAAAATATGTAGAATGAGTTGTATAAGAATTGCTGTATTTCTTTAACGCAAAATTATTTAACTCATGGAGCCTGCATAGCTGATATGAATGAAATATTCATTGATTTTAGAGAGAGAATGACAATTTTTTCGATGAAGTTTTAAGCATAGAGTTTAGTTACTTGTACCTCCAAGGTCTTAAGTTTTTAAATAAAATAAATGATTATAGTATTGTGATGAATGAAATGAATGGGAAATTGTTTATGAATGAAACGCTGCTTTTATAGAGAGAACCAGGCGTGTTATTTTTCTATGACGTCATTTGAATGAATTTCAGTGGTTTTCGATGAAGTTTTCAAATATAATAAATTATTGTAATATTATGATAATTTAAAAACTATATCCGAGGACTGTATCGCATTTTATAGATGTTTAAACTAGGCAATTTATATTTCAATGCCGTCATTTGAATGAAGTTCATTTTTATCGATGAAGTTATAAGTTTTCAAATATAATAAATTAATGTAGTATTGTGATAATTTTAAAAATATTACCGAGGAATGTATCGCATTTTAGAGATATTTAAATAAAATTGCATTGAAGTTGGAAAGTGCTTCATAATCAATGCTTTATGCATGATTGATCTCTCTTGTTTATAGTCGTTTTATTTCCAATAAATTATTTTATTGTGAATTTAATTGATTTTCATGTGTAACAACGAATTAAACTTTTATAAAAATTTTGATTTTCCATGGCAAAACATTAATGTTACGACTAAGCTAAAAGAAAGATGCCTTAACAAGACAAATTATTTGTATAAAATGACTTTAATTTGCAGTTTCTTACCAGCTTGTACTCGTCACAGCAACTGTCCATGTCGAATACCTAAAACATAAAGCAAAATAGTTAAAAACTATAAACATGAATATCACATCAAATGCCCTCCAATCAAAATACACTATGAGTAAATGAAAAAATTTATGATGAGCAATTAACTGCATGTCTATGAAGCATGCATTTCTGAGATCGGAAGTATTATACACATTCTGAGCCGTGAAATTTGTCTTCATCTTTATATTTTCATGTGTTATATGCTGCATTTTGAAAGTTAAGTTCTTAACAATAAATAGGCCACACTGAATTTTGGGTTTAACATTTGGAGGCCAGTGTATTTTACTTCTTCGCAAAAAATTTACATCATTAAGTCACTTTTGAACAACAATATTTCCTCTTATTTTATCTAATTTGTGATGACGCAAAACTAGTGTTTTGATAATTCTTGAAATAATTTAAGAACAACTAATAATTGTGGAAATTCAAACGAAAAAAATTCTGCAGTGGATCCAGTCTGATGGAGCCGAAATGGTTTTGCGTGAATAACATATTTCTTTGTGGGTACTTTGACTCCTTAAAATATTTTCAGAACAGTTCAAAATATTAAAATATCAAAACCAGAAACATCATTTCAAAATAGTTTAAAATATTAAAATATCGAAATTAGAACCCCTTTTTCAAAATATTAAAACATCAAAATTATAACCACTATATTTCTAAAACTAATAAACTGATTCAAAATCTAATTATATATCCTTATATAGCTTTTAAAGTGCTATAATTTTTTTTATATATTTCATAGTTAGTTCTTTTAGATTTTGAAATATAAGCATTACAATCTTTAAAAACTGCAAAATTTCAATCATTTTAAGCTTAACACGACGATTCCTCGAAAATTATAAAAGCTTTTTATTTTCTAAATACTAATCTAGAAACTGAAATTCCTACTGAACATTTTTGTTGCTTAATGTTTCTATCTATCTTTTAATATTTTGGAAGATGTTTCGAGTGAAAATAAGAAAACGAAAGCAAGAGCATACTTGGACGAAAGCATTCATTTTTTCGGAAAAAAGTTAAATATTAAAATATTGAATTTTTTTATATATATTCATAAATAGAGCCATATTTCCGACAAAACAAATCCAAATTGTGTACATTTTCATCTATTACATTTAGAGATTATAAGTGTTCTGAGTGCTTGCATTTTTAGTAACTCTCGAATTTCAGCCAGAAATACTCCAACAATAGATATTATACAAAAGAATTTTTTTTTCCAATTGCCAGGCACTAGACTCTACGTTTACCCTATGTACGGCCGAAATCGTGAACCATTTTGCCGTTCTAGGACATTGCCTCAGGGGGGGGGCGGAACACACTGCGCCCACAACACACAACGTCCATGTCTTACGTGGGACTCGAACCCACAACGTGGCGGCCAGTCGATCGTTGGAAACGCTCGCCTTGACCGTTCGGCCACCACGTCGACTTAAATGAGCCAACAGCGCACGGTGTTCCCAGGTGGTCGCCCACCCAAGTACTATCCGCACCCGATGCTGCTTAACTTCGGTGATCTAACGGGAACCGGTGTTTTCAGCACGGTAGAGCCGTTGGCCATTATACAAAAGAAATAAACTAATATTTTCAAGGACTAGAGTAATCTAAGTCATGAAAACACAAATGACTGGCACAAAGAACCAGACTTTGAGGAGCCGAATAAAACTTTAAATAAGTATATTAATTTATAATATCAGCTGAAAACGAAATATGCCAAATACCACAAAAATAATGCATCAGAGATGCCACGTAACAGATGATCAGAAGCGTACGATTTAGAGTGTGCAATTTCCGGATCGACGCTATTTTTAATTTTGTTCAAATGTATTATTTAGATAGCAGACGCTTATTTAATTATTTATAAGTAGTCGGCGCTTCTTTAGGCCATGGACAACGTCGAGTAATTCGCTCCAATATACGATTTGAGGTGTTCAATTTCTGGATAGAAGCCATATTAAATTGTTCAAATGTACTATATGTACTATTAAACAGCGGGAGATTTGAAGTGTGCAATTTCTGGATCGAAGCCATTTTAAATTATGATCAAATGTATACTATTTAGTTGCGAGCGATTTGAGGTGTGCAATTTCTGGATAGAAGCCATTTTAAATTATGTTCAAATGTACTATTTAGTAGCGGATGGTTTCAAGTGTACAATTTCCGGATCGAAGCCATTTTTAATTTTATTCAAATGTATTGTTTAGATAGCAGACGCTTATTTAATTATTTATAAGTAGTAGACGCTTCTTTAGGCGACGCACAACACCGAGTAATTCGTTTCAATATACGATTTGAGGTGTGCAATTTCTAGATAGCAGCCATTTTAAATTGTGTTCAAATATACTATTTAGTAGCGGATGATTTCAAGTGCATGACAATAATAAATAAGTTTACTAATTTATAATATCAGTTGAAAACGAAATGCGCCAGATACCACAAAAATAATGCATCAGAGATACCACGTAACAGATGATCAGAAGCGTACGATTTAGAGTGTGAAATTTCTGGATAGAAGCCATTTTTAATTTTGTTTAAATGTATTATTTAGATAGCAAACGCTTATTTAATTATTTGTAAGCAGTGGGCGCTTCTTTAGGCCAGGCACAGCGCCGAGTAATTCGTTCCAATATACGATTTGAGGTGTTCAATTTCTGAATAGAAGCCATATTAAATTGTTCAAATGTACTATTTAATAGCGGGAGATTTGAAGTGTGCAATTTCTGGATGGAAGACATTTTAAATTATGATCAAATGTATACTATTTAATTGCGGGCGATTTGAGGTGTGCAATTTCTGGATAGAAGCCATTTTAAATTGTGTTCAAATGTACTATTTAGTAGCGGATAGTTTCAAGTGTACAATTTCCGGATCGAAGCCATTTTTTATTTTGTTCAAATGTATTATTTAGATAGTAGATCCTTATTTATTTATGTATAAGTAGTAGACGCTTCTTTAGGTCACGCACAACGCCGAGTAATTCGTTCCAATATACGATTTAAGGAGTGCAATTTCTGGATAGAAGCCATTTTAAATTGTGTTCAAATGTACTATTTAGAAGCGGGTGGTTTCAAGTGCATGACAACATTAAATAAGTATACTAATTTATAATATCAGTTGAAAACGAAATGCGCCAGATACCACAAAAATAATGCATCAGAGATGCCCCGTAACAGATGATCAGATGCGTACGATTTAGAGTGTGCAATTTCCGGATCGAATCCATTTTTAATTTTATTCAAATGTACTATTTAAGTAGCGGAGGATTCGGAGTATGCAATTTCCTGAGCGAAGCCATTTTAAATTGTCGTCAAATGTATTATTTAGATAGCAGGCGCCTATTTAATTATTTATAAGTAGTAGGCGCTTCTTTAGGCCACGCGCAACGCCGAGTAATTCGTTCCAATATACGAATAAAATCTTATAAAATCAAAATTATTCCTATAGAACCAATGTTAAATTTCCCCGTTTTGAAGAAAAATCTTCACAGGCCATCTCCGGAAAATCAAACAAATTAAGCAATCTTAACTTGATAACGAGGATTGAAACAAGACAAAAACATGTTTATTCAGGAAATTTATCTTTACAGACGTCCATTTCTCCCAGAATTAGACAACTGTTCAGCAAGATTTATAACAAAACAATCAACTTTGACAAATTTATTTCGGCTTAAATAATGCACTTTATATTTTCTCTCGTCAAGAAATATAAAAAGAATGATTATTCTTTTTAATATTTCATATTTGTTATTTGTGCTGTCAATATACTATGAATTTAAGCAACTATAGAATGTATTTATTTACCCAGAATTTGTTTACCAAAAAACCGCCAATATTCGTTTAAGTGGACGGATTGCAGTAAATTGTTTATTCACCCTTTACGTGGGCGTATACCGGTACATTCCCGGAGCTTACCCGCTACGTGGGTAGGTCACGGCTAAAGATAGATCAAGACTGCTGAATTTGAACCGATAGAACCGAAAAGTGGGGACGGGGTAGCCAAGTTGTCAAGATACGAGGAGTTGTTAAGGTACGCGTGTCCTCCAAGTGTTATTGCACTCTGAGGACCTGCGTTCAATTTCCAACGCTGCTGAAGCTAACACCAAGATTTAATCTAGCTCATACTATCCCCGTGTCTACGGAGTACTGGCACGTTTAATCAGTGGGTCCGAAAATCTTTCGAAGAGGTTGGTGGCAGATGAAAGAGGGTACGGTTCCTTTGGATGTCACCCCCCCCCCCCCGGGTTCCAGTCTAAATTGGATGGCACTGCCCTAGCCGTCTAAACAGATACCCTACACCTTCGAGTAGGTCGGACGGTCTGGATTGGAAATAAGAAGGAACCGAAAATCGGGAGATATATAACTTGAAGCTATACGACAGTTACTTCCGATAACATACCCATTTCGGCTTGCTACGCCGGCAAGTCACAGTTAACGATAGACAAGATTTGAAATCTTGCGCAGCTAAAATATGTACCAACGTCACTTTAATCTAACTAGCGTTATTATCAATTGTTCTAAAATTATACCAATGCTGTTAACTATGTTAATATGTTCAGCTAGACATTTTTAGTACAGAAGAAGTTCTTTTTATTGTTTTGCAAATAATTAAAACCTGATAATAATAATAATAATAATAATAATAATAATTAATATTATTATTATTATTATTATTATTATTATTATTATTATCGTCATTATTATCATTATTTGTAAATTTTGAACAACTAACGGTCTTCTATAGAAAAAATAAGCTTTCATTTAACACCTACCATGACTTTTGGGGGGCAGAAATTAGCTGAGAAAATCGTTAGTTACAAAACAAACATACATAAACACTTAGTAGCACACGTTTAATAAACATGCGTGAATAATTTAAAACTTTATTCTCAATTACTTCTGTTCAATATTTCAGAATAAAATATTTTATTAGTGACTGAAACTAAAATATAACAAATATCTCATTATTTTGTTAACATGCAATTCACACAAAATAGGATCGTACCCCTATTCCAGACAGCAGCGTCCATGGACCAAATTCACGCTTATTGCGCGGCTACCTGCATGTAATGCCTGATACCTTCAATTTCTATAAGAACTTGCGTGTTAACTAAAACGTGCGTGTTAGTACGTGTGTGTTAGTACTAATGTACGTGTTAGTACTAAACGTGCGTGTGTGTTAAAACGTGCGTGTTATTACTAAATTTTCTTGTCTCCATAGAGGTTCGAAAATTGTGGCACATACCAGGTATGTGTGACATAGCAGGTATCAACTATTCCATGTTTACCAACAATTACAACTTGTGTTCTATGGACGGTGCTTAAACATGGAATCCAAAAATTACAACGCTTACCAATGATCCATGGATGCCGTTACCTGCAATGGAAACTCGATCCGAACTTCATAACACTCCTATAGCCGGGTTCTAAGAACATGGCATAAAATCTTAACAAAAGCAAATAAGATCGTTTATAAATTCAGTGAGGACATATGTGTGTTATATCTGGGTGCAATGAGATGATGTGCATCAAAATACATGCATGTATAGCGTGTACTAACCACTTTCCAAAAGGATTCTAAAAATATCCAACCGCTTTGTGGAACCTAGAAAAATATCCACAGATTATTCAGTTTAAACGCATATCTACATATAGTGTCAATTTTAAGTTCATTTTTACACGATTCCAAAAATGGGCTCAAGAAATTAACATTTCTAATTCTTGAGTTTTCAGTTTACACAAGGTAATATATTGAAAGAACTTTTTGCACAGTCCAGCTTTTGTTTATTCACAGTGCCAGGAATTTCGCCAAAGTGTGGTATAAGAATGGTATAGTGTAAGAATATATGGTATAATATGGTAAATATGGTAAATATTGTAAAAGAAAGAATGGTATAAGAAGCTTCATGGCACAGGAGATTTAGAGAAGATTAATAACTTATAACATTGGGAATAGTAGGAGGACCTGTGCATTTGCTGTAGGAGCCCGAAGAATTGCACTGTACACATCTCATTTTATTGAAGAAATATATACTTATTCGTTCACGAAAAAATCTTCTAAACATTCGAATGCGTTTAAAATCAGTAGGGTTATAATATTAACAGATTGTAATATTTGTACCAAATTTCATTGGAAACGCTCCATTCGTTCGTAAAATATCGCATACTGAGACTCATGGACACACAGACATACACACACACACACACACTCACGTATATATACACATACACACACAGACATTGTAGGGTCTAAATAACCTTTCGATTATTATTTCCCTTGGTTTCCATTATAATTTATGTTTACTTTAAATTAACAATTCTGCCTGGTTCGGTTAGATAGACCATTCACCGAGCTAATTAACATTTCAGCATTCCTCACGTAGAACAGGATAAAGTTTCGGATTGCGAGTAAGTCATTCAGTAGAGATTCGAAGTTGGAATTCAAGGAATTCAGGAGAGATTCTATTGTGAGTTAGATAGAATGATGCATTAATAATTTGACTAATAAGGATGAGTGCCGAAGTTGGATGGCAGCCTAGTTGAATGAAATCCACTTGGATACCACTATGATTGGAAGAGTCTAGTGTCCCGGGTTGTCCGCAATACGGTGCGGAGCAAAAGGATGCGTTTTGCGCAAACATAAAATCTTTGTAACTCGTCTGCGGTGTAAGCTTTATCACCAGACCCGTAAGATGTATTAGTACCAATTATGGCCAATATCGTCAGTTTCTTTAAACAGCCAGCTGTTGTAGTTATGTGAAGTACACAATAGAACTAGTTTGATTAAATCAGTGCATTCTTGTGTTATTGCGCTGGGACAAAAAGTCTTGGATATCAAGTTAATTTAGGTTAGAGTTAAGTCCATCTGGACAGATCTAAGTTAATTCATCTACAAAGGCATTTAAAGAAGATTGAAGAGCCAGAACGGTTCTTTACAATGGCACCCGAACATAAATAAACGGACGGATACACGGACTAGTATTTTCACAAAAGTTTTGTTCAAAAGAAATTAGAGCCATGAAAAATACGATTGACATGAATTTTAGAACGCTAACATGAACCGTTCTCGAGATATTGCACATTTTTCAAAAAAATTATCAAAAAGTCATGTAAAATAAAATAAAAAATATTTCCTATTGAGAAACATGTTCACTTCTCATATGTAATAAAATGCGATAAATTTGGGGACATCATTTTCGTGGATCTAGCTTGTTCCATTCATGAAAAAAGATACTTTGAGTAATACTTTTGTATTTGAACGCCGACAGTCATTTATATGCTGTAAGAATAACTTATTTCTCCATCCATAACGCTTGGCGAGGTTTTGGCCACGAATTTGGTGGAATGTCGCCAACTTGGCGAATTTTTTAAATGTTGCTAATTTAACGAAAAGCTCGCCAAATGGATTAAAATGACTCTAAATCAATGAAAATAACGACTAATTGACGAAAATTCAATATTTTGGAAAGAATATAAAAACATAGTACAAAAATAATCTATTTTTTTTACTGTAAAAGTAGTAAATTCATTGCATTATATAAAGAAAGTCATGTGCTGCCCACGTCAGACTTTTTTTAGAATATTAATTTCATAATTCATATCGCGTGTAAAAATTATTAAAAAATATTAAAAAAAGTAAAAGACAATCATTTAAAAAAGGAAAAATGCATTGATTTTATTCCGATCATAACATAACGTATATAAAACCCATCTAATAATTGTAAACAAAGCGGTCGTATACAGGAGCCAATGCAAGGGGTACGACGAAACTGCATCCTATAAGAAATAGAACAAATTGAAAATTCTAATAATCATGTTCAATTATAGAAAAAAATATTATTCAAGAAATATGCACGCAATTTAATTATAGATATTCAGAAAATGTATAAATACTGTATATTTCCACGGCCATATTTGTCCCCTCTCATGTTTAGCATTCGTAGTCTTTGGGGGACATTGAAATAGCGTTTATTTGCAATAAATATGAAAGAAGGTGGGGGAGGGTAAATTTTTAAGCAAATCGTCACATTCTAAATCTCTGTTTCCGTAAGTGTTAAATTAAAAAAAAGAAAGAAAATATGGAAAGAGAAATAACAGTTCGGTGTGGATTCCCTAATTTTGCTATTTTAAGCACTAATTTAATTTTATTTGTAGCCCTACATACCAGAGGTAATTTTTCGGACGGTACCCAGCTCTACACTCTTAGTTAAGGTCAAAAAGAATAACATTATTCCCTAAAGGATGAGATCGCGAAAAATTATATGTAAATTTTGCGTATCGTCCTTATATATCGATAATATTTTAAAAGAATATTTTACATAAAAAATGATTTCGTTTAATTTGCGAGGGGTGTATAACACGAAACTCAAATCTAGAATCCTGCGCCAACCAAGAAAGGTCGCAGTTAATCGAAATAAGCAGACCAAATAACCGTGAACCCCAAGCTCGCGTTAAAATTGACTAACTAGGGGGGCTACCTGTAAATCCTGGTGTTGCGTGACATGAAAATTCATTACGTAGGTTTGCTTAAAATTGCATCAACGTTAATTTAGAGCAATTGACTAATTTGAAAAATATATTTGAATATTAAATATACTGCTTGTATTCCTTGTATGTTTTTAATTTTTTCAGGCCTGTTCACTTACACTGCGGGTCGCATCTGGGCTATGAAATAATTTTGTAACCCCTGAACCCCTCTTTTAAATAATTTTAGGCAATTTATATTAATTATTTCTTTACAATATCGGAGTGAAACTCTAACATAAATTAAGAACATTTAATGTAGTTACAACGCCCCTGTCAACATTACAAGACGTCCGACTTTTGACAGGGTTGTGTTGTAAGGTTCCAATTGTAATTCATATTTCTAAAACATTCGTAAAATTTATTTAAACATTAGTTTTTATTTCATTTTCCTTCTAATCCATATTTTAAACGCGTTTTAATATTTCACAGAAGTAGTGCCCACAGCTAAAGGTTAAATTTTTGTCACTTTTTTGGGCGTGGCTTTCTTAGCAGCAACAGTTAATGAAAATACGCCCACTGCACGATCACAAATTTGTGATCGATACATGTTCAACTATTTCACAAGATGGAAAATCGCACTCTCGTTAGGGTCGTTTTTATCAGAGGCAGTGTTGGCAGATACTGGTGACCAGTAGAGTAGCTTGATATTTTTGAATGGGGAGGTTGAGCGATTGGCGTTTAAGCATGGAAAAGCTTTTGTATTATAAGTGAAATTTATATTGGAATTCACATCTTGAATAGGTTTTATTTCCTTGGTGAGTAAAATAAAATACTTTAACATAAAAATGCTAAGAGTGAATGAAATGCACGATATTTTGAAATATATTACCAATGTAAAATAAATACGTAAAAAACATAACATTTTAAATCTTTCCTTAGTTCTAAATTAGTTGAACTTTTACAACCAATTTATTAAATATAAAATCATAGTCGTTTCTACTCAGAAAACGTTCTACAAGGGCCCATGTATGAAAGAGTGCACTGAAAATTAGTCAGACATCTGGAACATAAGTTTAGATGAAAATCAGTGTAGTTAACAATGTCCAACAATATTGTGTATTAATTATTTACAAATACTGTACTTTGGAAACTTTAAAATATCTTATAATTAAGCTAAAAATTCACTAGAAAATTATCAAACACATTTTTTTTTATCCAACTGAGATTCTCCTGTAACATGGCATTTTTAAAGGGAAATCAGATTTATTCTTTATAAAACTCCCAAATACGCAAATGGATGCTTCGCCATATTGATGCCGATATAAAGAGCTAAATCTACTTTGCAAACTACTTAAGTTTAATGGAAGTCATTCTTAGTATATTTCTTTGTTTTTTGATGTTGTTTAAATTTAGGTAAATGATCAAATTATTTAGTATTACAAATAATGAATATTTTCTGCGAATATTAATTAATAGAATCACGATTGACCCGAAATGGAGGATCATTAGCCTTGCACTACCCGCTCTCAACTACCCATTATTGATGAACCTTCAGGTATCATATCCAATCATTGATTGTTAATAAAGGATTGAAAATGGGGAAGCAATAGCCACGCCTTTGTATAAGCTAGCTTCCCATGTTAGTTAATCAGCTAGGAAGGAGTTTAACAAATGGGTGTTCTTAATGCCCTACTTCTCCTTATAAACCATGAAAGCTGGATAATTTCAGCTTTTAAAACATTAAAATATGCGTTTTAATGGGAAAAATACTTTGAAACGTGCCACTTTAATCAAATAAAAGGCAACAATTTTTTAAATAATACATATATATTCGCAAAGTTGTTTAAAAATTATAATAAATAAAAATATGTTTAAATAATTCTTTAAATTAGATTTTAAACAAGGGAGGCTCAGTTTTTTAGCCTCAATGGACTCTACGCCACTGCTGGTGACCCGCAAATAATGGTCCTATTTTCCTTACGTCATCCACATTTCGTATAATTTTTACTTTACCTACAAACATAGCATAATGTATGTGGAGAGTACTATAATAATATGTTAAATTAGGTATAATATGAATTCTGGTTTTCGATGAAAGAGAGCGTTTTAAGCATCCCTGAACTCGAATCGAACGTTTTCAGGTGATGTATGTGTGTGTATATGTATGTATATTAGTGTGTGTATGTATTGTGTATGTATGTATGTATGTTAGTGTGTGCGTATGTATCTATGTTAATGTGTGTGTGTTAGTATGTGTGTAGGTTAATGTGTATGTATGTATGTATGTGTGTATGTATGTATGTTAGTGTCTGTATATATATATGTATGTTAGTGTGTGTGTGGGTGTTAGTGCATGGGAGCATGTATGTATGTTAGTGTGTTGTGTGAATGCATGTATGTTATTGTGTGTGTGTGTGAGTCTGTGGACGCGATATCGCCGGAACAAATGAACCGTTTCGAATATAATTTGGTACGCTTATTACAATAAGTGAATACATGAAAATTTTTCATTTTAAACGAAATCAAATTTTCAGAAGACCCAATTTTCGAATTAATTTTTGAAAATATTATAAAAAATCAGTCTTCCAATAATGATAAAGAAAATATTTCAGACGTAATTTTTGATTTGAAAACGAATGATATGAACATTGAAATGCTGGCTCGAACCATTTCCGAGATATTGCATGATTTTCGAGTAAATTTTTTAAACATCAGACATTGAATTATTTTAAATAAATCATTTCAAACATAATTTTTTATTTGCAAACACTTGATACAAACTTTAGAGTTCTAGTACTAACTACTCTTGAAATATTAAACGTTTAAAAAATTATCATAAAAATTTTATAAATTTGAGAAGGTAGTAAATATTATTAAATACTTTCTTTTTCCATACGCAATAATGATCTACAACAATATTCTCGTAAATCTAGAACCTTCCTTTCATGAAAAAAATTACTTTTTATAATAGTTTTTTATTTTTTTATAAATACAATAGGAATTTTTTAGGAATTCCTTACTGTAAATGTTTTATTCCTCAGCACATCCTAAAATGCAAATATTCAAAAACTCGTTGTACCAACTTATGCGCTGTTTACTTTTATTTCAATAATTTCAAGTCCATATGTCACTTCAAATCAGGTGTTTTGCATCCGCTTGAAATTGTTCATCGGAACCCATAAAATAAAATATCGAATTGCGTTCTAACCATTACATTTATTTAACTATCTGCCCTTGAACAGAATTTCTATTCAATATCTTGATGTAATATGCTTTTCGAAATTATTCCAGAATTCGAACATCTTTTAATGTGTCAAATGTGGAAATCGATATATTGTCATTTGCAAATGTCGTTTACGCATACATTGTTTCTGTCTCTCCGGCTTTTACATTATCCACTTTCCATTGTGCATCTTTCAGAAATTAACTTTTGTGATTAACTTTTGTGATTAACTTGCAAATATGCACATCATATTTTGCTCTTCTGTAAACGTTAAAGACAAATATGTAAATTCAGCGGGAAAACCTTTCATTTTTTTCCCATTAAATATCCTGAGCACGTTTCATACTCAGCTGCAAATTTAAGAATAAAGTTGTATTCTTTTATGATTTGAATAACTAGTGAAAACTACATTCACCGGCGGTTGTTTTACTGTTCACATTAGCAAATATATTTATCGCTCTATATTTGAAAAACTGATGAGGTCAGCACATGGCTTTCCCAGAATAAAGCAATAAATGTACATCTTTCACAGTGAAAAAAATTATGACACACCACCTCAAATGCGTTCGATTCGAGTTCAGGGATGAAACTCGAGCTCTTCCGTCAAAAACTAAAATTCGAATTTTTGACCTCCAGAATGCATTCCTGTACATTATATTATATACAGGGTGCCCAGAAAGTTCCGGAACGGCGCAATATCTCAAATACACTTCGTATCAAAAAAATAAAAAAAGCACGTATTCAATATTTTTATAAAAGCTATCCAATGATATCAAAATTGACAACGGGGTTCAGGCAACTTTGAAATTTTCAATAGGAACCCCCATTTTTTATTGCAGATTTGGATTCTCCAGAAAAAATTACATACATTTGACCTACGATTTTTTAATTTTTGCTCCCACAAACGGCGTTATAATCGAGAAAAAAGGAAGTGGGGCACTAACGTTTAAAAGTTACAGAAAAAAGCACCCTGATCATGAGAGGCAAATTCCTGCTTGAGGCAACAATGTTCTTTGCAATGTAAACGATGGTTCTGAACAAACCAGTATTTTACATTTACTTGTTCAAGCACTCACCTTAATCCTCAATTAATTGTTATGGATTTACTCAAAACTCACTTTTAGAAATTTTGCCAAAACTCAAAGTGCATTGCCAAAACATGACCGTGAGTAAAAGGGAATTATTTTACAGTTACTTGTTCAAATACTCACCTCAATCCACGATTAATTCTCATAGATTGACTCAAAACTCACATTTAGAAATTTTGCCAAAACTCAAAGTGCATTGGCAAAACATGACCGCGAGTAAAGGGGAATTACCTAGCATAACTAAAAAAAAAATCTGATGTGAGCAGCACGTGACTTTCCTACATATTCAAATTCATTATACACATTAAATTGAGCTTAATTACTCAAGTTCACATGGACACTTGATATTATATCAAATTTGCAGTTTTATTACATCTTCTTTTTCATTGGGCAAAGTTGACATTTCCTCAAATTTAATAACTTAAATATCTCGAAAACGGTTCGTGCTATAGTAATGGAATTGACTTTATTCGGTTCGTCGTTAAAAATTACATATAAAGCAAGGATTTTACGAATATTTCTAAGCGTGCTTAGTCTTTTCTTTCAGATTTGGACGGTTTTGCGAGCCATTACGAAAAAGAAAAAAAGTGCTACTGCTTTGAATCAAACTAAAGTCTATTCAAAACCAGGATAAAGCACATGTGACTTACGTAACGAATATTGACACACATGTAATAAAACAGTATTTTAACAACAGTGAAAAACATAGTCAGCTCCTCAAAATTCCGAAAGCTTTAATATCTCGAGAATAATCCATCCTAGAATAATGACGTTGGCCATATTATTTTATTTTTGAAATGTACGTATAAAAATGTATGTCGGCATTTTTAGCCTTGTATTTCCGGTTTTTACTATTTTCAAGAGACATTTTTGGGAGGGAAAAAAATGATTTTCTAATTTATCAGAATTGTTCTAAAAGCTAATCATCACCGGGGTAATTTACCAAATTATGTGAAATTTGGTCATTTAGTTTTTATGGTTAACTATACATATATATATATATATATATATATATATATATATATATATATATATCGCGCAAATTGCAGCTTAAAACAAACACCTCTATATATATATTCCAAAATTCCAAAAAGACAAAGAAGAGAAAAAAAAAGAGAAAAAAGGAGAATTTCAAATAAAGATGTGCTTACGGGGTATTAGCAATGTCAATGGGGATTGTGACCACTTTTTCTGGTTTAAGCGTGCTTTTAATCCTGAAAAACACTCCCATAAACGGCTAATTGCCCGAAGCAGCACCTATCCGTGTGCACGGGAAAAGCAGAATCCGCGAGGGAAAATATGAGACCAAAAGAAGTATCGAAAGTCAAAAAAAGGTCAATGTCATGATAAACGTCCCGGCTAGGTAAAGAGCACATAAGTAAAAGAGATATCCAATATACAAACAGTATATAAAAATAAAAGGATCACAGTTGCAGTGAAAGAAAAGATGTTGAAGAGTCGAATGGCAACAAATTGTTGAAATTAGCATAATCTTACAACATTTACGCTTAATCTTACTATTAAAAGCACGCTTAAACCAGGAAAAGGGGTCACATCCCCTTTGGCATTGCTAATACCCCGTAAGCACACCTTTATTTGAAATTCTCCTTTTTCTTTTTCGTTTTCCTTCTTTGTCTTTTTGGAATATATATATATATATATATAACTTTGATATTTGTTGATTATCTTTAGCCTGTTGATTCTAAATTATCATTTTTTTCTATTTGCTCGATGATTCGCTAATTAATACTTATTTTTATTATGTAAGTTTTATTTAAAGTTAAAATTTTTGAGTTGGAATTTCTCTCTGTTCTATCATTGGAAATTTAAACTATTAGTATTATATATATATATATATATATATATATATATATATATATATATATATATACATATATATGTATATATATATATATATATATATATATAAAGAGAAAGGGCGAAGATATACCCTTACACCCCATATAAATGCGTATTTTATTATCCAAGTAATAGTATGAGACAATAAAATATTTTACCCCCGGAACTCTGTCTTCCACTTGGTCCAGGCAAGAGTTGAGCTGTCTTCGGCAATCCTCCTAGAAATGAAAAACGTCTTCATTATTTTTCAACGGCCAACTCGAATTGCATTTTTCATTAAATTTCAACTTGACACAGTTGGGGACATTTTCGTCAAGATAAGATAATATTTTTAGATAAAATACAAATCTCTAATAATAAAGTTGAACAAAGAAGGTTTAATAAATTTTTTAAAATACTTTAATTAAATCGTTTTACAAGTCCAGTCTTTCATAAACTTGGATCAATGGCATTGTGATGTGAGTCAGGTAAAGGTTTTACACAACTCTGGCCATTTTAATTAAGATTAAGGATCTTGGCATGCTTTTAAAGAGTTTTATATGTATAGAAGATAAATTTAATAAAAAGTAAATTCATGATAAGGTAATAGATATACCCGCCGTTGCTCATAATTGAAAATATGTGCAAATTCTAAAAGCAATCATTTGCTATAAAAATACATAATAATCTCTGCTCTCACTTTACAAAAATATATGTGTGCAGGAAATCAAAATATAAAAAAATATGTGTGCAATAATATGTGAATAATATGTGTGAAATAATATGTAAATAATATGTGTGCAATAATACATAAATAATAGATATGATAAACAATATGTGTGCTGGTAATCTGGGTATTAAAACATTCTGGTCCCATTTTTTATAAATACTCCAATATGAAGACGCTGTAATCATATCAAATGTTATTCCCGGACCATTTTTAACATTTTACAACAAAGTTGAAAGTGTTTAGGACTTTGTTCATTCTGTCTGTCTGTCTGTCTGTCCATTAGCACGATAACTGCCGTAAAAATGACTTAATCAAAATGAAATTTTAGTATGTTGTTCAGACGGTCTGTAGAACCTATGGGAATATAAATGAATAATATTACCCAATTAGTTTTGGATTGAACCCGGATCGAAAAAATGAAATACATTGAGCCCTATGGGACCTAATTTTTCAAACATTTTTTAAGCGGATTTAAAATTCACAAATTGCTTTGAAAATTTTAGGTAATATTCAAATTGTTCCATAAAATATATATAAAAAATTCAGCGAAATATATTCAGTAGCTTTTTAAATAAAAATTAAAATAATAATTACACCTCTTATATGAAACGATCACGTGACCATGATATGAAACGATCACATGACCCACTTCAAAATGATATATGGCATCCATCTTGTTATTCGTTACAATAATCATTTAAACGCGTTCGAAAATAAATTAATTTAAAAACAATTTGTTAATATAAAACAGATAGCCCAAAACATTGATAACATCAATAATTACCATAATCTGCTTCCTAAGGCCATTACTACTATAACCATGGAGACGAAGGGAGGAAGTTTAAACTTCATGTTGGAAAGCGAGCAAAATAATTTGAAATAATAATTCTGGCGATTGGATAAGTTCCGCCGTATTGTATGTATTTCTCAAACAAAAGGCTCCAATTGAATTCAATTATATTTATTTAAACTGCTATTTTTGCAGAAATAAATTATCATTGTAATGCAAGTTATAACTCAAACAATAAAGAAGAATATTTCTACCTGTTCAAACTCATTACGTGGTTTTATTTTTTACCTTTCAATTTATTTTTGTTCTCATATATTCTGTACCATGTTTTACAACAAGGAAAACATACTTTTACTCATAATGTCACTCAGACTAACACAACGCTGTTTTCCTTTTGTGACAAATGAGAACAGATGAGACATTACTAACGCTAACGACACCTAGATATAATGCTCAAAGGAATTTTCAAACTTGTCATCCACAGAAATTTTATTTCCTTCTCTCTAACTCCATGGATATAGCACAATGAAAAATTTAATACCATTATTTATAAAATGATTTTATATCAATTCATTGATTACTATTTAAATGGGATAAATTGGATGGAAATCGTCTGCAATATAAACACATTTGATTTAATTCCATTGCTAAGCAATATGATATAATCTTTTTCAAATGAAATTTTAAGAAATATCGTCTGCATAATGCTATTTCTATGGAAAATTTAATTTTGCTTTTTCTATTCATATTTCGACAACCTCTAGGCCTATAAACTCAAAACATGACGTAGTTATACGCAGAGAATTAAAGAATGAAAAAACCAAATTAAAGTAAATCCATCAAAAAATGTAGTTTGTATACTGAGCAGACAAATAGAGATAAAGACGGGCTTTCAATTTTACATTCATGGATAATTTTTTCACGTGTTACGAATTGTTTAGTGTGTTCAAGATAATATTGAGAATTTAGACATTTGTGAATTTAGAAAGCTCTGCAAAATCAGTAATTATTATTAAATTAGTGAATACCTGAACCCTATGGATTCATCTAAAAGCAAAGCAATTAAATGTTCGGAAGACCCCAAAATTTTCGAATTTTTTCTTAAATCATTAAAAATCGGAGTTTTTAATAATGTGAAATAAATAATCATTTCAGACGAGATTTTTTATTAGAAATTAAATGAGACAAATTTTAAAACACTAGCATTAACCGTTCTAGAAATATATTATTTTTTACATAAATTTACCTGAAAAATCACACAAAATGAAATGGTAATAAGCATTGCAAATACGTTTTCTTTCCATATGCAATATTATGAGACAGATCCGCTACCATTATTCCCGGGAATCTAATTCATTATATTCATTAGAGTAGTTTTTGTAACAATTACTAATTTAGAAATTTAGACGCTAATTTATTCCATTTATTTCATTGGGTTTAAATTGCATTTTGATGCAGATTTACAATAAATCATTCGATTTGGAGTAATAAATCGCCACAAGCACTCGATTTCATTTACGTGATGTTAATTCAATACCAACAACTTTGAGCTATGACTTTATTTATATATATGCACATTTGGCAAATTTACAAACGATAATCAGGTAGTTGTCATACTAACAAAATTCACCTTTCCAAAAAAAATAACTAAAAGTTAAATCCAATATATACATATGAATAATACTGTTACACTCATGTCCAAAATCTGGGCAATAAACCAAGAAATTGACATATTTGGGGAAAAGAACAACGTGTAGCTACAAAATGTGCATGCATGACAGGCGCACGAGCACGGTAGCCGAGTGGTTTGCGCGAGGGAATTGCATTCGGTAGGCCCGGGTTCGATTGCCTATGCTGCCAAAACTGCTGCCGTGTTCACGCGGAGTACGATCGCGTTAAATATGTGGGTCCGTAAGTCCCTCCGAGTGGTTGATGGTAGGGGAAGGAGGGTTCGGTTTCTGTAGATGCCTCCCCCACTGGGTTCCGATCCAAATTAGGAGCTCTTCTCGACCGTGCAAACAGTTACCTTACACGGTCTGACGGTCTGGGTCTCAACAACAACATGACTGGCGCACGCACCCGGAAGCTAACCCGCAAAAAACACTTCGCATACCAACATTTCTTAACAAAGAAATAGTGTATTAGGCATAAAAACGGCCTGTTTTGTGCAGAACCTGTATATCCACATTACGGATTTCAGTAGGAAAATCGAAATAGCCAAATTTTGAAAAATAAGTGGACGACATCATCTGAGTGACGCCAGGCGATGGGAAGTAATAGGGAGTCTCGAACGGGGTCAGCAGCGACAGTCAGAAGTAACCCGAGCCCTAAATGTCAATCGTTCCGTCATTTGCCGCCTGTGGAACCGGTATCAAAGTAAAGAAACAGAGTCGTGAAGACCAGAAGTTGACGTTCAAGGGTCACAACCGCTCAGGATGACCGTTTTCTGTGTCTGCAAGCACGACGCCACTGCACATCAACTTTCTTCCAACCTTGTAGCATCAACAAGAAAAGCGGTATCTTCCCAAACTGTTTACAGACGGCTAATTGTAGGTCAGCTATATGCAAGACGACCTGTGATTTGCATCTCACAGAGAGGCCCGCTTAAACTGGGCTCAAGATCACCTCTTTTTTCACTTTGTTTCTTAACTTTTATGCATAAGTGTAAAACTTAAATTTTTAATTTTAGGTATTTATTGATTGGAACTTAAGCGATTGGTTTTATATGATAAAATATTAGTCTGAAATTATCCAAATCGTTTAGTATATGGTCTCATATACCGTTTAATATAAGGACCTGTGTTTTTATTGAATGTTAGTGATTTTTCTAATATAGTTCAGTTAGATGTGCGCGAATTACAAATAAATTGGGTATTTTGATATTGTTTTACACATAAATATTAAATATATATATATATATGTATATATATATATGTGTGTGTGTGTGTGTGTAAGAAATTTCATCTTTGCTTCATGTTCATATTCTGTATTGCTTATACGAGTTGTTCATATTCTGAATTGCTTGTCCGGTCTCCTGCTTTGACCCACTGGACGGGTCTGGGAGTATTACTGTGAACGTTCGTAATGCCTCCCTGGTTGTATTTCGACTTGTTCATTCTGGTGCTTCCAGTTAATTTAAGCTGTTGAAGTTGATCGTTTATACACGTGGTGAAAGAAGATGGGTTCATGCCGCATGGTAATACAAATTTTTTTAATGTTTCCTATCTTCATTTTTTCATTTTTTGATGCCTGTAGTCTGAGTTTGAGTATTTATAGTAATGTACTATTGCTCAATCTGAAACAGGCATTTGTTTAGGTTAATTAGAATTAAATTCTCAGACCTGAAGAGGAATTTAATTCTGACTATTCATCGAATTTGAGCCGGTGCTGTTCTTTTCTCTTATCGGCATTATGGCCGTGATTTTGCTTCTATGGTGATGTTAATATTACTTGAATTTTTTAACACTTTACAACAAAGTTGAAAAGTGTTTATGACTTTGTTCATTCTGTCTGTCAGTTAGCACGATAACTACCGTAAAAATGACTTTATCAAAATTAAATTTTAGTATGTTGTTCAGACGGTCAGTGGGACCTACGGGAATATAAATGTATAATATCACCCAATTAGTTTTGGATTGAACCCGCGTTGAAAAAATGAAATACATTGAACCCTGTGGGACATAATTTTTCAAATATTTTTTAAGCGGATTTAAAATTCAAAAATTGCTTCGAAGATTTTAGGAAATATTCAAATTATCCCATAAAAATATAAAAAAAATTTTAGAAAAATATATTCAGTAGTTTTTTAAATAAAAATTAAAATAATAGTTACACCTTTTATATGAAGTGATCACGTGGCCATTATATGAAGAGATCACGTGACCAACTTCAAAATAAAATATGGCATCCATCTTGTGTCAAAATCGTGAATTTTAAAGTTCTTTTTAACTCATATTGAGTGTTGCATCCGTCCTAAAACCGTTTAATTTTTGCTTAAATTCTGTGCATCTACATTACTGAACCAATACAATTACAATATATTTGAGCTTAAATGATCATCCAAATTTGATTATTTCTACAACGAAGCCTACTTTTCACTTATGGAAAATGCAAACAGCAAAATATGTAGAATGAGTTGTATAAGAATTGCTGCATTTCTTTAACGCAAACTTATTTAGCTCATGGAGTCTGCAATATAGCTGATATGAATGAAATATCCATTGATTTTACAGAGAGGAGGACAATTTTTTCGATGAAGTTTTAAGCATAGAGTTTAGTTACTTGTACCTCCATGGTCTTAAGTTTTTAAATAAAATAAATTATTATAGAGAGAGTATTGTGATGAATGAAATGAATGGGAAAATGTTATGAATGAAATGCTGCTTTTATAGAGAGAGCCAGGTGTGTTATATTTCATTCACGTCATTTGAATAAATTTCAGTTGTTTTCAATGAAGTTTTCAAATATAATAAATTATTGTAGTATAATGATAATTTTAAAAATATTACCTAGAAATGTATCGCATTTTAGAGATGTCTAAACCAGGCAATTTATATTTCAATGCCGTCATTTGAATGAAGTTAATTTTCTTCGATGAAGTTTTAAATTTTCAAATATAATAAATTAATGTAGTATTGTGATAATTTTCAAAATATTACCTAGGAATGAATCGCATTTTAGAGATGTTTAAATGAAATTGCAATGAAGTTGGAAAGTGTTTAATAATCAATGCTTTATGTATGATTGATCTTTCTTGTTTATTATTACATTTTTCTAATATATATATATATATATAATGAAAAATTTCTTTCATTTATTGCGAATTAATCACATTTACCGGTGATTATGAATACTCGCCAGTTCGAAGTTATAAATATGATAAATCGTATCTAATTCATTAAATTAACCGGGCGTTATGCATAATCGCCAGTCTGGGATGGTAAATTTGTTAAATAATGCATTCTCGTCGAGTAACCTTTATTTTAACGAGATTTATTTCATTTACATTTTGGTTGAAGGCTATATCCCTACTGTTTTGTCAGTAAAGCTGCCATTTTGGGATTGTTTTGTTATATCTTTCCTTCATATTTTTCCCACCAAATTTTTTGGTATTTTATATACATAATTCGGTACTTTTTCTTTAGCCGGGGGGCTAGTGATAAATCGCCAAATATAATTTAATTCCAAATATGGTTTAATTGTGGATTAGTTGATCCGTGACAATACGAGCACGAATCTATGCATAATTGCCGGTTGTTATGCATGCGGTTATTATGTCCATTATTATGCCGGCCATTATTAATTGTGCCGGTTAGTATGCTACACAGGCTTACCTCGCTGGCTATCCCCCACTAAAAAAACATCACAGTATCCGGTCTCGCTGGCTGTCGGAGGTAGCATATAGCAACAACTGTTTGGGCAATAAGTATCCCTTAGGATAGGGAACACATACGTCCGTTGCGCTGACGTCAGTTTAATTTTCATTTTTAAACTTAGAACATTAAATCCATAAGTTACTTTACTAAAACTACTACGGGGTGCCGTTGATAACCTTAGTGGGGGATAGGTTCAAACTCGGAACTTAGAGCATCGTAGACGCGTATTATGACTCTTGAGCCAAAACAATTCTTCGGGCCGAAGATAGAATCGGGGATGTCATTCGTAGCAGAGCTGGCTCCGCCACACATTCCTCTCCCTGGTGAGAAACTGAGTCGAATTTCGGTGAGGAGAGGGATTACCCGGAAAACTCCCGCTGCGTTCCCAGCCGAAACTCAGTCGGGAGCTTTTTATAGCCGATTAATCATGTTATACATCAAGCGTACAGCTGCGTGACGTCAATCGTAGTCATCCAGGAGAGAGAGAGGAGGGATGATAGTGTGAGTCATCTGTCATCTGTAGTGCTACAATCTCTTGAGAGATGTGAGATCGTTGAAGAGACAGCAGGTTGCATGCTCGTTTTTCATCCATGTCACCAACTACGGGGGGCGTTGATCCCTTGATGGGGGTTAGGTTCGAATTCGGAATAAGTCGTAACTCTAGAACAACTTAAACCCATATTATGACTGTTGAGCCAAAAGAATTCTTTGGGCCCGAAGATATATTCGGGGATGTCATTCGTAGCAGAGAGTAACGCAAGCGCTGTCCAGCCACACAGGTAAAAAATTTCATAATTATCAAATTTATGAACTTCATCTTGAAAATTATGCAAAATTTGCTTTAAAAGTAATATATTCAGTGATATTTATTACTTACCATTAGTTATTACTTAGCATATTCATTTGGGAATTATAAATTATCGCCAGTAAAAGTGAAAAATTTTGCCATATTTATCAAATTTCCCAACTTTATTTAAGAATTATGTAAAATCACCGCTAAAAGTCAGAAATTTAGGGAAATTTATCAAACTTACCAAGATGATTGGTGATTATGCATAATCATCATTTTCGATTTATGGTTTATCATGACTTTTGACAATGATTGGCAAAGCAACAGTTTGTCGATCGAATGAATTCGACTTGATTCGTGATGAAGCATCATCCAAAGCAGCAATTGACAACTTTTTTGAAGAATACCATCTTGGATGTAGGCATCTCAGTAATGCATTTCGTGAAGATCGATCAAGAACTGCTGTGAGGCTAGAAAACATCGATGCTGTGCAACAAATGATTACTTTAGATCATCATATCATCACATATGATGAAAACATCTCCTGGACCCGAGTCCATTCAATTTTACATGATCATTTGAAAGTCATAAAGGTACGTGCAATTCCACACAATTCAACTCCCGGCCGTCCAAATGGTTGCTCAAGTCCTAGGATGAGTCTGACGGTCTGGGTTTTCAACACAATTCAACTCAAGCTCAAAAAGATGCTCATGTCAAATGGTGCAAGAAAAATCTCAAAATATTCAACTCTAGTGCCTCAAAACATGTCTTTGGCATTGTAACAAGTGACGAAACGTAAATTCATTCCTATGAACCTAAAACAAAACAACATTCTACTGTTTGAGTGTTTTAAAATGAACCAAATCCTTCAAAAGTTGTTTGTTCACGAAGTGTTTCAAAGAAATTATCGCTTTTGGTAAATCCAACCATGTTGCAACCGTTGCTTTGGAGGATCGTTGAACAGTAATTGCTGATTAGTATACGACATTTTGTTTGCCAGAAATATTTGTTCAAATTAGAAAAAATAATGCGAAAAGTCACATCACTCTTCATCATGACAATTCAAGATCACACACTGCATTTCAAACTACCAATTATTTGAAGCATGAAAATATTGATTGGATTAGTCATTGTTCTTATTCGCCTGATTTAGCACCCAATAATTTTTTTTTGTTCCCAACAATCAAAAATAAAATGCGTAGTCAACGATTTAACAGCCCAGAAGAAGCTTATGAAGCTTATAAATCATATGTTTCTGCTATATCAACTTCTGAGTGGCATAACTGTTGCATAATTTGGTTTATTCAGATGAAAAAATGCACTGATGGTAAAAGCAAATATTTTGAAAGGCAATAAAGCGATTTATTTCCATGCAAAATTATTTTGTGAATTATCTTCTAAAAACATCATTTTACTAGCCTACGTACATGTATAATTAAAGCTAAAATAATTGCACTGGCGTAGTTTGTAATAATGCACGTAGAAGGCTTGGAGGGGCAATAAATCTATTGATGACGATATTGACTTAAAGAAGTTGATCGACGGACCGTAGAAAATTTTGAAATCAACCAAAGAAGAAATTATAACCTATTTAATCTATTTAAATAGCCAATTCAATTGCTATTTTCAGAATCCTGTCGTTAAAATTTTCACAGATGCCTAGAGCACAAATACTCTGCGTGGGTTCAGCTAGTGTTGTCATAAAGAAAAGTGCTCAATGTTAATTTACGTAAAGAAGCGCCAAATGTTAATGTACACGCCGAAAAACGCCGAATCTAATGCATGTAAAGAAAAGCGCCAAATTTTAATGTATATAAAAAAACGCCAAATTTTAATGTACATAAAAAAAACGCCGAATGTTAATGTACAATGCAACTAACAATCTGTCCTAGATTTTGTACACTATTTCGCTGTAAAAAATATATAAAGTCATTGCATCATATAGGGAAAGTCATACGTCGCCTGTATCAGACATTTATAAATTTATATTTAGAGAATGCTATTCCGAAAAGTTTACATATTCTTGGGTATATTTTAATTTTAAATTTCTAGAATTTTATCTATAGAATTGCAAGTAATATTTCAGATTCTAACCTATAAAATATAAAATTAATACAGTCACAATATTCTGATAAAATTAATATTTCAATTATATAATGAAATATTTTAGGAATAAACTCTGAAATCGATATTAAAAAATGTTCTTATTAAACACTTATATTTATAATTTTTGAAAATTAATACTCTTGAATATGTTCTAACGTAAATATATTTCTTTCATTCAACCCAACCTATCCCGAGGTTTAAAGAATCTGTTTAAACGGCCGCGACAATGCTACCAATTTCAGGCCAGAAGCCAGTGGGGGCTACATCCACAGGGACCGTACCCTCCTTCCTCTACCAAACTCTCGAAAGGAATTTCAGACCCACACACTTAACGCGCACGTACTCTGCATTAACACGGGGACAGTTTGGGCAGAGACGGGAATCGAACTCAGGTTTTTCATGTACAATCCCGTGCCTTATCCTCTGTCCCGCTCCTAATATATATATCTAAAATTATATGTTATATAATACCTTATGATTCAAGCTTCTTATGATATTTATATCATGTATATTAGTTCCTCTGATTACTTACCGCCAAAGGGTCCTCTACCTTATTATCATCTGATGCATTTGATACTAAAAAGAAGAAAAGAGTATTTTAAGTAAAATAACAATAAACATAACAAATTTAAAATGTTTATCACAAAACATAAAATCAACCATCTTTGAAATAAGAATGATAAAAAAATATGACTTGGTTTCACCTACGCAGGTTCGCTCTCTGCGGAAACGTATTTATAGCAATCGAAGCAGATAGATTTTATAAAAGAAAACTGCATAATTCTAAACTCTGCCGTACTTCAGACAATTAGTCCCTGCACTTGTCTGCAAAAGAGGATTTAAAGATCCAACGCACACAGAGAAAAAAAAATCCAGTTGAATAAATACGATTACTAAACGTTCAACTAACAATCAGCAAGTTGTTCAGGCCCCTGACAAAATTATTTGAGTAAATTAATCTTTAACAAATATAAAAAGCTTAATTTTTCATTTTACTTTCCCTGCAATACATGATAATCTATAGGGAAAGTATTGGAATCATGTCGAAAATCGCAACTCGAGTTTTCGACGGATCTACACGTTTTGGGACCTCCAGAACACGAAAACACAATTTTTAGCATGACATCTGAGTGTGAGTTTGTCCGTCTGTGTGTCTGTCTGTCTGTGCAATATATGTATCCACTCTAACTCAAAAACTAATGGACCGAATATCATGAAATTTGGTAGGTAAGTCACTTGTGTGTAACCTTAGTGCTGATTAGATTTGGGTACGATTTGGGATAAAACAACTCGCCTTTTTTCAAAATGACCCCGCAAACATTGCCGCTCTAGCTGAAAAACTAATAAATAAAATTTTACAAAATTCGGTAAATAAGTTGCTTGTAGGTTACCCTGGTGCTGATTAGAGTTTGGTACGATTCGGAAAAAAGTAACTTGCCTGTTTTTGCAAAATGGCCAGCAAAAATCGTCAAAATCTGAAATAAAAACTTCATATGCTCAAATACATCAATTAAATACTTGTTTTATTTGTAATTTTTAACTATGAAAAGAATAAGACTAACCACCCCATTACACTAGGGCTAGCCGTTCTCGAGATATTATAGTTTTTTCGCATTTTTGCTACGTCACCGTTGAAAAAATGTCCAGTTACCAACTGAGAACGAAAATTGAATTAAAAGTACCAATTCAGTGTCATTTCAAATAATTATGGGCGTTATTTTGTGCAATTAAACTCAATATAATGAATTATTAAAGAAATAAAGAAAACGTGAATATGAGTCTGCAGGGAAAGTCATGTGCTGCACCACATCAGATTTTCACTTTCCCTGCAATACATGGTAATGTAAAGGGAAAATATTGGAATCATGCCGAAAATGGCAACTCGACTTTTCGATGGAACTACACGTTTTGGAGCCTCTAGAACACGAAAAAACTATTTTTAACTTGACGTCCGTGTGTGTGTCTGTCTATGCAATAGACCGAACTATTTGACTCAAACTAATGGACCGAATTTCATAAAATTTGGTAAATCCCTTGTAGGTGACCCTGGTGCTGATTAGATTTTGGTGCAATTCGGAATAAAAGAACCTGCGTTTTTTTGCGAAATGGCCCTCAAAAATCGTCAAAATCTAAAGTATAAACTACGTATGATCAAATATATCAATTCAATGCTTGTTTTATACGTAATTTTCAACTATAAAAGGAATAAGACCAACCCCATTACACTAAGACTAGCCGTTCTCGAGACATTTTAGTTTTTTTCGCATTTTTGCTACGCCACCTTTTAAATAAGTCCAATTACCAAATGAAAATAAAAATTGAATTAAAAGTGCAAATTTAGCGTAATTTTAAATAATTATGGGTGTTATTTTATGCAGTTAAACTAAATATAATGAATTATTGAAGAAATAAAGAGGATGTGAATATGAGTGTGCAGGGAAAGTCATGTGCTGCCCACATCAGATTTTTTTCATTTTGAAGTCGTTTGTAGTCGATCTAAATAATCTACAGTGGTTGAATTTTGTATGGAGATAACTTGCATTAATACTCAAAATGTGTAGGCGAATTGGATTGCGGAAAAAAGCTTTGTCTCTCACTTTAAAATTGCTTTAATGAAGAATACTAAAAAAATTGAAGATGATACATTTATGTTAGCCGCTGCAATAATCACAATTCCTTCAACTAAGATATTTATAGTTCGATTTTTTTTCATGATGTACCTAATTCTCATTCTTAGTGTCAAATCGTGTATAGCACATCATTTGGAAATTAAACAATTTTACTTTTTCTACATACATAGTATACTAATATATAGGGAAAGTATTGAGACGGAGTTGTGTAATTTGGTGACGAGGTTGTGACGGTGTATTACATAGCATACTAATATAGAGGGGAAGTGTTGTGATGGGGTCGAAAACCCGAATGCGAGTTTTTGACGGAACAGCACGTATCAAGCATTCCTGAATTGGAATAGAAAGTTTTTGAGGCGATGGCTGTATGTGTGTGTGCGCGGCATGACACGAATGAATGGAGCGTTCTGTATATAATTTGGTACTATTTTTGCGATCGATGAATATGGAATCCTTTAAATTTTTAAAGCAATCAAACGTACTGAATACCTCTCACATTTCCAAATGAATTTTTAAAAAATCATGAGAAATCATCATATTCAATAATGTTAAATAAATAATCATTTTGTACATATATTTTTAATTCTAATACGAATGGCACAAACTTTAGAATGATGGCTTGTACCGTTCTCGAGATAATGCACGTTTTTCAAATAAATGTACCTAAAAATACATAAAAATGAACAGTGGTAAGTGTCATCACATATGTAATACTTGACGAAATATTTGGCGACCTTTGCGACTAATTAGGCGAAATATCATCAATTTGACAATTTTTTAATGTGTGACCGAATTGACGAAAATGTCGCCAAGTTGACAAAACTGACGCTAAAGTTACGAAAATAACACCAAATTATTGAAATTATAATTAACGTATTTTAATACAATGTACATTGCTTAGCAGATGTCAGTAGCATTTCAAATTGCAAGTTATATTTGCACAAAATATAATGCAATTGAGCATTTCAAAATAATTTTACATGTTGCCATCCAGAGAAACGCCACAGGTCAATGCCCTTTTCAATACTAAAAACATTGTGTCGTGAATCTTGTCCATTAATATTTCACATTGAAGGGAGTTAAGAACTTGCATTGCGTAGGAAATGTTATAAGCTGCTATTATTAGATTTTTTTTATTTCTTAGCACTTTACAACATAGTTAAAAAGTGTTTATGACTTCGGTCATTCTGTCTGTCTGTTCATTCGCAGGATAACTGCAGTAAAAATAACTTTTTCAGAACGAAATTTTCGTCTGTTTTTAAGACGGGCTATGGGACAGACATATCGGAGTGTAAATGAATAATATCACCCAATTAGCTTTGGTTTGAACATGGGTTGAAATTGTGAGGCCAGAATATGTCCTCACATGAGACATTTTTATTGCAATATTTATGGTGCCTAGAACGGCTTCTAGTCTGATGTTTCTAGTCTGGCTGGCGCCGGAGTTTACAACAATGTGAACTTTTAGGTCAAATGCAATAAATTTGGGTGTTCCAGGCCACAGGGGCTAAGAGGAGCATTGATATTTGTGAAGTGATGCCATTGGGTTCAGAGGAACCAATGAGCGCCAAGGAGAAGAAGGGCGGAGCTACCCCCCCCCCCTCGCCCGTCGAAGGAACCACAAGTCAAGGAGTCTCATACGAAGTGTTGTGGCAGCGAGTTTCATACGAAATGTTGTTGCAGAAGTAAGTCTGATACGAAATGTTGTAGCAGTTGGACGGATACGAAAGGAGTTGGGAGCAGATACTCATACGAAAGAGGTTGCAGTTGACTATAAGTACGAGATGCAAGCCACACACGAAAGAGTTATGGCCGTACGGTCAGCAACAAGACGGATGCAAGCCTCAGCGTGATGAGCCGAAGATTAAACTGTAAGGCATGTGCTCATTTCTCCAGGTCATAGACACTATCGAAATATAATATTTCTGGTCACATATCTCCCATTATTAAAGTAATTAAATGATAGTTGATAGTTATGATAAATTGTTGTTAGTGATCAATTGATGTTGTAAATAAATTATTTTGTTAAAGTTAAATAGGCTGATCTTTTTATAATGATTAATGAATTCTTTTCAGGACTTACACAAAAGGTAAAAATAATTGGAGGATTATTGCGGCACAACAACAAGTAATGTACTTTAAATGTTAATTCCACTATATATGAATTTACGGCAATATTCATATAATCTTAAAATATAACTTAATTGTAATTCCACGTCCCACATTTGATGTTTTTAATGAATTTAATAATTAAAAGTCATTAAAACCATCAAATGTGGGACGTGGAATTACAATTAAGTTATATTTTAAGATTATATTAATATTGCCGTAAATTCATATATAGTGGAATTAACATTTAAAGTACATTACTCGTCGTTGTGCCGCAATAAACCTCCAATTAATTTAATAATTAAAAGTGACTTATAATTTCGTATTGCCACAGAAATAATGAAATACATTGACCCTACGAGACCTAATTTTTCAAACATTTTTTAAGCGAAGTTAAAATTCACAAATTGCTTCGAATATTTTAGGAAATATTCAAATTGTGCTATAAAATATATAAACAAGAAAGATCACTCATGCATAAAGCATAGATTATGAAACAGTTTCCAACTCTAATTTTATTTACACATATCTAAAATGCGATACATTCAGTGGTAATATTTAAAACATTATCACAATACTGCAATAATTAATTATATTTGAAAATTTAAACTTATTCAAATGACGTCATCTAAATATAAATCGTCTTGCTCTCTGTGTAAAAGCAGTAAATAATTCATTCATACATTTTTACTTCATCATCACAGTACTACAACAATTTATTCTACTTAAAAACATAAAAACATGGAGGTCTCGTAATTTATCTCTATGCATAAAACTTCATCGAAAAAGTCTGCCATTAAATCGTCTGCTTTTCTATATAAAATTAATGAATGTTTCATTCATATCATCTATATTACAAACTCCAGAACAAATAATTTTGTGTTAAAGAAATTCAGCAATTCTTATACAACTCATCTTATACTACTCATCATATATTGCAATAATTTAAAAAAAATTACCGCTCACTGTATCGCATTTTACAGATGTTTAAAAAAAATTGCATTGCAGTTGGAAAGTGTTTCATAATGTATGCTTTATGCATGATTGATCTTTCTTGTTAACACTCTACAACATAATTGAAAAGTGTTTATGACTTTGTTCATTCTGTCTGTCTGTCTATCCGTTCGAAAGATAACTGTCGTAAAAATGACTTTATCAAAAAGAAATTTTGGTATGTTGTTGAGACGGTCTGTGGGACATATGGGAATGTAATTGAATAATATCACCCCATTAGCTTTGGATTGAACCCTGGTTGAAACAATGAAATACATTGAATCCTATGGGACCTAATTTTTCAAACAATTTTTTTAAGCGAATTTAAAATTTAAAAATTGCTTCGATAATTTTAGGAAATATTCAAATTATCCCATAAAATGTATAAAAAAATTCAGCAAAATATGTTCAGATGTTTTCTAAATAAAAATTAAAATAATAATAGCACTCATATTATATGAAAAGATCACTTGACCCACTTCAAAATAATATATCGCATCCATCTTGTGTCAAAATCGTGCTTTATATTCTTTCTAATTTATATTTAGTACAGCATCCGTCCTAAAATCGCTTCATTTTTTTCTGTGCATCTATATACTGTGCAAACGCAATTACAATATTTTGGAGTTTAAATGATCATCAAACTTTGATCATTTCTACAACGAAACCTAACTTTCACATATGGAGAATGTAAATACATCAAGCTGTAAGATGAGTTGTATAAAAATTACTGAATTTCTTTAACGCAAAATTATTTAGCTCTGGAGTCTGCAATTATAGCTGATATGAACAAAACATTAATTGATTTTACATAGAGAAGCAGACGATTCCATATTATTGCTTTTTTGGTGAAGTTTTAAGCATGGAGTTAGAAAGTAATTTTATCCCCATGGTTTTACGTTTTTAAGTAAAATAAATCATTGTAGTATTGCGATAATTTTTAAAATATCACTGCTGAATGAAAGGGATGGAAAAAAGTTTATGAATGAAATATTCACTGTTTTTATGTAGAGAGCCAGGCGATTTATATTTCGATGAAATTATTTCAATAAAGTTCATTTGTTTTCGATGAAGTTTACAATTATAATATTGTAGTATTATGGTAATTTTAAAAATATCACCTCTAAATGTGTCGCATTTTAGAGATGCTTAAGTAAAATTGCATTTCAGTTGGAAAGTGTTTCACAATCAATGCTTTATGCATGATTGATCTTTCTTGTTTTTTCTTTGTGCGCACTACGCAATTTGAAAACTCTCCATTAATTTTCTACATATGACTAATATGTAGAAGCGATAAAATCATATTCATTTTCATGGAATTTTATAGAAATGTAAGGAACCGAATCTGAGCTTTATTAATCCGGAGGCCGTCAAAGGTGTAGTACGCGCGCATCACGTGCTACCATATGAAGGTTCCACAAACTTTTTGTTAATATTCAATTAACTAAGACTTCAATGCAAATTCTAAGCCCGTTCATCTATGGGTTTATATTAATTTACTTGTAAAATTTCAGAACTGTACGTTTTTGTTTCTGTTCGTAATGCAGTGTCAAAAATCGAAAGATAATTTTAAAACTTTCGAACATAGTTGAAAAGTGTTTATGACTTTGTTCATTCAGTCTATCTATATGTCTGTCTGTCCTTTGGCACGATACCTGCAGTAAAAATAACTTTATCAAAATGAAATTTTAATATGTTGTTGAGAGTGTCTATGGGACAAGTGGAAATGTAAATGAATAATATCCCCCAATTAGTTTCGGATTAATCACGGGTTAAAAATGTGAAATACATTGAACCTATAGGACTTAATTTTTCAAACATTTTTTAAACAAAGTTAAAATTCACAAATTGTTCCGAAAATATTAGGAGATATTCAAATTATCCCATAAAATATATAAAAAAAATTTCAGCAAAATATATTCGGTAGTTTTTTAAATAAAAATGAAAACACTAATTGCACCCATATTATAGGAAGAGATCACGTGATCCATTTCAAAATAAAATATGGCATCCATCATTTTCCAAGTCCAAAGTCCAGACCGTCAGACTCGTCCTGGGACGTGAGCCACAATTTGGACGGCCGGATCTTTTTCCAAGCGTAAAAATTGTGATTTTTAAAATTCTTTTAAACTTATATTTAGTGTTGCATCCGTCCTAAAACCGCTTTATTTTTAGGTATTTTCTGTGCATCTATATTATGTGCTAACGCAATTGCAATATTATTGAGTTTAAATGATCATCAAACTTTGCACTCATTGCCATAAAAATTTGCGCACCAGGAAGTAATTGTGGGATCGTAACGAAACTTGGCACGATGGTACATGTCAGGTAGATATGCAAATGATTAGAAATACAATGTGATTGCATATTGCGTAGTACCACCAGAGGGCGTTGAACTTCATTCTGCCTGGCGCATGAAAAAGGTACGCAGAGGCTTTTTGCTTGTATTTAATCTGTTGTAAAGGGGCGCTTTTTCATTAGGGATGCTGTTACGCTGCCTTCGAAGACAATATGATCAGCTGTTAGAGTTCGAGAAAGGAAGAATTATCGGGATGTTGAAAGCCGGGTGGTCAGCCCAGACCTTTCTAACTTTGGTGTGAGGAGGTGTTGGGACCAGTGGACGAGAGAAAAGTTGCATACACGACGGCTAGGCACAGGACGCCCTCGGCAGACCAATAGCCGAGAAGACCGTCATATCACCCGACTGTTGGAAAAAATCAATACATCGCGATTCACATTCCCGTGAACGGGCGTTTATGCAAATTTAATATGAACGACTCTTCCCGCTCACCGGCGTGAACCGTGACGTTTTTCAACATGAGCTTTCATGCAAATCAGTTCTCAATGCGTACGCATCTGATTTGCATATCCGGGGCGTTTCCGGAACAGTCCATTCTCGGATATATAAGGCAGAGATTTCTTGAAGCAAACATCAGAGAGAGTTCCCACTCAGTCTGATCCAGAACAGAACAGAGCGGAGAAGACTTTGTAAGAAATAGACACTGATGGTCTGATGCAGGCAGACAGAAATGCTTTAGACAGAAGCACTGCGGGATATCGTTTGACGACGGTTTTTAGTAGAGACGGACGCAGAGATGGTCAGTTTAGACCAGTATGTATTGAACATTAAATTTACTTAAATGTGTCTGGAAATTACGTTAAATATTCTTCTGATGTCTTATCCTTTGGTTTTCCTTTGCCAAGTGTGATACCTTCAATGGTGGCTGCAAATACACGCAAGTGATAGAGGTAGTATAGTTACTTACTACCCATGCTTCAAGGAATTTTTGTCTGGTTATTTACAACTGCAAACTTTTTGTACATAGTATTTTTTGATGTTTTGTGGCATGGAAACCTGGAATGTGTAACTTGCCTAGTTATTTTTCTCACGAAATAAAGTGAACGATGTTTTTCTTTGAAACTGGATCTGCATACTTTTATGACCCAGCCAGCACTTATTGACTCTATGCCAGTGCGTACTTTGCTGTTCATCTTGCTTCTTCAAATTTTAAATTTTCCATCACCGACACGCACTCACATCGCACACTGCATCATTGTCCACAATCCGGACACAGGCAGCACATTCACTACGGGCCCCTGTGGCTGTCTGTACCATCGCGAGGCGCCTAGCTGAAGGACATTTAGTATCGCGGTGTCTATTACGTGCGCTGCCAATGACATCCATCCTCCGTCGCCACGGTTAGGAGTGGTGTTACGCTCGACGGATTGGACCACAACCGAATGGAGCCAGGTTTTTTTCAGCGACGAATCGAGATTCAGTTTGGACAGTGATGACAACCGTGTATGTGTGTGGAGGCCCCGTAAATAACGCCTCAATCCTATCTTCACTTTACAGCAGCACACCACTCCCACAGCTGGTGTGATGGTATGGG